>OX376198.1:13678650-14937076 GCA_947363905.1 Lithophane semibrunnea
CGCAGTCAAGTAAGCCATTAATGTAATGGCAATTGAATTGGTAATCTCATATGCAGTGTTAGTATAATATCATTTGCATCTGGTGTGCTGTCGGCCCTCTTGAAAACCAGATAAGGCTCCGCGCAAACCAAAAAGGAACCTGGGATTTACTGTTAAAATGGTATAATACACTTCGTAATTTATTTATAGAACTATAAAGTGCAGAATTGTACGAACTATGACCAGGACTGGTAGGGCTTTTCGTTTGCACTTTAGCACGCTGATAATAAGGATCATTATGCAATGTCATAAACAATCTTCTCTGATAAAATTATTTAGCAACTCGGTTCTTTCGTCTGTAAATCTGGTCTGTTTGTCTATTGAAAGGCGGTTCTGTCGCCCCAAACGTAATTTAATCGAAGTTTAAAGACTATTTAGTTGTAAACTATTTTATCTTTTGTCGTAAATGTTGTTTAACAATTCATATACATTGGTTTACACTAACATTGTATCAAGTATTTGTAGTTGTATATGAATCAATGTTACGATTGGGATGGAAAATATTGTATTATCGAATTAATACAGAAATATACTTTTGAATTATATTTTTAGAGTTTCATTTACTCAGTTTCACTCATTAAAAAAAAACATGCCTGCAATATTAATATTGATGAATTGAACGCTATACTATTGCAGGTTAACCGATTCATTGCCAATGACGCCCCAGCAGCGTCATTAGAAAATATCACGGGAGGCCCTTGACGCACCTGAGGCGTCACATCGAACTTACTTAAAAACAGATTTAAAAACATTGAGATAAAGAGAACTACCATTTTTTATCCTAAATTAAACATTGCAGTTGACAATACCCTTGGCCATTAATTTAGAATTCATATTTTATAAGTCAGGGATACCAAACCTTTGGTAACAGTTTACAAACTTATAAGGGGTGGAAGGGACACAGACGCGAAAACGGTTACCCCGTATATAAAGTTTGAACAATTGTTTTTTCAATGTATAGCTATTTTCATTTTATATTTATATTTTTTTTCTTCTCTTTATTATTGTCGTTTTCGAACGTGAGATAATTAATTCGCGTATCTCTTACGAATTTACGCTTCTTTGAAATATGCAAAATCGACTGATTACATTTAGGAAAAATTTCGTCTGCTTGCTGATTATCTACAAATAATACGTTGATTATCACAAACAAATAACCTAATACTATTACATTTACAAAAATGTTGGCGACCACTGAGGCCATACTTCCTTTGAATACCAACGAATTTGAATCGAAGCACACAAATAACTTTTTCTCTTAGCAGATTAACTCAAGATAATAGCGAAATACGCATAAAACATCACAGGGGGCCAATGCCGCTCTAGGTGCGTCATCCTTGATGTAGGCCCATGACGCGCCTGGCACGTCATCGTCCAATGTTCGGGGCCTGGCTAAAGTATGCATGAAAATGATGTTGGCAATGAGTCGGTACGCTCTTCGTTAGATAGATATACCTTATATACCGGATGATTTTTTTTACCGTCTCGACAAACATAGGGTGTAGTAGGTGAACGGAGTAGAAGCCAATGGCATAGTCAACTAAATTTTTTTTTTTTTTTTATACCCTTTAAACAAATTGATTTATCTAAAAATACTACCCATTTGAAGTAAACTTTAATACAAAAACAATAAAAACAGAATTTTTTTATTGTTTACATAACACCCCTTGACTTTTATTTGTGGGCCGACCTAAAACGTTTAGTCTGACGTTTAGTGTATACCGAAGAAGCTCAAAGCGTTAGTGATTTAAAACAGCGAATAATTTAAAACGCTTTTAATGTTTTGAAAAGTGATAGAGACACGCCTCGAAGTTTACCGAACAATATGCAAAGACGTGCTAGTTTATGTTTAGAACGAAACATTTTGAACAATAATTACCTACTGCGATATCGCTAAAAAGGTAGGTACAGACCTAAGTTCATTTTTTGTAAAATGCGCGCAATGCGCGTGCGCGTCTGTCGGTCGTGTCGCCCGCGCGCGAGTACCGCTCAGCTGCTCGGCTCTCGTACGTGAACCCCGGTAAGTGAACTCTCACGCACACATCAAGTTTCTATGTACGTGTGTGTGCGTAGGCGCGCCGACGTTACTTAGCAACGGGTCGACCGAACAACATTCTGTCAATGTTCTCGCTCCCGCATGTATGCACGTCCTTTTCATTTTGAATGAAGTACAGTCGAGTATTCTTGCTTATTCAAGTATTTATTGTTTCGAATTATTTAAAAAAGATTACTTAGATTGTTTTAAAAGTTCGTTCCGAGTCTGTTACTGTTTTCGTTTTATTTGTAAGGATAGGTTTACTTATTATTTTATCTTTTTAATTGGTAAATTGGTGGGGTTTTTATTTGTACTTACGTAAGTATTTGTTGTGTTTTATTATTTTAGGTAGGTTAAGTTTTCTTACTTGTGTTAAGTTATTACCTATTTACTACTTATTCTTTTGGTGTGAGGCTTATTTGGTCAATTGGGTATTTGTATTGTATGTTTGAGAATTTTTGGGTATTGTGTTCATTTTATTTGTAGATCAGGTTTGTCTTAGTTTATTAGTAAGTGGACTATAAATGTTATTGCGTTGATTTTGGAAACGTTTTCAACACGAATGTACCATGCGAGGGGCGGCCGCTTACTAGGTTTCTACGCAAAAGAAATGTGCGTGCGTTTCGCTCGCACACACGTACAACTATCATTCATGCGCCATCGCAGCCTACGCCGTTTACTATCTCCTATTTTGGCTATTATTCGTTTTTACGCACGGGCCGTAGGATGGATAGTTTTCATGATTTTTGTAGGAAATTCCGAACCTGTACAATCTCAATGGTACTAAGCAAATATTCTCGGGTATGGCTTCTGTTCCACTTACACAACACACCTGATTATGCTCGAGACGGTAAAAAATGTCATCCGGTATATCCGATCAATATTTAAAAAAAAAATCAATATCGATTTTGATAGATGAGGTATAATATGTAGTAGTTTAGATAAAAAAATAATTAAATAAAATTCCAGAAATTGATTCAACGGAACATACATTTATTATAAAAAAAAAAACACTTAAAATTAACCATTACAATGCTAAAAATTTCTATAAAAAATCATAATTCGATTATTTAGGGTTCCGTACGTCCGAATGAAAAAACGGAACCCATAAAGGATCACTCGTGTGTCTTGTCTGTCTGCCTGGCTGGCTGACTGTCTGTCTTTCACAGCCAATTTACTCCGAATCTACTGGACCAATTTACTTAGTAGAAATTTAATTCACTTTGAATTTCTGTGACCCAAACACGGACGTATAGTGTAACGTAATTAAATGAGTTTTGAATATGCGGGTCACTTTTGGGGGCAAATTAAAAAAAAAAAGCTTTGCAACTGTAGATGACACATCAAATGAAAGGACCTAAATATATCCTATACTACGAAATGAACAACATTTGTAAAGTATATAAGTACCTATATATTTGTAATCACGTTCTCGTGTATGTATTTGTAAACTCGATCTACCTAGGCCATAATATCTCTGGGAAACTTTTCTCTATTTTCACCCGAGCAGAACTCGGTCGCCAGGTAGGTTCTTTTTTATACTTTTAAAATACCTAAATACTTTTAAAGATATTTTATAAAAAAAAGATGAAAATTGACCAGTCTCCCGTATCTCCGAAACAACAACGCCTAAAATTATGAAAAAAAAAAAAACCATTGTGAATGGTTCTTACCTACTTACAGATTACAGGAAAACCTGGCAGTCTATGGTCTTTAAATAACATGGTAAATCTCTCAATATTGTGCGTAAGTACAAACTTACATTTGCAGTTTGATTGGATAGGGAAACATGTTTTTCAACTACAATGCTAAGTTTGTTCTTGGGATAAAAAAACATGGTAGATAACATATTTATCGTACGGAACCCTCATCAAACGAGTTCAACTCGCATTTGTCCGGTATTTTTGTGACAATGAGTGTGAGTGTAATTTAAGTCGCATCACAAAGCTGTCATTCAAACTGGACTTTATGTTTAGTCACCGATGGTGCAGATTAGGTCGTCTCCTTCAATTTTTTGTCCTTTGGTGATGGATACTGATTTGATTGTTCCCGCTCTGGGTGCTTGCACGCTCATCTCCATTTTCATGGCGGAGAGTATTGCGATTACTTGACCTTTCTCGACCTTGTCGCCTACTTTCACTTTGATGTCTGTGAAATGAGAACATTAATATTTCAAATCCATTTGAATAGGTTAAGGATGTTTATAATTCTGTAAAAACATATTTGTCACGGTCGCAAATCATATTTTGATTAACATACAACCTGAAACTGACTTGCAAAGTGCAAAAAACTTAACAGTCAATAATACCTACCTCAGATCAAATTCACTCGGATCTCGCTCGCGGGATAAAAAAAAAACAAAAACAAAATATTATAATAAATATATGTTTTTATTTTATTTATTATATTATTAATAATAAAATATTGTAAACAAAGGTGGAGTTTCTTGTATTGCCCATTCTTCTCCATACGAAAACTACCTTTTGGAAGAGGCGACTAGAATCAGTTCTATTTCTTTGTTTTTGACGTTCAAAAGTAGCCTTATTGGTGCCTAATTGAAATAAATATTTGACCGCTCGCGGACTGAGCGGCGCGGCGCACGGTTGAACGAAACATACTTCGAATTAGATCACGAAACTTGCATAATAACTGAACTAACTATAAAGCAGATAAGTACTGTTTTTCGTTTTTTATTGCCTACCTTTATTTGCTCTTTCTTTCTTTCTATGGAGTCGTGTTTTCGTCAAACATAGTACATAAGTACTTAACATTATTCCTCAACTTCACCATAATTACTTATAGATATTTATTTCAAAATTAATGCTGCAGTATTTTCGATATAATTACCGGAGGATCATGCTAAGCAAGGATTGAGGTAAGACTCACCGAGTACTGTTCCTGGCATGGGGGCTCCCACTTGGTTTTTGTCTCCTTTGATTGCCTTGGGGTGAACTTTCATTTTCTGATAAAAATAAACGTAGGTAAGTAGGTATATAAGCTAAAATACGATGTAGCAATTATATACGTACGGTACATTACTGTTTTTCTTTGATATATAAGTATTAAACAGTTATTTCTATGATATTAAAAAGTTTTTTCTTTAACTGTATGTATCGCTCCATTGTATTGTCAACTAATTCTCTATTTGTCTACAACTTAGTAGGAGGGGAGCGATTTACGCGAGCGTCGTGGGGACCTATTGGATTGTGAAGGATAGATGCTAAAAAGAAAAAAAGTGTATGTGAAGTATCCCTTTCAGTTTCAATTTCACCGCGCTCAAGAATTCTCAGGTGACGTTTTTTTTTGCGACTTTGTGACTCTTCTTAGGTCACGCTTAAATTGTCAGATTATTGAAATGCACACTTTTTTGCATGTAACTAACTTACCTTACCTTAATCTAACGCGCTCGAGTTTTTCTAACGATCGATTATTTTTACTAATTTGATCGGCTGCCTAGACGTTTGACCTTATTACAGGGCTCAGGTATGGTGGGAGTACTTCACAAGGTGCAAGGTTGCCCCCTATATGTTATTCTGCCGCGCTCGAGTAAATCCCGAAATCCACGCTTGGGCTCCCCTACTATAGGCAGGTGCATAAGTATCAAATCACAATGACATTTATGACGCCTTTGTCTTGCCGTCTGACATCTTACCTTACTAGCATGCTCGTCTCTAACGAACACAAAGCGCAGCTGCCCGTTGAGCTCAAAGAACACCATCCTCTCTCCCGCCGCTGTCATCACGCCTGACACGGCCACTGTCTTGATATCTAACGACTGCCCGCGGTCGATCGTTAATTCTATCGTTTCGCCAACCTTTTGAAAGTGATGCATTTTATACTCGACTACCTGTGCCGCGCGGTTTCACCCGCTTAGGTCTCGATCCTCACTTCTTTCTTATATCTATGTCATCATCTGCATCATCTGCCTAGCCTTTTCCCAACCAATTTGGGGTCGGCTTCCAGTCTAACCGGATACAGCTGAATACCAGTATTTTACATGGAGCGACTGCCTATTTGACCTCCACAACCCAGTAACTGGGTAATACGATACCCCTTGGTAAGACTGGTTGTCAGACTTTCGAGCTTCTGACGCCCGTAACGACTGTCAAAGATCCACAAATGACAACCGGGACCAACGGCTTAACGTGCTTTTCGAGGCACGGAGGAGTCTCGGTATGTAAAGATGGTCACCCGACCCACTGGATCGACCCGTGCGGCTGTTATTACTTAGCCACGAGCTCCTAGTTCCTAGTTCTTATATCTATGTATGGCACTGTAAAACAATGTGTGTGGGAAAGTACCTAAACCTGGTGGTTGGTACTTACAGTAGGTCCAGTCAAGAAAGACTTGGTGTCCAAATGCTTGAGGGGTCCATACTTGTCACGGAAGCGGAAGTAGTCATTCGCAACTTTTGGGTATATTGCTGCAGACATAACATCTTGGTCGGTCACCTATTGAAACGATGAGAATAATATTGTAACAATACTAACTTTGGGTTCCAAATTTTTAGTTTATGATTGATCGGATTTAATCCCAGAAACGAACTTAAAACATTATTTTTTTTCTTTATTATTTTATTCTGGCAGAGTCGTATTGCTGGGGTGTTGTGCCACCAGCTCAAACACTGGATAGGTGAAGTGTGCAGTGTTTTTGAGACTGTCTTTTTTTCTATATAGGTAAATACATTATAATCTTTTAGTTTTAACCGCCTTCTTCAAAAAGAAGGAGGTACCTACTCAATTCGTCTCTATGTTTTCTTTTTTTGTCTGTTTATTACGCGGTTACTCCGGCAATTATGAAACGATTTTGATGATTTGCTTACATCAGGATACACTTGCATGAGGTCCGATTTCAGTTTGGTGAAGTCCATAGGTTTCAGCCCCTTGCCTGGCCTGTCCGTGATCCTTGGCGTGTCCTTCAGCACTTGAGATCTAGAATTATCAGTACAGGTTTTAAATGTGCTCACATTTAAAATAATGTTGCTATATCTGGAATTTTCATGCATTTTGAGGGGTTCTCTCACGTTTAGTTTAGTAGAATTCAACCAGGAGATATGGTCCGTGCGACCCCACATACTCTATCTCCCGGGAGAAGTCTTGTTCTACAGCCCAACAGCTCGCCACATGCTGCCCTGCAGGTTTCCGTATCTCTCTTGGTCTGGCTAAAGTAAATTCTACCGGCACAGACCAAGAATTTGGCGTGCGCAAGCCCCACCACGACGTCAACGTGAGATACGGCGGTGGGGGCGGGGTACATATTGATTATTATTTTAGTAAATTCTTGTCTGTAAATAAAAAGATGAATTGGTAACTAACCTATAAACCTACCTGAGTGGTTCAGGGAATCCTCCGTATGGAAGACCGATGGCTCCCCGCAGGAACTCCACAACAGACTTCGGGAACGACAGCTCCCCAGCCTTCTTCTTGATGTCGTCTGCTGTCAGCTTGTTCTGTACCATGAACTGCGCCAGGTCTCCCACGACCTTCGATGATGGAGTGACCTTAATGAGGTCGCCTAGAAGGAGATTGGCTTCCCTGGAAAGGTGAAATTGGGTAATGAAACATAATGGCATGGCGTTACAACAGCGTATAGTGTTTTGCAATTATTACAAGAGAAATCAGATTGTTTCGGAAGTCGTGATGTGAAGTCTTGTGACAGATGTCGTCGCTAAAATTTTAAAACCGTTACTGACTAATAGTTTTGTTTGTAAGTTTACCAATGGATCGCAAAAACCTCTCGTTGATGTAGGACTTTTAAACGGTGGTAACCACTTTTCTGAAGAAAGCCTATGTGCCAACATATTATCAGTCAATAGTGCCGCACTAACGGGCAAAGGACTTTTTCCTTTCCTGTCAAGTATCGCCATTTTGGGCTTCTTATTCTTTCCAATTCTTAGGGAAGACCCCTACAATTCCCAGGCGGATTCCCGGCCACAGTAGGCGCGGGCTTGCGGACGGTGAGCGATGGGTAGCTCGCCGTCCGATAAGGACTCATAGGTAGGACCGATGCCTACCCGGGTTGCGGGAAAGTCCGAAAGGGATACCGGGACCCTTGGCAAGAGGCAGTAAAAGTCTGACACGCCCTCCTGCTCCGCCCAGAGCGGGAGAAGTAATTTGATGATTTCCCACCCTCGAAAAAAAAAGGGTTCTTGTTACGATGTCAACCACCTCCTCAGTAAAAAAACTTACCTGTAAGCCTTCTTAACCTCTTCAAACCGGCTGCCAAGACCAAGCGAGAAGGCCTGGAACTGCAAGTTGGTGTACTGTCCTCCGGGGATCTCGTTGAGGTATACGTCTGCGTTGCCTGACTTCATGGTCACTGTGGCTTCGAAGGGTCCATAAAGGGTACGTGCCTGTTCCCAGTATGCTGAGTATTCGGATACATTATGGAGGGCGATCTCTGTGAGACGGAAGAATTAAATTGATTGAAGGTAATAAGACCTTCACGGTTCTTCGCATATTTAATTCTCCAAATATCGTTTATACGTGATTTTGCAGACCAATAAAGTCCTTAACATTGAAAAATGGTGGAAAAAACCCAGGCATTCAAAATTCAAATGGTCACGTCATACAAGTATGAAGAGTTTCGGGTATTTATACCTGACCTACATCAAGGAGTACAATGCGTAGAAAGGCTGAATATTGATGTTGCTTGATGTGCCTACTTATTTATTTATTTTATTATAAACTAGCGACCCTCCACTCCTGCTTCATACGGTTGTTACGACTTTTCAAAACGTCGAGATTTCTTAGTTTTATGTAACTTTAATATTAACGTATTATACACAAACTTTTCGGAATAAATTTTCTAAACGATATCCCTAAACCTAATCAAATTCTGTTGCGTGGTTTACAAGACAACGCGGACATACAGAAAAACACGAAAAGTGACTACAATTTATAATATGACGATGTAAGTACACACGGCTACACATCAAGCTATACATTTCCACTATAAGCTGACCTCGCATTGTACGGAAATCCTATACAGTGCGAGATCAGTATAAACTAGAAATGTATAGCTTGATGGAAATGTAGCCGTGTGTACCTACACAGACTACACACAATAAAATAGATACAGATACGATATTTAACTGAATAAGAACTCTTCCAGTAAGCAGTTAGGTTGAATTGGAAGTGTCAGTCAAAAAGGAGCTCTAGTGCGACTGGAAAACCCTGGATTGATATTATGAACACTCACGAGTATCAAACTTAGTTCCGATCAACGAGGCAACCAGTGCACCCATGCTGGGCTGCCCAGTGAGCCCGGACATGGAGTCCACGGCCACGTCCACGACGTCGGCGCCGGCCTCGGCACACGCCAGCATGGCCGCGACGCCGGCGCCCGCGGTGTCGTGCGTGTGCACGTGGATGGGCACGTCCGGGTGCTTGTCGCGGATCGCGCCGATTAACATCCTGAAGCGGGGAATTGAAAAGTTAATCAACATAATATGACGTTCGTATTCCTCGAATGGTTAGGCGGAGGTGCACCCTTGCAAGTCCTTGTGTATGATAATACATTATTATTTAGTGTACGCGAAACTTTAGGTTCGTACCTTTCCTAAGGTTCGCTAGTATCTAGTCGGGGGTCCCCCGGCCGCACACGTTATGTTTATTTATTTACATATAAGTACTTTATTACATACTACTTAGGTACTTATCAATCTTGGGTACTTATGTTTGGCTTGGTTTTGGTTGGTACATACATATTTTGATGGAGATTTGAAGTCCTTGAGGCCTAAGAAATTGAGATGAATCTGCAAATTAAGTACAAGATGCATAAAATTAAACAAAATCACTCACTTAGCAGCCTGAGGTTTCAGTAACCCAGCCATATCCTTTATCGCCAGCACATGAGTACCAGTCTTCAGGAGCTCATCAGCCAAGTTCAAATAGTACTTGAGGTCATACTTCTTCTTGTTAGGGTCTGACACATCACCCGTGTAAGAGATGGCGGCTTCGACCACTCCACCGGCTTTACCCGCGGCTTCCATGCCGAGGATCAAGTTGGGCAGGTAGTTGAGGGAATCGAAGACTCGGAAGATGTCCATGCCGTTTTTGACCTGAAGGTTTTAAAGTTGAATGTCAGTTTTGAGTTGGTTTTGTACAGCCGCTGTATGCTTTCTGCCTTAAAATAACATTCTTCGGACCCCCTTTGATGTAAAAAATGCCCATATTAAAAGTTTACTATAAAAAAGAAAGTGACAGAATCTCTTTGGTGATTAATGCTGACACTTTAAAAACATTTTTTAAAGCTAATAGGTATCTACTTTTAGTTTCACCTCACAAGCTCGGAAAGAGACTGTTTATCACTCGAAATCTGAGTGCAAAAGTGCATTTTACCGGTTATTCAAGTACGCAAGTTACAACCCGTGCGCGTTAACATGGCACCTGGCTCAGAACTCATTACTCCCCCTGCTACCGGCCCCGCTCCCCGCCGTCGCCGTGCGGGGAAGCGGGGGAGCTACAAACGTCATTGAGCCAGGTGCCATGTTAATGCGCACGGGTTGTATTCTGCGTCGTACCTTTGAAACCTTCGCTTCGCTCATGGTTCAATCCTAGAATACTTCGCTTGCTCAGGTTTCATTACAAGTACTCGCGCTAAAATACAACTTTGCAACCTTGCATAACCAATAACTATTTTTGTTATTACAAAACTAACCTTCATTACTATTTAGGAGCCGTATAGGCATTTGGGACTAATATCCACTGGCTTTGAACTTTGCTCTATTGACTAATCCTGAACTCTAATACACAGTAATAAACTCACAGCCATATCACAGAACTGGAACACCACGTTGTCGGGATAGTTGGTGTAGCCGACCGCGTTGGCGCCGCGCAACAACATCTGGAAGGGGATGTTCGGGATCAGCTGACGCATGTCGCGGAGACGCTCCCAAGGACACTCGTGCAAGAACCTGTTGGTAAAATAAATAGTTTTATATTTATGAATTATTTTAATTTTATATTTATTGAATAATAATTTTATTTTGTGACTCGGTTATAGTCTAATAGAACATATGAATTTATCAGATTCTAGTACCTATAATGCAATTCAATTCCACACACGCTGCTCATTCGATAACAAAATTCGTGCAGACAATGCATATTTTTAGGAAAAATAGTCAAATAGCTAAGAATAGTCGCGCTGATATTGTAATTCAGTCTTTTTATATTTAAAATCCCAAAAAAAAAACTAAGTGGGTAAGTACATCTGACATCACGTCTAATAAACAGCTCGCCATTTAAAGCATAAACTACTTTAAACCTAAGTGGGTCCTGCAATAACCAAGGAACCACAAACTCACCTCATAGCGACGTCAAACGTAGCTCCACCCCAATTTTCAAGCGCGTACAGTTTGCTTAAGTTATGGGCCACATACGGGGACACGGCCAACAGGTCATGTGTCCTCACTCGAGTCGCCAATATAGACTGATGGGCGTCCCTGTACGTCGTGTCCATGAGGAGTAGACCCTTGTTCTGACGCACGGCCTTCGCGAAGGCCTCAGGACCTCCTTCGGTGAGGATCTGCTTGAAACCTTTCGGAGGTTGTTTGCCTGATAGGTTTTGATAAGATATGTTTAGTAAACTTTCATAATAGAGGTCTGGTTTCACTCGTGTGCGGTTTCCGTAACAGATCAGTCACCGGATTGCGTAAATACAAAGGTGGATGCAACACAGACAATATGAGCAAAGTATTACAAACACGAGAACACCACAGACATTTTAAAACCACAAAAGAAGCGTTTACTTTATGTAATGCATTTTCTAACGGTCACAGATTGTCATGTTAACACACCATGTTTTGGCATGATGTTAAATCTATCCTATTTCTTCTGTTGCCATGCGATAATTAGGCGAAATTCGTAAAACTACGTAGTAATTAGTTCTTACTCTACTTTGAGCTGCTTTTTGGTTATATTTTAAGACATGCAAATGTAGGTATGGATAGTCAGTCTGTCTAGAACTCTAGACAATTTAAATTCTCCCTCCAAATTCAACATTTTCGACTTTTGAGAAACACCCTTGTCAAAACTTGTGGGTGTAGATTCAAATCGCAAATTAAATTTAACTCTCTTTAATTTATCTTTCCCTCCGTTTTGTGAACAACTTACCCTGCGGTACCGTTGGAATGTATGGTTTGATGACCGCAGGCGGGATTTTAGTGGCCAGAGGAGTTGAGGGGCCGTTGATGATGACTTGTCCGAGGTAGTTCAGGATCTTTTGAGCTCTGTTCTGAGATGATTTGAAAACGAAAAGTTGAGGGTTCTCGTCCATGAAGTATGTGTCTAGGGCGCCTGTGGAGGAAATTACCGATATTTTATTGAAACAATATTACTGATGATGATAGGACCTATAAGACTTGCTAAGTAAGTATGACATGTTTTTTTCAAAATAGCCTCTGTATTTTTAATTTATAATAATAAAATCGTCTTGAAACCGTGTAAATTTTGAGATAGGACTTCCAGGGCAAAAAACAATCCAATAAATAGAGTAAAAAAGACAAAAAGATGAAAATGCGGATAACGTTTTTGAAAAATCCTGATTTTACCAGAAGTCCAAAACCTTTCCACAAAATAACGACTCGAAATATTTTGTGTAAAATCAGACCAAAGGGGTATCTTTCTTTTGTTCGGATGGATATTGTCATACCATAACGTTCCCACTGCTGGGACTCAGGCCTGCTCTCTGAGAGAGGGACTGGTCCATAATCCACCACGCGGACCTAGTTCGGGTTGATAGATGTTTACGTATACAGTGGTTCTAGGACATGCCGGATTCCTAGCTATGTTTTCCTTCACCGTTTTGAGAGCAGCGGTGATAAGATATAAATTACACAAAAAGTGACTGACGGACGGACACAAATGGTTATGTAACTTACCATTAAGGAACTTCTGGTTCTCCAGTACGTTGAGTAAGAAAGGTATGTTGGCCTCGGACACGGAACTCGCGGAGGGCGCTGTCTTATTATCTGATGTTGGTAAGTCGTGGGCACTTGTGGGTATGGAGATAACGCCAATATGACCGTTATGCTTCAGTACCAGTACGTTGAGTAAGAAGGTATGTTGGCCTTGGATACGGAACTCATGGAGGGCGCGGGTCATCTTAGTGGGTGATGTTGGGTAGTCGTGGGTGTGGGAGATAACAATATTATCGTTATTACTTACTAGTAAGGAACTTCTGGTTCTCAAGTACGTTGATTAAGAAAGGTATGTTGGTCTTGACGCCTTGGATACGGAACTCATGGAGGGCGCGGGTCATCTTAGTGGGTGATGTTGGGTAGTCGTGGTTGTGGGAACAAACAATATGATCGTTATTACTAACCAGTAAGGAACTTTTTGTTCTCAAGTACGTTGATTAAGAAAGGTATGTTGGTTTTGACGCCTTCGATACGGAACTCACGGAGTGCGCGGGTCATCTTAATAGCCGAGGATGGAAAATCGTGTGCGTGCGAGATAACCTGAATAGGGAATATTTGTTATAAAAATTCATTGATCAAAATAGCAGATTGTGACATTTTGTCTATTCTTCCGTAGACAAAACCCGTTTGTGGTCATGCTAAGTGTGTTGATGTTATAAATTATCTTCAATGTGGCTTAGAAATTCGTATCTCAAAAGAATTTCTTGTTTTGGTTCAAAAATAGGTGGCATTGTTCAATACTTGCCTTGACAAGAAGCGAGTCGTAGTAGGGAGAGATGATGGCACCAGCGTAGGTGCAAGTAGAGTCCAGACGGATACCCATACCCTCACCGGTACTGAGGAAAATGCACTTTATTTAAAAGAGTTAAAGTTCAAAATTGTTCTATTCCTATAGCCACAATGTCCACTTCACTTGAACAGTTGAACATCACAATATTCTTTCCGTGTTTTTAAAAATCGGTCGTAGCATTCAAGACACAAGGTACAGCCGAAAAAATTGAATTCTGACCCACTTAAGCTTATTTTCTTACAGATATTCAAATACAGTTAGGTCCACATTCGCGTAAATATACATTTCCTTGGTAACGAATTTGTCATCTGCCATCTTTGTTATTTTGACGGTTTCAAACGATTTATCGTCAAAGTGGGTCATGATTCACTTAGCCTGACTGTACAATTAACCTTAACACCACATTATTTTCCTTATTTTCAAATGTAGACCTTAAACCACAAGATACAAGGTTCAATTTACCTTCACACCTCATTCTTTTCCTTTCATTAAAATATGATAAAGTTCATACAACTTACCTAAACACTTCAATTCTTCCGGTACTAGGTTGGAAGTTGTTAGCGGGATCCTCAGTAGTCACTCGGCACTGTATGGCGTACCCTTGAGCGCTTATCTTGTCCTGAATCAGCCCCAATTCAGGTAAAGTCGTACCTTCAGCTACTCTGATCTGAGATTGTACTATATCAATGCCTGTTACTTCTTCTGAGATTGTGTGTTCAACTTGCAACCTGGGGATAAAAGTATTTACCAATATATTGTAACAATATTCTGATTTAAAAGAGTGTCCGTGGAGTTTCTTGCCCGCTCTTCTCCATAGGAACCTCTACTACGCGTTAGAATGGGCAACTAGCTTCATCTGTCTGACTGACCGACCCCTTGTCATTTCAAAAGTTCCTGTAATTGGTTCATTTGAAATAAATGCTTTGAGTTTAAAAAAGTGCCCCTTATTTCTTGGTTGGCTAATGGCGGCTACACACGGCAATACGGCACGATAATTTTATCGTAGGCACCGATTTATCTGTGCAGTCCCATTTGCATAGTTTTATTGAACGTTTGTAAGTATAATACAGCGTTGCGGATTATTTCACTTGCACAGTTGATCGGTGGCAGTTGCATTTTCTATTCGATAAATCGTTGTCGATAATCGTTTGCACAGTTTTATCGTAGTCCGTTTGAAAAACGGCGTAGACAGTTCATGAAGGGAATTGCTGTGCGCGGACGCAGCACGGAAGAATAGACAAAATGATAGATAAACAATCACAATCTGTCAATTTTGTCTATTCTTTCGTCGACAAAACCCGTTTTTACGGTGGTCATGCTACGCGTGCAAGTCGTTAGGTGCATGGAAGGGACATTTTTAGAAAGAAAACCAAAATAATTGGTTTGAGATCAATATGACGCGATCAACATCAACATCTTACCGTTATAAATTATCGTCCGGCGCATCCTGGGTAGTTAGCCGCCACGATAGAAAAAGGACAGAAGATAACAAATCAAGCTGATAGCGCTGTCTGTCATCTTTTGCTAGTTTATTTTAGGCTCTATTATAAAGACGTTAAGCCTGGTACCTAGCGTTGACCTCAATGAAGTAGAATTTGCCCTTATCATCGAGCAGGAACTCCACAGTACCCGCGTTCTCATAGCCCACGGAGCGAGCCAAGTGCGTGGCGCTGTCTGTCATCTTCTTTCTTATCTGAAAATATTTTCTCTTTCTTATCTTAAATGATCCTCCGAAAACTGAATGCTTCTAATGATGTACGCTTTTTAGAGTTCCGTAGTTAACAAGGAACCCTTAGTACTCAAGTACTAAAAGTCTCTGAGCTAAGCCGCGTACAGCATTCTAATGCTGTAATTTGGTATAGTATATAAATCACGCCGACAAAGTGGTAAAATAAAATCATGAATTCTTTCAATAAATTTTTTTGGGGTACGTAAAATGGGGATTTTCCCGCCTATCCCATGGTGGGGGGTGTCAAGAATGGAAAGGTTGTTCAAAAATATTGAGTTTGTAAAAACCATTTTTGGATTCAGAGATTCGTTTGCGAAATATTAAGCTTTAAAGTGCTAATTTTTGTTAGGGTCAAGTGTGGGCTGCGCAGCGCGAAACCACTGGCCTCTTCAAGCATCGCCGCGTCGCGTCGCATCTCGGTGTGAACTCTTATCGACCTACCTCAGGGTCCAATCCGGGTGCGGGTGCGATTTCTACTACTTTCTGATGTCTTCTTTGTACAGAGCAATCACGCTCGTATAGATGGACTACGTTGCCAGCCTTGTCACCTGGGGAAAAAAAAGTTTTTAATTAATCATTATGTGACTGTCAATAAGGAGAACCGACATCAACCGATCCATTCTGTAAAAAACTCACCGCGAAATTGAGTTGAAGACTGAACACAGTTTTTTTTTCAGCCCAAAACGGGGAGCTCTTCACCATCCTCTTTAGGCAATATACCTAAGCGTGATGCTATGATTCGATATGTAAGTACATATATCCTCACCCAACAGCTGTATTTCAATATGCCTTGGCCTCTCGATGAATCTCTCAATGAACATGGATCCGTTGCCGAAGGCTCCCACCGCCTCGGACGAGGCTCGCTCGAACGACGACTCCACGTCTTTCATCTCTTTCACTACGCGCAAGCCTCGGCCGCCTCCACCGAATGCAGCCTGGTGTAAATAAAAATAATTATTTTCATTTGATATGATAGGTCGCTCTGTTATAACTCTGTGATGATATTGTATTATCCAAAAAACTTTTTTTGATAAGAGGAACGAATACCGTCTCATCTGAAACGAGTTCTGACTTTAATGCAAGACCTTCGAGCCAGAATATTATCATAAACACTAGCTGATGCCGGCGGCTTTTCCCGCGTGTATGTCGGTTATTATATACTAAAACCTTCCGCGAGAACCACTCTATCCATTGGTGTAAACAGCATGAAAATCGGTGCAGTAGTTTTTGAGTTTATTGCGAACAGACATACAAACGCGACGGAGGACTTTGTTTTATAATAACATTATTATAGTGATATTTTTTATATTGAACCCTATTACTAAGCCTTCACTGTCCTCCCGTCTGTCTGTCAGTGAGCTATATCTCATGATCCGTAATAGGTAAACAGTTGAAATTTTCACAGATTGTGTATTTTTATTGCCGTTCAATCTGCCTAGCCTTTTCCCAACTATGTCATGTGGTCGGCTCCCTGTCTAACGGGATGCAGTTGAATACCAATATTTTACATGGAGCAACTGCCTACCTGACCTGGATTGACCTCCAGAACCCAGTAACTGGGTAATAGAATACTCCTTGGTAAGACTGGTTGTCAGACTTTCTGGCTACTCGCGGCCTGAGTGAGAGCGACACGGAGTGGGGTGCTGTCGGTTCTAAGCCTCGAATAGTTTAAGTAATTAAAAAAAAAAAACATAAGACCATGGGCCTAAGTCTACTAATTTACCAACGTTGCAATGACTCGCCATTGTGAGTTTTTGATAGATTTTCCATACATAATCTGTCAAAAACTCACAATGGAGAGACCATTGGAACGTTTGTAAATTAGTAGACCTGGCCCGCTGCTTTATAATTAGTTCAGTTATTATGCGAAGTTTCACGAACTAATTTGAAGTATTTTTTGAATACCAGCGGTTTATAGTTCGGTTTACCTCTAAACTTTGTTTTTTTTTTTCTAGAGAGAAAATTTTATGTAATCGTGTTTTAGTCAAACATAGGACCTAGCATCAATCCTCAACTTTAATATAAATATGTATTTATTTCAAAATTAATGCTGCAGTATTTTCGGCTTGACGAAGGATCATGCTAAGCAATTTGAGGTAGGGTAGGCCCATAATCCCGATATCCACGAGCGTGACGTCGCGAGCAAAAAAGCTAGATAATAAATAATAATGTACCTTGAGCATAACTGGAAGACCATGTTTTTTGCAAAACTCCAGTGCTTTTTCCTTTGAGGTTATTGGACCGTCAGTACCAGGAATGATTGGCACCTCTGAAAACAAATCATGGAGTTTACGAGAAGGCGAAAGCTTCAGGGTAGCTCGCGAAATTCAAAGTTTCTTACGTTTTTTGCTATTTGCAGGTCAGTATCAGGTTGTTACCTGGCTACCCTGGCACATCCCCCTTAACTACCGGAAAAGTTGCGGTTTTTAAAACTATCGGTCGGAAACGCGATATAGTAACGTGTATTGTGTTATTCAAAATGGAAACGTGGCGTAAACGAACCTCAGTGAAATCAGTCAGTCGCGGATGAGGCGTGTTTTATCCTGATCAGTTGGTTATGATTGTTTTCTACTGTTTCTTCGAAAGTCTTGGCTTTCAACATCTATCATAAATTTATTTTCTTTCTTCTATCTATTAAACAAGAACTTACTGGCATCGATGGCAGCTTTCCTGGCGGCGACTTTGTCACCCATCTGCTGCACCACGAAGGGGGAGGGTCCGATGAACCGGAGACCAGCATCAACGATAGCTTGCGCGAAGTCTGCTCTGTAATGCAATAGATAATGTCATCGGCGTAATGTTGCTTGCCTGTCGGTCTTCTACAGACTGTACTTCGGAGAGTGTGCGCAAGAGCTCCACGACTTGATCCCACCATCTCCCTTTCTCTATCGGATCACCAGACGTACAGCGGGGTACCATCCGCACTGGTCGATATACCGTCTAGTCGTACTAAGCGCTTCTCTTCCACATTTAATATGCGCACGGCCAAAGTGTGGAACTCTCTGCCAGCATCTGTGTTCCCTTCCACGTATAACCCGTCAGCCTTCAAAACAAGAGTGAACAGGTATCTTCTGGGCTTGCTCGTTCCATCATAGACCTCATCTATCGCTTTCCATCAGGCGAGATCGAGGTCAAGAGCAGTCCCATAACTCAACAAAAAAAAAAAAAAAGATAATAGTATATTATTGTCAGGTAGCAATATTGAAATAATTTCTGACCTTGACCTTGACAAACAGACATTTTTCCCCGAAAGTCATAAATAGGCAGAACACTGTGCAGTAGTGTGCAGTAATCATGAAATTTAAAAAAAACTGGTTCATCTGATACCCACAGATTTTTTAAATATTTATGTAGCGAGACCCATTTCAGATGTTTTTTTCTTATTTTTGTAAATGGTAAATTATTTTGCTTCTGTAAGTAATTTTGTACAAACACCGTTACACGTCAACGTCAAGCATTTTTTTTTAAACTAGATGTGTTCGGCCTTGCCTCTCTGACTACCCTGAGCAGAGAGGCCGAAACAAAGTCAGAGGTCTCTTTTAAAGTCCAGACATAATCTTGGTCAGATCATGTGACGACCATGTATATTTGTTTCTGAAATAGTCTTTTGAGGAAAGAACCACACAGATTGAGTGGACCTGTCTAGTCAGTGCACGCATTTCTCAGTAATCGTGCAGCTCAACTTAGAACATAAGGAGCTCATCGAATCGATGAACAATACCAAAGAAAGGACATTTGGATAGGCTAGGTATTACTCAAACTGCCAGACCATGATTAAAATCTATCTGAGAAAAAAATAAAAATAATGACCCACAAGAAGAATATCTGGAAGAATGTCTTCACATTCACAAAAAATAATATAATATAATAGGTACTTTATAAAGTAAATATTCATGTACCTATACAGGGTGTAAGGGTAAAAACCGTTGTCACTCAAACCATGGGTAGTTGATTTAATATAAAAATAGATGACCGAGTCACAACAAAAAAAAAACATTATTTTCATTAAAAGATTTAAAAAAGTTTCTATCCGATACCGTCCGCAAATTCATGGATATGCGCCCGAGGTTGCCGCCCCTCCTACCTACCTACACAACTCATGAATGAATACACAATAGGGGTTGCGCTCGCGACCGGTCAGGTCACGTCCCGCGCCCCCCACCCTTGTTAAGTTGAGACGTAAGTTCGTTGCCCTAGCACTTATGGTGAAATACTCCTGGTAAAATGTAAAGATTATCTTTTTTTTTAAAGTTGTAATTTTCCAGTGATTTTACGTTCTATAAATGAAACCAAATCACTGGTTTCAAGGATAACGGTATTTACCCGAATACCCTGTACAATATAAAATTCAAAAAAGGCAATGTGAAGGTACTTATATAAAAATCCGGAAATAATCTTGGTCATATAATTTGAGGACCATGTAGATTTGTGTCTGAAATGGTCTTTTGACGAAAGAGTGGACCTGCACACAGTGTAGAGTGTGGTTATTCACAGAGTTTTCCCTAAAATAGGCTGAAGTAATAATATAATATTATACAGCTTCGCCTGGCTCTGCCCTGACGTCGTTAGGGATTTTCAGCCGTTAGGTTTGTGGCACTTTTTAGCCCAAAAGTAAAGAAGTAATCCTTACCTCTCAGACAACAACCCATAACCGGGATGTATTGCATCAACGTCATTCTCCTTGGCTATCCTGATGATATCTGGAATGCTGAGGTACGCTTGTACGGGCGGCAGACCTTTACCAACGATGTATGACTCATCGGCTTTTTGCCTGTAAGTAATTATAAGTTACTTGGTGAATACTACTAATATATTATTACCTAATATATTTATTACCTAATATAATATTACCTAATATATTTTAAGTTACTGGGTGAATCAGAACTACTAACTAATAACTAACTCATTGTAAGTAGAGTCAATAACATTTAGTAGCGACTTTACACACCAGCCAACCAACCCGCACTGGGACCGCATGACCACGTTTTTGTTTCGAAAAAATTTGAAAAAATTGCCATTTTTTACAAACTGTATCTTCGCAACCAAATCTGGAGTGCTTGAGTTGGGCACACAGGGCACAAATTGTAGCAAATTTAGTTAGCTTCACAAAAATACCGAATGCCAGAATTTCACAGTTTTTGGAGCACCATGAGACAAGGTTTTCAGTGTTGCAAACGATTACGTTTGCAACTCTGAAAACCTTGTCTCAGTAAAGTAATTTATACCTAGTTGTATAAAAAGTAGTTTATACCTATTAAGGTATAAACTACTTTCAGAGGACTGTACTGTACTGTACTGTAGTTTTTGAGTTAGTTACAATAATAGGATGATGTTTCAAGTTCCTGTCACTGTTATTTAGATAGCAGGTAGTGGTATTCGAATTTGTGTGGACTAGAATAATTTATTGGTCCATTGTTACAAAGTAAGTTTCAAAAATAATAATATTGCATGCTTACTGTAACTATAATATTTAACATAGTAATTAAAACAGTGGTCCCCAAACTAGGCAGCGCCTGTATCTTGGGGACCTGAGTTGCGTTATCTTAAATTTTTAAATAGAGACATGTTTCCGTTAGCTTAAATTATATTACAGAATGTTCGAAACTGGACAGAGTTCTTAATAATTAGCGAACAATCAAGATATGATAAAATGTATTGGTAAAAATAAATTAATCAAAATAAAATAATTCTAAATAAAGCTGTAGTGTGTGTGTGTGTGTGTGTGTGTGTGTGTGTGTAAGTGTGTGAGTGGGGTGTATTGGTGAAGTGCAGGTGTGGGTTTTTGTGTGAATGACTTGCTTGTAGATTTTGGTGCTAACTCACTAAATCCTCAGTATCATTGTATGACAGTGAGAGAAGCCAACTTTTTTGTAATTTTTTTAAACGTGTGATTGTTAAGATCTTTAGTATCACAGCGCTTGCTTATTTTGTTGTAGATATGAGAGTGTGAGTAAGAGGGGCACCGTCTGGCCAGAAGACTGATTGCATTAGGAAGAGGGACGTGTAAGATACGTTTTGAGAGTAGGCTTTGGTAGTCAGGTCTGTTTTTAATAGATTTGTGTGCAAGCAGTGCAGCACTAAGTATATATAGTTGACGTTGACTAGGTACCACAACTAAAAAGTTTGTTAGGAATCAAAAGTTTGTGAGGCGAGTGTCAGTGAGAGAGCATGCGCGAAAGTTTTACGCGTCTATGTTCAGAGCTGCCTAATTATATCGGCCGTATTGCCTGTGCATCTGCTGTTTGTCTTGTTCGCTGTAGATAGCGACGGAGCGGATGCCCAGTTCAGCACAAGCTCGGAACACTCGGATGGCGATCTCTCCTCTGTTGGCCACCAGGACGCTTCTGATTGGCTTGTGTTCCACAGTCTTCGCGTCCTGGAATAAGGATACATTGATATGGATTATGATTGTTTAAAATAGATAAAGTCTGGGCCCTGGGGGTTCTCGGACATGAAGAGGCCATTAGATATTCCTTTTTTTTGAGGTTGGGAAATCATCTAATGACTTCTACCGCACTGGGCGGAGCGGAAGGGCGTGTCAGACTTTTACTGACTAAAACCCAACCGTGTTCCTTCAGTTGCCTGTTGCCAAGGTCCCGGTATCCCTTTCGGACTAACCCGCAATCCTGGCAGGAATACACAATATCATATCACAAGCCTGATTTCTAATTCACTGCACTGAAGACTTCAATTAACTTCAAAGCTCATACACCTAATTGAAATCATAACCACAATCAGAATGATAAACCTGTCAAATTAGGCGGTAACAGAGGACCATTACGAGAACTGCCTTACAATCATAATAATGTTGATTTCGACATATCCGCACTTGACACCTGAGATATCGTAAAGGGGGTTTTTTTTTAGCCTTTAGATATTCCTAAAAATACTACCTACCCAATTTGTTATATTTCGTGAAGGTATTTTTCCTTTCTTAGTGTCATGTTTGCCGCAAATAAACGTATTTTCTTCTTCTTTTTGTTTCTTCTTAGTGAAATGGAAATTAGAATGAAGTAGAACTTACCGAAGAAACAGTCTTTCCTTTCGTAGAACTCCATGCTTGAAACTGCGAAGCAGTCGCTCTCAGAGCGATACATGCTTTTAAAATCTGCATATCCGGGGGCACCACCGTGCCCCCGCCAAGTCGAGCTTTACACTTATAATTATTATAAACAAAATTTACGACAGAGTAAAATAAGTACAAATCTTAAACTACTTATTAAATGACAGTGGTTTATTTCATTTTTAATATTTTGTTAAAAAAAAACAGTTAATTTATTTATAGACTAGATTTTTTTAATATCGTTTCGAGTCCTGACTTTGGCGTGTTTCGGTTTCAAATCTGGAACAAAATAAAAGTAAATTATATTTTAACTGGGGTTCAAAAGTGGGATCCCACGAAATTAAATGATTAGGCTCAGCCTTAAATGTAAGTTAATCATTTACAGTACATATACTTATTTGTGTATGATACTCAAATAGATACGAGTGTATCTAATCTATCGATGATCAGGAGGTAAAAATGCTTTGTGACTTTCTGCAGGCCATTTATGATAACATCAGCAAACCAAGAGCCAGCCAGGCCGCAACCGCTTCTTAGATTTGTAATACGTACCTAGGTACTCCAAAAAGACATTGGATGGTCCACTTTACCTACACAGCTTGGTGAGGCGATGCAAATGCATATTACTATCATTAAAACAGTTGCCGAACGGGTAATTTGGCCATAATTAAAAAATGGATTACGAGAAAACTTATGGTACACACGGCTACACATCAAGCTATACATTTCCAGTATAAGTTGACCTCGCATTACATCGGATGGAATCGATTGCAATTAGTTTTAAGTTCGTGACTATTAAATTACGTAAACTTTCAAATTAATCATTATTATCTTACAAAGATGAACCTAAGTTATTCCGAGAGAAACAGTACTGGTTATAGATCAACTAGTATTAAAATGTTAACCCTGAAAATACTAATAACTAGTGAAGTGTGATGGTTTAAATAACAAGTTGATCCTGATAAACAGCAACCTCGAAGCGTAGCCCGCCACGACAGAATCGCAGGTGAAACTCCTATCATGTGACGTGGACCAAAACGGAATTGCAGGGCTAGAACTCCTAGGAGAGGCTGGTAAAAGCACGCAAGCCCGGCAAAAAAAACGGCCGGAAGCACCCTTCAAATAAAATGTGTATTACACCAGCGAAAAGGCTAAACTTCCGTTGAGAGGCAAATACATAAGGAAAAAATTAAGTAAGTACATACCAAATTCGGAGAATATCTTGCATCATTTGTGCAGAACTCAACAATCACAATATAACTTGGGTCACTGCAGAATAACTTTAGGAACTAAGGAAAAGTACACATAATCCATAAAATTCACTCGGCTTGATTTAAAATTAAAATTCCAAAACAGTCCGAAATTTATAAAATCGCTTGGTTTCAATTCATTTTGATCAGATTTTGATATATAAAAAAATGACAGCCTTGTTTACGTCACATTTACGTCTAGAAAATTGGTAAAATTTAGAATAAAAAATTGATGACCAGTTCTATGAACTAGAAAGAATAACCGCCTTACTAATAAACGTTGTATAGCGCCGTTGTATAAAAGTAATTTGACTTTTGAAAGAAGAAGACAAAGCGTTGTGTAACTATACAGGCGCTATACAACGTTTATTAGTAAGGCGGTTATTCTTTCTAGTTCATAGAACTGGTCATCAATTTTTTATTCTAAATTTTACCAATTTTCTAGACGTAAATGTGACGTAAACAAGGCTGTCGCTTTGTCTTCTTCTTTTAAAAGTCAAATTACTTTTGAAAGAAGAAGACAAAGCATTGTGTAACTATACAGGCGCTATACAACGTTTATTAGTAAGGTGGTAAATGTATAGGTTGAAACCGCAGAACTCACGCTGCACTATGCAGAAAGGCATCGATTTGTCCTGAATACTGGAGACGGAAATAGGCTGCTTTTCATTCTCGATAGCGGACAACAGCTAGTATTATATACTTACTAGCTGTGCCCGTGAGAGTAATATATAAAATAAAAAAAGCCTTTATTTCTTCCATATCTCCTTATTATATGTCAGTTTACATAATAATAATAAGAAAAGTTTAAATGTTTTATATAATTTTTTTATTCTAATATTTAAAAATATAATTTATAAGTATGGAAAATGAAATAAAGGAATAAGAAAAGTATAAATGGTTGTATTTGGTTTAGTAGTTTGCTTTTTTTGTAGTTTGTTTTTTTTTAGTAGTTCGTTTTGTAGTTTAAAGTTTCTGGATCCAGGTTTGAGATATGGAACCCATCATGGGTGAAGGCTTCCTCTAGCATTTTCCATTTAGTACGGGGGAGCCGTGGGAGTATCGGGATAAAAAGCACATGGCAAATGGGTAGACCATGACCTGGATTAGGACATACGATACTTTTTATCCCGATATTCCCACGTGATCGAGACTAAAGGCTTAGCGTATGCTGAATCGCAGGTGACGCAGCACAGCACAGTACTGTGGGCCTAGACAAGTGACAATCGCTTCGAAAGCGTTTCGTATTTCTATAACGACTTTCAACAGGATTGATATAAGCTTTTCGATAGCTTAAGTCAGTCCTATACATTTTTGCCTTTTCCATCATCGTTATGGCTGATAGAATGTCACTTTGGCTAGGGCCTCCGATTTTGAAGGGTAGGCAGGGCAGGCGAAGGAGACATAGGCCGAGAGCGCATGCTGCAACGCAGCTACACCGACACGTTCGCGTCTAAGCTAGTACAAACAATAGACGATTGGCACAAAACTATGAATCAGCATATGCTGAGACGCAGGTGACGCAGGTCCACGCAGCGCAGGGTAGAGCAGCCTCATGAATGACAAAATCTGCTCTGCCCTGCGCTGAATGGACCTGGGTCACCTGCGCCTCAGCATACGCCTAGCCTTATGCGGGTAAAACCGCTGGGTGCAGCTAGTATAGGTATATATATATAGGGCGTCCCACGGATATGCCACATGGAGGGAAAGTACCTTGAATATTGTAGATGGAACATTTTACTGAAAGAAGACATTATTTGAATTTAAATAACAATTTAAACTGCATTCATAGATATTTAAATAATAACATGGTTGAACCGGGAATCGAACCCGTTACATGAGAAAAATAATCACCCTGTAGCTTTCAATATTATCCTTTTGCAACATAAGGATTATTTTTTGCTAAATAACATAGTGTCACAAATAAAAGGAAGACCATGAATTGTAACATTTTTAATACATAATTTATCAAATGCTCAAAATGAGTCCTTTCCTGTTGAATACAAAGTCGCACTCTTTTGATTATTTCGCTCCCTGTCGATTTTTTGATCTTGTTGTGGTGGATATTTAGAATAATACGTCTAAGCTCGTGGACACTTTCATACTGGTTCTTGTAAACTAAAGGTATGTAACTGAATGTCGGTTGTATGTCCTTACAGCAATGTCAGCTTTTAATTTTTCTGAACAAAATTTTACATCAAATGTTAAAATTCATGGTCTTCCTTTTATTTGTGACACTATGTTATTTACCAAAAACTAATCCTTAAGATGAAGCCTTTCGATCGGTATGATAAAGCTACAGGATGATTATTTTTCTTATGTAACGGGTTCGATTCGATTATTCCCAATGACCACCACTCGCTTGGCCACCACTTGGGGACAGCGAAACAACTTTTAAAATTTTCTCGTTATCCACCACTTGGGGGGACAGCGAAACAACTTTTTATTCTCGTTGTCCACCACTGGGGGACAGTGTCACAACTTTCTAAATTATTTCCATTCGCCACCATTGGTGGAGAGCGACACAGATTTTTAAACGTTCCCAATGGCCACCGCTGGGGGACAATGGTAGAACTTTTGATCCAATTCCCACTGGCCATCAATTTAAATTATTTTCTTTATCGACCAGTAAAGGATACTACACTTACGGGCTGCATGATATTCATACGGATTTGGTTTTTTAGCGGATAGTGCTAAGGTTGAGACTAATATAACAACTTGCAAGGAAACTGCGTAGCAAGTATACATATGTTTATACTTGCCAAGTTAATATCGGACAGTTTTGCACAAACGAGAAAGCTTGTGCAAGACTACATGTGGAAATGTGGCTTTATAAAAGGTTAAATTTATGTTTTCTCTATAAGTGAATGGTAATTCTTTTAAGAAAATAAATATCTTTACCCGTAAATTATCTTAAAATTCTACCCGTTTCTGTTTCGTTTTGAATTCAGTATTCTTCAAATATTCTTAACTTATATGGTAGATAATTAATAAAGTCTTATATTCTTTCATCAACTTTTATTTAAATGTTTTCAAATTTTATAAAATCGTCCTATTACTTATTAAAGCTTTGATTGCTTATTTTTTTATTGAAGTGGGTAATTAACGGACACAATATTTTCACAACCGGTTATAATTAGTAACAATACACTATACTTAATAAATATCACAATACAATACAGTGTAAACTCCATTTAACGCCACACGGTTTAACCACAAACACTCTAAAACGTCGAAATTACTTGACTTTGTTGGTTTATCTTGTTGTCCATACAATGAGACTCCAGATAACAACAATAATCTCAATCTTATATTTAATGTTAATCTAAATTTGTTAATGTATTTTTTATTTTTATTATAATTATACTAATAATAATAATTCTTAATTCTAATTATATATTCAGAGCATGTGTACTCAATAATGTGTAAGTTGTGGTTACCTGTAATTGAGTTTGCATTACAGGATATTTTATGTTTAAACTAGTTTTTATTATTGTAAAAGATAGTTGTAATGTATCTCGTTGGTAATCCTTAAATAAATAAATAATAACGACAATATCCGTCATTATTAACTTACTTTCCAAGTTGCCGAAATTAGTACGAACTGCAGCTGTGTACGTTCTTTTGTTTGCTATTTTGTTGCTTTATTGTCTAGCACGTATTTACCTCGATAGCCGGCATCATACGTACCGATGATTCTAAGAAATTAGTTCTTTTGTTTGTTCTGATTACCTTGCACTAAAACAATAAAATTATAGTAGGTATATATGGATTTTTCTTCTCTCCATTTAACGAAAACTCTCAATGACGCCATAAAATGCGCAGTCTCTTAAGTGTCGCTTTAAAGAGTTTACACTGTATATACACATTATTATGTACTAATCAGCAGTCTTAAAATCACAGTTAAACAAAAACAATATAAATTTCCGCGCAAGTAAAGGGGAATTGATATATTTTTGTCTCTTTTTAACATTATGTACTCTTTTTCCCTCATCTCAACACTTTTTGTAAATATCTTGATGAAGTGACATTGATTTATAGTGTCAATAGATAATAATAGTAAGCATTAGCAATAAATAAAATTTTATTTTAATGAACTATAATTAATTAATAATTCACTATATTACATATACAAGAAAATCAATATTATTTTATTATTATTACGTAAACATTTGAATTTGATAAAAATAGTTCCAGCATTAACCGCTAAAATCAAATCCGTAATTTTATTAGGCTATCCTTTACTGGTCTCTAGATAAAATAATTTAAATTGATGGCCTGTGGGAATTGGATCAAAAGTTGTACCATTGTCCCCCAGCGGTGGCCATAGGGAACGTTTCAAAATCCGTGTCGCTCTCCACTAGTGGTGGCGAATGGAAATAATTTAGAAAGTTGTGACGCTGTCCCCCAGTGGTGGACAACTAGAATAATTTTTAAAAGTTGTTTTGTAGTCCCCCAGTGGACAGCGAGAATAATTTTTAAAAGTCGTTTCGCTGTGCCCCAGTGGTGGCCAAATAAATGTGGCCATCGGGAATCATCGGTTCGATTCCCGGATCAACTATGTAATTATTTAAATATCTATGAATGTAGTTTAAATTGTTTTTTAAATTCAAATAATGTCTTCTTTCAGTAAAATGTTCCATCTACAATATTCAAGGTACTTTCCCTCCATGTGGCATATTCGTGGGACGCCCTGTATAAATATTGCTATTATAGTAAGGATTAGGTTTCCCGTACAAACTTTCAGCCCCTATATCACCCCTTTCAGGATTATTTTTGAGACAAAAAGTAGCGTAATGTCCTTCCCCAAGATGCCATCTATCTCCATACCAATCCGTTCTTTGGTTTATGTGTGTAAAAGTAACATACAGACAGAGTTACTTTCAAATTCTAACTAATATTTGCTATGATATTATGGCGTTCCGCAAGGGACCATCCTGGGCTCTACTCTCTTTCTGCTGTATATAAATGATCTCTACTCAATGTCTCTCCCATATACCAAACTATTCACCTATGCAGATGACATTGCTATCTTCGTCTGGGGTCCGCACTGGCACGCCGTCAATGAAAGAGCAGCACACTCTCTATCTAAACATGATGAACTGGCTCACAAAAAATCTATTAACGCTTAACGTATCTAAAACCAACTGTGTGCCCCTTTTCATCGCCATTTAAAAAACCACATATCTGCCGTTCCCTGGATACCTGCACAATGCACATGCCAAGAACTTACCCGTGCAGAACACGTTAAATATTTGGCTGTGCCTATTGATAGTTGAGACTCCAGACGGTTGATCCACATATTTTAATCCCCGTGGGACTTTGCAATCTGTGGGATTGATTTCGTGAAAAGCGATGAAGTGTGTAACAGGATGCCTGGATGACCAATGAGCGCGTGCGCGGTGCTAGTTGGTCGTTTTTTTTTTTTTCCTCTTTGGCAACTGAACCGATGTCGACTATTCTGCCAGCGTCATGTGGTGACGGCAATGCAGCAAGTTGGGCCGTCGAACTTTGCACTTTGTGGTAGATAACTAGTTATTATGTTAGTAGCTGAAACGTAGTTGGTCGTTAGTACCATCCCATTTTCCGAGAGGTTGGTACTGTCAGCCAAGATGTCAAATGTCATCATATGACGCTCGTTTTTTTTTACTTTTAATGTTACGACTGGGATGGAAAATATTGTAGTATCGAATTAATACAGAAATATACTTTTGATTTCCAGAGTTTTATTTACTTACACATTTACTAACAATTTTGGCTTGCAATCAAATAAACACCTACAAATAATATAGATGAAGTACATAAATAAAATCATAGGTTCATTAAATAAAAATCATTTTTATTAAATAAAAACAAAGTGATGCTAGGAAATTAACAAATAATGAATAACAAATGAGCACCGGAACTCGAATCGTTTTACGATAACCGAATAATAACAATAACTTAATAAGTACAGAGAGGTCACAGGTTATAAACAATGGGAATAGAGTGTTGTGACGTGTCTATACTCTTCTAATGCCTCACAGACTGAATTCTGAAGTTAATGTAACTAAACGGTACCTTAAAGTATGTTATATACCTACGTAAAATGTATAAATAATCGGTTAAATGCTCTCAGAGATTCAACCATAAAACCTTGTAGGTTTCATATTCTGAATAGTAGTAGTGTGTGTGTGTGTAATTAGTTATTATTTAACCGTGTTTTTGTATGTTGTGCTGTTTTTTGTGTGCACCAAATAAACGTTTTATCTATCTATCTATATAAGGCAGCATTTTCTCATCCGACGAAATTTCTTTAAAATTGTCGGCGCCTGTGCGACAACAACTTGCAAGGAAACTGCGTAGCAAGTATACATATGTTTATACTTGCCAAGTTAATATCGGACAGTTTTGCACAAACGAGAAAGCTTGTGCAAGGCTACATGTGGAAATGTGGCTTTATAAAAGGTTAAATTTATGTTTTCTCTATAAGTGAATGGTAATTCTTTTGAGAAAATAAATATCTTTAACCGTAAATTATCTTAAAATTCTACCCGTTTCTGTTTCGTTTTGAATTCAGTCTGTGACGCTCCTAACATTACACCCTGGTGACTCGTTCCATTTTCCACTACATCCTTATATATTTCACTCTTAACAATAACTATTCGATTTTCCAAGATAATTTCCATTTTATATTAAAACTAATTTCCATTCACTTTTGTACCTACCTACTGTGATGCTTAAGTCACTGTAAATTGACACTATTAAATAGTGTGATAATATCACATTTATATAAAATATGTAAACCCAATCATGATCATTCTTTATAATATAAAAAAATGTCTTTTTACAATAAAATTCCAAAAATTGATTCAACGGAACATTCATAATATAATAACACTCTTAATATTAACTATTAAAATGCTAAATATTTCTTAAAATCATAATTCACTTTTATTGTGAAATGATTTTGTGCCGGATTAAGTCTTATCACAAAGCTGTCATTCAAAATTGGACTTTATTAGTCTTCGATGGTGCAGATTAGGTCATCTCCTTCTAGTTTTTGTCCGTTGGTGATGGATACTGATATCACTGTTCCCGCTTTGGGTGCTTGCACGATCATCTCCATCTTCATGGCGGAGAGGACTGCGATGGGTTGGCCTTTCTCGACCTTGTCACCTTCTTTCACCTTGATTGCTGTGGGCAAATGAGAAGGTTAATATTTGTCTTTCCCTTATGTCCACTGTTGGTCGTGGGAAAATCTATTTGAAAAGGTTCAGGGGGATGGGATAAGGTATTACTCTAAATTAAAATTTTGTTACATTTTTGCAGTTTGCAGGTCACTGTTGAGTTGTATGTTGAATAAAATATAATCCGATAGAGAAATGTATTGATGATGTATATTTTATGATTATACTTGATTCTGTAAAAACAAAATTTTTGCGGCCGCAAATCATATTTGGATTAACATCCTAACTATACTTATAATATTAATACACCTAAATGCGAAAATGAATCGCATTTCCAATGCGAAAATGAGTTTGCTTGTTTGTTACGCTTTCAGGCTAAAACGGCTGAACGGATTTAGATGAAATTTAGCACACGGGTAGACTATGACCTGGAATAGGATACTTTTATCTCGATATTCCCACGGGATCGAGACTTACGCAGGTGAAAGCGCGGGGCGCAGCTAGTATGAAATAGTACTGACCTGCAAACTATACAAAACGTAAGAAAATTTGAATTTCACGCGCTATCGTGGCGCTGTCGCCTTATGGTGATACTTACTGAGTACTGTTCCTGGCATGGGGGCTCCCACTTGGTTCTTGTCTCCTTTGATTGCCTTGGGATGGATTTTCATTTCCTGATAAAAATACGTATTTATATTTATATGTTGGCGTAACGTAATATTAAACAGTTTTTTTTTAATTGCAGTTAAATCTATAACATATTGATCTGGCAAATAAGGTTAGGTACCAAATGCAGCTGGAACTATCTTTGAAAAAGTTTTTCCGCACCTAGATCATGTCAAGCAATAAGTTCTCTGCTGTAATTCCAGATAATAGAATAAAAGTCTTGCAAAGGAGACATTTTCGATGCTAACATTTTCGACTCTAATGAACACTGAGCGCAGTTGTCCGTTGAGCTCGCAGAACTCCTTCTTTCCCGCCGCTGTCATCTCGTCTGACACGGCGACTGTCTTGCTGTCTGACGTCTTACCTTGCTAGTATTCTCGTCTCTAATGAACACGGAGCGCAACTATTAGTTGAGCTCGAAGAACTCCCTCTTTCCCGCCGCTGTCATCTCGTCTGACACGGCGACGGTCTTGCTGTCTGACGTCTTACCTTGCTAGCATTCTCGTCTCTAATGAACACGGAGCGCAGCTGTCCGTTGAGCTCGAAGAACACCTCCCTCTCTCCCGCCGCTGTCATCTCGTCTGACACGGCGACTGTCTTGATATCTAACGTCTTTCCGCGCTCGATCTTTACTTCTATCGTTTCGCCAACCTGTTGATGAGTTAAATATAAGTTTTATAAATTACTTTAACTCCCGGTACAAACACATAGATTCGTTGCGCAATGGGCAGGCACACAGCACAGCAATTTCTTTTTCATAGAAAATGTCTTTTTTTAGCCCCTTTGTCTGCCTACCTAAGCAGCCAATGCACGCCACTGTTAAAACAACGTGTGAGGCTTAAGTAAACCTTGTGGTACTTACAGTAGGTCCAGTCAAGAAAGTCTTGGTGTCTAAATGCTTGACGGGTCCATACTTGTCACGGATGCGGAAGAAGTCATTCGCAACTTGTGGGTACATGGCCGCAGACATAACATCTTGGTCGGTCACCTGAAAATATTGAAACGATGAATATAATAATTATAACACAATAACAACTTTGGGTTCCAAATTTTCAGTTTAGGATCTTCCTCTTTTCTTAGTGACTATCCTGGTGTCAGAGTGTTAAAGCCGCCCAAGGGCGTCTGACTTGGCTTCACATGCCGTCGAGAAACATCTCTCAGGCGGTTTCCTCACGATGTTTTCCTTCACCGTTTTTAAAGCAAGTGATAATAATACAATATGCACATGAATCCGAAAAGTCAGAGGTACGTGTCTTGGCTCGAACTCGAGACCTATGACTTGGCAGTCTGACGGTCACACCACTAGGCTATCGCTGCTAGTTTAGGATCATACGCACTCTCTGTATGATTGATCGAATTTTATCGCAGAGACGAACTTATGAGTAACAACGGTTACGGTACCTTTGACAATTATTTTATAATTTTCTGACAAAAACAGATTTTATACTGCACGCAAGTGGTGCATACCCCTACAATTTTTTTCTATTATTCTGCCAGAGGCATGTTGCTGGGGAGTAGCACCACCAGCTCTTAAAATGGAATGGTAAAGTGTGCAGTGTTTTTGAGACTGTCATTTGATTTACAGGGTGTTAGGGTAAACACCGTTATCCTTGAAACCAGTGGTTTGGTTTCATTTATACAACGTAAAATCAATGGAAAATGACAACTTTTGTTTTAAAAAGAAAATCTGCATTTTACCACAAGAGTATTTCACCATACGCGCTAGGGCAACGAAATTACGTCTCAACACGGGTGGGGGGCGCGGGACGTGACCTGACCGGCCACGAGCGCGACCCCTATTGAGTATTTATTCATGTGTTGTGTAGATAGGTAGGAGGGGCGGCGACCTCGGGCGCATATACATGAATTTGCGGACGGTGCCGCATTGAAACTTTTTAAAATCTTTTAATGAAAATTGTTTTTTTTTTTGTTGTGACTCGGTCATTTATTTTTATATTTAAGTCAACTACCCATGGTTTGATGACAACGGTGTTTACCCTTACACCCTGTATATATTATTATTCTTTATTGTTATCCAAATTATTTGATTATTGCTTACCTCAGGATACGTTTCTTTGAGCTCTGATTTCAGTTTGGTGAAGTCCAGAGGCTCCAGCTCCTTGCCCGGCCTGTCCGTGATCCTTGGCATGTCCTTCAGCACTTGAGATCTAGAATTATAAGTGTAGGTTTTAAAAGTGCGTACATGACACGAGATACACGATTGCTTTTTCTCACTTTTAGCCTTAGAATTCGATCTTCAATCCGTAGCTTACAAATTCACAGTAAAGTTAATTTAATATTGAACACACAAATAAAAAAAAATCATTTGCAAAATGGAACCGAGGTAACAATTAGTGCTATATCAGCCACATGCAATATGGCAATCCTTCCAGCCATCCACACTCAGCCGAATCATCTGCCATAAGTTTAGATTAACATACATGGTCGATGATTTTATAGAAAGTATTTATTTATTAATCTTTGTACATCTAACTATCTAACTAATATTATAAACGCGAAAGTTTGTAAGTATAGATGGATGGATGGATGTTTGTTACTATTTCACTCAAAAACTACTGAACCGATTTGGATGAAATTTGGCACACAGATAGTTTATAACCTGGATTAACACATAGGGACTTTTTATCCTGATATTCCCACGGGATTGGGACTTATGCGGGTGAAATCGTGGGGCGCTGCTAGTAATAAATATACAAAGACTGACATAATGCCTTAGGCATTCTCTACCAGTCAACTAAGGGTGGTGGAGAGATAACATAGCAGGGGCATAGCTAGCGAGTGAAAAAAAAAAAAAAAAATATGAATTACATTTCACTATTTTTATTGAATCGGTCACTGTGGAACAGGGGATTAAAACAGTCACTTTGGTAGAATCATAATTGGAAAATATTAAAAATCATCGTAAAATGTTACAAACTGACATTCATAATATATGATCTGCTGGTCTGCGTGCGACTCATTTAACGAAATAATTCATTTGTTTGACAGTTTACTATGGATTTTCGTAAAATGGTCTACACAATATGAATTGCTTTTGTGTCAAATTAGAGGAATTGCTAATGACAGCTGGAAATTCAGGAAATTAATTGCTTTTAGAGGAATTGCTAATGTGGACATTTAAGGCCCCCAGGTCCTAAAATAACAGTAACTAACCTATAAACCTACCTGAGTGGTTCAGGGAATCCTCCATAAGGAATACCGATGGCTCCCTGCAGGAACTCCACAACAGACTTCGGGAATGATAACTCTTCAGCCTTCTCCTTGATCTCGTCTGCTGTCAGCTTGTTCTGTACCATGAACTGCGCCAGGTCTCCCACGACCTTCGATGATGGAGTGACCTTGATGATGTCGCCTAGAAGGAGATTAGCTTCCCTGGAAAGGGGTGAAATTGGGTAATGGATTTATTTCCGTTATAACAGCGCATAGTGTTCTAAAATTATTACAAGCGAAAGACTGCCTCGGTAGTGGTACAGAGCTAAGAGTGTCCGTGGAGTTTCTTGCCCGTTCTTCTCCATAGGAACATACTACGCTTTGGAATGGGCAACTAGCTTCATATTTTTGACTGACCGACCCCTTGACAATTCAAAAATACCTGTAATTGGTTTATTTGAAATAAATGCTTTGAGTTTGAGTTGCAGGGTTCGTCCAAAGAAATATTAAAACCGTTACTGACTAATAGTTTTGCTTGTAAGTTTTCCAATGGATCGTAAAACTTCTCGTTGGTGCAGGACTTTTAAACGGTAGTAACCACTTTCCTGAAGTTGGCCTGTGTGCCAACAAGACAGCGCAACGTGACTTTTTTATCAGTGATAGGCTTTGTTACGAGCAATATTACTGTGCTAGAGTCAAGTCACACTTTTGAGTTTTTAGGGAGAAAAAAAATAGAAAGAAAATCTAAAAAAAATCCGGTATCCGGAGGTGATTTTCCAAAAATAAAAACGGGAAAATATGCACCCAAAGATGCTCTATTAGATTATATTTATATAAAATAAATATCTTGGACAGTTAAGTTGTCAGAATTTATTTTATTTTTTTAAATGAAAAGATTACATGAACTTCATGATTAAAAAACAAAAAAATATATGAAATGGACACGTGGGTGTTTTACTCGTGTATTATAAATGTCCCTTGATCGATAAATACCATAAACAGCATAGGGATTTTTTTTTGGTCAAATGGAACTATGTGCGCACTAACGGACAAAAGCCTTTTTCCTTTCCTGTCAAGTTTCGCTATTTTGGGGATCCTCTTGTTATGACGTCAACCTTGTCAGAAAAAAAACAAATCTTACCTGTAAGCCTTCTTAACCTCTTCAAACTGACTGCCAAGACCAAGCGAGAAGGCCTGGAACTGCAAGTTGGTGTACTGTCCTCCGGGGATCTCGTTGAGGTATACGTCTGCGTTGCCTGATTTCATGGTCGCTGTGGCTTCGAAGGGTCCATACAGGGTACGTGCCTGTTCCCAGTATGCTGAGTATTCGGATACGGTTTGGAGGGCGATGTCTGTGGAAGCGAAGGATTAAATTGATTAAAAGTAGGTAAAGAAGACTTATATCATTCTTCGAATATCTAGTTTTCGAAATATCGTATAAACGTGATCTTCAATAAAGTTTGAAATGGTCATACACGTATGAAGAATTTAGAGTTTTTATATCTGACCTACATCAAGCAGCAGAATGCGTAAAAAGGCTTTAAGGGGCATAAGGTGTATCCTCCTCCTCTATCCTCTATAGAAAAGGGAGGATCCTCCGACCGGTGTTGTGTCGGGCGGGCAACTGCCCATCGATTGATGTCGGGATCTTGAATATATGTCCATCGTGCGGTAAAGTGTAACTGCGCGATGCAGGATTTATGTGACGTCAGGTTTTTTGTGTGGCGATTTGGATCCCGCCACAGTCTGAATATTGATGATGCTTGATGTGCTTATTTATTTTATTATTTATGTACACACAATAAAATAGATAACAGATACGACATTTATAACAGAATAAAAACTGGAACATTCAATAAAAAATCCTCCAGTAAGCATTTACTGGAGGATTTTTTATTGGATGTCCCAGTCAAAGGGAGCTCTAGTGCGACTGCAAAACCTTGGATTAATATGAACGGTGACACTCACTAGTATCCAACTTAGTTCCCTGCAGCGAGGCTACCAGTGCGCCCATACTGGGCTGGCTCGTGAGCCCGGACATGGAGTCCACGGCCACGTCCACGACGTCGGCGCCGGCCTCGGCACACGCCAGCATGGCCGCGACGCCGGCGCCCGCGGTGTCGTGCGTGTGCACGTGGATGGGCACGTCCGGGTGCTTGTCGCGGATCGCGCCGATTAACATCCTGAAAAGTTACAATACCCAACAATAAACGATTTTCTTTAATCGAACAACAGGTTAGCGATGCTATTTTTTCAGACATATTTCGTTCCTTTCATTTTTAAAACATTTCAATACAGTACAAAACATTATAACATTTGCTTACCAAACTAATTTATGAGTGTTATGATTATAACAGTTTGGTAACTGAGTGGACTCATTTTTACCACAATAATATATACTGGATGCGGCTTGCGGTAGGAGTAAACTGGTAGAAACCATCACTTAACGAAAAAGCGTTATGCTCCATGCGACTTTCTCGAGTAGCGAGTGCGAAAATTTTCAAATTATTCATCATGGGCATCATTTTCATGGTTTACGAGGTTTCTAAAGCCGACAGTAAGGGCAAAACTAAAATTCAAGATGGCGGCTGTGAAAATATTCAATTTTTTTATAATGTGTGTCGTTTTCATGGTTTTCGAAGGTGTTAAATAAAATGCAAATCCAAGATGGCGGCTGCGAAAATTTTGAAATTTTTCATCGTCGGTATCGTTTTCATGGTTTTCGAGGGTATTAAAGCCGATAGTGAAGTCTAAATGATAATCCAAGATGGCGTCAAATTTTTCTTCATGGGTATCGTTTTCGTGGTTTTTAAGGGTTTTAAAACCAAAAGTCAATATGAAAATACAAGATAGCGGCAGCGAAAATTTAAACATTTTTAGTCATGGTTGTCGTTTTCATAGTTTTCGAGGGTGCTAAAATCGTTAGTGAGGTCAAAATGTAAATCGAAGATGGCGGCTGCGAAATTTTTATTTTTGTTTAAGATTATACGTGCGAAGGAATTTTGTTCCTCACAGAGGTCCCCCAACCGTACAGTTTTTTATAATCATTTGTGTGTATTTTGAGGCATATTACAGGTCCTTGAGGGCTAATAAATTAAGAAGAATCTGCAAATTACATACATAAATTAAACAAAATTACTCACTTAGCAGCCTGAGGCTTCAACAACCCAGCCATATCCTTTATCGCCAGCACATGAGTACCAGCCTTAACGAGCTCATCAGCCAAGTTCAAATAGTATTTGAGGTCATATTTCTTCTTGTTAGGGTCTGACACATCACCCGTGTAAGAGATGGCGGCTTCGACCACGCCACCGGCTTTACCTGCGGCTTCCATGCCGAGGATCAAGTTGGGCAGGTAGTTGAGGGAATCGAAGACTCGGAAGATGTCCATACCGTTTTTGACCTGAAGGTTTAAGGTGTTTTTAAGTTGAATATTATATTTTAGTTGGTTTCGGAGTTAATTTGAGTATAACCCACCCGTAGTACAGCCCTAACTTTCATTACCATGAAGAGCCTTAGGCATTTGGGATATAATATCCACAGACCTGCTTTGAACTTTTCTCTTGAATTACCATTGACTAATCCTGAACTCTATCCTCATTACAAGTCACTTATCTCAATAGCACAGTAATAAACTCACAGCCATATCACAGAACTGGAACACCACGTTGTCGGGATAGTTGGTGTAGCCGACCGCGTTGGCGCCGCGCAACAACATCTGGAAGGGGATGTTCGGGATCAGCTGACGCATGTCGCGGAGACGCTCCCAAGGACATTCGTGCAAGAACCTGTTGGTAAAATAAATAGTTTTATATTTTACACACTGTAAGGTGACTCGGGTATCGTCCATGGGTAATTCAGCTGAAACGTCAGAAATAATAAAAACTGAATTTCCCAGATTGTACTATGCTATTAAATTCTATACACGCTCATTCGATAACAAAATTAGTGCATATTTTTAGGAAGAATAGTCAAATAGCAAAGCATAGTCGCGCTGATATTTTTTTTCAGTCTTTTGTCATTGAAATTCATTAAAAAAAAATTAAATCATCAGACATCATGTCTAACAAACAGCTCGCCATTTAAATACCAATCACAGACATCCTTAAAACTTAGTGGATACTGCAATAATCAAGGAACCATTTGGTTAACAAACTCACCTCAAAGCGACGTCAAAGGTAGCTCCACCCCAGTTCTCAAGCGAGTACAGGTTGCTAAAGTTATGGGCCACATACGGGGACACGGCCAACAGGTCATGTGTCCTCACTCGAGTTGCAAGGAGAGACTGATGAGCGTCTCTGTAGGTCGTGTCCATGAGAAGTAGACCCTTGTGCTGACGCACGGCCTTCGCGAAGGCCTCAGGACCTCCTTCGTTGAGGATCTGCTTGTAACCTTTCGGTGGTTGGATGGCTGCAAGGTTTTGGCATGGAATGTTTAGTTAGTAAGCTTTCATAAAAGAGGTCTAGTCTGTTCACTCATTTTAGATTTCCGTGGCATATGGGTCACCGGATTGGCTCCACAATTGTGGTTTGGTTGCTTTAGTAAGGCTATTCAAGATAAGATGTACTTTTTTAATAATACCGACTGAATGATGTCACTAAAAGCATCTACAATAATGCAATTTCTAACGCCCACACAATGTCATGTTAACACACCATGTTTTGGTATGATGATACATTTTCTATTTTAGTTTATTTATTTTGTTGCCATGCGTTATTTAGGCGACATTCGTAAAACGAATAATTAAAACACTCTAGTTTAAGCTACTTTTGTTTATATTTTAAAACATGCAAATGTAGGGACAGTCTGTCTAGACAATTTATTAAATTCTCCCTCCGAATTCAACATTTTCGACTTTCGAGATTCACCCTTGTTTAAACTTGTCGTGTGTCGATTCAAATCGCAAATTAAATTAAAATATCATAATTTAAAAAGCAAAATAAATAAAATACATAATAGACACATTGAAAATATTAATCACAAAGCACATTCCAATCTGGAACATGTATAAAGCTTGTACACCACAACCAAGAAAATGATCGGGCGAAATCCTGTAACACGGGTTCGAAGTAGTCATGGAGATATAAAATCCGTAGCATTCATAACTTTACAACATAGCATGCTAATGCTATGCGGTATGCTACTAACGTATTATATTAGCATGCTATTTTATTTCATCTGATATTTTCACGATTTTATTTTTCTTGAAGTAAGTAAACTTTCTTGAAGTAAAAAAGTGAAAAATTTACTCAATTATAATAAAATTCTCGTTTTTTGAAAGGATGTTATTACGATTATACTTACTTATTTAAGTTTTTTTTTTTTTATAAGAAGGTTATTAAGGTAGTCATATTTTGCAAGAACGCAAACGGTTGTGCTATGGGTTGTACTTCAGCAATATTTGAATGCAGCAGCTACAATGAATGTAACTGCTTTATTCCATCACTAGTCCGAAGCTAAATCTAGAACATAAAGTAGGCTCACCTGTATTCTCCCCTGTTAGTTCTTGTCTTTTAATAGCCTCAGGGGATAGGTCTGAAAAACATGTTAACTGAAATAATGACTGTGCGGGAATGCGTGACGTGCGAATTAAAAAAAAATGGCTATGAATTCCAGTACAGAAATACAACATCAATTATATTTTTGTGATCATAAAAGTTTTGTAGCACTTATAAAATAGCAGTGTTTTGTGTGTCTGTGTGTATGTGTGAATAAAAATTGGCAATAGGCTTGGTTTTGGCACGTGCACCTGCTGTAAGCCCTTCCGGGAATAGATGCCTGATTTTATAAAAAAAGGCGGTGTCTTATTTTTAATTGAAAAAAAAAAACTTCCTTCCTATTTTTTTTTAACTTTTAATTTCATATTATAATAAAATTGTCAAGCAACTATTGTATAAGTGGTGCAAAACTTTTATAATCAGTGTATCTCCTGTGAGTTCACAAACAGGATTAAAGACAAAATTAGTCGCAATAAAAATAAATCATAATATGTATTCAATATTAAAAATAAAATAATGAAGCATGAAATTTTAGTCATAAAAATGTATAGAACATAAAATAAAGTTCTTATTATTAGCCCGTGCTCCAATGGCATGTATCGTGTCCCAAATATAATTATTATAATTAATTTGCTAAATAAATAGGCGAAGCTTTAGGTTATACATTGCTCATATAATAGTATAATATCGCAAAATATAGCTTATTTATAAAATTCAACTTGAAACCTACCATACCCTTTGCGTAAAACTGGAAAAAATCGTTCAAAAATTGTTTAAATTAGCATCTTTTTTCATAAAACTTCATCCTCCATTGATGACCATTAATTTTGTTAATGGGGGACAAAACCGTTTAATTTCGTGTTAAATGTTACTTGATGTTATTAATCGCCTGTTTCATTAAAAGCAATTTTTTTTTCTTTTTTCTATTGCTCATGCAAAATCCAAGTTAATATTCCGATTTGTGCTTTCCAATTGGTTTAAAATGAACTGTTTATTCTGGCCTTTTTGGAATTTAAGGCTAAAACATTCCCATTTATTAGAAATCTAACACCCAACTACACCATTGAACATCAAACATAATATTATATTATTTTCTAAAAACAGCTGTTGGAATCTCACCTTTCGGACTCAATATTCGATCTTCAGGGGCACCTAAAATGGAGCACGTCGTATTTTATCTTTCCCTACATTTTGTGCACAACTTACCCAGCGGTACCGTTGGAATGTATGGTGTGACGACTGCAGGAGGGATTTTAGTGGCCAGAGGAGTTGCGGGGCCGTTGACAATGACTTGGCCGAGGTAGTTGAGGATCTTTTGAGCTCTGTTCTGAGATGCTTTGAACATGAAGAGTTGAGGGTTCTCGTCGATGAAGTATGTGTCTAGGGCGCCTGTGGAGGAAATCACCGATATTTTATTCAAAATCAAAATATTTTATTTCACATAAGCCTACATGGGCACTTATGAAACGTCAGAAGCTAGGTGCACGGTTCCAATTGGTCGTTTCCTATGGAGAAGAGCATTATTGAAACAATATTACTGTTGCATAAGCATCTGGATGGATTGGTTGTGGTTTCTTGACGTCTCTTGTGAATTTTTCATAACACCCTTTGTACTTTTTCATTCATATATATCATCTTTAAATAGTGTGAATTTTGAGATGGGACTTCCAGGGAAAAATCTAAATTTATGATAAATAGAGTAAAAGTAAGAATAAAAATTGAAGTGCGGGAAACGTTTTTGAAAAATCTTGATTTACCCAGAATTCCCGAAAAAAATTTCCCAAAAAAAATTACTTGCTGATATTATTGCACGGAGCGTTGAAAAGGATCAAAAATTGGGCTTTTTTTTGTTCAGATGCAAATGGTAATTACGATCCTCCTCCTCTAATCTATCCTCCTCTCTGAGAGAGGGACTGGTCCATAATCCACCACGTGGACCCAGTTCAGGTTGGTAGATGTTTACGAATCTGTGGTTCTAGGACATGCCGGATTCCTCGCGATGTATTCCTTCACCGTTTGAGGATCCATTCGTCGTTTTGGCCATTGTTACTTACCATTAAGGAACTTCTGGTTCTCCAGTACGTTGAGTAAGAAAGGTATGTTGGTCTTGACGCCTCGGATACGGAACTCGCGGAGGGCGCGGTTCATCTTAGCGGCTGAGGATGGCAGGTCGTGTGCGTGGGAGATAACCTATAACGACGAGAATATTTGTTATAAAGATCTGTAGAAAACGTCGGCCGTCTTTTTCTGTGTGGCTTAGAAATTCGAATAATTAGAAAGAGGGATTTTGAAGTAGGTAGGTGGCATTGTTCAAAATACTTGCCTTGACAAGAAGCGAGTCGTAGTAGGGCGAGATGACGGCACCAGCGTAGGTAGAAGCGGAATCCAAACGGATACCCATACCCTCACCAGACCTGAGAGGAAATTGTACCTTATTGCAAAGAGTTAACGTTCAAAAATATTCAACAAATTTATATTCTATATGTATGATAGCCACGATATAAACCTCACGAACGAAGTTAATTGACCGCCCCAGTCGGATTAATTCGACAAGTTTTTGTGTCCGTACCAAAAAGCAAAAAACGAACATACGTGCTCAGTCGTATAAATACGACTGAGAACCTATGTTCGTTTTTGCTTTGTATTTCATTTTTCTATTCGCTGTAGGTATTTATTTGTCGATTTATGAGCTTGGGCACTGCAATTGATATAAAACCAGTGGTCAATAGGTTTAAACTCCATAAATCTTTCCGTGTATTCAAATTATGGCCGTAGCGTTCAACCTTCACACTAAAACTTTTCTTTATCGCACAAGACACAAGGTCCAATTTACCTTCACACCCCATTCTTTTCTTTTCAATAAAATATGAACTTTAACCCACAAGACACAAAAATCAACTCATCTAAACTGAACCTTACTCTAATACAGATATAGTCCACCTTACCTAAACCTAAATTATTCTCTCCGTGTATTCAAAAACTGTTTTCAAGACACAAGTTTCAATTTACCTTTCACACCAAATTTTTCCTAACATTCCAATAAGAACCTTAACATTAAAGACACTAGGTTAAAATCAGCTTAACATCAACATTTTCTACTCACATTCGAATCTAAATCTTAACATGCTGGAAACAAAGTTGAAATTGCTTTACTCTCATTCATATTACTTACCTAAACACTTCAATTCTTCCGGTACTAGGTTGGAAGTTGTTAGCGGGATCCTCAGTAGTCACTCGGCACTGTATGGCGTACCCTTGAGCGCTTATCTTGTCCTGAGTCAGCCCCATTTCAGGTAGAGTCATACCTTCTGCTACTCTGATCTGAGATTGTACTAAATCAATGCCTGTAACTTCTTCTGTAATTGTGTGTTCTACTTGCAACCTGGGGATAAAAAAAAAACAAAGATTTTTTTTTTTCAAATGTGGCCATCTTATTTTTTTTATGGCTAAGGGATATTTTCAGAAATATAGCCACGATAATTTGTTTGAAATCTGGGGCCTTAAAACAGGCACTTTGGCAGAATCATAATAGGAAAATATTATGAATCATCGTAAAATTTCACGAACGTCAGTTCGTGAAATTTTTATATTTTAAATTCATAATATGATCTGCGTGCGATTCATATAACGAAATAATTAATTTGTTTGACAGTTTTCTATAGAGTTTTGTAAAATGGTCCACACATTATGAATTACTTTTGTGTCAAATTAGAGGAATTGCTATTGTGGCCGTTTTAGGCCCGCAGTATCACGAGATCGACATATCGCACCCTTAGTAATATAAAGGCTTAAAACAAAAAAGTAGTTTTTTGGGAATACGTGTTTAAAGATTCTGAATTATAACATTCCAGTTTATTTTTCAAATAAAATGCTTAATATTTTAGTTGTAAATGTGATTTTCTTCAGATTTATTCTTCGATACCTAGACTATAAGTAGCCATCAATAAAAATAAATAATAATATGAAATTCGATAAATTATAAGTATTTGAAAAAACACTTTCAAGTTAGGCCCATATACTACAAAATCTTTCCCTTCAATATCTTTACATTTCGACAATATAGCGATCTATTATGAATTAAACCCAAAAATATTAGTATATTTTTATAATATAACGGCACAACTACAAATTGTTCTATATAATACAAAATGGTTAGAACAAAACTCATCTGTTTTATTGTCATAGAAGGGCACAAACACGAATTGCACAACGTTTGAACGGTCTGCCTTCGACAAGTATGGACACGTTACTGGTCGCAACCAGTCATCGCAAGCTCGTCTCCCGTTCTTACTGCTATAAGGTCGCAACCTTATAGCAGTAAGAACGGGAGACGAGCGGGGGGAGTGTGAGAGAAACACAGTTATAGTTACAGAGTCGTTAACGTTTTTTTTCTCTCTCTGTCAGCGGTAGCCGGTAGATAATTTCGTTTTGTGCCCTTAGCATTCAAAATCAAATTTTTCTAAAATTTTGACTTGAGCCCTTATATTATTAAGGGTGCGATATTATCAATCAAATCAATCAAATCATTTATTTCGATCCATATAAGATCATTATTTAAATTTCACAATAAATTATAAATTAAATTAATTTTAAACTATAAATGAAAAACACATAATTAATAAAATTAACATTTTTAAAATTAATATATATATATACTTGCTCCTAATAATACTCCCGCCTCTGAGTCATTTGTTTGTTTGTCATTACATTAACCATATAACAATGGTTAATGTACTGACAATCAAACCTGTTCGCAAATACGCTCAGGATGGTGTTGGAGGCGCCCCGGAGCCTGCGCCCCAGAGATGTGCACCGCTTTCGCATCGTCGTTTCATATTATGGAGTGTAGTTTTTAAGTTTCACAAAGGCTAGACTTCATAATACATTACCTAGCGTTGACTTCAATGAAGTAGAAGTTGCCCTTATCATCGAGCAGGAACTCCACAATACCCGCGTTCTCATAGCCCACGCAGCGAGCCAAGTGCGTGGCGCTGTCTGTCAACTTTTGCCAGTCTATTTTAGGCTCTATTATAAGGAATTAAGGCTACATACCTAGCGTTGACTTCAATGAAGTAGAAGTTGCCCATAATATCATCGAGCAGGAACTCCACAATACCCGCGTTCTCATAGCCCACGCAGCGAGCCAAGTGCGTGGCGCTGTCTGTCAACTTTTGCCAGTCTATTTTAGGCTCTATTATAAGGAATTAAGGCTACATACCTAGCGTTGACTTCAATGAAGTAGAAGTTGCCCATAATATCATCGAGCAGGAACTCCACAATACCCGCGTTCTCATAGCCCACGCAGCGAGCCAAGTGCGTGGCGCTGTCTGTCAACTTTTGCCAGTCTATTTTAGGCTCTATTATAAGGAATTAAGGCTACATACCTAGCGTTGACTTCAATGAAGTAGAAGTTGCCCATAATATCATCGAGCAGGAAGTCCACAGTACCCGCGTTCTCATAGCCCACGGAGCAAGCCAAGTGCGTGGCGCTGTCTGTCATCTTTTGCCAGTCTATTTTAGGCTCTATTCTAACGAATTAATGCTACATACCTAGCGTTGACTTCAATGAAGTAGAAGTTGCCCTTATCATCGAGCAGGAACTCCACAGTACCCGCGTTCTCATAGCCCACGGAGCGAGCCAAGTGCGTGGCGCTGTCTGTCATCTTCTTTCTTGTCTGAAAATATTAAATGGGAACTATTTAATTGTACCTATAAAAACTTATTGACATTCTAATGGACTTCTAATATTGTACATTTTTTTGTAATAAATATGGCTCCAAATATTTTTTGTGCTTTTTATAATTTACGCTTTTATGTAATAACTGTGCCTCTTTTTATCTTTCTGGCCTTTTCTCAAATTTGGTCGCAGTTACTAAGCTAGGGCATGCCAACCAAATATGTTAGGTTAGAAATGTGACCAACCGCGCCACTTCCAAGATGGTCGCAGTTTGCGCGAGGCTTTATGGATAATGCAATACAGGCGCGTGTCATGTTACTCTCATGTTATCATTGTATTTAGGTATAAAATAGAATTATTAACGCGCGTTTGTGAAATGCAACACTCTAGCGGGAGGTTCATCCTTATTGTCGCTGATTTAAAGTAAGTTCTTATTTAATCAGTGAATTAATTTATCTTATAAATTAATCATGAATTAAGGAAGGCCTAAAGAAGATGAAACTTTTATAAGAACATACTATGTATTATATTATGTATGTTAGTATTTTAACAATAAAATGGGAATTATTTGAAGGGAACAAAAAGAGGCACATATATTATTACTGGCCATTAACCCCATTACCCCATTTTATTTTATTCGAGGTTGGCTGTCACCTTGCAGCAGTGATGTCACAAATTGTTTATGTGTTAATGTTAATGTTTTACTAACATATTTTACTAACACTATCCTTATTATCACAAAACCGTGTTTATCAGTTGTTTTAGGCATGGAAGGAATCCTCTAATAGGACAGGGATAGGGATACGTCGAAAGTGATCACAGACTAAGCATTTGTAACTCCAAAAGAATTATGGATGAATTGTTGATCTTATGCGGTTGTTCTTCCTTAAGCGAACTCTTTTTCGAGGACCACTACTATTTATCTAACTTCTTTCTTCGAAATCTAAAATCTATTACACTTTAGCTCAGGGTCCAATCCGGGTGCGGGTTCGATATCTACTACTTTCCTCAAAGTTGGTCGCAGTTACTAAGCTAGGGCGTGCCTGCCAAATAGGTTAGGTTCTATTACACTTTACCTCAGGGTCCAATCCGGGTGCGGGTGCGATTTCTACTACTTTTCTCAAAGTTGGTCGCAGTTACTAAGCTAGGGCATGCCTGCCAAATAGGTTAGGTTCTATTACACTTTACCTCAGGGTCCAATCCGGGTGCGGGTGCGATTTCTACTACTTTCCTCAAAGTTGGTCGCAGTTACTAAGCTAGGGCATGCCTGCCAAATAGGTTAGGTTCTATTACAATTTACCTCAGGGTCCAATCCGGGTGCGGGTGCGATTTCTACTACTTTCCTCAAAGTTGGTCGCAGTTACTAAGCTAGGGCGTGCCTGCCAAATAGGTTAGGTTCTATTACAATTTACCTCAGGGTCCAATCCGGGTGCGGGTGCGATTTCTACTACTTTCTGATGTCTTCTCTGTACTGAGCAATCACGCTCGTATAGATGGACTACGTTACCAGCCTTGTCACCTGAAGAAAAACAATAATCGTCACTTTTCATCATTTATGTGACTGTCAATAATGAGCACACCTATCTATTCTGTAAAAAACCATGAAAACTGAGGTAAAGAGAACTGGCAGTGAAAACTGAGATGAAGTGAGCTTGAAGTGACCAGTCAGTGGAAACTGAGGTGAAGTAAGCTCTCAGTGAAAACTCAGGTGAAGTGACCATGAAGTGAGCGCTCTGTCAAAACTGAGGTGAAATGAGCTGTCAGTGAAAACTGGGGTGAAGTGAGCTGTCACTTAAAACTGAGGTGAAGAGAGCTGTCAGTGGTTACTGAGGTGAAGTGAGCTGTCAGTGGAAACTGAGGTGAAGTGAGCTGTCAGTGGGTACTGAGGTGAAGTGAGCTGTCAATAGTGACTCACTCACTTCACCACAGTTTTCACGTTGAGATTTTTACAGAATATACCCGCTGGACCAAAGTGCAGACCAGGCGTTCTACTCACGCGTAATAGTTCAGTTGGTTCTACAGCAAACATTGTTCATATTCATGAATATTTGCATCTCCTAGAAGGATGATGAGTTCAAAGAAGAGTCTAACTGAAAACGGTTTTTTTTTAGCCCAAAACCAGAAACACTTCGCTAGTGGTAGTCTGTAAAAATCTCACCGTGAAAACTTAGGTGAAGTGAGCTGTCACTCAACCTGACGCTAGGGATTGACAGCTTACTTCACCTACGTTTCCACGGTGAGGTGTTTACAGAATAGACCGGCAGGGTTCCTCTTCGGGGAATATGACCGTGATGTTTTGATAGGTATGTAAGTATGTATATCCTCACCCAACAACTGCACTTCAATATGCCTTGGCCTCTCGATGAACCTCTCAATGAACATGGATCCGTTGCCGAAGGCTCCCAGCGCCTCGGACGAGGCTCGCTCGAACGATGACTCCACTTCGTTCATCTCTTTCACTACGCGCATGCCTCGACCGCCTCCACCAAATGCAGCCTGGAAGGTAAATAAAGAATTAAAGATAACTTTTAACCGACTTCTTCAAAAAAATAATTATTATTAGTAAAGATTGAAACTTTATTCCGTCAAACGTAAAGTTCATAATACAAAATTGAGAACATAGACTCGTTTTTAACATCACCATAATTAGAAGTATAACTTTAACGGAATAAAGTTCAAAATACACTAACTGGCATGAATTTTTTTTGGGCTTGGCCTAAAGTTAGAAGTCGTTTTGTAATGAGACGGATAGAGATTAATGACTAACGCCTGTTTAATCATACATTTTCGACGTTTTTTTTATTGCAGTCTTTACTTAAAGAGGTCGTAAAAAGAATCTTTAGCCTATGCTACTGATGATTTTATAGTTTTATTAGAGGCTACCGTCGTCGTCCTAAGATAACGTCCAACTTTTTGAAAGTGTTGTGGCGGCATCTACATCGCCGCATGCGGACTACGCATCACACTGACGTCACGCAATATCTTGCATCGCGCAAGCAGCATTTACCGCACGACTAGCATAATAATATAAAACGTACCGAAATCAAGTGCCGAGCAGTAGCCCACCAGACACAACACAGAGAGGATCCTCTCTTTTCTATGGTGGATGAGTGAACTTTACACCCTGTTCCTCATACATTTATAGTGCTAAACAACGTCAGTTGCCTTATCCACAAAAATTGACGTAAATAACATGACTAAGCATAATTTATTTCTTATCGGTCATAATTACAATAAAGTGCCTCTCCCTTACTAATCAGTAAATTAGTATCAGATCTAAGCAGGGACACACCCACTCATTAAACGTCACGACATTGTTGCAAAATAAAAATATGTTAATCTATGTGGTATCTATATATCTATATAAGAGTTTTTTAGTATAATTATACTGTATCTTGCCTAGCCTATTCCCAACTATGTTGGGTCGGCTTCCAGTTTAACTAGATGCAGCTGAATACCAGTATTTTAAATGGAGAGACTGCCTATCTGACTTCCACAACCCAGTTATTGGGTAACACGATACCGCTTGGTAAGACTGGTTGTCAGACTTTCGGGCTTCTGACGACCCGGAAAACTGTCAAAGATCTACAAATGACAGCCGGGACCAACGGCTTAACGTGCTTGCCGAGGCACGGGAGGTCTTGGTGTGCAAAGATGGACCCATCCACGGATCAACCGCGACAAGCGTAGCTTAACCCGATTTATAGAATCGAGGGGCAGATATAACAAAAAAAAATTATATGTCTGTCTCTCTGTTTGTTTCGGCTAAAAGTCAAGTCTCAAAGTCAAAGTCAAATAATTTATTTCAAGTAGGCACATTAATTAAAGGCACTTTTGAACGTCAAATACATAGAAATAGAACTGATTCTAGTTGCCCCCTCCAAAAGGTAGTTTTCGTATGGAGAAGAATGGGCAAGAAACTCGACCGTTATTCTTTAAAAAAAAAAAAAATGTTTTACAAAATTTGGTATACATCAATTTATTTATTTACATGTGAAGACGATGCGATGCACCGAGAATACAATTACTGTACCACAATAGGTAAAAAAGAATTAAAAATGGAGCAATGACAAATAAATAAATTAAGTATGTGATAGATACATGGTGCTCACATATTTACAAACATTGTAAAATTATACGATATCACAATATTCCTACAAACTTACAAGTAATACTAATAGGACAGTGTGTGAGTTTAATACTCATAAAATGTAAAAAATCAAAGATATACAAATAATAAATTATACAACTAGATTAGCAACCAGAACCGAAACGGGTCCAACTTCGAGAGAGGGGTCAATCGACGAATCCGACTCGGCTGGGCAGCTTTTGGGAAGCTACTAATATCTTCTCGTGTCACATACCACAGTGTCTCAAGACGAAAATCTTTGACCAGTGCGTGTTGCCAGAGATGACCTATGGCACTGAAACGTGGTCGATCACAATGGGCCTTGTTAGAAGGCTAAAAGTCACCAAAAGGGCAATGGAGAGGGTTATGCTTGGAGTTTCCCAACATGATCGAATCAGAAATAAAAAGATCCGCCGGATAATCAAGCTAATTATAATGTACCTACCTTGAATATAACTGGAAGACCATGTTGTTTGCAGAACTCCAAAGCTTCTTCCTTTGTGGTTATTGGGCCATCAGTACCAGGAACGATTGGCACCTCTGAAAACAAAAATTATGGAGTTTAAATACCGGGAAAGTTGCGGGTTTTAAACGATCAGTCGGTAACGGTATTGCGTTATTCAAAATTTATTTTATTTAGATCACGCAGATTCAAGTTGTTTCATGTGTTAGAGAGTTATACCGTATCTCTGTACACGTGGACGTGATACAGGTACTTACTACTTTAAGGCCAAAGGCCAGGGTTCCATGATTTAAAATCTTTTCACGGGAACTGGCCCTTCAGGCATCTCATCATCTGCCTAGCCTTACTCAACTATGTAGGGGTCGGCTTCCAGTCTAACCGGATGCAGCTGAATAACAGTATTTTACATGGAGCGACTGCCTATCTGACCTCCACAACCCAGAAACTGGGTAATATGATACCCCTTGGCCCTTCAAGCATCTATCTACGTGGAATCGATCTGTCGCGGATGAGGCGGGTTTTATCCTGATCAGTTGGCGTCGACTGACGATCCACACTACATTTCATTTATTTGTTTCTACTGTTTCTTTTAAAGGCCTGGCTTTCAGCATACATCTATCAAACAAGTACTTACTGGCATCGATGGCAGCTTTCCTGGCGGCGACTTTGTCACCCATCTGCTGCACCACGAAGGGGGAGGGTCCGATGAACCGGAGACCAGCATCGAGGATCGCTTGCGCAAAGTCTGCTCTGTAATGCAATAGTATTGTTATTTAGCAATATTATATATTATTATTATATATTAATATATCTTAATATAAAGTTGTATGTGCTTTAAATAAATATATAAATAATTAAAATTAATTCTGACCCTGACCTTGACAAACAGACATTTTTCCCCGAAGGTCTAATCCAGAAAACTGTGCAGTAATCATTAAATTTTAATGGACTTTTGACTCTCACAAATCATACATATAAGAACTGGTTCAGGTGATACCCACGGTCATATTGCCCATTACGGACGTGAGATTTTCAATTTTCAAATAAGGTATTATTGTAGAGGGTTTTATAAAAAAGGTAAAATAGGCTGAAGTAGGCGATAATGTTATACAGCTTCGCCTGGCTTTGCCGTGATGTCGTTCGGCATGTTCAGCGCGTTTTAAAATAAGAACTGTCAGTCTATTCTAAAAATCTCACCGTGGAACTTAAGTGAAGTGAGTTTGGAGAGTAGGTATCGATGACAATGACAGCTCACTCCACGCTCACTTCACCTTAGTTTTCACGGTGAGATGGTGACAGCAGTTTTGCAATAAATATATCTTTATCTTTAGGTAGGTTTGTGGTACTTTTTAGCCCAAATATAACGAATTAATCCTTACCTCTCAGACAACAACCCATAACCGGGATGTACTGCATCAACGTCATTCTCCTTGGCTACTCTGATGATCTCCGGAATGCTTAGGTACGCTTCTACGGGCGGCAGACCTTTACCAACAATGTATGACTCGTCGGCTTTTTGTCTGTAAGTAACATATAAGTTTTTATTCACCCATACCTACTATAAATATAAATGGTAAATCAGAACGACTACTAACTTACTGTTTGAGTGATTTTTAATAACATTTAAGGGCCGTCTTTTCGCACCAACCAACCCGCACTGGGCCCACGTGGTGGATTACGTTACGGCCCGCTTCCTCTTACAGGGAGAAGGCCTGTATCCCAGCATTGGGAACGTTATAAGTTGATTATGCCAGGACCAACTTTTCAACCGTCCGGTAACTTTTGTCTGAAGAATAAATAATTATGGCGGTTTGACATATTCTATACACAAAAGCTGTCAAACCGCAGTTATTATTCCTCAGATAAATGTTATCTGACGGTTAAAAATCAGCCCATAAGTTGGTATAAGGTCTGTTTAAATCCTTGTTTCCAATATTGATGTTATTTTCACTTAAAAAACATCAACTTTATGCAAGTGTAAATAAAGTTGATTTTAGACTGACTAGTACCGTTGAATAAGTCATTAAAAAAATATGAAGCTGTAGCGCAAACTGAACCTTATATGTAAGTCTTACAGTTGTTTTTCCTACAACTCGTCTTTGTTTACATGTTTGGCAAATACCTAAATTGCGAACGCAGAATAGGTACATATGTAAAAATTATGAATATTGTTTAACAATTGTAATAAAATAGTAAAGCTCTAACTAGGTACTTAATTATTTTAATAACAGGATTTTACGCAATGCAAATTCCGTGAAGCTAGTGGTAACCAGCACTACCACGAGTAATTAATCATTTTTTTATAAGGATACGTACCTACTCGCACTAATTAATAATTCTGTGAATAAAAATACACACGGCTAGGCACACCGTACCATATCTATTGTATTAGTCATTGGACAATGTTTACGTTTATATGTACCTTACTAAACCACTTGATTTATTATTCAATCGTCTACGATGCGTTATCAAGATTTTTTGGAATACAGCCGTTATAACTAAGCAGTTCCGAACTTCGCGTAGCAGGCTGCGCAGTAACATATTTGAAAAACGAAATGGTGACTTATGGCAAGTGTGAGTGAGAGACAGTTCGTAGTTACCTATGTTCACAACTGCCAAGTTACAACGGCCGTAATTTAGTTTGATTTATTTATTTTTAACTTCGCGTAGCTCAGACAGATCTATCGTGGCTGTATAGGTTATTAATAATAAGATATTTTATTTGAATTTGGAAGCGTGGCCACGACCGAGCAGCCCCTACGTGGAGACTGGATACTCTGGCGACATGGCTACGGTAGGTAGCCAGAGGAAGCCATGGCTGAGTAGCCAGCGACGTCCCATGGCGTCCCAGTGTGTTAGCGCTCCAAGATAGATCCTTACCTGTGCATCTGCAGTTTGTCCTGTTCGCTGTAGATAGCGACGGAGCGGATTCCCAGTTCGGTACATGCTCGGAACACTCGGATAGCGATCTCTCCTCTGTTGGCCACCAGTATGCTTCTGATTGGCTTGTATTCCACACTCTTCGCGTCCTGAAATGAGGAAACATTGATATGGATTATGATTGGTTCTCGGACAGGAAGGGGCCATTAGATATTCTTACAAATACAGAACAACTAGATTTGTCTAGAATAGATAGCAGCGACCTGTCATCAGCACCCACGCTTTATTCCCACGTCACCCACGTGGTGGGGAATTCCGCCATCTTTGTTTGTCTCCTAGGAACACAGTCCCTATTTTTGATAAATCAAATCAAATCAAAAGTTATTTATTCAAACTAGGCTGAGAATCAGCACTTTTCGAACGTCAAAATTACATAAGACAGTCCCCCAAAAATGCCCACCCTTCACCACTTCCTAGTGCTTTACCTGGGAAGAAGAAGTGGCGCAACAAACTCCCCAGCAGCACAGCTGTCTGTTCAGTTAGAAAAAAAATATTCTATACAAAATCCTTGAAGGCGTGCATTTGTCGTACGCTCAGAAGAATAGGTAGGTACATACTAGGTAATAGCGTCTATTTAGAAATGAACGTTGAGCTGATATCGATGACAACTAAATTGGACTTGATTGTTTATCCTGGCGCTAAATATACAGATGTTTCATGGTTGGAGGACGGATGTTTTGGAGCTAACCGGCAATGCTTTGTTCTACTGTGGTTCTACGTCAAGTCGATCATTCGGTTGTTTATAAAATACACGTTGGGAATATTCTGTACGGAAGATCTAAGATACGGAATCATGGCCAAGGGCGGGCAATTGAAGCGTAGGAGGACGTGGCAAGATGAATAGAAGTCACAAAAAACATTTTGTAAAGGCAAAATTTTACCAAAATGGGGGAAAAACAGCGTAAAAGAAAGTAAGAAAGCAATGAGAAGGAATGAACCCAGTCTGTGATGACTATGACAGATACCCATTGTTTTTATGTGAACTTTGCAAAAAAAAGATAAACAATCTTATCATATATGTCAACAAAAGCTGAGTCAATAATATCATTATCATTTAAATAACGTTGAGATCGAAGTGCAATAATTAAACGGACAGCTGATGCAACGTAACTAACGCTAATAGGGATGTACATCAATAATGAGAATTCCTACATGATTGAAATCATACTTCTTTCCCAACCCAATGCGTCATAAACATAATCACTCCAACTAGAGTGATTCGTCAACTCGTCCTACATGCCTACGGTCCATTTAGGACGACTTGAAGAAAATCAAAAAAATAATATTCATGTTGCATTCTGCAACTCGTCCCACGTTACTATCAAAATGAGAAAGGTACAATCAGCAGCAAAAGTGTTATTGTGGGAATAATAATAAAAAAGAATTTGTTATAAAATATTTATTTTCGGGGTATTCCTCGAAGCGCACCAACTTTGAAACATAGAGAAGAGCATGAAGGATTCGTAATAAATGATATCGATAGACGTTTTAAAATTCAACTGTCCTATTTTTTTATTAATTAAAACTACTAGGAAAGCAGAAATGAACTGGAACAAGGTGCTTAAGCGACTTACTACTTAGCTAAATAATGGTAAAAATCCAGGTTTTGAAATTTAATTATTTGTTGTTCTGAAACGTACCAGGGTGACAGAAATGAACAGAAGGCGCCTAAACGTTCTTACTAAGTTGTGCAACAACGATTAAACACAAAAGGAATACTTATAAAGTATTCGTTATTATTCACTATATCGATATAAGTCTTAAAACTGTCCTATATCTTACCTATAACTGTCCCTATGCCTATAACTACCAGGAAAACAGAAATGAATTGGAAGTATTGCTAGTAAAATATTATTTGACTTTTTAAGGTTTTTTCGCCAAGTAAAACTAAAAATTCTTTCAAAGTGTTGTTATTATCTTGTCTTACTAACTGTACCAAACGTTGACAAAGTTTAAAGTTCCACAGAAAAAGAAACGTGGGACGACTAGCAGAATGAAAATATTATTTGTTTTGATTTTCTTCAAGTCGTCCTAAATGGGCCGTAGGCATGTAGGACGAGTTGACGAATCACTCATCAACTAAAACAGTTAATAAAACAAATCCTTATCAAAATATAAATACAACAAAATCTTGTCATTTACGAGTGTTGTAAATTTTCGTGGTCGTAAGCATAACTTCAGATAAAGACACAAGTGCAATAAACACATAAACTTTACGATCAACTGCTGAAGATAACGATAATGCTAGGGAACAGTTAATGATTGTCATGGCAGCCCGCCGTGGAATTAGTACCTACTATCAGAGAAATTAATGAAAGGTGTTGTTGTACATGGAACTATTAATAGGAGCTGAAGTACATACAAAGTAAGTAAAATATCTGAAGTATATACGTTAGTACAAAGAGCATAGGCGTCTTGGCGAAGAGTTAATGATTGTTAGACCGCAAGAGCTGATCAAGTGAATGTTTATCATGAAGGCAGTGGCGAAAGATCTTTAACAAAACCAGAATTAAACAATTCCAAACATGGAATTGGTTAATAAATAAATGAAGTGAATAGTACCTACTCAATGATTTATCGCTACAAGCGGAAATAGAGCAATAAGATTAAGTCATGGAAACGGCGGATATTAGAAAATACTTGGAAATAAAGTACCTAGATAATGCGATTAAAGAAATATGTTGGAGCTCCGTGCTACCTAAGTAATTAATAAGTATTTTGAAATTGATAGCAATAATAATAAAAATAAAACGTTCGACAGGCAAATTAGTGATAACAATTGTTTATATTTCACTGGAGGAACATCAGTGAATTAACTCAAGGTAAATGATGCAAAAATAGGTGCAAAAAGATAAGCTATACATTTCCAGTATATGCTGATCTCGCAGTGTAAAGGATTTCTGTACAATGAGAGGTCAGTTTATACTGAAAATGTATAGCTTAATATGTAGCACAATTAACTAGTTAAGGAAAAAGTTATAATTGGAGGCTACACCGAGAGCCTAGTAGAATATGATAGTCGAACCTACAAAGGTAAGATACAGGATAAAGTTGAACGGCCTATAGGTAAGTAATATTTATACATACCTACATGATAAAGCAGGTTTAATTATGAAATATAAATCATTTATCAAGCAGCATGCAATAAATGAAATGAATCAGGTTTATAGAACAAGCAAATGGCAATTCTGTACCTAATGAGCAGAGTCAATCAATCTGCCTAGCCTATTCCCAACTATGATGAACTATGTTGGCGTGATCAGCTTTCAGTCTAACCGGGTGCAGCTGAAAACCAGTATTCTACATGGAGCGATTGCATATCAGACCTCCACAAAACAATAACTGGGTAATATGACACCCCTTGGTAAGACGTGTTGTCAGACTTTCGGGCGTCTGACGACCCGTAACGACTGTCAAAGACCCACGAATGACAGCCGGGACCAACGGCTTTACGTGCTTTCTGAGATACGGACCAATCCAAGCGCAGCTTAACCTGATGGATCGACCCGTGCGGCTGTTATTACTTAGCCACGACCTCCTCAGGTAATGAGCAGAGTACTGTTGCATTCAAAATGTACGCTGTCACAATTTTGAGGAGTGGCAAAACCACACAATCTCATCAGTATCTATATATAAAAATATATATATAAAAAGTTTTTATTTTTCACTTTTTAGTTGTGGTAACTACCCCACACAAATTCGTATACCGTTGTCTGCTATGTGACGGAGTAAATTAACATGTCATCAACATCACAAAGTGGGAAAACTACGTAATTATTGAAGCTAACTCAAAAACTACGCAAGTAAAATTAATAAAATTTATATGGGACCACCTCTGAAGCATGACCTACCAAACAAAAAAAGAATCATCAAAATCGATTCATAATTGGCGGAGTAATCGGGTAACATAAACACAAAAAAAAAAAAAAAAAAAAAAAACATACAGACGAATTGAGAACCTCCTCCTTTTTGAAGAAGTCGGTTAAAAATGATACCCTACCGCTGAGTCACTCCTTCAGCACATGAGCTAATATACACACACATACCACATTACTCACATCACATCACACCACATCACATCACTCACATCACACTACATAACTCGCATCACACCACATCACACATCATATCACATCACTCACATCACATCGCATCACATCACACCACTTTCACACTTACACCCCCACATCCCTCCTACTTCTATGATATATACCTTTAAACCTATGAGATACATAATAAAGAGCGGCGTCTTCTATCACAGGCATTATCTGCTTAAAAGGAGGCGCCATTCAGCAACTATATATGTAACAACATTTTAAGAAATAAACATTTGTATTTTTGTACCTAATATTTTTAATATTCATCCGTAAAATTAAGTAGGTCCCTACCTACATAATATGTTACATTGATTGACATATAACTATCATTATTACATTGAATCTTCCCTATAAGCAAGCATGATCTATATTTCTTATTTTTTCCTCAATGCATTGTACATTAAATGTACTGACATTGAATGTTAGTGTGCAAGATCAATATGACACTAATCATCTATACTAATACATAGCAGCAAGAAAAACAGACAAAAGAAGAAACTCTTTAGAAAAGAGGAAAAGAAAAGGAAAGAAAAGGAGCAGGAAATATAAAAAATGCCAAAGTTTGTGGTAAATCAAAGATCCAGGGGGCTTAAAACGGTCACTTTAGCAGAATCATATGATAATAATTATTATGAATCATCGTAAAATGTCACAAACTGACAATTCATATGATCTGCGTGTTCAGCTTGGCAAAAAAGAGTTTGGAAAAAATGAGGGCGCCACTACTGCGTATAGGTCATTTCAAATGGGAAATGAGTAAAAGAATTTAAACAAATAGTTAAAAACGCTGCTTGTACTGACTTAAAACCTAGCACTTGTCGGCAAAGTAGTGCCAACATTATAGGTCTGCATTACAATATGTAAAATATTTAGTTTCATTTGTCACCACATCATACCTATTCATGTTTGCCAAGCTGTAATTCATATTACGAAATAATTCATCTGTTTGTCAGTTTTCTATGGAGATTCGTAAAATGGTCCACAAATTGAGAATTGCTTTTATGTCAAATTAGAGGAATTGCTAATGAAAGCTGTGATTCAGGACATGAACTGCTGACGGATGTCGAGTGAGAGCAGTCTGATGGTCAGGTCGCTTAGAGTAGATAGTTTCCGAAACAAACGAACACAACTGTAAATCCTTTCGTCATACTTACTTACTACTAATACGATGAATATGATAATGGGTAAGCCATGTAATTTTCTCGATAAGATAACAGCAGCGTGGACTATATTGACACAAACAACAGCGGAATCTAATCAATCTAAGTATGTAACCAATGGACAAAGGCTGGACAGATTCACCCAGAATAAAAGATTATCCGAATACGATTAAATCTTAAAATAAGTGATGATGACTGATAGTTTTCTGAAAGAAAGAAAAGAGAAAAGGAAAGAAATTAAATTTATTTGACCCAGTTAAGGCATACAATATTCACACAATTATGCAGGTCATGTCATGTCATATACTTCATATTGTGAGTAATATGGGCCATATTATATTTCTATATGAGTAGTCAAGCGAATCTCTTTTTTAGGGTTCCGTAGTCAACAAGGAACCCTTATAGTTTCGCCATGTCCGTCTGTCTGTCTGTCCGTCTGTTTTTTTTGCTTGCCGTCGTGCATATTAAACCCCTATTATAAGATGCAAGTTTTTTGCCTGTGGGCATACCATACATAAAAAAAATAAAAATGACTTGCAGCGTCGTAACACTGTTTCTATTTCGGGCCCGTTTAAACGTACCAGAACCACGCCACGTCGCAGCGAAAAAAATTGGGCAAGCAGTGGTTCCGAGTGTGTGGGTGCGACGTCGCCTTGATACGGTCGGTATCGCCCAAGCGGTTGTGTTTGACGGTCAAATGTGGTCCGTGTGTGAATAGACTATTAATGTTATCTTTTTATATTTTAATATCCATTAAAAAATCATTTTATTTTCGAAATTTTACTATTAAAATTAAGTTTTATTGCTTTAACTGTGTTAGCTTAGTTTTTAACTTTATTGTGCAAGCTGTGGTCTCCTTTAAGTGAAGGAGTCTGATGTTGCCCTTTATTTATGTGTCATGTTTTGTGTACATCTTTTGTTGGAGATCCTAAATAAAATAAATTGTAGGAGTAGTGGTGTATGTGATATATATATAAACAGGTAGCGAAGAAATAAGTCCCAAGTACACAAGAAGAAGAATGAAAGTTTATTAGGTAAACAGACACAGGTTACAGTTCACACACACAAGAGTTCCACTTAGATAAGAAGGAGTGGTAGAAATAAAGATAGCAGAGAACAGCACGGATAGACAGTTAAGCGTAAACACAAGATTATATATATAGGTTAGCGCGGCGAAGCTAGGATCGCGAGATATCGTAAGGCTATGCGCGCAATGGGCATACCGATTTGCAAGTCATGGCGCGCGCGCGTCGCCTGTACGGCGCGGGTGCATGAGTGACAACACAAAATGATGCTGTTCTATAATTTATTTTGTAGGAGTAGTGGTGTATGTGATATATACAGGCTGTAAGGGTAAACACTCTTGTCATTCAAACCATGGGTAGTTGACTTAAATATAAAAATAAAAGACCGAACACAACAAAAAAAAAAAAAAGTTGTTTTCATTAAAATATTTTAAAAAGTTTCTATCCGACACCGTGCTCTCTAGCGGAACAGCTGACTGACTGAGGGAGAGGTCGCGCTCGCGGCCGGTCAGGTCACATCCCGCACCCCCCGCCCGTGTTGAGACGCAAGTTCGTTGCCCTAGCGCATAGGGCAACGAACTTGCGTCTCTTGTGGTAAAATGTAAGTTTAAAAAAAAGAAAAAAAAAGTTGTAATTTTCCATTGATTTTACGGTCTATAAATGAAACCAAACCACTGGTTGCAAGGATAACGGTGTTCACCCTAACACTCTGTATATATGTACATATATATCACATATACCACTACTCCTACAAAATAAATTAATTTTCATGCAAATTAGCGCCCGTCTACGTGGTGTCGTTGTGGTGGGGCTCCGGACTATGGTTCGCGTGATGGCCCTTAGACTATACTATAAACACTATATAGACAACTTCTATTGTAGCTTCAACTTATGGTAGGTCATTAGGTATGCCAATGGCAATTAAATCGCACCGTGTAAATCAGGCGTTACTCGGGGTCAGTAACAAATGTTTTTCCTTCCATTCTCTCCTATCAGCCGTAACGTTTCCATTCACTCCGTTTCCTCAATATCATTCCTCACACAGTCCATCTCTCAGTTTCCTGTTTTCTTTGGCCTTCCCCCTTCTTCTGTCGACATTAAACTCTTAATTATTAAATTCCTCCTTTATCATAATTTTAATTTTTAATTCGTGGCTTGCCATTTCGGGTTTGATTATGACGGGGCCATTTTGATCAGTAAAAATGTCTTCGCCAAATCTTCGGGCTATTAGGATTGTGTTGGACATTGCACCGTCAATTTTATTGTTGATGCGTTCGATAAAAACGTCATTACCATCATTGAAATGACACTAACTATAGGACATTTTCATTTTTAGTAAGTAGTTTATAAATGTTGTTAATACTGTACCTGTCTGTTTATATTATACAAATATACCCACGTAAACATTTATTGCGCAAGCGTCTTTTCGTAGTACATTTTTATTATTTACTATTGTTTCCGTGATGATTTATATTGTTTGAACTTTGATAGATAAGGCTCGCGCACGACGCACAAAAATAAATATCTCGATTAAAAACGTTATTTTAAATAGAGACGTGTGTAATAAACTAATTATTAAACGGAACTGAGAGAAGTGTGGAGTATTATTGCTTCTAAGGGCCAAAGTCCCTTAATAATTATTTAAACAGATCCGAACCAATTAACTAAAACATCCGACACATAATTTCGTCCCCTTAAAGGTAAAACCGATTATCTGATATGAACCTTCATGTCAGATAATCGGTTTTACCTTTAAGGGGATGATTTGCTAATGTCTAACTACCCAACATGAAGTTCAAAAACTCAAGCATTGACATAAAGTCCAACCAAATTTCACTTCTGTACTCCCCAACAATGTTTCAAGTTGGACACGTACAGTTTGATTCAAACTTAATGGCAGCTCGGAAGTTAGCTTTTCGCTGCGCAGTACCCCACCCGTCACACCCGCTGACACACGAAATTGTTACTGCGCAGCGACTCGCCTCATGTTCCGAGCCGCCGTTAAGTTTGAATCGAACTGTATTTGACACTCGTGGTTGGTGGGGTTAGGATCGGGAACCTTGAAAAAGGTGTCTAGATACTCCTCGCCGTGGCCACACAGGATAGATAAGAAATTCAGTACTCAGTGCTTAATTTCTTGTAAGATAATGAGTATAATGGAAAGTAATAGATAAGAAATTCAGTACTCAGTGCTTAATTTCTTGTAAGATAATGAGTATAATGGAAAGTAAAATTAAGTAGAACTCACCGAAGAAGCAGTCCTTCCTTTCGCAGAACTCCATGCTTGAAATTGTGAAGCAGTCGCTCTCAGAGCGAAACGTGCTTTTAAAATCTGCATATTTACACTTATAAACAAAACTTACTACCGAATAAAATAAATCTTAATTATTAACACAGTGGTTTATCTCATTTTTAATATTTTGTAAAAAATTGTGAATTTATTTTTATTGACTAGATTTTTTTATTTCGTTTCGAGTCGTGCCTTCGGCGTGTTTCGGTTTCAAATCTGGAACAAAAGAAACGCAAATTAGATTTTACTTTATGAGTCATCAGGCTGCATTGTCACGATGAGCCTAAAATTAATGTTAATCATTTACAATACGTGTACCTATGTGTTTATCTAACTATCGATGATCAGCAGCTAAAAATACTTTGTCATTTTCGATAGGCTGTTCTTGATGACAACAACAAACCACGAGCCAGCCCGTAATCGTTTCTTAGATGGTAGATGGTAGGATGGTATATGTATACCTACTCCAAAAAAAAGATTGAAAGGTCACTTTTAGTAGACAGCTTGGCGAGGCGACGCAAATGTACCTAAGCACATTAATATCATTGCTGTTACATAAACATTGCACTGCATTAAACAGCAATGTCAACTTGTTCAACAAGAGTTAATTGGCTTTAAACGCTATAAAACACTGATACGAGTACGCGTGTATGTGATGCATCTATTTATGTACTATGTATAAACATTAGAAAAAATATGTAAAGCACCCATATGCGAGTCATAGAACCAGTGGTTACATACGTTTTTGTTTTTAGTGATCCTGGCCTTGGCCATACTATCGTGTCCTAATTTTGTTTTTTTTTAACATATATGAACGACACTTCTGCGAAATGCTTCTTTTTAATATAACCCAAAGCGGACAGTATCTGTTTTATTTTATTGACTTAAATATTTATAGTAGACAGTTCTATATTTTACTGTCCTAGACTATATTGTGCGTCACATTAATTCATATCTGGCAGTATTTGCTTATCTTGAAGTTATATCTATCTCGCCATTTGCATCACGAAGCTTTTAGGTTCAGTATGCAGAAAGCGGTCAGCCCCCAGGCATCGATTGATCCTGAAAAGAGCATCCTTTGACGAGAAAACTGGGTTATTGATTCGTCTTCTCATTCTTTGTAAAACCACCTAAGTTCACATGTGAAAGTTATAAATGTATTGAGTATTTAGTAAATTCATGTCATATGTCATCCATACTTTCATACTAATATTAGTACCTAACTCTATCTGTAATTCTGTATGTTACCTTTGCATAATTAATGGCTACACAGGTAGACCATGACCAGCATTGCTATTCTGTAACCATCTTACCGTGAAAACTTAGGTGAAGTGAGCTGTCACTCCACCTGACGCTAGGGGTTGACAGCTCACTTCACCTAAGTTTTCACGGTGAGGTGTTTACAGAATAAACCGGCTGGTCCCGTATTATAAAGTATTATTGCCACCATTTTTCCAGTGTGAGAGAGCGACGGAGCTAGACAAGGCCGATAGCACCATCCCGTTTTCGCAGTGGAATAATGATGGCATTAATACTTCATAATACTACCCCTGGATAGGATCTCCCGGTAGTTACATTCCCGAGAAATAAATTCGGACTTGCACGCGGGCAAAAGCTTTCTTTATTGTATCCATGTTGGTAGATACTGATCTAATAATAATCTTTCATACCAGAAAATTCGAATCGATCACGATCAGAGGCCCTAGACAAAGTGACATTCTATCAGCGATAACGATGATGGAAAAGGCAAAAATGTATAGGACTGACATAAGCTATCGAAAAGCTTATATCAATCCTGTTGAAAATCGTTGTAGAAATACGAAACGCTTTCGAAACGATTGTCACTTCTGTACGCCCTCTGGTCCTCCAATTTATTTTCCAAAAGCAAGAAAAAGATACAGCCAGCTGATCATATACATTCCATAAGTATATAGACTCCAAATCGAATAACTCGCAGAATTTTTTAAATGTCTAACAAAATTACATCTTAAAAGATAATACTTTTGAATCTGAAATAATTAAGTTAACCTACTGCTTACAAGTTCCGTCTATTGGCGTCTCAAATGACCGAAACGCCCTGAATGACATTGCGATGTCAAATCACCTTTGGATAACGTTCTGTTAAGTTTATTTTATTCTAATATAAACAAGTTCTTATATATTCATATAATCTTGTACTCAAGTCTTGTCGATAGAGTTTCCCCATGTGTAATTTTAGAAGGAATAAGGCAATCTGTATTCAAACTTGGTAAAAAAGAAAAGGAAAAAATCTTTTACCAGTTTTAGCAAATTAAATCTCTAGTTTAAAGAAGATTAGGTTCATATTTAATTGCAATAGTCATTGTCCTCAAGTTAGAAGCCATTCCTCGTAATAATTTATTTCTGGTTAGGGACTAACCGGTCTATTCTGCAAAATTCTCACCGTGAAAGCTTAGATGTAGTGTGTTGTCAATAGCGTCAATCCCTAGCATCAGGGTGGAATGACAGCTCTTTTCCACGGTAAAATTTTTAAAGAATAGCCCGTCTGCGTAAATTAAAATAATTAATTTAGTCTCCCAAAATACTTCGGTATTGCAGTTATTACTAATGATCACGTAATCCATACCATAAAATTAATTTGTAAGTGAAAGGTAATAAACAACATAACTGATCTGCATTATCTAATTAATAACTAGGTATAAGCTTTATATCAATTGACGCAGATAAACATTTAGTTGTGCAGATAACAATAAAAAAAATAACGATAGAGAAATAAACAAACACCTAGATAGTAATGCTAAGGTGTATGAACTTACTCGAATTCCACATAGATGCGTTAAGTGAACGGCAAAAAACTTCGAGCACTGAATTTTTTTACGATCGTGGCGATAATTGAAGAGCAGTTAATTTACTTAGCTAAGTATAAATGCCAACATGATTTGAACATTTTTCCATAAAAGTAAAGATCTCTTGCGCAGACAGTGGCTTGTGTTGTAAGTTGCAGGTAGTAGGCAATTTGCCAGTGACATTTAAAGAACCTATGAAACATGAAGTAGGTAGGTACACTAGGTACTATAAATAGTGGCTCGTGTAACATTTGTTGAAATGTAAAAGTCGGTGAGTGAAAGAGGTTATCAATCACGATACCTATTACATAGCAACTTGTATTATTATGCAGTTGCGATCTTCGACCTTATCGTCACTGCAGGACTTGTTGGCGCTATGCTGACGTATTTACTTAGGCTAATCATGCACTCGTGCAGCTGGAGCCATGAACGTGATAGGTTGGTGCATGCGATGTTTGTATAAAGAGTGCCACAGGGGACTATACTCGGTCCTCTATTCGATTCGCGCGGTTTTAATGCGTTTTTTTGAATAGCCTTGTCCATTATTATAGTGCATCAAGTATATTAAAATATTTGTTTGTTTCCTTGACACGTAAGATCTAGAAAGTAACATTTTTCTCCAATACATAATTATTATTATTATAACCTTTTGCAAAAAAGAAGAAGATACCTGACACGATTAATCCTTACTAATAGTATAAACGCGAATGGATGGATGGATGTTTGTTACTCTTTCACGTAAAAACTACTGAATGGATTTGGATGAAATTTGGCAAACATATAGTTTATAATATAACCTGGATAGAACATAGGATACTTTTTATCCCGTTATTCCCACGGGATCGAGACTTACGCAGGTGAAACCGCGGGGCACAGCTAGTATATATATATATACGAAAGCTAAGGACTTGTGAAATACGGGGGACGAAGTTCCGTCGTGTACAGAACTTTAATAAAGTAGAAAAATATGTATGGTCGTGCTGATTACAGCAATGACTAGTTGTTGACCATGGCCACAGGACATAGTAGATCCCAAGTATAGAACGAAACACGACCATTACACATAGTGCAAAATAATGGACTAAATGCGTTGAGCAAAACGTGATGGAAATTGAGCAGTTTATACTTAATGGCAGAAAAAATATGGCCTTCACTATGAATATTATTTTACTTTAGTAACACCTTCGACATTCAGTAAAGAGTTGAATATTGGTTCAATAGGATACGCAGACGACTTTTAATAGAAAATGAGATTAAAAAATCAAAGTTTGGGAAAATGGTTTTATGCAAAAATATCTTTCTTACAAAACACCAGGTAATGGGTAATACGATCGATACCCCTTGTTAAGACTGGTTGTCGGATTTGGGCACGTGACTACTCGTAACGACTGTCACATATCTACAAATTAATAAGAAATAGGAATAAGTGTAACAACGAAGTTAATTTAATTTTTATTAGCAATTTGTCTAAAAGACCTAGGTACAGTAATTAATGTTTTTCTGCTATTTTGCAGTGAACATGTCCATCCACCGTCCCGACCCACCGTCTAACGTTAATTTTACAAAGGTTCTTGAACTTCAGTTCAAGTGGTTCAAGTTTTTGCCGGTTTTGGCTTTTGGCGCCTATTACTTTTTATTTTTATTATTTTGACATCTGTCACTAGAGTGGCGCAAAAAATCGGAACTAACGGTATACGGTAACCAAATAGGTTTTACATAACAATGGAGGTTCGCTACGTATTTGAGACACGTTTACATAGACAGCAGACATCCATGTTTTTGTATTTGCGCATAATTATGTAAATAAAGGACGTGAGACAAGTGAGAAACCTATTATTGGCCGTACATGGATTTATGTGTAACTTACTTAATATTTTTGTCCTTATAATTATGGCTTCTTAACATGAACTCTTATAGTTAATGTAGGTACGACATTTTCATAGTTTTAATATGTAGTATGTTCAAAGGTCACGTCACGTCAGATGATAAAATAGCAAATATTATTTGCAGTATGTATGTGTGATACTAACGATTATTAAGGGTACCCACCTATATCAATGAGGGACGTGTAACGGCCGTATTTCTTCACAACAGACTGTTACTGTCAGTGCAGTACCATTTCTAGCGCAACAACACAGACCAAACTTAGGTTCACGATTGATCCGGTCACGTCGGACATTAGGGACATTGCACTGGTGTGACTTTTTAGGAGGATCAAGGCTGATATAATATCGATAAGTATGAGATCCATTCTGCTATAAAACTTACTAACGCTTTATGGATTTTTACAAGTGAAATCGGGCAACTTGATTGTAAGTGCTTAGGTAAGTACTTAATTCTGTGACGTAGCCACTGGCTTATCAAAAAACGGCTGAGTGACTTGCAGTCATGCAACATTCACTACATGAGTGCAATTACATGAACTGCTGGATGTCCCAGACGAAATGAAAAGCAGCACTATGGCATATAATAAGTACGCTTGAAAGGTTTTGGCTTATGATTCTTCCAAATTTTAATTAAAAGTAATTTCGGATAGATACGGTTCTTTGCAAACCTATTATAGCTCATGCTTCATGCCATCAAAAAAGCAACAAATACTTGAAGCGAAACCATAAAAATACAAGGCGTAAGACCCGAGACTGAGATTAAAAGAAACACCAAATGGCAAAAACCGGTCAATTTGACACGATTCCAGTCTGGCTGCTTATAATCTTTTTATTTTGGAGAGATCGAGCAAAAAAGGTAATGTTCAACGCTAATTAGTCGACTTGTCGTGGCAAGGTATAACAAAAACTAAACAAACGTGGATACTGCAGTCGCAGAAATTTTATTTAAATTAAATAAAATTTCTAAAACTCCGTTTTCCTTTTGCTTGATCCTAGCTTTTGTCAGGGTTGGACTTTGCAGTTTGATTCCAATTTTCGTGTCCATAATTCGACATCGGTTCAAAAATCTCCATGCTCCTGCCCTTACGGCGATCTTCCTGGGGACGGGCGGACAGACACAGCATTTTCTTCTTCCTTACATCTAAACAGCCATCATTCCATTATTCATATACGCTTTCCAGCCATTTATCATCTTTTTCATCGCTTATTTGGTCTCCACCTTCTCTTATAGCTGTCCATCCCAATTCATAGGTACTTGAAACTTTCTTCACCACAAGACCACCATTCCTCCACATCAAATGCAACTGCTCGGTTACTGCAGCACCAGCGTGATGCATATTTCACTTATCATCTTGGCTTGCCATTATGTTGAATCAACAGTTCAACACAAAAACACCGGTTGTTAATGGTTAGATAATCTTCTACGTATACTTACAGAAAATTATCTAAGCATGGCGTCACAACTACGTACCTACCAGTTTCATACGCGTTATTCTATTCATTTTATTTTATCCTAATATACAGTAATACCACGCTAGAGATAATTATGTATCACATCACTATTGCCGATAACTAGAGGTATGTCCATGGGCGTACCCAGCTTCTGGCCTAGGGGGGGGGGGGGGGGGGGGCAAGTAAGATTTTTTAGGTTGGATCGTCCGCGGCTACATGAAACATTAGTTAAAATGGTTGAATCCGACGATCGGCAATATTGCAGACGGACACGCACGGCAGACGACCACAGACCGCCACGCACCGCGCACCGAGGAAACGCACGTATACCTTCCCACGGTCCGTCGTCCGGGCTCGTCGGTGTCCGTCCGCAAATTTCGGTAATCTTCGTCCGCCACTGTCGCGCGCGGTTTTTTGGCAATTGCACCGTGCATTTTGCCAGTGTCTAGTACGCGGTTTACTTAAAAGTTAGAGCATAAGGTCCCGTTTACACTTTGATTAGTAATTAGGCGAGTTCATACATGTTCTGCGAGATTTCCAGGGGGGGGCTGCTGCCCCCCCCCCTGGGTACGCCCATGGGTATGTCAATCTAGACCGAACAGTTGGCTGACTGTGCAGTCTTATCTTTTGACTCCAATAAACTTTGTAAACTCTAGTCTTACGCTTCTATTCCGTGCTTACGCATGTGTCAACATCACGCCTGTATTCCCCATAGGAGTAGGCAGAGGTGTCAGGTGTATTGTATTTGTATATTTTGTTACGCCTTTTCGCCAGTTATGTTTGTGGCGGTATCTACATTGCCATATGCTACGCATCACATCACGAACTACGCATCACTCATACTGACGTCACGCAAAATCCTGCATTGCGCAAGCAGAGTTTACCGCACGACTGGCATATATACAACGTCCTGACAGCAATTGTCGGGCAATAGCCCACCAGTCACAACACCCGTCTGGTCAGAGGATCCTACCTTTTCTATGGAGGATGAGTGAACTTTACACCCTGTTCGTAAGACCTCTATAATATTTTTAAGTCTCATCCAGGCAAAGGGGCGAGTCTGTAAACATTAACCGGCCACAAATCCTGACTCCGGGCTATTCTGAGATGGAAAAGCCCATTATCACTTTGCCTGACCTGGGACTCGCAAGATTTTACTAGACCACTTGTAAACACTATAGGCAAACGAGGTACTCGTAGTACAAAACTCGTGATAGGTTTAAAAACTCTGCATAGAAATAAAATGAATTCGGCTGCAGTTGCATGTATTGGTACTACATTATAGGTAAGTATGTGTGTGTATGACAAACATTACAGCATTGTTCAGGCTTCTGATTGTTTCAGCGGAGAAACAAATCAATCGACAATCATTTTTACAATTCTTTTGCATGGTTTCAATTAATTGCCATTGCATATTATATTACTGTTCCTATAGTTGTGTTTGTGCCTATTTTAGTCCCGACTTGGAACTGTCTAGACAGATTTATTTCTAGAACAGAGTCTTCGAAAACGACAAATTAATGATTACAACTGAAGACGATCATTGAGCAGATGGTAATATTATTTACTATGTGATATTTATGTTAGTTACAATTTACAATAAGGGGTTTTCACACTATCATATCTCTATGATGATCATAGATCTATATCTAATGAAATTGTAAAATAGACGTATTACGGGTAATTTTATCATTTGTGAGCTTCGTAGATAGGTAAATGATGACAGTAAGATATAATTATGATAGTTTATGTCTTGATGCATTTCTGGAATTTATCGTCTATGGAGCCTAGCCGATCCCACATGATATTTTTGTTCCGGGGGCCTACTCTCTAAGGCCGTCAGCAAAGATATGAGCCCGTCCGCAAGTAATTCGAAACTTTGGAGTGAACCCTACACTACACTCAATTTATTTAATTTTTTGGCGGGAAAATACACATCGGGAGTATCGAACTGTCAAATCGTGTTCTCATTCATTCTTACGTCAGAGGGCCAGTTTAGCAGAATCATAATATGAAAATATTATGAATCATCGTAAAATGTCACAAACTGACAATTTACAATATAATATCTGCGTGAGATTCATATTACGAAATAATTCATCTGTTTGACAGTTTTCTACGGAGATTCGTAAAATGGTCCACACATTATGAATTGCTTTAGTGTCAATTTAGAGGAATTGCTAATGACAGCTGGAAAATCAGGAAAGTAATTGTTTTAGAGGAATTGTTAATGTGGCCGTTTTATGCCCCCTAACTAATCTTATGTCCATAGGTGATACGGAGTAGGAATCGCCCATAACTTCGGCTAAAACCACGGATTGCTTGCTTAAGGTGTAGACCTCCTAGTAAGAGTCAGTATAAAACAAGTTTTGTGCAAGTTTTAGGCATGTGTATTTACGGCTTAAGGTAACCTAAATACTTAGTTAAGCCGTGCAAAGTGCAACAGCAACGGCTAACGATCAATATCAAACCGATTATGTAGATAAGCATGCTTGCAGTGTTTTTTCTAGTAAATAAGTAGATTTAATTAATCACAAAAACCACAAAATAAACGTATACTTAAATAAGTCTTTGAACCATTGAGATATTGATAAATATTTGGTAACATGACCACACCCGAAGGCAAAGTACAAAGTACACAAATCTTACCGATTTGTGTGCGTATCGAGTACATAAGGCTCGGCCAATCGATACTACTTGGCACAAATCATAAATTCATAAGTTAGTAAGTATAGGTTAATGCGTAGTCTAGACGTAAATCGCTAAATCGAGGACGGATGAAGATCCTAATAGGTTTAACAGTACGGTATTAGATACTTATGATGACGTACGTTTGACACATAAATTTAATTAAAATGAAGTAGGTACAATACGGCCGGTATAACTTGGCAGGTCTGAACATAGGCGCATATAACTTTCGAGTTTCATGCATGTTCTCTCATTCACACTAGCCTCATGTCACCATTTGGTTCCTAAAAATGTTACTGCGCGTGCGCAGCCCTCGTCGCGATGTTCGGAACTGTCAAGTTATAACGGCCGTATTGTAAGTAGATAAATCTACTTACATCTAAGTAGCTAGTTATCTTATTTACTTATTTTTACTTTGTACTTAGTTGCATTTACACGGGTTTGCACTTCTCACTTTATATACTTAAATGCAATAACGATACTGGGTATCTATCAGGATTATAATAGTTCAACTGTCATCGTTAATGACAGTTCAAGACACAATAGAATTTTAATTGTTATATATCTTAAAAGACTTTTCGAAAGTCGGTAGGATAAGTAAAACGGTAAATAAATATTGAGAAATCATTTTGATGCCGGGTACAGATCGATTCAAACTTAATGGCGGCTCGGAAGTTAGCTTTTAGCTGCGCAGTACCCCACCCCTCACCCCCGCTGTCACATGAAATTGTTACTGCGCAGCGACTCACCTCATGTTCCGAGCCGCCATTAAGTTTGAATCGAACTATATCTCGATTTATCAAGAATAGTGCTACGCGAGAGTTTCGCTTTCAACCGAAAACGGTAGGTATGTCCAAGAGACCTTTGGTGAATGTCTTGACACTTTACTCAGAACCACAACTTGCGCTCTGAACGTACGGTTGTTTGGCAACACACTCGAGTGCCAATGCCGGGCATTGAACCCATACCTGTTTGTTGTGGTTATGCAAATAACGATTAACGAACGAGTCACATGGCTGGGTCATATTTTTTTAACTTTTTGATTTGCACTTTGGTAAGTACGCCGTTTTTTTTTTGTACGTAATATATAAATAGATAATAAATTGAAAGTGATCATAGTTTGGTTTTGCAAATTATTTAATTCGCATTGAATAAGTTATGTATTTGCATATGAATTTGTAGAATCAACTAAGTACTTAATCATTATATTTATTTACTTAAACCACGCGGCTCTAAGATTTTATTATTCTTTAATTAATACAGTTATTCATAATTACATAAAACCGTAATTTCTCTAAAAACAGGTAAATTGCATAAAATACCGGTTACATCGGACTTTGACCCCTCTAGGCATTGACACGAAGACGCGGTTATTATCAAATAGCGATAAATAAAATACGAGTACTTGGTACTGACAGTAATCTTCATTATATTGACATTAATCCTTTAAAAGTTATCAGTACGCACAAATAAATTATTTACAAGGGTCCAAGGGACACCGATGTCCCTTGATCAGCAGATCTAGAAATATGTTATTAGCTCTGCGGATACTCTATGGCGATTTTCCTATTATGTATATGATTATAATTATGTAGTTTGGGAAACTGTAGTTAAATTGAAAAAAAAAAGGTTTTTGTAAATATATTTTTTCATTTATGGTAAGTAATAAAGGTGTTAATTTTACAGTTTTTGTTATATTACCATGGTAAGTTACAATAACTCTCATAGCAAAATTTTAGTTCAACTCTTGATCGATAGGTAGGTTCATTTATTATCATCGGTCAAAGGTTAAGCTTCAAATTGTAACTTTAATTTCCATTAAAAATTTCATTAAACTTAGTTCGTGTCATTGCGACAGAAACCTTCACAGATTAATTAAGTTCTGTGCAATAGACCTACATAGATTTTCTCATTTCATCTCCAATATAATGTGTACTTGAAACCCTACAATGATACATATAATTAGAAGAGCAATTACTATGTCTCGACTCTCATGTTTAAGATAACTTTGAATGATAAACGTTACTAATGAGCGAAGGTCGTCCATATGTACTGTAAATAATATATGGTTTACTTTTCACACAGTTCCAATGTCAATCCGGAAATTTTCAGAAAGGAGTTAACGAATAATAAACAAAAATTAAATTAATTTACCTTAAAAAACTCGCACCCGAATGTAAACAAAAATGGCGAAAACAAAACACGTCCACTCGGTCCGGCTGCCGGCACGCAACTAAAGATTTGTGGGGTTTTGTTAAACTATACACTATACAGGTCACAGCGACCTCTAATGAGGCTTATCAGCTAGGTTCAATGGCAATAAACGGCTGGCGATATCTGTTACGTAATTTGGATATTGGAAACGTGATCGTGATGCAGCCCAGTCAATGAAAATGTCATGTCTGGACTCTGGAATAAGCAGCTCTAGTAGTACCTAATGAACTAATGATGTAGGTTTTAGTGAAAATGAGTGTCAATATTCCCATGAGTCGAAGTTTTTTTTTACTTTAACTTCATAATAGCAGCGGGGCAGATTGATTGAAGCATTGCAGCATTATCAGATTTCCCTGAGACGATCACCGTCGCAGTTTTGGGTTGTTAATCGTGCTTAGGAGTTTTTGATATTCATAATATTATTTTGTTTTCGCCAGAAGGTTGTCTGCAAGGATAAATATCATACCTATCCTTATGTGTATGTTTTATCACACTTATGATTCAAAAGGTTATAAATAAAAACCACAACAAAGCAAACAATACGCCATTATTGAACGGTAAATTATTATTTAAGAGCATTTCATTCAGAAAACGTTATGGGACCATTAAAAGAATAATACGCGAGAAGACAGTGCCAAGAGAATGTTGTACAGAAATAGCATTATGTACACGCAGGGGACACAGGGAATGCTCGAATATATTTTTGTCCGGACATGTGTAAACGTTGGCACTGGAGCTTTCTTTGATAGAACAACAATTACATCTTTGTACAGTAGTTTCTGCTAGTAAATATCAAGGTCTTCCAGTCTCCCGTGTAAGACCATTGGTCATGAAATTATAATGTCCAATAAGGAAAATAAAAGAAGGGTAGTTTGAGAGTATTTATTCAAGTTACCTAAGTATAAATACATATACTTCGTTCTTTGTGCTGTTTGGACACAACTTTCAGGGAAGAAGGATACCAATCAGCACCAGCTCGACAGGCGAGCCATAACCTCACAGTAATGATTACTGCGGTTGTATTCAGAGCTCTGCGGTTCGTAGTTAATACCGCAGTCTTGTGGTTATTATTGACCGGCGGCGAGCCTACCTGACCGCGGTAAAGTTATCTGGTGGATCAGAGGGCCTAGACAAGTGACAATCGCTTCGAAAGCGTTTCGTATTTGCACAACGACTTTCAACAGGATTGACATAAGCTTTTCGATAGCTTATGTCAGTCCTATAAATTTTTGCCTTTTCCATTATCGTTATCGCTGATAGAATGTTACTTCGTCTAGGGCCTCAGATCCTTTAGAGGCATCTGAATGTAGCCGCAATAGATGCCCTTGTTTAACACCAGTAGTGCTGAACTAGTCTCGTAAAGACGGAAGATGGGCGAAAAAAATTCAGGAATTGAAAATTCTATATTCCTGACTCGATTGATTCAGGTAAGAAAGCAAGATGTCACTGTTGCCAATTATGGAAACTGGCGTAGTTATCTATACTGGAATTATACGGCAGAGGTGTCTGGCATTGTGCCCAAAATAGATCACAAGACAAGAAAAGGAGATAAATCACGAGCTTGGCGCCAGAATTTCGGTATAGTACACACAGTTACACATCAACATCAAGCTATACATTTCCAGTATAAGCTGACCTCGCATTGTACGGAAATCTTATACAATGCGAGATCAGCATAAACTGGAAATGTATAGCTTGATGTGTACCCGTGTGTACACATCCGTTCCCTGTGCGTGCTCTGTGAAAGCATGTATTGTGAGTAAACAAGCAAGGAATGGAATGCCAATGTGATACGATTCCTCTATAATGTCCTGCATACCCGGATACCTGAACCCTGAACCTGTTCCAGATAGAAACTTATGGACGCTGCTGAAAATATGATCACTTCTGGTTCGTAATTACGTAATTTAGATTGATAACACGAAGAGAAAAACAGAATGGAGAAAAGGTCTTGCTTCGTAACAAACAATGCACATCAAGGAGCAATTGAAATTAAATAGTTAATTTACAGCCCAAATTAAAACCCTGAGTCTATGAGAGACATGAAAATTAGAAGTAAATAGTGGACGAAAAAAAGAAGTAATAAATGCGAAAGTAACTCTTTCTGTCTGTCCGCCTGACCTCTCTCTTAGCAACTGAATTCTGCTATCTAATTGCGTAACTTATTTTCTGCACCAGTGAATTCTGCTATAGTCTTTATGTTAGCATTAAGTATGTTGAAACTGTGTGTACTCTCCGTCACTTGTCCCTAAGGGTTCATTAGAAAACCAGCGTCAGACGGCATCATTTGTCTGGCATTAATACTGAAATGAACCTTTTTGGCGCAGCCGTGAGGCACACATTATTGTTAAAACATTATTTTTATTTTTTTGTATATTGTTGTTTCACGAACTGTGTCCAAATATATATTTTTCTTTCTTTCTTTCTATTCTATATAACTACGTAACTTATTTTATGCACCACTGAATTCTGCTATACCTATAATTGCGTAACTTATTTTCTGGTATCTAATTTTGTTTCATTTTGACAGTTCAACAACATTCATTGCGTTGTTTACGTTGTTGAGCAGATTTTTTTTTCGAATTTATGAAGCAATGGATTAGACTTTTGTTTCAAACCGATTACAATTCTGATTGGTCGTGTATTACGAAATAGGGGTGCTTAAACTGATCGTTATGACTTATGAAATATGACATAAAATAGCCTGGGGCATGGAGAGAAGAACTTAGGCTACTTTTCCATCCTTGGATCGCTGACAAAGTCGCGGGCAACAGCTAGTATAAAATAACTACTTCCAGAAGGAACTAGCTTGTATCATGTTAGTTGTGTGACGTCAAATGCAAAAATCCATCAGTTAGGTACTCCATTAACATTGATTGCATAGCCTATGTGTACACAATTAGATTACATTAAGTATTATGTATAATGCGCCTGCGCGAACGAATACCTAATAAGAATAACTGTTCCGCGGGAAATCCCGAAGAGATGTTGACTTACAATACCTTGATATGATAAACATTATGAATAGGTAAAATAATCGAAAGGCGTTCATAATGTTTCTAGCACAGATATAGATAGATATTTAATATGATCTATAATAGATATATATATCATAGATAATATATATAGGTATATATCTATATTCTCTGATTTCTAGTGAAAAAAATATTAAGTACTTAGTGGGTACTTATGTATTAAAAAAATAATTTACTTAATGACTATTTTTTAAACAAAATTATAGGATCAGTTAAATGTAATTAGGTAGGTACCTACCTACCTAATCTTATTTAGATAGGTACAAGTATGGAAGATTATAGGTATGTACTTAGTTTTTTTAACATAGGTAACTTTTTCCTAGCCTCAGTGAAAGCTGTGATGTGTTACACTATATTCATTATATTTTTTTGTTATTTCGTGTTTCTACTCAGTGACTGTCCATACCAGTCTCAGAGATTTTTTTTTTATTGCATTTAATCTAGGTAAGTAGGTACTTAAGTATAAACTCAAGGTGGTGAATGCTTGCAAGGCATAATAAAATCCAATACTTATGTCGATTTTATGACTTAAAAAAAAGCTAAAAGGAACCAACATTGGCTGAAACTAAATCAGGCTAAATGGCTTTGGCTAAATGACCTAGCTATATTTTGTTTGTCCTAACCTTAATATTTTAAGCTGATTGCATTCAGGTCAGTCAGCAGCTGATGGTATTGGCAGAAATTACTTTAAATTAATTACTATGGGGCTTAATAAAGAAAGCACACTATATAGCATTTACAAACTTAATTAAGTAACATATTTTATTTCATTGCTAATTGTAACCTAACCTAAATGGAAGAAGTCACTGGTTCCTGAAATACAGGTACTCTAACCTAGCTCTGGAGCCAGGGTCTCAAATTATGTAAACTTTTTTCATGGCAATAAAGAATTATTTATTTATTTAAACAACAGACTCCTAACAAACTCACAAAAAAAAGGTTGAAACCAACATTATGAACTTACAGACCTTGATCTGCTTTCAATGAATAAAATAAGTAGGTAGGTACCTACCTACATGGTGTACTCATTACTTCACTTATGTTTTAAACCATGCTCACACTAATGTTTTAACAAAGTGCATTGGGATATCTACTTTAATGACTTTTACACAAAGCTGTAAATTGGGTGCATTCAAATTGAGAAGGTTTGAGTTTTCAAGGATGTAGATATAAAAAAAGATTTTAAGGTAGTAAGTTGTTAAAGTACCAAGCAGTTTTTGTGTCAGGTGGGTCCATTGGACTTAACAACTATTTTATTTTATTTTTTCAGCAAAAAAAACCAAGCCTTTGTATAACAAAAACTTTAATCAAATTACTTTCAATCAATGATTATGTAAAAAACACTATCAACAATAATTTTAACAGTAAGTAATTAAAAAATAAGAGTTATTTGAATAAAAACACCGACACAAAAATATAAAAAAAAAAACGTTCAAAATGTACGGTACCTATTTATTTAAATTTAAATAAATACAGACTTTATTTCATTTTTAGGTAAGTAGATACTAAAAACAATCAAAAACTATAGTTGATTAATTAATTTTACCTCAATAATGCGCAGATATTAGATTACACAGCTCATTTAATAAAATAAAATAGTAAAAGGAATATCAGTGAGACACACAACATAAATAATGACTTTCAACTTACCGGTAAAGTAGAAAAACAAACGTAATGACTATCTATTTCGGTAATTTCGTGTTTTATTTTTATAATTATGCACGCGTGAATTTTTAAATGATTACACAAGTTGACTGTTGAACTTGGTGAAATGACAGCTGAACTGAATTGAATGAATGAAAGGTTTAGTTATCAGTGCTGTGCTTGAATTCAATTGAATTGAATGACTATCGATTTTTCCATAATAATTGCAAGACAACTTTTACCAGAGAAATAAATATAATGGATAAATAGAACAGATTTAGAGTATAGAGAAATAATTAATAGCCTAGGAATAATAAGAAATAGAATACGTTATTGGAAAAATCAGCCCTAAATTGAATAGATTTATTCAAATATATTTTTACTTTCCTTGCTTTTCATCCAAGTTTTCCTAATCGGGAGGCGACGACCATTTAATTATCAAAAAATAGGGTTTGCAGTGATAATAAATTCCACCACGTTTCATAGTTCTAATGACAAGAAAATACTATTCTTCAACAATTCGTTAACCAGAATCGTCATGTCTGTGTGATGTTACACACAGACATGACGATTGAAGTGGTGGACATCGCATCGGGAATACATTGTTACGCGGCACTTACGGCCGTATTAATTTAAAAAAAATTGTTTCTCACTTCCAAATAAATTGGGATAAAAGCAAGACAATGATGATTCATGTTTTTTTCCATGTTTTCTAGAGTTTTTACTATAATTACTTAAAACAGTTATCAAAGTGGAAGCTTCCATCAATTTGAAAAAAAAAAAAAAAAAAAAATTACGATCATGTTTCGATACTGAAAACTTATTACTCCTTCACTATTACTGTCAATTTTGACTTTGACATTACATTACGGGGAAATAAAATTGGCCGAAATCGAAAAAAACCTGAAAAATGGACTACTGGTGACTTCCTCCTTTTAGTGTTTTTGAAGTGTTGTGTGTTTTTATTTCAGTATCAAGTGGAGAAAATATTTACTTGAAAGATAAGTTGAAGAAATTAATAAATATTGCTGTAATACCATTTCAATGGCGATAAATTTGAATTTAAAAACCTTTGATTTCTGTTGTCGTACTTGCTTACGAGATGTTTCCGAAGAAATGTATGAAATATTTCAAGAAGGTATTGACGTAGTAAATATTGCTGAATTAATAACAACAAATACTTCAATACAGGTAAGATATTCGGTATTTCGCGTCTACCTGCTATGCATCAAGATAGGGAACAACATATTTTCAAAATTGTGATTAAAAATTGTGAGTATAAATGAATCTCTATTTTCTTCAGGTGAACATGGAAGACAGACTACCAAGGAAGATATGTAATAGTTGCTATAGTTGTTTAGTAAACTTTCACGAATTTAAGATCACTGCATTAAATGCTGATGCTGAGTTGAGAGAGCATTTTGAAATGATTGTTGGTGATAGCAAAGATACAAGCCTAAAGATAAAGCATAATAACAACATAGTTGCTGAAGTTAAAATTGAAGATGAATACAATCACTATCAAATTGAAAATAACTTAGATGATAGTGTTGATTCTGAAATGACAGTTAAAGAAGAAATTGCTCCTTATAATATAGCAGTAACGTATTCAGATATATCGGATGCAAGTCAAGTTGAAGTACATCATGCAAAACGCCAAAAAACAGAACTACGATGTCAAGTTTGTAATAAAACATTTAAATCACAAACAAAACTGAACACCCACAAAAGAAAATATAAACATAAACAATTCATCTGTAATATCTGTTCAAAGACTTTTAATTACAATTACAAGTATGTCAAGCATTTAGTATCACACAGATCAGATTCCGAAAGAAAATCTTACATGACCGAAATTAACCGTAATACAGACCAAAAATTACAATGCGATGTTTGTTCAGCGAATTTCAAGTCAGTGAACTCTTTATCTGCTCACAAAAGAAAACATGCAACGAAAGACAGAGTTCTATCATGTTCAGTTTGCAGCAAGGTATTCAAAAAACTATCCCACTTAAAAAGACATGAACTATGCCACGAGAATAATCGGCCATTCAAATGTTCTAAATGCCCAAAGTCGTTTGCTACGGAAGTCACTTTAATAGAACATGAAAATAAACACAATGGAATAAAACCTCATTGCTGTCCTATATGTCCGAAGTCTTTTGCTCATCTTTCGACGCTAACAAATCATATAAAGATTCATACGAGAGAAAAGCCCTTCTTATGTCCTACTTGCGGAAAGAGGTTTGATTCTAGCACTAACTTGAACCAACATGTGAAGAGGCATTTAGGATTGAAGTTATTTGCTTGTAACTTGTGTCCTAGGAAGTTTGTAAGTAAAGGTGTGTTCCCAAAATTATTTCTTGCATGAAATTTTAGCTAGTATAAATGAAATCGTCTGTTTCTCACACTATCAATATTTATTTTGCTCTTGATATTATCCTATGGGTCAATATTTGGAATATCTTTGTAAATTATTGATTTTTAAAAGTACTTACTGTAATCCTAACTATAATATTATACTTAAATGTGAAAATGAGTTTGTTTGTTAGTTTGTTTATTAAGTTTTCAATGAAAACGTAATAAACAAACTGAAATTTTTCTATGCTGAAACGGCTGAACGGATTTGGATGAATTTTGGCACTTGGGTAGACCATGACCTGGAAAACACCATAGGATATTTTTTATCCCGATATTCCCACGAGAACGTGACTTATGCAAATGAACCCGCGAGGCGCAGGTATTGTTTAAATAAAACAAATGAGGTATTCTTTAATAAAGTGCCTCCATGTCTTGTTTACCATTTAACTTCATGTATATTAATATTATTCATAGGAATTTCAAAAATGTTTAAAATTGCACTACCAAGATCAAGTGACTCTGGCTTCTAATGAACATTACAATAATTTCAGGTGAACTCAAATCCCATGGTGTGACCCATACAGGCGTGAAGCCACACTCATGTGATCAATGTAGTGCAACATTCACAAAGTGCAGTTCTCTGAACAAACATAAGCTGAGGCACCTGGGCATCAAACCCTATCAGTGTGATGCTTGTCCGATGAAGTAAGACATATTACCAATATTAATAAAAAAGGTTCTGATGACATTGAATAATCCGCTTTAAAGTTTGAGTCTTATAATGCAAAGTTGTATGAGCATTAACACAGAAATCAACCGGCTGCTAGGATATTATTAAAATTGAATCTCAAAACATTGTTTATACCCAACAGTTTGTAGCTAGTTCTTTTATAGCTTGCTGCTAGAATTAGCATTCTGCTGCTTGTTGATCTGGGTTCAGAAATGAATAAAATATATACTGCATAAATATTGGTCGAAAGAGTCGTTTGTTAGAAGTTGATGTAGACTTGTATCGCTAGATGGCGTTGATTTAAAAATTCATAATGAGTACTGCCCACAAAAATAATTGTTTTTTTTTTTAATTTCAGGTTCTCATCCAAAGACCACCTGAAGCGGCACAACAGAATACATACTGGTGAAAGACCTTACCGGTGTGACTTATGTGATCGAACTTTTACGCAAAGCACTGACTTGATAAAGCATACACGCTCACACTTAGGAATTAATCTCTATAAGTAAGTGTAGTAGCCATTATTCTTAGTATTCGCTGGATTGTAGCTTCGTGGCTTTTGAGCAGTTCAGTCGGCTTGGATAGGCCTAAGTTTGGCGCATGTTAGGCTGTAAGTCCCAGCCGTCATTTAACATTTTGAGTCGTTACGTAAGGGGATGGGGTCTCAACTCGAACAAATTATAATTAGTCTTGAAAAAAAATCATAGATGGCAGCATAAGTAACAATTTATGAAATTAACAATCACTAAAAAGCGTAATACGACAAATTTTGGCTGAGGTAATATTAGTACAAATCAAAACATCTTTGTTTAGTGCTGATTTATGTATTTACACTCATAAATCTCTAAATAAATAAAAAAATAAAACAAAAAACTTAAATTAAGCCGTTTACTTCAATTCGAACCCTTAGAATGATAAAGTAGCCATCTGCTAATCATTTTGTTGAGAGCTCTTTGCAATAAATGGCGTTTTACTCAAGTGATGACAGGGTCACTTTAAACTTGCGTTTATGTCGTTTCATTAAGGAAAATCAAACAATTTTTTTTTTTTAATCTACTTCCTACTTTACGTATATATATAAAAATTGAACACCTAGGAAGAAAAAACGTAAAAAAGGAAGCAAAACATCTAGGAGTCTTGCTTAGTATCTAGGCAAGACTCCTAGATGGCGTTAAAAAAACCAGTCTCTGGCAATTAGTGAGTCGCTGATGCTGCCATCTGTTAAAAAAATGGAGAACGAAAAATAGCCAGCTCAATAGCTAGACTTAGGGTGGTGTCATTTATTTGTATGGGATTGGGTATCTGTACGTAGTATTATATATCTGTGGTAAGGGGTAAAGAGTCAGAAGCCCAGAAGTCTGAATACCAGTCTTACCGAGATCTTCACACCCCTTAACTAGATTTTGGAGAGATAAGCAGTCGCTCCATGTAAAATACTGGTATTTAACTGCATCGGGTTAGATTGGAAGCCGACCCCAACATAGTTGGGAAAAGACTAGGCAGATTGAAAGGAATGCTGTTAGTAGGAGATAAGTCCACCGAGAGATGGCGCTGAAACTATTTAAAAAAACGTCGTCGATACGATTACAGTTCGATTCAAACATGAGGCGGCTCGGAACATGAGACGAGTCGCTGCGCAGTAACAATTTCGTGTGTCAGCGGGTATGAAGGGTTGAGTGTTGCGCAGCGAAAAGCTAACTTCCGAGCTGCCATTAAGTTTGAATCGAACTGTACCAAAATAATAACGGCGTTTTCTAACATAAATATTTATTTCACAGATGCAATCAATGTGCCCAAAGCTTCAGACTAAAGACTGAACTCCGACAGCATATATCGGAACACTTCATTTCTTCACAACTGGAAGCATTAAAAATGAGTAATACAGATAAACCTCAAGCCTTGATCGCCAGTAATGATAGTACATTGAGAGTACCACAGGAAAATGGAGTGGTTCAAAACAATAATGATAAGACTATTCAATAAAACAAGTTATAAATAAAAGAAAGAGAACTACTTGTTCGTTTCAAACAAGCAACCAAGGATCCAAGGATCAAGGGCCTAGAAAAAGTTACATTCTATCAGTGATAACGATGATGGAAAAGTAAAAAATGTATGTAACTGACATACGCTATCGAAGAGAGTAATAATTATTTCAATTAGCGTTTATCTGAAATGACGTTCACTAGGTGGCAGCACTGAGTTGTCAGGTCTAGGCACCTGTCAAAAGTGTCAAACCACCTATAATTTCGTCGTGGTCGTCGTCGTGTCGTCGTGACTGAATGATGAACGAATGAAGGAAACGAATGATGAACGTCATCTTATATTGTATATTCACTGTCGAAATGGAAGACCTCTTGTCAGTAGCGCCTAGAGGTGGCGTGTTTTTTTTTTGAAAACCCTCATTCTGTCGTTGCAGAAATACGTAACGCTTTGAAAGCGATTGCCACTTATAGAGTAGACTTGAATATGCCAAGTTTGGGAGAAGACTTACTTTTTGAGGACCTTAAAATTGAGGTGAAATCGATAGGATTTGTATTGGGGGACCATAATTGTGTTCTTAACTATTAACGGAAAGCAATATCTAGCTAAATTGCCTGTTCTGTCACAGATGAATAGGTACAGATGCTTCACTCCGCAAAATAATTTAAATAAAAAGCGACTCTTGCTACGACACAATAAAGTACAATTCAGGTCGCACAGCGCTAATTACCTACAGTTATATTCACCTAGAAGTTGCTCTTTCTATTGCGTAACTCATATCTTCTGACTACGATACACACACTGAATTGGCCCGACAAGACGGGCCCGCCGCGTACTTGTAGCTGCATACTGAGTGAACCTTCCATATTCATCTGTGATTCTGTGCCTCGAATAGGCTACACGAATAAATATATAGTGAAAAGATGGATTCTGGTGATTTTTAAGTACCTAAGTAAAAGTGTTCGATTTATCATGTGTTACATAAATTTAAACTTATTGCATTTTATTTTAATAAAAAAGATTTATTAAACCTAAACTGGTGCTCTTATTTGTATAGTCCGTTTATCTGATTTCCAATATTCCACAAAACTTAGGTATGCATCGAATTTATACGTAAATGAAGGTCTAACATGTAGGTCTTAGACCCATTTGTATCAGAAAGGGACAAACAAGTGCGAGTCTGTGACTACAAGGGTTTCGTAACGTACAATATTTAGCAAAAAACACTTCTTGTATGTGGACCCATTTATTTTTATTTTTTTTGTTAGAAATACACTGTGAAAATTTCAACTATCTTCCTTTTACGACCCCGCTGATAGAGTCACAGCAGAGACTTTGTAATAGGGTTCCGTTTGGCAACCCTAAAAACCATCAAATTGTAAAAACGGCATCGGTAACCATGATCGAAAAGGAAAGCTTGAAGTTTGCTACAGTTGTGGTGAAATCAAGAAGAAATTGCACACAGTGTAACCGAAGAAACATCTGCATGGTTGACTTGCAACCTGCCCGTCACACGTAATTGGAGATGGTTGCGGTGAAGATGTCTTGCGACATGCGAATGTCGAAGGCATACCGATCTTGAGTACCTAGATGTCTAGGTGGATTGGTACAAGTATCTTGTGGCACCACCACCAATCAACAACATTTATTTATTTTTAGCGTTCTTTAACAAAAAAATAGACTATACATTACTTACTTATTACAGACTTGTACTTATTATGTACACATTATGGATTGCAATAAAGTATTGAGTATTGAGACCCGCGCGAAATATACGCTAGTCCTACTCCGGACTAAGGTAGCGGGCAGAGGGCGATTCATAACGGCCAGCTACTTAATGTGGTTAGGTGCTAAATTCAAATATGAATGAAAAACAACGGTTTATGTGCACAGGTGGAGGGCAAGTGACAATCGCTTCGAAAGCGTTTCGTATTTCTGTAACGACTTTCAACAGGATTGACATAAGCTTTTCGATAGCATAGGTCAGTCCTATACATTTTTGCATTTTCATCAGTAACGCTGATAGAATGTCACTTTGTCTAGGGCCTCAGGCACACTGAGGGTTAATATTATACGCTAACGCTAATGAAATCTCATGGTAGACGCTCTGAATGACATTTACAGGGTGGCGGTGACATTTCTGAATTTGGCAGAGACATCTTGAACAACATGGCGCCATTAGTTTTCATTTTGGCCACGCGCCATATTAGCTTGCAGCGTTACTTACGTCTACGCCTCAGTCTCAGACTAGGCCTAGTTACCTATGTAGTCATATCCTGCATCAAGTCCTCCGGGGAACATTATTGGTATTTTATAGGTAGGACGAACAACGACGAAGTTGATAACTATATCTCACTATAATATAACCTATCTATCGATATAATCACTTAGATGCGTAAGCATTGGACAGTTTTTGCATTGGTTCATTTGCAGCCTAATTTGAAGTACCTACCTAGGTAATCTGACGTGCTCGTTTTCTCTAGGTAAGTAGGTACATTTATATATTGTATAGATAGGTAATAATTAGGTGCCTGTACCTACGCAAAGTTGTGGTCCTTTTCGTGGGAGGGGACAAATCTCACGACCATCAATCAAACATGAGGCAACACATTAGGAAACCACAGAAATGTTTTCGTTCATTCACGCGTAGACATTTACGAACTAACGCAAATGCAATCGTTGTGAACTTGCGGTCAGGACTTCATGATGACTGAACTGCATAGTGCCTGGGCCCGGTGAATGACCCATTGACAGCGGATGCAAATGAGGTGACGAGTGATAAGTATTTTCTTATAAGCTGTATCTCAATCCAAGGTTTTAGGGTACGTTTAAGAGATGTACCTTCCTTTAGGCAATTTGGCTTCTAGACACAAAATTAGGCACCTACCTACTTCTATTATTGGAGGCGACTGACTTTTTTTTACCACAAAATGATGCAGGCCCAGAAGGAGATGGTGGGAAGACGAGGACACGCCCCCAGGCTCCGTGGAGCGACGATCTTCGCAGGGTGCAATTGAAGAGGCCTATGTTCAGCAGTGGACTGCTACAAAGGGAAAATCGCGAACAAAAAATCAGCTGTTCCCTACATTTAGACGAGTTATGCGAACATAATTATATGTAGGGAACAGCAGATTTTTTTTTTCGCGATTACTTGTATTGTTCCATAACATAATACATGTTTTTCATAATGATGAGTAAGTAGGTAAATTCACGACGTGAGCGCACTTCAAATTTTTCCTGTACGCTGATGATGATATGAATACCTAACTGGAACGAGGGAAGGGAAGTCTTCGCCATGCATGGACTAAAGGCTAATTAATGACATTTTTGTATGGTTTGGCACATAAAGAATGAGTGAGATTACATTGCATAAGGACATTGAACTTACCAGTACTTTAACTTCTACGTCCAGCACTGCCCCACCCATATGTTACGAGTCACGCGGAAAACGAACAGAAACTCAATACTATCTAGTTTTCCACTTATGTGTGTATTAGGCAATAATCATAGTAATGCAAGCGTCAACTTTACAACGTAAACGCATGCTTTCTTACACGAGGAGTTATAAGTATCTTTATCTACACCCATGCCATAAATCCTCTATAAAAGTTTCTGAAACAGTTACAACATTAAAACAGCCAGTGTCATAGTAATCATAATATCATACAAACGGGTGGTATAATATTGTACTGAATTTCATAATGCAACTCATTTAAAAAAAAGAACATTGTCATTCACGAGCATTTCACTAACAAAGCACCGTAATTTAAAAACAAAACACATTCGAATTCGAAAAATTCGAATTCACGTAGTACTCGTACCGCGCCATTTTTGTTCGCTAATGGTAGGTATTGCAAAGAAACTTTTATAGAAGATTCATATCATGGGTGTAGATAAAGTCTTGTATGCAACTGTAAATAATTAGGTATTAAAACACTCATGTGATACTATTAACCCACATTCGTGTTTTAATACCCCTTATTATATAACAGTTGCATAAATAACTATTAGAAGTATGAGGAACAGGGTGTAAAGTTCACTCATCCTCTATAGAAAAGGGAGGATCCTCCGACCAGACGGGTGTTGTGTCTGGCGCGCAACTGCCAAACGATGGATGTTGGAATCTTGTATATATCTTATTCGCGCGGTAAACTCTAATTGCGCGATGCAGGATTTATGACGTCATAATTTCGTGTAACGTCAGGTCTTTGATGCTTAGTTCGCATATGGCGATTTAGATGCCGCCACATATCTGTCCCCGCGCCTACGTGTGGCGTTGTGTTGTACTCTATGTGCACTTACCATTATATTTTAACCGACTTCCAAAAAGGAGGAGGTTATACGTTCGATTTTTAGCTGGCTTTTAATTTGGGCTGAAAAAATGGAACTTCAATACGAAGTTCAGCCTACCTAGATGGAATTAGTAGGTGAAAAGGTTTTCTTAGAAAATAGTGTTCTAGTCACAAAATTACTGATTAACGCGCGTCCTGCAGGCGTAGCATGGCGCTTTCTATCTCTACGAAGAATAGAAATAGCTTTTTCTATACAAAGTGACAGTTAGTTTCTTCATTTTTGACATCCACCGTAGAAATTTTTCTACAATCTGTCATTTTGTCTTTCATTTCTAACGATCTTTGTCTACGTCTTTTTGTAGGTAGACTATTTCGGAAGAAAGTTTTCTATCCTTACTGTCAAAATCACACTGACAACCGTTAAATTCTATGACAAAACAAAGAATTCTTAGTCGAATTATAAATAAGAGTGAATTTCATAAAAAGTGCAGTTCACTCTTTCTACTTTGCTGCCGTCTCGTACTGTCTACAGGAAACGTCATTTTTGTCTACTCTTCCGTTGACAAAACGATGCTCATGCTACGCCTGCTGGTGGATGGGATAGAGTAGGTTAGGTCAACTCAAAACTGTATGGGTGCTTGGGCTGCTCTAATTCCACAAGAGAAATGTGTGAAGTCTTGATTTTAAAATATACCTACCTTTACCTTTTGTTTACAATTAGGAACACTACCTATAAAGCCTTATGTTCAGCCCTAGGTGTGCTGAGCGTGGAGTCCTGGGTTCGATTCCCGAGTAGTGTTCTAGGTTGTTTCCATTAGGAATTTCTGAGTACCAACCATTCCTGAGTTTGGAAGTTGGCGCCCCGTGTCTCGGAAAGCACGTGAAGCCGTTGGCCCTGCGCATAGGCTGATAATGTCAAGGTAATATGTATCTAGTCCTACGATTACGCTTAGCCTAGGTACATAGGTACTAGAGCGAGCGAGCGAGAGAGGAGCTCGTGGCTAAGTAATAACATCCGCACGGGTCGATCCAACAGGTTAATCTACGCTTGCCGGGGTTGGTCTGTGGATGGGTGATCATCTTGACATACCGAAACTCCTCTGTGCCTTGGAAAGCACGTTAAGCCGTTGGTCCCGGCTAGCGGCTGTCATTCGTGGATCTTTAACAGTCGTTAGTTACGGGTCATCAGAAGCGCGAAAGTCTGTGAACCAGTCCTTACCAAGGGGTATCGTATTACCCAGTTACTGGTTTGTGGAGGCAGTCACTCCATGTAAAATACTGGTATTCACCTGCATCCGGTTAGACTGGAAGCCGACCCCAACATAGATGGGAAAAGGCTAGGCAGATTGATTTTAGGTACATAGGTACTAGAGCGAATAATTACTTATGTAATTTACAGTTGTTAGTAGCACCCTAACAACATTAGTATGTCATTGCATGTAGGTCTGCATTAAATTTGAGTTATAGCAATCAAGCTATTATACACCTTTAATATTTATATCGCAATTAAATACACACATACATACATAATTATGTAAATTTTGCTACGAAATAAGTAGAGAAGGTACAGTCACGGACTTTAATTGATGAGCCACCTTCAAACTTTTCAATTTTGCAGTTTCATACATTCACGAGATTACACGATTAAACACGAACTCAAATCGCACGCTCGTAAACAAGATGACAAATAAATTACTTTTAATCGGAAATATCCATAGAAGTTGACTAATAAGTTCTTCAATTATAAAAATAAATACAATGTTGCATTAAGTTTATCCAATCTATTTGATACCGACCTCCTTTGAATCATAGTTAATTAACTCGATAATTATGAAAACATAACTGAAGACAGTGACAGTTGAAATATCAAGATGACAAATAAATTACTTTTGATCGGAAATATCCATAGAGGTTGACTAATAAGTTCTCAATGATAAAAATAAATACAATGTTGCATTAAGTTTATCCAATCTATTTGATACCGACCTCCTTTGAATCATAGCTCATTAACTCGATAATTATGAAATCATAACTGAAGACAGTGACAGTTGAAATATCAAGATGACAAAAAAATTACTTTTAATCGGAAATAGTCTTATCCATAGAGGTTGACTAATAAGTTCTTAATGATAATAATAAATACAATATTGCATTAAGTTTATCCAATCTATTTGATACTGACCTCTTTTGCGAACATTGCCAGGTGGCTCATCAATTAAAGTCCGTGACTGTACAAGGTATATCCCTTTTACAAAAGCGGTGAGCGCTTACTCTTGAAAACCAGGCACGTGCGAGTCAGACTCGCAAACGAAAGGTTCCGTAGGTACCATTGTAATAACATCGAGCAAAAAACGCCAAAAAAACACGTTTCTGGCGACCCCCTTTAGTAATTGAGTTTAATAAAATAAAAAAAATTGTTGTTATAGCGGCAATAAAAATACATAATCTATTGGGTATGGACATAACAATCCCCACTGAAATAGGCGTTTTTTTTTAACTAATAGAGAACCTCGTCACTTCTATGATTTAAAATATTCATCAATTGCTTGGTATTATATTATATCGAATAGGTCATTATTCGATATATGACATATACGATATCGATTCATAGACAACTACCAATAGTAAAAAAACCTTATTACTTATAGTTTTCTTAACATAACTCCTCAGTTTGTTAGCAGAAATGACCACTTTTTTTTTTTTTTACTTTACCTAACCTTATTTTTGTCGCTTAATCAAAGTGGCATACGTTATCTTAGCTTTTAAACAGTAGTGCATAAAAGTTTTAAAACAGTAGTGTTCATGGTTGTTAAATAAACTAAGAAAACGTTAGTATGAATAAAATAAAAGTAAAAATCTTTTTAAAAACAAGCTTTTAATGAACTAAAAAGTACTAAATAAAACTTACGTATTTATTATTCATTAAAAGCTTGTTTTTAAAATGATTTTTATTTTGTACTTTTTAGCATTAGAATTTGTTTAAATATCTGATCTATCACCTTCACAAATCGAACCCAACACTACGGGGCTATCTTGTAAGGTCGAGGAGTCTCTATCAAAGCCCTTGTTAATACATGACCAATGAGTACAAACACGATGGTGCCGTCTTGTTTGATTGAGGAGTTCCTATGGCCAACTTCCAGCTCCATCATCAGACCAACCACATGGTATCACTTTTTCAAAATGTCTCGGTTGCTGTATATGTATACCAAGTTACAGCACAATCAGATGCTAGAAAGTGCTTGAAAAATGGATGACAATAGAAGTAACTAGAAACACATATGGCCACCTTCCGGCTCCATCATCAGACATTGAACACCGCCCAGTGTCAAAGCACTTGTTAATACGTAACCAATGAGTCCAAAGACGATGGTGCTATCTTGTTTGATTGAGGAGTTCCTATGGCTAACTTCCGGCTCCATCATCAGACCAGCTCAATGATATCAAATTCTCAAAATGTCTCGGTAGTTGTATAAGTATGCCAAGTCTTAGCTCTATCGGATTCCAGGAAGTGCTTGAAAAATGGAGTACAATATTAGTAACCGGAAAGACATACGAACAGAGCAAGCTAATATAAAGCTTGTAAAAATGCAACTTCTTTAAAATTCCCCATACAAAACACCAATTTCATAGGTGGGGACCTAATATGATTTCAGCTGTCTACCTATAACGGTTCATGAGAAACACCCTGCTGACAGACATACGGATGGATGGACTGGGGAGGCCTAGAAATGGGGTTCCATTTGGCATCTTTCGGGTACGGAACCCAAAAAAAATACATACTACTTAGATGTTATCTTAAACGTAAGGGTCAGGTTTCGTCATCTGCGGAGTGCGTAATTCACAGGCCAGTTAGGGCTGCTGCTGCGTAATCAATTATGAAATTAATTAAAAGAGTGGTCTTTGATAGTTGACTTTTAGGGTTCCGTACCTAAAGGGTAAAACGGGACCCTATTACTAAGACTCCGCTGTCCGTCTGTCTGTATCTCATGAACCGTGATAGTTAGACAGTTGAAATTTTCACAGATGATTATATTTCTGTTGCCGTTATAACAAAAAATACTAAAAAACAGAATAAAATAAATATTTAAGGGGGCTCACATACAACAAATGTGATTTTTTTATAGATAATGTTACGGAACCCTTCGTGCGCGAGTCCGACTCGCACTTGGCCGGTTTTTTATTTATCTTTTAGCATATGACCAGAAAAAGAATAAGAAAAAAAAAGAATATAAAGAGTAATTTTTTTAATAACGTATTTCATTTATACATGCAGCATAAGATTGGGCATTTGTCTTATCGTTCATTCAAAACTCCCTTTCCAAATCATCTTTATTGTTTTTTTTTGTAAATTGGTAGGGGTAGCATTTACGAGGGGTGTTCAATAAATAGTGAGAATGAGTATGACGCAATTATCTGCTATTAAAATGTTATTTTATTTTTCGACGAAGTCACTTTTCAGGGTTATACTTACACTTTGTACCTATAACTTTTTTATAAAACTAAAATTCCCTTTCTAAAAAAATCTTCTTTCTGATCCCTTAAAAAATCGTGTACGGCGGTGACTACTGCGTCATCATCTTCACATTTCTGGCCCCTGACATGTTCCTTTAACCGCAAAAATCGGTAAACATCACTGGAGCAAGGTCCGATGATTATGGAGGATGTGCCATCAATTCGAAGCCAGCTTCTTGAATGGCAGCCATCGCCACTCTGGATTTGTACGCGGAGGCGTTATCTTGGTGAAACAAACAAACAACTGAACACGTTCCGAAACGACGAAAACTAATGACTTCTATTTTTTTTAAACAAAAGAGAATTGATTGTTTTTTTTTATTATCATCATAGCTAATGTCTGGGCTATGATTGCCAGTATTTATTTTTTTTCTTTCCAAGGAGAATGTATCGCATTCTCACTATTTATTGAACACCCCTCGTACACCACGTTTACTTGTTCTGTAGTGACTACCTATACTCCATTTGAAATTAGATTAGACATTTAAATAAACCTTTTTTACAGTCTATTCAACCGATTTTGACTTCTATTGCTTATGTGGCATGACAAATGGCAGCTGCAGTAGACATTGTGTAACCTTTTTTGCTTTTAATGCCATCCTTATGCCTACGGTATAGAAGTCAAAAACGGTTGAACGGACTGTAAAAAGGTTTGTTTAAGGGGGATGCGCTAGGGTGGCCCGCGAAATTCAAAATTTTCCTACGTTTTTTGCAATTTGCAGGTCAGTATCAGGTTGTATGTTGATCTAAATATTATTAGCGCTCGTAACAAATATGAATTAACAGAATTATAAACATTAAAGTCAGTAATACAACTCTCTAAGCTCATGAAAGTGTATTGAATCACTATTTCATGAAATCATGACATTTGGCACTTTCATGAACTTAGAGAGTTGTATTGCTGATTCTTATGTTTATAATTCTGTAAATTCATATTTTTTACGAGCGCTAATAATATTTAGATCAACATACAACCTGATACTGACCTGCAACTTGCAAAAAACGTAAGAAAATTTGAATTTCGCGGGCTACCCTAGCGCATCCCCCTTAAATGTCTAAACTTATTTCAAGTTAAGTAGGTATAGTTAAGTAGGTACGTACTTACCTTATCAAAAGCTCTATAAGGGCTCCTCGTTCCTTCTTACTAAAGTAGATATGTATAAATCCTTACCGCCTTACTAATAAACGTTGTATAGCGCCTGTATAGTTACACAACGCTTTGTCTTCTTTTTTCAAAAGTCAAATTACTTTTGAAAGAAGAAGACAAAACGTTGTGTAACTATACAGGCGCTATACAACGTTTATTAGTAGGGCGGTTAGTATGCAACAATCAATATCATCAAGAAGTTATTATTATTACAAGGAAAACTTCTATAATTTACTATAGAGTTCTAAATAAATCTATAGGCTGGCACCCGAAGGCTCAGTAAAATACTAGTGTAGTGTGTACGTGATCTTAAAGGTTGATAGATATACGAGTCTTAGAGGCAAGTGTGGAGACTTCTTTATTTATGTCCGTTCAGTGGTCAAGGAAGTTGTCGCCCTTTGTCGTTATTATGTTTGCAAACTATAATAATCGCTTTTGAATTTTGCATAGGTTGGTTAGGGCTCTCTCATTAGAGGTAGCCCATCATTACCCGACTACGGCGAAGCAAAAAGGAGGGTTATGATTTTGACCGGTATGTATGTATGTTCATCTGCTCTCTCATCACATTTAAACGACTCATCACAAATTGACAAATGAGGTATCGTTGGAAGCGTCTTGATTGTCCGCTGGTTATAGGTTATGGGACGTCATATTAAAATGGCGACCTCTAGTTGACATTAAAGTCATTAGGTAACTTAAAAAAAAACATAGATACCATTTTCTATTGCTAATAGAAATAAAAGTTATTAAACTAAAACCCAACTACGACAAAAAGTCAATCAGCTAAAACCCTAACACGTGTGACTCCGGATTTTTTATTTGTTTGTCTGTGATGTCTTGTGAATACCTTTTAGTTGATTGACTATTTTGTCGCTGGGGTTTAGTTTTATAACTTTTATTTCTATTAGCAATAGAATAGAACCTAGCAATAGAGCCGCTTTAAGGCAATGAAAAGGCGGACTCAACGCAGACACCCATAGTATTATTTCCTTTAGATCATAAACTGACGCAAATTGCGATCGTGGGTGTAATGGGTTAGGTAGGTTAGGTTAGGTCTGTGACCAACCGCGCTGTGCTTATTTGTAACAAAATCCTATGTGTACCTATCAACATTTAGTTACTTACTTTAAATAAATTCTAAACTTATCACATCATCTGCCTAGCCTTTTCCCAACAATGCTGGGGTCGGCTTCCAGTCTAACCGGATGCAGCTGAATACCTGTATTTTACCTGGAGCGACTGCCCATCTGACCTCCACAACCCAGTAGCTGGGTAACACGATACCCCTTGGTAAGACTGGTTGTCACTTTCGGGCTTCTGACGACCCGTAACAACTGTCAAAGATCTACAAATGACAGCCGGGACCAACGGCTTAACGTGCTGTCCGAGGCACGGAGGGGTCTTGGTAAGTAAAGATGATCACCCATCCACGGACCAACCGCGGCAAGTGTAGCTTAACCTGATTGATCGACCCGTGCGGCTGTTATTTCTTAGCCACAAGCCCCTCCTCCTCTAAACTTATCACATGTGGTTTTTTAAATGCATCATCGATGCGTGAACGCAGTTAAAGGAACGTGAGAAACGTTTTTTATTTTATTTGAATTAAATATGTATAAGACCGCTTCATCTAGTCCAAAATCATGTTATTTCAATACCTATCGTCGATGAATTTAGTTTGCAGATAGAAATCTCATATATTCTAGAAGCCAGACTCAGAAAAAACATGTAAAAACCTAAGTAGAGCGCAAACATTTCAGCTTTTTTGGGTTATAGGAAACATAGAAAGCCAATCACTCAAGCAAACGAGCTATCGAGCGAAACGTTTTTCTATGTCCCACTACTAGCATTGCGATATTTTTTCTCATATTTCGGTGAACCAGATTAAATAACCAATGTCATTTGATAAATGGCAATTCTGACGATGATTAATCGATCTTGGTATGTTACTAGATAGGAGCTCGTGGCTAAGTAATAACAGCCGCTCGGGTCGATCCATCTGGTCAAGCTACGCTTGCCGGGGTTGGTCCGTGGATGGGTGACCATTTTCACATATCGAGACTCCTCCGTGCCTCGGAAAGCACGTTAAGCCGTTGGTCCCGGCTGTCATTTGTGGATCTTTGACAGTCGTTACGAGTCGTCAGAAGCACGAAAGTCTGACAACCAGTCTAACCAAGGGGTATCGTATTACCCAGTTACTGGGTTGTGGAGGTCAGATAGGCAGTCGCTCCATGTAAAATACTGGTATTCAGCTGCATCCGATTAGACTGGAAGCCGATCCCAACATAGTTGGGAAAAGGCTAGGCAGATTGATTGGTATGTTACTAGATAGTTTTTTTATAGCAGTGGGAACACTGTGGTTTGGTTTTAAAACAGCATTATGTTACTTTAAGTATAAGTAGACGCTCGGCATAATGTCGTCATAATAAATACTATTAAAACTGCCATGGTGGGCTTTTCCTATTTATTTATTAAATCGGACTTTCGACATGAAATATATAATAACAGATGCTGTAAAGGTTTTGACATACTCGTAACACATGATTAATAACTGCTACATTAATGGTATACAGGGCGTCCCACGGATATGCCACATGGAGGGAAAGTACCTTGAATGTTGTAGATGGAACATTTTACTGAAAGAAGACATTATTTGAATTTAAAAAACAATTTTAAGTGCATTCATAGATATTTAAATAATTACATGGTTGAACCGGGAATCGAACCCGTTACATGAGAAGAATAATCATTCTGTAGTTTTATCATACCTATCGAAAGGCTTCATCATAAGGATTATTTTTTGCCAAATAACATAGTGTCACAAATAAAAGGAAGACCATGAATTTTAACATTTGATGTGAAACAGACCTAACCCTGTTAGATTTTTTAAATTGGGTTATGTAAAAAAAATTGTTTACAAGAACCAGTATGAAATCCACGAGCTACAAGCAGAACTTAGACGTATTATTCTAAATATCCACCACAACAAGATAAAAAAATCGTCAGGGAGCGAAATAATCAAGAGTGCGACTTTGTATTCAACAGGAAGGGACTCATTTTGAGCATTTGATAAATTGATTAATTTTGAATTAAAAATGTTAAAATTCATGGTCTACCTTTTATTTGTGACACTATGTTATTAAGCAAAAAATAATCCTTGTGATGAAGCCTTTCGATCGGTATGATAAAGCTACAGAATGATTATTTTTCTCATGTAGCGGGTTCGATTCCCGGTTTAACCTTGTAATTATTTAAATATCTATGAATGCAGTTTAAATTGTTTTTAAAATTCAAATAATGTCTTCTTTCACTAAAATGTTCCATCTACAATATTCAAGGTACTTTCCCTCCATATCCGTGGGACGCACTGTATGTTAAGTACACTGCCATAAATTATTTTTTTCTTAAAATGGTTATAAACCAAATGTACTTGACAAGCGTTCTAGATTTTTATGTATCGTATAAATGATTTAAAGGTAGGGGAGGACCACCTGAAGGCCAATTCCCGTATTTAAAAACGATCAAAATCTAGTCAAGTCAGAGCAATCTCGTCTCAACGACAATCAATGTCAATTTACAAAAATGTATGATATTTGGTTTATTTTTGACAGATTGACATTAAAATGAGATTTTTCTTTCTTGTTTTTTAAAATACGAGAATTATCCTTCAGGTATTATATTTTGTACGATCTTTTTCGTCGTTCCCTCATTGTCCGTCCATTCCCTCATTTTCGTATCCTATCACAGTCCACTGCTGGACTTATGTCTCTTCCAAGTTGCACCATGACACCAGGATCTCCGCCTTAAGCATCATGCCTCATGCCTTCTTAAGGTATAAGGTCCATGACCGTCCTACGCTACGTTTGATTACTACAAACTTGAGACTGTTAATCCTTTAATAACTACGTCTTACCAAGGCGTAGTTAGCCTTCTTTGAGGAGCTGGTGTGGATCATAAGCAGCCTATAATGGTCCTACTGCTGGGACTCGGGCCTCCTGTCTGTGAGAGGGAGTGGGCCGTAATCTAACACGCGGGGCCAGTGCGGATTTATGTAAATGTCACAAGACATGTCTTCTAATTTTTGGTTCTAGGACATGCCGGTTTCCTCACGTGTGGATCGAATGATCGATTTTTCCACCCGTGCGCTAATTATGCGGTTGGACGTGGAGTTGCGGACACCAGCCCGTAATTGTACTACCTACTCTCTTCACAGTAATAACTCAGAATATGATATCATAGAAGAAATCAGAATATGCTACCCAGTGTAGGTATACGGCATAGCGATTGTTGTTCTCGTAGTAGGGGCAACCCTGTATTTCACGAGTGTCGTGGTAGGGCACTGTTAGTTGTGGTAACGCGCGTTCGACGCACGCGCATCGAATAGTTATCGATTATTTTTGAAGTTCGAACGAATTTGTTTACGTTGCAGCTTTTTGTTTTTGGAATTTGGATTTTTGTTTCTCTTCATTTTAAAGGTAAGTTTTTATTGTTTTATTAAAAAAATTTAGGAAGGTTTAGAATTTTTTCATTCATATATTTAAAAACAGGGTGATCCAACGATTCCTATATTGGAGTGAGGTTTTCCCATAAAAAAAAACAACAACATAACATTAACATAAACATTTTCTTTTAATTATTAATAATGTACCTATTTTATTTTTACTTTTAAAATTAAAACTAAGGTCACTTTCAAGAGATACGGTTCAAGTGTATTCGGGTTGTAGCAATGAAATTACTAGGTAATTGATTTCGTCCGTTTTGACAATTAAATGAAGCGAAAATTCAGACTTTAGGTATAAGGCTTACATCTAAGTCAGTGCTAACCTTGGAATTGGTTAAGACACTGCTTGGTAAATTATTTATTTGAAATAATTTGAAATGGTACTAACCATCTTTCGTCAGATTAATTATTGCGTAAGTCGAGTTTAAGTAAGTAACAAAGTTTTGTTTTCAAAGATATAAAAACTTTACATCGATTCGATAAAAAAATATTAGGTAAAAATACTAAACTGTTAGGCCTATGTTACGGTTTTAACGGTATTAACGGTTAACCTATGAAATCAGCGTTTTGTATGGATAATTTTAAAGTAGTTGCATTTTTCATAAGTACTAACATTTTCTTAATTTATATAACAACCATGAACACTAATGTTTTCAAACTTCTAAGCACTAATGTTTAAAAACTAAGATAACGTAATATGCCACTTAGATTAAGCGACAAAAATAAGATTTGGCTAAGTTAAAACAAAGTGGTCATTTCTGCTAACAAAATGAAGAGTCATTTTTATTAAGGTATTTTTTTGTTTTGTAATAAGGTTTTTTTACTATTGGTATTTGTCTATGGTGGTCATTATTCGATATAATACCAAGCAATTGATGAATAGTTAAAATCATAGAAGTGACGAGGTTCTCTATTTGTGAGAAAAAAAACGCCAATTTCATAGGTGGGACCCAATATTAAGAAATAGGAAGAGTCTCTCCCAGTTCATCTGTCGATATGTTTAGAATGTTTAATCCCAAAAGTACAGAACATACTTTGGCACTAAGCAATAAACAGTTTGTAACCTGCCCCATAATTGCGTATTACACGATCAATAACAATCTGAATTGATTTGAAACAAATTGATATTCCATAGCTTCATAAGTTCGATAAAAAAACCTGCTCACAACGTAAATAACACAATAACAAAAAAATAACAATATCAACCAAGGCCCATAGTGTTAGTTACAAAAAGCTTAAAACTATGTTAGTAGGTACAGAAATAAAAGTGGAAAGACAATGTCGATTCATCAACCCGCATCTCTCACATGCAGATTGATGAATCGATTGAACACAGCCGCGTCCAACCTATCTGCTATCATTTTCTGGATGCTGTTGCTACTCCCCCCCCCACAGCACTGCATGCAGCAATGAATGTTGTTGAACTGTCAAAATGAAACAGGTTAGTCTTAGGCTGCGTTTCCACCAGAGGTGTGCGAGGATGCGTAGCGAGGGATGTATTTGTAAAGAACCAATAGAATCGCTTCATTTACCTCGCCTCGGTCAGCACAGCTCTGGTGGAAACAGCTAAGCGGAGCTAGATTTTTGCGCATACAAAACAAGCGAGGGATGTGTGCGAGGGATGTGTACGAGGGATGTGTGCAAGGGATATGTTGCGAGGAATGTGTGTTGAGAAGGATGTGTTGCGAGGTTTGCGCATACTGTACCAGCCAGTCCATCCATCCTCGCACCACACATTAATGCGCATTTTCACAGCTCCGCTACACATCCTCGTAGGCACATTTTCATCGCACAGCTTTGGTGGAAACCCCCACACATTTTTACAGCACAGCTAGACATCCTCGCACGACACATTTCCATCGCACATCTCTGGTGGAAACGCAGCCTAATTCGGTTACGGAAATAAGTTTTACAATTAAGTAGCTGATAACAAAATGGAGTCCTTTTCACGGGAGGTTTAAATAATTATGTCAACCTCCAATAAAAATGTTGAAACACGATACATTTTGACCATTTTCCCCATAACTAAGCACTTTTTTCCAAAACATAATCCAACTAACTAGATTTCTAGTTCAACATACTTACTAAAAAAAATAAAATTAAGCAAATCTTACTTCATTTGTTTACACATTTTCACATTAAGTACGGAATCTGACAGTTACATCATCAAAAAACATTTGTTCATAGTTAGATCTGTATTCAGTGATATATTGCTACTTAAATTGCAGTAACACGCGAATTTAGTAATTATTTCTTAATGATCTGGTAGTATGTGTGCCGCTTAAATTACATAAGGAATAACTTAATTGTGTACATGTTCTTGAAACTTGAAAGTGCGTATCCGGTTAGGAGAGCTAAATAAGGTGATATTTAAATATCTCTAGCTATGAATGACACCGATTCTATAGAGAATCAACTTAAAAATAATAATTTTTGAAAACGAACATAATATTATCAAGCTTTATAAAATGCATCGTCTCATAGGTACAAAAGAACGAACGTTACGTTTGCTCACTGTGTTTTGGCGATCTCAAACCATTTAGGCATCCAGTTTTTCTCACAGATTTTTAAGATTACATTTTTTTTTTAATTCTTTGTCATAACGATCCAGGTTCATAATAATTAATTAAGTACAAGCTAGCCAATAAGGCTAATAAGCAATTTAAATCTACCTAATTTTTTTACGTAAGTATAATTTTTTAAGCTTAGACTTTGTTGGTACCTACTTTATACAAATGTACAATAAATATTATGAAATTGAAAATTTCACATTGTTACTTGCCGGTTGCCAGTTTTAAACCCACTATCTCGAGCTTGAGAAGCTGGTCCTTAGACTTCCGAGCCAGTATGTCATTTTAATCCAAGAGATATGGTGCCTGAGTCGTGGTGGCATGCGATTAGATTGTGCTTGAGCTTATAATATACGTATACATATAATATACATATATAGTGCGCTAGGAATGTATTTCTGTCCATTGTAAGCGGAATAGCATTTCATAGTAATGGAATGGGTAGAACGGTTTAAGCCTCTATCTTTCAGAGCACCACCATTCGTAACCACAGGAATATTCTGTAGATCCAAACGTGTTTTGTTGATGAGATACTTTATTATACAGTATGTTAACTAACAAAGGGTTCCCGTTAACCCGCAATAGTATAGCGTCCTTGGGCGTAGTGTAGTAAAAAAAATGTAGTGGAATATTCACAAAACGATTAAATTGATACGTAAAAGCAACACTCTGTACACGCACACTTTTATTTCAACGTAGAAAGACAAGTATGACAAGTGTGCGTGTACAGAGTGTTTCTTTTCCGAATCAATTTAATATTTTTTGTGAAAATTTTAATATAAAAATTATTTTAATCATGTATAGACGCTATACTATTGCAGGTTAACGGGAACGCCCTTCTTTAGATAACATACTGTATTACGTCTCTTAACTGTTGATGGATAGAGAGGGAGAGGAAGGCAAACAAAAGAAGGATGGATTGTGTGAGGAATTATATGAAAGAGAAGGGAGTGAATGATGGCGTGACGGAATGGAAGAAGAAATTAGCGCCGGCCTCAAGTTATATGGGACAAGGGCAGAAAAATTATGAGTCTATCTTAACTCACTGTTGCGCTTAGTCATTCATTCTCCTGCCCTTATCTTAATTTATTTGTGCTCGGCGCAACATGTCCGCTTTTCCATACTGCTCTATTAGCCGTCATCTCGGTAGTCCCCCCCTTTCTAGCCATATCATGTTTCACACAGTTCATCCATCGTTTCTTTGGTCTTCACCTACTCGTAAAGCCATCGACATTCCTACCTAAAATTTTCCTCACAACATTTTCCTCATTCTGTTGCGCTTAGTAAATGTACGATATTACTCTAGCTATCATCATCATCATCATTTCAGCCGAAAGACGTCCACTGCTGGACATAGGCCTCCCCCAAGCACCGCCACTTCGACCGATTCTGCGCTTGTCGCATCCAACGGATCGTTACGGCCTTCACCAGGTTATCAGTCCACCTTGTTCTTCGTCTCCGTCTTCCGGTACGCGGTCGCCACTCCAGAACCTTCCAGTCCCGTCGGCCATCTGTTCTGCGAGTAATGTGCCCACTGCCAACTTAAGTTTGGCAATACTTCGGCTTATGTCGGTTACCTTGGTTCTACTTTAGCTATTCAGACCACTATATGTTTGTTTAAATCTAACAAAAACTGAAAGAGAAAGAAAATTATAAATCAATCTGCCTAGCCTTTTCCCAACTATAATGGGGTCGGCTTCCAGTCTAACCGGACGCAGCTGAATACCAGTATTTTACATGGAGCCACTGCCTATCTGACCTCCGCAACCCAGTAACTGGGTGATACGATACCCCTTAGTAAGACTGGTTGTCAGACTTTCGGGCTTCTGACGACCCGTAACGACTGTCAAAGATCAACGAATGACAGCCGGGACCAACGGTTTAACGTGCTTTCCGAGGCACGGAGGAGTCTCGATATGTAAGGATGGTCACCCATCCACGGACCAACCCCGGCAAGCGCAGCTTAACCTGACGGATCGACCTGTGCGGCTGTTATTACTAAGCTATGAGTTCCTCAAAGAAAATTATACATATTTACTTATTTGATTTGTGGATCTGTCATTCACGATGAAAGACGGATTTAACGCGTGCAATTAGTACCTAGTTCAGTTTGATTCCATTTGATAATCAAGGCAGAGAAAGTGGTGAATTACAGCTATTCAAATTGATACGTTCATACACTATCTTATGGCAGTAATATATGTTATACATAAAATATAATAACAGATATGTAAAGTAGATTAGCGGAATCAACTGGGTATTCTGAGAGCGAGGCTTATTAATGAGGGGGAAATAGTGATTTATAACAAGGTAATTTAAGAGACTATATGAGCCTTAGATTAACTTTAAAATATACACAGTAAAGTGTTGGAAATATTTTAGTAGTAAGTAGCAGTCAACCCTATCACCACTGAACTAAATTAATTTTAGGTACAGTCACGGACTTTAATTGATGAGCCACCTTCAAACTTTTCAATTTTGCAGTTTCATACATTCACGAGATTACACGATTAAACACGAACTCATGGATATTTCCGATTAAAAGTAATTCCGATTAAAAGTAATTTATTTGTCATCTTGTTTACTTTCATACATTCACGAGATTACACGATTATACACGAACTCAAATCGCAAGCTCGTAAACAAGATGACAAATAAATTACTTTTAATCGGAAATAGTCTTATCCATAGAGGTTGACTAATAAGTTCTCAATAATAAAAATAAATACAACGTTGCATTAAGTTTATCCAATCTATTTGATACCAACCTCCTTTGAATCATACCTCATTAACTCGATATTTATGAAAACATATCTGAAGACAGTGACAGTTGAAATATCAAGATGACAAATAAATTACTTTTAATCGGAAATAGTCTCATCCATAGAGGTTGACTAATAAGTTCTTAATGATAAGAATAAATACAATGTTGCATTAAGTTTATCCAATCTATTTGGTACTGACCTCCTTTGAATCATAGCTCATTAACTCAATAATTCAGAAAACTTAACTGAAGACAGTGACAGTTGAAATATCGATGTCAGAGAATTTCTCCGTACGCAACAGTAAACTAGCAACAATTGTTTATCGTTGCTAGGTTACTGACCTGCAATTGGTTGACTTTGAGTAGTCACTGCTGTCAAGTTTGAAGTTCTGCTCTCAGGTTAGCCAACCGGTAAAGATATGAAATATAATTTTCTTCTTTTATTACGAAGACATATGACTTTGCGTGTCGGGAACCGAATAAACCCGATTTGCATTACACGGCTAAAATGCGAACAGTGCCAGGTGGCTCATCAATTAAAGTCCGTGACTGTACGTACTTCTAATTATTTCAATCAAATGGAAATGAAATGAAAAGATCATCATCATCATCTGCCTAGCCTTTTCCCAACTATGTTGGGGTCGGCTTCCAGTCTAACCGGATGCAGCTGAATACCAGTATTTTACATGGAGCGACTGCCTATCTGACCTCCACAGAAAATGAAAAGATAACATGTAGGTATTAAAACATATATTCATAAGTTTGTAACCTTCCTTGAAGTGACATATATTTCTTTAAAAATAAGAAGCCGGATAAAAATCGTTAGTATTCACTGTTGTTTCATATTCACTGTAGTCGTCACAGTAACACATTCATGCCTCATCTATTCTTTTCTTGCTAAGTCTTGGTCTCTGAACCTTTGTCCTACGAGTTTTCTGGTCCTTGAACGATTAACGATTACCCGTGCCTTAACCGTGTTTTAACCTTGAGATACTTTGTTGTCTGGTATGCTAATAAACAAAATTTTTGCGGACGACCCGTAGGAAATAATGATACACAAACTCTCCAGAAACTCTAAGAAATCGGAGGAATATGTTGGCGAAAGCTTTCCGATTAATTTTCTGAGATACACGTTTTATCTGAGTTAAAAGATTTATCTACTTAGATTTACTGGAATCAGATTCCAAAGAAATATTAGCTTTTCACCAAGGTGTTTGCGTTGACTGCTTCAGAGTATCGTCATTCATTGAGGCTTGCAGTTATTCCATGATGCACAGCATTCTTGCACTTTACTTACGTAGACCGGCTTTCAAACTTCGGTCTTTGTTTTCCATAGAAACTTGTATGACCATCGAAGTTTATTAACCGGCAAATGACCTCCAAGGCAATGCTATTACATATGACAGTAAAATAATACAGAATCGACGACATTGAGAACTGCCTGCATATCAAAATAATTACTTAATTTAGAAGTACAACAGTCATACTAAAAATGTCTATAGGAGAATTTATGGGTAATCTTCAAAGTTAAAGCTATTGTTTCCAAGACTTTGAAACGGTCAAGTATGATTATAACATGATGAGGTATCATCGTAAATCTTTATACTATTTGTTACAGCACTTTGTAAAATAAGGTTCTAAGAATTTTCATTGTCAAAATATTATCTCGGTAAATACGTGTTGTTTGTTGTTCTACAGCGGATGTTTCTGTTTCCATTAAGCCCTTCTTATTCGCTTTTATTTTTAGCACTAGTGTGAAGTGTTTTACAAACTACGTTCTTTTTAATATTTTCAAAGAAGACAGGCTCTCAAATTATTTGACCCACGGCTCTTTCGCTTGACTCAGCTAGAGAGGTCCTGTTTCGTTCCTGGGGATCCTTCTACGTTTTACAATCTAGGCTCTAGAGCCCTTCTTTAATCTATGACATCAAATCTATCATCGAAATTATTATGGCATTGCTGCCTTCAAACTATTCAGTAAGAGGCCCATATTAATAAATAGAAGACATCATCTAGGGACACAATCTCAACAGTACCTACTAATAAGATTCGTAATGTTATTAGGACACAGTATCCTGACTTCGCTACGCTTGTCTTCTTACAACCCGTTTCAGCCCTCAGTGATAAGGTTCCGATAACTTAGTCAGAGCTTATCAGAGAGATAAGTAATAATATTCTGTATAAATAATATACTATTTTGTCTGTCAGCAGCCAGATTGTCATCAGAAACTTTGATTTGAAAGTGGTTAAACGGGCTGTTTAGTGCCCTTTGCTTGGCCCACGTCTAGATCGGGCTGATAACCTTGATAATGAATATGAGACAGACAACAGAGTATAATAAAATACTGGTATTCAGCTGCTTCCAGTTACACTGGAAGCCGACCCCTATAGTTGGGAAAAGGCTAGGGAGATGAACAGAGTTTAATAAACTAACAAAGCTTATGGAAATAAATAAGCTATGGGTAACAGAATAAGATCCATTTTATGAAAACCGTTCGAATTATTACGTAGGTAATGGTCCAAATGTGTATTCCAAATTGTCTCCTCATTGACTACCAATACTCTCCGTATTGGTAATAAATATTTGGAATATTTGGTTGAAAAAATATCTATTGAATTATGAGGACTGGAGTCCTCATAATTCAAGTGGTATTTTTACAACCAGAATGGTAGTTAACCTTCGTTTTTAATGATGAGTCTCTAACCTTGTACCTAGTTATGACAATGTAGCCATAGACACAAGTAAAACCGAAACAGAGTACCAAAGGAATTGTGTTGCTTATTGTCTTTGCGTTTTGTTAATTCAATGCATCTTTGAGGCGGTGAGAAATACATTTCTTATATCTAGACAAGTTTAACAACGCTTAACTGACCCTGTACGAAAAAGGGCCATTCCCAATCATGAATATAAAGGCAATTTCCCAGATTAGACTTCAAAATAAAACAATAATAAAGTTTAATTTGAATATTCCGATTCAATCTCAAAGAACAAAAACAAAAGAAAATATTATAAAGATTAATAAAGGATCAAATTGGTTTTCTATTCGAAATAGTTTCTGCCTCAGATATTACAGGTTCTAGATTTTAAAAGCAGTATTGCCAACTTTATATGTTTTAACGTAGATCTACGTATTATGGGCCATTCTCTTCAGATCCAGGTACTATCCAAATTCGCAAAATCCACAAACTTCTCTAAATTGAGAGGAAGTAAAGTGATTAAATTAATTAAATATGTATGTCAAAATAATCAAAATTTACCTCTGTTAAAAATAATTAACAAAATTAAATACTTATATTATTAAATTTATTAAATTAAAAAAATATGTAAACAATAATAAAGAAAACGCGAGGAGCTCGTGGCTAAGCGAGGAGCTCGTGGCTAAGTGAGGAGCTCGTGGCTAAGTAATAACAGCCGCTCGGGTCGATCCATCAGGTTAAGCTACGCTTGCCGGGGTTGGTCCGTGGATGGGTGACCATTTTCACATATCGAGACTCCTCCGTGCCTCGGAAAGCACGTTAAGCCGTTGGTCCCGGCTGTCATTTGTGGATCTTTGACAGTCGTTACGAGTCGTCAGAAGCACGAAAGTCTGACAACCAGTTTAACCAAGGGGTATCGTATTATCCAGTTACTGGGTTGTGGAGGTCAGATAGGCAGTCGCTCGATGTAAAATACCGACCCCAACATAGTTGGGAAAAGGCTAGGCAGATTGATTTTGAATAATAAAGAAAACATTTTTAAATATGTAGGTAGATATGTTACTGTAGATCTCTATGTTTATCACTTGGAAAAAAGGCCTAAACTGTGTGTTACGCTTACTTGGATTAAAATTCAGTTTTATCATTTACGTTTCATAATATTCACGAAGTTCTCTGCACGATGTATTGAAAATATGGTAGTAATTTTCTACCCTTTTCTACGTCCTTTCCAATTAGCAGGCAACACAGTTCCAATATTAAACTGTACCTACAACTACAATGGACGGTAATATCTCGGTATTATTTCCGTTTCCGTCCGCATTTCGATCCAGTCTGCATCGGCTGTTTTCTTCAATAAGGAAATATTCGAGGCGACGATTTACAATGCTTGATATTTCTCTTCCTTTTAGCCGCTTAATGTTGGTAGAGATTGAATTTCTAGTGAGATTAAATCGCAATGTCTCTCGGTAGCGGAATTGTTGGACCTACCAACCAACCATGCACCAACCTACTTATGTGTAGGGGAATGGAGATGCTTTTAAATAAACAAACGAAACAAATAACACAATGAAATACTAGTTAATAGAAGATTTTGACAGATTGAACAACGGCTCCCAAACTAGGCAAAGCCTGTATCTTGGTGACCCAAATACTACACAAATTAATAAAATAAAAAAACAAGAATAAAGAAAAGTACAGAAAAAAGAAGTAGTAATAAAATAAAAATAATAAAATATTTCGTGTTCGTGAACGTGTTCTGCTAGCGAAGAATAACAAACGAAATATTGCAGGATTCAGCTTCAGAAACGTCAGGTTCGTAGTTCTTGCAACCGGCGCGTGCGTGTATGACCAGAGGCCTTAGTGCGAGTTTCTTTTAACTATCTTCACTTTACGCATCGACCGCGTTCGGCACTCCGATTGGCCCATCACCAGTGAAGGCCAGTGAAGGGCCAATCGGAGCGCCGAACGCGATCGATGCGTAAAGTGAAGATACTTAAAAGGAACTCGCACTAAGGCCTCTGTGGTTTCTGCCTACCCTTATGGGAAGAAGGTATGAGTGTGTACATACTCTTCAGAATGTCTTTGCATTGTATATTTGACCGTTTTTATTTTGGCTCGTGAAAATTAAAACTATCCTAACTAATATGATAAATGCGAAAGTGAGTTTGTTTGTTTGTTACTTACGATTTCATGCTAAAACGGCTGAACGGATTTGGATGAAATTTAGACAGATAGGTAGCCTGTAACCTAGGGAAGGAAATTGGTTAATTTTTATCCTGGATCGCAGACGAGGACGACACGTCGCGGGCTGTAACAGCTAGTAGTTTATATTTAAATCAATTCGTACTTTAAATGTTTGAATTCTTGTCTACAGACATGTTGTGGGTGTGGATTTCATTTTCTCTTCAAGATTTTTCGTACAATGACCTTGTAATTTTTTTGCACATGATTTTAATGAGAATTTGGTAATCTCAATTTTATTAAGTCCGTGTAAAAACGGGCAATTTCAATATTTATACAATTTCTGTCTACGACCACCAAAAAAGAGAGGAAAGAAGTCCTATTTGGCTTGTGTCAGGAATTTAACGTTAGATGGAAAGGTTTACTATCATTGCGGCGGTATCTTCATCGCCACATACGAACTACGCATCAAAGACCTGACGTCGCACAAAAATTCTGACGTCACATAAATCCTGCATCGCACAATTAGAGTGACACGCGATGGACATATATACAAGAAACCAACATCAATCGTTGGGCAGTTGCCCGCCAGACACAACACCCGTCTGGTCGGAGGATCCTCCCTTTTCTATGGTGGATGAGTGAACTTCACACCCTGTTCCTCATACACCATTATAACCATCAAGCTTACGTCTGGGACTGGGGACAGTGACTGAACGATTATCTTCTACGCTACGGATCACGGAATCAATTTTTTCACAATTAATGGTTTTGTGAAGGGGTGAGGGGCTTGTGGCTACGAAATAGCAGCCGTACGGGTTGATCGGGTTAAGCTATGTTTGCCATGGTACAAACCATGTGTATGGGGGACCATCTTTACATACCAAGACCCCTCCGTGCCTCGGAAAGCAAGTAAAGTCGTTGGTCCTGGCTGTCATTTGTAGATCTTTGACAGTCGTTACGGGTCGTTAGAAGCCGGAATGTCTGACAACCAGTCTTATACCAAGGGGTATCGTGTTACCCAGTAACTGTGTTGTGGAGGTCAGATAGGCAGTCGCTCCGTGTAAAACACTGGTTTTCAGTCGGCTTCCAGTCTTACCGGATGCAGCTGCTGCATCCGGTTAGACTGGAAGCTGACCCCAACATAGAGAGGGAAAAGGCTACGCAGATGATGAAGGGTTTTGTGAAAAAAATGATTAATATACATGTATGGCTTTTGTAGACCTAGTTATTTTGTAGACTGAATGTTGCGTCTATCACTTGTGTCTGTTATCAATACTGGAGTTTATTGAATGGGAATTTGGTCCTATATGATACAAAATGCTAAAGCTGTTCTAGTTCAGGTAGTTCAGTTAGCCGGTTTCAGTGAGGACAAAATGAACCTTTTACAAATATTTCGTTCAGTCCACTTGCTTATTTCTTTCGGCTAATAATTATTATGTCAATATTATACAAAGTCAATTAACTAACGTCTACTTAATATTTGTCGTGTAATATTATTAATTTTGCCGGCAAACTGGGCAAACAGCTTTGTTCTAATAACATAGTTCGATGAAAATTAACGAGCCCTACATACAAGAATAATAATTATTACTTACCTATAGGTTTATTAGAATATTAAAGATAATTCGTGTTATTAATTGGCTTAATACCAAATCATAACCTGGCCATACGAGTGCCAGGTCAAGATTTTTTTTTTTCATACCAATCCGTTCAGCCGTTTTAGTGTGAAAGCGTAACATAACAAACAAACTCAGTTTCGCATTTATAATATTTTAGTTAGGATTAATTGTGGGATGGGCCTGCTCTTGAACTCGAGTCGCTGTCACCTCCGTTTTTGATTCCCTCCTTGCCCTCTCATCATTTACAAAATCTATCCATCTTTTCTTTGGACTGCCTGTTTTCTTATAGAATTATAATATTATTGGAGGATGAAGCTTAAACTTGTTTAACGATTTTACAATCACCAGCCACCTTTTAAAATGTAAGTATACCTAGCGTTTCATATGCTGTGACCTTATCAAAGTCGCCCTATCACGTCTGCTCTGTGAACTTTACATTGTAATGCCATATTCGCCACTGGGTCATATACTGTACAATAATTCTGCTGTTATGTATAAGAAAAAGATAAAGGTAGGTGTATATGTATATTTATGATATGTGCGGCAGTTCCCCTAGGCCCGTTGTACACAGCATCGGTTTCTTACGGTAGGTACGGCGCGCGCGCAAGGCGCACCGTAGAATACTTAATCGTGTATAAAGGCATACGGCGATGGCGTCGTACCGTTCTCGACCCTTGCTCGATGAAGTGCCAGCCCGCGCCGAAGCTGAGCCTGTAGCTTTAAATTCCGCTGATAATAATAACTAGCCTGTGCCAAGTTGCTTTCTTCCCCCAAACGATGCCCTAAGCCGAGGTTCGTATTCCACAGGGTGTTACGGCCCCAACGATGCCCTAAGCCGAGGTCCATACCTCACTGGGGGTGCCCTTACGGAGCAGTCGCTTAGTTTATAGTTAGTTTTAGTTCTATGCCCTATCTAGAGGCTTTGAGTTAGTAGCTTAAGCTACAGAAAAGCTCGGATTAGTAGTCACGACCTCAGAGGTCAACTACAAGATGACATTTAGGAAACAAAAAAAAAAACGGCATGCCCTAGTGCCACCCTGTCTGTCAACAAGCTTCCATAGTGAAGGTTCGTAGTACACGGTTCATAGGGTGTTTGGCTAAGAGGATTTTCGGTCCATATAATATTATAAATATTTTTTTACTGATGTGGGCACACTGAAGATAAGTTTGTTATTTGCTTGCTGTTCTCTTTAAATATCACTGTCACTAATAATGTCAGCCATTCGACATACTGACCCAAAGCTGAGAATTACATAATTATACGAGTACGCGTATTGTACGAAAAATAATAAATTATGCGTTGTTGATACAATCTTTTGACGTAATATTAAGTGGTTCACGTCTGTCAAAAGTTCTGCACCTTTTCAAGTTTAATTATTCGTCTTCGCTTTTTTTTTAAATTGCTATAACGGTGACGTTTCATCAACGTTCATCATAATTTTTGCTGAACATAGCCCTCCTTCAAGCGTCGCCACATCAACCTTCTTGTCTTTTCGTATCCAGAAATATTCCACGGCCCACATAGTCACCAAATTGTGCTATTCTGTAAAAATCTCACCGTGAACACTTAGGTGAAGTGTGCTTGGCGTGAACTGTCACTGCCTTAGCATCAGTAGGTATCGATGACTCACTCACGCACACGCGCTCACTTCACCTAATTTTCACGGTGAGATGGTTACAGAATAGCAATGCTGGTCTTTAGTCTATGTCTCCCTGGGGATTTTATTTCTGACTCAAAATCATTAAATTAAATGTCATGCATTTATCGTCATTTATATGTAGCTTTTCCCCTACTCCGCCTTCCCACATCTTTTTATGTTACTACAATATATCTCTCCAATCTTTCTGACCCAGCATGAATTCATGAAAGGAATGAATCGTATATCGAACGTTTTTGGAAGGTTCTATAACAATTTCATGAAGGTTGCAAGAGATGAACATCAGTTTCTGGTCGTACCTTCAGACCCCTCATGGGAGTTTGCTCAACAAAGATATTGGCCCCGTCAGTAATGTATTGATGTGATTCGATATATTTCATAATAAATTAGGAGAACGATGAGTTAAAAACACTTTTTACAAAAAAAAAACAACCGACTTCCATAAAAAACACAAAAAAAGTGAAAAATAACTTTAATTTCGGAAGTCTGTGTTTTTGCTTTTCAATTTTCGTTTTTACCACCGACTTCCGAAAGGAGAATGACCAGGATTGTAGGGCACCCTGTACCAAGCGAAAAGTCCGCGTGTCACAACCAAACCTAGTGTATTTAGAGGAGAATTCAATGCTCTTCTTATATTGTTAACTATTTTTTACATGGATTCCCGCAATTCGTATTTATTAACCATTTATCTACTTCATATTTTGAGGTTAAGTTCGAGAAAGTGACAGGCTCGAAATGGTGAAGTTGATGACAAATGAAGCGGTACCTAATATCGGTTGCTTTTTATTCTTGATTTGGCGCTTGTTTCCTGATGGATGATACGGTGGTGTCAGGTTTTATATATAATGATAATCGATATCAATAATCATGTAGGTAGGTACTCATAGTATGTGCAGCTGGTCTGACGTGTGAATCCAAAACACTGTATCTCAGAAAAACCTATTTCGAGGAAAGAGCCTTTAAAACTTTTTTGGTTGTTAGTATGTTTTAGTACAGTGTTAGTAGGTAAGTGCTCATATCTCCTTCTACATACTATAAAATGAAAAAAATATATTGGGATATGTTAGGGATAAGGCAAAACACTGTAACTCGAGTTACAGTGTATTGGATTTACACGTCAGTGGTAGTCTGAATAAGTAATCAATTTAGTACTGTGTTTACTGATTCCTAATATCTTGAAATCTTAACAACACGTAGCATGGACTGTCCACATCCAAAGCACACATCACTCCACATTGTGACCAAGTGTTAGTTCAGGTATCAGTTTGGAATCTCAGGGAGTTTTTCTTGTATCAATGCGAAACATTTGTAACATTATGAATAGGAACTACCAGGATTGATCTGAAAGCATAAAAACTGTTTTTTAATCCTTAAATTGAATAAATAGTCCCGGAAGTAGGTAGGTACTTTAGAAGCTAATTAGAATATACATGCTTCTACTAGGTGAGGTAATACTTACAGGCGTCGCGTCGGTACAATCTATGATGTTAAAACACGATCATATCCACGGATATATTTTCTATGTAATATATTCTAAATTGTTCTAACAATACTAGTGAACGGTTTAGGATACATCGGCGACGCTGATTTGCTGGCCGATGTCTTACTCTAGTTGAGGGCATCGCTATGGATTATTACACAAAGACTACGTTATGAAAACGCACCTGAACCCCCGTTTTTGTTAATAAGTATTATAAATTATTATTCAAATAGTTCAGATGAAACCAATATTGAAAGTAACGTCATCCATGACGGCGCCACAGAATAATTATTGCAATACGTCACAGTACAAATGACATTTTACTTTTTTGAATAGGTCCTCTTTTCATTAGATGCATGTATTTGCAATGTATTCCAAAAAAATAATAATAAATTATTACGATGTAACGCGTGACCTAAAGATGTTTTTTGACACACATAAAAATATATTGTATCCTAATATAAAATGGCAAATTGGTACAATTATCTTGTTCATTTTTTAATGTTCGTTGACAGGTAGGTACCTATATTTTTAACATAGTGGCAACATTCGGAAATGAAATGCAATGTCAGTGACATAAGCGGAAAATACGTACCACAAAAGTAAAAAAAGGCTTTTATTTTTGGTGTCCGAAAGCCGGGAATCGTTTTCATAACAAAATCGTATATCTGATTTAAAAAATAGGAGTAATTTTATGAACTACATTTGGTTGTGACACTCTAGCTCCTTTGTTGGTACGACAATATGGCATTCTCCTTTAAGTTCCTTTTCACTTTTTTTGTTTTTTTTGGAAGTCTGTTGTTTTTTTTTTGTAAAATGATTTTATTTTTCACTTTTTCGTTGTGGTACCTACCCCATACAAATTCAAATACCACTACCTGTTATGTAAATAACAGTGACGGAGACAAATAATATATCGTCTACATAGACTAAGTGGAAAAAATACGTAATATTGAAGCTAACTCAAAAACTACGCGAGCAAAGTTAATAAAATTTATATGGAACCACATCGGGAGTATTTCGAACTAAAAATTTTTTTTTTAAATCGGTTCATAATTTGCGAAAATATCGATGAACAAACACAAAAAAAAAATACATACCTACAGACGAACATAGAACCTCCTAAATCTTAATTTCTTAAATAATTTAATATTATTTCAAGAAGTCGGTTAAAACGCAGTATTGAACAAGCCTAATGACCTTTGCCCTGCAGTCAGTTAATAATGGGCTGGCAATAATAACCATCCTTTTGATATCAATTCTATAGAGGTTTTTGATGTTAGCAGTCATGTTAAGTTAAAAATTAAGGAACCTTCTTAAGGGGGATGCGCTAGGGTAGCCCGCGAAATTCAATTTTTCTTACGTTTTTTGCAATTTGCATGTCAGTATCAGGTTGTATGTTGATCTAAATATTATTAGCGCTCCTAACAAATATGGATTTACAGAATTATAAACATTAAAATCAGCAATAAAACTCTCTAAGCTCATGAAAGTGTATTGAATAACTATTTCATGAAATCATGACATTTGGCACTTTCGCGCTAATAATATTTAGATCAACATACAACCTGATACTGACCCGCAAATTGCAAAAAACGTAAGAAAAATTGAATTTCGCGGGCTACCCTAGCGCATCAACCTTAAACAGTGAATGTTATGGCTTAGTTATACGGACGGACTTGGCACAATACCGGATTTGTGCGACTATTTCTTCAACAGCGCTAAACAATTGCATCATTGTACCAAGTGGATGTCACCTCACACTCAATTTACTACTGCAACAGTTTTGCAATAAAATTATGACAGCCAAGCTTATCCACCAAATACATATCATGAGTTCCCTTTATCTTAATTATTAATAATTGACTTATAGGAACCTCATGGAGTCATGAAGGTATAAAAAGGTATAGGGGATATTATGATGAGACTTAAAATTAAATCTATGTATCATAAGGCAGCCATAACTCGTTACGCATATTGGTTTAAAATCTATCATAAAATCAGAAATCATTCGCAAATAATCAGGCATTGTTTTAAATAGGATTTTGCTATCAGAGCTATGTTTTACACAAAGAACTTACTTCAGTAAGAAATACGGTCTGGAGCACTATACAGTATGCAAGGGTAAACACCGTTGTCACTCAAACGATGGGTAGTTGACTAAATAAATGACCGAGTAACAACAAAAAAAAAAACATTATTTTCATTAAAAGATTTTGTCCCGATACTCATGGATACGCGCTCGAAAGAGCTGCAAAACCGCTGACTGAAGAGGGGCTGCGCGCCCGCGGCCGGTCATGTAACGTCGCGCGCGTCCCGCCCGCCTCCGCCAACCGCCGCCCGCCGTGTTGAGACGCAAGTTCGTTGCCCTTGCGTATAGGGTGAAATATTCTCAATACTCAATACGTTTATTGCATTCCACAATGTGAACTTAGGTGGTAGGTACATAAAGACATACATTCGTTTTGGAGCATTGTGGGCCCTGTCGGGCATAACAACATAAAAATTAGGAGGAGGGCTATTATAGATATTTGTTAACAATTTTAATATTAATCTACTCTTTCGTTTTGTGTAGGTAGGTAGGCTGATAACTAATTGTGTACATATAATTTTTACCACTCATATATTGGATATACTCTTCATATTCTTGTGGAAACATGTAGATCTTCTTTAAAAAAAATGTTTTTTTCCATTGATTTTACGTTCTATAAATGAAATCAAACCACTGGTTTCAAGGATAACGGTGTTTACACTAACACCCTGTATTATACAATTTATACATACTTACTTTTGCTTCGATTACGTTCAAGCCTACATTTGGTTATTCACACACGCCGGTTGCAAGTATTGTTACTTAAGTACCTACTTATAATATAATGCTCTACATACTATTATCTGCTCTCTACATTCTTACAAAAGAAATTGGCGTACCTATAGGTACGCCAATTTCTTTTGTAAGAATGTTTGTAGCCGTCGTAAATGTTTGTAGGTACATTTACCTAGCTCACTGCTAAACAATTGGCTGCGTAAATCGTAGAACATGTCCGAGGGAAATGTACAGTTCAGTAAATGTGAATGTTGACTTTCAGTGCTGGAATGTATCGTTTTACTAACGAAAGGTGTTAAGTTAGGAGTAAGTACAACCTAACTTAATGTTAAGTATACAAATCCCATGCTTGGAGCTTTCAGAATTTTCTCTTTGTTTGGGGATAAAAAAAACTAAAATTATGTCGCAGCAAGATGGTTGGAGCCGTGATATAATAATATCCCTAGGGATATAGCTATAACCGTAATATAGTTATTTGAAAGCGGTGCATTACTGTCGGAGTGCCCTAATTTTGTTACTGCGACCATTTTTGACGTAGTTGTAGTAGTAGGTCACAATTCTAATCTAACCTAGCCTATTTGGTCGGAGTGCCCTAATAGTTATATTACTAGATCGTGCTCATATCATAGTTATATTCCTAGTAAGATAGTTATGAACCGCATTCATACAACTATACAGGGTGTAAGGGTAAACACTCTTGTCATTCAATCCACGGGTAGTTGACTTAAGTATAATAATAAATGAACGAACACTACAAAAAAAAAACGTTATTTTCATTAAAAAATTTAAAAAAGTTTCTATCCGACTCCGTGTTCGCTAGCGAAACAGCTGACTGAATGAGGGAGGGGTCGCGCTCACGGCCGGTCAGGTCACATCCCGCACCCCCCGCCCTTGTTTAGACGCAAGTTCGTTACTCTAGCGCATAGGGCAACGAACTTGCGTCTCTTGTGGTGAAATGAAGATTTAAAGAAAAGAAAAAAAAAGTCGTAATTTTCCATTGGTTTTACGTTCTATGAAGGCAACCAAACCACTGGTTGCAAGGATAACGGTGTTTACCCTAACGCCCTGTATTACGGTAAATAGGGATATAGCTATATAACTATATCACGGCTTCATCCATCTTACTGCGACATATTATTATGTACCTCTTCCATAATCTCTCATACCTACTTGTATTCTTTAAATAAGGAACAATGCATGCGGTACTCCTAAGCATGAGATCTTGGGTTCAATTCCCAGGTCAGCCAAATTGATATTGGGAGTCTGAATTTGTGCTCTGTTGATGGCAAAAGGCTCGCCTCCTATTACATGGGACTTAAACATAACTGGCGAAATGAGGGTGTTCCTAACCCATAATTATCTCCGCCTAACCCTTTGGGAAGAAAAGGCGTGAAGATAATGTGTGAAAAAGGTAATCATGTTACAACACCTTTTAAACAATTTGGTACTTACATGGATTCAAACATACATTTTCCACTATTTTTATTGCTGCCAAAAACCAGTATCTGTTCACAAAATAAACAAAACATAATCTGAAGTAAGAAAGTAGGTACGTATGCTTGTTTAACCATTCGTTTAGCGTTGGCATACCCGGTCAACCAGGTGTCAAGGTTTTTAGATAACCGACGTGTTCGGTGTTAACTCATAGTTAAGTCATAGTTATGTAAAGGTTTTTATTTGAACTGCTTGGAGCGTCGCCGTCGCTGTTTTGACGTTTGAGAGGTGGTGTTGACATTGTGAGATTTTACTTAGAATTGGTAATGCTTATTACCAACTTGCTTACTAAGTAACTTGCTTGTTAACTAACTTAGGAATACCCCGCTTATTGGTAGCGCGGTATTACTAAGTAAGTTAGCAAACAAACAAACAACATATAATATTAGTATAGACTTATTTCTTCGATTCATGTTTAGCTTTATGTATCTTTTACTGTTATTTTACTTTTTTTATGTATTATGTGTTTGTTTGTTGGTGAACCTAATAAAATAAACAAATAAATTGGTAGTTCTTTTGTGGTTGATTTTTGTTTAGTGTTAAGGTTCCCGCAGACAGGCACGATGCGATGACGGCGCGATGCGATTCTGGTAGAACAATTTCCATGAAGTTTTCAGCCTTTAGGCCTTTAGGCCAATACCCACCTGTCTTGCTAAGTAACTATAAAATGCTTATGTTACTTTGAAGTTTTTCATACAATAAAAGGCAGTTAACAATGTGCATAACTCTAGCATGCAGAACCTATAGGTACTCTACATATTATGTTTATTTATTTATGAAATGAAAAGTGTAGGTACACATGGCTACACATCAAGCTATAAATTTCCAGTATAAGTTGACCTTGCATTGTACGGAAATCCTATACAATGCGAGATCAGCATAAACTGGAAAACGAAGTAATAGCGCAGGCAGGCGATGCGATGCGACGCGGTGGGGAACAAGTTTAATGAAATTAATTGAATGACTTTAAGTTAAATGAAACTGTTTGTTCGTGTTGCGCTTGATGTGTAGCCGGGTGTACAAGTAACTAAAAAAGTGAAAAATAACTTTAATTTCGGAAGTCGGTGTCTTTGCTTTTTAATTTTCGTTTTTTGCCACCGACTTCCGAAATTAAAGTTATTTTTCACTTTTTTAGTGTTTTTTTTGAAGTCGGTTGTTTTTTTTTGTAAAAAGTTTTTATTTTTTACTTTTTAGTGGTGGTACCTATCCCACACAAGTTACTACCTGCTATGTAAATAACAGTGAAGGAGTCTAATAATTATATCGTCTAAATAGACTGTGGGAAAAATACGTAATATTGAAGCTAGCTCAAAAACTATGCAAGCAAACTTAATAAAATTTATATGGGACCATCTCGGGAGTATACCCTTTCGAACAAAAAAATAATTTTTAAAATCGGTTCGCAAATGGCGGAGTAATCGGTGAACATACATAAAAAAAAAAAAAAAAAAAAAAACAATCATCCGAACGTAGTACCTCCTCCTTTTTTGAAGTCGGTAAAAATAGCTGTACAAAGACGGACTAAGGTTTATACACACACGTCAGTTACGTCAACATCAAGTTGCCGATCAGTAACGTTAATTTCAGAGACCCTGTGTAAACAGATAGTCAGTCATAGTCACTCAATCAATTTTTCTATAATCTAGAATCCACACAGGTAATAAACCTGCGGATCTCTGACATGATTTTCATTTAGGTAAACATGTATAATCAACAACTTCCCACCGTAGGATGTTTTACCAACAGGCATTTAATTTATCAAGGTAATGTTAAAGACGGTCAAGGAACGAATCATTTAATTCGCTGGGATTATAAACATTCGATAAAGGCGAGCCACTTGTGTACTCGGCTGCCAAAAAGTAGCAATAATTGGGGACAAGGCACCTTTTTAAATCTTTTGATTGAGAATAAGATTAAGTTTAAGTATATGAAATAAAGGCTATACTTACTTTCTATACATATTATAAAATAAGTCACTTTTCGTGTTTGTATGTCTGCGTTGTTCTTATAAACCACGCGACAGATTTTGATGAGGTTATCATCATCGTTTAGAGAATTTATTCCGGTTTATGTGATAAAGACTCGTGCAAAATGGCGCGATATCGCGGGCGGTCAGGCAGCGCTACTCTTGACGCGTCCGCGATATAGCGCCTGTTGGTGGGGCCTAATACGTTCATAATAAAGTTACATGTAACTAAGAAATCTGGATTCTTTGTCAAGTCGTAAAAACACTAGGTTTGTTATGTTAGTTGCTACACTTGTTTTTTATTTAGAAACTTTTTTTCGGAAATATTTTAAACGAGCTGACTTGCTTGTGTATTACGATTGACTGTCGCAATCGTAGGTACTACACAAGCAATCTATAACGAAACTTAGCAGTCTTATAGTTATTCGGGATTTCTACAAACGTGTTCGGGTCGGCCTGATTCGGCACATCGGCACAGATGGGATGCAAAAATTTTTTTTTGACTTTATTTGTTTTGGGGTTTTTAAACTGCAAAATATGTATTTGATTTTGTCGCCCAGCTTCCCGCCAGCTGTGACTGTGATTCGAGAGAAAAATTCGATAGGTTGCTAATGCAAATTTTTTACGCATCTCCATAATATGTAGTTTTTGTATAAATTTATTTTTTGGAAACTTGTTTGTATGCTTACGTAAAACGTGATACCTAAATTTTGTTTCTGTATTTTAAAAAGTATTGTTTTGACTTGCGTTTTCTAAAGTAGAACTACCGGATCTTTAAGGAATAGAGCAAAGTACCTAATTAGTCAAAGGAGTGTAGCCAGAGCTAGGAATAGTAGAAAACTGAAAGGTTATTTTTACAAACACCTTGTTTGAGGAAGGCTATTGGCCATTTAACATCATGCTAGGAATGCTAGGACTCTTAAGGCTCGTGCAGACTGGCGCGATATTGCGGGCGCCACAAGAGTCGCCCTGCTTGTCGCCGTGAGCCTTTAAGAAACTAGCATAAAGAAGAAAAAAGTCACAAAGAACGCTTAGCGAAAACGAAGTAATAGCGCGGGCAGGCGATGCGATGCGACGCGGTGGGGAACAAGAAATTTTAGTGTTTAATGAAATAAATTGAATGACTTTAAGTTAAATGAACTGTTTGTTCGTGTTGCGTACCATAAATTGTATGGTTACGTATTATAATTCCTAAGTTTATTCCAACTACTTTCAAGATAACTACGGTTGATTCACATTATGTTCATAACGCTTATTGGTCGACTCAAATACTGTTATATAAGTAACCGAATTGTATATTTGTTACTAGTACCAAATTCTATATTTGTAAGTAATAACAGCCGCACGGGTCGATCCATCAGGTTAAGCTACGCTTGCCGGGGTTGGTCTGTGAATGGGTGACCATCTTTACATACTGAGACTCCTCCGTGCCTCGGAAAGCACGTTAAGCCGTTGGTCCTGGCTGTCATTCGTGGATCTTTGACAGTCGTTTCGGGTTGTCAGAAGCCCGAAAGTCTGACAACCAGTCTTACCAAGGGGTATCGCATTGCCCGGTTACTGGGTTGTGGAGGTCTGATAGGCAGTCGCTCCGTGTAAAATACTGGTATTTAGCTGCATCCGGTAAGACTGGAAGCCGACCCCAACATAGTTGGGAAAAGGTTAGGCAGATTGACTTTGTTTACGTATATGTACTTATTTCAGTAAACAAACGAACAGTACAATACACTGCCTATGCTTATTGCAAACAAGTTTTAGCATTACGTCGTAACAGTGATAGTAGCCACACTAGTTAAATAATGGTGCTAAATACATTATTACAAAGTTTTCCTAGAGAAATTCGATAGGCAGGTAATGCAAATTTTTTGCGCGTCTCATTATGTATGTAGTTTTTTGTATAAATTTGTTTCTTTTTAGAAAACTTGTTTGTATACGTAAAGGTCGATTTAGCCTAAATGAGCGAATGCACATTCTATTCCCACTCAACCAAAGTTTTTTTTTGTGAAAACAGGGGTTTACTCTGTAAGTCCGTCAAGGAAGGTACGAGCCCGTCCGAAGGTAGTTCATCCGTCAAAACACGTGTCATATTACTTTTTTCGGACGGGCAAATACTAAACGGGAGTAGGGACAGCTGTCAAATCGTGTTGTCATTAATTCTTAGTTCGGGCCCCGAACTAATCTTCTATTCGTAAGTGATACAGAGTAGGAAACAGTAACCACCCGTTTAATTTCGGCCAAAACTACGGTTTTCATGCTTAGTAGACCTGCAGGGATAGAACATTTCTTCGTTGGAGACCAACGAAGAAATGTCCCTAATAAAATGTTAAGAATATCGACAAACAAAAGAATGCTCTAGCTCTTATTTTGGAGCTACGTTGGTTTGGTCTAAGCCCACCTTAACGTGACCTAATGTTTTTTTTCTGTATTTTAAAAAGTATGTGTGCCTTGTGTTTTCTAAAGTAGTAAATCCTACTAATATTATAAATGTGAATGTTTGTGTGTTTGTGTGTTTGGATGTTTGTTACTCAATCACGCAAAAACGGCTGAATGGATTTGGATGTAATTTGGCAAACAGATAGTTTATAACCTGGATTAACACATAGGATACTTTTTATCCCGATATTCCCACGGGATCGAGACTTACGCGGGTGAAACCGCGGGGCACAGCTAGTAGTAAAATAAGTCTAAAAAAAATTCGCTGCATGTAGTTGTTTATTACTTTGTAGTTTGGTTTTATAAGGCAACCATCGAAACTATAAGGAAAAGAGAAAGTGGTCAAAGGAGTGTACCTAGAGCTAGGAAAAGAAAAGAAAAACGAAATATACAAGGTGGAGACGATACGACAAAAAATAAAACAGCGTATATCTAATGAAATGACGTTCTCGCGGTCTACATACAAAAAAATAATCAAATTTAACCAATAGTTTAGTTACGTTACGATAGCTAGTCAAAGATCGGCAAACCCCATAGTCGGCCCATCCCTACTATTTAGTTTGTTTGAAAAAATGACTTCTTTAATTTCGATGTTAGGATTTATTTGATAGTTCCAAAATACTCTTATGCATTAGTATTGCCAGTGTTTTCATTTATTGTTGTATTGTCGTCTCCACATTGTATATATTTTTTTTATAAAGTAAAATAAAATATATACTTATTTCAAAAATACGTTTTTTTTTTTTTAGTAACGTTGCCCTACGCTAAGAATTTCTTCCTGTATCGTGGGTGCGTTTACAAACATAGAAACTCACATACACTAACACCCAGACCCGGAACAACTACTTGCAGATCATACAAATATTTGTTCCGTGCGGGGATCGAACCCGCGACACGTTGCGCAGCAGTCCATTGCTCAGCCACTGCGCCAACCGTGTCGTCAAGTTCTAAGGTTCCTATATCGTGCATCGACTAAAAAGGTGTTAGTCGATGTTGCACGATGTTAGAATCTTAGAACACCAATCTTTTAATTTTTTCGAAAAAAAAACCATTATAACAAACGATACGAAGGATTTAATATATTCTACAATGAAATACTTTTTGGGGGTGCTGAAGACTTAAAAGCTTCATTTAATACTTCATTGCCAAACCTTAAAGGTAAGTATTTCAATGAATCCTTATAAATAGCTAACTAAGTTTGACGTAAAGGATACCTAATTCCAATCGCACAACTGACGAAACAAGTTTAAATCATAATTTTGTGCTACATTCAACTGTCTTTTTGGAATATTTCATTTTGAATTTATGAAAATGATTTTAGTCGTAGGTACAGTCACGGACTTATTTTGATGAGCCACTTTCAAACTTTTCAATTTTGCTGTTTCATACATTCACGAGATTACACGATTAAACACGAACCCAAAACGCACGCTCGTAAACAAGATGACAAATAAATTACTTTTAATCGGAAATAGTCTTATCCATAGAGGTTGACTAATAAGTTCTCAATTGTAAAAATAAATACAATCTATTTGATACCGACCTCTTTGAATCATAGCTCATTAACTCGATAATTCTGAAAACATAACTGAAGACAGTGACAGTTGAAATATCGATGTCAGAGACGTTACTTTCGAACTTGTCGAAATGACTATTAATATTTCTCCGTACGCTAACGTTACTGTTGCTAGACCTGCATTTGGTTGACTTTGGGTAGTCACTCTGCTGTCAAGTTTGTAGTTCTGGCTCTCAGGTTAGCCAACCGGTAAAGATAAGAAATATAATTTTCTTCTTATATTAGGAAGACATATGACTTTGCGTGTCGGGAACCGAATAAACCCGATTTGCATTACACGGCCAAAATACGAACAGTGCCAAGTGGATCATCAATTAAAGTCCGTGACTGTACATAAAAAGTCGGGTTAGTCCGAAAGGGATCCGGGACCTTGGCAACAGGCAACTGAAGGAACACGGGTGGGTTTTAGTAAGTAAAGGAAGGAATTTCAAAGAAACGTTTATTTTTGATGAACAAAAATTTAAGGTCATCTTCTTCCATAAGGAAGTGTTTATCATAATGTAATTACATTATATTTATCAATAAAGAAAGATGACAGGAAATGAAGCATTCAATGATAATTATCAATTCTTTCCTTATTGATGCGGAGGAGAGGACAGAATATCTTATGTATTGTATCTTAAACATAAAACGAATTTTAAAATAACTGAAAAAAATAAAAAGGAGCGTTATAATCTATGGAATTTTGGTATTGCAGGCGGGAAAAACCAATGACCTGTGTTTTCCATCAGTGATATTGCAGTCGGATTTTTTTTTTAAATTTTATTCAGCCTTTAATTTTTTATCATTTGTCATTCCAAATTACATTTAAACATATTTATATATATATATATTTTTTGTAATCACCTTTCAAAACCCTTCATTTATACCTACCCCACTCGCTCGATAGAATGAGATTAAAAAATAATATATTTATGTGACACTCGCGCAATAATGAATCTATTGACGTATCATTCAACAAAATCTGTTCAACCGTTTAGTAGTTATGAGGGAACATAGAGACAGTCATCATTACATACAGGTCAAACACATAACCGATCGACGACACGGTTGGCGCAGTGGCTGAGCGATGGACTGCTGCGCAACGTGTCGCGGGTTCGATCCCCACACGGAACAAATATTTGTATGATCTGCAAGTAGTTGTTCCGGGTCGGGGTGTTAGTGTATGTGAGTTTCTATGTTTGTAAACGCACCCACGATACAGGAAGAAATTCTTAGTGTGGGGCAAGGTATATTTAAAAAAAAAAAAAAAAATCCTTCTTTTTTGGCTTCGCCGCAGTCGGGTATTAATGGCTGTATTGCAATTAGAAATTAAGTTGTGTGTTCAGACCTAAAAGGTCTAGTAAACTCACTAAACAAAGAAATGATTAGTAAATAATGAAAAACTCTGGTCTAAAGGTACAATTTTTACGCATATTAATTTAGGCACTCGTGTTAATTAGTCCAAAGAAAACCGAATCTAGAGCAGATTAACAAAATAATTCCTCAAAAAATGTTTCCGAATGAAATATGCTGCTTTTTAACTTTATACTGTCATTTGACAGCATAAAGTTTAAAGCAGTAGTAAGGACATTACGCAAACGAGCAAGGATGACGCGGACTGACATCAAAACTTTTTAAAGTAATAAAATATAGTTGCGTAACTGTAATAATGTTTTTCCTTAACTTACAAGAAGTTTCCTAAAAGGGGCACAGTTCGAGGAAATCTTTTCACTAAAGTTAAGAGGGCAACATCTATCTCTTCTATCTTAAGGCCACACGTGGCCTCATTACATGAAGGACTGAGGAAAGCAGCCGAAAGTTGTCTTTTAGGGTTCTGTACCTCAAAAGAAAAAAACGGAACCCTTAGGGTGCGTTTCCACTGAAGCGTAGACGAGCGGAGCTGAGTGGAGACCTGCAGGAATCGACCAATCACAATAGTTGAAATCCATATCGCGTCTCTTGTCTCGTTTGTGATTGGAAGATTCCTGAATGTCTCGGCTCAGCTCCGCTCGACTCCGCTTCAGTGGAAACACACCCTTATAGGATCATCGTCCGTCTGGCACAGCACAGCCAGTTTGCTCCAAATCTACTGAACCTTTTAGGGGAATGTGGGTAACTTTTCGGGGGAAAATTGGAAACTTTAAAAAAAGATGCCTTTATTTTTAAAACACGTTCTTTACTCATAGATTACAGGAAAACGTATAAGAAGTCTATGGTCTTACAAATAATATGGTAAATCTCTCAATATTGTGCGTACACACGTACATTTGCAGTTGGAATGTATAGGGCAACATGTTTTTCAACTACAATGTTAAGTATGTTCTTGGGATGAATTCATCATAACTACGGAGCATTGTGCGTGGACGCACTTGGCCGGCTTTTTTTTACGACAACCAGCAATCAGCATAAAGGTATGTGTTTAGTCTGTTCAGAGGCCTTAGACAAAGTGACATTCTATCAGCGGTAACGATGATGGAAAACGCAAAAATGTAGATTGACATAAGCTATCGAAAAACTTATGTCAATCCTGTTGAAAGTCGTTGTAGAAATACGAAACGCTTTCGAAGCGATTGTCACTTGTCTAGGCCCTCAGGCTTACAGTCGAAAAAAGTTTTTCCATATTATCGACAGAAGTTTTTTGAACACTAAATATCTACTAAAAACATATTCAAGGCAGTACGTATGTCATATATATAAGTTTATATAACCAACGTCTGTATTAGTAAAAAAAAAAAAGAGCTGTTGCTTTTTCTTTTGTCTTTTTATTCAGTTCGAGTTGGAGCGAATCTTGACTGAAAATAATGTTCAGAAAAAAGTCAAAAACCGAGATACTGCTTTCTTAAGGCTATGCTGAAACTGAAAGTACGTGTTTTGTTGTTTATTTTTTTTTGTCTGAAGACAGGACAAAGAAACTAAAAAAGCCTGCAAAATTTTAGGCTAGCTTTTCATCTCACTTTAATATTGGTAGATTCATTCTAAGTAGGTGTATATTTTTTATGATTTTTAAAACGTGCTCGTACCTTCTTACAGTGCGTTTATCAAATAGTTTATATGCCGTAATATTGGCTCCACTGTTGTGGGGCGAACAGGAATACGCTATGGCGCTACCTAATTGGACCGTTGTTAAAGTTTACCAGTGTAGCCAACATTACGGCAAAGGAACTATTTGATGAAACGCACTGTATCGCCTTAGGCTGAATGAATAAACCAGGCAGACACTAATAAATATTATAGAATGATCACATTACTTTTGATGGATTCCCCGTGTGCAAATAGAACAATAGCCCATGCCATGCCCATGATACATAGTGTCCTAGTCATCACACTGTTTTTGAGTGAGCTATAGAACTAAGTATCTGACGAATAAACACTTTTCCTCAAGTATGGTGGGGCTGGCTACTACTGCTACCTACTAGTGATACTTACCAGGTGTAGTTGAATTGTAGTGGGTAAGCTGCATGGTACGGCTCCGATTCCGATAGTAACTTTACGAGCTGCAATTAGTGAGAGGTCTAAAGCTTATTAGATAGGTAGGTACTTACGACATAATTATGTATTGTTTTTATTTTATTTTGTTATTTTTATCTCATTATTTGCTGCACCGGTTGACGTCATCACGTCAACGTCGGCTGTCGCTGAAAACCAGCGCTGGGGCTCTGTGCTGAGCGATGGCCGTTTTGCGGGAGTATTCCCGTTTGAGCACCTATTCTTTGTGCACTTATGCATTGAGTATTCCCGTTTGAGCACCTATTTTTTGTGCACCTATGCATTGAGTATTCCCGTTTGAGCACCTATTTTTTGTTCACCTATGCATTGAGTATTCCCGTTTGAGCACCTATTTTTTGTGCACCTATGCATTGAGTATTCCCGTTTGAGCACCTATTTTTTGTGCACCTATACATTGAGTATTCCCATTTGAAATACTCTTGGTATTCAATGGTGCTCAAACGGGAATGTGGATATGACGCATTTTTTCCCCCATAATTATTATTTTTGTGTATGTGTTCTTTTTTGCGTCATGTTTACCGCAAACGTATTTTATTTCTTTTATGTAAGTTTTGTTACAAAATAAACATTACGTTTTTTTTGACAATAGCACGGTAGCGTTAATAAATAATTTATTATTTAGTCATAGAGATGCAACTAACATCCGAGACAATTATAATTAGTTACATTTACGCAGTTAAAGCAAACAAGCCATATGACTACCGTTTAACATGTATTTTTATAAACAAAAAAATATAAATAATTATTGTTGTTTGTTTTTACTTTCATAAACCGCGACTGGGAAACCTCATTGCCAACCACAATCTGAAACATGGTTGCAAAACATTTACATAATGGCGTTCAATGGACCGTCACCTTAATCATTTACCAATAACCCACCAAAACTATTGGTTGGTATCGAAACCATCTCAGAGCGAAGCTAAAACCATCAGAGACAGACACTTACTTTCACTAACTATTATATTCTTCTTTTTTTTGCAGGCGTCGAAGCCGAAGGAAGTGGTTGTATTCGGTGCATTCGATTCAGACAGTGTTGTGAATTATAGTGAATAACTGTTGGTTTAGTGAGTTTTATGTGATAAGTGTGGATATTAGTTTGTTTTTGTGAAGATCGACTACGAAAATGGTGAGTTTTTTTAATTTTTGTTTATCAATTAGGCTGTATGAGAGCGTCTTCGTCAATCGTTTGCGAGTAGAAATGTAGAATAAGATGGTATATTTTCCCGCGTTAAAAAGAAAGTGTTTTTTTTTAAATTGTCGTTATAATTAAAAACCCCGAGACCTCACTGTTTTGCATAAAAATTGTGCCAATTTTTTTTTTCATTTGTTAGATCTCGAGATAAAACTCTTTGACAGACGGACAAAAAAGTGGTAACTTTGCAAATTGGTATCGAAGTAATTATGGTAGAATCGATTTATGGTCTTAAAATCTTTGTTCATGTTTAAACTTCATCAGCAATAAAATTATAAGTCAGTAAGTAAGATTATGAATCAACTTCTCTAAACTGGGACAAAGTCTGAAAGTTAATTACGAAGTAAAATTATGAATAAATTATAAAAAGTGGTTACTTTCAGTTTAAGTAATTAAAATATTTACGAAAATCATCTCATTAAATACGTATAAAAAGAGTAGAAATAGCATTATAAGTATTTATACTTACTTCACACTACTGTTGCAAAACGAAATGAGCCTGACCTTAGAGTTAAAAATAAAAAAAAATAGGCAAAAACAAAAACCGATTCCCAAGCAAACTGCTCAGTAGAACAAGCATCATATAATAATGATTTATCTATTTTATAATGATTTATTGATTTACATAAATCTGGTGAAATGTGGGTGTACTATAGATATTACACCTCTGTCATACCCTTCGGGGAACATAGGCGTGATGCAATGTTAAGATATGATTTATGTTGTATCTAAAAAAAAAAAACAATTTTCATGGCTGGGTGCGGGTAGGGTGTAAATTATGGCTTGTATTAAAATAGAACCTCTAATAATTCCCATGATGTTTCGCTTCTAAAAATTTAGTTGAACACTCTATCTATAGTGTTTAATCTTCGCTCTAAATAATCGTTATTATAATAACGTTTATTTAGAGCGAAGATTATTTGGTACCTACAATTTCATTTGGCATGAAGATTACTTATTTTTATTTTTTTACCAAATTATTATTAATCATTTTAAGTCATTAAGTGCTGGTTTTACATTTTGTTTAATAAATAAACTCTAATATAATGATTGCGCCTTTTTATGAACCTTAAAATGTCAAAAAAAAATTAAGAGATTCATTAATAAAAAATCATCCATCAATAGAAAGTTAAAAAGTTTTGAGAGAATCAGTTGCTTAAATATTAAATTAATTAAAATTAAATTCATATATTTGCAAACATATGTGTCACTGTTACATAAAAGCTCTGCCTCCCAAACTAGATAGTTAACCTGTACCTCAGGAGATTGTTTATATACTAGGTACAGTGCTAATTGTTACATTAATAAAAATAAAAGTAATGTGGTAAAAAAATATGTCCCGTAAACTATTTGGTCATCATCGTAAACAGCCTGAAGAATTCTGCATTAGATAATAATTTTAGCAAACTATTTCAAGCCAAACGTTGCGGACAATTTAAGAGCAATCAGTATCATTTTATAATTAATATGTTCATCGCGTGCGTAGCACCGGAACTTGAACCGATACCAACCAATTACTCCTCAATTATTTAGGTACCATTTAAACGTTTTCAATTGAATTTTAATGATTATTTACGGTCTATTAATTGTATAAGTAATTAATAAAATTAAGTATTTTCTTAAAACGTAGAAACAAGCCTTAATTCTAAATACTTTTTACAAAAGAAAGTTGTATGGTTTTCAGAAATGCCAAACGAAAAAGCCCTTTCATCGATAACGCGGACGCCTAATTTAGTTGTCAAGCAAACTTAACCTAAAGTACAATAATATTATACTGAATTTAATTTTAACCCGCTCTGGTCAAGAATGTGATTTAAATTTTGACCATACAAACTCAGAACAAATAAAAAACCAAGACAGCGCTGTGCCAAAAATACAGTGTAGCATGCCAAAACTACACCTCCGCTCTGTGCTCAAACTACACCACACTAATGCTCGGTATCTATAAACAAAAACGAATCCTTTTGCTTACCAATAGTATATTTTTTTATTACCAAACTGGGCATATATAAGCTAATATTACCTGTATTGGCTACTTCCATATAGAAGGGTCTTTTTTTTTTGAGGGTGGGAAATCATCAAATGACTTCTCCCGCTCTGGGCGGAGCGTGTCCGACTTGTACTGACTAAAACCCACTCGTGTTCCTTCAGTTGCCTGTTGCCACGGGTCCCGGTATCCCTTTCGAACTTTCCCGCAACCAATGATCTACGAGTACCATGCAAAGCTTTGGTCTTTGCTTCATTATTGGTAAAGATACAAGAGTCTTAATTTTAAAACCAATAATGCTCCGTAAAATAAAGGAATTGGCCATAAGTGTACACATGTTAATGAAACCGGCTTCACGTCACTGTCGACAGCGCTCTGTCTTGGTTTTTTAGTAGGTATACAAAATACTGATTTATAATGAAAAAGATTCAAACTCACTGTTGGGCGTCTCTTGGTTAAATATCACTTTCTTCAAATCCGTTTCATTCAAAACATCAGTCGTCCCTCCACAACATTGACCTTAAGTCCTCTAAACATTCGTAGAACAACAACACCTAAGCTTCCTCGTCGTAAAGCCATGTATTGTCAAAATGGCTCATTATTCTATTATTTATCAAGACCACAATGGGTACTTAAGACAGCTTCGTTTAGACGCAGTAATGACTGATGACAAGGAAGACATAACGATAAAATTAAGGCCCCATTTCTGATTGCAAATGATTTAATTAGATTATCCTGTTATAAATCTTAGATGTTTTAAGCGTAACGGAATATTTTTGTGAAACAATTTTAGGAACTTCCTGAAATGTGCTTCTTGAGGCTTGTGTTAAACACTTGTTTTTATTTATTTCATGAAGATTTTGCGAAACATCTCGATAAGACTACAACTATAGCTAATCTCCGTCAATGGACATCAAAATTGCCAATACGTACTTTATACCTGTGGCGGCATCTATAACGCCACATGCGAATTAGATATACTGACGTCTCGCAAAATCCTGCATCGCGCAAGCAAAGTTTACCGCGCGACTAGCCTTTATATACAACGTCTTGACGTCGTTGGGCATCAGACACAACACCTGTCTGGTCGGAGCACCTTTCCTTTTCTATGGAGGATGAGGAACTTTACACCCTGTTCCTTATACCTCTATATACGTATGTCCATGTATGATGATACGTCATCGATTAAAAGAAATCACGTGAATGGTGAGGGATATAAAGAATGACCTCAAACTAATTATTTTTACTTGCATACAAAAGATAGTTACTGATTATGGATTGGTTATAGTTGGTAACTGTTGAGGCTCGGGTCTTTAGCCCCGGAAAAAGTATAACCTGTATCATGTGACTAACAATATCTCGACTTATTTTCTAAATGTGTCTGTCAGTTCTTGCAAGTATTTGTTAAAGAATAAAAATACTGCCTCGTGGGGCTAGTGGTCGCAAACGCTACTGCTGAACATGAGGTCTTGGGTTTGATTCCCATATCGGGCATACTTTTATTGGGATTTTCCATCTGGAATTTCTCAGTAGCACCCCGGAGCCTGGATTTGTGCCCGGTTGATTTCAATAGGTTCACCCCTTAATACATGGGACTAAAACATAAACATAACTGTCGAAATGTGAGTGTACTAAAGGTACATCTCTGCCTAACCCTTCGGGGAATACAGGCTTGATGTTATGTTTTATTAATGTTTACTTAAAAAAATGTTAAATTTTTGTCTAATTCTAATTATATTACTACTGTTTTATCCACATATACATATAGTTACTGGGTTGTGGAGGTCAGATAGGCAGTCGCTCCATGTAAAATACTGGTATTCAGCTGCATCCGGTTAGACTGGAAGCCGACGCCAACATAGTTGGGAAAAGGCTAGGCAGATGATGATGATGTAGTGTAGCTAAATAGAAAATAAATTCTCTGGTTCGGAAAACAAATGCGAAACAACATTTACCATCGGATGGTAAATGTTGTTGCTTTGTTTCGCATTTGTTTAGGTTTCTCGTAATTTCTCATCATATGGGCCAAATTATCTGTTCCGCAACTATTTTAATGATATTACCTAAGAGATTACCTTCAGCTTTTTATATGGTTCTTGTTGCGATTCCTTTTATAAATACTATTAAATTATTATATCAGTTAAAGTGGTCGATTTTCATTTTAATTTCGCTACAGTAGGCCAGGGGGCCAAGTCTACAAATTTAAAAACGTGTCAGTGATCTCACAGTGATCAGTTTTTGACAGATTTTGTATGGCATATCTGTCAAAAACTCATAATTGTGAGACCACTGACACGTTTGTAAATTAGTAGACTTGGCCCCTTGTATCTTCTCCACGATGTTTACTTTCATTAGCCTAGTTAAAACAAACTCGTATAAGTTAAACGTTACTATAAAATAAATGGAATATGTAATGTAGATCTGTTGTGGGTCGTGAACTTGCGAAACCCACAGTGTATGTAATATTTTGTAAATAAACACGTTAAGAAAATCTCGAGATTTTGCATCAATTTCACAATTTATGTTACGTCTTAAATCTTGATATTTGTAAGTAATAGCAGATAGTTACCCACCTACCTCCTCCCTCCCTACCTACCTCTCCTCTGCTCTCCTCTCCTCTCTACCTAACTCTGAGTTTGTTTCTGTCTTTCTTCTGTGAGTAGTCAGTAAGTAAGGAATACCGAACTCATGTATACTAGTTTTATAAAACATAATTTAATTTTGACGTGTAAAAGTGTTTTTTAGAAATAAATATCATTTATTTATCATAATAATTATGAACCACAGCAAAGACTGCTTCGGAACCTTAGCATTATGCCAAGGTATTATTATGCTAAAAAAAGTTATGAGAAAACGTTATGCCAAACAATATTATGGCTAAAAATTGTATGCCAAGAGGGGGGGATTCCCGCTTCAAATTAGACCAAATGACAGTTATGCTAACCTTAGCATTATGCCAAGGTATTATTATGCCACAGTATTATTATGGTAAAAAATGTTATGAGAAAACATTATGCCAAACAAAATTATGGCTAAAAATTGTATGCCAATTTTATTCCCGCTTCGGATTACCTAAAATCTCAGAACCTACGCAATATTTGTTTACAAAATAAGACAAATTAAAAAAAACACACTTTACGAAGGTAAAGTCAAGCTTCGCCACTTTATGTCAATTTTAATTACAAATCTCGGAGACTGCGGAGACAATTGGTGTCGCCAATTTGCTACATACCTCGCTTTATAGAGACGTAACTTACGAAATGATTTCCCTGTATAAGTAGATAGTGAACATGAAACTAGTGATATGAAACTCTGTTTATCATTAACAAAACAACATGTTTTTCTCCCATGTATCCAAACAATACATAAAATTACCTACATCACGCCTGTTTGTCCCCCAAGGGAGGTAGATTTGTACCTATAGTACACCCACGTTTCGCCACAAACAAATAAAGTTATAAATAACGAAAACGAACGATAACCCGAATCGATGACCATTGCGAACATCGCGTGATATAACTTGAGCATAAACATAATTTTTAATATCGTTAAGATCAGACAACTGGATCGGTTACACAATACGGAGATCCTTGTTTCACGAAAATGTATCTAACACTTATATATTTAAGGTGTAATTTAGGAAAAACTGTGTAGGATATCCGCATGTTTTGAGGCCAAGGAATTTTAATCTTTAATTATAGTGTGATAAAGTTTGGATTGAGTTGGAGCGTGGGGAGGTGGCGAAAGTGTTTCGCGTACACTGGCTCATATATTTTTTTACTCTCACTGTTAGTTGCGGTCACGGTCGATGTCTTCGGTCTGCTATGGGCGGAGATACGTGACAATGGGTGGTTTTGGCGCGATAATGATGGTGACTCAGATATGAAATTGTGCGGAAGTTGGGGTATTTTTGGCACCTAGAGCGCGAACGCACGATATTCTTGTTTTTTTTGCTAGCTTCAAATGCCATATTTGTAGCATAAGCATGTGATGTGGAGGAATGAAGAAAATATCGTGAGGAAAGTTTTGAATATCGATGGCTATAAGAATAGGGGAAGACCAAAGAAACGATGGATGGACTGTGCGAAAGATGATATGGCTAGAAGGGCCGATGATATGACTGACTACCGAGATGACGACTAATAGAGAAGTATGGATGAAAGGGACATGTGGCGCCGACCATAAATTGGGATGAGAGCAATGATGATGATGAAGATGAGGTTTGAAGAGCACAGCATTTATTATTCAGCCTATAATGTTCCCACTGCTAGGACACAGGTCTCCTCTCTGTGAAAGGGAGCGGGCCGTAATCCACTACGCGAGCCCAGTGTGGGTTGGTAGATGTCAAATGTCTTCGAATTTTTGGTTCCAGGACATGCCGGTTTCCTCACGATGTTTTCCTTCACCGTTTTGAGAGCAGTGGCGATGAAATAATTTACACTAAGTAAAGCGCCTGTCAGTGGTGGCCCAGTGGTAACGGCCACGACTTACTAGTTGTAGGTCGTAGGTGCAAACCCTGACAGGTGCTTTGAACAGCTAAACGAGTCTAAATGTAGAACATTTCAGCTACAACATGGTATGATATTGATGGCAATAGGCTCGCCTCCTATTACACAGGACTTAAACATAACTGGCGAAATGTGGGTGTACTCGGTCCACCTCTGCCGAACCCTTAGGGGAATACAGGCGTGATGTTCTCGTTTTTCAAAAGTAAGAACCTCTTTCGTTTAATTATTTCTAACCTTTAAAAGGCCAATTTAAATAAATACCTGGGCTTAATTGTCAGAAAAGGTTCTGCCTTTTCAATAATAGACGTTAATTTAGCAACAGGATAATAAAATCAACTATTTCAAATTGAAACTTGAAATTGTTTATTGAAATTACTGATTTACAAAATAAGGCCTTAAGGCTCTTACATACTGGGGCGATTCGTCGCGCGACACGACGCCGCCGCCGCCGCATTGTTCGCCGTGAAGTTTTCTCAGAAATTGTTTTGTTAAAATTCGCGTCTCGCGGCGAATCGCGCCAGTATGTAAGAGCCTTTAAACTGGAGGTTAAGGTGTATAATAATTGGATTTACTTGACTACCGATCCTTAAATTCCATACCTTCAATTAACCCCAAAATCAGAAGCTGATAAACCTATAAATAAATAAATAATAAATAAATAATGTTTATTTCCAGTAAAAATGATTACATATGTTACAAGTACAGTAGTATGGTACAACATGAAGTGCATATCTATCTCTTTCACTCATTACCATGAACGCATGAACAAAGGACATTGGTCTTCACTTTCATGGTCTAGGGCAGTTCCCATAACCATAGGTTGTGAGTGACACGTCTCACAAATCAGCTGTGGGTAATTAAGTACTTTCACTGGCTGTTCGGCGGCTGCGTACCCGTGGTTATAGCCATGGAACTGCTTCCTGGTTGGATATGATGGTGTTAGTTTCAAAGAAGCTGGTGAATATTGGTCCTATACAACATTAGTTTTTGTTTAAGCTAAACCTGAAAAGGGGTCATTGTACTCATAATTTTGAACAACTCAAACAATCTTTGGTTTCGGCTGATATATTTAATTTACTTAAATGAAAAAAAGTACGTTAAGCCGTTGGTTCCGGGTGTCATTCTTGGATCTTTGACAGTCGTACCGGGTTGTCAGAAACCCAAAAGTCTGACAACCAGTCTTACCAAGGGGTATCGTATTACCCAGTTACTGGGTTGTGGAGGTCAGATAGGCAGTCGTTTCATTTAAAATACTGGTATTCAGCTGCATCCGGTAAGACTGGAAGCCGACCCCAACATAGTTGGGAAAAGGTTAGGTAGATTGATTGACTGATGGTTACCCAAACTATTCGTTACTCTTTGATCTTCCCACTTCGCTACCCTATTATCGGGAATAGAAAGTAATTGTTCATTTTAACTCGGCATGGCAAGGAACCAATTAAAGTGCAGTAATTACCCACAATTAAAATGAGACAAGACTAGGAAGGCCATTATTAGTACTTTCTATTTTACTAAATTAGAATCTAGACTTTGAGGAGTCATGCTACATGTTTATTTGTAGGTTGGTAATTATGTTATGTTTGAGGGCAGTGACGGCTCAGAGGGCCTAGACAAGTGACAATCGCTTTGAAATCGTTTCGTATTTCTGCAACGACTTTCAACAGGATTGACATAAGCTTGTCGATAGCAGTCAGTCCTATAGGTACATTTTTGCCTTTTCCATCATCATTATGTCTGTTAGAATGCCACTTTGTCTCGGGCCTCAGACTTACGGTCGTAGGTTTGCTTTATTTTGTGTAAATAATTTCATCACCACTGTCCTAAAAACGGTGAAGGAAAACATCGTGAGGAAACCAGCATGTCCTAGAACCAAAATATTCGACGACATAATTATGACATCTACCAACCCGCACTGGGCCCGCGTAATACCTATAATCAGCCCACTCTGTAGAGAGGAGGCATGTGTCCCAGCAATGGGAACATTATAGGCTATTATTTGTATACCATGTTTGTGTCATAGTGTGGCTAACTGAGAGTCCCAAGAATTGAGTTTTTCCCATAGTGAAAGTTGTTCATTATGATGAGTACAATGACCCCTTAAGAGAATGCCCATGAATTTAATTTCACCCTCTATAATAAACTAATTAACGTTCACTATTAATGCTAACTGAACCAAAAATTCGCTTTTATATGCTTACTGTATTTATTACGCTCTGTAAATGAAACGGTTTATCTTCCCAAATATATTCAAATACCGTCATCCAACAAATGGATATTATACGATACGTTATTAATCCATACTAATATGACATTATAAATGCAAAAGTAACTCTGTACGTCTGTCTATTAGATTTTCACGCCTTAACAGCTGAACTGATTTCGATGAAAATTGGCACTTAGCCTGGGTTAGGACATAACTTACTTTTTTCATATACTTAAGAGAAAATAGGGTTGGTCTTTTTCTCCATACAAAAAGTCATAATTCGAGGTTCGGCTCTCGTCTATTTCCCCTCCAATATTGGAACAATTTGAAAGATATTTCATAAATTGAATAAGAAAGATATTTACTGTGCCCCTACACGCGAGGGAGGCCGCGGGCATATAGTAGTGCTTTATAAGGGACTTAAAAATATAAACACAATATTATTTTGTCACATGGCTTCATTCGCGGCTTAAAGGCTTTGAACAAAATCGATATTGTTCATCCGGGTTCGTTAAAAGAGACTTAGAGTAAGTACCAAATGCTTTACAATAAATGCTATTTCAGTATTCTGCAATCACGGAAATGGATCGCCAAGCTTTCCGGGTGAAGTTTTGTTAAAACAAAATAGAACGCGATTACGCGAAATCGGTCTCCCACTTGAAGTTTATACAAATCCTAACTATATCCATACTCCTCATCTGCCTAGCCTTTTCCCAACAATGTTGGGGTCGGCTTCACGTCTAACCGGATGCAGCTGAATACCAGTATTTTACATGGACCGACTGCCTATCTGACCTCCACAACCCAGTTACTGGGTAACACGATACCCCTTGGTAAGACTGGTTGTCAGACGTTCCGGCATCCGAAGACCCGTAACGACTGTAAAGATCTACAAATGACAGCCGGGACCTACGGCTTAAAGTGCTTTCCGAGGCACGGAGGAGTCTCGGTATGTAAAGATGGTCACCCATCCACAGATCAACCTCGGCAAGCGTAGCTTAACCTGATGGATCGACCCGTGCGGCTGTTATTATTTAGACACGAGCTCCTCTTCCTTGATTTCATCTAAATCCGTTCAGCCGTTTTAGGTTGAAAGAGTAACACATTAATAAACATATTCTTCGCTTTCGCATATAAAATATAGTATTTCATTAAAATAAAAATAAAACCCAGTATAAAGAAAGCCTGTCTGCAGGAGCCTTTAATGCGGTTCGAAGTTTAGAATATCTAGCGCTATAATAATTGCGTAACCGTTTATGCATCGACCTCTTAGGATAACGACTTATGCGTTCTAGTAATTCTAGTATAAGGTTCTTCTACTATATTAATCAACGCAAATGAAGGCTGACTGGAATGTATCGCCATATGCGTCAAGACCGCTATAAAACTGTACCTATTATTTTTATTCTGATGTCGAGGACACATATTTTGTTCGACCTGTATAGTTATAGAGCGACCAGCACCCTAATTGCGTAATACACAATCGATCACAATCTGAATCGTTTTGAAACAGATTGCTAATCCATTGCTTCATAAGTTCGAAAAAAAATCTGCTCAACAACGTAAATAACGTAATAAATATTGTTGAACTGTCAAAATGAAACAGATTAGTCTTAATCGTAGCTGGACAGCACTGTCGTTTGCTCTATTTAAGTCAAGTAGTTTTGCATGACAGACAAGAGAGAAGGTGTGGTTTTATCGCCACACTCAGACTTGGTTAATAAAAATAATAAAAAATAAATTGCCTGACGCGCTGTCTGGAATTTGACAAAGATAAAAATTTTGACTACTTTGCATTAAATTAGCTGTCTGAAGGTCCATACAGAAGAAACGACTACGTATCCAAATAATCTAAATCGTTCCCCTGAGGCGGTACAACACTCACTAGCAGAGAAATTAGACAAAGGCCATGTTATGTAAAGATGTGCCGATATTAGGACCGGTTCAAACGCTGTTCTAGATGAAAACAATGACTTGTTCATCTGGTACAACATGCTCTTAATATGTACTAATAGGTTCCTTAGACAATATGATCAGAAACCAGTCGTTCTAGCAAAGTGGAGCGTTTTTGGTTGATGGCCCAGAACTGTTCCATACTACCTATTATAAAATGGAATAGTTTTCGAAACGAACTAACAGCCTTATAATGTCAAAATTTTGAAAACTTAACACAACTTATTTCTATCAAGCACCTGTAAGTAGCAGATAATGCGACCAGCATAGCTATTCACAACCATTCGACGCTTCCATGCCTAATCAAACACCAATCAAAGAAAGAAAAAAAATATAATATGTTTATTTGCGGTAAACAGGAAGCAAAGAAAGAAAGAAACACAAAAAAGAAAAATATGCGTTACATCCACGTTATATGGTCATCGCACAGCATAATGCTGCGCCTGCGACCCTATGCGAGACAAAGCCCCAGCGTTGGTTTTCAGCGACCGGCACGTCAATGCCGGCTGGCACTGACGTGGCGTCAATGTTATCAAAAGAGTTCTCTAAAGGCTGTTCACAAATCCGAAACCCGAAGTTTAAATCAAATAGATGACCGCCATTCTTCTGACCAGCTATTTGCTATCAGGGGCGAGGCAAATTAATGTGCTATGACTACCATTTCCGTGATTTTGTTTTAGGACCATTTGTTTGTAGGACATTTAGCTAAATGTAGTTTTGATTATAGGGTCGTTTTGCTGCACGTTGTGCTTGCCGAGCCACAGAGGAGTCTCGATATGTAAAGATGGTCACCGATCCAGGGACCAACCCCGGCAAGCGTAGCTTAACCTGATGGATCGACCCGTGCGGCTGTTATTACTTAGCCACGAGCTCCTCCTGCAGTAAAAGTTTTAAAAGGGGCAAAAAAAGAAAAAGATTGCTCTCTTATGTCTCCGCAATCTTAGACCACGGAGAGATAAAGTGCAGAGTACTAAACTTAAGTCATTTAAATTGCACTTTACATTGCTTGGGGTTTAAGGGCCTATACTATCTCAGCTCAAATTCACCTTTTATCTCACTCGCACCATACTACTCGCGGCCTGACTGAGAGCGAGATGGAATGGGGTTTTGGCGGCTCCAAGCTTCGAATAAATTAGGTAATTGCTTATTACGGTGAAAATAGTGGTAATTAAAAAAGTATTATAGTTAATTCAGTTATAATGCAATGTTTCATGATCTAATTTGAAGAATTTTTTGAACAGTTTTATAGTTCGGTAACTTTGGATTTTTTTTTCTATCGACAGAATTTGATGTAGGTAATCGTGTTTTCGTCAAACATAGGACCTAGCATCAATCCTCAACTTTAACATAATATTATATTTATTTCAAAATTAATGCTGCAGTATTTTCGGCATAACGGAGGATCATGCTAAGCAATTTGAGGCTGGATAGGCCATTAAAGTATGTAAGTTTAAAGCTGGCATACGTTCAACGGTTCAACTTCAAACGGCTGGAATCAAAGGATGGAGGCAAAAGGTGAACTTCTAATGCTATGCTCATCTCGCTTAGAAGTGAGGGCGAAGACTTGACAATTTTTAGTTTACACCAATATTATAAAGAGAATTTTGGTTTGTGATGAATAAACTCGAAAACTAATGGACCGATTTTAACATTCTTTCAACAGTAGAATGCTATATTCTCAATGAGTATCCTAACTAATATTATAAATGCGAAAGTGAGTTTGTTTGTTACGTTTTAACGCTAAAACGGCTGAACAGATTTTGATGAAATTTGGCACAACGCCCCTTTCATCCTGGATCGCAGACGGAGTCGCGGGCAATAACTAGTTAACTATAATTTAAGAAACCAATAACTTATTTAACAGGCAAAACACATACGAATAAACACAAAGAGATACACGAATTTAACAGTGTTGTAAAAGACATCGTAGAAGCCCCATTACCCAGTGATTTTTGTTTCAAAGACTATGTAGAATAACTGGTAATTGGCGAAAGAGTAAGAAGGTGGAAAAACGAAATATATCTCTGATATCAAACTGACCTCGCCTTGTACGGAAATCCTATACAATGCGAGATCAGCATAAACTGGAAATTTATAGCTTGATGTGTAGCCGAGTGTACTAACAAAATCGGGTACCCAATCAAAGAACGTAGGTTCTAACAATGTCGGGTAATCAAAGTCTTTTCAGAGTTGTAAGTATTCTTACTGCGAATCGAATTGCCTGGAATAATTTACTCTGACTCAAGGCTCTGTTGAATTAAAATATAGATAGACTCCATAGGTTAAGGTAGTTAAAAAAGGGTAAACAAAAAAAACCACGTGACTCATAGATTCTAAACCTTTTATTTCAAATGTTAACATCATATTATATAGAGTCACATAATAAAAGGCTCTATTCTGAATCTAAATCTCATGAACTATCTGTCACATTAATAATAAAGCGTTCAGTGGTATCATCAATTATTTTGTCAAATTTAAACATTTTCTGTTCTTCTTTTAGCGCTGTCAACAAAGGCGTCTGGTTAACCGACTAAACGTAATACTGGCGACTTCAGTTGCCAAACTACATCACAGTTGTACTCTTCAATTTAGCGAAGTTATCTAATTCGTTGTATTTTCTAAAAGGTTTGGGGAACCTGTCTTTTTGGGTTCTTTACAATAGACAGATTACAAAATATTATATCATTTTTATTAAATCTAACAAAAAAAATGTGCTCGAGCAGTTACATCTACGAAGAGTAGTTTAAGACTAAATGATAAAGTCTAACATACTATAGTAAAAGAGGAAACTATTCTGTGATCGAAAATAAATTGAATTTTGTTCAAAACAAGAAAGTGTCGACTATAAAAAAACCCTTTTTACAATTTGTTTACCATTTTTTAACTACCTAAACCTTTAGAGTATAGATAGTTAAATAGAATACTCTTTATTATGTACACCATAAAAATTACAGACATAAAATATAGTGAATAATGCTGTGAGAGAAACGGTGGCCCTTAACCATTTTTTGGAATTAAATACCAGGGGTATTTGATTAAAAAAAAATGTTATTAGATAACGCATTTGTGCTGTTTACTGTGGCCCCAGTGTATTCAAAACGGTGTAACTTAATAACTTTTAACTAAATGATCTATCACGATGAAGTAATAAGGCGACCTCATAAAACGAAAATTGTGGAAAAAAACTGCCCTCAATTGAAAATAAACATGTTTTTTTTGTGAGCAGTGGTGGCCCAGTGGTAACGGCCGCGACTTACGAGTTGTAGGTCGCAGGTTCGAACCACAACAGGCGCTTCACTTTGTGTAAATAATTTCATCACCACTGCTCTCAAAACGGTGAAGGAAAACATCGTGAGGAAACCGGCATGTCTTAGAACCAAAAATTCGAAGACATGTGACATCTACCAACCCGCACTGGGCCCGCGTGGTGGATTACGGCCCACTCCCTCTCATAGAGAGGAGGCCTGTGTCCCAGCAGTGGGAACATTATAGGCTGATTATGTTATGTTTGTTTTTTTTTAGCCAAAATCTTTTTTTTTTTTAATTTTACATTTTACTTTACACCGTTTTGTTTACATTTTGTTCACAGTCACAGAACAAACATAATTTTTAAGAACTCAAAAAAAGTTATTTTTAATATTTTTGCCGTCGTTGCGATATGTGCACATTATAAAGAATCACACTGTCGCTTTCCCATAGTTGTTCCTATTGTATTGCTCGAGTTTGTAGAAAAAAGGGTCACGAAATAAAATAATGAGTTTAGTTTTACAATAATTGTAATGTTGAGTAAAAATTAATTATTTAGAAAATATGTAGATTACACCTTGCATTTTGTCTCTCTCTCTACGCGTTTTTATATCCACTTATAATCAGTTAGATATTATAAATATACCCCATTTCTAAAACACTTCTTACAGTCTAGGCTCAAGTAAAAGTTGTACCATCAGCTTTCTAAGATTATCATCCAAAATCTCCGAGCATTTTGCGTGTTAAAATACGATTGCAAACTCGGGAGTTTCTTTTGCCTACTTACCTACGACTAATAGAAGAAAGTTGATACATTTTTTTATATTTTTTTTTGGCAATAGTAACATTGCTATACCTATGAGTTATTCTAGTAACACTTCTGAACCAAAATGCGAGTAGGTAATTAATATCATTAGATGTAAACTTTCCTTATTTGTGTTAAGAATAACAAGAATGTGATGACTAAGTGTGATAATAATATTAATAAATTGTGAGGAGGTTCCTCTCTCTGGAGCCCTGACCCTGGTAGCTGTTCCCTGTAACCCTGTTCTCGATATTGTTTTATGTTTTTAAATTCTAATACCTATTTAAAAGTATAATTTATTTATAATTCATTAAATAAAGAAGATAATAAAAATGTGTAATGGGGTGTGTGTTAGTGTGTGATGAGTGTGTGTAACGAGTGTGTGTGTGACTTAAAGTTGTATATCGTTATACATTCTTGTTTTGGCAGAATAAGTTATAAAATATTAGCTACTGTGGAGCCATATCGTAACAGTCAGCATGACGAAGCAAATGAAGTCGCTGCATAGAGAATGTAAAGCTATGCTTACAGTATTCATTTATAGCATTTAATTGATATTTTTTTGCGGCTGAAATGATGACAATGATGATGATGTATATTTTATTACCTTTTTTACAAAGTACTGTCAGGTTTATATACTACGCCAATTCGTATCATAGCCATTTCATACGCTGAAACCACTAATAACTGGAACTACCTAATGCTAATATGGAAAAATATGATAGTCCAATTCTTGAAGACGGTTACTTAATATTACGCTACGATCTTTAGGAACCAAGCAACATGAAAAAAAGTCAGAAAGAACTCTAGGTCAAAACGAAGTAATAGTGCGGGTCGATACTTAAGACTATGATCATAATTTTAATGTTTAATAGCCTATAAATTAAAAAATATTTTATTTTTATTTTTTTTAGTTGGAATTTTTAGAAGAAAAATACGAAATTCACGCGAACGAAGTCGCGGGGAAGTGCTGCTATACCTACCATCAAACATAACAGTAGATTAGCTTTCAATCAGTGAAAGATTTTTTTAAATCGGAACAGTTCTTCCAAATCCAGCTTACAAACAATTATATCTCTTTATAATATTAATTTGGACATAGCCAGAAATCAAGAGGAGAGAGGCATTTCCCAAGCAATAGATGTTTTATTATTAGGTATACACTAACAAAATCCTTTTTATATTTTGCAATACAAAAAAGATTCAACTCTTAGTAAAGACCAAAACAATATTCTTGAAAAAGTTAATTTGATCTTTTTGCGCGATCTTTTAGCACAAACGATTTGGCAGGTCATTATCTACAGCATACCTACTTAGTTTTGAGAAAATAAAAAATAAAAGACCTAATATGAGTTTCTTACGCGATCTACACATTGGATATGAAAAGAAATTGCGAATTAAATCATGCATTATTATTCAGGGTCAAAAATTTGTTAGCAAAACTTCATCGACAAGATGCAAAAAAACAACATTGCAACTGATTTTTTAATGAAATTATGTTTTTCTTTTGTGTATCTATTTTTGTATTTTATTTGTGTTTATTTTGTCTATGGGAACTTTAATATTTAATGTATATTTTCGTTCATCGTAATAAAATTTATCTCCAGAGTAAAAATAATAAATATTATGTCAGATTATATTATATTATTATTTTAAACGGTATACAGGTGGTGAAACAAGCCATAATTTACTTAGTGTTTTTTTTTCGTTGAATTTTAAATAGGTAAGCCTAACTTGGTAAGTCGGAAACGCCAAGTTAAAAAAAAAACCGGTGAGTGTATGATTTACCACGCACTGCACTGTAACTAACGGTTGTATACGTAACCGCGACAGCCACCACATGGACTGGTTTAACGACCTTGTGATGCGTAGCCTCTCTGATCAGCGATTCCAATAACCAAAAACGAATGGTAACACTTACCAATGGTAATGTCAAAGTAGTCCTGTAAAATTGAATTTTACTGCTAATATTATACTGGGTACTTTTATCTTTTACAAGAAATGCTACTTGTTTTAATAGTTAATGGTGCGTAAGTAACACGAACTATGCAATAACTTAAGGTAAATTATGGGCCTACGAGTTTTTATTGTTTATATTAAACAACTAAATAAAATGGTATACAAGGAAGTCGTAAATTCACCTTATTTTAATACATTATTGAGTAAAAGAGAGATCTATGCTAATTCCTATAATTTTGACTAAAAAGGGCATTAAAATCTGAACAGATTCGCACATAAGCGCTATTTGGAAAGCGCTCTCACGACAAAAATGTTTATTTTCGTTGACCACTCAGTCATTTTGTATTTTAGGTTTTTTATCCATTGAACGTTCATATTTAGAGATCATGTTGTAAGTTATAAACTTATTAAGGTAACTAAAAGACTTGTTGGATTACACAGTAAATTAATGATACTTAAGTAAACAGTATAAAAAAGACGAATAAAACGACAACAAATGAAAATTAAAACAATTCTAGAGATAAACAAAACAGTATCGTATATTTTATTTTTTATAAACTAGTACTAACTGGTTTTTGTTTTTACCGAGACATTTTTTTCTTCATAGCGAAATCTTATCTAAATAATTGAACTACATTAAAACAGAGAAAGTGTATTTTAAGATGGGTTCGTTTTTAAAAAAAAAAGACATTAATTAACGCCATTTACGTACATTCTGTCCTACTTTAATGTCAATGTCCTGAAGAAGCAAAAACAATAAATGTAGAACAAATTTTTTTTTTTTAACTTTTTGCACTCTTAAGATGTACAAAGGCGGAAAGATTGCTTTACTTATAAATAAGAAATATGACGTCAGCCTGTGACTTGTTCCAAACCGCAATAGGAAGAAAAAGAAAGGTAAACATTGTCTGCACACGAGGCGTAATAACTTTTCCTAGTAACCGACTATTGTGTTACGTAACACACGCAATAATAATTACACTATTAGTATTGGCAGTAGGAATTCCACCTAGTTTTTTTTAAATTAATTTACTTTCTTTATCAGTTTGACACGAGAACTGGGTATGGTCTGTTCAAAAACTATCTGATGAGAATATAAACAAAACAAAATACCTGTGGATGTACGTTTTCTGATTAATTTGTTTGCCACTTACAAAAAGAGTGCTTTGATTTGATTATTTGAATGCTTAAATTACCTTAAAGATACTATTAAGATTAAAAAAATATATACAAGCTGAGCAGCTGTTCCCTACATTTGTGTTAGATCGACAAAATGTATGGAACAGCTGATTTTTTTTTCGCGATTTCAAAGTTGGTCCCATAGAAAAAGTTGTTCAAAATGATGAGTACAATGACCCCTTTTCGGGTTTAGCATAGATAAAAAATAATGTTGTATATCGTCCATGATTTATTCAATCAATAACTTTTGGAGAAATTGATGAGATATAAAATTGAAACCTTCGAAATACAAATGAATGTGTCACTAATTCTCTTTATTGGATTACAGATAGTGTTATCATATGCAATAGTTTGGAATGCTCACGTCCATCGCAATTTGAGCAGTTATCATTTTGGTTGATTTATCTTGTCAACATAGAATTTGTTATTTTTTTATGGCACGAGACAATAGAAGAACTTGAAAAACACAAGGAATATGAAGAAAAATAACAGACTTGTTCCATTCATCAATATTTATCCGAAATTATTTATTTGAAATCGGATTCAACTTTTGTTAGTTTAAGAGTTGAGAAGCCATACCGAGTAATTTTTCGTAAACTTCTGTATAAGTTGATAAAGAATATAATTAACTGTTAGTATAAATCAAGAACTATTGAGGTTAAACTGTACGTCTTCCGACTTGTTTGAGAAAATCATTTCACTTGTATGGATTCTCTGAATTCTTCATAAAGTTATTGAACTTGTTTGAAGAACGATTTTTAACTTATATCTTCTTCTAAAGTGACTTCATGATTTTCTAACTGAATTTTGTTGCCTTTAAAAGTTCAGCCGACTGCCTCCAAATGGCCACAATCGCGAAGGTTAACCCTTCGCATGCCAGTAATTACAGAAACAATTAAAGAGCCATTGTATCTCGCGTGGGCTTGGGTCTACATTCGTTATACGACAGGTTAAAGGTGAACTTCTATGTTCAAAAGTCTTAGTTTACGGCTCGGCTTGCCAGGTAGGTAGGACGCTCCTGCCCATGCTTTTCTTATTAAAGTTGATAGAAATAAAAATAATTATTCTTATTGCTACGTACATTAATTAGTTCTTATTATAAACGTTAAAAAAATAGGCTCAACAATGTACCCATGCCGGATATGCAACAGGTAGTATTACAACAAATAGGTTACAAACGAATTACATATGAACATTTTTTACATGCAGATTATAAAATACATTATCAAATTAACATTTTCTCAGCGTTGATAAGACAGAAACACACGCAGATATAGACATTAATATCTGTATTTACACGGCTTAGGACTGATTTTATAAAAGTCAGATATCTTTTATCCGTGGAATAAAATTGTCGTCCGACAGTTTTTGTATGGAAAAATTGTCAAAAATTCAAAATTTATTCGCAGGATAAGACTTATACTCGGTACAAAAGTTTGGTGAAATTCGCTCTTAATGATTAAAAAATATTCTATTCTATAAGAATTTACCAGAAATCTTCTTTTTCTTCGCTTGTATCTGTCTGAAATACCAATATGAATATAAAAACAAAAAAAACATACAGACGAATTGAGAACCTCCTCCTTTTTGAAGAAGTTGGTTAAAAATAAATCTCATGGTCCAGTAAAACTACCAGTGAAAACGGTGGTGCGTCAGATGTACATTATTGCCATTTACAGATGCTAATTAATGCAGCATCACGGGGGCCAAGCTTACTAATTTACAAACGTGTCAGTGGTCTTACAATGATCTGTTTTTGACAGACATGCCATACAAAATCTGTCAAAAACTCATAATTGTGACACCACTGACACGTTTGTAAATTAGTAGACTTGGCTCCCAGCACGATAGCTGTAGCATTATAGACGTGGATAATAACAAATTGAATTGAGTATGCAAAAAGTCACTAATACATGCACTGGCATGTAAAAGACTCATAGTTACGAAACTTTATTCATAGGATTTTATACCTTCTATCTTGTCGTTGCAATTTGTTTCGCAGTACTAAATTACTACTCTTGAAATTACGACATTTCTTTAATAACTTCTTGTGGACTTGCTTTGCTTTTATCATGTTGATTAGGTTCATTATTCTTTAGTAATAATTTTGATTGGTAATCTGTAACCTTTGCGGTCATTAAATATATGCAAATTGTTATTTGATCCTTTTTTATTGAGAACCATCCATTGTTATTATGTGACACATATCCAGCCATTTTGAATTCTACTGTTGTATTGTAACATCCTTGTATTCTCACTTCAACATTACTTCACTTATTTATTCTTTCGTTTCATTTGTCTTACACTCTTCGTTTAATTTTCTTTTGTATACATAGATTAGGTACGTCAAATACCTTTACTTCTTCATTACAATTTTTACAGCCCTTCCTTAGGTGCTGATTATTTCTAGGATATAAGACTTCATTCTTCAGTCACTCATTAAAAATCTTACTTATCTTTCCATCTGTTTCCGTTTGTTTCTGTTTTGTCGCTAACTAAAGGTTCATTAGAAAACCAGCGTCAGACAGTATCTGTCTGGCATTAATATTGAAATGAACCTTTTTGGCGCAGCCGTGAGGCACACCCTATTGTTGTTATAGTTGTCGTCACGTAAAAAGAACGCTGAGCGACAGTGCAGGGGATGTGTCTGCGCACGGGTACTGTCGCCTCCTAAAGTACTAGGGCTATTGTTTTATAATATAAGTGTAATTGTTTTATTGTAGAATCATAATAGGTACTTTACTAGCTACTTAGTACTTTGGAATAGGCTGGAATCGATAAATCGGTCAGTGCGCAGGTAAATGGCCAGCGTTCTTTTTACGTGACGGGGTCTATAAAACATTATTTTTCACTTTTTATTCTGTTTTTTATAGTTTGTGTTTCAAAGAAGTGTGTCCAAATAAACGTTATTCTTTCTTTCTTTATACCTTTCGTTTTCTATAACTTCCATGGTAGGTATAAGCCTCCCTTCTTCTATATCAGCAGTTTTTGTCTCGTCTTTAGGAGTATATCTTAAAGTTTTTGCAACATAAGGGCCTATCACATGCTATTACGTCAATCACCTCTATCTCGATCGATTTCACCAATACAACATTAATTTCACGTTGCCCAATGATTTCGTTTGCCCTGTTGCACGACCAGATCAAAATACGTTGATGTGGTTTAATTGTGTAGACGTTCTGTCGAAATTGTTTTGACTAGAGCAATGTACCACATGTGGCAAGAAAGCTGTGCCGTTTAGTTTGGTGATAGTGAAGGTATACAAGTTATGACGTAACAAGCCGTATGGTATTTTCTATCTGCAAAAATGACGAATTTCAATACAAACTTTCATCCTTATTTAACCCTTTCAGAGGATGAATTTTCAAAAATTCTTCCTTGCTGCTCTTTTCGTTATATGTATAATGTGTATTTAATGCTTCTAGAATGTGGTTTAGGCTGTGCGTAGTGTTCTTTGTCTGTCACTGAGAGAATTAATTTATGATTTATATGAATTGGAAGATATGTATGGCAGATGGAATTATCCTTCGCTCATCTGAGAACTGCGAAGATCTCATCAAGTCGCAAAGGATAGAGTCCTTTGCCAATCGCATCATAAATGTCGGCTAATAACTTCGCTTACATTTTCATCATTCCTGGGAAACTGCTATGCTTTTTCTTCCCGTTCTCGTGTTTCCATGTGTATAATTAAGTACAGTCGAACAAGTTATTTTGTACACAGGCAAACTAAATTCATTTTCCGCTACACTGCCAAAATTCGTTTTGATTGTCTGTGTGTAATTTTAAAGTAAAAGTATTGTACCCTACTGAAAACACTCACAAAATTGTTTAAAGTAGTTGCAAGTTATCAGCCTGTATACCAAATAGCTTGTTCGACTGTACATTCTAAACTAATACAGTACGGTAACACTTTGACCTTGAGCTGGCCTAGCATAGTACAGAATTTATATACAGGATGTAAGGGTAAACACTCTTGTCATTCAAACCATGGGTAGTTGACTTAAATATAAAAATAAATGACCAAACACAACAAAAAAAAAACGTTATTTTCATTAAAAGATTTTAAAAAGTTTCTATCGGACACCGTGCTTGCTAGCGAAACAGCTAACTGACTAAGGGAGGGATCGCGCTCGCTGCCGGTCAGGTCACATCCCGTACCCCCAGCCCGTGTTGAGACGCAAGTTCGTTGCCCTAGCGCATAGGGCAACGAACTTGCGTCTCTTGTGGTAAAAATTAGATATAAAAAATTAAAAAAAAAAGTTGTAATTTTCCATTGATTTTACGTTCTATAAATGAAACCAAACCACTGGTTGCAAGGATAACGGTGTTTACCCTAACACCCTGTAGAATAAGAAGACACAGCAGTCCGGCCAGTCATGGTCCGTGGCCCAGTCTGGGGTAAGTTGGCCGTTTCAACCAAGTGCGCGATTCATATCGGTTTACCTGAGGGCCTAGACAAGTGACAATCGCTTCGAAAGCGTTTCGTATTTCTTCAGCAACTTTCAACAGGATTGACATAAGCTTTTCGATAGCTTATGTCAGTCCTATACGTTTTTGCCTTTCCCATCATGTTTATTGCTGATAGAATGTCGATTTGTCTAGGGCCTCTGGGCGCTGCAATGGTACTGGTCATGGTCGTGGCCATAGAAATATAAAATACATATAGGTATCCATAGTGCGCGAGATATATTATACCTACTGGTTGTGTTACCAGCAAGGCGGCTAACCGTATCTTACTTAATTCTCATGTATATACTATTGAATCTACTAAGTACATATGTCAACACACCTTTTTACTGCACGTTTTTGTTGTTTACCTTTGAAAAGTTAATTTATTCTGTGTGAACAGACCGCTTCTACAAACCTAACGAAACAGCAAATGATAGCAATGGTTGTAATAAACGATTATTTCACATCAAATCGTGAATTCTATTCGGTGTGCAATCGCAATATTTTACGTTTCGCTATGTTTCGAGACGGTGAGAAATTGCCTTTTTTTTCGTTGACCTAACTAGAATCCAGTAATTTCTACGGTGAAAAAACCGACTTCCAAAAAAAAACTAAAAAAGTGTGTTTTTTTTTGGAAGTCAGTTGTTTTTTTTTGTACCTACCCCACACAAATTCGAATACCACTAGAATGCAAGCTTATTTAGCCTATAATGTTCCCACTGCTGGGACACAGGACCTGTCGGTGAGAGACAATGGGTTGTAGTCCAACACGCGGGCCCAGTGCGGGTTGGTGACTATAATGCTATTCTCTAAATAACACTTCTCAAGCTAACAAGGAGTATCTGTGATGAAATTAAAAATCTATATGTTTACTTAAGTGAGATTAAAAGTGAACAATACCTATTACAGGAAATAATCATTTGCGATATTGAATTTAAAAATCGGCCAAGTGCGAGTCGGACTCGCGCACGAAGGGTTCCGTACCATTATCGATAAAAAGTTCAAAAAAAAATCACGTTTGTTGTATGGGAGCTAAAATATTTATTTTATTCTGTTTTTTAGTATTTGTTGTTACAGCGGCAACAGAAATACATCGTCTGTGAAAATTTCAAGGGTCTAACTATCACGGTTCATGAGATATAGCCTGGTGACCGACGGACAGACAGACAGACAGACGGACGGACAGCGAAGTCTTAGTAATAGGGTCCTGTTTTACCCATGGCTACGGAACCCTAAAAACATTAGGATAAATTCAGAAAACTAAATAAACTCGGAGTTGTACGCAAAGTTGTGGAAAAAAAAAGTTACCTTATCAGTTCCGTTGGTCATGAACTGCGATATTAAATTCACTTTCGGAAAGTATTTAGCACTTCCTATTAATTAAACTATAAATATCCCGACAACCGTCAGGTGTCCACCTGTCAACCCGTTTCTCTTGAACTGCTGGGACCTTGCAGAAACCTTTAAGTCCCTTCGGGACATAAAAATAAATTGTTATATGTTTTTGTTCGGCGTTGGATTTCTTGATAAATCCGCATTACTTTTAGCTACCGTTTTTGTTTGAGTTGCTAAATTAAAAAACATGGTGGTCTTCATAACTCTGTGCTAAGCATGAGAAGCAGAGTTGGCGTAAAATTAATGAAACAACCAACCAAAACCTAGCTAAGGATGGATGAACACCGAAATTTTTTTTTTTTTTAATTTCGTTCTTGCAGTGTTCTCTGTTAGTGATGAAGCACTGACGAGCTAGCTCTTCGCCTACCTTTTTTTTTTTGTTTTTATTTTGACGGTGGGAAATCATCCAATGACTTCTCCCGCTCTGGGCGGAGTGGAAGGGCGTGTCAGACTTTTACTGACTAAAACCCACCCGTGTTCCTTCAGTTGCCTGTTGCCAAGGTCCCGGTATCCCTTTAGGACTTTCCCGCAACCCTGGAGCTCTTCGCCTTCCTGGATCGGTTACAAATCATTACCGATATCACCATCTCTTGGGTGTCGGAGGAATATCTCGGCAGTTGCCAACCGGGATACCTATAAGATGTGCTAGGTGATGCATGGATGGTATTATGGCTGCGGATACCTAAACCAGTCGAATTGTGTAACAGTTATGTAGTTAACTAGTATCAATTAACTATGTATGTGTACAGGGTAGCAATTTTTTACGAATCAGAGGCCCTAGACAAAGTGACATTCTATCAGCGATAACGATGATCGAAAAGGCAAAAATCTGTAGGGCTGACATAACCTATCGAAAAGCTTATGTCAATCCTGTTGAAAGTCGTTGTAGAAACGCTTTCGAAGCGATTATCACTTGTCTAGGCCCATGACGAAAGTGGTTTAGTATGTAGGTATGTGTAGAATCACCCCCTTCACGGATGCAGGTGACTAAAATCGCCGTTCTGTATTGTAAGACAATCCGTTCGTGATATCCTTCATACCTACAAGTGAAGTGAGCAAAAAATTCAGATCAGAAAAAAAAACATGAACTTTGGTGAACACATGTGACATAAAGTCAGTGAAATCTAATCAGTGTGATGTGATATGATCTAACGGTAAACTTATCTATCTCACTAAGGAAATACCTACCCGTAACATTTTAATAACACAAACAATAATAAGAAATATCAACGTAATCACTAAACTAGTCCGAGAGAGCGCTCACGTAATAACAACATAGTTGTAGAGGAAGATAGTCTAGGAGACCGGTTTGTTATCCAATCGATAAATGTAGGAAACATTTGACGAGCATTTTGTTCGACGACTCGAAGGCCTAGATTAGTTTAGATACCCGGTTTGTGAGACATTACTGAAGTTTGTGACGAGTGCTATACACTTGATCGGGTCGGAACTATTCGGCATAGCCGGGCGACAAAATTGAACATGATGTATATGTACACAGGTATATATGTTCGGGAAAAAGCCGCTCGGATTAGCTCGAATTGTGCCGAGTCGACCCGTACATGATTCAGAAACGGAGTTTGCCGATCGGCATGAGCCGTATGAAAGCCGAATATTTGTAGTAATTGCTTCGGGTCAGTTTTCTTTTCAATAAATACTGCCAAATCTCGTGTGGTCTCCCGAAAAAGTGTGTGGAACGCCGAAATTCCACGGTTCACTTTAACTTTCAACTTGGATGAACCAAACAAATTGGAACATGTAAACATAAAAGTGACTGATTTAGTTAAAGGCCATGCCCTTCATTTCTGCACCTTTCAATCAAATTCAATCAATTTGGTTTAAACGTGTAATAGCCGTATAACCGAAACGGTGAAATCTTGTTGTCCTACTTTGTTGTACGATGACCGACAGAGATGACACCGTTTCGAATTACATGTATTTTATAACATGCTGGGTTTTAGTTGGGTTAAAGGTGCATTGTTTACGAATAATATGAAAAAAGATGTTTTGAAAGAAGTTTTAATTAACATGATTGATGATTATGTTGATGATTTATGATAGGTATGTAAAAATATGACTACCGTTTGGTCGTTCAGATGATACATTATCCATATTTCATGTAGAATCGTATGCATCACCGAGTCGTAGCACGTAGCGACTATCATTTTCCGAAATGTGCAAAAGCAGCTTTGTATTTCTGCTATTCTAAAAATGTTGGTAAGCTATGTTGCCATTTTGTCGTTTTAAACGAGATATTTTTCGCTGGAAGCTTTGCAGCTTGTAAAGCCTGCGTCCTTGAGTTCCTTAGAATGTATGCTGACTTTAAAAATAGTGGAAGACTGTATAATGCAGCTGTATACTCTTATAAGTAGGTATTATATTGGACTCGTTCCTCACCGGTTGGCTGGGTAAGAAACAAAAAAAAGAAAACTGGAAAAGTATGGGGGAGACCATTGCCCAGTAGTGGGACAGCAAAGACTAATAAAAAAAAATCGCACGGAAAATGTGTGTGCACTTTTATTATGTAGTACTTCATCATCTGCCTAGCCCTTTCCCAACTATATTGGAGTCGGCTTCCTGTCTAACCGGATGCCGCTGAATACCAGTATTTTACATGGAGCGACTGTCTGACCTCCACAACCCATTTACTGGATAACACGATACCCCTTGGTAACACTGATTGTCAAACTTTCGGAGTTCAGACGACCTGTAACAACTATCAAAGTTCTACAAATGACAGCCAGGACCAACGGCTTAACGTGCTTTCCGAGGCACGGAGGAGTCTCGGTATGTAAAGATGGAGTTGGTTATTAAGTAAGTACTTAAAGATTTTAAATATCAGCAGACGTTGCATTCACTCGACCTTCGGAAACTGGTGCATGTGTTCAATACTGGGTACATAATAATATGGCAAAGTAAGTAAATAAAAGCGATATTGGTTCACATTTACAATGTATTTTAAGCTTTGAATGTAGTGTAGGTGCAAGATTTTTTGGTATGCGGACGTTACGCGTGGATAATAATGAGAATGGAAATTTTTCCGAACTATGTTGGGGTCGGCTTCCAGTCTAACCGGATGCAGCTGAATACCAGTATTTTGCACAACCCAGTAACTGGGTAATACGATACTCCTTGGTAAGGCTGGTTGTCAGACTTTCGGGCTTCCGACGACCCGTAACGACTGCTAAAGATCCACGAATAATAGTCGGAATCAACGGCTTAACGTGCTTTCCGAGGCACAGAGGAGTCTCGATATGAAAAGATGGTCACCCATCCACGGACCAGCCCCGGCAAGCGTAGCTTAACCTGATGGATCGACCCGTTCGGCTGTTATTACTTAGGCACGAGCTCTCACTACTTACTAGCAATGGGTATTGAACATAATTATCCCTTTCTAAATTTGCGACTTGTGAAGCAGTTTTATGTCTACAGAGTAACGGGTGAGGTTCGAACTTACGACCTTTCTCTCGATAAGTCAACAAGCATTATGCTTTTGTAGCTTTTAAGTACGTTACGTGAAAATTACGTACGCACGTTATGAAGCCTCATTCACCAGAATATGATGACATTAAAAACAGAAATAGTATTAAAACAAGTAATAAAAAGATTTAGGTTGTAAAATACAAACCATAATAAATGTACAATTCCTACGGGAATTGGGATCAAACTCAAACTCAAACTCAAAGCATTTATTTCAATTAAACCATTTACAGGCACTTTTGAATTGTCAAGGATTGTTTCGTTCAAAAATAAATTGTAGTTCCTCACAGCCTACTAACACGGTTGTCAGTTGAAGCTTTACAGGACTTCATTCCGAATTCAAAATTAAATCATTCCAGTTTTGATGTAGGTATTCATTTGTTTTATTTTTATTAGTGACTCCTTAGATGACCCAGTGAAGTTTTTACCACGCGAGACAAAATTTCGATCTTTTCGTGTTTGGGCTGTTCCTAAAAAAACAAATTTGTCGTGGCGAGCATTTTTCGAGTTATTGCGAGACTAACGAACGGCACTCGATTTTTATGAAGAAAGATTCTGTTATTTCACTTGTTTTAAAGCATAATAACAAATGAAGTTTCAGGCCTGTAAAAAGCACAATGTATCAAATAAAGTAGCAGTATACTTTTATATGAAGGTATGTAATATATTCAATTGGGAGAAGGTAAATAATTTTATTAAGGCTTTTTGATAGATACTAAATTCGAATTAAGTGTTGAATAAAATAAAATGATAAACATCAGCCTTTTTATGATGAGCGAGATATTCATTTTACGATATATGGAGTTCTACTTGTAAGTGATGAATGGTGCTACCATAATGTTTTTGGCGTAAAATAGTCTTATTTCGTAATTGAGCATAAGATTTGAAGATGTCATTATTTGGTTGGTTTTTTAGAGGTATGAGGAACAGGGTATATGGTTCATTTATCCTCTATTGAAAAGGGAGGATCCTGCCCAACGATTGATGTTGGGATCTTGTATATACATATGTCCATCACGCGGTAAACTCTAATTGCGTGGTGCAGGATTTTGTGTGACGTCAGGTCTTTGATGCGTAGTTTGCATGTGGCGATGTAGATGCCGCCACAGTTTAAAACATGATAGAAAAGTGCCAATCAGATCTTTCCCATATTATCTACTTGTGTTTTGTCAGATTTAACTTACTTTGCCTTGGTAAACAAGTGACACTCACATAAACATTGGCTCTCTAAATAAGGCACCGACCAATCTAACCATGAATCAAATTGATCATACAAATAGCTCATACATACTACGGCTCATAATTAAGTATTTAATTAAAAACAATTTCAAACACAGAAGAGTAAATACACGGAGTGATGACGTAGGTACGGGCAAACAGCGTACAACCACGTGACCATTGACGAGAACGTGACCAATTAATGACGCTTAAGCCTACCATACAGAACGACGAAACTGAACAGACGAACCTGACGAACTTATGTCATTTTGGTCAACAATTTCATCTGTTCTATGTGAGTATTTGCTTCTGCTTTTAGAAATGGTTGACCAATTTATGACGCATTAGGAACCTACGTCATTTTGTTTCGTTCTATCCGCCAAAAGCTTGACGCCGTTAGTATAAAAAAAAATGTATCTCGAAATGCAGAACGTAAAAGGATTTCCACAGGGTGTTTGTACCCAAAGGGTAAAACGGGACCCTATTACTCAGACTCTGCTGTCTGTTCATGAGATACCTACAGCTTGGTGACAGACCTGTCCATCCGTCCGTCCGTCCGTCCTGTCTGTCCGTGATAGTTAGACAGTTGAATTTTTCACAGATGTATTTCTGTTGCCGCTATAACAACAAATATTAAAAAACAGAATAAAATAAATATTTAAGGGGGTTCCCATAAAAAAAACATGATTTTTTTGCCGTTTTTATAGATAATGGTACGGAATCCTTCGTGCGCGAGTTCGATTCGCACTTGGCCGGTTTTTTTGGTGAATATCGCGTATAGCTTAGGCACTACGCTGTGACTCCCTTATAAGTTACCGACACGTATGTTTGTAAACAAACTGATTAGCATCACAATAAGTCACATGCACTACCTTAAAGGCATGGGAGATCGTTAGTGCTTGTATGGGAGACCACCATCGCAAAGGCATTGTTTGAGAAAGGAATTCCTAATACTTCCTTATATATTTATGACGTCGCGGAATTTTATAAAAATTGAATGCACTTGCTTAAACATTAATGATTGCAATGAGTCGCGGGTACAGATACAGTATCTGTGAGTTATTATATTCTAATACCAAAAACTAATACCACTGGTATTTGTTGGAACTCACATTTATTTTCTATTCCGAACCGATACCACTTTTTAATACCCGCGACTCATCGCAATCATTCATCATAAGTATCTGAGATACTCCAAGCTATCTACTTAGTTTGTATTAATTAGAGTATCCCTCTGTATCCGCGACTCCATGCAAGGATGCCGAAAAATAACAAAAACAATCTTCGAAAACATTTCAATACTATAATTCTTATGCTGACTAACAGGCATCTTTTGTGCTTGCTCGTACCATCATAGACCTCATCTATCGCTTTCCATCAGGCGAGATCGAGGTCAAGAGCAGTCCCATAAAATAATTAAAAAAAAAAAATACTACATAATCCTAACTAATATTATAAATGCGAAAGTGAGTTTGTTTGTTTGTTACGCTCTTACGCTAAAACGGCTGAACGGATTTGGATGAAATTTGGCACTTGGAAAGACCATGGAGAACTGGATAGCAGACGAAGTCGCGGGAGCTAGTGCAAAACAATGAAGCAAGTCTTTTAGACTTTTATAGACAATAGGTACTTTAAAATTTGACTTAAGTATGTTAATGTAATGTTGCTATTGAGTTACCAATTATTGTTGCTGTTTATAATTAGGCTAGCCAACGCAAGACTAGTTTGCAAATAAGCTCACTGCTTAGTACAAAATTATCTGGCATCATGTGGCATGTATATTCAAAGTTCACTGACCCAAGAAATAATTGTTTAAATATTGTCATTGGAAGGTGCTATTATGCAAATCATATGCCAATAGTTTAAATAAATAGTTACTTTTATATTACCTCGCTGATCGTGGGTTGTCAAACAAATATTGAGTAACGTAAGGCCCTTAATCAATCTGCCTAGCCTTTTCCGAACTATGTTGGGGTGAGCTTCCAGTCTAACCGGATGCAGCTGAATACCAGTATTTTACATGGAGCGACTGCCTATCTGACCTCCTCAACCCAGTAACTGGGCAATACGATACCCCTTGGTATGACTGGTTGTCAGGCTTTCGGGCTTCTGACGACCCGTAACGACTGTCAAAGATCCACGAATGACAGCCGGGTCCACGGCTTAACGTGCTTTACGAGGCACGGAGGAGTCTCGGTATGTAAAGATGGTCACCCATCCACTGAATACAATTATTAAAAGCTTATAATATAATGTTACTATTTTGATAAGTCAGCTTTCTGCCATATCGACCTTGCCCCAAAGTAGAAGAAATAATCAAATCAAATCAAAAGTCCTTATTCAAACTAGGCTGAGAATCAGCACTTTTCGAACGTGCTTGCCAAGGTACCTACGGAGGGTTCTCGATATGTAATCATTTAATCAATGGTCACCCATCCACCAACCTTTTACCTTCCATCGATGCGTGCGGCTGTTATTATTTAGTCCCTCACACATTGACATTGTTTAAAAAAAAGTAGAATTCCTAAAAGGGTGTAACATAACCAGTAACAGTCAGACAAACGTTAAATTCAGGCATGATTAATTAAAACTTATGGGTCATTTAATATTCTTCGTGAAGATGTGAAAACTACTAGCTTCAAAGAAGCGGAAAGTTAGCATTATAAATCATTCGTATAACGTACCAAACTAAGAAGTAACTTCCTGGACTTAGCAATGAAATTGAGAAGTTTTGAAGTTCCAGTTGAATACATAATAGTTTAGCAACAAGTTAGCTTTGTATAATTACATAAAACAAGGCTTACTAAAATAGATGTGTCTTAAGGAAACACTGTGATTAATAATTAATTATTTATTATTTACCTATGCTTTTTCTTTATTGGCGTCGGCTTTCAGATCATGTCTGTATTATTGGGTTTTCCCATGAGCATTTCTCAGTGGCAGCCCGAAGTCTGCATTTGTGCCCGGTTGATGGCAGTAGTCTCGCCTAGGGCGTGCAAACCCGGTTTTCCGGTTTTGCTAAAAACCGGAAACCGGACAAAATTTACCGATTTTTTAAAACCGGGGTTGAGAGACAAAACCGGATTTGCCGCCGGTTTTCCCGTTATTGAATTACATTTTGATTTAAATCAACCTTTTTCGAACGCACTCAAGAAATATTCTATTTAGAGTCATCAAACATATCCGAACGCAACCTATACCCACTTATACTCCTCCCTCCGGAATCCGGGCACTGGGCCTCAGAGTGGCGCTCGAAAAGACGGAGGCCCTGGTATTTCATGCGCCCAGACGCCGGCCACCGGCTATCGCACACCTCACCATTTGTGGTGCAACAATAGCGGTGCGGGCAAGCATGAAATACTTGGGCCTGGTTTTTGTTTTGGAGGTGGAACTTCGGCGAGAACTTTGCCCAGCTTGCGTGGAAGCTGATCGGCACGGCGGTCGCCATCAGCCGGCTGTTGCCGAACCTGGGCGGACCGAACGTGGTTTGCCGATGGCTAAACACGGGGATTGTTCGCTCGCTGGCGCTCTACGGGGCTCTGGTGTGGGTGGAGTCCCTGTCTGCCTAGAACAAGGCTCTACTGCGGAGGCCACAGAGTCATGGCAGTCAAGGTCATACATGGATACTGCACAGTATCAGCGGAAGCGGCGTGCACCCTCGTGGATACACTCCCGTAGGATCTGGAGGCGCAGGTGGTCGCCATAGTCTACCGATGTGGGGCAGACCAGCAGGCGGAGGGTGGCAGACGCCCGCCGCCTGAAGTGGTTAAGAGATGGCGTAGGGAAGGTCAGCGTATGGGACGCTGAGCGAATGGAGGGTGAGGCTAGAGACGCCCAGTGCTGGTCACTGGACCGTGGGGGCCATCCAGCCGATCCTGGAAGAGTAGACACGGAAGCGACAAGGGTCGTTGTCCTTCGGTGGCGACTTCCGTGTGTCACCAGTGCGGCTGCAGCGAGGACACGGCGCTTCACAGCCTCGAGCATTGTCCTGCTTGGGTGGTGCAGCGCCGTGCTCTCGCAGCAGCAATCGGGGCAGAAATCTCCTTGCCGGTCATGGCCGACAGCAGGGGAGCATGAGAGGCGGTAGCGTCCTTCTGCGAGGACTTCATCTCGCAGAATCGGCGGAGCGCGTCAGGGAAGAAGACTCCCTCGCTGACGCGATTCGTCGCAGGAGAACAGGGCGGTGGAGGAGGCGCCATGGCGATCTGATGCCGCCCTAGGAGGTGCCAGCGGGCGAAAGATCGGGGAGTCTATCGTCGTCGCATTACACGGCCCTCATGAGGTGGCGATGTGTCAGGTGAGCCCGGACTTCGCCAAAGGAGTTTGGTGCCCGGAGGCGGGCTGCGCTGGATGGGTCGCGAATTGGTACGCATAAATGGTTGATTAAAAAAGGTATATGCTAAAATTTGTTTTATTTGTAGATTTTGTGGGTATCTAAGAATATTGTTTTCTTGCTAAAATTCTACTATGCAAAAACTATAAAAATTTAGCCAAAACCGGGGCTAGCACCGGTTTCCGGTTTTGAGCCTTGAAAACCGAAATTCAAAACCGGTTTGGAATCTTTCCGGATTTGCACGCCCTAGTCTCGCCCCCTGTCACATGGGACTTAAATATAACGGCGAAATGTGGGTGTATTGGTACACCTCTGCCTAACCCTTTGGGGAATACAGGCGTGATGTTATGTTGTGCCCTAGGGGGCGCCACATAGAACTTATCGTGACGCGCTTGGAAGTATAACATTTTATACTTCCAGGCGCGCTACGTGTCACACTATTTTTTTAAGTTAATTTTAATTTCATTTTAACTTTATTTTAATTTAATTTTATTGGAATTTTGTTTTAATTTGATTTTCCTTTAATTTTAATTTGTAAATATATGCCTATTCTATGAGTCTACTCGAAATAAATGATTTGTGTTTGAATTTAAACATAACTGGCAAAATCTTCCTACCCCTCCTTGCAGGAGTACCTACTGGCGTGATGCTAAGCTAAACCACCTTCGTAAGGCCTACAAAACCATGAGATTATCAGATAGTTTATAGGACAACTTGATATAGGTAGTACGTGCTTCCACATAGTTATGCGGACTTGCCACTTGGCAAATGTTATGTCAACTAAGGAAGTGTACACATGAACTCTACCTACTTTCTAATATTAACCTTGTGTTGCGTAAGTTATGGTATGGTTTGCTTTGACCGGGTTTCGTGGACGGAGATAAAGGTGTTTTATGCTTGGCCTGGATTTAATTTCAGAGTTTAATTCTAATTGTTTGACCAAGGTTTGTGTCTTAAACAACATAGTTTGGTTGAAATTGCAACTTCATTAGTCATCTTTATACAAACAAAATGATACATTTTTCAGATTTGAGTATCTAAGTTGCTATACGGTTTCAGACCAATGCGTTGTTAAAGTTTGCGAACTCCTTGATTTCCTTAAAATATACAGGGTGTTAGGGTAAACACCGTTATCCTTGCAACCAGTGGTTTGGTTTCATTTATAGAACGTAAAATCAATGGAAAATTACAACTTCTTTTTTCTTTTTTTTAAATCAACATTTTACCACAAGTGACGCAAGTTCGTTGCCCTATGCGCTAGGGCAATGAACTTGCGTCTCAACACGGGCGGGGGGTGCGGGATGTGACCAGACCAGCCGCGAGCGCGACCTCTCCCTCAGTCAGTCAGCTGTTTCGCTAGAGAGCACGGTGTCGGATAGAAACTTTTTAAAGTCTTTTAATGAAAATGACGTTTTTTTTTTGTTGGGTTCGGTCATTTATTTTTATATTTAGGTCAACTACCCATGGTTTGAATGACAAGAGTGTTTACCCTTACAGCCTGTATATATAAATAATATATATTTTTTCTATCATAATATTTACTATGAAAACTCTTCAACATTATTTACCAACCAAGCGTAAAAGCTTACTGACTTATAATATCTACTTAATAATAATAATGTACTTACCTACAATTTAAAAAATTGATCTTTAAAACATTTTTTAAACAATAAGTAGATACTTGATGTTATCAAACGATGCCAAACTACCTACTGCTTACGACTTACCTAATTATAATAATTAATTAAAAAATAATAAATTAATTAATCAAATATAAAAAATAATTAATAAAATTAATAAATAACCAACCATAATAATTATTATTTTTACGTAATCTTTTATATTAACCTGCCCAAGGCAACAACTGCTCCAAATGTTGTTGAAAACATTGTTATCAGCCGTACCTTTTTCATACAATCGAAATATCGATAGGAATCTAAAATGTTAAAAGTCTAAATAATTGCGGCATAAAAATTTGCGTTACCCAACTTAAATCTTCTTTACTTCCCAAACGTTCACTAGTTCAAGGCTAATAAACACGAACCATGCGATAACATGCGATCTCCTAAAATGTCAAACGAATCTATGCCATCCTCCACTTTCACTTTAACACACATCATAATTTGGGACCATGCATGCGCCTTAACTGCTTCAAATTTGACAGCTTTGAATGTAATTTTGATGTGAATTTGGGATTTTCACATAGTTAATGTCCCATGGAATGACATTATAATAACGACTCTGGGTTTGTGTGAGGTTGACATGCACTTACGTAGATTTGGTGAAAAGTTTGAAGAAAAGTGTGTAAATCGCGTAACAAAAGCGCAAAATATGTGGTACTTACCCAACGCGATTTTTGCAGTGAGTGAACCTCGGTATCACATCGCTGAAAAGTGGGAATTCCTTCATAATGTAGGTAGTCCAGCCGATATGAGAGAAAAATTACAAAAAAAAAAACAACCGACTTCAAAAAACGAAAATTGAAAAGCAAAGACACCGAATTCCGAAATTAAAGTTATTTTTCACTTTTTTAGTGTTTTTTTTGGGAGTGGGTTGTTTTTTTTTTGTAAAAAGTTTTTATTTTTCATTTTTTATTAGTGGTTCCTACCCTACACAAATTCGAATAGCACTACCTGCTATGTAAATAACAGTGATGGAGTCACATAGACCATCGTCTACATATATACTAAGTGGGAAAAATACGTAATATGGAAGCTAAGTCAAAAACTACGCATGCAAAGTAAATAGGAACCACCTCTGAAGCATGGCTTACCAAACAAAAAAGAATCATCAAAATAGATTCTTAATTGGCGGAGTAATCGCGTAACATACTTACAAAAAAAAACATAAAGGCGAATTGAGAACCCCCTTTTTGAAGAAGTCGGTTAAAAAAGTACACCCAGTGTAGGCGGTGGTAGGTCTACCCTTATCTAGGGATGATCTCCGCCTTCCCAAACGGTGGGAATCTATCAGGATTTCGAGAATCGTTGAACATACATCGAAAAGAATTTATATTTACTTTGATGTAACTTGAATGTCTAAATGGTTTTATCATTCAGTATTTCTTTTCAAAAGGACAATATAACGTACAGATTTATCAGCGTCCGCGCATTAAAATTTTCTGTGTCAAATGAGGTCCGCTTTATGCAACGCGTCTTCCAGATTTCATGCTCAATACTCATGCTTCGTTGATTGCGCCATTTTTTATACTCTCGTGTAGGTTTGTGTTGTTATCCTCATGTTTTGCAAGTGTCACCGGGTCTTGTCTAGTGTCATTATAGCACTCGATACTAGTTATTGGTTGCACATATCATACACGAAAGCTTGGTGGATATATCTTTGCCAAGAACAGCAAGAAACTACACGTAGGAATTTGCTAACATAGGTAGGTAAATTTATGCATGTATGGGCACGCATTTTTGCGTATGGCTATGTCGTGGGAATATTATTGTTATACCTAGCAGATTTAATGAATTGAAGATGTTTTAGCATGTACACATAAAACACAAAAAAATCGATAGGTACAGTCACGGACTTTAATTGATGAGCCACTTGGCACTGTTCGTATTTTAGCCGTGTAATGCAAATCGGGTTTATTCGGTTCCCGACACGCAAAGTCATGTGTCTTCGTATTAGAAGAAGAAAATTACATTTCTTATTTTTACCGGTTGGCTAACCTGAGAGCCAGAAATACAAACTTGACAGCAGAGTGACTGCCCAAAGTCAACCAATTGCAGGTCTAGCAACAGTAACCTAGCAACGATACAAAGTCATGTGTCTTCGTATTAGAAGAAGAAAATTATATTTCATATCTTTACCTGTTGGCTAACCTGAGAGCCAGAACTACAAACTTGACTACCCAAAGTCAACCAATTGCAGGTCTAGCAACAGTATAAACAATCGTTGCTAGGTTACTGTTGCGATAGTAACGTTAGCGTACGGAGAAATATTATGTCATTTCGACAAGTTCGAAAGTAACGTCTCTGATATCGACTGTCACTGTCTTCAGTTAAGTTTTCAGAATTATCGAGTTAATGACCTATGATTCAAAGGAGGTTGGTATCAAATAGATTGGATAAACTTAATGCAACTTTGTTTTTATTTTTATCATTGAGAACTTATTAGTCAACCTCTATGGATAATATGCGTTTTTAAAATCGAATTTCGTTTCTGAATTACGATTTTTTAAACTCTTAATCAAGACTGGAACGTGTTTGCATTGATCAGGAATACTCAAGTAAGTGATCAGTTGATTATGGTTTAACGAAATTCGATTTTAAAAGCGCATACTTACGTATTTGAGAATAATCAGTTGAGATTTGCTACTTTTCTCAAATCAGAAACCAGGTGTAAGACTATTTCCGATTAAAAGTAATTAATTTGTCATCTTGTTTACGAGCGTGCGATTTGAGTTCGTGTTTTAATCGTGTAATCTAGGGAATGTATGAAAATGCAAAATTGAAAAGTTTGAAGGTGGCTCATCAATTAAAGTCCGTGACTGTACAATGACAAAGTGTGTATACAGGAGAGCCCTTAGCTATTACAAATTAGATACGAGAATGAAAATGTTTTTCATTCTGAGATTTTCCTGCTTGACTAGCTTTGGTTGGTAGCTACAGCCCAATCAAACTTATCTTGCGAAATGTAGGATGTAGGATGTACCACCTCAGCCGGGGAGCACGGCCTACTGTGACATGGCTTGAGTGTATATTGTGATAAAATGTGTGACTCGAGGCATGTCACAAGGTCGTGCTCGCCCCGCTGGGTTGGTTAAACAACTTAGAGGCGGTCCACCCCAAACACCTCTGGCATGTTTCGGCAACTCAGAGGTGGTCCACCCCACATTTCATCACAATTCTCTCAAAAATAAATAAAAAAATAGTGCAGCTCATGTGATTGAAAATAGACAAAGGTTATGATATCAAGAGGACCGACATAATTCAAGTATATTCTAGGATTCTACGAAGCCATTTATCCGTTTTTATGGTTAGAAAGATCAATAAAATGCAGTGCTCTTGAGAAGTCTGAAGCTTGATTTTTATAGGAATTACTCCATACCCGTAACGACTGTCAAAGATGGTCGTGCCGTGTGTATATTTTGCAAGCAAACAAATCCTTAACACGAATGCAATGTGGGTATACTATGTACCCTTCTACACAACCCTGCGGGGAAACAAGTCGTTATGCAAATTTCCACGTGACGTAGCACTTGCGTAGGTTTACATCATGACATGACATTATGTATAAATAAGTAACAGAATTATGTATTCATAGAAAACGGTCGAAATGACGCGCTACGAAATCGAAGTTACGCGCTTCGAAGTTACGCGAACGTGGAAGGTCTATCTACCGACCGAGCGAACGTAGGTAATTATTTCAACGTTACTGCCGAGATATAATACTGTTACTTTATTATACTGTGGCAGTACCATTGATGCGTTCTGGTTTAAAAGGCATGGCTGCCGATGACATTCGTAGCACATGCGATAATCTATATTTTCGTCTTAGGTTAGGGCTGTGCTGGCATATATTCGTGCATGTCGGTTTTAGGCGAAGGCCAACACTTCCGATTGGAGTGCAATGAGAAACACAGTACGCAGTCAAAATCGATCGGTAATCGATAATAGGCCGAACAACTTCGACCTCATTTGCTAGTACCTACATACACCAAAACCTATCCGACTATTTGATCGTGTCCTATAGATCCGAATAATCAAAGAATACCAGGCTTTGGTTGATTAATGAATAACGACAAGACAAGCACAAGTTTGATCGATTGAACGGACTTATTATACTTATAAGCATATAGCATGTTTTGTAAGGACACTACCAGCCGCACCATCAGTAGTGTCGACACTACCAAGCCTATATTTTATAGAAGTTTTGGACCCCAAACTTGTGTTGACTGTACAATTAGTTAGTTAATCCATTATTTAATCCAAAATAGGCTTGGAAACGACACTACTGGTAGTGCGGCTGGTAGTGTCCTTGCCAATAAATTGCATAAAGCATAATCAGCCCGTAAGGTAACTACTGGGAGCACAGGCTTTCTCTCTGTGTGAGGGATTGGCCCGTTTTCGAAATGTTGGCTCTGGGACATGCCGGTTTCCTCAAGATGTTTTCCTTCATCGTTTTGAGAGCAGTGGTGGTGATGTAAATTATACTAACTAAAGCGCCTGTTTGGGTTCAAACCAACGACCCATCACTCGGAAGTCGGGGCCGTAGCAACTCGACTACCTTCGTTCGTGAATGTTCAATATCCTGAAAAATTGCACTTACGCGATTGATGTTGATCCAAGCCATCAATACCACATGTCAGCACAATTGACGGGGTCCGCTAGGACCGATGCCTGCCAGGGTTACGGGAAAGTCCGAAAGGGATACCGGGGCCCTTGGCAACTGAAGGAACACGGGTGGGTTTTAGTCGGTAAAAGTCTGACACGCAGTGTGGGAGAAGTCATTTGATGATTTCCCATCCTCGAAAAAAAAAGGCATAAATACCACCTATGTAATAACTTCAGCGACCATGACATAAAATTAATCAATCAACTCAGCCTATTGCAGTAGACATAGGCCTCTCCCAAGCTGCGCCACAACGCCCTATCCTCCGCGTAACGCCGCCTCCGCCTTTACATACAATAGCTAATCATATTAACCAAAATTTATTTCTCTTGTTCTCAGCATAGGTCGCGATGGCCGTTCCTCTGCCTGCCAATACTCCTGGCTGCGTCGGTGTGCGGCAGCGACATCCTGATGATCACCATGGGTGGCACCAAGTCACATAAGATGCCTTTTTGGGAACTGGCGAGAGGCCTTATTAGGAGGTAAGTTTTAATTATTAATATTTAGTACCTAAAGTACTACAAATATTTTTTGGCACTTGAATGATACTGACAGGGGGACGTTGTGGGTAAAACGACCATGACCACTAATGACCAGCTTTGCTATTCTGTAACCAGCTCACCGTAAAAACTTAGGTGAAGTGAGCGTGGAGTGAGCTGTTATTGTCATCGATACCACGTATACACACGATAGTTCACTCCAAGCTCAATTCACCTAAGTTTTCACGGTGTGATTTTTACAGAGTAGCATAACTGAGTCCTATACATGCATAGGTACCCTTACTAAAACGATCATGTCTAAAACATACACCATGTGTATGTTTTGTTCATAATCGCTTCGAAAGTGTTTCGTTTTTCTATAACGACTTTCAACAGAATTGACATACAATTTTCGATAGCTTATGTCAGTCCTATACAATTTTGCCTTTTCCATCATCGTTATCGCTGATAGGATATTTATCCATCACTGAGATCCATCACTGTCCCAGCAGTGGGAACATTATAGGCTGATTATTGTTATGGTATCGCTGATAGAATGTCACTTTGTCTAGGGCCTCTTGGCCGCCCTCGAGGCAGGCGAGCATTGTATCACTGAACCACCGATACTTGTTATATCCTATCCTAACTTGTATTATAAATGCTAAAGTGAGTTCTTTTATTTGTTTGTTACGCTTTCAAGCTAAAACGGTTTAACGGATTTGGATGAAATTTGGCACAGGGGAAGACCATGACCTGGAATAGGACATAGGATAATTTTTATCCCGATATTCCCACGGGATCGAGACTTACGCGGGTGAAATCGCGGGGCGCAGCTAGTGATGTTATAATTCTAACTTGTATTTTCCAGAGGTCACAACATCACCTTCATAAGTGCGTTTCCAGCTGACTTCCACATCAGTGGCTTGGAAGAGATCGCCCCCGAGGCTCTGGTCACCTACGTGAGGAACTACATGTCCTTCGACCTGGTGGGAGCCAGGATGAGAGGCGAGGATCAGATGCCCGTCAAGGATATACTTCGATATGGCTATGAGGTAGGTTGGCAAGCTGGGAACGGGGAAGTGGGTGGGAGGTGCCACTTGGGAGGGTTTCATTTATTATAATTATAATAACTACACCAATCAAACAAACATTGCAAGATGATTATAAGCTTTTAATAATTATTTTATTTTCAGGAACAAAATGTTTAGCAACTACGAGCACACGGGTACACATCAAGCTATACATTTCCAGTTTATGCTGATCTCGCATTGTATAAGATTTCCGTACAATGCGAGGTCAGTTTATACTAGAAATGTATAGGTTGATGTGTAACCGTGTGTACAATCGTACATGAATTTTAAATATTGGAAATGTTAAAATAAAGGGACCATAATACCTACTGGTTAATTTTTTGGATTAACTAAAAAGAAAGAAAGAAAGAATAATTGTTTATTCTGCACAAACTGAACGCACAATACAACATAAAAAATGACATTTACTAGAACTACAAATTAGCCAAAAGCCTCGTATATAACAACAAGAAAATTAAATATTTGACAAGTTTTGTCTATAGCTTGATGAGAGCATAGTGATTAGTGTTTTTACTTTTTAGTAGACAGTTATCTGTGCATGAGAGGCCAAAAACAAATTAGTTGCGTAATGTGTTGCGACATTATCAAATGAAAACAAACAGAACAATCACAAATTAAACGAAATGCCGATTACAGTGGAAAATTATCAATTTCTGAAACAACAATAACAAGAACAATTAAGCTGTGCGTCGTATCTGTGCAAGAATAGGTCATTGCTCAGCTAAAAGCCGTGACTTCAGACGAACCTATTGTCAACAGCGCTGATTTTCAGCAAAAACGAATGACGTAATGACGTCCCCCCATGTGAAAATACTATATCTGGTACTTAAGCACACAGCTTAACTAATTAGATTGGTTAACGTCATTTTGATTATTTCTTATTTCCCAGTAAAAAAAAGAAAAACGCATAGTAAGTATTAGGTGATAGGTGTACCTACCTCTTATTTACCTTTTGATAAAGTTTTATTCTTCGAGAACAGGAAGACTGGTCGATATGTTAATGACCGTAGGCTCCGTACTCCCGACAGTTATTTTTACAATTTCCGATGAGCTTTAATATTCACTTGTAACGAAACCATAGCGAGATTCAGAAACCGCGTATAAGCGCACAACGCCATCTATCGAGTCTCGGGTCAACTAACATTGGCAAATCGTACTGCGAAACAGGGGAGATCTACTCTCGAAGTCCGTTGAGAGCGTTTACGCTGAAAGTTGGCAACGTCGCAAATAGATGTCAAATATTTCGCTGTTTTGAATTTACGCTGTTTTGCAATATTACTGTATGGAAATATGAAATATGGCTAGCTAACTCTTTAAAATATTGATTATGAATGTAATAAATAATATCGTAAAACCGAATATTTAGTTTTAGTTGTAAAAAAAAGGATTTGGAAGTTTTCCAAGTGCCTTTTTTACACCTAAAACTAAAAGAAAACAGCGAAATATTTGACATCTATTTGCGATGTTGCCCACTTTCAGCGTAAACGCTCTTAACGAGGATAGAGGCCTGTCCGAAAGTAGTTGCTCCGACAAAACAAGTGACAAATTCAATTTTAAACCGACTTCAAAAATTTAGAGTTTATCAATTCGGATGTATAATTTAATTATATCTATGGATATTTTTATGTTTGTTCGGGCATAACTCCGTCATATGGCACCTTCGGTAGAACAAGGGCATAAGTAATAGTTTGAAAGGTTAGGTATACTTTCGAAATGGGCCCATTGATATCAGAGCGGCAATTCCCGTAATTTTTAAAAACGTTCGCATTCCCATCTCTTTCTTTTAACAACATTTTTTACAAGTTTGACAGATTGCGACTTGAATGTGAACGTTTTTTTATACACAAGAATTAGCCTTCTGATCAGGATCTGATGATGGGATCCTGGAGAAATTGAGGGAACTCTTCAAATATTATAGGCACACTTATAGCGATTTCGGGATTTTTTACAATATCTTGTGCAGTTGCTCTCGGAAAGCACCATTTGGTGAAGTGGAACTGATGATGAAGACTACAGATGGCCACCGGAACTACTCAATAAACAACTTTACTATAGGACCAAACCATTTATTTGCGTTTATTCGCGATTTCTGTTTTGTTTCCATAGTAAAAGTTCATAATGATGAGTAAGTAGTTTTTAAGTATTGGCCAATAATTACCAGTCACCATGTATAGGAATTGCTTTTCGCACGAACCAAAAAAAATGTTACAAGTTTACAAGTATAAATTCCCAATTAGTAAATTGTTATCTAATTTGCAAATGCTAATGAAGCCTTCGAACAATTCCTTGTCGTGCTCAACGGCTCTTCTTAAAACCCTTAATAATTACGGTAGCAAATTGCCTTAAGAGCATCTTTTAGGTAATCTTTTCAGCAACAATTTATCGTTTTCAAATTTTTATTTTCGGTTCATTACATTTTGGAAAACCGTTAAACAATTCAGACTTTATCGAGATTTAGTAAATGTATTTTATTTCTCAAAATTAGCGAGAAAACAATTTAGTTTAGTGCAGTTACTGCCATCGAAAGAAAACGATGATTACTTTTAGGTTTCGAAATAATTTGCTAGTAATTGTTATATCGATTATGAAGGTAATGTGCTTTGGAGTTTTGCATAGATTCAGTTGCTGTGTAGCTAAGGCGTTAGGAATCTTAATTATGATTAAGACAGGAACATAAGGAAAGTGAGAGGGTTTGGATCTTGATTCGTCACTCAGGATGGTGTACCATGCATCGTACCAAATTTCTAATTCCTAGTATTGAAGCTTTAGGAGTATGAGGAACTGGGTGTAAAGTTCTCTCATCCTCTATAGAAAAGACAGGATTCTCCGACCAGACGGGTGTCGAGTCTGGCGGGCAACTGCCCAACGATTGATTTTTGGATTCTTGTATAAATGTCCATCGCGCGGTAAACTCTACGCAATGCAGGATTTATGTGTAATTTTAATTAATTCACATTATTTTACTTTTGTCTCGGTCGCTGTTATCATTTACCATTCCTTTTTGTTCCAGGCCTGCGACGCTTTCCTTAGTGACCCTGAGACGAGGTCCTTCCTCAGATCAGGAAGGACCTTCGATCTCGTCATCCTGGACGGAACATACCCCGAGTGCGCACTAGGAGTCGTCTACAAACTCAAAGTACCCTTCATGTACATAAACACTGTTGGCTTCTACACCATGCCGTTGAGCAACTCTGGCAGCCCTGCTCCTTATTCCGTCACCCCATTCTTCGGCAAAGGATTTACTGACAACATGGGGATCATCGACCGAGCTCTAAATGCGGCCTTCCACGCTACTATCCTCCCATTCCATGCCTTCAGTATGCAGATCCTCCAGGGAGTTCTTCGAAGGAACTTTGGCCAGCAGATGCCCCATGTGTACGATATGGCGAAGAATGTCAGCTTTATTCTTCAGAATGGACACTATTCGGTATCGTATCCAAGACCTTACCTCCCGAATGTTGCTGAGGTGGCCTGCATTCATTGTAAGGAGTCGAAGATATTGGATCCGGTAAGATAATCATTAATTACACCAAGATTCTTTAGTATAATAACAGCCGCATGAATAAGGTATGCCGTGACCGTTCTGCGAGACTCCTTCGAACCTCGCATTAAACCATCCGCCCTTGTCAGGCAATTATTATTGGAATCGGGGAGTCTGCAGGTCAAATTCCTTGAAATTTAAACTTAAAATATCAGTAATGCAAAGTAATTGAATTCAAGGATAGAAAACTGTTGTTCCAAGTAAAATATTTGTAAGCTGTATCAAGTTCTAGGCTAACCCTACTTGGAAAAACGCCAGCCAGACAGGTACCTAATCTTCCTTGAAAGCATAAACATATACAGCTTAGCACCCACACCAAGAGTGGGAGTAATCGCCACCTAACTTTAATGAGCATAAAGTATTCCTAACATTAATTGGATCCTAGATTCCTGTGAGCCAAGACATATGTGTGACTTCGAGTGTAGTTCTTAGTTTAGAACTCAATTAGAAGTAGCATGTTATAGTTAATTTGATTGCAAGTCGCAATTAAAGTTTTTAAGACTTCTAAGCCTTACTTATTTACATTACAGATGTCAGTTTTGTGAAACTTAAGTTAAAATTAGTTGCTTAGCATATTGTAAAGAACATTGTTGTCTAAGTAATTTGCCCTATTTTTATTTGTGAGTAATTCTTAAAGTTAAGTTGCTTGAACGTTAAGATTTCAAAGTTATTTCTTTTTTAGTTTTTCAAACTAAAAAAAGAGCCCCCAATGCCTTGGAGGATACAACTTTGATGTAGAACACTTCGTGAAATCTAGAACACTTCTATTTTGCTCAAAGCACCTTAAAAGTTTGTGTGTGTTTCTGTCAGTCACACTTTGGCTCGTTAAGTCCCGCCAGTACCTGCTGCCAAAGAGCATATTCAGGCTCGTGGAGGCGCGACTTGTCGCGCGACGCGATTCTGCGATATACACATGTATCGTAGAACAATTTCTATGAAAACGTGCGCTACACTACACTCAGGAGCGTCCTGTCACGCCGCGACACAGAAATTACTCCCTTGTGTCGCGGCGACATCGACGCGATGCCGGTACAAAATGTTCCTTTTTGTTTTGGGCTGCTTATCGCGCTGCCTGTCGCGCCCGAGGTATCGCTGTGCGCTAGTGTGAGAGGTGTGCGTGGCGATATTATCGCAGAATCACTACGTGACACCTCGCGCGACAAGTTGCACCTGTCTGCGGGAGCCTTTTCTGTTTGTTAAGATATTATTTATTAGCTGTTGCGCACGACGTCTTGGATCCAGGATGAAAAGTACCCATGTTCTTCTCCAGGCCATGTCTACCCATTTACCAAATTTCATCCAAATTCGTTCAGCTGTTTAAGCGTGAAAGTGTAACGAACAAAAAACTTACTTTCACCAGTTAGGAACTTAGGATAGGATAGGATAGCGACTGATACTTAAACGTTGACTTTACTGATATGTTTACTTTACTGATATGTTTACTTTACTGATAATGTTTACTTTACTGATATGTTTACTTTACTGACAAGGGGTTATTTCTTTGGAGTTTCTTAAAAATGGAAGCTAGTCAGCTGGCAAAGATTTTCTTTCGAGCAGAGACATTAATAAATTAAATTATTATTTTCAAGTTTCGATTGATACTGAATACTGAAAGCAAACTGAGAGCCTTTGCAAATTGATTCGTAGTTTGCTTAAATTACATTAGGTTTGTTTTTTTTCAGAGGTCAGTACATCTATTCAGGTCATATACCTATTGATAACATAGTCGATGTCCAATCAATCATAAAAACATGTGTAGCTGTTACGCAAATTACGCGCTTGGACGTGAAGTTGCGGAAACCAGCCCGTTATACCGTTATACAATACAATACAATGTTGCTGTTCCGATTAGTAGCTATTCAAGCAGCCAATAACCTCGATAAAAGTATGATAACCGACTGTTTATGTAATGTAATTTTATTCCCTCAGGAAATCGAAGAATGGATCTCCGGAGCCGGGGAAACTGGTTTCGTGTACGTGTCCATGGGTTCCTCAGTAAGGACCACGAAGATGCCTCTCTCAGCCCATCGTCTCCTGGTGGAGGCTCTGGGAAGGTTACCACAAAGGGTGCTGTGGAAACAAGATGCTGAACAGAACATGACTGATATACCTTCGAATATTAGGTTGTACAAGTGGCTGCCACAGCAGGATTTGCTTGGTAAGTAGAAGTAAAAGTCTACATTAGTATTTATTCCTGTCTGTAGGTGTTCTATGAAAAGGGTTTGAAAATGTTATTGTTAAAATACAATAGATGCAGATATTTGCGTCCAGCGCTCGGTGTGGTAACACGTCGCGTTCTGGTTTGCAATTGGTCAATCGTCATCTTGAAGATGCCTCGTTGAGAGGTGAAACACGTGTCGATTTCTTACAGGGTTTTTATGACTCTTGAAGAATAGTCAAGCGGATTATGTTACTAAATATATTTGCGTCTATTGTATTTTATAATGGATTTCCGCAAAGTCACGCCTGAATGAATTAACAATGTTAATGTTAAAAATAATGTCCTCAAGTTCAGCTGAGCTTTATCCCAGAGCTGGATACAACACTTTACACTTTACACTTTACAACACTTAACACACTACAACTTTGGGACCTTTGCAGCTATTTTGACTACCGGATCAAATCACAAAGAAGTAGTAGAAAAATTTCAACTAGCTGTGACCAAAGTTTATGAGTGGACACAAAAGTGGAAGATTAAACTGAATGCGTCAAAATCAATTCACATTGACTTCACTAACAAACACTTCGATTACCACCCAATCTATACAGCTAACAAAGGGCGTTCCCGCTAACCCACAATAGTATAACCTATGGCATTAAGTCCGCCTCTTTACATTTGTGTGCTTAAAGAATTAAATAAAATAAATAAATATAGCGTCGATACAGGCTAAAAAAAATATTACAAAAAAAAACAGTCTGTACACGCACACTTGTATTTCAACGTAGAAAGACAAGTTTGACAAGTGTGCGTGAACAGAGTGTTTCTTTCCGTATCAATTTAATATTTTTTGTGAATATTTTAATATAAAAAAAAAAAAAAATGATTAGTCTAATAAGCCAGATTGTAATAAAAATGTTAAGAGCAGTTCTTATTAATAGAGAAAATAGAAAAAAACGTTCAGCTGTGTTGTGTCACGTGCCAATATCTGAAATTCAAGTCAAAACAAACCAAACTCCGCTGAAGCTTTCTGAAACTTTGTGTTTGTGCATAGCTAATAGTTCTAAGGGCCTTCCAAGATGATTACTATGTTACAAATAAAACAAGGTTCCTTTAAATGAGGTTCTAGGCCTGTCATTATTTTAGTTGTATTTTCGAGAAGGGTATTAATTTGACGGTCTTGCGGGATTTGTATCTCAAATTGTCTCACTGAGCTGTAATTCAGTTTTCTGCTGAAGTAATTCTTGGGTAAACATTTACTTTAATACCTAGTCATTCTCTTAATATTTTTATATATAAAAATGAATCCCTATTTCCCTTGGTCACGCCATCACGCGTGAACGGGTGAACGGATTTGGATGAAATTTGGCACAGGGGTAGACCATGACCTGGAATAGGACATAGGATACTTTTTATCCCGATATTCCTACGGGATGTAGACTTATTTTATTGTTTTTAGGCAGGACGATACCGTATTTAAACACTTATTCATCCTTTTCTTATTACAGGTCATCCCAAAATCAAAGCGTTCGTCACACACGGAGGTCTTCTCAGCATGTTTGAGACAGTCTACCACGGCGTACCCATCGTCACGATCCCCATCTTCTGCGACCACGACGCCAACGCTGCTAAAGCCGAAGTCGATGGCTATGCCAAGAAACTGGACCTCCAACACCTCACACCCGAGAAACTGTACAAAGCTATCCTAGAAGTCATTACAGAACCCAGATACAAAATAGAAGTAAAGAAAAGGCAAGTTTTACTAAGAGATCAGAAAGAAACTCCATTAGAAAGGGCTATCTATTGGACTGAATACGTAATTAGGCATAAAGGAGCTTACCATTTGCAGTCACCAGCTAAAGACATGTCTTTCTTCCAATATTATTCGTTAGATGTTTTCCTTCTGATTATTTCAGCACTTATATCTATTTACGCTCTTGTATCTTACGCGTTAAGGTTAGGTTTCAATAGATTAATAAATTATGTACAGAAAAAACAAATGCACAAACTCTTGGGAAAGTCGAACGATTTGTTGACGAGGTCGAAGTTATTAAGGCAAGCTACGGTAGCGAAGAAGAAATTGTAAATTACAAATGTAATTATTTTGATAGGCTTTCTTTTTGTTGAACTGAAAGGAAAAAAAAGACAATAATTGAGATTGTTTTTATAAGGACGGGTTTGACCCAGCTTTGAATTTACTTTAAGATATTTTTTTTGTGATTTTGAAATAAATGTGAATGTGTCTCGCATTGTTTAATGTAATAATGTGTATATACCAGTGATATTAAAGTTAGTCTTGGTTCCCAATCAGTATTTGTTGGGGGGAAAGACAAAGATTAAAATAAATTTAAATTAGGATGATAAGAATTTTGAAATAATCTTGAAAAGATTAAATATTCGGAGACACACAAAGTATGAAATATTATAAATTTTCAGCTTATAATTGGAATAATATCTGTTTTAGATTCTGTCGAGTCAAGTAATTTAATATCTTCCAAGATTCGTCTATTATTAACATTTTGAAACATTTTCAGAGATGTTTTATCATATTTCGGTTTTCTTTATTCAAATAACTGGCAGATCAAATGTATTCAAAAGATCAGGCTCAATAGAGAGATATTCAATTGTTTTTGTAACATATTCCACTGTTGTAAAGTTACCAACCAGAGTTACCATTATTATTAAGCTATTTCGTGTAAAGATTGTAAATATGGGTATAGAGTTGAGAGATTGTACTTAATACTTTATTTCGTGTAAGTATACATATTTGCTCATCGGTGTAACTTATGATTTATTTTTAATTTAAAATAAATAATGTTTAAATTGTTTACAGTGTGTTTTTTACTACTTATACTAATAATATAAAGAGGTGTCACTTTGTATGTCTGGTAATCTTCGGAACTGATCCGATTCCGAAAAATCTTCCATTAATAGGAAGCTACATTATTACGGAGTGTCATCCTAATCCTAACTTCTTCTGCCTAGCCTTTTCCCAACTATGTTGGGGTCAGCTTCCAGTCTAACCGGATGCGGCTGAATACCAGTATTTTACATGGAGCGACTGCCTATCTGACCTCCACAACCCAGTAACTGGGTAATACGATACCCCTTGGTAAGACTGGTTGTCAGACTTTCGAGCTTTTGACGACCCGTAACGACTGTCAAAGATCTACAAATGACAGCCGGGACCAACAGCTTAACGTGCTTTCCGAGGCACGGAGGAGTCTCGGTATGTAAAGATGGTCACCCATCCACGGACCAACCCCGGCAAGCGTAGTTTAACCTGATTGATCGACCCGAGCGGCTGTTATTACCTACTTAGCCACGAGCTCCTCCTAATCCTAATCCTAACTAATATTATAAATTCGAAAGTGAGTTTGTTTGTTCACACTAAAACGGATGAACAGTTTCGATGAAATTCGGCACATAGATAGAACATGACCTGGGTTAACATAAGATACATTTTATCCCGGTAGTACAATCCCTTGAGTTAATTTCCGACCTCCATCCGGGTGAAGCCGCGCGACAAAGCTAGTAGAATATATTTTATGTTAAAACAATAAATTTCACGCGGAAGAAGTCACGGGAAGATGCTACCTAACATATATTAATAACTAGCTGCGCCCCGCGGTTTCACCCGCGAAGGTCTCGATCCCGTTGGAATATCGGGATAAAAGTATCCTTGGTCCTATTCCAGGTCATGGTCTACCCATGTGCCAAATTTCATCCAAATCCATTCAGCCGTTTTAGCGTGAAAGCGTAACAAACAAACTTCCACAAACTTTCGCGTTTATTATATTAGTTAGGATGTTCAAGATGGACTATACAAGATTGGTTAGGATGTTCAAGATGGACTATACAAGATTGGTTAGGATGTTCAAGATGGACTATACAAGATTGGTTAGGATGTTCAAGACGGACTATACAAGATTGGTTAGGATGTTCAAGATGGACTATACAAGATTGGTCAGGATGTTCAAGATGGACTATACAAGATTGGTTAGGATGTTCAAGATGGACTATACAAGATTGGTTAGGATGTTCAAGATGGACTATACAAGATTGGTTAGGATGTTCAAGATGGAATATACAAGATTGGTTAGGATGTTCAAGATGGACTATACAAGATTGGTTAGGATGTTCAAGATGGACTATACAAGATTGGTTAGGATGTTCAAGATGGACTATACAAGATTGGTTAGGATGTTCAAGATGGACTATACAAGATTGGTTAGGATGTTCAAGATGGACTATACAAGATTGGTTAGGATGTTCAAGATGGACTATACAAGATTGGTCAGGATGTTCAAGATGGACTATACAAGATTGGTTAGGATGTTCAAGATGGACTATACAAGATTGCTTGGTTGCATAATTATAAGTGGATATGAGAAACGGAATGGGGATTCAGAAGAATTCATGTTACTAATGTAATGTGAACTCAACGAGGAAGCAAAACTAATCAAGTCAAACGAAAGAAAACAGGTTCTATAAGTTAATACAATTTATTGAGTTTGCTGTAAATTAAAATGACTACGACATTGTTAAACTCTAAATTCTTATCTATTCTAATCGGGTATAAGTCTACCTATCTAAAATTCTAAAAAGCAGAGAGTAAGCTAAGTGCATAAAGTATACAGGGTCAATTAAATTAACTAGAAACTCTGCAGATGTGATGGGGTATATCTAACGACGATAAAACATCGACTGACACAGACTGTTGGTCACCAACTTATGACGCTGACCGGCCTTATTTATAACTAAAATTATACATATTACTAACATTAGATTGCGATGTGAACAATGACTAGAATTGTAATAATTAGTAATTATTTCTAGAACCTTATTTTTGTTTATGCTAAACCCGAAGAGGGGTCATTGTACTTATCATTTTGAACAACTTTTTCTATGGGACCAACCTGGAAATCGCGAAAAAAAATCAGCTGTTCCATACATTTGTGTTCACTTAAATCCCACTTAGACCCCTTTCCGAGTTTAGCATAAACAAAAAATAATGTTGTACATTAGTTCATATTAGTCTTATTATTCGTTTGTAATACAAACTAATAATAATCCCCGTGGCGATGGCGGGGGAGGCGCGCTCGCGCCACTTGAGAAGGGATTTATCAATGTAAATTCTGAGCTTGACGCGTCGTTCGCAATAGAGTTTTAATATCCATTTCAGATTTTTCGATTTTAGCTGTTTTATTTACATGAATGGAGTGCTGCGTACAGATAATGTAATTTTACATTGAAATAAAGGAATAGTAACTGAAATTAAAATAAAAAAATTAAAGTTATCCTGAGATAATTTCCGGTGAAATATGATTCAAAATAAGGAGCTCAAAATGCCCCCTATGAATTTGCGGACGGCTGTCCCTTACACCATGTATGTATCTCTTTTACTTACACTGGGCCTACAATCTTTTGTACGCGCCAGGACCAGCGTGTCGTCAGCGTAGCAAACTACGCTGACGCCGCTTGGGAGGTCGGCGCGCAGCACCAGTCGTATCCGATGTCCCACAGATGCAGCCCCAGGACCGATCCCTGTGGGACACCGCACGATATCTCTCGCCGGTTCCACACTCCCTGGTGACCGGGGTAGCTGACGGCCCTGTCCGTCAGATAGGCCTCGACTACGCGACAGAGGTAGGTCAGCATCCAGTGGTACCGGAGTGCCTCCCTGATGCTACTCCAGGGCAGGGTTTTGAAGGCATTGGCGATGTCTAGAGTCACCGCCAAGACGACCCCACCCCGGGCCACAGCTAGGACAGGTGCCTACGGTTGAATATGACTTGCACGGCATAAAACGACAAGGTCTATTCATGTATGTGCAGATAGTCAGTGAATTATTGTGAAAAAGGCAAAGCAACTACGAGGTCATACAGCGTCTTAAAACAACTACAAAAATGTTTAACTTAAGCCCTTCTCTGCCTAACAAGATATCTAAAAGTTTGACTCCATATCTGCCTCTGTCCCAACCCATACCGACGGCTCCACACGATCGCCAACCTCAGGAGCCGTCCGAAGCTCGATTATATATTGATCTTGGCTGGCTCTTGCACTGGGCCGATGACACTGATGTCCTTCTGCTCAGCATCCTCCTCAGGTGTCACCTTTGACACCTTCGTATCTCCAGAAACTGCAAGACGCATTATGTGATCTATAGAGAACAGAATAGGGTATTATTTGGGTGTTGGTACCTGATTGGTTTTTAGTCTAAGGCTGTAGTTATCCTAACCAAAATGATAGACGCGCGAACAAGCGACGACTTTTATATGGGGAACTCGAACGTGTCATACCGCCGACAAAGGCGTCTTCGGATTTTTCGAACAAATGAGTGACAAAAATACGATAAAAACGCGACGACCGCGTGTTCCCGCGACCGATCGATTTGGTTAGGACACGGGGTAATTCCAACTTCCCAAATGCTTTGGTAATACCTGTACTAAGTGGAAGTGGAATTTTAGTTTTACAGAAGGCAGGTACTACAATAAGGAGAATAAAAAATATCAAAGAGTACGAAAAACCAATGCTACAAAACCTGTTTGTTGGTCTCTAAGGAAGATAAATAAATCTCGACAAACTGGTTTCGTTATAGAAAAGTTACTAGCAAAATTCTTTAAATTATATTTGCAATGAAGTAGCCAATTGTTTATATAAAACTTCATAACTTAATATATTTGAAGACTTATTAAGTTTAATATTACTTAGGTTTCGAGAAAATTAAAAAATAATACTAGAAGAAAAGTTTTTCTTTTCAAGTAAAACTTATCAAACGAAATTAAAGTATAATACTGATTGAATTGAAATCATTATTCTCTACAAACGAAACTAAAAACTTTTCACAAGTTTTTATTACTATGGAATGATATATAATTTTCCCAGTATTTTTATTTAAATTTTAGGGACATAATACCTACTTAAATTAAGAAGTGACCGAATTCTGAATTCTTCTGAATTCTTCCAAAGTCTAAGCTTATATAAAATATGAAATCTGAAATATCGATACGATGATGAAAAAGAAGTTTTATACCTAATACTCAAACTTAAAGTCGCTTTTACCGTCATAAATGTTTGACACAGTAATGAAGAACCTTATATACTTACCTCTGAAATGGAAAACAATGCCGATGACAGCTCCGAGGCTGCCAAAGGACACCATCCACCAGCGAAGCACTCCAACCACACGTTTAGGTATGAACAGCTGATGCTTCAGCATGTTCACAAATGTCTTGTTTAGAGCCAGACCCTGAGGGACAAGAAATATTGCATTATTCTTGGAAAGGCCTGTTTCAAATGTGCGGACATCCTAGAAAGGTATTATCTACCACTTTAGGTACGCCAACAGATATACATTTTAAATTAATTGAGAAAAAGGTATAAGTTCTTATGTATAGACCAATTACATACCCGAAATTCACATACTTAGCAAAACCTTAGATAATGCTGTAGTTTATTATACGGTTAATTATACTTACCTCGTCAATCCAGAATATAGGTACAATATCTCCAGACAGATCCTTGAAAAGGTCTATTTTGTCGGTTTTTAACAGCTGGAGATTAAATTGAATCCTTTGTTTAGCCACCATCGGGGTTCCAGATATCTGAAACCATTACAATCACCGTCTTTATTGTGTCTTATAAAACTTGTTTTAAATAGTTAATACCGACTATCCCACTAAACAAAACACATAAAAAAATATAAGTAAAAATCTTTTTAAAAACTAACTACTTCTTTTTAATGAACAAAAAGTACTAAAAGCACCTAGTATAACCAACGAAACTTGTTATAACCAAACACGATGGTGCTATCTTGTTTGATTGAGGAGTTCCTATACCCAACTTCCGGCTCCATCATCAGACCAGCTCCATGGTATCATTTTTTCAAAATGTCTCGGTAGTTGTATAAGTATGCCAAGTTTCAGCTCAATCGGATGCCAGGAAGTGCTTGAAAAATTGATGACAAAAGGAGTAACCGGAAACACATACGAACAGACCAAGCTAATATAAAGCTTGTAAAAATAGAGAATCTACATACAAAACTGACATCTTCCCATGGAGGTAGGCAGAAACTACGGAACGCCCGCACCACCCTGCTAGGTAATCTATGTAAGAAATATAAAAACAAAACAGTAACCGGTTCAAAATCAAGCTCTATCCCATGTTGATTGACATCCGGATTCAATCCTTTCACATTATCCAGCAACGCCGGATCGCTGTCCAAGAAATGAGGCATAGAAGCGTACATCGGAGCTTTTATGCAAGGAGCAAGATCCATGAGGCCATTAGGAGGGCATTTGCTAGGCTCAGGACAAAGGCACTGAAGTTCTGGGTCCTCAGCCAAGTTCCCGATGTTGGCTATGTAGCGGTTGGTCTTGATGCCTCGGTATGATGTCTTCTTTTGATACCACGGTTTGAAGGACCTGGGGATAATAATAATGGCATACATCGACATTTCCCACTAGAAAACTCACAACAGTGGGTACAGGGGAATTTTACGAAGGCGCATGTCGTCTATCTGCTCGCTAAACGCACATTCTGAAGACAAAAGTTTGGTAGGCGGTCTTTTTAGACATACAGAAAAAGAGCATTATGCAGCCATGCTTTGGCTCATATGATTGAACGAAACAAGTGAATGCTTTCGTACTCATTAGACCACAGTTAAATTGTCGCTCCTATTGTTTACCGTGAGAACTTTTGGGGACATAGGTCGAAGGTATTCGACCTGTCTTCTTATAGATGTATTGGAGGTGAAGTCGCGAACGAGAGTGAAACTCCAAATTACGGTTGATATTATTATAATTCTTACACACGTATTATTGTTAGAGTTAGGTACACTGTTAACACATATGTACAGGGTGTTAGAGTAAACACCGTTATCCTTGCAACCAGTGGTTTGGTTTCATTTATAGAACGTAAAATCAATGGAAAATTACAACTTTTTTTTTCTTTTTTTTAAATCAGCATTTTACCACAAGAGACGCAAGTTCGTTGCCCTATGCGCTAGGGCAACGAACTTGCGTCTCAACACGGGCGGGGGATGCGGGATGTGACCTGACCGGCCGCGAGCGCGACCCCTCCCTCAGTCAGTCAGCTGTTTCGCTAGAGAGCACGGTGTCGGATAGAAACTTTTTAAAATCTTTTAATGAAAATGACGTTTTTTTTTTGTTGTGTTCGATCATTTATTTTTATATTTAAGTCGACTACCCATGGTTTGAATGACAAGAGTGTTTACCCTTACAGCCTGTATAGTATAAATAATTAACTACTAGGGACAAAGTAAACTTATGACTAAAACCTAGTCTGTGTCCCGTGACGCCGACGGTAGGGAAGTGCCGAGCGACGCTACATAAGGGACGCTATGGGTAACGCCCCGGATCGTGGCTTAGTGTTGCCACTTGACAAGGGTGCGTTCCTGACTAACCGAAAAATACTTAACTAAACATAATACAGGCGACGCCACGTATACTAATGTGTGATCACAAATCACAATACGTGACGCCACACCACCCCCCCACGGAGAAAGATGAACCGATTTAGCAAAAATCGGAGAAATCCTTGAATTTGACTCGTCTGCCAGAACGAGTGGTATATTGTTTTGTAGTTGTTGTTGTCGGGTTGGCGTCTGCGTTTGGAGATGGATCAGCTTGTTTAGGTTCTGATGTGGGTGTGTGAGTGGGTTTCGTTGGATTCGTTGGAGGATCAAGGGCTGTAGGACTGGCGTGTTCCATGTAAGCTGGCTTGACGCGATCAATGCTTACAGCGACGTTTTTACCCTTAATGACCAAAGTCATTGTTTTGCCATCGCTGGCGCGATCAATGACTTGGTATGGCCCTGTGTAAGGTGGTTGTAAGGGTCGTCTCACTGTATCGTCACGAAGAAAAACGTGAGTTGCTGACGAGAGATCTTTGAAGATAAAAGATGATGGTTGAGTATGACGAGATGCAGGGATTGGTCGCATAGTCGACATTTTACGTCGAAGTTGTACGACAAAGTCCGCAGGATCGTTCGTAGCATCAGTTTCTGGAACTGGAACAAGCAATTCGCCGGGCAACCGAAGTGTTTCTCCGTAAACCAATTCAGCAGCTGTAGCTTTCAGGTCTTCTTTGAAAGCGGATCGCATGCCAAGAAGGACGAAAGGCAGTGCACGTATCCAAGAATCTTGGTGGCACATGAGAGCAGCTTTAAGTTGGCGATGAACACGCTCAATCATGCCGTTGGCGCAGGGATGGTATGCCGTTGTTCTAATTCGCTTAGTGGCGAAGTGTGTTGTCATTCGGCGGAACAGATCAGACTCAAACTGAGTGCCTTGGTCTGTTGTAATGACTGACGGTACACCGAAACGAGCAACCCATTCTCGCGTAAAAGTTTCTGCAACCTCCTCCGCAGTGATAGTCCGCATTGGCCAGACCTCAGGCCATCTAGTCGATCTATCGATAGCTGTCAAACAATATCGGTAGTCGCTGCAAATCGGCAGGGGGCCGATGATGTCAATATGAACGTGCTTGAAACGACCAGATGGTAGTTCGAAGTTGCCGATAGGGGAAAAATTATGACGCGATACTTTGGTACGTTGACACGCCTCGCAAGTTCGTGCCCACTCTTTGCAATCCCTGTTGACAGAAGGCCAAACGTAGCGTTCGGTCACCAAGCGGGTGCTAGCTCGTGCACCGGGATGACTAAGGTTGTGGACCTTGTCGAAAGCTTCTCTCCGAAAGGGAGGGGTAAGATAGGGCCGAGGCTTGCCCGTGGACACGTCACAAGTGACAGAGACATTAGTTCCTGGAATATTAACGTTGGTCAGTTGCAGGCTTGACCCTTGAGAACGCAGGAAAGATAACTCTAAGTCTGACTTCTGTGATTCCGCAAGGGCTTCGTAGTCCTGGTCGAATGTGATAGCGTCGATACGTGACATAGCGTCAGCGACGACGTTATCCTCTCCCTTGATGTATTTTATGTCGGTCGTAAACTGACTGATAAAAGACAGTTGATTCAACTGAGCAGGGGGGAGTTTTTCACGGCGCTGTACAAAAGCGTAGAGAAGCGGCTTATGGTCACGTGTTGGACTTCAAGAATGTGGCGGAAATGTTGTACGCTTTCGTACACCGCCAGTAACTCACAATAATAAGCTGGCCACTGCGTTTGCTGATTTGTCAGTTTCTTGCTAAAGAAGGCAAGAGGAACCCACTTGCCGTTAGTGAGCTGTTGAAGACAGGACCCAATGTGAACGTTGGATGCGTCAGTAAACAGACCGAGAGGGGCACCGTTGACTGGATATTGCAAAAGAGTGGCATTTGCGAGACTCTCTTTGCAGGCTTTAAATTGGTCTAAAAGTAAAGGTGTCCATATAAATGGTTTGGCACCCTTGCCTTTGGTTTCAACTACAGATTTTATAAGCGGAGCCTGGAATAGTGCAGCGCGGGGCACGAATCGGCGATAATAGTTTAACATGCCGAGAAAACGACGCACACCTTGCACTGTTTTAGGAGGGGGAAAGTCTAGGATGGTTTGGACACGATCTTGAGGAGGACGGGTTCCCTCGGGACTGATGTGGTAGCCTAAAAATGTCACTTCATGTCACCAAGGACGCACTTGGAGGGGTTAATAACGACTCCATAGTCTCGCAGGCGTCCGAAGAGAATACGTAGATGCTCGCAGTGAAGAGCCTCATCAACTGAATGGACGAGAATGTCATCTACGTACGGAAAACAGAAATCGAGACCCCGTGTGACCTCGTCGATAAACCGCTGGAATGTTTGACCAGCATTGCGGAGACCGAAGGTCATGAAAGGAAATTCGAAGAGGCCAAACGGAGTAACAATGGCTGTCTTCGGGACGTCCTCTTCAAATACAGGTATTTGATGGTATGCTTTAACAAGGTCAATGGTGCTGAAAATTGTAGAACCAGTAAGATTGTGGGCAAAATCGTTGATGTGTCGGACAGGGTATCTATCCGGTACAGTTCGGGCGTTAAGTGCGCGGTAGTCGCCACAGGGACGCCAAGTGCTGTCTTTTTTCAAGGCCATGTGTAACGGAGACGACCAGGCGCTCTTGGAAGGTCGTGCTGTGCCAGAATGAACCATGTCCTCGAACTCCTTTTTGGCAGACGTCAATTTTTGAGGTGCCAGACGGCGAGGACGGCAAGAAATGGGAGGCCCATCCGTTATTTTAATGAAATGTACCGTATCATGTTTGATTACTCTTGGTAAACCAGGAGGACGAGTGATTTCTGGGAACTCTGCGAGCACTTGTGCAGAAGCAGAATTCGCCGGGGCGACGGCCTTGACACTCGGTTGGTCTGATGTAACGGTAGAGCCGACAGTTGAAAGGCTCGTGATACCATCAATCAAACGCTTTGTACGGCAGTCTGGCAGCAAATGGTAATATGCCAGAAAATCTGCACCAATGATGGCGCTGTTGACATCCGCAACGACGAACGTCCAAACGAATTGGCGACGGAGTCGGAAGTTGAGCGTTAAGGTCACCGTGCCGTATGTTTTAATTTTACTACCGTTAGCGGCGCAGAGTTCATAGTCGGATGATTTCCTTCGGTCTGCAAGCCAGCGATGAGGATAGCAACATAAGTCCGATCCGGTGTCAATCAAAAATTGACGTTTTGTCTCCTGATCGGTTATGAAAAGACGGCGACTGAGAAGTTGTGAGCTGTCGCAATCAGTTGCCGCCACTACTGATTGCTTGTCGGGTTTTCCGACTTCCAGTTACACGGAGAAATGCACTTTTTAGCCTTGGGGCCGTACAATTTGTGGTACCAGCAGTATTTAGCATCCGGGCAGTCACTGGTTCTGCGTCTACTTGTGCTTCGTGACCTGGAGTGGTTACGAGACCGGGATCGATCGGACGTTAATAATTCTACTCTGCGGCTCAACTCCTCAATTCGATCTATCATTTGGACGGACGAAGGTGTAGCCGCTGATGCGCACACGTTTGCAGGTCCTGGCTGAACCTCAATAATTTTGTCGGCGATGTCCGCTACCCTGTCAAGGTCGAGATCAGCCTGAGCCGCAAGGATGCCTTGCACATGCTGAGGCAAGCGGCGAAGCCATAACTGACGCAAGATGTTGTCATCAGTCAGTGTGTTACCTGCGAGTGACCGTAGGTGACGGAGGAACTGTGACGGTTTTCTGTCTCCAAGTTCCTCGTCGCTAAGGAGTCGCTTGACTCGCTGCTCTTCAGAAATTGAAAAATGCTTAAGTAAAGTTTCTTTCAATTTCTGGTACTTGCCTTCAGCAGGTGGTTTGGTGACAATATCCTCGATCTCACCGGCCGTTTTATGATCGATTTGGCTGAGGATGTAACTATATTTTGAAGCATGCACTTTTGAACTTAAAAACGATTTTGGAACACTATAGCACTGGCACCGAAAAGCGTGAACTGTGCGATGACTAAGATGAGGCGAAGTCTCGCAGTCTGCGGTTCCGATGAGTTGTCAGCAGCAGAGTGTCCAGGGTGTGGTCGACTTCCTCTTCGTTTTTATGTCCAGCTCAGACGTGGTATACGTGTTAGACTCGTAGCTCGCTGCTGTTCACCTCAGGTTGACGTAATCGCAGATCACGTCGGGGTCACCACTTTGGGGACATAGGTCGAAGGTATTCGACCTGTCTCCTTATAGATGTATTGGAGGTGAAGTCGCGAACGAGAGTGAAACTCCAAATTACGGTTGATATTATTATAATTCTTACACACGTATTATTGTTAGAGTTAGGTACACTGTTAACACATATGTATAGTATAAATAATTAACTACTAGGGACAAAGTAAACTTATGACTAAAACCTAGTCTGTGTCCCGTGACGCCGACGGTAGGGAAGTGCCGAGCGACGCTACGTAAGGGACGCTATGGGTAACGCCCCGGATCGTGGCTTAGTGTTGCCACTTGACAAGGGTGCGTTCCTGACTAACCGAACACGAACGACGATCGACTAACGAAATACTTAACTAAACATAATACAGGCGACGCCACGTATACTAATGTGTGATCACAAATCACAATACGTGACGCCACAAACTCTTATGCTGGAGACGCACTTGCGTCTATCGTGACGAAGCTTCGCGCAGTGATACGATACACGTAGATGTAATTAACCATTATCGGCTATTGTCGCGATAGTTCGGGCTACGTAGCACTTATCGCCCGGGTGACGCGATATTAAAGGGGCTTAACGCGCTAATTAGCATGGCGCGTGGTAAGACTAGAGTTGGTAATTTCGACTGGTGTTTCCGGACTGCGTAGACGTTCTGTCGAAATAATGGAAAGCCATCTTGGAGTGCACGATAGTTCGTTAAAATTATGAAGCCGCTAATGTGACCACTGCGTTAGCGCAATAACTTTTTGGAGGCATTGCTTTGTCACGATAGACGCAGATGCAGCCCCAGGATAAGAGCATACAAAAATATTAAGGAGAACTTTCAACATTTTAATTGACGCACACATTCACACCAGATCTCTCTGATCAGATAATGGCGGATTCGAATTTTATTCATCTTATACACGGCATAAGTATTAGCTTAGGATTATACCTGAGATAAGTAAATGAGAGAATATCGAATGATCTGTTACAAAAAAAAATAGACCTCTGTTCGTTAAGCTGGGATAATCGCCCCGAAGGACCAATGGACCATTTATTTAATTGTGCGTAAGAATACCAAGGTAGTCAAATTTATTTCCACTTACGAAAATTTTAGAGGTCAGATAGGCAGTCGCTCCATGTAAAATACTGGTATTCAGCTGCATCCGGTCTGACTGGAAGCCGACCCCAACATAGTTGGGAAAAGGCTAGGCAGATGATGAAATAGGTACATTATACAAGTACTTGTTTGAGGAGCTCATGGCTAAAAAATAACAGCCGCGTGAGTCAATCCATTAAGTTAAGCTACGCTTGCCGAGGTTGGTCCGTGGATGGGTGACCATCTATACATACCGAGACTCTTCCGTGCCTCGGAAAGCACGTATCTTATAAAGATCCACGAATGACAGCCGGGACCATCGGCTTACGACGGTCCTGGCTGTCATTTGTGGATCTTTCACAGTCGTTACAGGTCGTCAGGAGCCCGAAAGTCTGACAACCAGTCTTGCCAATGGGTATCGTATTACTGGGTTGTGGAGGTCAGATAGGTAGTCGTTCCATGTAAAATACTGGTAGCTGCATCCGGTTAGACTGGAAGCCGACCCCAACATAGTTACGAAAAGGCTAGGCAGATTGATTGTATTTTACAAAAGAAGATCAAACTGGGTTCCCATAACTGTTTTTTATAAAATACCGTTTAATTCAAAATGTTGTGGTCGTAGAAACAGTACTTAATGAACTTAATTAAGTTCGTGGAATTTCATATTTCAATGAAAGTATGTAGATTGATAAAAAGCGCTTTGTTTAAAACGAGTTCTTAAAACTCGGGCTTGTTTTTATGAGAAATTAATTCATTAAAATGTTTCATAAAATATTCAGTGCAGGGTTATAAAAACATTGCTACAAGTATATTTTTTTTAACAGAAAAATAATAAAAAGAAATAGTGTCTGAAATTGTCGATGCTAATTTAGTGAGTAGTGGTAATGCTATACTTTTTATAATAGGCGTTTGTCCTCATAGCTCTGTCTGATTGGGATTTTATATTTTTCTTGTTTTCGTTACAATACGATAAAAAAAATAACTCCAAAACATCATCATCATTCTCCTGCCCTTATCCCAATTTATTTGGGGTCGTCGCAACATGTCCCTTTCTTCCATACTTCTCTATTAGCCGTCATCTCGATAGTCACCCCCTTTCTAGCCATATCATCTTTCACACAGTCCATCCATCGTTTCTTTGGTCTTCCCCTACTCTTATAGCCATCGAAATTCATACCCAAAACATTTTCCTCATTCCTTCGCATCACGAAAAAAACCACAAAACCACAGAGACAATAAAACTGATACATAATATCATCGTCTGCCTAGCCTTTTCCCAACTATGTTGGGGTCTGCTTCCAATCTAACCGGATGCAGCTGAATACCACTATTTTACATGGAGCGACTGCCTATCTGTCCTCCACAACCCAGTAACTGGGTAATACGATACCCCTTGGTAAGACTGGTTGTCAGACTTTCGGGCTTCTGACGACACGTAACGACTGTCAAAGAAAGATCCACGAATGACAGCCGGGACCAACGGCTTAACGTGCTTTCCGAAGCACGGAGGAGTCTCGATATGCAAAGATAGTTACCCATCCACGGACCAAGCTCGGCAAGCGTAGCTTAACCTGACGGATCGACCCGTGCGGCTGTTATTACTTAGCCACGGACTCCTCTGACAAAACTGATGCATAATATGCCCTCGAAAATTTCGTAAGTAGTTGCTTTTAGGGTCTGAGCAGCAAGGCGTTATGTAAAAAATGTTGGTACTATTGTTCTACAAGTATTTTTCTTATTTATTTATTTATTTAACTATTTATGTACACACATAATAAACAGACAAGAAGAAAAGAACAGAAAAAAACGTACAAAGGTGATGCTTATTTCTAAAGAAATCTCTTCCAGCACACCTGCGATAGAAAAGTAGATAAGAGATGTAGACACCGTGTGTAAAATTCAAGAGAAAGTAAAATACATAAAATCAACACAATTCACTTAATAAACTAGAACAAATAATATGATCATACACTTACATACAAATATAAATACTACATACATAATATAAACTACCTACTTCATAAATATATATCGAAATAAATACATACACAACTATGACGAAGTGGAAAGATAGTGCTCTTTCACTCTTCTTTTAAACACTGCAACAGTTTGGCAGTCCCTAATGTCAGGCGGAAGGGAATTCCATAACCGCACCGCGTGCACAGTGAAGGAGTAGGAGTAGAAGTCAGTGGAATGGGGATCTTATTTGATATCTGGTTAAAAAAAAATTTCCTTACTCTGTTTTGCTCGATTCCTATACATTAATCGATAAAATTAAACCTTACCTGCATAAATCCGTCGAGAAAGATTGGATTCGGTCATTCTCAGTCAGAAACGGCGGGAACACCGTCCCGTCTGTTCCCTGGTACTCATTGCAAGTGCCCTTCCACACCGCCTGCTCTGGCTTGCCATCGATAGCTACTACTTGGCCAACATCCATGACATTCTTGATGCCCCTCTTTACCGTTATTACATGAGGATCTATCGTGTTGTTTCGCTGGGAAATAAAATTTTATTAGTTAACATTAGTTATTCTTCAATCAAGTACCTACTTTATTTCAGTAGTTCAGTCTAGTTCTAATTAGAGCACAAATTTTTTAAACGTATTCTAGTGTACGTGTTAATGAGACCATGTCAAAGAATCAACTGGCATATTATGAATTATATTTCAATTTTTTTTTCTTAGCTTAAATAAGAATGATTGGTTTGAATGAAAATGATTTACTCATAGGTACCTAATGAAACTTAGATACACACATGGAAGAGTCTAGTTTTATGTTATCTTTTAAATTATGTATTTTTGGAACACTTGTTCTAGGAGTTTTTGCATAATTTTTACTAACATAGTATATACCTAACCTTAGAGTTAAGGGACATCAAAAGGAACACAACTAACTATTCACACTAATATCTAAATACATAGGTACATAATTATATCTAAAAAATCAATCTGCATATCCTTCCTCCAACTATGTTGGGGTCGGCTACCACTCTTAACCAGATGCAGCTGAATACTATTTTACACGGGGCGACTGCCTATTTGACCTTCAAAACCCAGTTACTGGGTAATAATGATACCCGTTGGTGAGACTGGTAGTCAGACTTTCGTGCTTCTGACGACCGTAACGACTGTCAAAGATCCACGAATGACAGTCGGGACCAACCGCTTCCCGAGGCACAGAGGAGTCTCGGTATGTAAATAATTATGGTCACCCATGTAGGGACCAAAACCGGCGAGGGTAGTTTTACCTGAGGGATCGACCAGTGCGGCTGTTATTACTTAGCCACGAGCTCCTCAAACAAGTACTTGTATAATGTACCTATTTCATCATCTGCCTAGCCTTTTCTCAACTATGTTGGGGTCGGCTTCCACTCTAACCGGATGCAGCTGAATACCAGTATTTTACATGGAGCGACTGCCTATCTGACCTCCACAACCCAGTAACTGTTTAATACGATACCCCTTGGTACGACTGGTTGTCAGACTTTCGGTATAATGTACCTATTTAAGTTAGTTAATATTTTGAGTAGTTTTTTTTTTTTTAATTTAATAAAATAATCCAGTTAGCTTCGAAATAATTACCGGTCCAAAAATCGAGAACCGGAACTGATTATTAGGTTCCAAAACCAGTCCAACGCCTTCCTTCTTCAATGCAGTGCAAATTGCCTTCGGAGCGAACTCGGTCCTCGCACAGTTGATCATGATGCCCCTGAACAAAATGTCTAAGGCTTTGACCCTCATAAAAACGTCTGTAGGGCTGTCGAAGATACCGTTAATTCCTTTCCCGACCATGTTCAACATTGCCGGCTTGTCTCGGTGAACAGTTGATGCCATGCCCTGAAAAAAAAAAACATTTTTGTTTTTTTAATGCCCTTCTTTTCGTGTGTGACTAACCTGGTCCTGTCAGAGTTTTAAAGCTGTCGAAGGGCCTCTGACTTAGATTCACATGTCGTCGAGAAATATTTCTCAGGCATGCCGGTTTCCTCACGATATTTTCCTTCACCGTTTTTAAAACCAGTGATAATTATACAATACGCACATGAATCCGAAAAGTCAGAGATGTTGTCTTGGGTTCGAACTCGAGACCTATGAATTGGCAGTCCCACGGTATCACTGCTTTTGCTTTTTGTAATGATTACCCTATTTGTGTCATTGTTAAATGAAACTAGTCTTCTTCCAAAACTATTTTATAAGTAACTAGGTTCCGTCAGGGGCTTCGCCCGTATGATATCTTTATAAATTACTAGCTGTTGCGCGCGACTTCGTCTGCAATCCAGGTTGAAAAGTAGCCTATGTCCTTCTCCAGGTCATGGACTACCCCTAGTGCCAAATTTCATCCAAATCCTTTCAACCATTTTAGCGTGAAAGCGTAAAAAAACAAACAAATAAACAAAAAACTTTCGCATTTATAATTATTAGTTAGGATTACGATAAGTTAGGATTTTACCTCAGAAGTTGACTTGAAAAGAACTAAGGAAAAAGAAATATAAACCTCAGTAACAAAGATTGAAGATTAAAGTCTATAATAATAATAACATCTTTTCTGTGGACTCGGCGATCATTGTGCCGATAGTCGTATCAGCCAATGGTTTAATTGCCAAGAGCCTCGACCAACACGAGGCTCTCGTTGAGCAGCTGGATTCAGAAAACGGTACTCCTGGACACGGCTCGCATTGTTAGGAGGTGCCTCTCTATGGAGCCCTGACCGCCGGTAGCTTAGACTCTGTTCCCGATACCGGTGGGCTACTATTTTTTATATTTTAAAATGTTTTTATATATTTTTTTATTATAATATTTTAAAATATAATTTAATTTTATAATATTCGAAAATGAAAACAAATCAAAACATATTTTATTCTTGATCTCATCTTTCGGATCGAGACTTATGCGGGTGAAAGCGGGGCGCAGCTAGTTCACAATAATATAAATACTATCTTCACTAACTTGTTACATTTTCAGACTTATTAATACAAATCTCACTAATTACTGATTAGCTACTGTTTAGCTAAGCAAATGGTTCGCTCTTAATCATTGATAAACTTTTATTTATTTATAAAAGCTAGTTAGCAAGTGATTAGTTGCGAAACGAAATAGAGGTAAAATTATGCGTTCGGCACAGATTATAGTCAAAATAGTTTACTATAAAACAGGTAAAGTAGGTATCGGTCTTACCAACACAAAGACATGTGGCATGACAACAATTTCTTCCCCCGTTAGTCCAGGTGCAGACAGCTCAGGGTTGAAGTAGAATGCGTCACGTTTCTTGTAAGTAATCGTGTCGTCTTCTTCATGGTCTTCAATTTCCACTTTCTCCTTCCATTCGCTGAGAAAAAATTAACCGGTAAACATCTTTGTTAAATAACTAATTAATGACAAGCTTGCTTTGCTTGAATAAGAGGCTTTTGGCTGCTCAGCACGCGTAGCATGACCCCCGTAGAAAAGGGTTTTGTCGACGGAAGAATAGACAAAGTGACAGATAAATAATCACAATCTGTCATGTTGTCTATTCTTCCGTCGACAAAGCCCGTTTCTATAGCGGTCATGCTACGCGTGCTGTAAGTACGTTTTTTTTTTGTAATGTTCATTTTGTTTGTGTAGAATAAACAATTTTTCTTTATTTTCTTTCTAATTAGTTAATTGGTTGCGCGCGGGTCAGTTGTTTAGAGGCTTAATTATAGCTTTTGTATCAAAAAACGTAACGTTTCAATTTCCTAGAAAAGGTAGTGAAAGACATATTCATGGGCAGACAAACATATTGCGGAGAAGTGGTGGTGGTGGCCAAGTGGTAAAGGCTGTGGCTTACGAATTGTAGGTTGTGTTCGAACCCAGACAGGCACTTTACTTTGTGTATATTATTTCAACACCAGTCCTTAAAACGGTAAAGGAAAACATCTTAAGGCAAACGGCAAGTCCTAGAACTAAAAAATCGAAGACATGTGACATCTACCAACCCGCACTGGGCCCGCGTGGTGGATTAGGGCCCACTCCCTGTCACCGAGAGGAGGCCTGCGTCCCAGCAGTGGGAATATTATAGGCTGATTATGTTTATGTCTTGTATATTCATTGGCCTGTGTTTGAAAAGCGGATCATGGGATCAATTCACTAATACAGTTTATAAAAAATGAAAAAACATACAGACGAATTGAGAACCTCCTCCTTTTTGAAGAAGTCGGTTAAAAAAAAGAAAGCTCAAGTAGACGAAAATAATTGTGTGACTTTAAAAATTAATTGCTAACACCTTATCGCCTGTGCCTAACGCAAAAATGGATCATAGGACCAAATTGCCAATACAGCTTCTAATAAGAAAATACTAAACATGCTATAAATGTGGGTATACACTAGAGCGTTTTTTACAGTTCGTTTTCAATCCCAGAGACTAATTTTACAGGCGCAAATTTCAAACTCCGAATTGAAAAAACAAACAACAATCACATGAAATGTCAAATTAGTCGGTGGTGTTAAAAAACTAAACTTTTCCATGTAATTTATATTATATTACCTACAAGTATCGTGTACGTTAAGAGCGGTTCGATGTTTTGTTAATAATGCTCTATTCTCTACTCATACTCATGCTCTACTCACCTTTATAGAAATGAAAATAAAAACAAAAATTGCTAACATTTTATCGCGAATATTTCATATTTTCTTTGATGTCCTAGAGTTTCACATGTGCCAGTATCGATCTTGATAAAATATTCACCTTATATGCAAAATTGCCACCTTTGTTGTTTTTTCAATTGTTTTGCCAATAATGGCACGGTGTTATAAAATTATTACCTTCGTATTGCAAGGTCAATAACTGACAGGCATTGCTAGAATCGTATTTTTCCATAAAGTCTTGGGAATAGGAGCGACATGAATTGCTTATTAGCAGCTGTGGTTTGGAATTACTCATTCAAAGTTTTTAGGCTCGTGTAGACTAGCGTGAATTGTCGCGTTACGCGACACCGGTAATTGTTCTACCGTGAAGTTTTCTCTGATTTTTTTTCTTATAGTCGCGTCTCACGACGAATCGCTCTAGTGTGCACGAGGCTTAACACGTAGGTTGCCGTCAAAAGGATTTTTGAGTTTTGCGTGATCATTTCAGGGGCATACTTATTACAAAATATTAGGTAAGTACTTAAATTTTGAAACACAAATTGAAATATTACTTGTTTGGTCATAGGTTTAATCTGGAAATCGTTATGCTTCAGAGTTTAGCTCTGTAGAGTATATATATAGTCCTCCAGACCGTATTTTCGGCCACGGCGGCCAATCTCAACGGAGACTAGCCTTCGGCGCGGGAGATATTATAGTGCACAAGTGTTTGCGCAGACACAAGTGCACTCTCTCTTCCCTCACTCTCTTAGTCCGATGAGACGGCAATCCGACACGACCGGAGAAAGATCAGGCGTAGGACCAACGGCTTAACGTGCTTTCCGAGGCACGGGGTATCATACCGCCAACTTCCAAACTCCGGGCTGTTACTACGAAATTCCTAACGGAAAAATCCAATAACACTTTGCCCGACCCGGGAATCGAACCCAGGACCCCACGCTCTGCAGTCGCGCTTGCGATCACGAGACCAACGGGGCAGTAGAGTATCCAGTAGACAAATCGATCGATTTACTAAACCGGAATTTTTGTTTAATTTTTTTTTCACGGTCGCTTGTGCCCCTTTCCAATGCAGACGTGTTTGCATATTCTGTGTATTGACTAGCACGGCGCAAGCTGTCGTAATTTACTCGCCATGAGCATTGACCTTGTGGCGAATGAGCTGTTGGCGTTTTTGCAGCAGAAGCTGTATGTCATGGACGGGGTGTCCTATCTGCGCAACGAACTTCAGCGAAGATGACATAGCTGGCTGCCAAGCTGTTGTTTTTCAGTGTGCTTATCAAGCGCAACCAGTGCCTTGTTTATCAAAACTTACAAGCCTTGTATTACCAAATGTCATTATTTAGTTCACAAGTACATAAGTGACATTTTTATTCGTGATTTTGTTTATCAAAAAATTATTTGTGAGTTACAACTTGTAGAAAACCATAACAAATCCTGAGAGTGTCCGGCGAATCTCTATTCCGTCTTACAAGTTTACAAGTGTCGTGCTTAGTACCGCAATACATGTTTAAATGCGATTTTCTTTTTAAAATGTAGTCAAAAGAGAGACATGACCGGATGCCCGTGTCCCAGCAGTGGGAACATTAAGGCTGCTTATGAATATGGAGATAAGCTATGAATTTAACGAAAATTAACATTATAGGTAACTTGGGAACGTGTAGACTTGTAACTTTTGATAAACAGGGCCCAGATGGTGGCATGACGGGACTTAGAAGCCTGCAAGACATAATCACGCTGTTCAAGGGGATCGACCGCAGGCACCATTGTTCTTCATTTAGTCTTCTACACCCCAAGTGTATCTCTTCTTCATCACGCAATATAGCGTGGGTATAACAACTACCTACAAAGTTAATAACGTTTTTCAAAATGGTATCATTAACAAACCTATACTTGTCGTTGTCTTGAATGAAATACTATGTTATTAAATTGCGACTTGTGAGCTTCCTTTATTAGCATTTAGTTTAATTGTAAGTCTTTAGTCAGAATTACAGGCTTTTCAGTAGCGTGATCATTTGCGTAAATGTTTTCAATGGTGTGTTAAACGTTGTGCATTTGTGCAACGTGTATTGAATCATTATTTCATTGTGTAATGGTAGATTTTCATGTGGAATTATTGTGGATTGCACTATCCGGTTCCTTCACTAAACATAATTATTTCTACTGGTAAATAGAATAGTTATGTTTCGTCTGGGAACCAGTGATATTATAACTAAGTGCATGCCAATTTTTTTATGTGTAACACTTTCTTCCTGCTTTCCTGCAATCTGTGAGAGTGATTTCATGAAAAGGGACGGAAATGTGTAACAAGAAGCGCGCGCTATTTGATTTGACCAATAAGAGCGCGCGGTGCTAGAGTTGGCCCTCAGATGGTACCAATCTATTTTCCAAGAGGTTGGTAGTGTCAGCAAATGGCAGATGTTACACATCATATGCAACTACTGTAAGGCTCCCTCGTTTTTTTTATTTTCATTGTTTTGGCGTCGAATTTATAAAGCTCTAGAATTTCAGTAGAACAAGAACAAGAACATAATATCACGTCTGAATTCCCAGAAGGGCTAGGGAGAGGTGTACCTACAGTATCCTGGAGTAACTGGTTTTAGTAGAAATCAGTTTCTAATAATTAAAAAATAATATATTTTGATTCGAGTAGTATACAACATTATTTTTTGTTTTGGCTAAACCCGAAAAGGGGTCATTGTATTCATCATTTTGAACAACTCTTTCTATGGGACCAACCTTGAGAAAAAAATCAGCTGTTCCATACAATTTGTCGATTTAAGTGAACACAAATGTATGGAACAGCTGATTTTTTTTTCGCGATTTCAAGTTTGGTCCCATAGAAAAAGTTGTTCAAAATGATGAGTACAACGACCCCTTTTCGGGTTTAGCATAAACAAAAAATAAGGTTGTATATAATTTTTTTTTTTAAACCTAGGAATATACCTACCATCCGGATGTAAGATAACAGGCTTTATAATTGGCAGAAAAGAAAACGATGCTGTGCATTCTCCTAACTTGAACCATTTGAGTACTCTAAAAGTTTTCTGGTGATGTGTGTACGTATTTATAATAAAATTCCAAAAGAAATGAAACTGTTATTTAATATTAATTCTTTTAAAAACAGACTCTTTAAATGGCTGAATGAACATAATTTTTATGACATTAAGGATTTTTTTGACATTAAATTATAATTCACAAATAATGACATACTGGATCGTCGATAATGTTTATAATATTGACATTTTTAATTTTATAATTATTGATTTTATTGATTTCCTTTTTTTTACTTTAAGTTATGTTATGTAATGTTATGGAACTGTTGCGAATAATGTTTACTTTTATGTTTTGTTTTATTGTCACTTTTTGATTTTGTTCGTGGAGATTAATTTCTGACATTAAATAATATTATGTTATGATGATTGTATTGTGGAGAATGTTTTATAGCTTTGACATTTTATTTCTAGTTACTAATTAATTCTAAGTATTTTGCATGCAATTGATACACGATGTTGTATAGCTAAACATGTGGACTATATTATATTACCAAACTGTAACACCTTTTATACCATGTTTAAGGCAAATAAAGACTTACTTACTTACTTACTTGACTTTTTCAGCATCTACGGGTGTTTTGAGTAAAAAAAAACCATAGTAACTACTCACTCAAAATGGTAAGGTCCGATCTCCTTAAGGATAGGTTTGGCTCCTTTCTGCACTTCCTCAGCGTTGGTATAGTTGAACAGGTACACCTTGAACTCCAGGGCGAAGGGGATCTGCTCCCACATCTTACGGACGTCGGTCTTCTTCGATAGCGCCATTTCCTGGGAAAGATGGGATTTAAAGTAGGTAATTAATATTAATATCCTTCCGACCGAATTTCGGTTTCGGCGGTCAATCTTAACGGCGATTAGCCAAGTATAATATAATGCACCCTGTAATAATAAATAAATATATAGGATATGGACTCTGCGATCATTGTGCCGATAGTCGTATCAGGCAATGGCTTAATTGCCAAGAGGTTCGACCAACACGTATGGAGGCTCTCGTTGGGCGGGGCGTGTATTGACAGCAAAAAATCATATTTCACCCGCGCAACCCTTACCTACCCCTCTCATTAAACACGACGAAAACAAAACACAATACCTTCCCGCCAGCAGAAACTTTTCGTCTGGCGTTTATAGAATTCGAATTTCAATCTTCTGTAGTTTATTTTGCTTATACGATACGCTAAGCTTGAATTCAGAACTATGGATCATGTTCATGTTTTGGAACTAGAAACTCAATGTTGACGTGAAAAAGTTCAAATTTAAATGTTACCAAATTTTATTTAGGACCTTGTACAATTTGTACCTAATGACGTCTTTGTGGAAAATTATGTTACCAAGTAATAAATATAATGCTATATCGTGGATTTCTCTCTTTGGAGGATCGTGCAAAGTGATACCCAAGTAAAAAATAATATTCGTATAATGAATTTTGCACTGTATTGTGCAACGAATATGGCATGTGTCATGAAAACCTTTCCTGCGCCAAACGCGAACAATCCCCTTCGAAAACATTTGAAACATGTGAAAAAGAGGCCGAGTTCTGTACAAAAGAAATAAATGAAGGATTGTCGGCTTCACCACTAAAAGAATTGACATCTATTCATCTATGTAAATGGGTGCCAAAGTACCAAAAGGACTAATTATAACAAGGGCCCGAGGTACGCGGCTCAGTACCTGCGCTGTGTTTTGGGCGCGCGCCCGGCGCGTTTTGGACGCTCGTCAAACGCAACAAGATTTCCACATTTTGTTGTAACTTTTGAACCATGTTTCTTTTAAGTTTATTACTAATGCGGAGAAAATGACAAGGAAAAATAGTGAAAAAGGAACTCGCGTCCAAGTGTCAAGGGCACGGTTAGGCTTCATTTACGGAGACGCGAGGAGTCGCGCGTGGCTTTGGGCGGCGCGGCCCGCACTGAATTCAAACATATGGCGTTGTATGAGTGCGTTTACGGAGACGCGATTTTACACGCGTTTGTTTGAAATGGAGCGTTTTTTGCGGCGGAGCCCGCAAATGGCATAGCCGCGTCACACGCGGTGTTTCATCACGGCGGCGCACACAGCAGCTGTTCTCGATGAAGCGATGCCCGCGGCATACCTTCTCCCAGTCTTATTTGTAAATCGCACAACGGAGACTGATGCAAGTTGAGAGTGGCAAGTTGCGACATGTGCAGGCCTAACGGCGCCCGGCATGGGCGCTCGCTTAGACTGCAGCGCTTGATAAAATTCGTTACATAGGAATTCATACAATTTTATTGAGCGCCCGAAACGCAGCGTACAAAATGCGCGTCTCGGGCGCTTGTTATAACTAGTCCCTTAGTAGAAAGTTTAGTTTGGTCCCTCTTTTTAACTGTTGAAATTGTAGCTTTGAAAACATGCCAAGTTGCATTATAACTTTAGGCCTCATTTACGGAGACGCGGGGCGTGGCGCGTCGCGTGCAGTGTGGCGTCACGCGGCGCGTCTGACGTTTTTTCTGTTTACGGTGCGGCGGCGCGTATGATGATGATGGTATGATTAAAAAATATTTTTTGTTGTTCATGATATGTCACCTAGAGGGCGCCATTTTCAATTTAATGTAAATAAAATAATAAAAAATGTTTTATTGACATAAAAAGGTGTTACATTCTAATTTGAAGCCCTGACTCCTGAGCTAGGTGGAACCTGTGTTACAGGAGCCAGTGTCTTCACCCGTTTTTTTTTTAAACTTAACAATTTATGCAATAAAATTAAAACAATATAAATTTAGTGCATGCATGCTTGCTCGTGAGTGGTTTATGTATGTTTGTGTGTTTGTTGTGTTTTGTATGTACGTGAGTGTGTTGTAGGATTGTGTGTGTATGAGTGTATGTGTGTGTGTGTGACTGATTGTGCTTTGGTCTTCATATAGCCGATGACCAGCGGACGATCAAGAAGCTTCCAACGATACCTCATTTGTCAAATTGTGATGAGTCTTTTAGAAGATAATATGAGGGAACAGACATAGATAAATACATAGAAACCGGTCAAACTCATAACCCTCCTTTTTGCTTCGCCGTAGTCAGGTAAAAACTAAAACCCAACTACGACAAAAAAGTCAACTAAAGAGATATAAACAAGACATCACACACAGACCAATTAAAAATCCGGAGTCATACGTAATCTGTTCGAGTTCGTTCGTTATACCAATAACCGAAGAATAAAGGTATTATTCTAAACAAGTTTTATTTAGGTCAGTCGCTCCAATTGTTCGTCTAAGGGTCACCTTACAAGAAGTTTGTCAAAAAAAGTGGGAGTAAACGAATTTGGATCCTGAGTAAATCGCAATAAGATTTAATCTCCAGTGCGAATTTTCAAATGAACGTAGAATGGGCTCGTTGGCTATGTTGTAAATTTTCTCCGCAAGAAAATTCACCGCAATACAGAGCAATGGCGCTAGTTGTACCTACTTCTTTCTATACTCCGTGCTACTATATCAGTCAAAAATCTGTCAAATAAAATGTATGTCATCTTGAGTTTTCAAATATCAACATTGAATTTTATATGTTTATTTAGACTCGGTATTTATTTATTTATCAATCAATAACACTTGTAATATTCGTTTTGGAAGTGGTTTTAGTGTTTATTTCATGTTTTCTATGTCTCAGTTTCTTTTGTGGAATGTGATAAATTACGAAAATATTATTTACGAAAATAAATAATATCTCAGCGCAGCTAAAAATTTGAGCGCAGTCCTCTCGTCTCAACAGAGCGACGCCGACTGATTTGTGAAACAAAAATATGCTTGAAGTTCCCGTAATGTGCGACGGAAGATGGCTTCTTCCACGAACTAAGAACGTCGTAAGTCCTACAAGCTTTGATTCGTAATAACACCAAAAATAAAAGGAATAAAAAAAAAAGCCTACTCATTTTTTTAAGCCTTGTATACATATAATCATCAAATTTTTATCATAATAGGCATTAGCATTTTAAGTACAAATCGAAAATACGTGAAAATTAGAGGTAACTTCGTGATATTTTTTTATCGAGAAAATTTTAATATTTTGTGTTTCTGTTACACAAAAAGTTTGGAAATATCATGTAGTTACTCATACTATTTTTATTTTATACCTAAGTCTTATCAATTTTATGAAAAATCAAATTGAAGACAGGCAATTTTGGTTACGTCCCGGCCTTAAGGGCCTGATTCAGAAAGCGGTGCTCCTGGACACGGCCCGTATTGTTAGGAGGTTCCTTTCTCTGGAGCCCTGACCGCCGGTAGCTTGGACCCTGTTCCCGATACCGATGGGCTACTATTTTTTATATTACTAAATGTTTTTTAAATATTCTAATATTTAAAAATGTAACATAGAAGTGAATTTATGAAATAAACAAAATATATAGATTAGGTACTATTACATAATCTTTGCTGTTAACTTTAAAACATCGCATTTAGCGAGAAAACGCCCATTGCTTCACCCTTTGTAAAATATCTGACGTTAATGTGGTGTACAGTTAGCTCGTGATAGGAGGTTGTGGCTAAGTAATAACAGCTGCACACATACCTCCTCGCCTGCCTCGGAAAGCACATTAAGCAGTTTGTCCTCGGATATCATGCGTGGATCTTTGACAGTCGTTACGGGTCGTCAGAAGCCCGAAAGTCTGACAACAAGTCTTACCAAGGGGTATCGTATTACCCAGTTACTGGGTCGTGGAGGTCAGATAGGCGCTCCATGTAAAATACTGGTATTCGGCTGCATCCGGTTAGACTGGAAGCTGACTCAAACAAAATTGGGAAAAGGCTAGGCAGATTGATTCATGTGGTGTACCTACATAATAGAGAGTATTCTGTTCTATTCTAATCTCTTTCCAATTAAATATCAAGATAAAGTAAGTTTTCATCAAACATGCAAATGAATAAAGGATGAAAATATCTTGTAATTTTAAGTGTATCTAGAAACAAAGTCAAGGCCTTAAACTTCTTGACGTCTGGGAGAGACTGTATTATGTTTAACCCCCGACGAAAACAGAGACCTCCAAAGATACTCACGTTAAACCTTATAACACCCGTTATAAGTTTCACGTGTGTAACTTTGGGGGAAGGCTAATGAAATCGGCGGCCCCTGACGCGACGCCTCTTTGATCAAAATATTAAATATGTACTTTTAAGGGTCAATATTTTTTTTTTTTTTAAATACTTTGTTTGTGTCCAGAGTCTTTATTTGTTAGGGTTCCGTACCCAAAGGGTAAAACGGGACCCTATTACTAAGGCTGCGCTGTCTGTCTGTCTATCTGCCTGTCTGTCTGTCTGTCTGTATATCATGAATCGTGATAGCTAGACAGTTGAAATTTTCACATTGATGTATATCTGTTGTCGCTATAGCAACAAATACTAAAAAACAGAATAAAATAAATATTTAAAGGGGCTCCCATAGAACAAACGTGATTTTTTTGCTCGTGTTTGTTCGATATTGAAAGCGACAACAAGTATACGCTTGAAATATTCACAGAATATTAAGTTACATATTCACTTTAAAAATAAACAATTAAATTAAAATAAAACAAATATTTAAGGGGGGCTACCATACAACAAACGTGATTTTTTTGCCGTTTTTATAGATGGTACGGAACCCTTCTTGCGCGAGTCCGACTCGCACTTGGCCGGTTTTTTATTTAATACGTTGTGTTATTTTAATACTAGGACGTAGCCTTAAATAGTCGAAGCAGTTTATAAAATGACGACATTAACAAAGTAATATCTATTGTCCCTATAACCCCTACATTTTATTGCGTAGGTATTCGTCGGATCCTGATCAAATGAGACGCGACTCGTTGACAAATAAGACACATTCAAGAATAAACAGAGGTCATAGCAAAAACACGCGGCGCAGACAATTTTACAAAAGAAGCCTAATTTAATGTTTTTACCCGACTACGGCGAAGAAAAAAGGAGGGTTATGATTTTGACCGGTATGTATGTATGTTCATCTGTTCCCTTGTATCTTCTAAACCACTCATCACAATTTGACAAATAAGGTATCGTTAGAAGCGTCTTGATTGTCCGCTGGTTATAGGCTATGTGACGTCATATTAAATTAAAAATGGCGCCCTCTAGAGGAAATAAAGTCAGGAACTAAAAAAAAAAAATTGTTTAATCGTACTATGTTGGTTATCAATTGAAAGGGCTTAATGAGCACATTTCAAAAATATATATATTATAACCCCAAAATAATTTAAAAAAAAATTAAGTAATAAAAACTAAAACCCAACTACGACTGAAAAGATATAAACAAGACACCACAGACAGACAAATTAAATATCCGGAGTCACACGTAATCTGCCCGATTTATGCCGCCCTAACACGTGAGACTCCGGATTTTAAATTTGTCTGTCTGTGGTGTCTTGTTTATACCTTTTCAGTCGTAGTTGGGTTTTAGTTTTTATTACTTAATTTTTTTATCGTTACTTGAGTAACGATAAAAAAATTAAGTAATACAAACTACGACTGACGTACATAACAACACGCCTTGTTTCCTTTTAAGGTTGGGCAGAAGTGTACCTATAGCACAGAATAAATAAGAGCAGAATGAAAGCTTCCTAACAGAGCTCAAAATTCTTACCTACTTTCATAGGGCTGTCACTCGGTTATTGAAAATAAAATAAAACTGGGCTACGTGGGAGTCGAGATTCGGCAATGAGCACAGATAGATGGACAGACGGACGGATGGCCGGACGGACAGACGGGTAGACGGACGGACGAACGCGAACTGATGGACAGGCACTGATAAGTTTACCGTTTTCGAATTATGGTAAGGATAAAAAAAAGTAGTGTAGCTTTGAAAGGCTAAATGGTTAATTATGTTAAGCCCAGGTACGCACGTGAACAACCCTCAGTTACTTCATGTGCTAAGACGGCCTATAAACATACTTTGGTACCTACATACCCAGTAAAACAAAAATACGAAACAAATTGGAGACGAACAATAACACACCAATTGATACAGGCGCTACCTACTTAAACCATAAGAATAATAAATAATAATTCTTATGGGAAAACCTCATCGCCATCCTAGTAATTTTGGAGATTGGGTAGGTACCTAACTCGTAACTAAATAATTCTGTAATAAGCATTAAAAATGTGTAAGGTTTGTGTAGTATAGGTACAAAGGACAGGATCCTTTGGATATAAAAAAACTACTATTATTAATACGCACAGTACAGCAATTTGGCATTTTTTAAAATAAAAACTTCCGCGTCGTACCTATCGCTGCCGCTGGCACACGGCATACCCCTGCACTTAATCTTCGCACTGAGCAGGCTCAAACCGGTTTTTCTTCTAGCGGGCGCCGGTGCACCCCCCGCGCGCCTTGTCCGTGTCAGGCCACGCACACATCGCTGTGCGTGTAGTAGTGTTCCCGCGCGAGACGTTAGTACTCGTATGAAGCTTACAGTCTGCTTCTTATTTAGTCTTGTGCCTATAGTACACTCACATTTCGCCAGTTATATTTAAGTCTCATGTAATAGGGGCGAACCAATTGCGATCAACCTGCCACAAATCCAGACACCGGGCTGTAATTTACAAGTATCTATGTATACATACCTACATTTATTTTAAACTAGCTTCTGCCCGCGGCTTCGCCCGCGTGGTATGTCGATAAAAAGTAGCCTATGTCCTTTCTCAGGCTCTAGACTATCTGTATACCAAATTTCATTGAAATCGGTTCAGTAGTTTTGGCGTGAAAGCGCGACACACAGACAAACAGAGTTACTTTCGCATTTATAATGTTAGTAAGGATTATGTAAAGTGGCTAAATTACCTTTTTAAGCTACAACCAAGCCATATCCACACCAACCATCACATCTCCAGCCATCTTTACATACCAAGACGCCGTTGGTCCCGCTGTCATTTGTAGATGTTTGACAGTTGTTACGGTTCGTCAGAAGCCCGAAAGTCTGACAACCAGTTACTAAGGTATATCGTGTTATCCAGTAACTGGGTTGTGGAGGTCAGATAGGCAGTCGCTCCATGTAAAATACGGGTATTCAGCTGCATCCGGTTAGACTGGAAGCCGACCCCAACATAGTTGGGAAAAAGCTAGGCAGATAATGAAACTAATGTAAGTAAAATAGGACAAGGGCAAGATAATGATGATGATTACCTTTTTAAGCTGGCTCTTGAGTATGACAGGGAACAGGACCCATCCGAAAATGAGTCCGAACACTGCCATCCCGCCCGAGATCGCCGCATACTTCAGCTCCTTGGGCAGCTGCATGTTGAATGATGTACGCTTGATCTGTAAAAACGAAACAATTAAATTATAGGAATAATTATCATTATCATTATTCTAGTTTATACCCTCTAGTCGGCTCACAATTTCAAAAATATTATTTTCTAGCTTTTGCAAGCCGCTTCGCCCGCGTTGAAGTCAGAAATTATCTCAAGGGAACGTACTACCGGGACAAAAAGTATCCTATCTCCTTAACCAGGTGATGATCTATTTGTAAGTATGCCAATTTCATCGAAATCCATAAAGATAAAAGACAGACAGAGTTATAGATAGTGCCATCCACGAACACGCGCCCTACTCCACCCTGCTCCGTACTGAAGTACAGCTTTTCAGTACAGTAATCGCGGAGTGCTTTCGCATTTATAATGTTAGTATAAATTATGGTCATCCAAATATTATGTCTCCGAAGTGTTTAGTGTGGTATTAATTGAGACATGGAATACTTCTTTAAAGAGCAGTGGTGGCCCAGTGGTAACGGCCACGACTTACGAGTTGTAAGGTCGTAGGTTCGAACCCTGACAGGCATGACTTTACTTTGTGTAAATTATTTCATCGCCACTGCTCTTAAAACGATGAAGAAAAACATCGTGAGGAAATCGGCATGTCCTAGAACCAAAAATTCGAAGACACGTGACATCTACCAATCTGCACTGGGCCCGCGTGGTGGATTACGGCCCACTCCCTCTCACAGAGAGGACGCCTGTGTCCCAGCAGTGGGAACATTATAGGCTGATTATGCTATGCTTATGTTATACTTCTTTATGGATAAGTACGAAGTTTATTCGACTTCCATTATACAAGTAGAGCTTGCCTCTCTTTTGTAAATGTCCCGGTTGACTTCCATGTTGTCTCAAAGTTGATGAGTTTTCTGATGGCCCTATTTATCTGTACTAATTTTATAACACTAAATGCATTTGGGATTCTGGGTAAAGTTAACGACAACTATAAATGCCTGTACATTCTCTATCATGCGACTTAGCCCTGTAGTGGGACAAATAACGACTCCCGCATAATTTGTGTTCATGCAAAATCATATTTCGGTTAAAAGACTGCTCGCGACTGAGTTGATAATAATGGATTACCTCAGAGGACAGTGTATATGGCAGGCTTATTTGTTGAGTGAACGTTTTAGCTGAGATTGATGGATTAAAAATTAGACTATAATCTGAATGGAGGTCGAATATGAGGTTATGGACTTCCTTGTGTGTTTTTATACGCAGTTTAGCAATAAAAAAATATACCATTGGTAAGCAAAACGATTAGTTTTGTTTATAGAAACCGAACATAAAACGATACTCAGTCATAAATCAATTTAAATCTAAATCCGAGTAGAGTTCACTCAGATCAAGTCAGTCTGTTTTATTCGTGACTAATTTTGCAGAATACACAATTTTATAACATTTCTCCGACCTCGATCGACGATCATTCAATTAAAAGCTCCTTAGAACTGCCCACTAATGATATCAATCAATCAAGTTATTGATGATAGCTGTATTATAGCATTTCTTTGATGGGAAACCAATCGCCGTATGTGAAATGTGTCTCGGTTCACATGCACTTTCCTTGAGTACGTCCAGTTCAAGCTTATGGCATTGACGATGAGAATAGTTGATGAGAAAATTACGGTGTCATGTTAGGGAAAATTGATTTACGATGTAATGAGTAAGTGTGGTGTTTCACATGGCTGTATGGCTGTCAATTGGGGATCTTTGACAGTCGTTACGGGTCGCCGGTCGTCAGAAGCCCGAAATTCTACGACAAGACAACCAGTCATTCCAAGGGGTATCTTACTACCTAGTTACTGGGTTGTGGAGGTCAGATAGGCAGTCGCTCCATGGCAAATACTGGTATTCAGCTGCATTCGGTTAGACTGGAAGCCGACCCCAACATAGTGGGGAAAAAGGCTAGGCAGATGGATGGTGTTTCACAAGATTCTTTTAGTCAGTAGCAAGGTTTATAAAGATTTTTTAACTACAATTATCCGTCCCGGTGAATTGGTCATCCTGCCAGGGTTGCGGGAAAGTCCGAAAGGGATACCGGGGCCCTTGGCAACAGGCAACACTGTTACCTGTTGCCGCAACAGGCAACTGTAGGAACACGGGTGGGTTTTAGTCAGTAAATGTCTAACGCGCCCTGCCGCTTCGCCCAGAGCGGGAGAAGTCATTTGATGATTTCCAACCCTAAAAAAAAAAAAGGTGAATTGGTCATTGTAGAATTATATAGATCTTGGATTTTTTTAAAGCCTTCTGTAAAGATAACTGTGGACTGAGACTTAAAGTTCATTTTAGTTTTGAAAACCGTCTGAAGTGATTCATGTCGACATACATCGTGGTCTTCACGTGGACTCCCATGCTTGACATTATGACGACATACCAGTATTTCAGTCATTGAGTTTATCGCCACTACAGTAGGCTACAGTCCCAAACCTTACCTACCTAAGTTGTTCTTTAAACTTTGAATTAATAAAAACCGCGAAATATCTGTCAGTATCTCACCCTTTGCAGCTCCTCCTCAGCTCTGACTGTACCGTCATAACTAACAGTACAAAGGAAAAACATCTGCATATATTAAAAAAAAAAAACATACTGACGCTTTCCAGGGAGGACACTGCAATCAGGGGGTTACTTTGCCTGAATCATAATAGGAAAATATTATGAATCATCGGAAAATGGCACAAACTGACAATTCCTATCCGCGATCGTGATCCGCGTGCTATTCATATTACGAAATAATTCATTTGTTTGACAGTTTTCTATGGAGATTCGTAAAATGGTCCACATATTATGAATTGCTTTGTGTCAAATTAGAGGAATTGCTAATGACAGCTGGAAATTCAGGAAATGAAATGCTTTTAGAGGAATTGCTAATGTGGCCGATTTAGGCCCACAGAACTCTGTTCGGTAATTTAGGAACCCTCTTAGAAAAACTTCACCAAACGATGTCATTATTCATATTCGTTGGAATATTTGCCAACTAGGTAGAGACTCAAGGAGGGAGTCAAGCAGTTTCTACCTAGTTTGCAAATATTCCACGCACACAAAAATCGTCCCCCAATGTGACCCAAGGGTCCTGTGTGCCAAGTAAGATTTGTAGAACAATATGGTGACCCATATAATTTTAAATATACTCCGCAACGAAACCTTTACTAAAGCGAGAAATAATGAATAGTAAAATTATTGTTATCTGGTGGAATATTTTTAAACGTAGCGAAACAAAAAAATAAAGAATTGATTTGATTTTTTAAACATGACATACTTTGGATGAGGCAGGAGTAGAATTGTTATTGTTTAAAGAAGGGCAAATGATACTTCATTTTCTAAAATTACTATCTTCTTGTATTATTACAAAGGATTCTTCTAAAAATTAATTAAGTACAAGAATCTGGGAAATGGAGTTTTTGGCATAATAAGGCCTTCACTAGTTCTGAGGGATTATGTTTGGTAGGTCGGATCTTTTATTTTTGGGGTCATTACACCGGGATCATGTAGTCTTTCATTATTTAATTAGCTTCCAGAAAGCACATACATTTTAATTAATTAGCTATAATTCATGATTTGAATACAAATATGAATTTATGAAATAATGAATCATGTACAAAGAAATTTTTATTATTGATATTACAATTAATTTGAGAATTAAGATTTTCCCCTAACAAAAATCCCTCAATGTTCCCAAAGAAGTTTTCACTTCTAAAAAGTTTTCAAGACAATACTCGTGTTGATTGCGTTATCTAATAAACTACTGCCTACCAACACAGTTCTCCATTTTCAAAAATTGTATTTATTTATCACCAGCTTTTGCCGACGGCTTTCTCTAAGGCCGATTTGTGTATGGCAAAATGAACTATTGCCTACAACTTAGCCACTCGTCATTGAGCCTCATAACCAATGATGCCTAGTAAAGACTCAGTAACTTAACCATTATTAAAATTAAGATTATTATTGAGATTTAACGGAGTTGCACCAGCCACCAGCGCTTGGAGCTTCTCTGAAGACAGATGAAACCTCCTGGCTAGCTCTGACGGATTGTCAATAGCGGCGATACTCAGCAAATAGTTGTTTCGCGGTCGTGTTTACGATCAGTAACATTCATTGTCATAATATGTCACCATATTTCTTGTAGGTATCTCCTCACCAACTATAAGAAATATTCTCTTCAATATGGGTTACTAACGGTTAGCCGTCGGATAATGCAATGTCTATGTAGTCTTCCACGTTTTAATAAGGTAGTATTCAACGTAACGCTTAAGAAGTAATCCTGTATTCCTTAGTTTCATACCTATTTTGTATTACTGGTCTTCCACACTTTTTTCTTTATATGTTTTTTCCAATCCTCATTTGTTTTTCGAACGTAACCTTTTTTCATCCTACTCCTTCATAGTTTAGACACATTTCTTTTTTAAATCCTACACTCTAAAACGTGGTAAACACAAAAGAGGGGTTTTAACAATACCAGCCAGTAAGTTTCCCACTGTAGGGCAAATTCCCCTTTTCATACAGGGAAGAATTGAGAACAGTTGGACCGATTCGGCTAATTTTTGTTTTAAAACGTTCGTTTGTTTGGAAATATTTCCCAGAAAGGTTGAATTGAACGTCCTCATTCTATGGTATGAATGAAGATTGGACAGGACAACGTCTGTCGGGTCAGCTAGTATAAAATAAAAGTACGTACGTGCAGGTGTCCGCGTGACAAGAAGGTTGGGAAGCGACTTGCGATAGTGCACTGCTTTTAATCAGTGGGCGGACTTAAGTACACCCGAACGACATGCTGTCTTTAGGTAGACTTTCTCTTTATATTATGTGATTCTGAATTTTGTTTTGAAGATAGAAGTTTTATCTAGATTTTTATTGTGTTGCATAAGCATAAACATAATCAGCCTATATTGTTTTAACAGTAGTAGTGATTAAATAATTTACACAAAGTAAAGAGCCTGCTTGGGTTCGAACCTACAACTCGTAATTCGGGGCCGTTAACACTAGGCCAACGCTGATCCGTTTTGAAGTTCAGACTTATAGGAAAACTTCCATTGCTGCAAGGTGAGACTTGAAAGTTACGAATGAAAGTATTGCACGTTCTATAATTGTAGGATACATTTCAGTATTTAAAATGGATGATTATTTAGTCAATCTTTCTAAATTTAGACGCGATAAGCAAACTAATTTTTAAACCTTTTCTACCATTCCACTCTGGGACAGCGAAATACGGAACACTCTCTAACTGAGAAGAGGCCTGGGTCTCAGCAGTGGAAACATTATAGCCTGATTGTGAACTAAACTCTCCTTATAATTTCTTGAAACTAAATACTATAGGGGAAGATTCAAGGTAACAGGATCGATGTCAAGGTATCGATGGTTAACAATAGAATTTAAGCCTACCAGTGGCTTCCTAGTTTGTATTACAACAATGGCACGTACATTGTACGTTGCAAAATGAAACGAATGATATTTATTTTAAAGAATTGTATAGTTTACACGTAAAATTACCTAATTTCCTTCTTAGTTAAGATTACTAATGCATGTGGCGCTAAACGAATTTAAAACATCGTTCTATTTCAGTTAATTTTTTGAAGAAGAAAGCGACGTAATTATGTTTAAATACATTTAGCGTTAAATATATTTAGAGATTGACTGTGCCTAAATTAAACATCAACAACCCTAGAATAGTCACAAAAAAATTAGTTTGAATAAAAGGTACCTACCCAAAATTATGGGTAAAGTCCAGTTTTCAGTTGACGTGTACTAACAACGACCCCGACCGGACTGTGGGATAAACGGCACGCGTCACGGTTAAGGGGTAGTTCTGAAGAATTCGTATTGTCTTGACATTCTTTGGAATTTCTGTTAAACGTAGGAAGGTTTGTATGTAGAAGCAACGGGAATAATGTGCCCAGGATTTTGTAATATCTTGATGTAAAAGAGTATCCTTGGAGTTTCTTGGCCATTCTCCTCCATATAGATCTACGCTTTGAAATGGACAACAAATAAGTATTTTTTTTTTAATGCAAAGGCAAATTAATGACCCAATGATGTAGCGCTATCTACTTGAGTGACGAAGTTCACGGTTAAAAAAAATCGTGTTCATAGAACCCCCATTTTATTGGAAAAAAAGAAACAGTAGGTAAAGCTATGAAATTATCCTGTCATTGTAACCTCTCAATCTGAAACGTGGCGGCCTGTGATTTTTTCCTTTGAACTATTGCTTATTATACACCCATTTCCACTTACGGCTGTCCATATTTTATAACTCATTCGTATTGGTCGGATTTTTTCCTATTCTTGTATGTAATTTTAAAGACATGACGTGGTATAGAAGCGAGGAGTTTATAGACTACAAGCCGGTTGCCCGGAGGGATTTCCCATCGGCAAAAATTATGAACTCCCATTTGATTGATTGAAGATGATTTTTTTTTAATCCTTTCAAACTCAAAGCATTTACGTCATTAAACCAATCCTACTAATATTATAAATGCGAAAGTTTGTGTGTTTGGATGTTTGTTACTCAATCACGCAAAAACGGCTGAACGGATTTGGATGAAATTTGGCGAACAGATAGTTTATAACCTGGATTAACACATAGGATACTTTTTATCCCGATATTCCCACGGGATCGAGACTTACGCGGGTGAAACCGCGGGGCGCAGCTAGTTAATATATAAATCTATACTAAAATTAATGTTTGTAATGAATAAACTCAAAAACGACTGCGCCGATTTCAAAAATTCTTTCACCATTAGAAAGCTACATTCACCCTGAGTAACATAGGCTACTTTATAAAGATTACACGCGGGCGAAGCCGCTGGCGGCAGCTAGTATAATATATAAAGATTTATTTTCTCCCACAAAGTACAAACAACATGAAGGTGTAACAAATATTGGAGGTACAAAGGTTTGTGGGAGTCAGGAATCCAAACTAGGGAACTCTTTGCTATGGACTCCTGGCTCCCCTCGCCGAGATTGGAATCATCACAATTGCATCATGTAAGAAAAGAATAAAAGGCGCTTTCGAATTGTCAAGGAGTCGGTCAGTATGAAAAATGAAGCTAGTGGCCCATTCCAAAGCGTAGCAGGTTCATATGGAGAAGAACGGGCAAGAAACACCATGGACATTCTTTTGTATTGTTACAAAATATTGGTTACATCATTCTTGTTTATATTATTATAAATGTGAAAACGATCTAGAAAGACGAGCACGTTAAAAGCGTCACTAATAATGAAAATAATCCGTCGTGGTAGCGAAGAGATGATCCAGTCCCTATTGACGGCGCCCATTCACGAACATGACGCGTGGATCAGTTCCTTAGTGCTCATTTTCGTTATATGTAGGAAGTCTTGCGCAAAATTAAGCACTCGACCCAACGTTTTAGGCTGTATGTTGTCTGTAAGGGTCTCCACACACGGGCCACTGGCCACAACCACAAAACGCCGCCACCGGCATATTTTCTGTAGTTTCCATGCACTTTATATGGACTCGCCGCACACGGGCCACACGCGACAGCCACAAACGCGGCGTAAAATTTATGAAAACTACAGGAAATATGCCGGTGGCGGCGTCAATTCATTCAATTCATTCATTCACTCACTAACGGTCTCCCCCTTAGTGAGTGAATGAATGAATTGACTGTTTTATTAAGGTACATAAATTAGATTAACATTACAGTTTAAAACTAAAATCTACTTAATTTACGATTATGTAAAAATAAGGTTCAATGCGCAAGCGCGTCGCATCGATGGTTGCTCGAGTCATGGCCAGCCTTAACAGGGTTCTGAAAATGATTGCTGACAGAGTAGGCTGTCCGATGTATTTGCACTGCTGTCAGTTACATGTGCCATCGTATTGTGTTTTTTTACTAAGGACAATGTTACCCTATTTATGAGTATTGGCTCGAATTAATATTTTGAATTTGAATTTGAATTCCATCCATAAAAAAAATGTCAAAAGGATTTATTTGAGGCCGGCGCAGACGCTGCATGTCTTTTCCCTTAGAGAATACAATAATGAGTCTTGGCTCGAATGAAAGATTTTGAATTTGAATTTGAATTCCATACATAAAAATATGTCATCCGGATTTATTTGAGGCCGGCGCAGACGCTGCATGTCTTTTCCCTTAGAGAATACAATAATGAGTCTTGGCTCGAATGAAAGATTTTGAATTTGAATTTGAATTCCATACATAAAAATATGTCATCCGGATTTATTTGAGGCCGGCGCAGACGCTGCATGTCTTTTTTCCCTTAGAAAATATATCCACCTAAACTTCTTTAATTCCCCTTTACCTACAAGCTGGTGAAAAAGCCAAACATTAATAACATGCCATCAAACCGCCCCTCGACCACTAAATACTCTTTTGTCGGTAAATTACACCGTACAACATTCAATTTGTCTTTATTTCGAAGTAAAGGGTGAAAACTTCTTTAAATATTTCAGTGGAGTAAGTTTACTAATAGCTTCTTTAATAGCTGTGTTTGTTTGTGAGTTCTATTTATTTTTAAATAAAAACAGATTTGTTGTAAAACGTTTATCAAAAACAGTTAGTAGGTGGATAGTTGGTCTGTGAAAAGAAAAACGCGAAGTAGTTTTGTAGAACACCCATTTTATTATCGATAAAATAATACATTTAAAAATAACATTGACATTTTGATATTGATTATTTTGTTGATTGATATTTTCTTACAAATAGTAAGAAAATAATAACATCCATGTTATTTAATACTCAATACTCAATACTCAATTTTTAAATAAATAGACACTTATTAGCATTTTTATAATACCTAGGTATCGTTATGTTACATTATTTTTGTGTGAATTTAAGTATGTTGAAATTCCGCACGTGTAAAATTCCGTAGATGTAAATTCATGTTGAAATTCCACCCGTGTCAATTACATACCCGCTGTTATGTTAGGTACTTATTAATAACAATAAAAACCTTTTCCATTCGCCTTTTCCCGTTTATGTGAGAATACAAAAATATAATTTACGATTTACAGTTGTACTCAGCCTGGGGCGAATCCCGGGTGGGACATGCGATAACACAGGATAATGTGATACAACTTCTAAAAAGATTCCGGCCCGTCCCGCGTCCCCCGCGGGATTTACCCCAGTCTGTTTGAAGCTTTAAACACGTGTTGAAATAATTTTATGAATCGAGGCTAAAATAAAGTAGGTATTTACCCGCAACCATCAAAATTTCACGCTTCCTTTTGATTCCCGAAACTCTTTCGTTTTGCACCCAATTAACGAAATTACAATGATTTGAGCAGGGCTTTTACAGAAATTGAGTCTAAAGTCAATAAAGATGAATACCATAATTACTTTAGAATGAAATGTTCCAATTTATGGTCCAGAGCCATGAAGATATTTTCCACTGTGTAGGGATTTGCTGTAAGGAAAAGTTAAAATTAATAATCTGAATAATGAATAAAATGAATAATACACACAAAGGTAGTAAAACAAAACTTAAAATCACAAATTAAACGATGTTTAAGATATTCTTGAACCTGGATCACACAAGAATCAAAAAAAGACAAAAAAAAAAGAATGAAAAAGCTCAAGGTTTTTTTTCTGACAGAAATTGGTGTTTTACGGGTTTACTCAGTTATATATTTACTTCTCCTTTTGTGGGATCATTTTCACTCACGAACCCTGCACTACAATCAAAACTGAACGTGACAGTTGTGGCTGAAGAAGTACCGAAGTTTGGGAAAGATCACGTTACAGGAACTTAAGACACAAAGAAAATAAATAAGTAAAGGAATTACGTACGAATATCAAACCATTGATCATCATAACCAGCTTCCAAACGTGCAGCTCTGACTGCTTCTCTCAAAGCATGGGTTAATACTGAAGCAAGACATAATGCTGGTTCACCGGAAGCTAAAAAATTTTTTTTATTTAAAAACATGTTTCATAATATCATTTAATCTTGTTAGTCGAAATGCCTAGTAAAAAAGTATAGAACCTTTCGATTGCAACACTCCAAATGGGTTTTTAGAGTTTCGTCGGAAATATACTCTAAAATCTGCTGGAATGTCTTTAATTCCTGGAGGCTTGTAAGTCCATGTACGATCAGTGAGTAGCCTACCGCTTTCAGGGTCATAAACCATTTTCTCTGAAGTCCAGTAACCAAGACCCATGACAAAGGCTCCTTCGATCTAAAATTATGTGAAAGACTTACAATCATCGACTTTAGAGTTAAAAATATCAGCATCATCATCTCATTCATCGATTTATCATTATTTTGTACATTAATCTACCTGAGCAACATCTATTTTTGGACTTAAGCTCCTTCCAGTATCCTCCAGCAAATCTACTCTTCTAATATCATGATTTCCTGTCAAAATATCAACTTCTACTTCAAGGGCGCATACTCCATACACATCATAAGGCTTTACATCGTCTTTGCTTGAATACATATAAGAAGCTTGCAAATCAACTCCTACCGTATAAGCTTTCTGCACAAGATCTTCCCACGAATGGTTATCCATCATGTCTCTTAAAGGAGCCAATCTTTTCAAAAGAATCTCACAGGCTTTCATAGTGGCAAATGATACGCATTCACTACCAACACTGGCCCCAGTCGCCATAGCATTTGGAGAAGTAAAGCTAGAACTTGGCTTAACACTGATCTTTTCCAAAGGAATCCCAAGCATGTAGGCACAGACTTGAACAACTTTCGTGTTGATACCTTGACCCATTTCAATTCCTCCATGAGTTATCATTACAGATCCATCCGCGTGGTAAATAGATATAAGTGAATTGTATGGTCCAATGTAGAATAACTCGTAATTCATTGGCATTAGTTTCAAAGCACGTTTCCTCCACCGATTGTTATTGTTAAAATGTTTTACTTCTTCTAGTCTTTCGTTGTAGTTTGAATCTTTTTTCAGATGGTCTATAAGATCTGGTATAGGATTGTCTTCTGTAGCCATGTTTACTGATTTGACATGTAACGAATCTTTTCCGGTTGTATGGGCAATTCTTTCCATAATGTTTTCTATCATTGCTAAGCCTTCGGTCGAAGCTAGAAAGTTAATAGCAACGTATTATTTTACATACGACAAAAAATAATGAGCCTGACTTTGTTTTCACAATGTTTCCATTAATTTCTTTATAAAATATTTTATTAATTTCTTTTTGTTTTGAAAAGTTTGGTTTTAATTTGCAAATTGATTTTATCTTGTATTGTCTTTTACAATTTATTTTACTTTAAAGGAGATTTTTACTTATTGTCACACAATATCTCAATATCAAGTCCCTAATGTGTATACAGCTTTCTATTCATACTTCTGGAGATTAACTTTAAAGTTTAATTTCTGTGTAATCGTGAAAGGAATGTGCTTTTAAGCAAATCTGTTTGACAGCAATGTCAAGACAGTGTACAATACGGACACACACAGAAACAGAATCTTAAGTATGGTTAGGTATGATTTGGCCGGGGCAAGTAGTTTCTGTCCTGTTTTTTTTTCAAAGCTCAATATCTAATAGTAATATGTTTATTTTGCAATACTCACAGGGAGCTCTACACCAAGTGTTAGACGGCGTGTCAGTAGCAACACTGTTAGCTTCAACATACCATCGTCGAGGGTCGTAGCAGTTGAAGAAATGGTTCACAGTGATAGGACTGATGGTCTCATTGGGAGAACACCCGTTGTCCTGGTAGAAAAGATTCTTCAGATATTGGATTTCACCTTCTTCGTTGACTCCAACCTGGTTTAATGAGTTATTAAAATAAAACTATAAAATAAAATTATAAACTGGTTTTGGGAGGTCGTGGCTAAATAATAACAGCCGCACGGGTCGATCCATCAGATTAAACTACGCTTGCGTTGGTCCGTGGATGGGTGACCATCTTTACATACGAGACTCCTCCGTGCCTCGGAAAACACGTTAAGCCGTTGGTCCCGGCTGTCATTCGTGGATATTTGACAGTCGTTACGGGTCGTCAGAAGCCAAAAGTCTGACAATCAGTCTTACCAAGGGATATCTATCGTATCACCCAGTTACTGGGTTGTGGAGGTCAGATAGGCAGTCGCTCCATGTAAAATATTGGTATTCAGGTGCATCCGGTTAGACTGAAAGCCGACCCCAACATAGTTAGATTGATTTTTTTTGGTTATAAATTTTATAAACGGGTTCTGGTTTAAATATTGGAAGAGTATTTTAGAAATTCAATACATTTGTGGAGAAAAAGGAAATTACTTTTCGTGTCATTAGATATTTATTTTATACCCTTACCCTCATTAAGGCGGTTCTGTTTCTGATGAACGAAAGTAAATATCATGGAAGGAATTTGTTAAGAAATGACCTTTCGTAATTAAATATAACATGTATTCGCATGAGAAATAATACATTCGTATTTATGAACAAAACCAAAAGCACAGTTACCATATGGCAGTCCAAATGAAAGTAAAATAAGATTCTAGTACTAATTTACGACGCACTTATTATAGGACCCAACTTTAATAATTAAATAGTAAGCAAGAAGGTAAATGGACATACAGGGTGTTAGTGTAAACACCGTTATCCTTGAAACCAGTGGTTTGGTTTCATTTGTAGAACGTAAAATCAATGGAAAAACACAACTTTTTTTTTAAAGACAATCTACATTTTTCCACAAGAATATTTCACCCTACACGCAAGGGCAACGAACTTGCGTCTGAACACGGCGGCCGGCGGTTGGCGGGGGCGGGCGGGGTGCGCGGGGCGTTACATGACCGGCAGTCAGCTGTTTCACAGCTCTCTCGAGCGCGTATCCTTGAGTATCGGGACAGTGACGGATATTTACTTTTTTAAATCTTTTAATGAAAATAAGGTTTTTTTTTGTTGTTACTGGGTCATTTATTTTTATATATAAGTCAACTACCCATGGTTTGAGTGACAACGGTGTTTACCCTTGCATACTGTATAATCCTTGAATTAAGTAAGTCTGCAAAAGGACTTAAGTATTTACTTACCTCATAGCTTGAAGTAGTAGGCAGTCGTTTCCCTACAATTCTCATATTCGTTTCTAATGGTAGGATGAATCTACAAGTTTTTCCTAGGTGATGGGTTACTAAGGCAGCAGCACAAGCTATTTGACAGGATCGTGTTATTTTTCCACCGTAGCCACCACCTACTCTTCGTACCACCACTTGGATACTGAAAGCAATACACCATTTTTTTTACAATTGTTGCTGGTTTTATCACACCGATGGGATCATTTCAGTTCAAGTTCATAATAAATGTGATATTGATAAAAAGAAGCTACATACCTGTTAGTAGGCATATTCAGACATTGAGCAATAGCATTATTGGTCAAATCAAGCCACTGTGTCGAAGATATGACCTCCAATCCGTCTTCAGTAGGTCGAACAATGCAAGTCTGTGGCTCCATATAAAAATGAAATTGAGATTCTAATTTATATTCGCCCTTGATAACATATTTTACATCATTACCGACCTCTTTTGGTTGTACAGTTCTATTGTTAATTACTCTCTTATCTTTTTCAGGAGATTTCAAAACATCATCTATTTTTAGCAAAGGCTTATTAGTGCTAATAGATTTATATTTTATTTTCACGAGTTTCGCTGCTTTGTTGGCTGTTTTTTCTCTATCAGCAACTATAATTCCTACTGGGTCTCCATGAAACTTGATTTCGCTTGAGCACAGTATTTCTTCATTTACGTCTACAAGGTGACAACTCGTTGCTGTAAACGAATTAAGTCCGGGTATGTCTTTAGCACTGTAGAAAGCTACGACACCTTGCAGTTTCTAAAATAAAATGCTGACATGAATATTTTTATGTTATTTTTTTTAGGACAGCGTACACAATATGGCTGAAAAAATAAGGTGTATACTAAGGGAGTCTTTTTACAACTTTTATTATTGCACTAATTCTGAAACATTCAAAAAGGTCAGCTAATCCATTCAAAAGAGCAATCAAATAATTATTACGATCAAAATGCATAGAACTGCTGTTTATATATGTAGGTACCTGTCATGTTTTATATAATTTATATTAAAATGTGTTTTGAAATTGATATATCTATAAAATCTTTCAAAATCTGTCCGACAGTCACTAAAATATTTTAAATTTTTTACTAACAAAAGCCTCAGTAGTATCAAAATCACTTATGATACTTCCCGGTCTAACATCAGCAGTAACAAAGGCTGCAAAAACTTCATCAGGTTGTCGTGGCAAATCATTGGCAAATATAGCCTCACCACTGCACTGTACAAGCCCTTCCAATTTTGGTATAGGCTGGTTTAAAGGCCATACACTTTTGTCAGTATCAAAGATTTGGGTTCCGTTGGATGTGTGCCTTTTTATCGCTTCGCCTCCTGATTTTAATTTCGGGTCAATTTTGTCGTCTGGACATAGACTTAGGATGGCCTGCAAAATTTAATTTTTCAATAAAAAGGATCAGGAATAGGAATATATTATAGGAAGTTATGTAGATTTCTTCAACTGCATTCATTAATTTGAATGTGTTATACTCTAATACTTACTTTGTAATACAAAGCAATTCCCAACATCTTTCTAAAAGCAGCTGTTGGTTCAGGCGGAGCTTCTTCAGGCATTATCTCTTTATTTAAAGACTTCAAAGCTAGTTGCAGAGTTTCGTTTGTAAAAGGGTCTTTACCAGCTAAAACTGCTTCTGTTTTGGTAGCGTGAACGAATTTTGGAGATATACTTCCATAAACTATAGTAGCTTCTTCTAACAATTTTGAATTGGTCTTGAATTTAAATAAGAATCCTGCATTAACTACTGCATGAGCGTTTTGAGATCTGGGCATTATCTGAAATAAATTAAAATGTGTCGATTACAAGTTACTTTTTTTTGTATAAAATATTTAATGCCCCGTTCACGCCCTCGACGGATGCAACTTGCGACGCGACCACAGACTTTGACGCGACTTACGTCAAACGATACGCGCGCGCTTTATTTGTTTCCGTCGGTCACTCCGCAAGTCGCGTCTCGGTGACTCGTGGCATACGCTAGTAGTATATACATATACCTATATATGCATGGGACGCTCTAAACAACTTGTTTCATTTGTTTTTCCCGCAGTCGCTGTCACAAGTCGCGTGTTATTTGACCATGTTGTGGCCAAGGGGTTCATGTATAAGAAATATATTTATTTTACCTTATATGTTTTAAGCTTACTATTAGCCGAAAGAGGCGGTAACATTACGTTGACGATTATTTTTCGTTTCATGTCTGTGTTCAAGAAATCAGTGACAGATACCACTTTCATCGCGCTCACGCCTTCGGCTAAAATAAAACGTTTTTTGTAAAAAAAATGGTTATTTTCAAAGAAATAAGTGAAGATAATTAGGACTTTTCATACCAATTGTGATCATAGCTCCAACAGTTTCAAAAAGCAAAAATAAATCTGATTGAAATTCATTGTTGAGGTATTTCAAATATAAGTTTCCACCGATTGTGCCAATCTAAAATAAATAAAACATCATGAACGACTCCAAAAATATAAATGAAGTAATAAACAAAAACAAATAGTATAGGTAATTAAATAAACATAACGTTATTTACTTACATTTCTAACAGGAATATGAGCTACGAGATCCATATGATCGTACAATACTTTCAAATAACCAAAATCCTCATTAGTTTTTGATATTACAAGAAAAAGTTCCATCATTTCAGAAAGTGGCATTCCTGCTCCAATAATTAGATTTACATCTATTGTGTGAATTTTAAGTTCCACCACGTTAAAAATATCTATCAATGTGGGAGGATAATTAGTAACGTGGTAAACTCCTAAAAGAACAATATTTATTTTAAATAATAATCTTCCAACAATAATGATAGTTTCCAAGTAAAGACAAATTAATATAAAAGATGTACATACCTTGTCCAGTATTACCAGCAATCAGTTTATAATGACTATTTTTACTGATCACTTTGAAGACGTCATCCAATGTATAGGTTTTAAACCATTTAGTTATGCCACAATCTACTACTATCATTTTATTGCTACTGTTTTCTATTACACACCAATCTTCATCTGTTTTTACTTCACGAGCTTTGCAACTATCACTTGTTTCTTTACGATCGACATTTTTATTGTGAACACAGCTTCTAGAACATTTCTCACGGCAACATTTGACATCAGACAAATCTTCTAAGTCTATGAGCTTATTCATAAGATCTTCGTCTACATTGTTGGCAAATGTTTTAAATGCATCTGCAATTGGCCTGTATCCGGTACATCTGCAGATATTACTCGCAAAGGAATTTTCTACTTCTTTCATTGTTAGATTTCTTTTTTTTGCTTCGTAAATGCTGTAAGAAAAAAAAAAACATAACATATCGCCCTAAAGATCTAATACCTAATTTTGTTACTTCAACGACAACTTTTGAACGTGAAATACTACTTTTTTTGCTCTGTGTTCATTCACACATATTGCCATTTGGCATTCGCAGACATCACAAGAATTGGCATTTAATATTTCATACCAATTCTATTTTCATTCAATTTATAAGAAAAAACTTGACATATTATAACTATCCATGGTTACGTGGGACGCTGAATATTACTTACAAGATTCTTTCGACGGAAAATGTTATATTAATATAGTTGGAAAGGTCAAAAATACGGTTTATAATCTAATAAAAGCCACAGAGAATAATCAAAATAGTTTTCTATTTCACTAGCCGAGTTCCAAGAACATTATTATCGACAAATTGTCTGATTTTGATACTTTGAGTTTGCTGTATACCACAAGCTATACTTCAGTGGCCTGGTCAGTTATGTCGAATTTCAACCACAAAATTAGATTCACTTGGTTGATATACTTATAGCCTGTTAGGACACAAAATTAGATTCACGTGGTTAATATACTTATAGCCTGTTAGGAAGTTCATGCAATCTATTTTGCATTATGAAGGTAAGGTAAGAGAGAGTGTACCTGTGCATGCGCAAGCATTTGCAACAAAATTATTTCTCCTAGGTCGACGGTTAGTCTCCGTTGGATTGGCCGCTATTTCCGAAATTTGATCAGGAGGACTATTATAGATTATGTAGCATGTAAAAGGAAGACAATTTAAGTTCTTTCGTGTTTTAAAAGGAGCTCTTACCTATACATATTCATGACCCATCCAGGAGTACAGTATCCGCACTGGGTACCATTGAACTTAGCCAGTCTGTTCTGTATGTCGTGGTAACTGGTCATCTTGCTGCCGATGCCTTCAACTGTGATCACCTCCCAGCCATGGCAGGATAGCACTGATACTAAGCACTGGAATTGAAGTGATGATCAAAGAACGTTGTTGTTTATGGCAAAGGGGATTTCAAAAGATGGTGCAATACACGTCCTCATTGTAGATAAGAAAACTATAAAAATGAAACAATAACGATAGGTTCGTATTTGATTTACTATGTGTTAAGTACATCATAATGGGGTTGAAGATGGTACTTACGCCCTTGCCTAGAAATAACCTATTTTTAGGGGTATGAGGAACAGGGTGTAAAGTTCACTCATCCACCATAGAAAAGGGAGGATCCTCCGACCAGACGGGCGTTGTGTCTGGCGGGCAACTGCCCAATGATTGATGTTTGGTTTTTGTATAATTATATGTCCACTGCACGGTAAACTCTAATTGCGCGATGCAGGATTTTTGTGACGTCCGGATTTTTGTGTGACGTCAGGTCTTTGATGCGTAGTTCGCATGTGGCGATGTAGATACCGCCACATATTTATTGAATTGAAAAATTATAAGCAAATAATTAGAACTAGCTTACGGAATTGACTGAGAATAGCTTGACTTCATTGGTAGGAGGCATGGCTGCGCGTACGGCGACGATGCAGGCGCCGCATCCGCCCTCGTGGCACATCGCCTTAGTGCCACGCAGTTCTGCCACATTGCGGATGTAATCGTTCAGAGACACATCTGGACCGAATTTACCATCCGCTAAAAGTATAAAGGAATATAATATTAGCCTCCTATATTTTTAGATGATTAAAAAATCTACCCGAAAAGCATGGTGGAGTGATGAAAGATGTACGAAACTGGATTGAAGAAAATTAAATTAAAAAAAATTAGTTATGAAAAATTAATAAAAGTTTCCACCTACCTTCATATGTTTTCCCATTAATTTTGAACACAATTTTAGCCATGTCCGCTTCACGTCTATTACCAAACTAATTTGTGACTCCGTCGTTTGGAGTACCAACCTCTTAATCATCTCCAATGATACTGGCACATTATACAGAACTTATTGTTAAATTTAATGTTGCTAGCGGAAATAATAACACAATTGGTAATCTGTGGACTAATGAACAGTTTGCTTTTAGTTTACTTGAACCTAAGTGTATAATAAAAAGAATTGTATGTGTACACTGTAATTTTTATAATGGTTGGTGGCTATTGTGATGTTGTTGGTTGACAACTATCATGTAATGTTTTTAACTAGGTGTGCCCGCGACTTCGCTCTTAGGTATTTTCATTTATTTGCTGCTAGAATATAATCCCCCAAAGTGCCTAGGCTTCTCCAATTCAATGAGAAATCTAGGGTAAGTCCGGGGCAGATGGTCTTTCCAACTTATCAAGTATGTTCGGGAAATTATGGTGATTAAAGCAACCATTTTGGTCGTAAAAATAACTTTAGTCATATTTGTTATAGTTTTATTATCATAGTCAGTCCCATCTATACAATATAACGTGTATCTATTCATACATGAAATCTCTTAAGGAGTTATTGTACTCATCGTTATGAACAACTTTCATTATGGGACCAACTCTGAAATGGCGAAAAAAATCTGCTGTTCCCTACATTTCGACGAGCTATGCGAACATAAATGTAGGGAACAGCTGAATTTCTTTCGCGATCGATGCCTGATTGCGGCCAAGACTTGTATAGTACTTTTCTCAAATAATGCGCGGAAATTCAAACTGAGTAAATTAAATAAAAATTCCAGAATCATAACGAATAATGATAATTTTTCACGCGCCAATATGTTCATTTCGTTCTTTCAGTTCGTTTCTTTTTTCCTTTAAACAGTTTTATTTGCAAGCCAAACCGAAATTTAAATAAAATCTTGGTTAAGTTACCTCTTTGGTTGCCATGTAATGAAGTAAAAAGTTCGTTCCATTTTTAAATAACACTACAGTTATGAGTTTTCATAGTAATTTATTTTGCCGCTAAACAAGACAGATATGGATTTTCATAGTATCTAACAATGCCGGCCGCAAACTCACTTGTTTTAGACCAACACAGCAATTTGGATTTATCTCGAAGAAGGTTGTCAAAATAATGCTGAAATTCCAAGCATGTTTGAGAATAAGAAATTAGTGTACTTTAAAATAATACCTAATACATACACAGCCTAATAATAGATGCCCAAAAGAAAAGTAGTTTATGGAACAAAAATGTAGGTAATTACTTGAAAACAAAGTTGATTGTAATAAGGCCACTAATTAACGATTTCGTAATTAGTAGTAGTCCGTAATTAAAATAATTCCTGTTGATTATAAAATTATATTACGCGGACGGTTAGGTATGGGTGGCTGTAATTCCTTTATTGGAACATTGCTATACAGGATGTAAGGGTAAACACTCTTGTCATTCAAACCATGGGTAGTTGACTGAAATATAAAAATAAATGACCGAACACAACAAAAAAAAAACGTTGTTTTCATTAAAAGATTTTATAAAGTTTCTATTTGACACCGTGCTTGCTAGCGAAACAGCTGACTGACTAAGGGAGGGATCGCGCTCGCTGCCGCCGGTCAGGTCACATCCTGTACCCCCCGCCCGTGTTGAGACGCAAGTTCGTTGCCCTAGCGCATAGGGCAACGAATTTGCGTCTCTTGTGGTAAAATTTAGATCAAAAAAAAAAAAAAAAAGTTGTAATTTTCCATTGACTTTACGTTCTATAAATGAAATCAAACCACTGGTTGCAAGGATAACGGTGTTTAACCTAACACCCTGTATACACTAGGTTATTAAAACATTTGTGACTTTTATTTCGGGAAATATTTAATTGATCTTCTAAAAACTTATTACTTAGTAGGAGTTCGTGGCTAAGTAATAACAGCCACACGGGTCTCGATCTAATAGGTTAAGCTACGCTTGCCGGGGTTGGTCGGTGGATGGGTGACCATAATATACAAATCGATGTAGATATATTTGGTAACCACCTTTACATACCAAGAGTCTTCCGTGTCTCAAAAAGCAAGCCGTTGTTCTCGGCTGCCATTCCTGGATCTTTGACAGTCGTTATGGGTCGTCAGAAGCCCGAAAAAATGTTCATTATGAAAAATGTTCCCAATGGCTATGATGGGTTAAGTTATACATAGAACTGTGACTCGCTATTATTGAATGAAAATAATAAAAAAAGATGGAATGAATGAATTTTTAAAATCGGTGAAGTATTTTTTGAGTTAAAAGTACATAAATTGCAAGCAAACATACAAAAAATCTATCTGTACTGTCTAAAGTTATTTTGACTCATAAACAATATATATATGTGTCTACGAGTGAAAAATAAGTTTTGACAGTTATTGGAATCGTTCATCAAATTCTGCGAAACAGTTTTCGGTTTCGGGTTTGGAAACTGTTTTTTTTTCAGTTTAGTAATCGTTAACTCCTTTTTATCCAAGGTAAAAGGGATTACCTATTCAGTTCGCTTCTTTTAATATGGATACTTATCCTTTATAAGGATCATCTCAGATGACTTCCAGCTACTTAGATTTTTTTTTGGAACATTCTTCAGAACATTTAAACAAAAACATTGTTTTTTTTAGGCACCTACAAATCGTTATGTCATGTAATTTGTCAAAAGAATGCTTCCCTTTATTTTTACCGACTTCAAAAAAGGAGGAGGTACTACGTTCGGACGACTGTTTTTTTTTTTTTTTTTTTTTTATGTATGTTCACCGATTACTCCGCCATTTGTGAACCGATTTTAAAAATTATTTTTTTGTTCGAAAGGGTATACTCTCGAGATGGTCCCATATAAATTTTATTAAGTTTGCTTGCATAGTTTTTGAGCTAGCTTCAATATTACGTATTTTTCCCACAGTCTATTTTGACGATATAATTATTAGACTCCTTCACTGTTATTTACATAGCAGGTAGTAACTTGTGTGGGATAGGTACCACCACTAAAAAGTGAAAAATAAAAACTTTTTACAAAAAGAAACAACCGACTTCAAAAAAAACACTAAAAAAGTGAAAAATAACTTTAATTTCGGAAGTCGGTGGCAAAAAACGAAAATTAAAAAGCAAAGACACCGACTTCCGAAATTAAAGTTATTTTTCACTTTTTTAGTGTTTTTTTTGAAGTCGGTTGTTTTTTTTTGTAAAAAGTTTTTTTTTTTTTTTTCAATATTTCCCCGCATTTCTCTCTCCGTGATGGGTTTGGATTGTGTTTTTCTCTATTATAAATACAGGGGCCACCACCGCTTACAGCAGTATTATTTTAATCTTACTTCAGTGGGGGAAAGAGATGGAGCTATACGTCCTGTAGAGCTTCATCTCTTTCTTATACTGAAGTAATATTCAAGGCCCCCAGGTCAAGGAAGTTCAGTACTATGGATTACATATTTTCAAAACTCAAAATTTGTAATCCATTGTTATACGAGAACAACTGCCGACAAACTGTTATGCAGTTTGGCAGACTTTAGGTATGTTATTGTGAATACAGATTTTGGAATAAATAAAAAAAAAAAAAAAAAAGTAACTTACCCGGCATGACAAGTCATACATAAACTACATGTTTTGGTAATCGTGATTACATGTTCCAAAGACTCCATTTTGAAAGGGATAGCATAGCAATAGACAACGATGACATCAATTCGAAATTCAAAAGGTGAATTGTGAATCCGCGATGTTTCACCACTTTCGAATGTGTGCGGTCACCCGAGTGACGTTCGAAGTTAACTTTACACAATAGTACCTATTATAGAATTAAAAGTTATAAATATTTATGATTTTTTTTTACATCATTTTTAAAGTAGGTACTGAAACCACGACATGTGAAACCCTCGTAGATTCCTAGAACACTCAACATTTTTAACCAACATCCAGGATTTATGGATTTCCCTGCGTCACCCTCGATTTTCAGATAAAAATAACGTTTTTATTTCTTTTGACGGAACGTGTCGCAGTCAATATTATAGTGGTTGAACGCGTAAAGCTATATTTTTAGACGTGCATGAGAGGTTGCAGGTGTACCGATGGCCGTCGGCTTTCACATTTAATTTTTTTTATTGCGAAATGCGTCATTGGAAAGTCCCTTTTATTACTTTTCATGGACATCTGACAGTGAATGCAGATTTCACCAATGAAACTGAACGCGATTAGCACATCTCAAACGCGTTTAAGAGCTGTCAGTTTCATTATTAATAGGGAATATTTGTCACTGACAGCTCTTCAACGCGTTTTCGATGTGCAGGGGCTTAAAACAGTCACTTTAGCAGAATCATAATATGAAAATATTATGAATCATCATTAAATGTCACTAAATGACAATTCATAATATTATGATCTGCGTGCGATTCTTATTACGAAATAATTCATCTGTTTGGCAGTTTTCTATGGAGATTCGTAAAATGGTCCCCATTGATGAATTGCTTTTATGTAAAATTAGAGGAATTGCTAATGACAGCTGGGATTCAGGAAATGAACTGCTTTTAGAGGAATTGTTAATGTGGCCGGTTTAAGCCCCCAGATCGCGTTCAGTTCTATTGTGCCCTAAAGGCTCAGTTTCTTTTGAGACTTATTTGTTAAGTTTTGTGAGTTAAGTTATGAAGGCTGCAAAAACTATGATCAACAAGGCGTGATCATTGTTAATAGGTCTAACCCAGAGTATAGACTTGTGACCGATGGATGGCAAAAGGTTCTTCCCCTATTACATGGGACTTAAACATAACTGGTGAAATGTGGGTGTTCTATAGGTACAGCTCTGCCTGCCTAACCCTTCGTTGTGTTATGTTATGTGATATCATCAAGGCGTCTTAACAGCCAAGTAGATAAATATTAGCTACACTTCTCTCATTATGGACCATGATCATGGATGGATTAATAGTGTTCAAGTTTTACAAGACGTCTTACCTACAAAGTTAAAATAATGGTTCAGCTCAGCGTCAGTATAAATTGTCGACTAGATCAAGCTCACGGTTTTACTCGCACCCGAGAAGAATTTCTCATTTACGTGGATAAAAATTATTCTATAATAATGTTAATCCAAGGTATAGTTTGTCTATTAGTTTATCCCAATAAGTCCTGTCATTGATAACGGATTGAGTTACAAACATTCATATCGCCCCTGTTTCGCAATGGAAACTTGACAAATATCGAGATTTCTTTATTTTACGCATGTAGCGTTCGATCTCTACGAAGAATAGACATAGCTTTTTCTATACAAAGTGACAGTTTCCTTCATTTTTGACATCGCACCTTAGAAATCCTTCTACAATCTGTCATTTTGTCTTTCATTTCTAACGATCTTTGTCTAGGTCTTTTTGTAGGTAGACTATTTCGGAAGAATGTTTTCTATCCTAACCTCGTCGGAGGAGCTCGTGGCTAAGTAATAACAGCCGCTCGGGCCGATCCATCAGGTTAAGCTACGCTTGCCGGGGTTGGTCCATGGATGGGTGACCATTTTCACATATCGAGACTCCTCCGTGCCTCGGAAAGCACGTTAAGCAGTTGGTCCCGGCTGTCATTTGTGGATCTTTGACAGTCGTTACGAGTCGTCAGAAGCACGAAAGTCTGACAACTAGTCTAACCAAGGGGTATCGTATTACCCAGTTACTGGGTTGTGGAGGTCAGATAGGCAGTCGCTCCATGTAAAATACTGGTATTCAGCTGCATCCGGTTAGACTGGAAGCCGACCCCAACATAGTTGGGAAAAAGGCTAGGCAGATGATGTTTTCTATCCTAACCGTCAAAATCACACTGAAAATCGACATTTGTCTAAGGTAGTGAAGACAATTTGAATTTGGAAAAAAAATCCTATGACAAAGAATTAGTCGAATTATGTAAAAGAGTGAATTTCGTAAAAAAGTGCAGTTGACTCTTTCTACTTTGCTGCCGTCGTACTGTCTACACGAAACGTCATTTTTGTCTACTCGTCCGTCGACAAAATGGTGCTCATGCTACGCTTGCTGTCATTGATAACGGATTCAGTTACAAACTTTCAAATCGCCCCTGTTTCGCAATGGAGACTTGACAAATATCGAGATTTCTTCATTCTACGTAACTGTAACATTAATGTATTTTATACACCTTTCGTTACGAGTCGTCAGAACAACCAGTCTTACCAAGGGGTTTCGTATTACCCAGATACTGGGTTGTGGAGGTCAGGTAGGCAGCCGCTCCATGTAAAATACTGGTATTCAGCTGCATCCGGTTAGACTGAAAGCCGACCCCAACAAAGTTGGGAAAAGGCTAGGCAGATGATGATACAAATAAACATTTCGGAATAAATGCTCTAAATGATGGTCAAAACCGCATCAAAATCCTTTGCGTAATTTAAAAAATTAAAACATGTTTCGTTTTTTCTCTCAGCGATACAATTTTAGTAAAAAAAAAAAACATTCCATTCACGTTTTTCTTGAAAATCTATATTTACGACGGGACTTAATCTTCATAAAATGTTCACAAAATTTCAAAAGCAGAAAAATTATGAAAACCGTTTTCTCAGAAGAGTATTTATAATGGCGACCTGTACCTGTTTTCGCCAGATTTCTGTGAATTTTTCATACTAATTAAAGACGTTTTTAGTAAACTTGACGTGTTGCCACTTTTTAAAAGCGTTTAAAAAGTAGAACCACTTCTATTTTACGATTGCGGGGTGGCTCCTTTTTTTAAGGTACATACAGCTACACATCAAGCTATACATTCCCAGTTACTGCCGATCTCGCATTGTATAGGATTCTCGTGCAATGCGCGGTCAGCTTATACTGGAAATTTATAGCTTGATGTGTAGCTGTGTGTACCTGGGATTCTTGCAACAAAATTTATTTATCGACCTGTCAAACGTGCTAAACGCAAGTCAAGTGATCCGATTGGCTAATGATAATGCAGTCAACCAATCATAGCAGTTTACGGGCGCTTGACAATTTGGCAGCATTTTTTTCACATCGAATTGAAATAAACTTAACACTTTCGCGGAATCTGAATGAGACACAATTGAAGTTTTATTGTTATTACGTATATGGGCGTTTAATGTCCGCGAAAGTGTTAATATTAAAACAAGTTGACTTGCTAACTGTCAATGAAAATTCCTAAGTAGTAAGGGTGGTACAGTCACGGACTTTAATTGATGAGCCACCTTCAAACTTTTCAATTTTGCAGTTTCATACATTCACGAGATTACACGATTAAACACGAACTCAAATCGCAAGCTCGTAAACAAGATGACAAATAAATTACTTTTAATCGGAAATATCCATAGAGGTTGACTAATAAGTTCTCAATGATAAAAATAAATACAATGTTGCATTAAGTTTATCCAATCTATTTGATACCGACCTCCTTTCAATCATAGCTCATTAACTCGATAATTATGAAAACATAACTGAAAACAGTGACTGTTGAAATATCAAGATGACAAATAAATTACTTTTAATCGGAAATAGACTTATCCATTGAGGTTGACTAATAAGTTCTTAATGATAAACATAAATACAATGTTGCATTAAGTTTATCCAATCTATTTGATACCGACCTCCTTTGAATCATAGCTCATTAACTCGATAATTACGAAAACATAACTGAAGACAGTGACAGTTGAAATATCGAGATGACAAATAAATTACTTTTAATCGGAAATATCCATAGAGGTTGACTAATAAGTTCTCAATGATAAAAATAAATACAATGTCCAATCTATTTGATACTGACCTCCTTTGAATCATAGCTCATTAAGTCAATAATTCTGAAAAATTAACTGAAGACAGTGACAGTTGAAATATCGATGTCAGAGAATTTCTCCGTACGCTATCGCAACAGTAACCTAGCAACAATCGTTTATCGTTGCTAGGTTACTGTTGACCTGCAATTGGTTGACTTTGAGTAGTCACTGCTGTCAAGTTTGTAGTTCTGCTCTCAGGCAGGTTAGCCAACCGGTAAAGATATGAAATATAATTTTCTTCTTCTAATACGAAGACATATGACTTTGCGTGTCGGGAACCGAATAAAACCGATTTGCATTACACGGCTAAAATACGAACAGTGCCAGGTGGCTCATCAATTAAAGTCCGTGACTGTACATTATGATGAAGAAAAATTAAAAAATCTACAAGTAATGTAATTGAAAGTAGTGTTGGTGATAGAATCACAGACTTAGTTGCAAAGAAAGCAATTTATTTTTAATTACAGTTATAATGTCATGGAGGTTTCGTTCCGGAAAATGAAAATATTGTGAGAATTTTCTCTATTATTTCAAGGAGAAGTTATTACAGAACTGCATTTTAGTTTTAGAATTTTTAAAGTAGTTGAAATCTTGGTTGTCCAAGTTGATAAAAGATTCAGAAAAGGTAGGTATGCAAGTTGGTGCAAATCAATAAAATTTGGCATGGAAACCAACGAGTGTGAATCGTCGGTAAGCGTACAAAAACAAATGACGCTTTAGTGCATAACACACGCCTGAGGCCCTAGACAAAGTGACATTCTATCAGCGATAACGATGATGGAAAAAGAAAAAATGTATAGGATTGACTTAAGCTATCGTAAAGCTTATGTCAATCCTGTTGAAAGTCGTTGTAGAAATACGAAACGCTTTCGAAGCGATTGTCACTTGTCTAGGCCCTCTGTATTCACCGAAAGGGAGGTAATCAGAGGTAAATTAATTGTTAATCAAATTGACACACTACGTCAATTTTGAGGTTTATTGATTGAATTTTGAGTATTTACATCTAGATACGTACCTCAATCTGCCTAGCCTTTTCCCAATTATGTTAGGGTCGGCTTCCGATGGATTTGATACGTACCTATTTATATTATGTAAGTATGTGGATGACGGTCACAGAGGTGTCGATTGCGAAATAAGATTCAAATGTAATCGCGTCCTTTCAAGAAAAAACATCAAAACACTTCAAATAACATCGCATACAATTTATTCTAGTCTAAGCTGTCCCTCACATACATACATGTTGTTGATAGATACATTATCATGTAATAATAGGTAATACCTATTTATATAATGTTTAAGAGAAAGGGTACTTTAATACGTTACGATATTATCTTCTGGACACGGAATACGATTTCATGTGCCTAAAGTGGCTGGTAGCGTTGCCACGTTGGATGGCATGCTGGTTCAGAATTAAAATAATACTGCTATAAGCGTGGGTGGTAGGCTCCCTGATTCCTTGATATTTGAGCTATTCCCTGATAGTTGAGGTTAGGTTACATAACTGAAATTCCTATCCTATGTTAAATTCTTGTATTCAGCTGAATCCGGTTAGACTGGAAGCCAACGATAGGCAGACGATGATGATGGTTTACCTTCTTTTTTTTTGAGCGTTGGAAATCATCTAATGACTTCTCCCGCTCTGGGCGGAGAGGGCGTGTAAGACTTTTACTGACTAAAACCCACCCGTGTTCCTTCAGTTGCCCGTTGCTAAGGGTCCCGGTTTCCCTTTCGGACTTTCCCGTAACCCTGGATGATGGTATACCTATGTTACTATCTCTGTATTCCTTGTCGTGTTACGGTTTGTCGAAATTCTGTATTGAAGTCTTCACACGTTTCAGTGCATCTTTCACACGATTCTTATCGATATCTTTTCTTTGGTCATCATTTATCATATCAGCATGTACTGTGATATTGAGGAAGAAAATTCTACGAATTTCGTATCGAGTCGGAATCGAATCGTATCGTCAAAAATACCTTTTCCTGTCTCAATGATCTGTGTTGGCGGATATGTATTACGTGATTATGTCAAAACTCTCGAAGTCGTGAACATTCAACGACCTTGTCTGTCCCTTCGAGATATTTTTGGCTGGTATTTTTTGATAAGTGTATAGGTATAGTGAGGTGAAAACTTTATATATTTTTCTTCAGAGTTGGATCAAAACTGATTCATAAGTTAGCGGCAAAGTTCAAAAATAGAACTAAACTTATGAAAGTCCTTTTCATAAGTATTTTCTATTTTTGAACTTTATATGCGATGCTTAAAAGCTTCGATCAACAGCTTTAATAGTTATTTATGCAACTGTTATGTAATAAGGGGTATTAAAACACGAATGTGGGTTTACATGAGTGTTTCAATACCTAATTATTTACAGTTGCATACAAGGCTTTATCTATACCCATGAATATGAATCCTCTATAAAAGGTTTGCAATACTAATATCGAAGAAAAATGGAGGGATACGACGCACGTGAATTTGAATTTTTCGAATTCGAATACCATTTACAACAGTACGGTTTCACCAAAGGGCGTTGTACCACTGACGCCGGTGTCTCCCTAATAAAGAACATTTTTAACGCCTGGGAAGAAGCACAAGATGCCATTGGAATCTTTTGCGACCTCTCGAAGGCGTTCGATTGCGTCGACCATGAGACACTTCTGCTGAAACTAGAGCACTATGGGATTAGGAATACAGCTCTTGATTTACTAAGATCATATCTGAAAGATAGAAAAGTTAAAGTTCAAGTAAACGGCGTAAACTCATTGGGGTCTGAAATGGCAATGGGCGTTCCTCAAGGTTCGATATTGGGTCCATTCCTCTTTTTAGTTTACATTAATGATTTACCCCAATTACTACTAAACCAACCGAAGATGGTGTTATTTGCAGATGACATATCATTGATTTTTAAAATAAACCGACGGTCGCAAAATCTTGACGACGTGAATAGCGCTATTCTTCAGGTCCAAGATTGGTTTACGGTAAATAATTTGGTACTAAATAAAAAAAAAACCAAATGCATTCGATTTAAATTACCTAATGTTAGAAGTAGCGAATGTGACATCATATTGAATGGAGAAAAACTGGAATTTATTAATCAAACAGTTTTCCTGGGAATCACGCTAGACGAGAAATTACAATGGGGACCCCATATAACATCTCTTGCGGGGCGGCTAAGCTCGGCCGCTTATGCTGTTAGAAAGATAAGACAGTTAACAGATGTAGAAACCGCTCGTTTGGTCTATTTCAGTTACTTCCACAGCATTATGTCATATGGCATTTTACTGTGGGGTCGGGCGGCTGACATTGAATCCATCTTTGTTTTGCAAAAGAGAGCTGTCAGAGCCATTTATAATCTATGTCGCCGCGAATCTCTCAGGGAACTATTTAAAAGGATTAATATTATGACGGTACCTTGCCAATTCATTTATGAGAATATTATGTATGTAAGAAAAAATCTAAATCTTTTTAATAAAATAAGTGATAGACATAATTTTAACACTAGAAATAAAGATAAAATAGATCAACCATTTTTCAGACTAGCTAAAGTACAAACATCTTTTATGGGGTACTGCGTTAAATGCTATAATAAAATACCTAGTGATATATTGCAATTAAATGAAAGAAAATTTAAAACTCATATTAAAAGTACACTTTGTAAACAAGCATATTACAAATTAGAGGATTATATCCAAGATAAGAATGCTTGGAAACATGCTGGTCTTGCTCCATAGGACAAATTCGAGGCTGGACAAAATCAAACTGGTTGCTAATCTAGTTGTAAAATTTATTATTTTTATATCATCGATTTTTTTACATTTTATGATAATTAATCTCACACACTGTCCTATTAGTATTACTTGCAAGTTTGTAGAAATATTGTGTTATCGTACGTATACTTTAATGTTTGTAAATATGTGAGCACCATGTACCTATCACATACTTAATTTATTTATTTTTCATTGCTCCATTTTTAATTTTTAATTCTTTTTACCTATTGTAATTGTATTCTCGGTGCATCGTCGTAAAACATTTTTTTTTAAAAGAGTAACGGTGGAGTTTCTTGCCCATTCTTCTCCATACGAAAACTACCTTTTGGAAGGGGCAACTAGAATCAGTTCTATTTCTATGTATTTGACGTTCAAAAGTGCCTTTAATGTGCCTAGTTGAAATAAATTATTTGACTTTGACTTTGACTTTGATTTGTTTTTTTTTTAATTACGTTACTTTGTTCGTGAAACGCGCCTGCATGGCAATGTTCTTTTTTTGAATTGAGTTGCATTATGAAATTTAGTACAACATTATAACTCCCGTTTGGATGATATTATGGTTACTATGACACTGGTTTTAATGTTGGCAATAAGCTAAGTGTTTCAGGAACTTTTATAGAGGATTTATAGCATGGGTGTAGATAAAAGAACATTATTATCTTGCGAATCTGTCACAAGTTGTGGTGTTCTGAAGATTCCTTGCTTTCTGTGTAGTGACGAGAGAATGAATGAGGTTGAAAGTTCAAAACCTGTTTTGAAACAACCAATAGCGACTTTCACACCCGGGTTTTGATAATACGCACTCTATCAACTCAAATGTAATAAAATATGATCTGTAATGTTTCATAACTCCTTTCTCGATACGGTTGCGTAATACGGCTATTAAATAAAACTCTTGTAATTTGTAACGATGTTATTCAACATATGGGTCCGTGACGAAACTATACTTCAATGTCAATATATTATGTTGAGCTTGAACCTAAATAAACAATCGGGTTTGCTTACCAACAAGGGAATACTAACAAAATATAAAGCTAACTGCTATTAGTTGAGAAATTGGACCAATGCTCTCAATTTACCTATGTTTGATGGTATTACGAGTTTAGCGAAAATACATATTACATACATATGTCGGAGATACGTCAGGATTTATTCCATTAGAATCATCAGAAAACATCACGTGGGCAGAAGGTGGGTTTCGTGCAATGAAAACACACTGGGCGCGATACACGGCGTTTATTAGAATTACAATTAATCACAATAACTTAAAACCAAACGAAACGTAGGATAGTTCCTAGATTAGACTGGAGGTTCTGTTCTCCAGGACTGTCAGCAGGCAAGAGAGCTCGCCCTGGCGCCCCTCCAACAGCTAGGCTCCGTCGTAGCACGAAGTTAGCCGCGTGTCAGTGTTGCCACCACTCGCGTCACGTGCCGCGCTTCGTTTAGCGACCGTACTGATGACCGTCTCCGACACATATATATATATATTTTTTTTTTTTCATACACATATTACTTATTTATATTCATATAGATAAGATAATACTTTATGTGTGTATGTATTTATTGTATATGTAAACGGTACACCACTGACTACCTGCAGTATTGTCTCTCCTTCTTACTTTAATCCATCCAAAGGTTGTCTGTAAAAGATCGCTTTTAGCGATAAGACCGCCCGTTGTGTCGCCCTATGTAAAATTTCAAATTTATGTCTGTAATTTTTATGGTGTATTCTATCTATCTATCTATTTACATATCTGGCAAACTAGTGGTCGCCCGATCAGTGGTCGAAATAATTCCATAATTCTTTTAAATAAGTTTGATTGGATAGTTTATACTAATTCCATGTATATAGTACCCATGCTGCCATGACAGTACATACTAAATTAGGTTTATCTAACTTTAACCATAAACAAAAGAGTGTGTGTGTGCCAAACGCATGGTAGAGTGTGTAATGTTTTTTTATCCGACTGCCCCAGAAGGAGGGTAATGTTTTTCTTAATTGAATTTATTTCTAATACTTATGTATTGACTACTATAAATTCCATACTATACATACATTCAAAAGTAACTCTGTCTGTCTGTATGTCCTTATCACGCCTAAGCCACTAAACGGATTTCGATAAAATTTGGCAAGGAGATAAATGGCATCCCGGGGAAGGACATAAGCTACTTTTTACCGACATACCACGCCGGCGAAGCCGCGGGCGGAAGCTAGTTACATAAATATATTAGCTTTCAGCACTCCTTCTCCCTATAAACTTCAACTGTGCCAAATCCCAAATCCTCCAACCGCGTAATTTTCGTAAAAAGGTGTACAAAGTTTTTGCTTTACCTACGTGTTAATTATTTAGATTTATTTTAAGGGCTGGCTTTTTCCTTTGCCAGGAGCTAAGCATTGCTATACAACGTGGCAATGCCACCAGACTCTTGGGTGCATTACCAGTCGACAGTGATGCGGAGGAATTTTTCGACGCCATATTTGATATCGTATTTATTAAATTATAGTTACGATATTTAGGATAACCTATATCTCTGAAAAACTGGACTAAACAGTGATCGATGGCATTACTACGGCGTAGCTGATACAATAATGTCACTAATGCTACGTCGGCTACGCTCTCGTAGTCAGTGATCGATTTGCTACGAGTACTTAGTTGTTCAAAGGAGGTTACAGTGCCATACGAGTATATAAAAAAAGTCTCTACTTATTAAAAATCTTAAAAACTATCAACAAAAATCTCACTGACAGACAACACACGGCCTAAGCCCCTGGGTCTGGAAACATAGAATTTAACATAAGGGTTCCATGAGTAACGATTGTGAATACCAAGGAAGCATTTTTGAAAAATCAAACTCTAAAGGCGTAAAATAGGGGATGAAAGAATGTATGGAATTCCGTCATTTTTACTGATGGCAAATTCAAATGGGCACACGGCTTGCCTCATAATAAAATCAAAAATGAATGTGGGAAGTTAAGATCGGAAGATAAATTAGCTAATTGCTATAGGAATTTAAATATGAAACACTGTTAAACTTGTAACACCAGTTGCAGTTATTTATTCAGTAAATAGGTATTTGACAACTTAATTTTTTATTTCAATTTAAAATGCTCCAGCTTGTGTTTAACGGCCATGAAGATATTTTCCACTGTGCAAGGAGTTGCTGAAACAAAGAAATTTCAATATTATTACTTTGAAATTGGAACGCCAGGTGCACGTTACCTCTGATTTTGCATCACTCTCAAAATTACAGTGAACTTTATTCTCGTTTTACTAAGGTTGCTCTTGGGTTGCTGCCACTGACCAGTTTGTCAAAATCATAGTGATCTTTATTCTCATTTTAATATGGTCGTCAATTGGTACGATTAAATCGCGAACTCATTTGTTTTTCACACCTCGATACTGTCCGAATTTCAAAGGTTTTTTTTTATTTTTTTAACTTTGTAGTTTTTAATAATATCACTATTTTGTGTACAGTACTTGGTATCCTAAAACAATACTCACAAAGTTCTTTTTTCGGGAAAACCCTTTTCTACCCTTTGTTGAAAGGTACCAAAGAGTTCAGACACGTGTATAAATGTGAACTGTCTAGTATTTTTTTATTTTAATTTTTTACATAATTATTACGTTATATTTATTATATTTTGTCCCTGCAGGCTACTCCTGTCATTTTCAGAGAAAATACCGCTTTTAAATGTGTTACTGTTAATTGTTTTATGTAAGGGTTAAAGGGAATAATATATTATAAAAATAATGTTTCGCACGGTAGAAAGATTTGTAGAATATTATTATGGAGAGATCATTATTATGTACAAAAATTATCTTCACTCGTCACAATCACGCCAAAGCAAGTTTAGTCAAATGTAGGGAAAAGCTGTTTTTTTGTCGCGATTTCAGGGTTGGTCCCATAGTGAAAGTTGTTCAAAATGATAAGTACAATGACCCCTTAAGAGGATGCCCATGAATTAAATTTCATCCTGTATAGGTACATTTTTTAAATATTGTGTCGCAAACCATCATAATTATCTTACCCAAATCGAACCACACGTCTTCGTATCCGGCATCCAGACGAGCGGAGTGAATGGCTGCGTGAACCGCATGAAGGAACACTGTTGCTAGGCAGAATGATGGCTCTCCGGTTGCTGTGGACAAACACGAATAAAAAAAGCCAGTAAATTCATCCGATTAAATATCAACCTGATTATTAAAGGATTAAAATTGCCCTCAAAATTAGTGTCACTTAAAAGTATAGCGCTACACGGTTGTTTTGGCGCGTGGCGGAAATCGGAACTAACGCCGGGCATTATCTTTAGAGCTCCTTCTCGTACAGGCCAAAACTGTTTGCATGCCTTAGTTATGGTAGTTAGTGAGGAGCTCGTGGCTACGTAATAACAGCCGCACGGGTCGATCCATCAGGTTAAGCTACGCTTGCCAGGGTTGGTCGTGGATGGTTGACCATCTTTACATACCGACTCCTCCGTGCCTCGGAAAGCACGTTAAACCGTTGGTCCCGGCTGTCATTTGTGGATCTTTGACAGTCGTTACGGGTCGTCAGAAGCCCGAAAGTCTGACAACCAATCTTACCAAGGGGTATCGTATTACCCAGTTACTGGGTTGTGGAGGTCAGATAGGCAGTCGCTCCATGTAAAATACTGGTATTCAGCTGCATCCGGTAAGACTGGAAGCCGACCCCAACATAGTTGGGAAAAAGCTAGGCAGATGATGATTTATGGTAGTTAGTATAAGGATCATATAATTAAACTTAACATCTGTAACTTGTACCTACTTTCCGTGCAAATAAACAACTATTCTATTCTATTCAGGGTAGAGTGGAGGGCACTAGATCACGTGGACGCTAAGCCATGAGATAGACTGATCAAGTTAAATCCGCAGTGGGCGAGTCCATTGTATGAGTGCACTAAAAAATACCCATAATTTTTGATAGCAAGAAATCGTGGTGTGAATCACATTAGGGTATGTGCTATCAAAATTGTATCTAATAATAGGGCCATAATAGTGATGAGTGTTTACATGCCTACTGAAAGGGCTGAAAATATAGTGGACTTTACGGAATGCCTGGGACTGGTGAGTGCTATAATGAACATTGAGGATGTTGAATCTGTGTTTGTCCTAGGTGACTTTAACTCTCACCCAAGTGGGCTATTTTTCGGTGAGTTGACTCATTTTTGTGCCGAACATGAACTGGTTTGTGTAGATGTGAACAAGTTGGGCATATTGGCTCCTATACTTTTATAAGTGACGCTCATGGGACGTCAAGCTGGTTAGACCATTGCTTAGTCACAAAATCAGCATTTAATGCTGTCATTGATGTTAGTATCAATTATGATACACTGTGGTCTGATCACTTTCCTCTACATCTGGAGTGTAAATTTGACGTTCCATTGTTCCTATATCTAACTTGTATGATGCAAATAAACAAGATGTAAATGGTGAAGCAAAGTGGGGCAATAGGAACGTTAATCAAATACAGGAATACAGAGAATATTGTCATGAGCAATTGAGGTTAATTGATTTTCCGCATGATTTTATTCAGTGTGGGGACAAAATATGTTGTAACCAGAATCATAAACATTTACTGGATGAAATATATTGTAATATAGAGGCCGCCCTCCGTGAACCTGCGAAGGCTACTTATCGAAGAAATAGGCAACACAGAGGTAAGTGTGTAATAGGGTGGAACAGGCATGTGAGTGAAGCTCACGGGACGGCTAAGCTGATGTTCCGGGACTGGGTTGATCATGGCAAGCCGAAAACGGGAATAATATATGATGCGATGTGCGAAAGTAGAATTTTTTTTAAATCACGCTTAAAGTGGTGTCAAGATCATAAAGAACAAATTAAAATGGATAGGTTAGCGACACTGTGTACAGATAGGAATTTCTCTACTTTTTGGAAAGACACTAAAAAATTGAACTGTAAGCCTGGCCTTCCCGTGAGTGTTGAGGGTCATTCAGATCCAAGGCACATAGCTAATAGATTTAAGGAGCACTTCTTTGTTAGGTCACCACTAGGTCCGTCGGTGTCAATGCTCAGTACTGGGTCCCATGGTGTGGGGTTGAACCTTAAGATTTCTGTAAAAGTTGTGGCTCAAGCTATTCGACAGATGAGAAGAGGAAAGTCTCCTGGCCATGATGGTCTTAGTATTGAGCATCATGCCGGACCTCATATCGCACGAGTACTAGCAATGTTTTACTCGTTATGCATAAGTCACTCTTACTTGCCTGAACAGTTAATGAAAACTATTGTAGTGCCCATAGTTAAAAATAGAACGGGAGACATCTCCGACAAAAACAATTATAGGCCAATATCTTTAGCGACTGTGGTAGCTAAAGTGCTTGACAGCTTGCTGGATGCACAATTGGCTGAATCTATAGTTCTGCATGACAACCAATTTGGTTTTAGACCACAGCTGTCGACGGAAAGTGCCATATTGTGCATGAAGCATGCTGTCAGGTACTATACCCACAGGGGCACACCTGTGTATGCCTGTTTCTTCGATTTGAGCAAAGCTTTTGACTTAATCAGTTACGATATCCTATGGAGGAAGTTACAAGAAGTAGGGCTACCGTCTGAACTTGTGAATATTTTAAAGTACTGGTATAGCAATCAAAGTAATAATGTGCGGTGGGCGGGCACTCTCTCGGAACCATATAAATTGGAATGTGGCGTGAGACAGGGTGGCTTGAGCTCGCCCCTTCTTTTTAATTTTTATATAAATGCCCTAATTGAGGAGCTCAGCAGCCAGCGGGTTGGTTGTCGCATTGATTGTATATGTGTCAATAATCTTAGCTATGCGGACGACATGGTGTTGCTGAGCGCCTCGGTTTGTGGCATTAGGAAACTGTTGAAAATCTGTGAAACTTATGCAAATGTTCATGGCTTGATATATAATGTGAAGAAAAGCGAGTATGTTGCCTTTAGGGCCGGTACTAAGTGTCCCACTAGCGTGCCCCCTATAAAGTTGAATGGAGATGAGTTGGCTAGGGTACGTCAGTTCAGATACCTGGGTCATCTAATTACCGAAGACCTTAAGGACGACATGGACATTGAACGTGAACGTAGGGCACTGTCCTTGAGAGCGAACATGATTGCTCGCAGCTTTGCCAGGTGTACAAGTGAGGTAAAAATCACTCTCTTCAGAGCCTTCTGTACATCTTTTTACACCTGCAGCCTGTGGGCAGTCTATACTCAAAAAGCGTACAGTGCCCTACGGGTACAATATAATAACGCGCTTACAACGATGTTGCGGCTGCCCCGTCACTGTAGTGCATCTCATATGTTTGCGGAGGTGTGCATCGATTGCTTCTACGCTACTCTGCGCAAGCGGTGCGCGTCAATGATGAGCAGAGTACGGGCTAGTCGCAACAGCGTTTTATGTATGATAGCCAGTAGACTTGACTGTCTGTACATTGGTCGATGTATTAATGCTCACATAAGTATTGATACTTCGACTCATGGGTCGGGCAGGGCGAGTAGCTTAATGTTGTATTACTAACACTAGTTATAAGTTATTGTACTACTAACAAATTGGATCTTAGTTATCTTAAATAAACGTTTTTTTTATTTTATTATTTTTTTTATTAGACAAGACATTTCCTAGACAAGAAACTATATATTACGAAAATCATGACCGCTCTGACTAGAGTGCGACGACGAAGAAGAAAATATTTACTACTTACAAACAAAAAAATACGCGACGCGCAAACCAAAACGCGACGTGTTACCACACCGAGCGCTGGACGCTTTACTCTGCGTCCAGCGCTCGGTGTGGTAACACGTCGCGTTCTGGTTTGCAATTGGTCAATCGTCATCCTGAAGATGCCTCGTTGAGAGGTGAAACACGTGTCGATTTCTTACAGGGTTTTTATGACTCTTGAAGAATAGTCAAGCGGAATAGGTTACTAAATATATCAGCGTCTATTGTATTTTATAATGGATTTCCGCAAAGTCACGCCTGAATCAATTAACTACTTACAAACAATAATGGTTACTAAAAATATATTTCTTATTTCATCTTCATTATTTCGTACTAGACAATAGGGTTAGTAATACTTACGTAATATTCCTTTGCGTAATGTTGTTTACCTACCTATCTTATTACATTCGTTAGCACCCTATTGATATTGAAACGTCTTTGATAAAGTTATAGCAACAATAGTGTCCTAAGTATCTACGTTATTATTAACAAAAGATTTATCTCTTATTTCAGAATATACAGTATGTTAATTAAACGAAGGGCGTTTCCGTTAACACGCAATATTAAAGTGTCCATAAATGCTTATTAAGTATTTTTTTAACGTATCAATTTAATATAAAAAAATGAATGCTGATTTTTTTTTCGCTTGTATCGACGCTATACTATTAGAGCTTAGCGGGAACTCGTTTCATTAATTAAGATACTGTACCTATATTATAATATAATTAATAAGTTTTTTTTATGGAACTTAAATAAATAACTTCTACATTTATATGAAATGTGAAATAACGATGACCATTTATGCCCAAATCGATTACAGCCAATTCATATTTTAAAGTATCCTTCATTTATTCAAACCAGATTTAAGGTAATAGTCTGAAGTCAATCATAGCCTATGTTTAAAATTGAATAAAAATAAATATTATTTGTAGTTCCGGTTACATTTTCGATTTAATGGCGACGATAAGTGACAGATTACAGTTCATTTCGTTCATTCGGTTAATGTGATCAGATTAGTGGTAGGAGTATTCCTTATTTTGGAGGTACAGGAGATAACCATGGAGGCCACCATATTATTTATTTATTTATTGATATGGCACTTCAACCAACGCAATAAAACATACACAAATAAAAATCACATACAGTTTAGGGTATTGTGAATTGATTTGTGTTGTGAATTGATTTGATTTGTGGATAAAAATAATTATCTGTCTGAAAACACTGATATTAGTTGTCACTCGCTCATTCACTCACTTATATCACTCGTACTCGCCATAGAAACCTACTGTTACGTTCAAACGTTGAGCTCTTTGGTGTGTTATTGTTTGTTTGTTTATTTATTGTTTATTAAAAACTTGGCCGCACATTTCTTGCACTTTAAACTCGATATACACATTCTTGAAAGCGATATCTCATTGACGATTTTGGTTTTCTTACTGGACTTACAATACGTGTCAGTTTATCGGTAATTGGATACGATATTGCGGTGCTCTGATGATTGAAATCGTACATCATTGTTTCGGTGAATCAAATGTGTTTTACGCGTGTAACGTATTTAGAGACGTGCATTGAGTGAATTATCCGCGCAACTACAAAGCATCTTGATGGAAAACAACATGACGTGTTGGATCATTCAGTCTCCTTCAAAATGGCTAAACGGTGCTGATCCACGCATTTTGTTGGGACTGCCAATACTACTTCGTATGTGGGACTGCCCATCTCTTCACTGCCATGGCTTATAATTATTTAGGTTTTTTAAAATAAATGCTTAAAGATTGAATAAAAAAGGCGTACCTACACTGTTTGTGAGAGATTTGTTTTACTTTCCTTTACACTGATCGCCTTACTAGTATGTGGAGTACAAGCATCTGGTAGACCCACTCCAGATGTTTTTAGATATCCTAAGTCAGACTCTCCACCAGAGAAGTGCCTAGCGATAGAGGTGTATCTAATAGGATCGTTTGATTTTCATAGCATAGTTTGATTTCATTCTGCCTCTCCCAGTCTTGGTACATTTTAAGCTGGTCCCAGCCGCTGCCGAACCTAGTGGCGAGTTATGCCACATAATGTTGTTATTTATGTTGCACAATCTAGTCAAGCCCTACTTGCTTAAGCCAATTGTTACTTAAATCGAAATTCGTTACTGAACAAATTATGTATAAAAACGCCTGACACAAAATGATTCGCAATCAATAGTTTTTTTAAGTGTAACGGATCAAAAATGCCAGGAAAAAGATTTTTTTTGTTACCGAATATACAAAAAACTGCTAGTTTATCTGAAACAGGAGGAATTCTTTCAAAATGTAGGTCAAAAAGTGCTTTTAAATTCACCATGTGCAGCTTAGTAACGTGATCGTTTTTAGTAAGGGCATGCATGTATAGGACCTTGGTCATGGTCCTTTCTACATTTGTATTATATTCTACGTATAAAGAGTATTCTATTTCTTCTTCAACAATAATGTTATCTGATTCAAACGACCGTGACAACAAAAGCCTCGTTCATTTATTATGTAGATTTTGATATAATAGTAAAAATAACATAATTTAATAACTGTATAATTAAAACAAAAACTAACAAAATTGAGTTTTATTCTTCAATATCGCTCCAGTAAACATTGATGAAAAAATTCCTTAGCCAAAAACGAAAAACTCTTTAAGACATGGTTTATTCAGCCGTTTGTTTTATTATAATTATGTATTATTACCCGACTGCCCCAGAAGGAGGGTAATGTTTTTGTGAATAACGACTGAGTTAAATGTAATATTTTTAAAGTAACTATATTAAAAAATGTCGACTGTTACGTCTTTAACAAGCATAACCACAAGATCTTTTCAGCACCAGATTTAAAATAATATTGCTCGGTAATCGAACAGCGCCTGCAGGAGACATAAATAAATGAACACCTAAGGAATTATACATAAATGATCTCACACTTTTTAGGGCTCCGAACCCAAAGGGTAAAACGGGACCCTATTACTAAGGCTACGCTGTCTGTCTGTCTGTCACCAGGCTGTATCTCATGAACCGTGATAGCTAGAAAGTTGAAATTTTCACAGATATTTCTGTTGCCGCTATAACAACAAATACTAAAAATAGAATAAAATAAATATTAATGGGGGCTCCTATAAAAGAAATGTGTGTTTTGCCGTTTTTATAGATAATGGTACCGAGCCCTCCGTGCGCGAGCCCGACTCGCACTTGGCGTTTTTTTTCCCATTGGCTTAGGCAGAAACTTTACAACAAACTCCTTTTGCATATAATTCTTACTCAATTTACCTTTAGACTGCAGTACACCAAGTTCATTATTTCCGTTTCGACGGAAGTAAATCCTCATGTCAGAAGGAATGTCTTTGATTCCCGGGATCTTGTAGGTCCAGGTTCTGTCCGTGAGCAGCTTCCCAGTTGAACCATCGTAAACTATTTTTTCTGCGGTCCAATATCCAAGACCCATAACGAAGGCCCCTTCAATCTGTGAATGGTAAGATGTGTTTAAAAAAAATGGATTTCACTGCCACTGCCCAATGAAACGAATTAATTTTAGAGATATTAACACTTAAAATACAATAGACGCAGATATATTTCCGCTTGACTATTCTTCAAGAGTCATAAAAACCCTGTAAGAAATCGACACGTGTTTCACCTCTTACCGAGGCATCTTCAGGATGACGATTGACCAGTTGCAAACCAGACCACACCGAGCGCTGGAAGCAAAGTAACACAGTAACAGTAGTATTAACACTTACTTGAGCAATGTCAATTTCTGGACTCAAACTCCTTCCAGTATCTTCCAAAATATCAACCCTAATAATGTCATGGTTTCCAGTCAAAATGTCAACTTCTAATTCCAACATTCCAACAGCATACACATCATAGGGCTTCCCATCACTGAGATTGAACAAGGAACAAGCTTGAAGATCTACACCAGCACCATAAGCTCCAGCTATTAGTTCTTCCCATGTAGGTGTACCCATCTTTTCTCTGATTGGTTTAAGCCTATCGTTTAAAACTTCACAAGCTTTCTTAGCAGCAAATACAACGCACTCACTACCAACACTCCCTCCAGTTACAATAGCATTTGGAGAAATAAAGCTGGAACTAGGTTTAACACTGACTTTTTCCAAGGGTATGCCCAGAATATACGCGCAAACTTGGGCTGCTTTAGTATTTATACCTTGTCCCATCTCTATTCCTCCATGGATTAACACAACGGACCCATCACCATGATAGATTGATATCAAGGCATTGAAGTTTCCTGTATAAAATATATCAACTGTCAATGGTATCATTTTTATGGCACGTTTTCTCCATCGGTTACTTTTATTAAATTCTTCAACTTGTCTTTTCCTGTCGTCGTAGTTTGCGTCTATTTTTATTTGGTTTATCAACTCTGGGATTGGATTTTTCTCTGTAGGCATGTTTAGAAGTCTCACTTCAATCGGATCTAGTTTTAGACTGAACGATATCCTCTCCATTATGTATTCTATCATGGCAACGCCTTCAGCTGAAACTGTATAGACAAATAAAAAAAAATTGTGAAATTCATTAAATATTTCATAAAAATGTAACATTTCCAATAATATAATTATGTTACCGGTTGATTTGGTTGTTTTATCAAACAAACAGAAAGTAGGTAGGCCATAATAATTATATTAGTATGTTAATCAATAATGTGATGATTAATAATTACAATCTCTTGCACATGTACAACAAGCGTTTTCGTTTGAATTACTTGTGGTTGTTATAATTATGCTGATTGTCAATTTGACAAAATTATCGGAACACAAAATACAAACGATATTGTGTTGTTTCTAACTGTATTGTTGTTACTCGCTATAAATGAATTATTTTCTTTTCCAGTTTCATTAAAATGTAAATCAATTTCTTTGAAATCGATTTGAATATGTATCAATTAATGTTGTTTTATAGGTACTTTGTGACTTCAAACTTTTAGATTGGTTATTGAATCTATCAAAAGTAAGAGCTATAACGTTTTTTGTCAATTGTACAGTAGAGTTGACCGAATGTAGGTAAAAAATCATCAATCGAAAATCAATAAGATTTCGTTTACTTACACGGCGCCCTACACCAAGTGTTGGATGGTTTGTCAGTCAAGACACTGTAAGGGGTGATGGACCACCTCTTGTGATTATAGCAGTTGTGGAAGTGTGTGGTAGTGAGGAATGTGAGGACTTCGTTGTAAGAGCAGCCGCCATCTTGGTAGAAGGTATTTTTCAGGTACTGGATTTCACCTTCAGCGTTTACGCCAACCTGAAAAAAATATTAGAATTATTTAACCTGAAAATATTATAAGTACTTAAAAAATATTTCTACCATTCGTCAAACTTTTACCAAGTTTGAAGAATGGTAGAAATAATTACTATTTTATATTATTAATTCACTTATAACATTTGCATTATCATTTTGCTTGACCATCTCATGAAAACCCAATTTGATTATTTTACTAGCCAATATTATTTTTAGGGTAGGGCAATTTTTTTTTTTTTTTGGAAAAATAAAATAAAAATTTGCCCGACCCTCTGGAATTTTTCAGGCAGCCCGGGGTCTGAATTAGTGCCCGGTTGATGGCAATAGGGTCGCCCCTTAAAAGGTACATGGGACTTAAACATAACTGGGGAAATGTGGGTGTACTACAGGTGCACCTATGACAGAAATACAGGCATGATGCGTACATAGCCATCCTTGGTTTAAAAAAGATAACCTTAATGTTCTTATAGTTTTCGTTTTGTACCTCAAAGTTGCACTTAGTAGGAACTCGCTTTCCAACTGACTTCATATTTGTCTGCAAAGGCAGAATCATTCTGCACGTTTTGTTCAATAGATGGGTGACCAATGCTGCAGAGCATGCAATTTGAGCAGATCGAGAAATTTTACCACCGTAGCCACCCCCAACTCGACGAACAATCACGTTTATACTGAAATCATGAAGAAGAGCCAACTAGTAATTGTGTTTAAATGATAAGTGCTTATTGTCTAAGCAAGAAAGTTCAAAATAGATTTCCATAAAGTACCTGTTAACGGGTACTTTCAATGTCTGTGCGATTGCAACGTTGGTTATATCAAGCCACTGTGTAGACGAGAACACTTCCATTCCATCTTCGGTAGGTCTTGTCACACACGTTTGAGGCTCCATGTAATAATGGTACTGTTCTTCCATTTCCAATTCTCCAGAAATAATACTTTTAACATCATGTCCAACATCAGTCGGTTCAACGGCTTGATCCGCTCTCACTCTTTTGCTCTTTTCTGGAGATTGTAAAACCTGGTCAATAGTTAGCATAGGTTTATTCTTGCTTATTGAGCTGTATCGTATTTTGACAAGTCGAGCAGCGCTGTTTGCTGTTTTCTCTCGATCTGCTACTATTATGGCAGCCGGTTGTCCGTAGAACTTGACTTTTTTGGGACATAGTATTTCTTCTTGATCCAATATGAAAGGTATATTAGACGGGGTGAATATATTATCCCCTGGGATGTCTTTTGCTGTGTAGAAAGCAATAACACCGGGTAATTTCTGAAACAAATTATATATATTATTCACATAGCTACCAAATCACAATTTTGTAAAGTTAATAGTTTTACGGTTAAATAATATAAAACTATGGTTACATCTATACTCACAAACGCTTCAGAGGTATCAAAATCTTCAATCATAGAGCCTGGAACAGCATCAGCAGTAACAAAGGCAGCAAAGACTTCGCCAGCTTGCCCAGGAAGATCATTAGCAAATGTAGCTTCACCACTGCACTGTACCAATGCTTCTATCTTTGGAATAGGCTGATTTAATGGCCATATACTTTTGTCTGTTTCAAACGATTGCATGCCTTTGGATTTATGACGTTTTATCGCTTCGCCTCCTGATTTGTATAATGGATTCATTTTGTCGCTTGGACAAAGACTAAGTATTGCCTAAAAATGAAGGTTATGCCAATTAATCCAAGTCTAAAAAAAAACCCAGTTACTTATCATACACAGCCATTCTTTTCGTTAAAAATATAGTGTGTAACGATCAAAATATATAGTTTATCAAAAACTCTAGCTTTTTATACTTTGCCAACTTACCTTATAATACAAAGATAAAGCTAACATCTTCCTGTAAGCTGCTGAAGGTTCAGGCGGTGCATCAACAGGATTTATCTCTTCTTCTAACGTTTTCAATGCTAACTGCAAAGTCTCATCAGTATATAGATCTTTTCCTATTAAGACTTCCTCAGTTTTCGACGCATGAGTGAATGTTGCTGAAATACTGCCGTAAACAAGTGTAGCTTTTTCTACTATACTTGTATCTTTTTTTAATTTGAATAGAAAACCTGCGTTTACAACTGCGTGTGCATTTTGAGATCGAGGCATAATCTGCAAGAGAAATAGGACCTAAGACTCTTTCGATTTTATGATGGTTTCTGCATGATTCGATTTTATGATGGTTGGAGCAGCTATACTCTAAGTGTGTTCCGCGGAACCCTAGGGTTCCGTGATACCTCTGTCGGGGTTCCGTAAGAATTTAGAAAAAAAAATCAAAACACCTCTCTCTGGTCGCTCCGCGGCTGCGCGGACTCCGCGGCCGCGCGGACTCCGCGGCCGCGCGGAGACAAAACGCTATGAACGTTATTTATTTATTTATTTGTATTTGTAGAAACATGTGTTACAATAGCTGGTACAATATCTCATAAGTTTGGTATCAACAATTTTATACAGCGGCAAACTTAAAACGAGCGGGTAGTATACTTGTGAGCGCGTAGTCTCTTTGATAAAAGCCGCCTCTGAATTAGACGCTATAGTTGTCAACAAGCGACTTTCGACTCTAACTTCAAAGGATAAAGTCGATATTGTTTACAACGCAATTTTTAAATTTCTGTTTTTATTTTTGCTTTTTGTTTATCAAAGGTGCCGACTCGAGTATTTTCTAGAATATTTGAGATCGAGTCTAGGACTAAGTATAAAAGCGTCGCCCGTCGTCAGTTGACGATTAGCGTTCGGAGCGATAAGTTACTGCCTACTTACAAGCTCGCTAGCGAGAAACTAGTGTTCATTGTTTTACTGCCTGCTGTATTCTGTTGTCTCAGTTTTGTACATTTCTTCACCGTAGGTACTAAATTTAGTCTCTTATACGCAGAACGATTGTGGATTATCTATCCTGACGTGTAACATTATAAATAAAGAAGAATGGAACGTTGGCTTAAAGGTGTTAAACGTGTTGCAACAACATCTTCTAATGACGCTGAATGTTCAAAAGCAGTGCGCGCGGAGAATATAGCAATCACCGATTCAGAAGATGATGCCACGACGTCAAGCTCGACGGTTTCAAAGACGAAAAGAAGGAAGTATGATGAATCTTATATCAGTTTCGGATTTGTTGATTCCAACGGCTCACCTCTCTGCATGCTCTGTAGTAAACTGCTTCCTAATAGTTCCATGGCACCTGCCAAATTGCGCCGACATTTAGAAACTGTACACCCCGAGTCTAAAGACAAGAATAAAGAATTTTTTGTTCGCAAAAAAGATCAGTTATTAGAAAGTCAAAAAAATATGATGCATGTAACACAAACTATCAACGAAAAGGCCACGGAGGCATCATATTTAGTTAGCTATCGCATTGCACAAGCAGGTGAAGCGCATACTATCGCTGAGAAATTAATAAAACCATGTGTATTAGACATAACAAAATGTATGCTCGATGAAAAATCTGCAAAGCATCTTTCTACTGTTCCGCTATCAAACGATACTGTTTCACGACGAATCCATGATCTGGCAAGCTACGTCAAACAAGAACTAGTTACACGTCTACAAAATACACGATTCGCCTTGCAAATGGACGAGTCGACTGATGTCGCTGGTTTGGCTATCCTGCTGGTTATTGTGAGATATCTATATAAAAGTTCTTTTGAAGAAGACATGCTTATGTGTTCATCGCTGCTTACAAACACTACCGGGGAAGAAATTTTTAATAAAATAAATGTATTTTTTGAAGAAAATAATCTCAGTTGGAACAATTGCATTGACATTTGTACAGATGGGGCCAAGGCGATGACAGGTAAAACAGCAGGAGCAGTGTCACGAATTAAAAATAAAGCGCGTAATTGTAGTTCCAGTCATTGTATTCTGCATAGACAAGCACTTGCGATGAAGCAAATGCCGTCAAATCTAAAATTAGTTATGGATGAAGCGGTAAAAATAATTAATTTTATCAAATCACGACCACTACAATCCCGATTGTTCTCATTATTGTGTGAAGATTATGGCAGCAAACATAAAACACTGCTGCTCCATACAGAAGTGCGATGGCTGTCTCGGGGTAAAACTTTAACATGGCTATTTGAACTTAGAGCCGAGTTACAAATGTTTCTTTCAGCAGATACTTCTTTTAATTTGAAGGACCGTTTGTATGATAAAACTTGGTTGTTCCGATTGTCTTTTATGGCGGATATCTTTCAAAAACTTAACGAATTGAATTTATCGTTGCAAGGTAAACAGACAACAGTGTTTCAGGCCTATAATAAAATAACTGCTTTTAAAAGAAAATTAGATTTTTGGATCATTTGCATTGGTAAGAAAGAAATAGAAAGCTTTACGTTACTCAGTGAGTTTGTTAGCGAAAACGACTCAGTAATGTTTGAAGATGATGTGTTTGAATTGGTCCAATATCTCAGTTCGATGCGCGCATCTTTTGAAAAGTATTTTCCCGAAGAACACAATACAAAAATTAAAGTGAATTCATGGATTCATAATCTTTTTTTACCCAACTTGGAAAAGCCTGAAAACATGTCAAACGAGATATATGAATCTCTTTTAGAAATGTCATCAGACACAAGTATGGAGTCACTGTTCAAAACGACGCCTCTCAATGATTTTTGGTGCAGAATCTAAGATGAATATGCAATGCTTGGCCAAATGGCTCTGGATATTCTGCTCCCGTTCCCAACTACATATTTGTGCGAAACAGGATTCTCTACCTACGCAGCCACGAAAACAAAATATCGCAATAGACTAGACGCCGAAGCTGATATGATACTCTAACTTTCTTCCATCAAACCTGATATCAACCAATTGATGAAAAATAAAAAACAGTTTCATACCTCCCACTAGTTAGATTTTTTCTTTTTTAATGTTTTCTATTGTTGTCCTTGCCAAGTGGTGAAGTAAATAATAATTAGTAACTGTTACATTGTACTTTTATTATGCTGATTAATAAAAAATACACTTATAAAAACAATTGTTTTATTGTAGGGTTCCATCAAGTATTTTGCTTCCCAAAAGGGTTCCGTCATTTAAAAAGTTTGAGAACCACTGCAGTGTAGAGAAAACTATGCATGATATTCAAATAGACAGATTTTAGCCATACCTTATAAGTTTTAAGTGCACAGCAGTGCGAAAGTGGTGGCAGCAAAATGTTTTTAATAATCTTGCCTTGCATAGATAATTTGAGAAAGTCTGTCATTTTCATCTTTTGTTCCTTGTTTGCGCTTTCAGCTGTAAGAGATTATTATGCTGCATTATACAAAATTATTATAGAGTTATACCTGTTTTCATTTACTCTAGGTGACATTTAAATGTTAGGCCTAAAATTATTGCACTGTTGATTATTGCATTTTCAAACTCGAGCCGAGCGTTTAGAATTCAACAGTACGCTTTTATTTAGTCATTTCATTTCAGTGTCGCCTATTATAAGTGTGGAAATGGTAAATTAACAGCTATGTAGCAGAAGACGTTTTTAATTTGTAAGACGTTTGTGAGAGTTGAAACATTTTGAGTTAGTTTAGTCCAGTGTGAGAACTTAAGCTGCAATGCAAAAAAAAAACGTGAATCCCTTAAAATAGTGAATAACAAAGTCATTATTTGACGATTCTTGACTACAATTTAGCAGTTTAAGTTATGTTTAATTATATTAACATTATAGTGAATAGACCTACAGTGATACGTAAAAAAAAACAAAAATTTTGTGTTGTAAGTATTATGAACAAAACCAACAGTATTAATTTACTAGTTATAGTTTGACCGATATCGCTTTACCGCGCGTCAGATATGTGCAAGGCGAGACGGGGGCAGTGCAAGCCGCTCTTTCTTCAACGCTTGCAGCATCCCACTACTCATTCGTCAACGTTTACGGTCTCCCACTCCCCACACGTTCCTAAAGCGTGGTACAGCGCTATAGGTCAAACTATATCTGTTATAATTATTAATTTTATGACTAAAACTTTGTACAATTCGAATAGTTACTTCACTATCTCTCTTACCAATAGTTATCATTGCTCCCACAGTCTCGAAAAGTAGGAATACATCTGATTGGAATTCATTGTTGAAATGTTTCAAGAACAGATTGCCGCCTATTGTGCCGATCTGAAACATGCACGTTTCAAAATAAATTATTTGTTGCGACCTTTATCTCGATGCATATGCATAATTTAGTCTCTAACTTTCCCACTGCTGAGACACGGGTCGTCAGAAGTCCGAAAGTCTGACAATCAGTCTTACCAAGGGGTATCGTATTACCCAGTTACTGGGTTGTGGAGGTCAGATAGGCAGTCGCTCCATGTAAAATACTGGTATTCAGCTGCATCCGGTTAGACTGGAAGCCGACCCCAACATAGTTGGGAAAAGGCTAGGCAGATTGGATTTTTTTTCCCACTGCTGAGACACTGGTCTCCTCTCTATGCTAAGGGCCATAATTCATGACGAGGGCCCAGTACGGGTTGGTGGATGTAACATGACTTCCAATTTTAAATAAATTTCACAAAGTAAAGTGCCTGGCTGGGCCACACGTCACGATACGTAAGTCGGAGCAGTTACCACTGGGCCAACACTTCTCTCTTTCAATCTTCAATCAATGCAATCTTTCGATGAGCAAATTCAATTAAACCAATAGGTATAAATATTATGCTTACATTCCTCACAGGGATGTGAGCTACTAGATCCATGTGATCGTAAAATTGTTTCAAATAGGAAAATTCTTCTTTCTCTGCTGATAGTTGTAGAAAAAGCTCCATCATTTCCGACAATGGCATGCCAGCGCCTAGTATAAGGTTCACATCAGTCGTGTAGCCCTTTAGTTCAGCTACGTTGAATATATCAATCACGTTTTTAGGGTACTCCGTGACGTGATATACACCTGCAATAAAATTATCCTCAGTATACCTATAACATAATTTTTTGTTTATGCTAAACCCGAAAAGGGGTCATTGTACTCACCATTTTGAACAACTTTTTCTATGGGAACAACCTTGAAATCGCGAAAAAAAAATCAGCTGTTCCATACATTTGTGCTGTTTTTTTTTTCGCGATTTCAATTTTGTGATTTCAAAATGATGAGTACAATGACCCCTTTTCGGGTTTAGCATAAACAAAAAATAATGTGTATAATTGAGTGCCGTATAGTCTATGCTGAACAAATCTTTCTTTATATTTATATTATTTTTAAAAGTAATAATAATAGTAGTTTAGTAGTAATCTCGTGAAAGCTGAGAAAGATAAAAAAATCAAGTATCTCGACTTAGCACACGAGGTTGTCGACATGTGGGACGTGGACTCTGCAATCATTGTACCGATAATCGTTACGGTCAATGGCCTAATAGCGAAGAGCCTCGACCAACATCTCAGGAGGCTCTCATTGCGCGGCTGGGTCAAGGGCTTGATTCAGAAAGCAGTACTTCTGGACACGGCACGCATTGTGAGGAGGTTCCTCTCCCTAGAGCCCTGACCACCGGCAGCCTGGATCCTGAACCTGATGCCGATGGGCTACTAGTTTTTATATTTTTAAATGTTTTTTTTTTTTTTTTTTGTTTGTTTGTTATAAAAATATTTAAAAATGTAAAGATTGTGTATTTAAAATGAAATAAAGAAAGTAAATATTGTTATTATTAAGCAACATTGTCGATAATAAAATTGTGTGATGAACTTTTGACTTCTAAGATAAATTAATTTATGCGATAGTATACTGGTTCTGTCTATGTAACAAATGAGCTATGCCAGATCACAAAAAAAAATTGACCTCATACAAAACTAGTGGATATCCTTGTACTGTTTTTTCTCTTGCTTATAAATATTCGTTACCTTGACCGGTGTTTCCAGCAATCAGTTTGTAATCTCCAACACTCATAGCTTTGAAAACATCACTCAGATTGTAAGCTTTGTACCATTTATGTTTACCAGCATCTAATATCATCATCTTTTCATCACTTATATGAATGAAATCATGTACTTGTTCATCTGTTTCTACATCTTTGTTATTGTCATTATTGGCTTTTATAACTCCTTTTAAACACCTGTCGTTGTGAGTACATTTTTGTCTACATTTAAGTGCACAAGGATTTATAAAGTCCAAGTCTTCAAGATCACATAGTTTGTCTAGAAGTGATTGATCAGCATCCTTAGCAAAGGTTTTGAAAGCATCAGCGATGGGTCTGTAACCTGTACACCTGCACATGTTTCCGGCGAAAGAATTCTCAACTTCTACTGAAGTTAGATTTTTGTTTTTTGATTCGTATAAACTGAAAATAAGAAAATATTGAAATGAAGATCTAGTTGAAAATAAGTTCGAACAAATTGTAGGTCTGTACCTGGACTGTCAGATACCATTATGATGACTTGCTTTTACTATTATTTCGTGACGAAACGAGAACAGTAAATTAGAAATAGCTGTTTTAGGTACTAAAAAGATACATATTCGCACATCACACAAAGAATAGCAATACTTATGACCTAGTTTTATTCGTCTTTTTACGGCGTCGTAAAAGATTAGTATTCTGCGCACGACCGTATAGGAAAAAAAATATACAAAATTGCGTAGGTTTCACAAAATCGTTTGTTATTCGATACTGGATTGTTACACAAGGAGTGGATGTTTTGTGAAAGATATGAAAAATGTTTGGTTTGTGGAGTATTGTTTTTTTTAACAGATGGATAGAAAGTATTCTTATATCGTATATACGATGACTATTCAATGTTTTTTTTTATAGATGGTAGTTGATGATATAGCTTTAGTAACAATGTTTTAAATTATCACGGTTTTACCTATATTCACTTACCTTAAACTTTGACGACAACTCAGACGTCAAAATTATGTAATTTTAATGTAATCTTAACTTTTGGCAATGTTTATAAGTCATCATCTGCCTAACCTTTTCCCAATCATGTTGGGGTCAGCTTCCAGTCTAACCGGATGCAGCTGAATACCAGTATTTTACATGGAGCGACTGCCTATCTGACCTCCACAACCCAGTAACTGGGTAACTGGCGATAGCCCTTGGTAAGACTGGTTGTCAGACTTTCGGGCTTCTGATGACCTGTAACGACTGTCAAAGATTCGCAAATGACAGCCGACAGCAATGTTTATAAGTAAGGGATTAAAAATTCCTAACATTTACCCATCATGATCTTACCTGTACATGTTCATGACCCATCCAGGAGTGCAGTACCCACACTGGGTGCCATTAAACTTGGCAAGTCTGCTCTGTACGTCATGGTAGCCTTTAATTCTGTTCCCGATACCTTCAACAGTGGTCACCTCCCAACCGTGACAGGATAGTGCCGATACAAGACACTGGAAAAAAATAAAGAAACATTAAGATAATATGCAACGGTGTGTCTTTAGATTTCCATCGATGTAGAATCGATAGCCCTTGAATTGACTGAACAAGACTACTCAAATCTCTGTGGTTCTTCCCTCAAAACACCATCTCAGACACTAGTCTGCATTTGGCCTGACCAAGATTATGTCTGAACTTTAAAATAGACTCTGACCTCTGAGTTTGTTTCGATCTTTCTTTTCAGAGTAGGGACGGAAGCACCGATTATATCATAATTTAATTTTGACGTGTAAAAAAACACTTTTGAATCAATTTCCTGATATAAATGTAATTTATCATCATCATTTCGCTAGATAGACTTACTTCTTTCATAAGGCTGCTAGGATAATGAAGGAGATGAAGAATCAGGTGCTAGGACACTACTTGGGAGCGGCTTGAGTATGTATTAATTAGCAGTAGACTGCGATAGGTCGAGTTCAGTGAAGGTCTGAGTCTAAGGCTGACATAATTTATTTTACCTTGAAGAAGAAGCTTCCGTGTCTGATTAAAAGATCACAACTCAAGCATTTAAGATTTCACTATACTTTAAAAAGTCCGGGTAAAATATCTTGTGTGTTTATTTTTATTAGGTAAAAACATATAAATCTGTAAGTGACACTAGTAACTAAATTGCAGAAAATGTTTTAAAATAACCTGAACTTTACTCAAAAGGGCAACAAAGTGCCCTTCAAGACTTCATTTAGACGTGCTTATGTAGGCTCCGGTTCTCGATACTACTCTTAAATATATGATAGAATATGTAGGCGTTTAGTAGTAATAAGAAGTCTGAAACACACCTAGTTACTTCTTTTATCATAGCTGATAAAAAAGCAAATAAATACGTCGTCTTTTTATGTGAGACGTGTGTCATTAAATGTTTCAAAGAAGCGTAAGATCGTTTATAAATAAGTACTTAATATGTAGGTAGGTTATAGCATTCGTCTTTTTCTAGCATACCTATAAACATTTTTACAAAGGCCTTTGATTCTGTAGTACTGCCATACAATAACCTTGGTGTGTTATATTTGAAATTATCATCACCATTTCAGCCGATAGACGTCAACTGCTGGACATAGGCCTCCCCCAAGCATCGGGATTTCGACCGGTTCTGTGCTTCTCGCATCCAGCGGATTCCTGCGATCTTCACTAGGTTATCGGTTCACCTGGTGGGAGGCCATCCGTTTCGCGGTCGCCACTCGAGAACCTTTCAGCGCCATCGGTAATATGTTCTGCGAGCAATGGGCCATCTGTTCTGCGAGCAATGGGCCATCTGTTCTGCGAGCAATGGGCCATCTGTTCTGCGAGCAATGTACCTTACCCACTGCCACTTGAGTTTGACAATTCTTCGGGCTGTGTCGGTTACTTTTTCTCTCCTGCGGATCTCTTTATTTCTAAATCGATCCTATAGAATCACAACCAATCACAGTGTTGAGCGACAATCGTGCATTATTGTGATGTTCTGAGAAATTCTTTTGTACATAAATACGAAGTATTAGCAAGTTGCCAGCAGCATTTGTTCACGCAACACATGCAATGTTGTTGGAAATATGTTGCTTACTTTACTTAACTTTGTTTCCGGTGTATACGAGACTCATCAGCAATACAACTCCTTAAGTTCTTATAAGTGCCAATGGCACTTACATGTACTTAGGCACTTACATGAACTTAATGTTTATAATTCAGTAAATCCATATTTGTTACGGCCCGCAAACCGCACTTATCAAAATTTTGTTTCAGTGCTATTAGTAGACGTGCTCAAGTGCGGTTGGGAGAAGTGCCGTTCAAATCAGTGCTAAAAGTGGAATACCTCAATCATATTTAGATCAACATACAACCTGATACTGACCTGTCAATTGAAAAAACATAAGAAAATTTGAATTTCGCGAGCTACCACAACGCATCCCCCCTTAACCTATGAATGTCTAGTGCAAGGTGCAGCTTCTCATTGAAAGTCCTAGATCCTTAGGTCAAAGTAACAAATGTGAGCTTTCTTCTTTAAATACAGAGTTATTTTAGTTATCAAAATGCTCTAACTAGCGGTACTTCATCGGTTAAAAACAAAAATCCTTTATTAACTTTGATTCTGTCATCATCATAGGTAGGTAGTACGGTAAATATGTGTTTTTTTTGTATAATGAGGATAAAATCGTTGTTGAATATATAGTTTTGCCGTACTTAGCTTTATCACAATAATAAACAATAATAATTTTAGTTAACAAGGTGGACTGTATTACTTGAATTAAAGTCTTGATGCTTTCTAATTTCGTTTATTTATCCCAGGGTGGCTTGCTGCTTTGTAGTCGAGTGACGAATGTGTCGAATGATAGTCAACCGACCCTATATACAGATCCCGCAAAATGCGGGCGGTGGGGGAGGCATGGAACACGCGTCGCCGCGATTGGCCAATCAGAGCGCAGCGCGGTTTCTCGAATTTTCTTGCGCTTTCGACAAGTTTCCACTTGTCTCTTTCATGTCTGAGCCGTGCTCAGTGCCTCCTTACAATTATGTACTTATGTTCTAGAATGCTCTCTCCTAATCTAGTATTTTCATGAGAGCTCTTTAAACATTAAATAATATGGAATATACTTATATCTAATTCATGCGTTAGTTGCACACATTAATCTTTAATAATGTAGCTCCGTCGTCCGTAACATTAGTTGTAAAAAATACCATCATTTACGAGGAAGTTAATAATGTTGGTTTTTATAAATCATTCAATGCCAAATGATCAAAGGTTGGAGTAGGGATCGCAAAAAGTTAAATGTAGCGGTAGACAAAAGCTGAATTATTTTGATAGTTTAAAACCGGTTTTCATGGCTGCACCGACGCAAATTACAATAAAACAATGATAGGCTGAGTTAATAAACAAACCAACAATTTCTAACCATTAAAGGCCAACTTACTAGCACAACAAATCACTAAATGTATTTAGTTCTAAGCGTATTTAAAACACTGACGTCATGCAAATCCTGCATTGCGCAGAGTAACCGCGCAACTAGCATATATAGTAGCCCACCAGACACATCACCCATCTGATCGGAGGATCCTCCCTTTTTTATGGAGGATGAGTGAACTTTACACCCTGTTCCTCATACCTCTATAAAATCATCCTTTCTCTGTCATCTTCAAACGATTAATTAACAGAAATAGAGCGAAAATTGAAATTCGTTTAGCACTAAATATATTTAGTGATTGATGGTGCAAGTTGGCCTAAGGGTTTTTAAAGAATAGGAAAACAAGGATTTTTTCTGCAATAATCTGTCTTTACTAAGAAAAACAAAAAACTATTTTCCCTATCAAGATTTTGTAAAATACGCTTTTGGCAAAAGCTGGCAGAATTGATCCTTGCTAGCTAATTTTGTATAGCTTTTTCTTGGCCTATCAAGTTGAAACTTCGTTTAATGGTTTTGTTTCAATTGGCAATAGATTTATTTGGCAGAGATAACAATGACACAGCTGAAAGGAGAATGCCAGACAGCTTCCCACAAGACTCGGCCAGAACCGACAAAGATGAACTATATTTCATAAAAAAGGAAAATAAATATAGAATTTGATATTTTAGTAAGTTTTCTATTAGAAGCACACCAAAAAAAGATATAGTTTTTTTTTAAGTTGTCCACTCTTGACACTTCTGATTTTAACGATACCTACTTATCATGAAATAAACTATTACATAAATGAATTAATGACTTTTAGCATATTATCCTCAATGTCAACAGCCAAGGTAGTCGTAAATGGTAGAAAAATCGGAGTCCAGTAACACAGCAATATACAAACACAAAACTCTAAAAGATACGGAAATATTTCGTTACTCGTGACACCACGCGGGAGAAGTCAAACTTTTTTGAAAATGACAAATGCCAGTTAAAGTTTTACATCAAGTGCTGCCAGCACTATAATTACTTTATTAGAAAAAAACTATTCAGTATCGATATTCGAATTAAAAATATTTTTAATTATTACATTACTATAAAATATAATAAACTTATTCAAAAATATAACTAAACGCTATGTATTCATATAATTATGAGTAACGATTATGTAAGCAATAAATTCACTTACGTATCTTCATATCGATATTATTGTAATCGATTCGCAAGTGCAATTTTGTACGAGTATCAATATTGTTTTATTTCGGTATTGGCAACATTTCTAGTTGAAATTGTAGCTATGGAATGTGTTGTTAAATTGAATAACTATTTAAAATGACTTTTCAACGGTGTGGTTCTACAGATTTTATTTATATTGTATAATTATTACTGTTTTTTATTATGAATTATCATTTTTATAGAAGTTCTGTCGGACGCTCCATACAATTCGAGCCGATTCTTGGCATTGTCCTTTCTAAAGTTTCTTTTGATATTTTTTGCTTGTTGAAATGTGAGTTTCAATTAACTGAAGCTAGCTGCTGATTTATCATAAAGGTACCTACTAAGAGATGCGCAATAATCGTTTTATGAAGTTATATTTAGAACCATTCTAATCTTACAAAAAATGACCATGAAAAATGAGGTAACTGTCATTTGATTCGTATCTTAATGATCGTGATTTTTGTTATGCAGCCTGCATTTTGAAGTTGTTAAATCATTTTGATTTATGATTAATCTTATACTGATAAATTATATTCTTTGGATACATTTCATAAACAAAATGAAATTAACAAAAAACTAAATTAAAAGACTTACTTACTATACCAATAAATATAAAAACAAAACCAAAAAACACACACACAGGCGTCGAAGTATTAAGAATTTTTAATTATAACCAATATAAAAATTTGATATAAAAAGTAACAAAAAAGTTCCCACTTTATTTTTATTAGAAAAAGTTAGCTTTATGAACAACTTTTACTATGGAACAAATATGAAATCGCGAAAAAAAACAGCTGTTTCGTACATTTATGTTCGCATAACTCGTCAAAATTTACGGAACAGCTGTTTTTTTTTTTGTAAAAGTTGTTGGGAAAAGGCTAGGCAGATTGATTGAACATATTGTAAGGGAGGTTTTTAGTATGTATGTTTGGATTAACGTAAAATCATTGCACGATGATTTAGACCGCTTTTTGCAGGTCTATCTGTAGGATAAAACTAATTGATAAATTACTGCACAATGTTAAATAAGTATAGGTATTCTACGTCGCCTTGAAGATCTCTGTCCCCAGTCTCACTCTATTTGTCTATGCCTAAGTTTGTGACCACACTGGCCAAGATGTATGTTCCACCTCTATGTAATCGGTTAGTCTATTAAGGTTAATTGACCCCTGGGAGTGCTGAGGATAGAATATAGCTGCAGCCGCTCTCCTGAAGTGGTCTCTTAGAATTAGGTCATATTTGTCGCCTGAATAAATTAGTAGATCTACGATAACTGGATTTATCGGTGTTTCCTTCGATTGGCTAAACATTTCACAATAAGAGGGCTTGTTTTTCATAAAGACGAACCAAGTTAAGAAAATCTAGCGGTTTGTTAGACATCTCGCGCTCTTGATAATTATTAAGGCGGCCTCTACCTTCACCAAGTTTTGTGCAATATTGCCTTGACGCTTGCACTCATACGATCAATTATTTTTACGCAATAACATTGATATTTAAAATTTTTGACGTTTTACTAGCACACGCCCACATTCACAGCATGTTTGTACATTTATGGTTGGTTACCACTATAAAAGTAAATAAAAATACTATACAAATTAAATTATTAAAAAAAAACCTCTCGGTGCGTTCTTTTCTTTACTTACAGAATTAACAGCGAAGGTCTTGACCACGTTTGTAGGTGGTAAGGCTGCGCGTACGGAGACGATGCAGGCGCCGCATCCGCCCTCGTGACACATCGCCTTAGTGCCGCGTAATTCTGCCACGGTGCGGATGTACTCGTTCAGAGACACGTCTGGACCGAATTTGCCATCCACTAGAAATATTTGATAATTATGATTAATTTGGGTAACATTATGCATACTTATGGGTTCGGTCTATTGTGTTAAAATCTAGGTGAAGTGAGCTTGATGTTAACTGTCATCTGACTAGGGATTGACAGCTCTGTTCAAACTCACTTTACCAAACATTTCACTGAGATTTTTACAGGATATCAGAGGGCTTAAAACGGTCACTTTAGCAGAATCATATGAAAATAATAAGAATCATAGTAAAATTTCACAAACTGTCAATTCATAATTTATGATCTACGTGTAATTTTAATTATTACGAAATAATTCATCTGTTTGACAGTATTCTATGGAAATTTGTATAAAAAAGCAATTGCTTTTATGACTAATGACAGCTGTGATTCATGAACATCAATGAACTGCTTTTAGAGGAATTGCTAATGTGGCCGGTTTAAGCCCCCAGTATAGGTCAGGTTAGGTGGAGTGGCAATTTTAGTAAGGTGGCTGGCAGCAGCCGAGGGAGACTAAGAGGTCGAGGATTTGGGTCCTCGGCATCAGGATTATCTTACCTTCATAGTCTTTCCCGTTGATCTTAAATTTTATTGATGCCATCTTTTATTTTGGAGTCCACTTAACACCTATAAAGATAGACAAATCTTTAAAATTATTTGAAGTGACGTTTTGCACCCAATAAAGAGATCGTAATGGGATGTATAGATCTGGCAGTCTAAAAACTACTACTAACTACGGCAAAAAAGTCAAATAAAAAGGTATAAACAAGACATCACAGATAGACAAATTAAACATCCGGAGTCACACGTAATCTATTCGATATAGGCCCGTTTTTTTTTTTTTTGAGTGTGAGAAATCCTCAAATGACTTCTCCCGCTCTGGGCGGAGCAGAAGTGCGTCTCAGACTTTTACTGACTAAAACCCACCCGTGTTTCTTCAGTTGCATATTGCCAAATCCCGGTATCCCTTTCGGACTTTCCTGCAACTCTGGCTGGCATTTGATTTATGCCCTAACACGTGTGACTCCGAATTTTGAATTCGTCTGTCTATGATGTCTTGTTTATTATAACCATTTTAGTAAATTGTTTGCCTTAGTTGGATTTTAGTTTTATGAATTTTATTTTTTATAATATATATAGAAAGTACACCAATAGCTTCTGTATATCTTAAGGTACTATAGGTAACAATAGCCTCGGATTTACAGTCGCCAATTACAGGATAACCATCATTCTTAGAAATACGCACCTCGCGTTTTATGCACCTTTTCGACTTTTGGGAACTACGAAGCTAACGAGGTTAAAAAATCTATTGCGTATGTTGTAATAACAAAAAATATTCTGTTCCAAAAGTGTCTTGCAGTAGCTATATCTATAACACCAATATTTTACCTATTTCACACCCATTTATCCAAGTAAATGCATGCCAAAAACTATTAAAATTATCTAAAATGAAAAATAATGTTATCTACATCATAAAATCTAAAAAATGTTTTCATAGATAGGTATACTTTATTGTACACCAGAAAAAAAACATATAAAAAAAAAACGCTACAAATCATACAATGGGCGGCGTATCGTTTTTCTGCGATCTCTTCCAGGCAACCTTAGAATGGACAGTGATTACGTGGACATAAAAAATGAGGTTTGACAACCCCATTTAATTAAAAATATATATTTTGGTGCAAAATAATAAGTAGGTAATTTGTTTAATACAATCCATATAATATTATAAATTAATGTGAAAATAGCTAGTGTTTGTCTGTTGTCTTTAACCAACCGTTTTAAAATTTTACAGATATGTAGCCTGGGATCTGGAAAAGGACAGGATATTTTTCATCCTAAATATTTTTATAAAAAATATATGAAATACAAAATACACACAGACGAAGTCATCAGCTAAATAGTTATTTATATTTTAAAATATACTCACATGAAATATTGTAATAAAGAAAAATAACTTTTATTGAATCGTATCTCATTCCATTTCTATAAAGTTAAAATATGCCTAATTCAAGTCAATAAAATAAATCGTAGATCGATACTAGACACTATGATCGTAAAACACGTCACTATTTGAAAACCTATGATATTGAACTGACACTCAATGGCTGTTAGCTCAACTGCTAAGTCATACAGTTACCTATACATAAAACGATAAGCTATGTAAAAACGCATAAACACAAATATAATTATATGCCAGAGAAGATTGGACCTAATATAAAATAAGAGGTATAATTTTTTGTTTCAGATTTTTTTTACTTTAAATCCATTTTTTAGTGATTTATTGATTATCGAGTGTTACCTGAGCAAATTTATTGACTTGCTAGTTACCGATAGTTGGGTGTATAACCTGTTTTTGTATAACTTATAATTAATCAACATAATCCTTATCCTTGGATACTATAATATCACCGTCTATAATATTATACAGCATCTCTCTGCCTGTCTATATTGCTTATTATGTGTGTATATTATACAAATAATATGCAATTCCCGACGGTATGTAGGGACAGCTAGTTAGGATATCTTGTAGGTACGGTATTCATAATTCTATAACTAATTAATATTGAAAAAAACTAAACAATTACAATTAAATAATCAGACGGGTGTCAAGTGTCAATTATTCTGTCTACATTTACAATGTTGTTGGGAAATTATAATTATAAACCGTTTTAAGTTTTATATATTGTTTTAATTATAAGGACAAAATAGATGTTTTTAAGCGTTAGCTAACCTCCAACGTAAGTGAAATAAAGATTCCCACCGTTTAATTTTATGTCAGTCGGTTTAATTTCAGTAAACTTTTATATCGATTTCCATACGGAATTGGTCAGGACAACACGTCATTACATTGCATATTATTTTGATTGGCACGTCCATCACCAATACCTTTGAAACTGTATTTCTTTCCATGATTAGATTAAGTATTATTTATTCACATTAATGATGGTGGAAAAACAACCAACAAAACGGCAACTTTGGTTAGTAACGACCGAAAAACAAGAGATTATTACTATCCTGTATAATTTAATAGTGAACACAGAATGCTGCCCTGTGGGACACCAAAAATTAGAAGTTAAAATAGATCCAATTAACGTAACATGGCACTGGTGCTTGGTGAAGGATATGAAGTACCTAACTCCGGGGAAAACTTGCTGATTGCCCAGGGTGCGCCAATTGACGGTGGACGCTTAGTGGCTCAGTAGAAACTTCACTTGGCGAGGCTCCTTGTCTGCATCGGCGATAAGTCCCTTTGAGGAGAGGCTAGAGAGGCGCCACGGCGTCCTCACCTTCCGCCTGACGCAGATCCTCACCGGACACGGTTGCTTCGGGAGGTTCCTGTTTCAGACAAAGCGGGAGAAAAAGCCCGGGTGTCACCACTGTGTGGATCGCCCGGAGGACACGGTGGAGCATACGGTGGAGGTATGTCCTGCTTGGGCGGAGCCCCGCCGTGTCCACTTGGAGGCGATTGGCGGCGGTGACCTCTCGCGTCCGGCCCTGGTCCAGGCCATGGTACGGAGCGAGAGGGCATGGGAAGCAGTCACCTCCTTCTGCGAAGCAGTAATGCTCGCGAAGGAGGAGGCGGAACGCGTGAGGGAGAGGCAACGTTTGCACCCTCACGCCCCTAACCGCTGCCGCTGGAGACGCCCTGGGCGTCGGGAATCCCAGGCGGATTCCCGGCCACCACAGGCGCGGGCTTGCGGACGGCGAGCAATGGGTAGCTCGCCGTCCGATTAGGACCAGGCCCGGGTCAATGGCGCGTCGTGTTCCACACGCGCCTCAAAGAGATGTCAGCACAATTGGCGGGGCCGCTAGGACCGATGCCTGACAGGGTTACGGTTTAGTCCGAAAGGGATACCGGGACCTTGGCAACAGGCAACTGAAGGAACACGGGTGGGTTTTAGTCAGTAACAGTCTGACACGCCCTTCCGCTCCACCCAGAGCGGGAGAAGTCATTGGATAATTTCCCAAATTTAAAATATAAAAAAAGGTACAAAATGTGTTATTTTCTTTTGAAGGTTCGCATTTGAAAAGATAATGACCCTAATCAGTGACAACACGCTCTAAATATTCCTAAAAACATAATAAAACTATAAAATAATCTCTATTTATTTGCTAGTTACAAAATTATTATCGGAAGTACCGACCTTAAGTAAGAAGTTGTGTTGTCATTAAAATCGCATCAAGAGGAAAATTACTTGACAATACAACGTGGTGTTCTCCTGTGCACTAATTAGGTGCAATTGCATTGTAGTGTTAACGTAATTATAGCTTTTTCTGCGCGTGAACAAGTAGAATCAATGTCAGGTTCTTATAGCAGTGCAGGTAAATATGTTATTAAGGTAATCAAAGGGTAACATCACGTGGCTGTTGTGCACAGTAATTATTAGTGCTTGCGGACACGACGCCGTCACCGCGCTGCCACCGCACCGCCGCCGCTTCATTGCCGCTTGATTAATAAAATAAATAAACAAATAAACAAACAAATTCACTTTTGCGTTTTTATTATTAGTTAGGATTGATTATCCATGTGAAACGGATGGCTTAGGTGAAGTTTTTCTAAGATCAGGTTCTACACAAATTGATTAAAAAACATGCGGGGCAGTCTTTGGGGACTGCCGATAGAAGTGAAAACTAAGTATCATTCATTCATTTCTTCAAGCGTGACGATGACGCGAGTTCCATGATTTTTGTTCACCCAAAAAGTGTTCAACGCGTCTAAAGAAGTTTTCACTTCAAAAAATAATTCCGTAGGTTTCTAGTAGGTACTCGTAATAATTCCGTAGGTTTCTAGTAGGTACTCGTAACAACTTTAACAAATCTTTATATTCTACGGTGACATATAGGAGCGGCATTATATTGTGGGAGACTGGTGCCTAAACTAGGCTCAGAGCCTGTATTTCAGGTCACCAGGACTCCTCCATTTAAGTTTAACAAATTATGTTATGTACTCGTACAAACGGTATGCAGTTAGGACATCATAAGTATCAGCAACATATTACGTAATTCAATTTAACCAGACAAAAAAGAATGTGGTTGCCTCGGGGAACATTTTAACAAAATAAAAGACCCACTTATGTTCCGATGAGATCGGTAATATTAAATTGCAAAAAATAAATAAATTGGTATGTTTATTATGAAAACATCAGTATATCATTTAATTTTGCCCTTTATGTTCATTGCTATACTACGGACATAAACATTTGCCCAATAATTTATTGGAAAAATGTTTATTGAAGTTAAAATATTTATTATATGAATATGAACAGGTTATGCCAAACCTCAGGAAAATCATAATCGTTTGTGCTAATTGCAGTGACCATAGAAGTATACGTAACGACATCACTGGTAACTGCAGTGATTCCACTTTGATTCGCGTAATTACCACGGAAATTATCTCCCTTTTAAGGGTTCTGCACCAAAAGGGAAGAAGAAGACTTCGAAGAGCTTACATCTGTGTTCAGTGATGAAGCCCCATGTCTCCGGACTGTCGAACGCTGGTATTTAGAATTCCAGCGTGGACATACTAGTGTTAGTGACAAATCTCGCGAAGGACGCCGAAATCCGCCTTCACTGAAGATAACATCATTGCTGTGAGACAACTAATTCTCGAAGATCGTCATGTGACGTATCGAGAGATAGAGGCTCTATTAGGCATCTCAGGGACAACCACTCAGAAGATCTTGCATGAAGCGCTTGGTGTGAGAAAGCTAGTTTGCCGTTGGATACCGCATCTGCTTTCCGACGATCACAAGGCGGCCCGCGTCAGATGGTGTAAGAAAACTCTGCAAAGGTTCAACCGAGGACAGTCAAATCACGTCTACGATATCATCAGTGGTGACGAATCTTGGATCTAAGCCTACGATCCTGATTCCAAACAACAATCTACAATCTGGGTCTTTCAAGACGAGCCAAAGCCGACTAAAGTTGTTCGTTCTCGAAGCACTTCAAAGAAGATGGTGGCCACGTTGGTTGGAAAAAACCGGCCATGTTGCGACTATTGCACTTGAAGATCGTAGAACGGTTACCACAGTTTGTTTACCACAAGTCATCGCCGAACTTCGAAATTCTAACTCAAAGCGACGCATCATCCTGCACCACGACAACGCAACCTCACACAGCGCTCGTCAAACGATTGAGTAGGTATTTGAAGCAGGAAAAAGTAGAAATTCTTGACCATCCTCCATACAGTCCTGACCTAAGCCCTAACGATTTCTTTACATTTCCTAAAATTAAGAAAAGTCTTCGTGGTCAAAGGTTCCAGTCCGGTGAAGAAGCAGTCGACGCTTTCAAGTCAACCATTTTGAACACCCCCACCCACCCCCCCCCACTTTAGAGTGGAATAAATGTTATAATAACTGGTTTGAGCGAATGGAAAAGTGTATTAAGCTACGTGGTGAATACTTTGAAAAACAATAAAAAGTACTATAAGGTTCTAGTTGTGTTTTTTTCTTCAAACGACAAAACTTTAAGTATTACTAAGCCTACGTCTGTTGTCTGGCTGTTCTTTCGATTGTTTGTCACCGATCTGTTTCATTTTGCCTTAGTACGTAGCCAGTTGGAATGTATACAGAATGTACGTGTTACTGTGACTGTTAATGATTTTAAAATACTATCGGGTAATTTTGTGATCACTTACAGAAGTAACAGTGAAGGTCTTGAGCACATTGTCAGGAGGTGAGGCTGCGCGTACGGCGAACGATGCAGGCGCTCATCCGCCGCCGCCGTCATACACACACACATACACATCACACACACACACACATCGCCTTGGTGCCGCACAGTTCTGCCACAGTGCAGATGTACGCGTTCAGACCGTATATTGGGACCGAATTTACAGTCCCCTGGAAATAAAGTCTGAATCTAATGAAAATAATGTTTTGTTACATCGGTAAGAAGGTATCCAAAACGCAGATTAAACTGTATATATATGGTATGAAAAGCGATAAATTGATGGCATTATAGATGTCTATAAAGTGCCTGCTACACGGTTGCCAACCGCTTCCTCGACGGAGTTGACCTACTTTCATTTATCACTACTTTAGCATACAGTGTGGTTTCGATTTTCGTACCTTTAGTGGTGTCAATATCTCCACAGACGAGAGAATCGCGGCGATAGTCACGGTGCACGCTACATGTGCCTTTAAATTCTCGCCGCAATGAGACATTCAAGTTAGCACTCCTCGGTTTCGTTCCCCCGTATTATTTGTAAAAGCTGTTGAATAGAGCTTTTCATGAGTAAAATGACAACGGTCCGAAAGTGTCAGTATATAATCCATTTTCCGCGGTTGAAATGGGATGAAAACTGACGGACACATTATATCCTGTTATTCACAAACTTTGTAAACGATTTAAACTTGTAACGAAAACCTTTTCCTAAGCTATTGCTGACTCGCTCTTTTTATATAGAAAGTGACAATGAGAGGCATATCGCTCGATGTTTTTATCATTAAACCTATCCTATGGATAGGCAAAACCTATCCTATGGATAGACAAAACCTATCCTATGGATAGACAAAACCTATCCTATGGCTATCCATAGGATAGTTGGTACATTTTTTTTCAGTGATAATATTGAAAGAATTTTTCTAATCGGTTCAGTACCTACTTCCAGAGATTACCTCTTACAAACAAACATACAATTCTATCTCTAATTAATAGTAGAAGTTTAGATGTATGGTCTTTTCCAAAAGTTTGTGATTAAAATGTAAACAAATCAGAAAACGTACCTGTGGATGCCATTTTTTTTTTCGGGCATTTTTATTATTTTTTAAATTCTAATTTTAAAAGATGCCTTTCTCTGCTACAAAATTCTAATTTTAAATCACCTTAAAGATTGTATGACTTTCTCTCCTACAAGTTATCTTTTCATAAGTTGCCTGAATGTTTGATTAGGACATTACCATATCACATCGGCATCGATCGCTACAGTTTCGGCCAGAAACTGTAGCTCATGCATTCGGTTAGTACCTATTCCATATTCAAATCCTTGCTTCCAATAAATATTGACGCTGGAATTCAGCTGCATCCAGTTAGACTGGAGGTGGAGGCTGACCCCAAAATAATGGGGAAAAAGGTGATGATGACAAATATTGACTGCTGGACATAGGCCTCTCCCAAGCTGCGCCACTAGCATACTTAAGTTAAGTTTCAGAATGACGAATACTTTTGTGATAATTGAACCTTCCTTGAAATCATGCCCGTTTATCTCTATTATTATATTTTAGACTAGCTGCTGCTTGCGGCATCGCCCGCGTGTACCCTAATTCTTTTTCTAAAATAAAAGTTGCCTAAGTTACTCATTATAACATAATGCTATCTGCCAGTGTAAGTCCTGTCAAAATCAGTCCGGCCGTTTCGGAGATTAGCCGAAACAAACAGACGGACAGACCAAAAATTGTTTTTTGTTATAAGTACCGTATTATATCTACCTTTCTTATACATTTAGTAAAACGCTATTATTTTGACATTACAAACAGACACTTCAATTTTAATTATTTGTATAGATGTTTAGATTGCATGATTTGGTGCAACGTTGAGACGCACACCGCACTTTGTATGTTTCGTTTTTTTTTTTTTAAAGTTTGTCATAGACAATATTGTCATCACTGTGTCTAGTTTTCTTTTAATGTTTCAATAATTTTTTTTTGTATATTGGCACCCAGCTGTTTATTAATGTATCTAATTAGTTATAATTTAACCGTGTTTTTGTATGTTGTGCTGTCATTTGGGTGCACCAAATAAACGTTTTATCTATCTATCTATCTATCTATGCAAGTAATACTGGGAAGGGCCAAAGACCTACAATTTTAATGTCATTCACATCCGTTTAGCAAACAAGATGATTACAATGTACCAATCTCCTTATTTTATCACAACAACAAGCGGTGAATTAGTTGAATAGACCAACCGTGGCTTCAGGGCTAAGGGTATCCCATAATGAAGGCATGAAGGTTCGGCCATGCCAATGCTTTCAATATGCGTCCACGATGCGTGCACGCTATTGTGTCCTCTATATTATAAACTTGTAAGATCTTCAAAGTTTAAAATCGAAACTACTGACATCCTAATCCTCCTTACTACTATTTTAAATGCGAAAGTGAGTTTGTTTGTTTGTTTATTTGTTTGTTATGCTTTTACGCTAAAACGGCTGATCGGATTTAGATGAAATTTGGCACATGTGTAGACCATGACCTAACCCATAACCTGACGCAAAGGACATAGGATACGGGACCACGGGACCGAGACTTACGCGTGTGAAACCGCGGGGCGCAGCTAGTAATTTAATAAAAATATACGGCTTGGTCATGCATAAATGAATGTCTGAAAACCATGAAAATAGCGATGAACAAAAATATTATCTTTATCGTCATGATCTTTACAGATATAGACAGTAATAGATTACTTACTGTACAGATGTGGCGGCATCTACATCGCCACATGCGAACTACGAATCAAAGATCTGACGTCACACAAAATCCTGCATCGCGCAATTAGAGTTTACCGTGCGATGGACATACAATATATACAAGATCCCGACATCAATCGTTGGGTAGATGCGCGCCAGACACAGCACCCGTCTGGTTGGAAGATCCTCCCTTTTCTTTAGAGGATGAGTGAACTTTACACCCTGTTCCTCATACCTCTAAAATACCATCCATGTGTATGCATCATATTGTGAAAAGTTATAAAAATAACTAAGCCTTCAGAAAATAGAATTACTGCACAATAACATGATAGATAAGGACAAATTACCTGTTTAGGTTTTTATGGTATTTACCATAGATATCCGGTATTTACCATTTGGAAACACATTTTTACTTAAATTAAAATCAAATCAAATCATTTATTTCTTTGCAAATACGAATGTTCGAATATGTTCGAATATACAATTGCTATAGAATTTAAAAAGGTGTTTATTACCCGACCATCGTTTAAGGCTAAAAAGAGCGGCTATTAATCTTTAGGCTATTTCCATGTAGGTTCAAAGTCATTTATTCAAACTAGGCTGAGAATCAGCACTTTTCAAACGTCAAAATTACATAAGACAGTCCCCCAAAACGCCCACCCTTCACCCTTCGTGCTTTAGCTGGGAAGAAGAAGTGGCGCAACAAACTCCCCAGCAGCACAGCTGTCTGTTCAGTTAGAAAAATTTGATTCTATACAAAAGTTTGCAAAATCCTTTACATTGCGCAACATAAAACATAAATCTAATTATTAGCCATTATGTCAGCTAGCACACGCCTATATACCAACCAAAAAAAAACAAAGAATAATAAAAAAAAAACGAGAACTATATGTACTCAAGCAGAAATAAGTAGTAAATGTAAAAATAAATTAACTAAATAAAAGCCTCCAGGCACAAAACATTAACAAAACCGAGATCAGCAAGACGACCAGTCACCACAAGCAGCACCCGTTCACGAGTATGACGCAAAGATCAGTCATTACCCCCCTCGCCATATTTGAAGGAAGGAGACAACCCGACCCCCGACGCTACCGCAAGCAGTGACATCTAAGGGTGCATGACGAACCTGCTGCCGGTTGCTCAGGCAAAATAACAATTATCCATTGTCGAGGTCGCTAGCTAACCACATATTGCAATACAACTCAACTACAACAGGTAATTGTTTAATTTCTCAGTAGCAGCCTAGAGTCTGGATTTGTGCCAGGTTGAGGCAATAGGCTCGCCCCCTATTACATGGCGAAATGTGGAAGCACTACAGGTACCTACACCTCAGCCCAACCCTTCGGGGAGACAAAGCGCGATGTTATGATAAGTTATGTAATTGTTTATAGTAGTAGTAGTTGTTGTTTGTAGTAGTATTATAGTTTGTCTCATTATCCATCTCTAAGTCACACAGAAAGACATGAAAAGCGTCTTTGTTTTAATTAGTAATATGTATTAGGGACCTATGAAATCAGCGTTTTGTATGGGAAATTTTAAAGAACTTGCATTTTTCATATTAACATTTTCTTAATTTATATAACAACCATGAACACTAATGTTTTAAAACTTATATGCACTAATGTTTAAAAGCTAAGACGTAATATGCCATTTAGATTAAGCGAAAAAATAAGTTTTGGCTAAGTTAAAATAAAATAGTGGTCGTTTTTGCTAACAAAATGAGGAGTCATTTTTGAGGTATTTTTTATGTTTAGAAAACTATCAGTAATAAGGTTTGTTTACTATTGGTAGTTGTCTATGATGGTCATTATTGGATATAATACCAAGCAATTGATGAATATTTCAAATCATACAAGTGACGAGGATAAGATCACTATAAGCAAGTAGTAATGGAATAAGAAATACGATACCGTATCAATATTAATCCCAAGTGATATAACAAATAGGTCGTCTGTAAGCCATCGTTCTTCATTAGTTGCTGTCTGGTTGATAAAGATATTACCATAATTGCATTGTCATGGAACCATGATGTGTAACACTATATAATTATTTAGTATGTGAGCCTCCCACTTAAATACTAAGTGATATAATACTGCTTTATTACCCGTTCTACACATACGACATAAGCATATACAGTATGCAAGGGTAAACACCGTTGTCACTCAAACCATGGGTAGTTGACTTAAATATAAAACTAAATGACCCAGCAACAACAAAAAAAAACCTTATTTTCGTTAAAAGATTTAAAAAAGTAAATATCCGTCACTGTCCCGATACTCATGGATACGCGCTCGAGAGAACTGCGAAACAGCTGACGGCCGGTCATGTAACGCCCCGCGCGCCACATTTCAATCTTAGGTTACGATAGGTTAGGTTAGGTTAGAGTATGACAAACAACGCACGAGCCGAGCGAGCAAAGCGAGCGTGCCGCGGCAGCGGCCGGCGAAGTGCCAGAAGCAAATCGCTCTTGTAAAAGGAAAACGGTAGTTGCCAAGTGAAAATCTGGCAAACAATTTTCGGCGAAAGGGCAGAGAACCGAATTTTTCAGTATGTAGTGTTTTTATTTCTCGCTTAAATCTGAAAGACGGCGGCAAAAACCAAAAATACAAAACCAAAGGAGTGAGTTATACTAGTTTTTTATTTTTATTCCAAAGAACATTATGTGTAAATATCATTATGCGTTTATAACATTATGTTTTATAAAATTATGCTGCATTATTATTATGCTAAAAGTATTTATGGCAATTATCATTATGGCAAAACATTTATGCCTAATAATATTATGCGTAATGATCATTATGCTGAATTTCGTTATGCCAATGTAAATTATGACTATCTATTTTATGCTTAACATTAGTAGACTCCTTTAACTAACGTTTTAGTACTTATTAGTACTTTTTAGTACCAGTGATCAATGGTGGCCCAGTGGTTACGGCCCACGACGACTTGTAGGTCTTTCGAACCCAGACGAGGTGTTATACTTTGTGTAAAAAACATCATCACTCACTGCTCACAAAACGGTGAAGGAAAATATCGCGGCATTACCTAAAACCAAAAATTCGAAGAGATGTGACATCTACCAACCCGCGCTGGGACCACGTGGTGGATTACAGACCACTCCCTCTTGAAAGCTCGCAACCGCCTTGTTTGTGTGTTGAGCTTAATTATATCAATATATCAAAAAATAATTGACACGCGCTAATTTATTTCGAAGATAATTATATCCTCCGTATTACCCTTCATTTATTAATTTCATCAATTACTATTAAAATAAAATAAACCATTTATTGCAGGCGACACAGGCCCATAGAAAAATACCTTAACCTAAACATACATTCATACTTCCATACTAATACTAATATACTAATCCATACTAATATTATAAATTCGAAAATAACACTGTCTGTCTGTATGTTACCTTTTCACGACTAAACCACTGAACGGATTTCGATAAAATTTGGCAAGGAGATAGATGGCATCCCGGGGAAGGACATAGGCTATTTTTTATCGACATACTACTCGGGCGAAGCCGCGAGCGGAAGCTGGTAATATTATAAATTCGAAAGTAACTCTGTCTGTCTTTCTGTCCGTCTGTCTGTATGCTGCCTTTACACACCTAAATCACAAAACGGATTTCGATAAAATTTAGCAAGGAGATATATGATATCCCGGGCCCGTGCCTGGGATGAAAAAGTAGCCTATGTCCTTACATGGGCTACTTTTTATCGACATACCGCGCGGGCGAAGCCGCGGGCAGAAGCTAGTACTCTATAAACAAAACATCTGTATTTTTTTTAGTCGTGGGGACACACACGACTAAAAAAAATACAGATGTTTTGTTTATAGAGTACTAGCTTCTGCCCGCGGCTTCGCCCGCGTGGTATGTCTGCGAGGCAAAGTCCTCAAGGTTCCTACTTCCACTTATCTATATCTATTGCTGTTTGTTGCCAATCCTTAAGAAAAAAGTCGAGTTCGTCCTACCATCTCCTCCTCCTCTCTCTACTTTCATCAAATTCAAAGAAATAACTCTCAATCACTCTCCAAGGTCACAGAAGAAAATTCAATGAATGTTGGATGTAAATATCCTATACACGCTTGTTATTTCAACATGCATGTATGGGAAACATTTCGTAACAACAATGAGATACGATCAGTCCGTGGCGGAACAAAACGTTAAATTACAGCCTAGATATACATCATTGACGTGTAAAAGCACAACCACAGAGTGTGTGGACTTGGTACTCTGGGGAACATTGAATCTGTTTGGGCGGGTCCATAAAATTCAACTTTTTACAAATTCAACATTTTGGGATTTAAAATTTTGCGAATTCAACATTTTGCAAATTCAACATTGTATGCCGGAAGGATAATAATAGTACTTGTTCCATATTTATTATTTAGGTACTGTTTTGTTTTCTTAACGCGCCTCATTTATTTTTTCTCAAGTGTCACTTCAACTTTCTCAGAGAACGTATAAAACAATAGATACTTGTCTTTTGGTGAGAGTTTCAATATCGGCATTTTTATTTTAGGGACAAACAATGTCAAGTTTTATTATTTATATTTTGGTGGTTTCTTAGGATCAACAGATTTGTCGGTTCCTAGGTCAAATGGTGGACAAATACTGGTGTCTATTACGTTTTTATAACTATCTAGAGCTTACTCAAGTTCTCAGTTCTTAGGTCCGACCTAGATTAAGGTTATACGAAACGAATAAATACTGGCAATATTAAGGGCCTACCGAACCTCAAATTTTATGTCGCTCGCACCATACTACTCGTGGGCTGAGTGAGAGCGAGACGGAGTGGGGTGCTGGCGGTTTTCAAGCCTCGAATAGTTTAGGTAATTGCTTTTTACGGGGAAAAAATGGTAATAAAAAAATAAAAAAACATAAGCTTTAGAATTTTTTTCCATCGAGAAAATTTTATGTAATCGTATTTTCGCCAAACATAGGACCTAACATCAATCCTCAACATTCACATAATTATATTTATTTCAAAATTAATGCAGTATTTTCGGCATAACGGAGGATCATGCTAAGCAATTTGAGGTAAACCTTAAACTGAATCACCATCTTTTGGTGCTTATATTTTGCCTTTTCCTGTTACGAAAGGGTGCCATACTTTCATCAAGTGGCTGGGACAGACCGAATGCAGAAGGTAGAGAGAGGAGAAGAGCGGGTGCTGTAACGGAACTTGGGAGGGACTTCAATCTAGAAATGTACTGCGATGGTTATTTAAACTTATGACAAAAGATCATGACATTTAAATTGCTTATTGAGATGCAATTTAAATTCCATATAAATGATCTTAATTCATCATCATCATTTCAGCTGATAGACGTCCACTGCTGGACATAGGCCTCCCCCAAGCACCGCCACTTCAACCGGTTCTGTGCTTCTCGCATCCAGCGCATTCCCGTGGCGACCGCGTACCGGAAGACGTAGCATTGGAAGGCCCCCCACAAGGTGGACCGATGACCTGGTGAAGGCCACAGGAATGATCTTAATTACATCATAATAATTATGATCTTAAGTACATCATAATTAGCCGCCTACAATCGGTTTTTAAAACCGTAGCCCTCACGAGATCACAAATATAATTTTATTACGCCTATAAAGAGCAATTTATTGCTATAGAAGTTAGCTCATTACACACAGTTTGTGGTTGACATTCATGTCAGTAGTACTTACGTAGTTATAATATATTTTTTATTATAGTCAGCTACCAGCGACTGTGAGATGATTAGTTGTGAGTACGATTCAAAACATTATTCTTTTCTAAAGTCTGTTTTTTAATCTCGTAGACTAATCTGACATTTCAAATGATTGTTGTTTGTTTTTTCAATTTGGAGTTTCACATTTACACCTGTCAAATTAGTCTTCGAGATTATAAAACAGACTTTAGTTGGTTTTCTTCTCCTTTAAAGCTGTGTTAGTAATTGTAACAGGCCCATAACGTATCGTAGTCTTAACAAATAAGCTTATATCCCTTAGAAATGTACCTGATAGAGTATCTGCCTATAGGCTATCCGGTACAAAAACTATGATTGGTAAGCAGGATTAGTTGGAAGACCTAGTTAACGATAAGCCCTCCACAGGTTTATTGGGTTTCAGAAACCGCTGAATTGTTGCGACTGATCACTTAGCTAAGCCTTTCCAGAATTTAACTACGACTCTAGTCTCAGACAATGTCATGAGAGCCAGTGATTGTCGTGTCCAGAGGTGTCGAGAAGGATTATGTCATGTCATTTACAGCAGTCATGTTTATTGATGAAGATCATCATACAAGCTATCATAATGAGGATGATGAAGAAACTCTTGAAAATAATTAAAGATGCAGAAGATGAAAACGTCAAACTATTTAGAGAATAATTTATATTTTTTTACTGCATTATTGTGGGCATGGAAGTTTATAGGAGCTTGAGTTTGCAAAGAATTTGGTGCCTTGCATTGCTATTTGCAAAAACAAAAACCTATCATGTTGACATGCTTGGCACCGAGGGTTTGCCAAGAATTTGGTGTCTCGTAGCGTCATTTGCAAAAATATAACCCAATTTTTTTTCTGACAATAGTTTTATAATTTCAGCGCAACACTTTGAATTGATATACATCTTCAAGTATCTTTTCCTCGCGGGACTGTATGCTGCCAGTTTACCTCACACTGATCCAGCCAAGTTTTCAATGAGCTCGCTCTATGATTCGACGCTCTCTATGATACATCCTGTGGTTGCCGCTGGATCCAATCGATGTAAGTCATTTATTATTTAATACTCGGTAACCAGCCAATTATCTATTAGTAATTAGTTATAGATAAAATTAGAAAAAAAATTGCCCGTATACTCATCTCACAGAACTCCAGATGTTGGCATGATTGTCTTTCATACGTCCGAAAATATCATCATCTGCCTAGCCTTTTCCCAACCAAGTTGGGGTTGGCTTTCAGTCTAACCGGATGCAGATACCAGTATTACATAGAGCGACTGCCTATCTGACCTCCACAACCCAGTAACTGGGTAATACGATACCCCTTGGCAAGATTCGTTGTCAGACTTTCGCGGGCTTCTGACGTCCCGTAACAACAGTTAAAGATCCACAAATGATACCCGGGACCAACAGCTTAATGCGCTTAAAGAGGCACAGAGGAGTCTCGATATGTAAAGATCACCCATCCACGGACCAGCCCCGGCAAGCGTAGCTTAACCTGATGGATTGACCCGTGCGGCTGTTATTACTTAGCCACGTGATCCTCAAATACGTCCGAAAATATAATACAGCATGTATCCAAAAGGTGTGATCCAATGTAAAGGGTGCGGTACAGACCATCTAACTGCACAACTTCCTTCATGGGTCCAGCATCGTAATCGCAAAAAAAAAAAAACAACTATCCCATACAAAACTCTAATCCCTACTCAACCCAAATGTATGAGACGGCTAATTATTTTTTGCTGACTATCTGATACATATTGTCATTTCATTTTCCTAGCCTTTTCCCAAATATGTTGGGGTCGGCTTCCAGTCTCACCGGATGCAGCTGAATACCAGTATTTTACATGGAGCGACTGCCTATCTGACCTCCACAACCCACTCACTGGGTAACACGATACCCCTTGGTAAGACTGGTTGTCAGACTTTCGGGCTTCTGTCGACCCGTAACAACTGTCAAAGATCTACAAATGACAGCCGGGACTAACGGCTTAGCGTGATTTCCGAGGCACGGGGGGATTTTGGTATGTAAAGATGGTCACCCATCCACGGACCAGCCCCGGCAAGCGTAGCTTAACCTGATTGATCGACCCGTGCGGCTGTTATTACTTAGCCACAAGGCATCTGATACATATTGTATTTATAAGAATCCTCATAATAATATGTGCTCCGGAAACGAAGCCATTTACCGAATCAGTTCAGTCTCTGGCCCTTGACTGGCCTCGTGTACGAATACATTTGAAGACTCAGTACTAATTGGTTTCGTGTACACGTGAGCCACCGGCACAAGCCACTTTACAGACTCATTGAACCGACTCGGAAACAGACCTGAACTCATGTTCGGAGCCTATAACTATAAATATTTGAGGAGAGGGACGAGCTATAATTATTGATACCTGAATTGATACAAAACCGTAATGCACAATAATTGCGGTAACACATTTGCATGTATTGCCAAAATTGATACAAAGCCTAGATAGACTTCATAATTGCGGTTATCCGCGACTGATTAATTAATTTATCAAATTGATGTAACAGTTGGAACAACGCTTATGGAAAAATATGTATTGAGAAATCTGACATTATTTAATCATCATGGTTTAAGTTAAGTTACAGGAATTTGCAGTAACGTTAAGTATTTCTTTACTGTAGGTGAAGGAGTTATAACAGCCGGCACGTGTTTTGAAAACTATATTTGTGTTATCCACGTTCTAGAAACCTAGAAACGTTAAGGCGAAAGTCTCAGGATAGCCCGCCAAATTAAAATTTTCTTACGTTTTTTTAGCAATTATGGTTGTATGTTGATCTAAATATGATTTGCGGCCGTATCAAATATTTATTTATAGAATTATAATCATAAGAATCATCAATACAACTCTAAGTTCATATTTTACCCTAAAGAATGGCTGTCATGAAATCATGACATTTGATGCCAATTCTAACTTAAGGAGTTATATTGCTGATTCTAATGATTATAATTCTGTTAAGCCACATTTGTTACGTTTGCGAATCACTAATCAATATACAACTTGACACTGATCTTTGACAGTCGTTACGGGTCGTCATAAGCCCGAAAGTCTGACAACCAGTCTTACCAAGGAGTATAGTATTACCCAGTTACTGTATGTGGAGGTCAGATAGGCAGACGCATCCGGTTAGACTGGAAGCCGACCCCAACATAGTTGGGAAAAGACTAGGCAGATTGATTGACAATCTGACACTGACCAGCAGATTGCAAAAAACGTAGAATTTCGCTGGCTACTTTAGCGCATCCCCCTTAAGGTTTATAAAACAGAAAGTTTTGTCGTGTCCACCAAAGTTAAATTCGATTCAAGATGAGCTGGACCTTGAAGGCAGAAAAGCAGTTAATGTTTTTCTTTAATTCCCAAATCGTATCTGTGGTCCAATTTGAAACTTTGGTCATATAACTCTTAGTAGAAATGAAATAAGGAAAAGTATAGAAGTAAATATTGGCTGGTGTTCAGGCAGAATTGGAACTTTCCCAGTTATTATTATGAACTTGATGTAAGATTTCCAAGAAGTTTTTAGTGCGTTGTTACAATTTTATTGTAGGACAAGAGGCGAAGTTCCTTTTCGGCCTCTCGGGACCAACAAGTAATTTCATTATTGGTAGAACACGAATATTGGCTTCGAAAACCATTGGGGAATCAACGCATGGAATGAAAATGCAGTATTTTTTAGAGTTCCGTACCCAAAGGGTTAAATGGGACCCTTTTTCTAAGGCTTTGCTGTCCGTCCGTTTGTTACCAGGCTGTATCTCATGAACCATAATAGTTAGACAGTAGAAATTTTCACAGATGATGTATTTCTATTGCCGCTTTAACAAAAAATACTAAAAAACAGAATAAAATAAATATTTAAGGGGGCTCCCATACAACAATTGGGGTTTACTGAAGTAACAATTTTAAAATTATTGTATTTTTATCGTAGCTCAGAATCAGGGTGGACCAACCCTTGCGCTTCTACTTTTTTTAAATTATTATGAATGTGAAGACTATGTGGATCATTTTTTTCTTTTGTTTTTTATTATTTATTTTTCCTTAGTTTTAATTAATAATGGTCTGGCAGTTTGAGTAATTTATGCGGCCTAATTTATGAGAGCAGTGGTGGATGAGAGCAGTGGTGGCCCAGCGGTAACGGCCGCGACTTACGAGTTGTACTTTGTAGGTCGTAGGTTCGAACCCTGACAGGCGCTTTACTTTGTGTAAATAATTTCATCACCACTGCTCTCAAAACGGTGAAGGAAAACATCGTGAGGAAACCGGCATGTCTTAGAACCAAAAATTCGAAGACATGTGACATTTACCAACCCGCACTGGGCCCGCGTGGTGGATTACGGCCCACTCCCTCTCATAGGAGGCCTGTGTCCCAGCAGTGGGAACATTATAGGCTGATTATGTATGCGGCCTACCCAAATGTCCTTTCTTTGGTTTTGTTCGTCAAATCGTTGAGACCCTTCAATTATGAGTTGAGCTGCACGATTACTGACAAATGCGTGCACTGACTGGACAGGTCCACTCAATCTGAGTGGTTCTTTCCTCAAAAGACCATTTCAGACACCAATCTACATGGTCTTCACATGATCTGACATTATTCTGGATTTTAAAAGAGACTGTGACCTCTGAGTTTATTTCGGCCTTTCTTCTCAAAGTAAGCAGATAGGAAACGCCGACTTCATCTAGTTTTAAAAATGTGATTGAAGTGTAAATGTGTTTGTACAAACCAACTAACAGAAAATAAATCATTTATCATTTATTTGAATTCGACGAAAAGTTTTTCGGAGTATACTTCTGAAAGTACCTAACCAAATTATTCCAGGTGAGGCATTGAAAAGCTTTTTCGGCATTACATACGAGCAAATGCAAGTGAAGAACAAATCCAACTTCCAAGAAGTATTAAACATTGACCTGATCACCAAGAACGGGAATGTCAAGTACAACTTGACAGCAACGAAGAGGATTAATCGGTTGATGGCTCGTGCTCATACTAATGTCATACTAGTCCATGGTTTTATGGAGAGTTCAGAAGGCTATATGGTCAAAGCCATCGCTCCAGAACTTCTGAAGAAACCAGAGTTGAAGGTGTTTGCCCTGGACGGGAGGAAGGTCATAAACTTGGAGTACTTTCGATCCTCAACTAATGTGAGGTTCATGGGAGAACTGCTCGGAATGTTTTTGGCTGATGTCATTAATGGTAAGTGTGCCACGTCATTGATTATACCTTAGATCAAATAAAAAACCAAGATAGAGCGCTGTGTGTTGTCTTGGAGTCTGATAACCAGTCTTATCAAGGGACATCGTATTATCCAGTTACTGGGTTGTGGAGGTCAGATAGGCAGTCGCTCCATGTAAAATACTGGTATTCAGCTGCATCCGGTTAGACTGGAAGCTGACCCCTACATAGTTGGGAAAAGGCTAGGCAGATGATGATGATGACAGAGCGTTGTCAACAGTGACCTGAGGCCGGTTTCGAAAACATGTGTGCACTTAGTGAGGTGTAGTTTGATTGTAAATTGGTGCGTATATGCATAGGATGGAGGTGTAATTTTAGCATGCTTCACTGTATTGTTCGCAGCGCTCTTCAGCGCTCGTCTTGGTTTTTTATTTGGTCTGAGATATTTTATACCATTAGAATAAGTAGTTCCATCAACTAGAAGATACAATGAAAATGTATCTTCTAGTTGAATGTTTCCTAGAATTTCAAGCCTACATGATACTGCGAATATAGTCCTGTAATTCTACAAAAATAACAATTTTGCCGTATCATTATTATGTTTAAATATGCCTAGATGGCAATCTAATAACTATTATAAAAGTTTATTTAGCGTTTGAGCACATATGCCTAGAGTTATTATCATTTAGTTAGATAAAATCTGTAACATGAAAGATGACGCTTTGCTGGTAATGTGCTTTTTTTGCCTCATCATGTACAGTATTTTTCATAGACATGTATAGTCTTTTTCAGTACCATATGATGAAAATGTTAACAAATAGATAGAAAACGTACCTCTGGTTAGTAGAGCGGTTTGATTTGACAATTGGGGTTAACTGAATGTTAGTCGATGATTTTATTATTACAATTTCGTCGACAATTTAATAAAAATATTCAATCAATTATTATTGGAAAAAGCCTATAATGAGTGATTGCGTAAGAATTCAACGAGAACTCGGTTTGTTTACACTTTTATTAGATAATTTTTAAACAGACCATACATACTAACATTCACTTATGTTTTAAAAGTCTGATGTAACACTTTTCCAGGTGGCCAAGATCCATCCAACATCTACATCGTAGGACACAGCCTTGGGTCCCATATTGCAGGGGTAGCAGGAAAAAAGGTATATGAACTCACTGGCAAGCTTATTGGCCGCATCACCGCTTTGGACCCAGCTGGACCTTGCTTCAGCAACGTCAGCGCCAGCGGAAGACTCGACAAGACTGATGCGGAATATGTTGACGTTATACATAGCAATGGAGGCTTTTTGGGTCTAAAAGAGCCTGTAGGTAAACGACGATTGTTATTGTAATAATTTTTAGAAAGGGAAAGATCTTAATAGACCATTTTTAGGGGTGCGTTCGCCATCGAAGATATTTTGTGTATGACATGTTAACAGAACCGTTGCTGTTAAAAAGCACGTTAAGCTGTTGGTCCTGATTGTTAAACTTACGTACGTACCTAGAGCAGTCATCATCATCATCAAAATCAAAAGTCATTTGTTCAAACTAGGGTGAGAATCAGCACTTTTCAAACGTCAAAATTAAATAAGACAGTATAAAAACGCCCGCCCGGCGCCCTTCGCTACTTCCTAGTGCTTTCTTTGCAGCACAGCTGTCTGTTCAGATAGAAAAAAAATATTCAATACAATTTTTTTTTGTAGTCTACGCTTTTCCTCTCCTGCGTAAAAGCCTCCCTCCACTCCTTCCATCTTTCGCGAGCCCGCGCGTCCTTCTTCCAATTTATGCAATAGTTTGCAAAATAATTTTACATTACGCAACACAAAACATTAAACTATATTTTGTCATATTATGTCAGGTAGCACAACAACCAACAAATTACCGTGCGCCGAAAGAATGAATGAATGGACATAAACCTCCAAATTAGTGTTATATGTGCTATTACTACTCATATACAGGCTGTTAGGGTAAACACCGTTATCCTTGCAACCATTGGTTTGGTTTCATGTAAGAAACGTAAAATCAATGGTAAATTACAACTTTTTTTTTTAAATCTAAATTTTAGGGCAACGAACTTGCGTCTCAACTCGGGTGGGGGGTGCGGCATGTGACCTGACTGGCTGCGAGCGCGATCCCTCCCTCAGTCAGTCAGCTGTTTCGCTAGCGAGCTCGGTATTGGATAGAAACTTTTTAAAATCTTTTAGTGAAAATAACGTTTTTTTTTTGTTGTGTTCGGTTATTTATTTTATATTTAAGTCACCTACCCATGGTTTGAGTTACAACGGTGTTTACCCTTACACCCTGTAGTAAGTAGACGATTCTTAATGGACATAAGTGTTATAGGTACCATATATTACATTTATTATGTCAACTATCGGTTGCTAAACCGAACACAAATAATTTCAAACCAGTATCAATATGTACAATGAGCAAGCAGTCTTTATCGATGAAGGTACTTAACGAAGGTTTAAACGAGCGCAGATCATTGTTCTAAAAAAGTATTAGTCGTGTTTACTGATGTCCTGAGTGCCTCATTTACAATAGTCCTCCACTTCATATCAGGGGGCCACTTCTCGGCTTGTAAAAGTTTTGTGAAGAGCATTCATAATATGATGTAAGCTGCTTTTGTACTGTTTCTGAAGTGCCTAAAATGAAGAAGGTTGTCTCTCTTTTAAAATCATGGAATACGGACTCTGAAAGAAACGATTGACAAATTATTATGAGCTGCTCGAAATTTGAATTCTCGCTATGTTTACTTGGATTAAAAAAAGTTGATAACAATATCAATTTTTAAGTAATTTGATGCAGTTGTTAGCATCAAATCTGAGATCGAACTCAAATAACCACCAACTAAATCTGACTGCAGACTGATAAGTGATCTTATTTCGAATTTTTTTGTTGCAGTCAGGTTTTTATATTCAATCCTTTATAATTGATTTACATTTTTGTTTACCAGGTCACAAAGATTTTTATCCCAACGGAGGTATTTCACAACCAGGATGTTATATCTCCATTTGCGACCACAGCAGAGCTTGGGAGCTATTTGCTGAGTCCGTCGCATCGCCAAAACATTTTCCCGGTAAAAGTTTTTTTTTTTAGAATGAGTATTTATGTGTGCTATCTTTTAGCATATACGAGAGACATGGTAGTGTTGTCCACACGGCCACAACTTCAAATATGGTAACACATACCTACACAATTAAAAAATAAGAACCTAAATATTACTGCCTCATTCGTCTAGTGGTCACAAGCGCTACAGCTAACCATGAGATCTTGGGTTCGATTCCCAGGTCGGGTAAAGTTTGGCGGGGTCCGCTAGGACCGATGCCTGCCAGGGTTGCAGGTTAGTCCGAAAAGGATACCGGGACCTTGGCAACAGGCAACTGAAGGAACACTGGTGGGTTTTAGTCAGTAAAAGTCTGACACGCCCTTCCGCTCCACCCAGAGCGGGAGAAGTCATTGGATGATTTCCGAACCTCAAAAAAAAAAAAGGTCGGGTGTGATTGGATTTTTCCATCTGAAATTTCTCAGTAGCAGCCCGGAGTCTTAATCTATCCTTGGTTGATGGCAATAGACTCGCCCCCTATTGGAGACATTCATTGCTGATTTTAATAATAAGTCCTTCCAACTTTTTTACATTATTTTTCGTTACAGCCCGCAGATGTGAAAACTGGTCCATGTTTGGCGATGGTCTCTGCTCCAAGAACGAGATATCTTACATGGGTATTGAATCGGATAACAAGAGTCCAGGCCTCTACTTTTTCACTACTAAAAACTCTGCGCCTTTTGGTATGGGTTCCGCAGGTAGTGGATGAGGACAATACTGAAGTAAACTTTTTAAATAAAAATATTAAGATTTTTAATAAACTCAGTACCTACTGGGATGTTTCCTGTATGCTCCTTAATAGCAGCCTTTTTTATGAAGGTGAGTTATGAGTGTTGCTTAGCAGCATCTGGGGTGTGATTCTGTAAGACCTCATTCTAAACTTCGAACTGAATCCGCTATGAGTTTCTTGATTGACATTCTAAAAACTCAGTTGATACACTAGCGCTACCCTTGCGAGCGTGTCAGCGAGTTCAACTAAATTGACCGCGAGATTTTTACAGATAAAGTATGAGATGACGTAAGAAGTGGCATTCAGAAAGGTAATGACCCGTCACTTCGACGCTCACTTCGCACTCGAACCCGATTCAGAATTCCAAGTGAGAGTGAATAGCGATGTGAGATGCGAGTTGTTGTTTGAATTTTAGAGAATCGACGCACTGATCTATATCAGTTCGTTTGTTAAAAACAACATAATGCGGTAACCAAGTCATTATTATATATCTTATGCGCCTTTGGAAATATCCCTCAGATTAAGATCTTAATCTGAGGGATACTTCCGTACCTGGTCGATCAAGTTTTGCTCGGGTGAAAATAGATAAACATATCATCCACGTATACCAACGTTGTATCACAGGCCCGAGGCTGAGAAAATAGAGAAAACGAATTTTCCCAGATGAGACCTAGCTAGATCGATTTTTCGCCCCCGTAAAGCCCTTTATTGCAACGTTCATCGAAATCGTTAGAGCCGTTTTTGAGAACGTGATTACAGATATGATTTTTGTGATTATAGGTGTTTATACAAATTAAGCACGTTAAACCGTTAGTTCCGGCTGTCATTTGTGGATCTTTGACAGTCGTTACGGGTCGTCAGAAGCCCGAAAGTCTGACAACCAGTCTTACCAAAAGGGTTGTCGTATTACCCACTTACTGGGTTGTGGAGGTCAGATAGGCAGTCGCTCCATGTAAAATACTTGTTCAGCTGCATCCGGTTAGACTGGAAGCCGACCCCAACATAGTTGGGAAAAGGCTAGGCTGATGATGATGGATTGGTAGATCATGGGTTAGGACATAATGATACTTTTATCCCGTTTGTACGTTCCTTGGGAATAGGCTAGGCAGATGATGAGGTGTATAAACAAATATTGCTCATTTATTAGTATAGGATAGAGAGGATACGAGGAAAGAGATTTAAGATACTCTAAAGGCTATCAGAAGAAATGTCATAAAAAAAACTGTGATTCCATGTCTCAGTGACGCCATCTAGTTTATTATAGCAAAATTACATAATAATTGGTAATAGCCTGGCTGTCCCGACACGTTTTTACCGACACCAACTTTTGATAACCAACCATCGTCAGATAGTTATAAGTCAACTAGCTGCCGCCAGCGGCTTCGCCCGCGTGTAATCTTTATAAATTATAGCCTATGTTACTCAGGGTGAATGTAGCTTTCTAATGGTGAAAGAATTTTTCAAATCGGTTCAGTAGTTTCGGAGCCTATTCAATGCAAACAAACAAACAATCAAATCTTTCCTCTTTATAATATTAGTATAGAAGTCATAGATAGGATATAGGACAATTATCGAAAAAAATATGATATAATTCGTCCAATTAAACAATTAAATGCCTCGTGGGTTTAGTGTTTGCAAGCGATACTGCTGAGCATGAGGTCTTGGGTTCGATTCCCGGGTCGGGCAAAGTGGTTTTGGATTTTCCATCTGGAATTTCTAAGTAGCAGCCCGGGAGTCGGGAATTGTGCCCGGGTGATGGCAATAGGCTCGCCCCTATTACATGGGACTTAAACATAACTGGCGAAATGTGAGTCTAGGTACTATAGGTACACCTCTGCTTAACCCTTCGAGGAATACAGGCGTGATGTTGTGTCATCTAAATACTCGGTAAATGATAAAATACTATCGAAAATAAACCCTAGTCAAATTAAGTATTTTTATCATGCCTTGATAAATGTTTTTTATTATGTCTGTTACGTTATCGAGGTTCGAATCATACAGTACTGGTCAATGATATTATATTATATCATTGGTACTGGTACTGATTCAGAGGGCTTTGACAGCTGAGTAATACTGCCAACCGAACCTTGCAATCCAGTTATTTCGTATGGTAATCAGAACCGACAGTTTATCAGAAACACGGACGAGTACCTATCGATGTAAAAACATTTTTATTGTACACACGGCTACACATCGAGCTATATATTTCCAGTTTATGCTGATCTCGCATTGTATAGGATTTCCGTACAATGCGAGGTCAGCTTAATCTGGAAATGTATAGCTTGATGTGTAGCCGTGTGTACGTAGGTTCAAGCAACGGTTTCCTAGAAAAGCGGTGTCCGCCACATAATCAGCCTATAATGTTCCCACTGCTCCTCTCTGTGAGAGGGAGTGGGCCGTAACCCACAACGCGGGCCCAGTGCGGGTTGGTAGATGTCACATGTATTCGAATTTTTCGTTCTAGGACGTTTTCTCACGATGTTTTTAAAATATTTGTTTTATTATACTAACGTTTCTGGTTTCCTGGAAAAAATATTTTCAAGTGCTTGTATAAGAACATTATTACTGTTCTTTGATTTCAGCGAAGTTTTCTTTGTTACAAAATTCTGTTCGGTAAGTAATTTTTTTTTGTTTTTCTTATATACCTACTTATAATATTTTTCCGATATTTGGAAAGTTTTAGAGGGAAATTTGACATTATAAGGACAGAATTTTACTAAAGGAACGACAGTAGCTGAAAACCTAAATTTTATTCAGAATTTAAATGATATGTACCTACAATATAAATAAAAACTTATACCTAATCTATAACATGAAATGTAAATAAAATTGAGTGTGATTATAATGTCAAAATAACAGCATTTTACTAAATGTCTAATAATTATGAAAGTACCTGTAGACGTTTTTTTTTTGTTTTTCTTTCTGTCTGTTTGTTCCAGCTCTGAAACGACTGGACTGATTTTGATGGGACTTTCACTGACAGTTGATGATAGATAGATGATAATACATTTTAGAAAAAGAATACGAGGGCGAAGCAGCAGCTATAGTTAATTAATAAAAATAACAATAATAGAACTTAACTAACACTACAAAAAAATCAGATACGTCAGTTTTTCGTTAAATGTAATTTTAAAACCCAATATTTTCCATTTTATAACAAATTCATGGGTTAAGCTAAGTACTCACCTTCAGTTTCATTCGATCGAGCAAGTATGTCGAGTAAAAACCACGGCAGGCTTTGGTCCACACATTCAGCATTACTCTATCGAGTAGGGCGCGGCGTTCAGTATTCGAGTAGGTGCGAAGGAAATTACTTTTATTTAATTCTATCAAGCCGGTTCGATCCGAGCCTTCGAGTTGTGAGTTTTGCGGTACACACGTTGATTTTTACTCGTTTTGGAGTAAAACTATCGAGTAAAACCGTATGTGAGTACAGCCCATAAGTCTGTTAAAGTTTTGAGGTCAGTCAGAAACAAGCTATACTTGTCACGCGTCAAAAAATGTGACGACAAATTAATAACAACGTGACAAAAATAAGCATTGCTCACGTGGACGGTTTTCTTACAATTAGCCCCCTAGCCACGCGTTCACGAAGTTTTTTTTTTAACAATGGGCCCATGAAACTCTTTTTTTATTATAAAAGGAATCCTTTATAAGTGGTCGAACTTGTTTTATGTTTCGTCGTGAAATACCGTCTGAAGTTTTTTGTTTAATTGTGTGGAAATAATTATTTTCAACTTTATCAACCTTCGCTTCGGGAGAAGAACAGGAAAATTCGGAGAAATTTCAGGAAATTTGTTTAATGTTGGTAAAAACCAATGTTTTAGTACGTAATTTATTTGCAACATTAATAAGTATTGTTTTGATGTTTATTCATTTATTTATTTAAACTTCTCGCACGCAATAAGGTACACACGGCTATAAGCTGACTTCGCATTGTACGGAAATCCTATATAATGCGAGATGAGCATAAACTGTACAAAGGCGGACTTAACGCCTTAGGCATTCTCTACTAGTCAACCAAGTGTGGCGAAAAGATAAGATGGCAGGTGCTCTGAATGAGAGGAAATAATAATAATAATAAAAAGATACAATAGGAAAAAATACGTTGCATACGGTTAGACTTGAGGCGGACATCTGCACTTTTGTTTACCCATGTTTGCAAATAAATGATTTTGAATTTGAATTTGAAAAGGCAAGAAAATGAAACTTCAAAAAACCCAGTACCTAATCAAAACTTAGATTAAAAAATTTTAAAGACCTTTGAGCATCATGTATTAAATTATTTTCTTGAAATGAGACGGATATTTTATTTTTTTAATAGAAACACTGTACACCCTTTTTTTTTTGAGGTCGGGAAATCATCAAATGACTCCACTAAAACCCACCCGTGTTCCTTCATTTGACTGTTGCCAAGGGCCCTATATCTCTTTCGGACTTTCTCGCAACCCTGGCAGAACACTGTACACCCTGAATTCGTGATGAGCCTTCTAAGTTATTTTCTTATCAGTTTACACTGAACAGAACCGAAGTGTTTCTGAGAAATAAGATTGATTGAGTTTATTTCCATAATATTCGTTTTTCTAGTTACTACTTAGATAATAGTGTAAAAAAAATATTAGGAAATGATAGGATTTGAATAAATATATCTTTGAATCTAATGGATGGACATTTGAGGAAACATAATTTATTTAAAAGCACTTTATTATCACTACTACCACGCAGACTACATTTACGTTTTATGATAAGATCGGAACTTGGAAGTTCCTAAAATACAGGAATAGATTTTTTTTTTCCAACTTATGAAGCAATAGATTAGCAATTTGTTTCAAACTGATTTGGATTGTGATTGATCGTGATTTACGTAATAGGGTGCAGGAAGTTAAACGAAACAAAAGGAGTGTGTAAGGACCGTAGCAGGTGGCGCTCTGTAGTTTTGCCTACCCATGAGCAGGTTATTTATGTACCTATGTAAATTAAATGAAGTTCAAATGAAAGAAGAACTACAAAAATAACGTATAAAATAAATATTTAAAATCAATCTGCCTAGCCTTTTCCCAACTATGTTGGGGTCGGCTTCCAGTCTAACCGGATGCAGCTGAATACCAGTATTTTACATGGAGCGACTGCCTATCTGACCTCCACAACCCAGTAACTGGGTAATACGATACCCCTTGGTAAGGCTGGTTGTCAGACTTTCGTGCTTCTGACTCGTAACGACTGTCAAAGATCCTCAAATGACAGCCGGGACCAACGGCTTAACGTGCTTTCCGAGGCACGGAGGAGTCTCGATATGTGAAAATGGTCACCCATCCACGGACCAACCCCGGCAAGCGTAGCTTAACCTGATGGATCGACCCGAGCGGCTGTTATTACTTAGCCACGAGCTCTTCAAAATAAATATTTAACACTTATCTTATTATTCGTTTATTGATATAAACTTCTTAATTACAGTGACTAAGATGTGCCAATGCTAACATATCTACATCAATATTTTCTTGTGATGATCGTGAAGCTAAATCGTAATGCACTCTATACGGGATCAAAAAAAGCAAAAGGTGCTATGTTGTACCACTTCCAAATTATTATCAACTATTCTAACACCAACACGAGGTCGTCACACAACACTAGAGAAAGTAAAGTCCCTTGTAAGGCACGTGCCTCACCATCGACGAGGACGCGACATCAACGATTTTCCCGCTCAAGAAACTTACAAAAGATTATAGGTCCCGTGTAAGTAAAAGAGATATATTAAGGGCGCACCCTACCTCATTTTTGATCCCGCTCGCACCATACGACTCGCGACCTGAGTGCGAACGAGACGGAGTGGGGCGCTAGCGGCTCTAAAGCGTCGAAAAGCTTAGGTAATTGCTTTTTACGGTGAAAATAATGGTTATTTAAGAAAAATGATATACGTAAGACCTGCTGTATAGTTAGTTCAGTTATCATGCAAAGTTTCATGATCTAATTTGAAGTATTTTTTGAATACCAGCGTTTTATAATTCTGTGCAGAGGTAAGTTTGTTTTTTTTTTTCTATAGAGGAAATTATACGTAATCTTATTTTCGCTAAACATAGGACCTAGCATCAATCCTCAACTTTAACATTTATATTTATTTCAAAATTAATGCTGCAGTATTTTCGGCATAACGGAGTATCATGCTAAGCAATTTGAGGTAGGGTAGGGCCCTGACGGGAAGCGAGTAGAGCTAGCAACTAAAAACAAGTTGGGGAGCAAGCAAGTGCGCGACGATGTAGAGCGATTACTCTCTAAACCGAACTATAAACCACTGGTATTCAAAAAATCATGAAACTGCATAATAACTGAACTAACTATATAGCAGGTCTTATGTTCTTTTTTTTAAATTACCATTATTTTCACCGTAAAAAGCAATTACTTAAAATATTCGAGGCTTGAGAGCCACCAGCACCCCACTTCGTCTCGCTCTTACTCAGACCGCGAGTAGTATGGTGCGAGCGAGATAAAATCTGAGGTAGGGCCATAATCGCCGGCGGTGGGGCCTAAATAGGGAAATGTTTGTCCCCTTAATCCACGTAAGGCCACACTACATTCCTCTTGAAATAAATCCTTTCAGCGACAAGTATCAACAAACATATGACATAAATACACGCCAGTATAGTGATAGGTATTGAGATTTGTGATAAACGAATTTGCACGAGGTGAGATCTCGTACATTTCGGTTCTTCAAAATCGGTTGATACTATCCGATTTAGTATCCCAGCTTCTTTAATGCGGAGTGTACTGAAAAATTAAGAAATCATCGTTATATTTTATCGGTCATCATCATTTCAGCCGAAAGACGTCCACTGGTGGACATAGGCCTCCCCCAAGCACCGCCACTTCGACCGGTTCTGTACTTCCCACATGCAGTGGATTTCTGTGAACTTCACAAGGTCATCGGTCCACCTTGAAGGTCCTCGACATTGAAATATCTTTTCAAAAATTAATGTTAAGTATTTGTGCAGCATACAATCAGGCGAAAGCAAAAATGGAGCAAAACATTAATGCACTTGTATACAGGACACATGAAAATGACACGAGGCAGACATTTGCGAAGATGGATATATGGATGAAATAAGAGCTATAGCGGGGCATGAACAGCTGGGGGCCAAGTCTACTAATTTACAAACGTGTCAGTGGTCTCGCAATGATGAGTTTTTGAAAGATTTTGTATGGCATATCTGTCAAAAACTCATCATTGTGAGACCACTGACACGTTTGTAAATTAGTAGACTTGGCCCCTTGGTGACAAAAATCTATGGAGGCAACGATAGGCAAACAGAAAAGGATATTGAGGCAGCAAAAAAAAAATACTGAGGGTTGGTTTCATCAAAGTCAGATAACTTTTATCCGTGGAATAAAATTGTCGTCTGACAGTTTATGTATGGAAAAACAGTCAAAAATTCAAAATTTATTCGCTGGATAAGACTTATACTCGGTATAAAAGTTTTGTGAAATTCGCCCTTACTAAACTAAAGACTAAACTAAACTAATATTATTAGTTGTTTTGTGGATGGCAGTTTGATGTAGGCACTTGTAAGTCTTACTGGAGCCACAGTCTGATTGTATGTACCAATTTTTTTTTCTCTTTTCTGTGGTTAGACGTCGAATACATTTTTGTCTAATTGTCTTTCATAAATCTTTTTAGTGACTGGAAAGAGGACGCGCGGGCTCGCGAAAGGTGGAAGGAGTGGAGGGAGGCCTTTGCCCAGGAGGGGGACAGCGGAGGTTAGGAAAAAAAAAATTGTGTATCTATGGGGGGACTTACCCAATTTTAAACTGATCCTTGTATTTGAAATTTTTGGAAGTGTAGAAATGTTTCTGGACTTTAGAGGCTAGGTGGACCGACACTAATTTGCAGATGTCATCGTTATCGTAAGCTGAAGATAAGGTTATTTGTGTTAAGTGTGTTTATCTAGATTATTTTATTTCTGCATTATTTTTCACATGGGATTGATTTTCAAATCGTATGCTTACTAACTATTAACTGAAGAACAAATTAGGCGGTTTGACATAATACTTATTTATATTCAATAGAAAAGCTGTCAATTAAGCCACCACATTATATATTCCTAAAGGTGCTCCTGTACTGAGAGCATTCGCTTGTAATGTAACGTTACAGATTCGATTTTGAGCATTACTTTACAATACAGCCTCACTGACTGACGAGCATTCGCTTGTAATGTAACGAGTGGTGCGCATTGATGTTACAAGTTGTATGAAAATATTACAGATATTGCGCACTGTAATGCTCGGTTCTCCTCCCTCACTGTAATGCTCGAATCGTATCATTACAGGTTGCGCACTGTAATTTTCGATTCGACTGATGAATGATCGACTCTGTAACGTTATATTACAGGTGAATGCTCCTGATGAGGGAGCACCTTTAGGAAAAAGTTTAGTTTAGCAAGTTGACTATTGTTCGTATATTTAAATCACAGCTGTCATTCTATGCACTTGACACTTGTTTGAAATTGCTGTATCACGCCAATTACTGGCGTAATATGAATTTGATAAACAATTTATTTTCCTAACTATACGTATAAACCTATTTGCAAAAATGTAACAGAGATAACTAACTACTCAAGAACATTACACTGATTCTTAGCAAACTTCTTTTGAGGTTCACAATTTGCTAAAAAAGCGTTTTAATTGAACTTACTTTTTTTAATATACGGATAAATGGTTGTATAATCGGATAGTAGAGCGACACGGCCCTTCTTCACAGCATCCATACCATCTTTGACGCTCACAGATTTTAGTGTCATCAGCTTTCTTAATACGATACTAAAGTTGCGGTTGTTGTCCAGAAACTGTTAAATATAACATTCTTTTTATAAATCATAATATACAGGGCGTCACACGGATATGCCATATGGAGGGAAAGTACCTTGAATATTGTAGATGGAACATTTTACTGAAAGAAGACATTATCTTAATTAAAAAAAAACAATATATTCTGCATTCATAGATATTTAAATAATTACATGGTTGAACCGGGAATCGAACCCGTTACATGAGGAAAATAATCACCCTGTAGCTTTATCATACCGATCGAAAGGCTTCATCATAAGGATTATTTTTTGCTGAATAACATAGCGTCCCAAATAAAAGGAAGACCATGAATTTTAACATTTTTAATACAAAATTAATCAATTTATCAAATGCTCAAAATGAGTCCCTTCCTGTTGAATACAAAGTCGCACTCTTTTGATTATTTCGCTCCCTGACGATTTTTTTATCTTGTTGTGGTGGACATTTAGAATAATACGTCTAAGTTCTGCTTGTTCTGCATAAAAAAAATTATAATAACAATGTCAAAGAGCAAACTTATATTAAAAATTCGAATCCAATAATGAAATCAAATAAAGGCAAAAAGTCAAATTATCATCATCATTAAAATTCATGGTCTTCCTTTTATTTGGGACGCTATGTTATTCAGCAAAAAATAATCCTTATGATGAAGCCTTTCGATCGGTATGATAAAGCTACAGGGTGATTATTTTCCTCATGTAACGGGTTCGATTCCCGGTTCAACCATGTAATTATTTAAATATCTATGAATGCAGAATATATTGTTTTTTTTTAATGTGTAGGTACAAGCTCTTAAAATGATAGTTACAAAGTTCACATGGACCCTGTCGGGCACAACAATTTATCATAAATAAGGACAGTAGCATGCTTTAAAAAAAAAGTAAATAGAAATTAATTGTACGTCAATTTAAAAATATTTAGTTTTCATTAAAAATAAATCAATTTAAATAAATAACATCAAATAGTGATTACGTCATTACAAATTATATCATTAACATTCAATTAATTAGAAGTAAATAAATAACAAAATTCAATTCATAAAAAAAATTATAATAACAATGTCAAAGAGCAAACTTATATTAAAAATTCGAATCCAATAATGAAATCAAATAAAGGCAAAAAGTCAAATTATCATAATTAAAATAAATGTCTAAAAATTTAAAATTATAATGTAAAAAGTTAATGTTGAAGGCAAGGTAATAATGTCATCCCATGTCGATGTCATCATTAAAAAAATCATTCAATGTATAATAACATTTATCGACCAATAGTTTTCTGAATAATCCTTATGATGAAACCTTTCGATCGGTATGATAAAGCTACAGGGTGATTATTTTTATGATGTAACGGGTTCGACCACGGTTCAACCATTAATTATTTAAATATCTATGAATGCAGTTTAAATTGTTTCTTAAATTCAAATACAGTAAAATGTTCCATCTACAATATTCAAGGTACTTTCCCTCCATGTGGCATATCCGTGGGACGGCCTGTATATAACATAATATTTAAAAGATTGAAAAGCAACTAACATAATTATGTTTCGAGCCTGTCACCACTGGCGTAGCGTGCGATTGTTCTGACGAGTGAGCCCCCATGTTCCACTCAAACAAAAATATCTTATTTAGCATATACAAATCTTATTTATCTGCCTATAATAAACTTTCGAATTGGAGCAAACCACTATGAAGGGTTGTTTACCACAATGTGTGAAAAGTTGGTGCGCAGCCATTTTGAGCTTATCAGAGACTTCATTCGAGTGAATTTTACACTTAATCCTTGTTTCATTCCGCGTTAAAATATGTTACTTAGCATATAAAAATCTTATTTATCTGCCTATAATAAACTATTGAATTGGATCAAACCACTATGAAAGGTTGTTTTACCACAAAGTGTAAAAAGTTGGTGCGCAGACATTTTGAGCTTAGCAGACACTTCATTCGAGTGAATTTTACGCTTAATTCTTGTTTCATTCCGCGTTCACACGACGTCGACCAAATTACATAGAAATTAAGGTTTAACTGCTCATTTCATTTAATTTTTTTGATCATTTGGTAAGCGAGTGAACGATGCCGATTCACTGCCCGTGAAAGATGTCAAATGAACAAAAATGGAAGCTTCTGATATCTGCGTATACTAGGTGCCTGGTAAATATTCCCCTATATTTGACGTTGTCATAGAATATATAGGAACATTGCTCGTTTGATTCAAATAAGGGTCAAGTTTTTTTATAAACTATATTACTTCAGAATTACGCCTCCATCAATATTTTTGAATAAAATTTCTTTTTGAGCGAGAAATTAATTTTTTTAAAGTGCCTAAAAACTGTGGTAATTTAAATACTTGAAAAGCTAGGACCGGATGTGACATAACAATCTAGGACAACAATCAAAATGTCAATGTCAAGTCAATCAATAAGTGTCAAGTCAATGTCAAACACCCCTATAAAAAGGAGTGTTTGACATTGAATTGACAGTTGCTTGTTTGTATTCATAGAATGTGACGTCACCACCACCAAGGATCGGTTTGATATTTATATTATTATCATTAGTACTTTAAATTGCTTTTTTGCCGTAGATTTTTTTTTAAACTATTATTTGACGATGTAAACTATCGAATAAAAATATATAAAAAATACATGCATATTCCCTATTGTAAATATATTTTCACACTCACTCGCTCAACTACAGCTAGCATCATATAATCGACGATGACACATTCGTAGTCGCTGCTAGCCAGGGTGTCCAGGTCAATATCATGTTCTTTATCATTCACCAGATTGGACAGCAGGTTCGAAGTATAGAACGTGTAGACTATATAAGCGAACACGAAGAATATAAAGTACGCGATCCTTAGAGAGGGCAGCTTGGGGTCTATTGGTGGTACTGTGGAACAGACAAGATATTAGTAGCACGCGGGTTCAAATTGCGGTGGAGTTGACTGAAGGAAGGAAGGAGTAGGTATGGATAATACTGTTGCAACCATAGGAGAAGGTTACATCAGTCTTTCAATCAGCTAGTTTACTAAAAAAGTGTTTGAAATCGAAGTCAAAGTCAAAGTCAAATAATTTATTTAAAATGGGCACATAAAAGGCCCATTTTAAATATAAAATTTACAAAAAAATTCAATTGATTGTAGGCTCCGCGCCCCTCTTCTCCAAGAAAATCCACCATTACTCTTTTAAATGTTTTACAATATTTTGTATACATTAATTTATAAGTTTTTCAGGGTATCGTAGAACCAACCGATTCAATCATTCCAAATAAACGCTGCAAAGCTACTAAATGAGAATCTCTAACATCGAATTTATATTCTGAGAATATTTAAATAAATTGCTGCTGTAGGTTTTAGGGCCCGAACCTTTTTTGGACTCAGTACACTCAATTAGGTTATTTATGCTCATGTCATATTTTGAAATGATATTTTAGGGGTTTAGCGACACAACATTTATTTTAAGACATTGATTTTATTATTGACTACCCTAGTATAATTTTAAATTATTCGTTATTTGAGTGAATTCGCAGTGTCTGGCTGAAAAGTTGTCTGACTTAATTCTAGGATTTCCAATCTTACAATTTTTTTAAGAAAGTTATTTTCAAAAGTTTAATCGAGATTTATTTGGACAGAAAATGAAAAAATGGGATCAAATTATTCGTTATTGTGGCCCTCCGGGACGTGTACCTGCGGGATCGGGGCCCTCAGGAACAAACCCGCAAGAATTACCTAGTACTACAAATCTGTTATTTTTTTTTATGAGTGACATCAAAAATACATAAATATTTACTGAGTATTAAAATTGGTAAAATATTAATATAAAATCTTGGAAATAATTTACAAAGATATAATAATGTTAGATGCGTGTACTAGGATAAATGGGGTTAAATGAAGTTTGGTAATTGAAAAAAACTTACTATGTTGGCAGTAAGCACCAATAACCATCAGAGATTCATACGCGTAGCTGCACTGCCATCCACCCAAGACGCTGAACTCCCATCGTTTGAGGAAATAGAAAATAAAGCTGATGAGGAATGCCATGGCATACAGACAGTTCCAGACCGGCCTGGAGAAAGGTTTGCTGTAGAATGTTGTGAAAAATTCGTTATCGGTTCGGCTAAGAAGGAAGCCAAATCTGAAAAGATAAAGTTTTCTACGTATTATATAATCTAAGCTTTAGGAATACTTGAATCAATTGTACAAGGACGTGTAACTCTGAGCAGCGGTGGCCAAGTGGAAACGGCCGTGACTTACGAATTGTAAGTTGTAGTTTCGAACCCACATAGGCGCTTTACTTTGGGTAAATTATTTCATCACCACTGCCTTCAAAACGGTGAAGTAGAACATCGTGAGGAAACTGGCACGTCCTAGAACCAAAAATTCGAAGACATGTGACAACTACGTACCAACGCGCACTGGGCGCGCGTGGTGGACTACAGCCCGCTCCTTCTCACATAGAGGAGGCCTGTGTCCCAGCAGTGGGAACATTATAGGCTGATTATTTTATGTTATGTGTAACTCTGTATTTAGACGAGGCAAAACTTGTATATAGTAATTGCCTTGGTGTCAACAGAAGTTGCATGCAATTATTGAATGGCAAAACTTGCATTCAATTATTGAATGCAAGTTCTGCCGCGTGTAAATACTTGCGGGCAATTCTTTAATGGCAATTATTGAACGTGCTTTATGGCATCCGGTTATTGCTCGAACGTTCCAGAAATTGCACCGTGTAAATGGGGCTTAAGACAAATACAGGCTAGTTAGATAGATTAGAACGATACAAAATATATGTTTGTAATTTTTCTTGATCCATACCTACTTATAATATTATCCTAACTCATAATTTCAATCATGGGTAGACCGTGATCTGGAATAGGACATAGGATACTTTTTATCCCGATATTCCCCCGTGATCGTGACTTACGCGGGTGTAACCGCGGTGCACAGCTAGTTAATACTATTTAATGCAAAAGTTACTCTGTGCGCCTCTCGGTATGTCTGTCCATCTATTACCTTTCCCCCCTTTAAAGCTACACAGGCAAACTATGCCTTAGACTAGGACAAAAAATACGTTTTCTCCCGGTATTATGTTCCCGTGGGATAATTTTCGATTTCCACGCGAGCGAAACCGCAAGCAAAAGCTAATTTATCAATACAGTAAATCCATAGTAATATTATAAATTTGAAAGTAACTCTGTCTGTCTGTCTGTCTGTCTGTATGTTACCTTTTCACGCCTAAACCACTAAACGGATTTCGATAAAATTTGGCAAAGAGATAGATGGCATCCTGGGGAACGGCATAGGGTACTTTCATCGATATACCACGCGGGCAAAGCCGCGGGCGGAAGCTAGTACGTTAATAAATTTATACAGACCTCCAAGTATTAACAGCAAAAACAGGATACATATGGTCCAAAATATCTATTGTTAAGCTCATAGATCTTACGAACACGTCTGCTGCGGTATGTTCATCACGGGTCACGTTCAGAAGCTCTCCAATTATGGTCATATTCCTTGGAAGTTTGTCGTATACGTACGTTACACTGTAAAGGAAGAATTAAGTCTTTTAAAAGCTATACATCCTAATTAATATTATAAATGCGATAGTGAGTTTGTTTGTTTGTTACGCTTTCACGCTAAAACGGCTGAACGGATTTGGATGAAATTTGTCACATGGGTAGACCATGGCTTGGAATAGGAGATAAGATACTTTTTATCCCGATATTCCCACGGGAATGAGACTTACGCGGGTGAAACCGCGGGGCGCAGCTAGTACCTATTATAAATGCAATAGTGAGTTTATTGGTTTCTTACGCTTTTACGCTAAAACGGCTGAACGGATTGGCACAAAGGTAGACCATGACCTGAGTTAGGACATACGATATTTTTATCCCGATACTCCTAAGGAATCAAGATTTATGCGGGTGAAACCGCGGGGCGCAGCTCGTAGGTATTATAAAATGTAAGTTGTTTTTCCCATCCGTCTGTGTGACAGTGTTGTTCTTCTAAACTAAGTAACGCATTTTGATACTGTTTTCACCATTATTTAGAGGATTTATTCCGGAAGAGTTATGGAGTTAACCGGGTTACGTGTTTATGTGTTTAATGGACTTATATTAAAATTAGATACATAATACCTAATAAAGAAATAGCAATGTTTTGTCAAGTCGTAAAAATCAAGTGAAGCAGGGGCTAGTACTATGAATCTAATTTCATTTCATTTCTTAAATAAACATGTATGTAAAATGTATAGAAAACGTTCCCTGGAATTTCTAATGTCGCGAAAAAAACACAGAGAAATTCGAGATTCTCTTGAGACAAGATAATGGCATGAAAACAACTTTATAAAATAATAGAAAAATTCAATAATACCTAATATTATTGAATCAGATTTAATTTGAAATCTTGGAATATTTTCTTAGTTACAATTTGTGAGATACTCTCTCATATTACTCTCCCGATAAATAATTATCTAAGTAAACTGCGCGCGAGATAAGTAAGTCTGGGTGCGGCTGAAATCGGAACTAATCGTATGCTGCCGCCCCCGTGTTCTCGGTTATGTAAGGTCAAATTAAATATAGAATAATTGAATTAATTAATACAAGGTGTTAGTGTAAACACCGTTATCCTTGAAACCAGTGGTTTGGTTTCATTTATAGAACGTAAAATCAATGGAAAAAAACACCTTTTTTTTAAAGAAAATCTACATTTTTCTACAAGAATATTTCACCCTATACGCAAGGGCAACGAACTTGGATCTCAACACGTCGGGTGGGGGCGGGCGGGGCGCGTGAGACGTTACATGGCCCCTCTTCAGTCAGCTGTTTCGCAGATCTTTCGAGCGCGTATCCATGAGTATCGGGACAGTGACGGATATTTACTTTTTAAAATCTTTTAATGAAAAAAAAAAAAAAAATTGTTGTTACTTACTGGGTTCATTTATTTTTATATTTAAGTCCCTTGCATACTGTATATTAAGATTACATTATTAATATAGATTTAATATGTTTAAATATGTCGTTGAATTAAGCACGCCAGCACCACCAGTCGCGCGCAGACGTACCTTGCGCGCACTCTAATAGCTTTGAGTAACAAAGCATGTGTCAAAGAAGGCAGAACCTATGAAGCTTTCTCTTACTTGAATTTATAAATATCCTGCAAGAGTCCCAGGATCATGCAGCCAGTGACAGTTTGCCGCCACATTGGATCATACATGTTGATGGATTTGAGGTGCTCATTGAGCTTATCACATTCGCATAGAGAAGCCACTGCGATTGTGATGTTTTTCATGTCGACAGACCTCATTCTGTAATCAAGCATATTTATGTTACTTTAGATAGAAAAAAAAATTTGTTGGCTTAAATACAAATAAATTTACCTTAAAAGTATTTTTTTTTAATGCACAAGGAACGGGTTCCGTTGTTAGGATGAATTTATCTCAAGAACAAACATAGCATTGTAAAAAACATGCCAACTGCAAATTAAGTTGGTCGACTATTACTCGTTATCTTGTACAGCCTACTTAGCAGTGATAGTTTTCATTATATTTAATATATCCAAAAACAACTATGCAGGGCACTTGACAAAAAAAAAGTTAGCACTTTAAAGCTTAATAATTTTAAATAAGGTTCTAGTCGTAAAGAAAATAAACCGAAATTACTCATAATTGTATATCTATACTTACATAAAACTGAAATGTCTGTTTGTTTGTAATGTCAAAATATCAGCGTTTCCGCCTTGGATTTGAACCCGCAACCTCGATTTTTTTTAATAATATAAAGAAAATATGATATACGCCCGCAACCAACCGTAGCCGAGCACGGAACTACACTGAACGGTTACACGTCGGTTAAACAAACCAATTTAATGAGGTATTAATAATTTAGACGTTGCTTTTGCTTAAAACAATATGTTAAGGGTTTGTTTTATACCACGAGTAAGTAGCGAATATAATTTTGTATTGATTAGATATGAAATCAGCGTTTTGTATGGGGAATTTTAAAGAAGTTGCATTTTTCATACTAACATTTTCTTAATTTATATAACAACCATGAACACTAATGTTTTAAAACTTTTATGCACTAATGTTTGAAAACTAAGATAACGTGTGCCACTTAGATTAAGCGACATAAATAAGTTTTGATTAAGTTAAAAAAAAAAATGTTGTAATTTCTGCTAACAAAATGAGGAGTCATTTTTAAGGTATTTTTTATGTTTAGAAAACTATAAGTAATAAGGTTTTTTTACTATTGTTAGTTAGAATAGAAAGAAATAGAAACAGTATAAAATTGGTAAAATATTAACATAAAATCTTAGAAATAATTTACAAAGGTATTATAATGTTAGATGCCTGTACTAGGATAAACCTGTATCACAGGCGGCATGAGTTCACATTTTATGGTAACAATGACAATAAAATTCTTAACAATATTTTAACATTAGAAGTCTTTAAATAATGACAATAAATAATCTAATTTATTACCTAATCTTATTTTGATATACCTTGTTTAATTATATACTATTTATCTTAAAAATAAAATGACCAATAAAGAGAGAGAGTTGTTTATGATGGTCATTATTCGATATAATACCAAGCAAATGATAATTATTTTAAACAGAGAAGTGACGAGGTTCTCTATTTGTGAGGAAAAAAACGCAAATTTCATAGGTCAATTTCAAAATTATTTTTCAGTGAGTGGCTGCATGGCTTCTAGTCAAATAACAGGTTTGTTGGTAACTTGGTTTCAGGAAAATGTTGGAACTATGAGACCTTATAAAATCTTGCTCACAATGCCACAATAGACTGGGGAAATATTAAGATAAGCAAGGGTTTAGATAAGAAGCTACTTACTTTTAATCTTTTCCTTGGTTTTTCTTTCACGCTTAGGCGATTCGCACACTGCACCGCATTACGCAGCGTAGCGCGGGAGTGCGTGTTCTTACGTTGCTTGAAAGTATCTCTCTTTGGATTGAAAACACGCGTAGTGCAACACACTGAAAACGCATTCACGCGCAGTGTTGCGACTATACGCCGCGCACCCCGCGGCGTATAGCGGGCCAGTGTGGGTATGTCTTAGAGTCACAAGGTACGTTTTTAAATTTTACAAACAACCATGATGATTATATTTATTATATCGTTTAATTTGCTTATCTTTTTGCTTTTAACCGTTTGCGTCACGATATAGGGATGTGAGAAGGCTTATTTAGGGCAAAATTTATAAATATACTAAACTGAAGTAACCGTTCTGAGTGAATATGAACCTTAGCTACCTATTGTTATGTGTATATGCTCATATTCGTATAAATGAATGTGAGCAAGCCTTTCACTCGAGTAATAGTAGATTATTCACTAAGGGAATAAAGCAGTGTCTTATACGTCACGTGCGCTTTTTGAATCCCGAACGCAAAATAAAACGTAGAAACCTAGTAAAAACCTAAACCTATTTAAAAATTAAAATACATGTTATTTTCTGGGGGAAGGTAATGAAATCCATACTACTAATATTATAATGAGGTAAAGTGAGTTTTTATAATGTAATCTTTGGACCTACAGAACCGATTTCGAAAATTCTTTCACTAATGGTAACCTACAGTACTTAATGCTGAGTGTCACTTTAAAAACGACAAAAACCACAGACAATGTTTCTGTTTGATGTGTGTAATAACGCATGTGATTGTATGAATATCACTAATAGGATCAGCTACGTAGTACCTAGAACAACCGTATGCCGTGGGGTGCGCGCACGACCTCTATTTGCAGTATCTTCTAGTCGTACGAACGCAGGCTTACGAGCACCCCTACGTCGTCTTACTGGTCAATTTAATAATATTTTCGAAAATATAGACATCTTCGCTTTTCCAGCTAGAAAATTCAGAGACCTTGTTCGGAAAACTGTTTTGGGTGCTCCGTAATATTATTATTATTGTTTTTTTTTTTTTTTTACTTTTAGAGTGTCTTTAAATTTCTTGTTTCTTTTTAATTTGCATGCCTGTTTAGTTTTTAGTTGCCTATATATAATTTTATTTAATTGTCAGTTCACATCGCATTAATTTTATAATTTTTCTTTGTAATATGTGGAAAATGTCGTGGGTTATACATTTATTCACTCTGTAGCTCAAATTTTGTATATTATTGTAATGTGTAACCGTTTATTTTCCCAAATTAATAAAATAAAATAAAAAAAACCACGATTAATAATAATTTTATTGTTATTATTTGTTGTTAAAGTGTGTTATACGTTGTACACACTCCGAGAACATTTCAAGTGTGTAACTATTTCGGTTTAAAAGATACAGCCGTGTGTCAAACGGATGGACAGCGGAGTTTCGGTAATAGGGTTCCGTTGGCACTCTTTGAGTACAGACCCCTAAAAAGTGTAGTGTTTTACGGAACTATGTAGCAAGTACTAATAAAATATCATGAAAATATTCCAGTAACAATGTTTGCAGTAGACAAACAATAATTGGTGGCCATTAAAAATTTTATTCCGCCGTCAATCAAGTAGCACGAATGTATCAAAAGTAAGGCTAATGCTAGTGCTAGATTAGACTATCTAAGCTACAGCTGAAAACCTATACATTATATATATAAGGTAAGTATATATCTACTTACTTACTTACCTACCGACCTTCAGAGGGGCTCGTGGCTCAGTAATAACAGGTACACGGGGAATAATCCCATGCCGCTACAGCGTGTACCTGCACGCCCACGCCACACAAGCCGAAGAGCCTCACCAAGCTGCCCATGCCACCTAATATTCAGGTAAAGTACGAAGCGTGCTCGACCGCGTAGCGCGCCCGCGCGGCGCAAGCCCAGAGAGCCTCACCAAGTTGCGTATGCCGCCTAATACTCCGGTAAAGTACAGCGTGCTCGACAGCGAGTACCTGCACAACAGCGCGCCCGCGCGGCGCAAGCCCAGAGAGCCTCACCAAGTTGCGTATGCCGCCTAATACTCCGGTAAAGTACAGCGTGCTCGACAGCGTGTACCTGCACAACAGCGCGCCCGCGCGGCGCAAGCCCAGAGAGCCTCACCAAGTTGCGTATGCCGCCTAATACTCCGGTAAAGTACAGCGTGCTCGACAGCGTGTACCTGCACAACAGCGCGCCCGCGCGGCGCAAGCCCAGAGAGCCTCACCAAGTTGCGTATGCCGCCTAATACTCCGGTAAAGTACAGCGTGCTCGACAGCGTGTACCTGCACAACAGCGCGCCCACGCGGTACATGTCCAAGGGCCTCACCAAGCTGCCCGTACCACCTAATACTCAGGTTGAGCACAGGGTGTCGACAGCTTGTATTAATTTAATGATAACATTAAATTATTACCACTTTTTTTATTACTTTATAACCACTTTTTAATTATCATTTGAATAATCAAATGATCATTAAAAAGTGGTTATAAAGTTGAAATCTTCTAAATACAGATGAACAAAATTCTCTTTAGTGAGTGATTGCCTCACAGTTTAACCTGAACAAGGCTTGTTTAAATTTTTACCAGATCTTTTTGGAATCCATATATAAATTCTAAAGTAACTCTGTCTGTCTGTTACCTTTTCACGCCTAAACCACTGAACGGATTCCAATATTTGGCAAGGATGGCATCCCTGGGAAGGACCTAGGCTACTTTTTATAGACATACCACGCAGGCGAAGCCGCGGGCGGAAGCTAGTAAACAATACAACACACTTTCTTTACTACTAAGAAGGTGTCATAACAAAAATAGCAGCAAGCATTCTCTATTCAGACATACTTCGCAAAAGGTCGGAGGGATAACGAATTATGTGACAACGACGCTCCGCCATATTGTAAACATTGTCAACCTTTTGTTAGAATCCTTACGACGCGACTGACACTTTATTTTGAAGATGGTAAGTATTCGACACTATTTTAATGAAGTTTTTCCTGCTAGAGATTTATCCTAAGATGGATTTGTTTTTAGAATCGTTCCTCGAATATTTATGAGGAAAATAACAGTAACTGAATTTCTTTATCAGATCCTTGATAATTGAAATTGATTTGTGGAAATGTAGAGTTTTTTTTTTGGTGTTAAAAGCATAAGAACACCATTCTTTATTTATTTTTTTCTTAGCTGCCACTGCTGGGCAAAGGCCTCCCCTTTTTCCTTCCAAATCTCTCTATTTTGTGCGATTTCTGGCCATGTTGGCCCCGCAAACATGATTAGATCGTCACACCACCTTCACCGCGATCTACCTCGACGGCGATCTCCTCCTTCAGTCGTCCAGTGAGTGACGATCATTGCCCATCTTTCCGGGTGCATTCGTGTGGCGTGGCCGGCCCACTCCCATTCTTTCTACGACATGAAAAATAAAACAAAACAAATACCAATATTATAGCAATAACCATCGCGTTTGTTCTTTCAACAAGACAATCTCACGCCAATTCATTTCGGCACCCAATCTTTGTCATTAGGTAGGTACTTCTTATGGCGCCAATGAGGCAGGAAATTACACAACACCAGTTATTGTTTTTCCAGAATTGCGCATCGTTGTTAAGCTCTCAGTCATGAGGCAGCGACTGAGAAGAATAAAAAGCGCCGGTTTTGGTCAATCTGACGCAAACTCAAGGTCGTATAGTAAGCTGACTATATAAGTTATACAGGGCGTCCCACGAATATGCCACATGGATACGTCCCACGGATATTTTGAATACAAAATTAATCAATTTATCAAATGCTCAAAATGAGTCCCTTCCTGTTGAATACAAAGTCGCACTCTTTGGATTATTTCGCTCCCTGTCGATTTTTTTATCTTGTTGTGGTGGATATTTAGAATAATACGTCTAAATTGTGCTTGTAGCTCGTGGACACTTTCACACTGGTTCTTCTAAACAAAATTACAGCAATATCAGCTTTTCATTTTTCTGAACAAAATTTCACATCAAATGTTAAAATTAATGGTCTTCCTTTTATTTGTGACACTATGTTATTTAGCAAAAAATAATCCTTATGATGAAGCCTTTCGATCGGTATAATAAAACTACAGAATGATTATTTTTCTCATGTAACGGGTTCGATTCCCGGTTGAACCATGTCATTATTAAATATCTATGAATGCAGTTTTAATTGTTTTTCAAATTCAAATAATGTCTTCTTTCAGTAAAATGTTCCATCTACAATATTCAAGGTACTTTCCCTCCATGAGGCATATCCGTGTGACGCCCTGTATAATAATATGACACCGTACTTACGTCTTTAAGACTAAATAGTTTATAGTTTGGGACATATAAGAGGGCTAACACACTGGGACGCCATGGCGGCGCAGCGGCCAGACGATATTAGACCTTTTCGGTACGGTTTGTTTCATTTTGACAGTTCAACAACATTAATTGCGTTATTTACGTTGTTGAGCCGATTTTCTTCGAACATAAGCAGCAATGGATTAGACATTTGTTTCAAACTGATTCCGATTCGAATTGATCGTGTATTACGCAATTAGGGTGCTGGTACGTATTAGAAACCGTACGGATACCGGAGGTACAGATTAGAAAGACGCTCCAAGTAAAAAAAAAATGTTTCTCTTCTAAAATGGACATACAGAATCGAAAGGGAAGTCATTTAAACAAAGGTACCTGCATCTTCATTTTATGAACGGCCATTTGTTTTTAATTTCCCGCGGGGACTCTCGTCTCCTCCGGTGAATGCTGAAATAAAGTTCCCAAACGCCTGTAACTTTTTCAATTTAACATAAATAAGCTTTTTAACACTGCACTTAGATTTTACGAAGTCTGCGGGCCTAAAACGAAAAACTCTTTTCTTGAATTTCCAGCTGTCATTAGCAATTGCTCTAATTTGACACAAAAGCAATTCATTGTGGACCATTTTACGAATCTCCATAGAAAACTGTCAAACAGATGAATTATTTCGTAATATGAATCCTACGCAGATCATATGAATTGTTTGTGACATTTTACGATGATTCATAATATTTTCCTATTATGATTCTGCCAAAGTGACTGTTTTAAGCCCCCTGGTAAAAGGAAGACTGGCTGGTTATTATAATGTTACATTACGGCTGGTTTTAATTAGATGTTCGATTCGATGTTCGAAAGTGAGTTATTCCATAATTTGGATTCCGAATGCTTTTATGAGAAATATTCGTTCCGACATTACATTTTCCTCATGAAACTAAAAAAGTTTTGATTCTTATTTTCCGCCTGCGGTAGATACTTTCTGAAATAAGTTCATATATATCAAAGAAAGTTTTATAAAAATAAACGAGTACCTACGCTTTCATTACAGTCACAAATTCTCATAATGTAGGGGAAATCTCTCCGTTTACAGAACAAGATCAGCACTGCCTGCTTAATTCATGCCAACTATCCAATAATGAGAGTCTAAGCAATTTTAATGTTTTTCACAGGTTATCTATACACCGGCCGGCGCCGGCGGCCCAACCCGCCAGACTAAGCCGTCCAACGTTCTGAACCTTATCCCGCCGCGCCGGCACCCGGTGTTGGTGTGTAGATACCAAAACAGATCCGAAATGTACATTTCCGTTTCCCTTATTTTTCCTTTTGTATCTTATCGGCGGCAGGGTATGCGTAGGCGTGGCGAAGCGAGGTTATACCATTATACAGGGTGTTAGGGTAAACACCGTTATCCTTGCAACCAGTGGTTTGGTTTCATTTATAGAACGTAAAATCAATGGAAAATTACAACTTTTAAAAAAAAAATTTTAGATCTAAATTTTACCACAAGAGACGAAAGTTCGTTGCCCTATGCACTTGGGCAACGAACTTGCGTCTCAACACGGGCGGGGGGTATGGGATGTGACCTGACCGGCAGCGAGCGCGATCCCTCCCTTAGTCAGTAAGCTGTTTCGCTAGCAAGCACGGTGTCAGATAGAAACTTCTTAAAATCTTTTAATGAAAATAACGTTTTTTTTTTGTTGTGTTCGGTCATTTATTTTTATATTTAAGTCAACTACCCATGGTTTGAATGACAAGAGTGTTTACCCTTACATCCTGTATAGTTAGCATAAGGCCTAATATCGAGACCTTTCGCTACTATTAATACCTAAGTAGGTAGTATCGTTATAAAGCTCCTGTGTACGATGCTGTTTTCCTATTTAAATGAGGACGCTATATATTTAAATTATTATAAACATTAGCAATAATTTTAATGATTTTAAGATTTTAACGAATTTCATGATTTTAAAGATTTTAATGAATTTCCTGATTTGAATGAATTAAAAGATTAAGATTGTCATTTTATTTATGTGAGTAATGTACTGCTATTCTTTAATTTTAGTTATAATAGTATGATTGTGGTATGTTTTTGAATCTTTCGTTACTAACATATAATTTATTATACCTACTAACAAAAACATGGATCACTGTGTCTGAAGTCATCATCATCAATTCAGACGAAAGACGTCCATTGCTGGACATAGGCCTCTTCCAAGCACCACCACTGCGCTTCTCGCATCTTGGGCTTTGCCTGGAGTTGCCTACGTCATCTGTTGGAGAACCAAGGTAACCGAAATAGCCCAAAGTATTGGTAAAATGGCAGTGGGCAGGGCACTTGCTCGCAGAACAGCAGGCCGATGGGGCCGAAAGGTTCTGGAGTGGCGACCGCGTACCGGTAGACGTAGCGTTGGAAGGCCTCCTAGAAGGTGAAAGAATGACCTGGTGAAGACCGCAGGAATAGGCTGTCTGAAGTAAAGAAAAAAAATAAAACGTGAATTAGATATACTATTAATTCACTATAGTGGATAAAATTTTATTATTTTAATTTAAGTTTTTTTTAAATAAAATTAAGAATCCACAAAATATAATCTTCTTTTATATCCTTTTCTTTAGTTACATATGTATCTAAGTAACAGTTTTATCTCTTGTAAAATACAATTAATACAATAAAAAGGTTGCCATGACGGTTCAATCAGGATGGCTAAGTTACAAGACATTTAAATCGTAAACACAAAAAATTGAGTGAACAATTCTAAAATTATGTGGTTGACAAAGTTAGCTCCCAAGAAGTTCCTAGGAAGATTTCCTTTGAAAAAGGGAGCACTTTTTGTAGGCATTTTTATATTAGTAAGTATCTAATTATTTACTAAAGGCTATCATGATTCTTTAAATACGTACCCCAAAGACCCATTATTATTATTCATTTCTCGTGTCAGTAAAAGGATAATGCATAGGATAATCAGCCTATAATGATCCCACTGCTGGGACAAAGGCCTCCTCTCTTCGAGAGGAAGTGGGTTGTAATCCACCACGCGGGCCCAGTGTGGGTTGGTAGATGTCACATGTTTTCGAATTTTTGGTTCTAGGACATGCTGGTTTCCTCACGGTGTTTTCCTTCACCGTTTAGAGAGCAGTGGTGATGAAATTATTTACACAAAGTAAAGCACGTGCTTGGGTTCGAACCCACGACCTACGTTAGTTGAACTCATAAGTCGCGGGGCCAACCACTTCTCTTCTTCTAAAAAGAAAAGGAAGAAAGCATCTTTATGGAAAAGTAATTTTTTTTCGTCTAAATGATTTTAATTTTAATTTTTTGTCGATCGTGTAGGTGCTATTTATTTCGTTATTTATGTTATTGGTATTTTGTACCGACCTTTTTTTTCATTTTTATTTTTAGTTTTTATCAGTGGAACCTTGGAGGAGCTCATGGCTAAGTAATAGGTAACAGCCGCACGGTCGATTCATCAGGTTAAGCTACGCTTGCCTGGGTTGGTCTGTGGATGGGTGACCATCTTTACATACCGAGACTCCTCCGTGACTCGGAAAGCACGTTAAGCCGTTGTTCCCGGCTGTTATTTGTGGATCTTTGACAGTCGTTACGGGTGGTCAGAAGCCCGAAAGTTTGACAACCAGTCTTGCCATGGGGTATCGTATTGTGGAAGTCAGATAGGCAGTCGCTCCATATAAAATACTGGTATTCAGCTGCATCCGGTTAGACTGGAAGCCGACCCCAACATAGTTGGGAAAAGGCTAGGTAGATGATGAGATGATGACATTTCTAATAAACCGTCATTTCAGTGGTCACCTCCATTCCGTCATTTCCATCCATATCATCTTTCACTCAATCCATCTTCAATCAATATTTATGGTTGTAAAAAGTAGAAATCCATTTTCTTATCATTTTGTGTTTCAATTGCCAGGGCATCAGCATAATATGCGTAATCAGTCTCGCCGTAGAAATATTTTACTACAAAGAATGCAAGGACTGCACTGGTCTTGTCATGCACAATGCGTACAGCTTCAGTATCAACGCCTTAGTCTACTGCATCTTCATGGTCTTCATCAATTTGTGGTTCATTTGGGGGGTTAAGTACGTAAGTATTTCAGTATTTTTTTCATAACCGTGTTTTTGAGCTGATAGTTAGCATCTTTCTTTCTTGCCAAGAGTGTCGTTACAGGTTGTTATGTTAAAAATATAAATATTCAGAATGAGAACCTCCTCCTTTTTAAGAATTCGGTTAAAAAATGAGGTGCTAGGGAGGCTCTTGTGCTGAAATTAAAACATACAAACCTATAATAAAACTGTTTAAAAAAAATTTAACGAGAACGATTAAAGCTGTTCAAGTTAACTTTATTGTCATAGTTCATTTGTTTTGCCATAGTTTTGATACATTCCGGACCGCACGTCTGTGGTAACACTTTGACCTTGAGTTGACCTAACGTACTACAGTGTTTCAGTAGAGTAAACGAGGGTACACACGTTGCTGCAAGCGTGAACAACTTCCCTATAGGCTACACACTGTACAAGCAAACTGGAGCAGCATCATTTTTTGCTTGAGCGATGGACGACGACAACGCGCTTGCTTTAGCTGGCGTGCGTATTTGATTGTTCAAGCTTAACCTGCATACACACGTTCAATCATGCTTGCACAAGCGTGGCTTGTTCAAGCCGCATAATGAAAATTCTATCGATCTTCATGCCGCTTGCACAAGCAAGATGCTTGCACAAAATCATCATATAGACGCTCCAGCACGCTTGCACAAAATGATTGTTCATGCAGACTTGGCGTGTGTCCTAGGATGCCAGCTGCTTATACTGGTTTTGTAACCACTGACGTGCGACCTAATGTACCTCTGGTTTAAATTAGTTATTTTACTCTATCTAAGTCATTCACTGATTGTTGAAACCTAATATTTTTTCAGGAAAAATCCTCAGTGGTGTTAAGTTGGGTGGTGATTACCGCCCTGTGGTGGGCACAATCTTTCCTGCTGGTCTTCGTGCTGCTGTGCATGTACATCACGGACACCAGTCTAGGATGGGTGGTAGCCCTCGTCTGTGCAATTATTGCTTACAGTAAGCTTGTTAATAATTGTATAGGTACTTCAACTAGTTGAAGCCCGTGGCTTCGCCTGCTGCTTCGCCCGCGTGGCTGTTGGTTATTATATACTTAAACCTTCCTCAAGAACCTCTCTATCCATTGGTGAAAACAGCATGAAAATTGGTGCAGTAGTTTTTGAGTTTATCGCGAACAGGACGACAGACAGAGGCGGCGAAGGACTTTGTTTTATAATTATGTAAGGATGAACCTAGCCTTTACCCAACCATGTTGGGGTCGGATTCCAGTCTAAACGGATGCAGCTGAATACCATTATTTTACATGGAGCGACTGCCTATCTGACCTCCACAACCCAGTAACTGGGTAATATGATACCTTTTGGTAAGACTGATTGTCAGAATTTCGGGCTTCTGACTACCCGTAACGACTGTCAAAGATCCGCGAATGACAGCCGGGATCAATGGCTTAACGTGCTTTCCGAGGCACGGTGGAGTCTCGGTATGTAATGATGGTCACTCATCCACGGACATCCCCGACAAGCGTAGCTATGGATCGATCTGTGTGGCTGTTATTACTTAGCCACGAGCTCTTTTAATGACATACTTAATATTTGCAATTTTCAGACACTGTTTTGCTAATGGCGAAGATATCTGGACGAGCTTGACTTCTATAGAAAGAACTAGCCTGCATTAGCACAAAACGGAGTTGGGTGGAGAAGGGAGAGGAGGCCTTTGTCCTGTAGTGGGCTAGACTTGGTAGTCAAAGTCAAAGTTTGACTTTGACTTCAAACAAAGTCAAAGTCAACGTTTGAAGGGAGAGGAGGCCATTGCCCTGTAGTGGGCTAGAATTGGTAGTATCTCAAGGCGTGATTTCTGAATCTATTCGAGTGTTCTTCTGCGGGGGGTTTGTTATTTTAGACAAAACACTAACATAAGATAGCCCGAAGTGTTGCCAAACTTAAGTGGCATAACAGATGGCCGATGGGGCTGAAAGGTTCTGGAGTGGCAACCGCGTACCAGAAGACGTAGCGTTGCGAGGTTGACCGATGACCTGGTGAAGACAAATCCGCTGCGAGATGCGAGAAATACAGAATCGGTCGAAGTGGCGGTGCTTGGGGGAGGCCGTGTCCAGCAGTGGACGTCTTTCGGCTGAAATCATGATGATGATGATAATAACGATATAGATATCTATATATCTTTATAGGGTAACCAACGCATCGGCAAGACACTGTTTTGCACTACTTAAAAAGAACATTATTTTTACCATAAACAGTCAACCTTTCGTTCCAAATGAAACGTAAATCAACTTAAAAAAACGACTTCCAAATAACAAGATTAGGGTACCATTTACGTATAAAGGAATGAAAAGGTAGTCGGTCGCTAGTCCGTCTATATTCGCTCTACTGAATATTATAGAAGGTACAATAGATGGTTTAGTTACGAGATAGAAATATTCGGAAACATTCTTAGCTCAGATAACGGTTGTGCCTTCCAAGAAGAATAGGTATACAGAAATCTTTGAGATTCAGAGATTCAGTGACGTTGGAATAGAAGGATTTCGGAGGGATGTTTATAATGTATTTTATTTATTTAACTTTGTATTACACTCTTGTGGTAATTAAACGTTAGCAGTTAAGAGACATAGCCCCCAAAACGCGTGGCCATCACTAAACTATTTAGCAGGAAAGAGGACATAGGCAGGTATTAAACTCCTTAGCAACGCGTCCATCTGCGTGTACACTGATACACTCTCGAAGCACTAATGCATCACTGTGAAATTATAAATCAGCAGCATCTGTGATCAATGATGCTTAACAGAATGCCGTGACAATTTCATATGTTTTTTAAAGCGCTGATTTTCTATTTGATTTTGCAAATATATAACCTATGTCAACTGTATTCCTTTACATATAATGGTACACCAACATTTCAAGTTAAAAGCTTCGTGCATTAAGAGGAAATAGGGTCGGTCTTTTCTCCATACAAAAATCATATAAGAAGGATATTTACTGCGCCCCTATGTTTATCTTTTTTCATTCATAGTTGTCTTTGTACAAAAGGCCTCTGATGACAGTGGTCTAAACAGGCAATTTTGAGCATTTTCTGAGGGTTTTATAGTGCTTCTACAGATAATGGTATCATCAAAACTGAAAACATAGGGCATAGAACTAGTTGATATTTATTTGACTGTAAAAAATCATTGCTTTTAGGTCATAAACCCGAGAGAATAGAGACAAGGGCGTTTGTATCGAGAGGAGACTGAGACTGACCCTATTTCCTCTTAATGATATTTCTTCTGTTTGTTTCAGTGATATTCGCCTACTTCATATTAGTTGGATACGGATACTGGCTGGCGATTCGAAAAACATCACAACCTCCTGTTGAATAGAGCTTAAATTACAATAATAAGCTGATAAACTTAAACTATTAAAATACCAGTTAATGAAACAACTGTTTTTTGAAACTATTGTTGAGTAAGGCCCTTCGTACATGGCAAGGATTCTTTACGGTACCTACAGGGTTTATACCGCGCCGTAGAAAAATCGTCCCTGTCAATAAGCTTCTTTACTGATCCAGTTCACTGACGACCGTGCCTACACACGGCCTATAAACCGCGCCGTAGAAATAACGTGTCTGTCAACAAGCTTCCATATATGATCCATACAACACTGACAAAGTGACGACCGTGCCTACACATGGCTAATAAACCGTAGTAATCTGCCGATCTCATATTTCTACTTAGATCTACTTAGTTTTATTTTACTGACTAAGTACCTACTGTTATCTTTTTGTATGAACGTGTGGCGGTATCTTCATCGCCACACTACGCATCAAAGACCTGACGTCACACAAAAAATCCTGACGTCACATAAATCGTGCATCGTGCAATTAAAGTTTACCGTGCAATGGACAAGAACCCAACATCAATCGTTGGGCATTTGCCCGCCAGACAACACCCGTCAAGTCGGAGGATCCTCCCTTTTCTATAGAGGATGAGAGAAACACGTGTTTCTGTGACCAATAAACCTATTTTTCATTATTTTCTAGTTTTTAATCGCAAAAAAAACGTGTGTGTAACAAGGACCTTACAGATTCAGTTACCCAAGATTATTTTGTGTCATGAAAAATGTAAGTTTTATAAAATATAATTTAAAACGCTGCTAAACTCAAACTTCTTTATTCATTTGTATTGTGACATACTGTGTTATGGGTAGATACAATGTACAACATAATAAATAAATCTAACACACGGAGACTTGGACAAATCAATAAGCATACTTTAAATAATTATCTGAATGATGTTAGAATTTCGTTTAGTGGCGTTGTAATATTGGTCTTTAGAACGTCCATTTAATCCAATAATTACATATTGATTGGCTCATATCTCAATTTCCTAACTAAATACAATCCTTAGTCGGTAGAAACCTTCTCCTACGAAGCTTCTCAACATCTATGTTTTCGTTTTATTCCCTTCTTGAGCTATACGTGATCGTGGGGACAAACCTTAGCCTCTAGTAGTCGGGGCCAGGGGACGAATAGTCAAGCTCCGGTAGGGCCCAACTATCGGTCGACTGGGTTCGTTCCCTTCGACTGAACCAAACTTGGCTCATTGTGGCAGAGTAATCCTGTGGAGCCGGTGTCATAGAGTAAATAAAAAAATAAATGTATCACAAGCAAAGCAGCTATTGTTTTGAGTAACTTTTTGCACTGGCCTTGCGTAACGCCTTTAACCGATGCTTGCCGCTCCGGAAACCTCTAGCGGTATCTGCGTCTGAATCCTTTGGAGGTTCTACATCCTCTGGAGCCTTTGGAGGATCTACAACGTCTGGAGCCTTTGGAGGATCTGGTAACTGTGGAGAATTTTGGAACGGCGAAGACTCTTTAGATGTGGTCGTTCTGGCTGCATCGATGAGCGCCTTGCGATGACTGTTCACCACCAATAAGAAGTAGACCGTTACTGAAAATAATTTAAAATTTTACATTCCGACTTTCGACATGGTTTTTAAAAACTATTCGTTTATGAATTAAGTGAGACAGCAATTAACATTAAGGTGACTATAAACTAGAGAATTTACTTGTAAAAGAACAACAAGCAAACGCCTTTTTAAAATTGTATCGATCCGCACTTCGAACACGACACTCTATGTTTTGTTCCAACCTGATTTTAAAAACCAATGAGCGTATTAGTGTAACATTTTATCGAGCAAAGGCACGAGCGCGGGCGAGTAGTGAGGTACACGGGCCAATTGCTTCGAGTGAAGTGAAAAAATCCATTGCTTCAAAGTGTGGGAAGGAGCCTGATGCTGAAAATATATGTAGTTTTTAGAATTCTTGTCCATTTGTCTGGATGTATGTTCTGCATTGGCGCAAAAGCGGCTGAACGAATTTGGACGAAATTTGGCAAAAAGATAGTTTATAACCTGGATTAATAGGGTACTTTTAATCCGGGTAGTACGTTCCCGTCGGATATTTTCCAACATCCACGTGGAAGTCGCACGCAAAAGCATAGTAATAGAACCTGTAGTTTAATTTATTAGGGAAACATTAAGAATCTACACTTTGATCAAAGTTAAATAAATTCTGACATGATGCTAAGTAGCTTTGATCAAGATATTTAGGCACGATATTGATCAAGATATTACCACACCACAGCACAGTGACAAAATGTGGAAAATGTGGTGGTGGAATCGTAGTGGTGGGGTTGGGGTAAGGACGTGTGACGGAGCCCTTAACAACAAAAAAGCTTTTACAATATTTTATTTTAAAATTGTAAAAAACCTTTCTATAATAAGTATAGATAATATCAATGAAATCATCAATAAACCAAGAGCCACATGAAATACATACAGCGTGCCGCTACAATGGCGACATTAAATTAACACACGAGTAGGGCTAGTGGTCAGTAAACATAAAAATTATAATAAAATAAAATAATTCGTAAATTGAAAACTATAAGTTTTCAAACAAACTAAATAACAAAAACATAACTAAAATTGAGATCACTCTGTGTAAAAGATTCATTCATGAAGTTGCCTTACTTTCTATCAGTACTATGCTTTGTCGGCATAATTTCTAAGAAATTACGCGGCTTTCCTCTATTCGCCTACTATATGATCCGTGACCCCGGCAAATGACCTCTTCGCTACAGTTCTTTAAGTACAGGTTGCTCCAGGATGGTAATTTAGAAAATTGTAAATAAATCAATAAATAATAACGTTTAATGAAATTCAAATATTTTCATAAAACGAATACGCGAAATCGTATACGTGTGTTAAATTTATGTCGCCATTGTAGCGGCACGTTGTATACGTTCAAAAGTGCCTTTTATGTGCCTAATAGAAATAAATGATTTGACTTTGAAAGAAATTTAGATTAAGGGAATCCTTTTCTTCATAGCAACTGGACTGGACCCATAAAGTAACGACAACATACTCACATATATACCAAAGTATTCCCAATATGACTACAAGAAGCTTGGCCCTCTGATTAGTTGCGCAGAAGACCAGAATCAAGAGAAACATCAGCATCAGCATTATCACTATGAATACCAGGGTGTACCAGACCCATAAGGCGATGAGTAGAGTATCATTCTGTAGAGAAAATAGACTGATAAAAATTTAGGCCTGAATTATGGTTGGTACTAGTAATAAATTAACAGGTACAGATTTCCCAGAAAAAGTAAGCACTTCGGAATTCATCGTATATCTTCGGAAATGGAACGAAACTATGAACAGTAGACATGGGTTTGAACAACACGACGTTCCTCACCACACTCACTCACTTATCAGTGCGATATTCATCCAACGTGTATCACAGTGAAACGGTACAAAATGTTATTTTGAGGTGTTGGGACATTCAATCATTTTATATGGGACATTTGAAGTGCTTCCTATGTCCTACCCAACACTAATCTATAGCTCACTTGTCTTCGATGCGCACTAAGCGTTTGTGCAATACGCGCACTCTATGTAATATTATATCTCTATGAGGTAACCCAACAGAAAAAAGCTTCCTACAAACGCGCAATGATAGGTGCGCGACCACGAAGCGCGGCAGTACAAAAATTATAAGTTTTGTCTCTGTGGGGGGGGGTTACTCTTTGGCGCGACGTTCGTGTTAATTCGAAATACGAAGACCACCGAAGTGCATACAATTTCTGGTTTACCTATTTTTTTTTAAACTTTTTCCTGCGTACATTGATAAGTCCAACAAATAACACAACGCTAGCTGCGAGGAACATTAACAGCAGTATCCAAATTGTGAAGAGAAGATAACTCATGGGCATGAAGAATGTGCATCCGTACACCAAAGGGTGGAACTGAAATATAAAAATGCTGTAATATAATGCATTATAATAATTACTAGCTGATGCCTGCGGCTTCGCCCTAAAACCTTCTTCGAGAATCATTCTATCCATTGGCGAAAACAGCATGAAAATCGGTGTAGTACTTTTTGAGTTTATCGCTAACAGGACGACAGACAGACGCGGCGGAGGACTTTGTTTTATAATATGTAAGGATAAGGATTAGAGTAACCCTGAAAAATCATAACAGCGCGTTGGTATACCTTAGAGTATAACTTGATTCCAAAAACCTACCCACAAATCAGCTTTGATTTACTGAACAAAATAAAATGCTACATAAAATTTTGTAACGGTTCGTACACATAACATATTTGGAGCGAATCCCGTACAAGAGGACGGGTAGCAATAAGCTATTTCTTTATGCGTCTGTTGTCCCGAGAAAAATGATATATAGTGTGAGTCTTTATAATGTGCACATACTGAAATCTATGCTTAATTTTATCGACGGAAAAAAATATTTAGATTTTTTTTAATATGGGTTGTGTGGGCATCTTCTTGGTTCACTCATTCCTATTGAAAGAAAGAAAGAAAATACGTTTATTTGCGGTAAATATGACGCAAAAAACAAAAAAAGAAAATAACCACAAAGTAAAAATAAAAAAGGTTGGGGGAAACATGCGTCACATCCACGCAAAACGGCTATCGCTCAGCATTATGCTGCGACCCTATGCAAAACAGAGCCCCAGCGCTGGTTTTCAGCGACAGCCGGCGCTGACGTAATGACGTCGATCGGTGCGGCAAACCATTATCAGAACGCTGTACCGGTACAGCGCACTGTAATAAAAAATAAAATATATTATATTAATATCTAATAGTATAAAAAAAATAAAATAAAAAAATATATATATATAAAAATAAAAATAAATAAAAGAAATGGGTAAACGAGAATATCATCCTCCGTGATGCGTTTTGTGTTGTGGCACAAAACGCATCACGCATTGAGTTCATCGCTATATGCGCTAGGGCAACGAACTCGCGCCTCAACAAGGGTTGGGGCGCGGGACGTGACCCGACCGGACGCGAGCGCGACTCCTCCCTTAGCCAGTCAGCTGTTTCGCAAGCGAGCACGGTGTCGGATAGAAACTTTTTAAAATGTTCCTTGTCATTTATTTTTATATTTAAGTCAACTACCCATGGTTTGAGTGACAACGGTGTTTACCCTTACACTCTGTATATTTGGCTTAAGAAACAGGTCCGGTGTAGTGCCACCCATAAGTAAGTACTCTTCCAACCTGATACTAACAGAGTAAACCACGAAACGAAAATTCTCTATCAAAGCATGAAATCGTGAAATCGAATACATACTTACCACGCATATAGCAGAAATTATCATAGAGCCGGTCTTCAAATCTAGCAACCCGAGGAATGTGTCCACTTTAGGCAGATCGTTCAATCCTGCCATGTCATTATTAATAGTATTTAATATATTATCCATTATTGTTGTGATTGGAAACTGGTTACTGGACAGTAATTTTGACGTGCGATTGACGAATTGTTATGACATTTCAATACGTTGACGTTGGGACCACAGACTGTCTGATGGGTTAAAAAGGTTCTAATAATCTCTTTCGTCTCCATTATTAAACATTATTTATCTATACATTATTATAAATTAAAGTAGGTTCTGGGCAGGACATATCTGCCGCATGCCGGACAAACTGTGGGCCCAAATAGCGCAGAATTGGTGCCCTGAGACAGTGAGACGGGGTCGCGGCAGACCACGTAGGAGATGGCGGTACAAGCTGGATAGGTTCCATCAAAACTGGAAAGAGGACGCGCGGGCTCGCGAAAGATGGAAGGAGTTGAGGGGGGCCTTTGCCCAGGAGTGGGACAGCGTAGGCTAGGAAAAAAAAAAAAAAAAAAAAAAATAGGTTTTCGTTTCGTGTTTGTATTTATGTATGTCCGCGTTGTTAACCACGGAACTGATTTTGATGAGGTTTTCACCATCGTTTAGAGAATTTATTCCGGATGGTTTATGTGTATAATAGGTACGTCAAGATTAAGGTTACAATAACTAAGAAATCTTGATGTTTTGTAAAGTCGTAAAATCTGGAGCGGGTCGCTAGTGCACCTATTAGTAAAATGAGCTAAATGTTGATGCTCATGGATTTTATTTTATTGACAAGACAAAGTGCTTGTGAAGCCGCAAGACAAATTCATTTTGTTTATAAAGTCTTTGTAGCCGTGTTCGAAAGCTAGTTTAGGTACAAAATTAATCAGTGAGCTACAATTGTTTTTGTTAATTTAGCAAAGAAAGTCTTTGTAATATTAAAATATTAATAGTATACCCTCCTCAGAGAATTTCTAAATCCTAACTATCCTAACTAGTCCTTAAACTATCCATACTAATATTATAAATTCGAAAGTAACTCTGTCTGTCTGTCTGTATGTTACCTTTTCACACCTAAACCGCTGAACGGATTTCGATAAAATTTGGCAAGGAGATAGATGAAGATCATAGGCTACTTTTTATCGACATACCGCGCGGGCGAAGCCGCGGGCGGAAGCTAGTAATATTATAAATGCGAAAGTGAGTTTGTTTGTTTATATCGCTTTCACGCTGAAACGGCTGAACGGAGGCACATAGATAGACCATGACCCGGAGAAGGACATAGGCTAGTTTTTATCCTGGATCGCAGACGAAGTCGCGGACAACAGCTAGTAATATTATAAATACGAAAGTGAGTTTATTTTTTTGTTTGTTTGTCACGTTTTCACGCTAAAACGGCTGAACGGATTTGAATGAAATTTGGCACATGAGTAGACCATGACCTGGGTTATGACATATAATACTTTTTATCCCGATATTCCTGCGGGATCGAGACTTATGCGGGTCAAACCGCGGGGCGCAGCTAGTAATACTATAATCAGAAAACCGTTACAACAAGCATATTCTTCGAAATATATTTGAAAAGAAAATTCCTTTTCAAGTTTAAAACAATGAGACCCTCTTATATTCTATTACATTAATTAGTAACTACAAGTCTTTTGTTACTGTTTTTCAGAAATAATTATCTTTCAATGTTAGATAATGAAAATAATTGCAAAATGAGAAAATAATCCTTTGTTTGGTGCCTTGTCGGAATTCCTTTCCTTTTACCCGTAGAATTTCTTGCCGGCTCTTCTCTATAGGAAACGACCAATTGGAACCGTGCACCTAAGCTTCTGACGTTACATAAGTGCCCATGTAGGTTTATGTGAAATAATACAGGATGTAAGGGTAAACACTCTTGTCATTCAAACCATGGGTAGTTGACTTAAATATAAAAATAAATGACCGAACAGAACAAAAAAAAAAAGTTATTTTCTTTAAAAGATTTTGAAAAGTTTCTATCTGACACCGTGCTTGCTAGCGTAACAGCTGACTGACTAAAGGAGGGATCGCGCTCGCTGCCGGTCAGGTCACATCTCGTACCCCCCGCCCGTGTTGAGACGCAAGTTCGTTGCCCTAGCGCATAGGGCAACGAACTTGCGTCTCTTGTGGTAAAATCTAGGTTTAAAAAAAAGAAAAAAAAAGTTGTAATTTTCCATTGATTTTACGTTCTATAAATGAAACCAAACCACTGGTTGCAAGGATAACGGTGTTCACCCTAACACCCTGTATATTTTGATTTTGTGATTTCTTTTTCCGATGTAATGGCGGTCAAAATTCAGTCTAAAGCCCACGGAACAGAATGTGCTAAAGCCCCATTTACACGGTGCAAGTTTCTGGAACGTTCAAGAGCAATAATAACATGCCATAAAGCACGTTCAACTATTGCCATTCAAGAATGGCATGCAAGTACACACGTGTAATTTGAATGCAAGTTTTGCCATTCATTCAATTGAATGCAAGTTTTGCGATTTGTGTTTACACCAAAGCTGTTACTGCTTAGTTGTAAACAGGCGATTATTGCATGCAAGTTTAATCTCGTCTAAATACAAAATTACACGTCCATGTACAATAATTGAATGAAGTATTTTACGTGCGATTTTGTTGTACATGCTGTTTACACCTATACCAGTTTTGAACGGCAACTAACTTGCCCGTATCGTGCAACAATTGTACGTGTTGTTTAGACGGTGCCAGTCAATTGTGGCTTAAGGTTTTACACACCTTATCATTATTCCATAAATTTATTGCATAACTGTAATAACTGGGGTACTTATTACCAACCTCTTGAAGCATCGCTCACTCTAAATCTAAAAAAATTACCGGGAAGTCTGCTAAAACTTACCTCGTTAAAAATAGTCACATGCGGCCTCCATCGAGATTACGCAATCCCCGTTTTAACAGCGACTAAAAAAATTGTGAGAAGATTATCAATTTCCCCGAATTCGAAAGCTACACAAATGACTTATCCGCCTAAATCCGGTTTAAACCAGATTTATTATCCTTTTAGTTATAAATCGTTACCCTTTGTTAACGGAACGTATAGGATGCAGAATTCTAAAAAATTCCAGTGCAAACCGGTTTAATCCGGAATAATCCAATTAGAACTAGAAAGGGGTACCTATGTTGCGTCAGTAGTTAGTGTTTTGGTTGCTTGCTAACTGATGCTTTTCAAAGCAATTTCGTTACGTATGTGTTATTTCAGGAATTCTCGCCAATTCAGGCATTTGAATTGTTAAACTTTAATGTCGCAGTTCCAATAAATAGCTTATTATTCGTTATAAAAGCAGGTGCTGTAGTTTCCACGTAAAATGAGCAGGTTGTACAGTTTTTCTGTTTTTCATTTCGGGCAATTTCAGTAGAGTTAAAAAGCTAGTAGATAGGTTGGACTTGGGCTTGTGGCTAAGAAATAACAGCCGCACGGGTCGATCAATCAGGTTAAGCTACACTTGCCGCGGTTGGTCCGTGGATGGGTGACCATCTTTACATACCAAAACCCCTCCGTGCCTCGGATAGCATGTTAAAACGTTGGTCCCGGCTGTCATTTGTAGATCTTTGACAGTTGTTACGGGTCGTCAGAAGCCCGAAAGTCTGACAATCAGTCTTACCAAGGGGTATCGTGTTACCCAGTAACTGGGATGTGGAGGTCAGATAGGCAGTCGCTCCATGTGAAATACAGGTATTCAGCTGCATCCGGTTAGACTGAAAGCCGACCCCAGCACAGTTGGGAAAAGGCTAGGCAGATGAGATAGGTTGGACTTAGCGAATATCTCTTAGGTACTGGATAACAATATTCGTCGTAGATACATCAGCTCAACTTACTTAGACTGCACTGAAGGGAGGGAAGAAAATCAGGAAATAACCATCATAAAAAGGTACAAATGGCGGTGTTATCGCAAAAAGCAATTTCTTTCAGACAACCATAGAACGGTAAGAATGTCAAGGATTGAGGAACAGCGTTTTGCAGTGAACTGTGTTTATTAAAATGAAAATGTAGGGAAATGAGTTATTGTACTTGCAGGTACTCGATTTTTTGCAATCATTCAACAGATCAGCTACTTATCTAATTGCGTAACTTATTTTCGTAACCGAATACGACTAATTTGTTTAATGTTGACAGTTTAACAACATTCATTGCGTCATTTACGTTATTGAGTAGATTTTTTTTTTCGAACTTATGAAGTAAATGGATTAGATCTGTGGCCCTAGTGAAAAGGGGTATAAGTCCGATTTTGTGGAAAATGAGTTAAGTATACAGAAGTGATCAGAGAAAAATGCTCTATCGTTTGGTGTAAACGGATCTAAGCTATCTCTAAAAATAAAGAAGTTACCTTGTGTAAAAGGGTCCAACTGACACCAAAAAAAACTACAAAAGTCGGTTTCAAGTACTTTTATTCTTTTAAACGGATTTTTTCAAATATATTTTGTGTTTTTTAATCTAAATTAACATAAATTACCCACGTTTTTATTTGGTTCGTGTTTATCAATACAACAAGAACTGGTTCTTAAAAATGGTTTAGTGAGTAATGTGATATTATTAGACATAAATCCGTTTTCACTAAAATAAAGGGAAAAAATCAAAGTAACTCTGTTGAGATTAGTATGAACATAATCATTCCAAATGCGTATTCATTTTCACTTGTATGAATTAACATTTAACATTATGGAAGAAGGGGTATAACTTATATTATACCCTAAATGAATTCATTTTGTGGTTAGTATAAGTCATTATCTTACTCAATAATAATAAAGAGCATAAATTGTTTACCTATAAAAAACTTCACATGTATTTCAATTGGTAGCGGTTTAAATGTCACACGAGGTCAAACACGCAATTTGAAGCGCGCGGAGTGTTTTTGGCGTCTCCTGTAAAGTTGCATTTTTGGACTTAGATCCCTTTTCACTAGGGCCACAGAGATATTTGTTTCAAACGGATTCCAATTCTAATTGATCGTGTGTTACGCAATAGGATGGTGGTTTTTATTACGTTATAAGACTCGTGGGTTAATAATAACAGCCACACGGGTCGATCTTCAAGGTTATGTAACGCTTGCCGAGGTCGGTCCGTAGATGGGTGACCATCCGTATCACACCGAGACCCGTCCGTGAAAGCACGTTCAGCAGTTGGTCCCGGCTGTCATCCGTATATCTTTGATAGTCGTTACGGACAGTCAGAAGCCCTGAAAGTCGGATAACCAGTGTTGCCAAGGTTCACGGAATCACGATAGAGATCAGATTTCATTGTAAAGCAATGCTACAAAGGTCTTATATGCTCGCCGACAACTACATAACATTGTTATGTTCAGAGTTTTAATTATATAAACAAAGTTTTCAGGTTTAGCTTAAATATTCATTCCAAGTAGGTACTAAAAACTAGGTTGTCAAAATGTAATTAAAAAGTACTCGAAATTGTAGCCATGTTGCGTTGCTCAAGTCGCACTACAGCAAAATCTGCGCTCAAAATAACTGACGATGCAAAAATGTGTTTTTTTTTTGAGGGTTGGAAATCATCGTATCACTTACACAGTAAAAGTCTGACACGCTCTCCCGCTCCACCCAGAGCGGGAGAGCGTGTCAGACTTTTACTGACTAAACCCACCCGTGTTCCTTCAGTTGCCTGTTGCCAGGGGCCCCGGTATCCCTTTCGGACTTTCCTTGTAGCGTTAGGGACTAACCTGGTCTCAGAGTTTTGAAGCCGCCCAGGGGTCTCTGACTAGGCTTAACATGCCGTCGAGGAATATCTCTCAGGCATGCCGGTTTCCTCACGATGTTTTCCTTCACCGTTTTTAAAGCAAGTGATAATTATACATTACGCACATGAATCCGAAAAGTCAGGGGTGCGTGGCTTGGGTTCGAACTCGTGACCTATGACTGAGTCCCAGATGAACTTGTGTAAAGAAAAATAATCCAAAATTAAGATTTTACTTCAGTAGTCTTCATTATAATTTCATGCACTTATGCTATTTCTGAAAAGAATATGACGATAGGGATGATATTTTCGTGGCGATTATCGTGCTTTTCAGATATTCATTGAAGGTTAAGCTACGCTTGCTACGGTCGGTTTGTGGATGGGTGACCATTTTATTTTATATCGAGACAAGTTACGCAACCTCACCCTACAAGCCTTTTAGAACTAATTTTGTTACAATCCTACAAAACTATGATAATATGCACGTCAAAAACTGCAATAATGTTGAGAGTTTAATCCAATGGTTTGAGCTATGATTTAAAGTTACATTTTCTAGTTTAGCTTAAATTCATTCCGAACGTATACTGAAAACTGGGTTGACGAAATTCTCGAAACTAGTACTCTTTTACCATTTTCTAAATGGTAAAAGAGTACTAGCCACAGTGTCGTGTAGCGTTGCACACGGTAACTTTGTCAATAAAAAAACTTTACTGTACTGTTAAAGTTTCAGAAGAGAAAATTTACCCTTGGAGTGAATGCAATAATTGCGCCGTTGCAATAGCTAACTGCAAACAAAAGAGGTTTTGTTCTCTGCGCGTAGTCGGGTACAACGGAAATGAGGTAATAAAGTAAATGAAGGTGTAGACAAGTTAAATAACTTGACTAAGGGCCTTATCACACTAGAAGATTGCGAGCGGCTGCGGGGCGGGGCGGGCGCGCATCGAATGCGTCGCGAACACGCCGCGGCTGCACAGCGAAGACGTCGCGAACGCGTCGCAACATTTTCGTCGCGTGTTTGTAGCAAGTTAACGACGTACAATACACTCAGTAACAAAATGGATTCCGACACGTCTGCCACTGTATGAGTTGACCTATTATCGATTCGATATTTTTCGTTACTCCGACGGTTCATTTGGTTGAAAAGCTTTTTACAGAAGTTACACTTAGGCGAAATAACATTTGTTCGAAGTAAGTTTTATGTTTCCGAACATTCATTATATCAGCAGACATGGTGCAGCATGCAAGCAAGCATGCACGTGCAAACAAGCATGCAACATGCAAGCAGGCATACTACATGCAGCAAGCATTGTTTCTGTCACGGCTCCTTCGCTGCGGGGTTTGGGCGGCCGTTTTTATGCTACGGCTACACTTCGCGTTATCGCGAACTTTTCTTCGTGCGCTCTTTGTTGCTCAGCGAGTAATGGGGTGAGGGGTGTGCGAGAGAGAGCGCACGAAGAAAAGTTCGCGATAACGCGAAGTGTAGCCGTAGCATTACAGAATAGATCGGTTGAAGTTATTACGGCTAAATGGCTTACAATCAACTTGCGTACCTTTGTGCAAGTAACAGGCATGTGTATTTGCGACTTTAGACTACAAGAAAAAGTCATTTCCTAACATAACATATTGGATTTAAGATAGTTACTCCTACCTAAAATTAATTTATAAGTGAACTCTTAAGTAAACTAAATAAATAAAGCCTACCCTAGAGGCCCATAAAGAGGAGGCTTATTAAATGTCTTTGTTTTACTGGAGAGGGACACGCAACGATAAAGGCATTCTACTGAGGTACTTCTTGTTATTAATATAAGTTCTTGGAAGTGGCTTGTATAGATACAGGTGCATTATAGAAATTAGACCTCCTTCGCTAAAAGGAATCGGATTTGACAGGTAGGTTAAGCTACGGTCACAGGATAATAAAGTAAAAGTGTTATGTCTCGGCAGCGACCTTGAAATAATTATAGACGGCATGCAGATCGGTAGATAAATCTTCCGCGTCTGTGCGTAACTGCCGCGCACTCGAGACTGTTGCGTACTGGTATACACTGAGATTTCGCAGCGCGTCGTTTCAGCCGTTTTCTATGAATACATAATACGGTTACTGGTAAGGCTAAACTTAAGGCAAAGTACTTCGGTAACCCAGGTACCCTGCGTGAGATTGTCAGTAACACCAAGGCGTTGCTGGCCTTCTTGGAGGAGCTGGGGTGGATCGAATAAGCGATTTCCCACCCGTACGTAAAATACATGCTTTGCAGTTGAGTTGCGGATATCAGCCCGTATTACCTATACTGTTACTTATTTATACTGTGTTACGGTTTTCTAGAGGAGCGACGGCTGCCATTTTATAGTGTCCTAATTTACCGGCGATTTACGGTACTTACTGAAACGATATTTAGAAAAGTAAGTTGGTGTGTTTTCCTAGTGAGAATTTTTTCACAGTCGCGCTAATCACCACTAAACCAACGAGGTCTTATTCATTTGTTTTTATTGCGTTGTCTGCCCTTTTACTTTCAATCAATCTGCCTAGCCTTTTCCCATCTATGTTGGGGTCGGCTTCCAGTCTAACCGGATGCAGCTGAATACCAGTATTTTACATGGAGCGACGGCCTATCTGACCTCCACAACCCAGTAACTGGGTAATACGATACCCCTTGGTTAGACAGGTTGTCAGTCTTTCGGGCTTCTGACGACCCGTAACGATTGTCAAAGATCCACGAATGACAGCCGGGACCAACGGCTTAACGTGCTTTCCGAGGCACGGAGGAGTCTCAATATGTAAAGATGATTACCCATCCACGGACCAACCCTGGCAAGCGTAGCTTAACCTGATAGATTAACCCTTGCGGCTGTTATTACTTAGCTACGAGCTCCTCCTCTGCCCTTTAACTTTAATAAACATAAATGTCAAGGACTAGTATAGTTTAGTTGTGCTTTTATAATATTTAGGTACTTGGAAAATGTCAAGATTGTATGAATAAAGGCTTAAGTGTCTCGTTTAAGGATCACTGGCAACAACAATCTTATCTTCGTACCTAATTGTTAGTGAGAATTCAGTGAAATAGAAATGTTATGACACAATATTATTATGAGCAAGTCACGATTTAATACCTACAAAATACGTTTTCTAATTATGATAATACTAGCTGCGCCTCGTGGTTTCACCCACGTAAGTCTCGATACCATGGGAATATCGGGATAAAAAGTATCCTATGTCCTATTCCAGGTCATGGTCTAAGCATGTGCCAAATTTTTACCAATCCGTTCAGCCATTTAAGCGTGAAAGTGTAAGAAACAAACTCAAAAATATTAAGTTAGGATTTCTCTTTTGTATTATATATGTCGGCGCGAGACGATGTTGTCAACTCACACCTTGTCCAGTTCTTATCAGCGTGAGACGATGGCGTTATTCACACCTCGTCTAACTCTCAAGATCAGTGTGGTCTTTGTTAGCGCGCAGAGCTTGTTGATATTAAATAATGAATTATTGTTTCCGATAAGAAAGGCGACGACGTAAACCTTATTACGTCGAACGTGGCCGGGGGTCGGCTTGGTATTCCCGTGAGAACGTTTTAAGACGACAAGAGTTTAGCATCAGAGGAGCCTGGATCAGGCAGTCAGTTCCATTCAAACCACGAGACTGAGCGCGACTCTCGGACTCGTTGCGCCCTTCTAATTAATGTAGACTTTTCTAGTTAGAGTGATTATACGCGTTTCCTTTGGCCACGAAGTAGACAGATAGTTACATAATGAACAATTTAATTAATAATTGCCCTTCTGAAGATGATTGTGAGCCCGATAACCGTCTCGGCCGCTCCGACATATATTTATTAAAGATCCAAACCTTTTACAATATTCCGGACGCCCATACGTTGAAAGTTTTCGTCGTTTATTAAAAAAAATCATTTGTTGTTCCATGCGTTTTTACCGGTTAGTCCCCCTATGCTCTAGTTCCGCTATGCTCGACTCGTAAAATACCTACTAAAAAGTTTCGCTATGCACGAAATCACATTCGCGGGCAGTGATGAAGAAAACTGTTACAGTGTAATATTTTATTACCATTTAAGCACCACAGAACAACTAACTTGGCTGAATCTTGGATTGATAGATTTAACAGATCTATTGACAGAAACCCTAGCTCTTTAAATTTTTGATTATTTGTATTTTATTTGTGTAATTAATAAGACTGAAATTTTATGAATACATCGTTATTTCGTATAGCTACTATCCATTTACTTTTAGATTCAGTATTACTTGGAAATCTAAAATATAAATACATAAAAAAAGAAAACAGGAATATAATTACTCGAAATAAGAAACCATAATTTAAATCGGTTTAATCGAATGGGAAAATTTGAAATCACATTATGGCAACCCTAACACGTTATGTCACTGCTTTCATTCGTTAATTCGTTGAGGTTTTTTGTTCCAAGTAACCTAAAATTCATAGTTCATTAAATTAAAAACGATGTTATTTCAAGTAGGTACGTACAAGTGATTCCGTGAGACTTTTTATGTGATTTGCTATTGTTTTTACAAGTTTTTACTACACAAGAAAGCATAATTCTATTTTTTTTATTGATGTTTACTAGACGACGACTCGTGATGTACTAGGAGCGATGAGCATGGTTTTAGTGTAGGTGTGTGCGTGAGCCTGTATGTTTACTTGCAGGAGCATGGTTTTGTGGCTTCACTTTTGATGTACGGCGTGATCCGTCTTCCTTTTTTGTTGGTCTGAGTTGAGAACGGACTTTTTATTTACGCTCTTTTATATTTTACTAGTTTTCTGCTTACATTATATTTGTAATACATACAGTATTAGTTAGTGAGATAGGATATGTAACGAAGTCTACAGACTTCGTTAAATCTTGTGGGTACAGTATTGACTTACAGCTCTATTCATAAACATTTCTGAACTTCGAATTGCTCTGAAACTAGTTTGTCCATATCCGTTATTTTGACTTTTTGATTGTCAGAACGAGACAAAACCAATTTAAACTTACAGACGCTTACGCATATACGACTAGCGCTATAAAAAAAAAAAATTGAATTCAAACAATTTTCTTTCCAACTGTACCTTCCATTGTTTACGAAGAGTCGAAGAATTTCGTGCATAGCGAAACTTTTTTGTAGGTATTTTTCGAGTAGAGCATAGCGGGACTAGAGCATAGGGGGGGACTAACCGGTTTTTACCGCGTAGGCATTGCACTTTACTAGCAAATTTTTTTTTCGCGCGCTTCTTTGTCCCTGCCAAGGTATGGCACAACTAACTATTTACAGTAGGTAAGTACCTACTAAATTAAATGACTACGGACTGACTATAGAGGAGCTCGTGGCTAAGTAATAACAGCCGCACAGGTTGATCGATCAGGTTAAGCTACGCTTGCCAGGGTTGGTCCGTGTGGTCACCCATCCACGGCCAATCTTTACATATCGAGACTCCTCCGTGCCTCCGAAAGCATGTTAAGCCGTTGGTCCCGGCTGTCATTCGTGGATCTTTGACAGTCGTTACGGGTCGTCAGAAGCCCGAAAGTCTGATAACCTGTCTTACCAAGGGGTATCGTATTACCTAGTTACTGGGTTGTGGAGGACAGATAGGCAGTCGCTCTATGTAACTGGTATTTAGCTGCATCCGGTTAGACTGGAAGCCAACCCCAACATAGTTGGGAAAAGGATAGGCAGATTGATTTTGACTAAATTAAATGACTAACTAATTCAAATTCAAATTTAAATCTTTATTGCATATCTCATGTGTGTAGAAGCTCTTAAAATGATAGTTACAAAGTTCATATGGACCCTGTCGGGCACAACAATTTACCATAATTATGAAAAGAAGCATGCTTTAAAAAAATAAATAAATGGAAATTAATTGTACGTCATACTTTAAAAATATTTATTTTTCATTAAAAAGAGAAACCAATTAAAAGAAATACCATCAAATAGTGATTACGTCATTATAAATTATAGCACATTCAACTAATAAACTATACAAATAAATTCAAAAACAAAAGAGGCGTCAAAGTAGGTACTCGTCCGCATCGCTGTGAGCCGCTTCATGTAAAATAAAAATGTACAAGTTTCTTTGAAATATTCATAACTCTTTACAACAGAACTTTGTTAACTGCAAAATACAAAGTGCACTTTCCAAGTTGATTGAAGAAGCTGTTGTGATACTTGCGAAGCTGGAGTAAGTAATAATTTATCATAAAGAAAATCTTTGTTAGCCTTCCATTTCAAGTAAAATAAAGACAAGGGTTGGCCTGTGGGTAGGTAGGTACAGCAACAAGAAAATACATCCCACCAAAAACATTTCATGTAAAGTATAGGTTGCCAAGACTTACAAGTTTTCACTTTTAAAAAGTTATCAAATCTAATCAAACTCAACTCAAACTCAAAGCATTTACGTCATTAAACCAATTACAGGCACTTTCGAACTGTCAAGGAGTCGGTCAGTCAGTAATAAGAAGCTACGTGCCCATTCCAAAGCGTAGCAGGTACCTATGGAGAAGAACGGGCAAGAAACTCCACGGAAACTCTTTGAAATAAAAATATTGATACAAAAAATTGGTTACTTCATAAATTATAGAGCCAAGCCCCTAACTCTACAAGGCCTAACTCTACAAACTTAACATTTTGAGCAAAATGTACGGCTTGGCCGTTTCGCGACCGTCTCACAGACACTCTCACTGGTCATTAATGTTGTGTCATGCAACAGTTCAATGGAACGCCCATCCATACATTTTGACCATAAAGTTTGCAAATGTCTTATCGTAAGAATTTGAACTCTGCAGCTATAGATAATATCTATATTATATAGAAGCGACTGGTTGCAGTATTTGGAGTCGAGGTACACGCTGTGTACAGTTCTCAGAAACCTGGGGGCATCGTAATAGTGCCCCTGCCAAGACGAGCCAAAAACAAAAAGCAGGGGGAGGCACTACCTACCTTTTTTCGAAGCGTTTCGTCATAATATCAAACCCTCATAGCTTCGGCATGGATAATGCTAGAGAGCCCAAATTCTCAGTATATGATGTAGTTTGCAAACTTCTATATTACTAGTGGTATGTCGATAAAAAGTAGCCTATGTCCTTTCTCAGGCTCAAGACTATCTGTGTACCAAATTTCATTAAAATCGGTAGTTTTGTAGTTTTGGCGTGAAAGCGCGACAGACAGACAGACAGGGTTACTTTCGCATTTATAATATTAGTAAGGATTATGAAATTGAAAAGACTTTTAAGACTCGTGTATTTCGAAAAAACATGGTTAGCTAATTTTATCTGTTTGATAACAAACCTTGACGCTGACTTAAAAAGGCAAGATAATTTATAAACGTTTCAGAATACGAGAGCTCACAATACTTAGAATTCAAAAGGAATGTTCGAGAAAACTTCATCAGAATCTGAACCAGTTTCATTCGTAGCTAGAAACTGTGAGAATAAACACGAAGAACGACGACGAAGACGATTGAAGAGTCGTCCACTTATTGTTCTAGAATGTCGCTTCTGTTATTGCTTACCTGCTGTCGGCAGTTCCGTTTAATTGAAAACTATTCAGCTTTTTCATAGATTAAGATTAAATAGATGAGACATTTATTTGGTCTCTGCCATTTTTTCTTCAAGTTCTTTTAACTAGACAGACAGCTGTGCTGCTGGGGAGTTTGTTGCGCCACTTCTTCTTCCCAGCTAAAGCACTAGGAAGTGGTGGCGTTGCGCGTTGTGGGGGACTGTCTTTTGTAATTTTGACGTTTAAACAGTGCTGATGTCAGCCTAGTTTGAATAAAAATGACTTCAGATTGTTGTTTTTTCCCCCAAAAAATGTTAACATAAGAAATGAGACACCTTCGTTGCTACCCAACAAACATTTTTGTCATATAATCAAACTTTTATATGACCTTAAGTCTTTTTAAAGTTATTTTATAGTCATTATTTTAACTCTTCGTCATGTACTGGTGTATTATATGTCCGAATAGTCATAAACATTTTTTGTCGTATAATAATGTCATATGACGTTATTTAGACATTTATAAAACTTACTTATACAACTTTTCGTCCTCTAAACGTTTTCGTAGGATAAACGTCATAAAACTGTACATTTTGTCATATAATTACCTTTTAAACATCTGCTAAACGGATAATAATTGTATACACGTAGTATTTGTTACCATTATATATAAGTCGAATAAGTATTACGAGTGCGACCTGTATACATCCTAAAGTATCACAAACATGATAATACGACCGCTACTTAATTAATACTCATATTAAAGGTTTATAATTACCTTGTATACAATTTTCGCGTACTTTAATACAAAGTAATAGAGCTCAAGCTGAGAGTGAGCAAAATAAGAAAGGTTCCGTATCACATTTAAATGCAAATTTAACTAATTTAATGCGGATACATTAAATATCGTTTATTACAATAAACTTAGGTACTAGAAATACACAAACAAACTTATAACATCGCGAGAGTCGCGGAGGAAGCGTGGTATATAGTACGTGGGCACGTCTTTAGGTCTATTCCCGTCGGTGATCAGAACTTAAACTTCCGCTAGCAACAGTGACGGGCCATTTATAATGCCTCGAAAGTAGGTACTTCCACAGATTCGTTACTTTTGGTGTTGTAGCCTGACGACGTGATGTCCAACATCCCCCACCCGACCAACGAACCAATGGGCGATTTTCTTATCTCGCGAGCGGTCTCCATAAGTAGGTGAGACAATGGGAGCGAGCGAGATAGAGAGTCGTGCTCTTTCTAGGCGGTGGTAAGGCTCGGGGAACAACTTTATTTAATTTATTTATTTTCTTCAAGTTCTCGCGTTACATTCTCCCCCTCTAGCCTAACTAAGTGTCCCACAGTTTGGCTAGTCTAAATACCGCCGTGGCCTACCCCGTTTACACTTCTCTCTAACTGGTGGTTCTACCTGACCGGCGAAAGGCGTGAGGTGCGAAACGTGATATTTCCTTACGTTTCTCTCAGTCTGTATATTCTCCAGACCGTACGTAGTTGGGCTTATAACCTTCCCTATCTTGTATGGGCCGTCGCGACGTGGGATAAACTTCGCGATTTGTCCGCGTCCTGCGTCGTTCGGTCCTTGTGTCTTAACCCAAAGTCTCCCCCTAGAGGGTTCGTCGGATTCCATGTCCTCAATGCGTGGGAGTGGGTGTCGATCCGGCTCAATTATCGCGTTATGCTTCCGGTAATCAACACATGTCCGCAAACTTCCACCTTTTTTACCTACCAGTACCACGTTGGAGGCCCAAGGGGACTCGCACTCCTCGATAACGTCATCTTGCAGCAGCTTATTGGGCTCCTTCTGCAAGGCTTCTCTTCTATTCTGTGACATCCTGTAAGGTGGACAAGTAATAGGTTCCTGGTGTGGACTCACCTTTATTCGATGCGTAGCGTACTCAGTGGCCGGTCCGCTGCGCGCGAACTGTGACGCGCGTTCTTCGATAAAGATGTTGAGCGTACGACGCTGCTCGGGGTTTAATTTAGTACCTTCATCCGGACGCAACGGTAACTCCGTGGATGCAGCTTGCATGATGTTCGCACCCATCAGGGTAAGCGTGTAAGAGTACACAAAAATAAAATTGCTCGGGGCTATCCGAGAATGTCCAGATTCCCTGGGCAACATCTATTATCATTCCAGCTCGTGCTAAAAAGTCTACACCTAAAAGCGTCCTATTATCACTGCCAGGTAACACTAACAGCTGACACGTCACCTTACGCTTTTCAATAATAATACCTACCTTGGCTGTCAACAGGTTTCTCCAACCTTGTGTTCCATCAACCAGGTGTATAAAACGTTTAGTCTCACTAAACTTAACTCCGGAGTTTATTTATTTATTTATTTATATATACTTTATTGTACACCACAAAAATATATAACGAAAGGGAAAAAAAAAAACAAACACTACAAAATATACAATGGGCGGCCTTATCGCTTTCCGCGATCTCTTCCAGGCAACCTTGGAATGGACAGTGATTTGCCTGGACATAATATGGGAGATGAAGATGATGATGATGGAGTCTACCAAGACTCGGTATAACAGCGGGCTCGCAATGCTATGCGACGCGCCGGTATCTACAATCGCCACGCCGCTACGGCCCATAACATTAATAATTACCATTGGGTAGGATTTGCGTGTACATATGTTTGCTATCCGTACGCACGAAGTACCACCCATACTAATGTTATCGTTACAACAAAAATCTAAACCTAAATGCATACTATTGAATGAAGTCTTATCGTCTGATTTCGACGATGTCGTCGCGCAAACATCACATTTTGACCTCTTTACCACAACCGTAACATCGCAAAACATTTTGCGTATTTTCGATTTTCGCGCCTTCGTTACTATTACTACTGGCTTTATCGCGATTACGACACTCGTCGCTAATATGCCCAAATATTTTACAATAACTATAGCGCGGTCTATTCTTAGTCGACGCTCTCGTGGTAGGGGAAGTTGATCGTGTGGGTTTGTCGTCATTGATCACATTGTTATTATTATTGATAAAAGAATTTTTTACCTTACTTTCTTTGTATGCATCCTCTGCAATCCTTGTTTTACACATTAGATCATCTAAACTACGAATGGTATCACGCGGCACTCTTTTTAGCACTCGTCTGTGTAACAACCCGTAACAGACGTCGATTTGTAACACTTCATCAAGCTTATAAGGTAGCTTGGCTATTAATGCGCGCACTTTACACAAAAATGTCTCGGCACGTTCGTCGTCGCGTTGCTCGGCGGCGTAGATCTCACGCAGAACCTTGTAGGCGGGCTGCGCCCTGCCGTACATTGCGCGGAGGCTGGCGACCGCGTCGGACCACGTAGTCACCGACGCTTTGATGCCGCGCCACCATACTGCTGCGTCACCTTCCAGCAACATTGGCAATCCTCGGAGGGCATGCTCGTCTCTTACGGATGCGCACTCTTTGAAGATCTCGACGGCGTCCAGGAAAGCTTCCAGGACCTCGACGTCCTGGGATGACCCGTTGAATCTCGCCGTGCACTTTATAAAGTTTGCACTCGAGCTAGCGCTAGCGGCACTTCCGCTGTTCGCGCTCGTCGATGGAGGCACCCTGACTGGGGTGGAAGTACCAAACTCACCGTTAGACGTCATCAGCGAATTTATAAGACATCTGTTCGCTTCTGCTTGCGTGCGCGTGATCGTCTCGATCAGCGTGGACAGGAACTGTTCTGTGGGGAGCTGGAACGCTGGTTGTTGTGTCGACCTCGAGTCGACACTCGCAGGTTCGTCGGCGCGGTCGCGCTCGACAACGCTGGCCTCCGCTTCGGTGAACGTAACGTCGTCATCCTCTTCTTGCTGTTCACGGATCGCTTCTCCTTGTCTCCTCGTTATCGGCATATTCACATGTGTGATGATAACGAGTAGGTACGGTAGGTAGAATGTCCGCGGTTTTCGAGCAAGGTAGATACGTACAGTTCGTCACGAAAACACCGGTTTACAGTTCGTACTATCACTCGTTACGCGGTTCGAGCCCCACGTTGGGCGCCAGTTTAATGCGGATACATTAAATATCGTTTATTAAAATAAACTTAGGTACTAGAAATACACAAACAAACTTATAACATCGCGAGAGTCGCGGAGGAAGCGTGGTATATAGTACGTGGGCACGTCTTTAGGTCTATTCCCGTCGGTGATCAGAACTTAAACTTCCGCTAGCAACAGTGACGGGCCATTTATAATGCCTCGAAAGTAGGTACTTCCACAGATTCGTTACTTTTGGTGTTGTAGCCTGACGACGTGATGTCCAACATCCCCCACCCGACCAACGAACCAATGGGCGATTTTCTTATCTCGCGAGCGGTCTCCATAAGTAGGTGAGACAATGGGAGCGAGCGAGATAGAGAGTATTAGAGAGTCGTGCTCTTTCTAGGCGGTGGTAAGGCTCGGGGAACAACTTTATTTAATTTATTTATTTTCTTCAAGTTCTCGCGCTACACTAATCAATTTAACCAAAATACTACAAGTGTGCCCCGCAGTTCATTTTCTAAAGTTCAGGACTTGTTGATTTTTCGAAGTTGAAGTCATCCGAAAATGAAGATAATGTTGATAAAGAAGACACTTCAACCAACAATGATGACTTCAGAGACGATTAAAAAAGTGGGCTATTGATTTTAATATTCCACAAGTTGCATTAAAGCCAAATAAATCTATATGAAGGAGGTAATAAAAAAAGGCGGTCAAGTCAGGTCAAGTCAGGTCAAGTCAGGTCAAGTCAGGTCAAGTCAGGTCAAGTCAGGTCAAGTCAGGTCAAGTCAGGTCAAGTCAGGTCAAGTCAGGTCAAGTCAGGTCAAGTCAGGTCAAGTCAGGTCAAGTCAGGTCAAGTCAGGTCAAGTCAGGTCAAGTCAGGTCAAGTCAGGTCAAGTCAGGTCAAGTCAGGTCAAGTCAGGTCAAGTCAGGTCAAGTCAGGTCAAGTCAGGTCAAGTCAGGTCAAGTCAGGTCAAGTCAGGTCAAGTCAGGTCAAGTCAGGTCAAGTCAGGTCAAGTCAGGTCAAGACAGGTCAAGTCAGGTCAAGTCAGGTCAAGTCAGGTCAAGTCAGGCCAAGTCAGGTCAAGTCAGGTCAAGTCAGGTCAAGTCCGGTCAAGTCAGGTCAAGTCAGGTCACGTCAGGTCAAGTCAAGGCATTTTAAACGGTTTTTATCCATTTGTATTAACCAGTCAGGTCAAGTCAGGTCTGTCAGTGATTAATGATAACATTACCACAGATATTATAATACTACACAGATAACATTACTATGTAGTTGAAAGAAAAAATTGTTTCATTTTTTTAATTATCCCAGGAACGTAATTAACATTTCAAGTTTTCCATTTCAAATGTGCGCATATCATTTCAATGAGGTCCATCTTTGATAAAAACTTATCAACATCCGCATAATTAGAGATCACTGTGGGGTTTACCTAAAACAAAAATATTATTTAGACTTAACCGCTTGAGTCCTAATGATGCACGCGATGCATCAATCGGAAATATCCTTCAAGCCCCACTGATGAATAAAATGCATCAGTCGATGCCACGCAACTTAGGTCTCTATTTCTACTGAAATACGGGTTAATAGTGTCTATGGGCAGTAGCACTCTAGAGTTGGATGATATTCACGTCAAATTAATCTACTAAATGCTTAATCTGTGCATGGAACGTTTGACAGTGTCATCTGTCAGAGCGCCTGCGCGGGTGTGCGCGGACGGTCTCCGTGCATATTTTAATAATTATTTCGTGTTTTTACTGCCGTAATCGTCGTGAAGTGATATTAAATTAAATTAATAATAGTTTATACATCGTGTGTGATAATAATATTACCAAAATACATAAGTTGAGTGTGCAAAATTAGCGTATCATAAAAATGCCGTGAAAGTACTGAGTGTGGTGGTGATTATGTGAATAGTGTTTGTTTTATGATGTTTACAGCGTGGGAAGCTACTATAAAATATTAATTAGTGTAATTGAATCAATTTGTAAGTGATTTTCACTACTATAACGTCATAATAACAACATTTTGTCGTCAAAACACGGTCCTTGAAATCAAGGTCAAGATGACCTCTAGTTACGTAATAATTTTGTTTTTTATTTTCTGTTATTATCTCAAACTGTTATTTTTTTTAGATTCGTTATCTATTCATAATACTGCCTGTAAAATTTTATAACAATAGAAACAGTATTTTTAACAGAAATCGTCAAAACATAAGAACAAATAAACTACCACGCACTTTACGATAATATTGTAAATCCTTTTGTATTCATCCGTTCACCGTATATAGATAAGTATGTGGTCTGTTTATTCAAGAATCCAAATTACTTTACGTTATCGAGCTACGACAAGTATAACTCAAGATATTGAGGTTTTACCCGGAGCCGCTGACACGCGGCGGGCCTCCGGGGCGCGATGTCGGGCGAGCAGCGGGCCCTAAAAGAATTACGCGGTCCAGCAAGGAACCTGAGTTAACTAAGTTATAAGTCACGCAAACAAATATTCTATTTTTTTAATATAAATTCTTTGAACTAAGTTAGCTAAGCGTTTTTAATTTTATCACTGATCCCTAAATCAACTGTAATGGCGTAAACATTTACAATGAACACGCAGTTTATAGGTCGGGAAGTTATGTAGTTGTCATTTAACGCAGTCACTTAATAAAATTATTAATAAAATATGTGAAAACGTTAGAGTTTTAAAAGCGCATAAAAAAATTGTTCCAAACCTACCTCACATTAATCAGTAAACTTGATTGCACAGTGGTTTACGACTGATGAAATGGTTTTATCACCTCAAATAACAAAGAAAAAATGCAATATTAACTCAGCTGTCAAAAACACCGCCATATTAAATTAACGTGATATAATCTGTTACAATATAATTTCGTTCAATATGAGCATCATCTTTAAATGACAATAACACAACGATTACATTATATAAAAGTCGTATTGTGTACCATAAGTCGACCCGAAGTCGAATACACGCCGCGACAGCTATCATTACATGATATTTAGTCAAATCGCCGACGTGTATATGACTACTATGCGACTAAGTAGGTATTTATATGACTGTTACACGAAACTCTTAGCAACTTAAGTTGAATAAAATGGGCCCTAATGCCGTAGAGTAAACGTCCTTATGACATTTATACGATTATACTGAATAACATTAAGTTGCCACCAAAACGTCTACTCAACGTCGTAAATGTTTGTTGGGTAATAGGTATAACACACGTATTTCGGATTTCAAGCCATGACCGGACCCTTAAGCCGGACCTTTAAGCCATGGTTCAGTGAGATCGTTATATTACGTTAATTGGTGACATTTTCTTCCTTTAATCAAATTTTTTTTGTTTGTAATTAAGGTTTAAGAAAAAAAAAATTATATATCTCATAAAAATCTAAAAAAATGCCGCTTCCATTTCAAAATTTCCATTTAACTACATTCAAAGCAACAATTAATTAATTTCAAAATAATTAGCTTCGTGAGACGCACGTAACAACCCAACAAACGTCACGAAAATTAAGTCCTCAGACGAATTTCAAACAATTCATTAAAGAGATTTCATTCGCTGTAAATATAAATTAGATCATTTTCCAAGTGTTCTGTTCCAACAAAGTAATTTTACGTCGAAACGTTTTTTCTTATAATCCTTTGTGTTGCCACCTGACAATTTGCATCCCGAATTCTTGCCCCTTTTCTATAGGCTCTTTTCATTAGTGGATATCTCGGTCGATATACAGCATGACTCTCCGTAGGCGGGGTAGTGACAAATGAAAGTCATAAGTCGACATCGCGGTCAGGGCACCACGTAGCGTCAGTGGGGAATCCACGGACGTAGCGACCAATGAAGTTCATCAGTCGGTAAAAAGCATGCGGATACTCACATGCAATGAAAATGAGCCTTCAAAGCAACTGCCAAACGTACATTGCAGATTCTCTGTATACCGCCGTCGTTCCCTATCCACTAAAAAAAAACGGTTTCCTGCATGTGATGCCTAATGGCATGCTTTACAGAAATCATCCATACCTGACATGCGAGCCCTATCGACCAATGAGCCTTAAAAGACCTTAAAGGATTGATAAAGTAGTTTTCCGGGAGCCGGAGGTAATGCCGTGATTCAATTAATTATGTCGAACCTTCACAACTAACAGGTTTTAGCCGAATTGAGGTATGTTACGTGATACACAAAAGGGATATATGTTTTCTTTGTTTTCGATGCAGGGTTTGATACTTGTACACCTAGTATTTTCTGGATCCCGCGACTGCTGGCTCGGACACAACAAACACGACGTGAATAAATACTTAAACAATTGGAAAACTAACATGTCTAATGATGTCCCACAGCAGATTTTTAGTTTAAATAACTAACTTTGATCCTTTGGGATTGATAATCCAATTTGCACAAAAACGGTCAACTTAGTTTTTTACCTACATGCCTAACTTTAAGCGGCGATTCTTAATCTTTGACAAGGATTTGGCTGCTGGCAGATGAAACAATCTTTTCAAACGTGGAATGTAGATGATGTTTCTTATTTCAAATTCAAACAAGAAATGACGTCTCTATGTTTTTATGAAACAGCATTCTATTTGAATTGCGATCCAGCGAGCAAGTAGATTCCTATGGGTTGATGCTGAAAATATCGATCATAAAAACGATGATGGGCCGTAAATATGATAAAAAAATTATAATGGCATTTGCGTGTCTAAAAGCAACTATTTGTTTTCAATGGATTTTGCTTTTTAGCGCCAACTCTCTGTGTAATCTTAAGTTTTTGTAAAAGAAATGCAGTGCCATTTCGAACGTTGTGAAAACGTCTGAACTCACATGATTATTTTTTTATTTTGGTCCTACAGTGAAAACCTGTTACCAGTAATAATAACATGCATAATCAGCCTATTATGTTCCCAATTAAGGCCTCCTCTCTGTGAGAGGAAGTGAGCCGTAATCCACCATGCGGGCCCAGTGCGGGTTTAACCGTACATCGCACTCGTCTCCACAGAGTAGGCAACTCGTTCATGGGTCAATGTATACGCTTTTATAACAAACTTCCCATTGACATTCGAAACTTACCCATTAAACGATTTAAAAGCTGTATTAAAACCAAACTTTGTAAAAAAGGGTACTATAAAATCACAGATTATTTAGAAGACAAAAATGCATGGGATTGAGCTGCTCGCTCTGCTAAGCTTTGTGACATTTTGAATATTATGGAAAGCCATAAAAATGTACCTTTTTTTTTTTTTTTTTGAGGGTGGGAAATCATCCAATGACTTCTCCCGCTCTGGGTGGAGCGGAAGGGCGTGTCAGACTTTTACTGACTAAAACCCACCCGTGTTCCTTCAGTTGCCTGTTGCCAAGGTCCCGGTATCCCTTTCGGACTAACCCGCAACCCTGGCAGGCATCGGTCCTAGCGGACCCCGCCAATTGTGCTGACATCTCTTTGAGGCGCGCGTGGAACACGACGCGCCATCGACCCGGGCCTGGTCCTGATCGGACGGCGAGCTACCCATTGCTCGCCGTCCGCAAGCCCGCGCCTATGGTGGCCGGGAATCCGCCTGGGATTCCCGACGCCCAGGGCGTCTCCAGCGGCGGCGGCGGTTAGGGGCGTGAGGGCGCAAACTTTGCCTCTCCCTCACGCGTTCCGCCTCCTCCTTCGCGAGCATTACTGCTTCGCAGAAGGAGGTGACTGCTTCCCATGCCCTCTCGCTCCGTACCATGGCCTGGACCAGAGCCGGACGCGAGAGGTCACCGCCGCCAATCGCCTCCAAGAGGACACGGCGGGGCTCCGCCCAAGCGGGGCAGACCTCCACCGTATGCTCCACCGTGTCCTCCGGGCGATCCACACAGTGGTGACACCCGGGCGTTTCCTCCCGCCTTATACGAAACAGGAACCTCCCGAAAAATGTACCTACCAGTTTTATATACAAATTGACATTATTGAATATTATATACAAAATGACATGATGATTCCTTGTAAAGTATTGTTTTATTGTGAATGTGAGGACTATGTGGATATTTATTTTTCATTCTGTTAGTTTTAGCGAAGGTCTGGCAATTTGAGAACTTTATGCGACCTACCCAAATGTCCTTTCTTTGGTATTGTTTGTCGAGTCGTTGAGCTCCTTAAGTTCTGAGTTGAGCTCCACTATTACTGACAAATGCTTGCACTGACTGGACAGGTCCACTCAAATCTGTGTGGTGCTTTCCTCAAAAGACCATTTCAGACTCTTATCTACATAGTCCTCATATGGCCTGACCAAGATTATGTCTGGACTTTAAAGGAGACGGTGACCTCTGAGTTTGTTTCGGCCTTTCTTCTCAGAGTAGTCAGATAGGAAACGCCGACCTCATCTAGCTTATTTTTACAACTTTTTAATATGACGTGTAAAAGTGATTCCAATATCCTATTTACAGAATAAACAATTTCATTTCATTTCATAACCAAAAATTCGAAGACATGTGCTATCTACCTACCGTAGAAGGCACATATCTTCGAATTTTTGGTTCTAGGACATGTTGGTTTCCTCACTTGTGATGTTTTCCTTCAACATTTTGAGAGCAGTGGTGATGAAATTATTTACATAAAGTAAAGCGAACCTCTTACATCGCAACAACTCGTAAGTCGCGGCCGTTACCACTGGGTCACCAGCACCACAGCTCTCGACCAACACTGCTCTCAATTACCAGTCATATTCTCTTTAAATCTTATATAACTAGCCTGTCCCACTGCAGGGCAAACTTCTCCCCGTTCGTTTTCCACACAATTCTGTCTTTTGCTAGTCCTTTCGGTAGAAGTCAAGCTCGTCCCGCCATCTTCGTCTCGGCCTGGTGCGATGTCGTCGTGCGTTTATTGGTTCTTGAAGAAATATGAACGCAACCTTCATGAACGCGACGTTCTATTGCGTGTCAAAATTTTTTTTTTTAGTTTTGTCGGATATATCGGTGTCGGTGAGTAAGATGTTCCTTGAATACACGCTTTGCATAGCTCAAGAGGAAATAGGGTCGGTCCCCTCTCCATACAACCGGTCTCGCCTGTTTTCTCTCCGGTTTATGATCTTAGAGCAATGATTTTTAACAGTAAAATAAATATCAACTAGTTCTATGCCTATATTTTCCGTTATGATGATACATTATCTGAAGAAGCACTAGAACCCTCAGAAAATGCTCAAAATTGCCTGTTTAGACCACTGTCATCAGAGGCTTATTGTACAAATTTGACAACTGCAATGAAAAAAGAAAAACATAGGAGTACAGTAAATATTCTTCTTATTCAATTTATATAATATTTCAAATCTGTCGAGTAATGGAGGAGGAAATAGACGAGAGCCGAACCTCGAATTATGACTTTTTGTATGGAGAAAAGACCGACCCTATTTCCTCTTAAATCTTTCTCTTCCTTACTTAATTACTTCTAATTCATAACTCACATATGTTTTCATCAGTTCTCTTAGCCCATTTGTCATCTAACATGCGGCAGACACACATTTTACATTTATTAGAGACTGATAAACGATTGGCGTATTTTTAAAGAGAAGACGATTTTTATTAATATTTTCTACGAACATTGTTGTTTTTCTAGGATCTTAACTTATAAAACAAACAGGTAAAATAACAGCAATTACTTGGGTAGGTACATAATATTATAATTATCTAGTTGTTGAGCTAATATTTTCAAACAATCTTTAATATCCTGTCGTTATTATGAATTATCCTGACTAATATTATAAATGCGAAAGTAGGTTTGTTTGTTACACTTTCTCGCTAAAACGGCTGAACGGATTAGTTGACCCATGACCTGGGTTAGGACATAGGATTCTTTTATCCCGGTTGTACGTTCCTGTGAATGATTTCCGATCTCAACGCGGGCGAAGCCGCTGGAAAAAGCTAGTTCATAAAGGTGGGTACTGATCGGTGTTACAGACCGTAATATACCATTCGCAGTGAACATGTTGCGTTACGCCGTGTCCTAAAATCCGTGTAACATGCTGGTTTCGCACTGTTTTCTCGCAGGGGCTCTAGACAAAGTGACATTCTATCAGCGATAACGATGATGGAAAAGGCAAAAATGACTGACATAAGCTATTCGCCGTAGTCGGGTAAAAAACGAAACGCTTTCGCAGCGATTGTCACTTGTCCAGGCCGTCAGATTCGCAAGACACTGTGCGCTCGTGTCGACTTGTCGCGGGGTACTGACTGAACCACGCAACACTCAAAGAGATTCGCCAAAAAACCGACAGCAGAGCATTCGAAACGAGGGGCTCGTTACTTGCGTGTTCGTGCTCATTTCCACGGACTGGCTGCACCAATGCTCGCTTTGTAACATGTTACATTATACATCGATCAGTTTGAACAGCCCGACGATTGATGTCGGGACGTTGTATATAATATACTCATCGCGTGGTAAACCCTGCTCTGCTCTTGGTGTGCGCTGACTTTATTCTTAAATTGAGTGTTACAAAATCTCGCAAAAATAACCGAGGCAACACGATATTTTTTTGTACGCGTTTTTTATGCATTTTTCATTTAAATTTTCATGAAACTTTATTTTCTCTCAATTCCAAATTAATGAAATCATTATTATTCCTTAAATCACGAAGAAAAGCCGTTGATAATAAACATCCTTTTGAAACTTAACGCGGATTACCTTCTATACCTACCTACCTCTCTGCCTAGTCCCCTTTGTGTCTCAAATAAGTACTTGTGGCAACAGAGACGCAGTATGCCTTATTAAAGCCTCCGTCATAAAACATGTCCTACACTTCAAAGGACGGTCTAAATATAAATAAATCTGTAAACAGCTTTTCGTGATCAATTTTGGTAATATGAAGCATTTAGTTGTTTACGTATTTTTATTTCCAAGAAATGGTATCGCAGTTTTCAGTAATGTCACAGCATAATAAAGTAACAGTATTATGTATCGGCAGTGACCTTCAAATAATTACCTACGGCCGCTCGGTAGATAAAACCTTCCGCGTCCGTTCGTTTATGAGCATTTACTGAGACTACTCCATTATAGAACAAAGATCCTAGACATTTCAACAAATCCTTGTCGATGTATATATACATCTTAGGTAGGTACTTAGTTATGAAGACTAGTTTAGTATTGAAACAAGGATTATTATGGTTGAAGGAACAAACAAAGTTCAAGCTAACACCACATGAGGGCAGCCAGAAGCCATAGAACCTACTAACTACATTTCTAGGAATATAATATTATGAGAACTTGAAACCTTCACATCATAGCTATTCTGGGAAACGTTTCCTTTCCAGTTCAATATAATAATATTACTAAACTAACACTTCCCCCGTGATTTTGTATTTTCTGCTACAAATTCCAACATCCTCCACCCCTATTAAATGAAAATTTATGATGATGATATATAATATTACGACGCATCGCCGCCCGCGCACCTACTTTTCTAACTTTTTGTTTTTGCTCGGCTCCTAAGAGTCTTAGTGTTACTTTAAATAGCCCATAACCTTCCTCAAGAATTCGGCTAAGTATAAAATACTTTTTTTTTTCAAATCCGAGAAACAAACTCTTTACCTTTATTATATTACAAGGTATAGATATTTATGACTAAATTAATTAATTAATTAAACTTAATTTATGTTAATATAAGAAAATAAAAATTGTAATCAATCATCTGCCTAGCCTTTTCCCAACTATATTGGGGTTGATAACCTAACCCTTCGGTTATATCCGAAAAATACTAGTATTTTACATGGAGCGACTGATGCCTATCTGACCTCCACAACCCAGAAACTGGGTAATACGATACCCCTTGTCAAGACTGGTTGTCAGACTTTCGGGCTTCTGACGACCCGTAACGACTGTCAAAGATCCACAAATGACAGCCGGGGATAACGGCTTAACGTGCTTTCCGAGCCACGGAGGGTTCTCGGTATGTAAAGATAGTCACCCATCGACGGAATAACCCCGGCAACCGTAGCTTAACCTGGTGGATTGACCCGTGCGGCTGTTATTACTTAGCCACGAGATCCTGTATATAGCTCCTCTATAATTCTGTGCTTAACATGAATATCAATTAAACTATTGGTTAAAATTAGTTTAGCCACGAAAACTGCACCCATACACGATGAATCAGAATTGGAATCGGTTCGAAACAAATATCTAATCCATTGCTTCATAAAATCGCAAGTTACGTTGTTCAACAGAATTTCCTTCGAACTTATGAAGCAATGGATTCTGAACTGACCGATAGTGCATTACGCAATTAGGGTGCTGGCTTGTAAAGCCTCAGCAAGTGTCGTCGGTACTGGTTGGTCTTTAGATACGATAAGCCAAAGATGTGTCAATATTTTCCTCTTTTTTTTCATCGACAAAGTTCTTTTGTACTGCTGCTTCAAAAGAAATAAGCTTTATAGGTACTTACCTACCTATCATGTAGGTAGGTGCCTACTTCTTTTATTGTTGTCTACCCTCAACACGTTTTTGGGATCTGAAATCCGACAAATTCAATTAAAACTTTTTGAATCACGTTCCTAAACCATACGTTTTGAAAAAAGAATACCTACCCCCTTTCAAAGCAAAGGAATTTCGGGACAACCGGTCTCGAAGCCTTAAAAAAAGTTTTCTAACCCTTTGTTTCCCGTTTTTTCCTACAGGTGGTTGCAACAGAGTATTTCAGCGGTATATATAGGATTCGCAACCTCTTTTGGGCCAGTTTCGCGTTACGCGCCGAGGTTGACGGACGTCCCGCGTTCCTTGTGCTAACAAATCGTACTTTGGTTCTCGAAATATTTTCTCAACTTAGATTTTTTCGGAACATTTGGTTTTGAAGTGTTTGTTCTGGTTTTAAGTGGATCATAATGCCTTAGGTGAGTTTTAACTAGTTGTTTATTTAGTTGCGTAATAAGAAAAGTTTTCTTGTAACGGATTTTCAGTTAATTATTCAGAAAAAACTTTGAACGAGAATACGGTGACGTTTTTTAGTTTCATTGAACGAAACGGATGTGGGAACTTTTGAACTTTGTAACTAAAACAAAAGTAGGATGTAAAGTTCACTTTTACAATAAAATCAAATAAAAATATTAAAATTACAATATCCTGTTAGACATTGTGGCAAAACACGATGTATGTAAAATATTAAACTACTTTCAAAAAAGCCGTTCATCAGTCTTCGTCAGCTTTTTCAAAACAAGGGAGAGTAATATTTGGATTATATTCAGTAACTTGACAGTTCAAACTTACTAAAGATATTTTTTTTTAATCAAAAACTGGAGTTAAATTACTTATTTAACTTGACAGATGGATTCCAGCTACTGAAAAAAAAACAACTCCATCTAAAGTTTCTGCCCTCTGCCACCCGATTCTTGGAAAACATCATAAGCTCATAGTTGTTGTCAGCCTCTTTTCATAACGTTTAAAAAATTTACTTTAGTTCTTAAATCTTGTGTAACTCTGAGGCTTCTCATACATTCTTAAAAGTTTTACTTATGTATATAAAATGAATTCGCCTTACTGATTGTCTGGAAAAGCAATTCCAGTAGTAAGGCTTTTTTTTTTGAGGGTTGGGAAATCATCCAATGACTTCTGCCGCTCTGGGCGGAGCGGAAGGGCGTGTCAGACTTTTACTGACTAAAACCCACCCGTGTTCCTTCAGTTGCCTGTTGCCAAGGTCCCGGTATCCCTTTCGAACATTCCCGCAACCCTGGCAGGCAATTCCAGTAAAGGCTGGATTGGTATTAGACTTTGTCTTTAAAAAAAGTGAATTTGACTCACTCGAATTTCTCCCATATCATTGGTTCGTTCACTGACAGTTGAGAGTTTGATATTCGAACATTCCTCAGTAATCAGTTTACTCTGAAATATTTGTTCGAAAATCACACTCGCAACCCGAATAACTGTCAATACGATCGAGTAATGGATACGCAGCGGAATGTAAATCGATTTTTTACATTTTCACGTGCTAAATGTAACCGATTGATGTTTGACTACGATGACTTGGTTTTAATAATAAAGTACTGTTTGTATTTAAATACGGACCAATCAAATGTGAATATTAATTAATTTGAATAATTACTTGACAAAACCGCTAACTGTAATTTCGGAGCCTTTGTGAATTCAGATAAATTGTTTTTGTATGGTAATTAGTACACCATTTAACAACATTTTTTTTCCAACATTGGAAAAGCATATTAAAATTTTCTATTGGGAAAACATTCCCTCATATTTAAAGAACCGATCAATATTGACTGATTTAAAAGAAAAAATAATTTCATCCTAAAATCCTAAAACTAGGTACTGAAACTTTCCGTTTAGCTAACTTATCCGACGAATATTATTATTTTGTTATGTTCGCGGATGCACATGTGGACTGTTTCTGTGCCACAATGCGTAAGCGCTGTGCATCCCTGGTGCGTGGGGTGTGGGGCAGCAACAACAGTATCCTGTCCCTAATCTCGAGCAGGCTGGACTGTCCGTACGTTTATCGCTGCTGCGCCATTTCCCATGGAATGGTGCTGCCGCTGTATATATTGTTTTAGAATAGTTAGGTATCTAAGTTACTAATATAGGATAATTTTAGTAACAAATGAGTCATGGTTACTTAAATAACAATTGAATTGATTGATTGATTGATAATTCCCTTATTTCATTATTTACATATTGATTATATTTTTAAATATTAGAATAAAAAAAATAAAATAATTAAAAACATTTAAAAAATATAAAAAATATTATAATCATAATAATTTATTATCACTACCCAATGAAAGTCATCTGACACAGGCCTTCAAATAGTCCCAATGAATATTCCTACGCAATACCTGTAGTGAATTTTTATTGTAGTTTTAACCTACATTTGGTAGTACCTAGGTACATTATTTACTGCTTCTATAATAATGGTCTAGACATGCCTTATTGTATACAACATGACAAATGAATAAGAAAACCGGCAAAGTGCGTGTCGAACCACGCACAATGAAGGGTTCCGTAGTTGGGATGAATTTATCCAAAAACAACTGCAAATGTAAGTTGGTCGATTATTACTCCGTAACTTGTAGAGCCTACTTAGCTGTGGTAGTTTTCTTTTTAATTTTGTTATTTAAACTACTGCTGTGAATTTTTTCACATATCTAAAACCAACCATTTGGCTGGTAAGGGTGGGGGACACTTGACTCTAACAAAAATTTCAAATGCAATTCAAAAATGGTTGTACAATCTCACAATATTTTTAAACGACCTTCCTAATGACATCACACGCCATGGGATTGACGAGAAAAAAAAAACATCACCAAGTTAACCCTAAAAAAATATTTTTTTCATCATTTTATTTTACCACTTTGTCGGCGTGATTTATGATCATGTATACCCATACCAAATTACAGCTTTCTAGTACTAAGAGTCTCTGAGCTAAACCGCTGACAGACGGACAGACAGACAGAGATACGGACATGGTGAAACTATAAGGATTCCCTGTTGACTACGGAACCCTAAAAATGACAGAAATCGATTCAGTAAAATTGATGTACACCGCATCTGAATTACTTGCGTAGTTTAGAAGAACAGCGCATTCACACAGACAGATACGTAACGCAACGCGACTTCAATTTTTTATAATGTGTAGGTATAAAGATATACATCAAAATGTGTAGGTACTTATGATCTTGGACGCCCCAGTTTCCTTGAACTCTTAATTCTGTATTAAAGTAGGAAGGCCCAAGGAATACGTAGGGTAGGGATAGGAAGGGTAGGGTAAGTACGGCTACCAAAGAAAATATTAAATTAAGGCTGCTTGCTTGTATGAAGCTAGATGGATTTGAAAGCTTTCTATTTACATAAATCACTTGTTTTTTATTTATGTACGCGTGTCATCTTTATAAATTATAGCCTACTAGCTGCGCCCCGCGGTTTCACCCGCATATGTCTCAATCCCGTGGGAATATCAGGATAAAAAGTATCTTATGTGTTAATCCAGGTTATAAACTATCTGTGTGCCAAATTTCATCCAAATCGTTCAGTAGTTTTTGCGTGAAAGAGTATCAAACATCCATCCATCCATCCATACTTACAAACTTTCGCATTTATAATATTAGTTAGATGTTACTCAGGGTGAATGTAGCTTTATAATGGTGAAAGAATTTTTGAAATCGGCGCAGTAGTTTTTGAATTTATTCATTACAAACATACACACAAAAATACAAATCTTTCATCTTTATAATATTAGTGTAGATTATACGTGCAAAACATAACAGATTTAATAGCTAAAAGGTGCCAATATACAAAAAAAAATACAATAAGAGAAGAAAACAAGACTCGGTGATGAACTGATGACACAATTGTAGCACAATTGGCTATTAATTCCTCTACGGGCCGCGACCCAACACGCGCAAATATAAGCCACACAATCTATTTATATTACAACGACAAGTTTACGCAAATGATTTGATTTCTTTTTATTTGTGAATATATAAATCTAATGGGTAATTATACTACTTAAATTAACAAAAAACTTAAACTACAAGGACTAACTAACTATACCAATAAACATAAACAAAGGGACCCCTTAGGCGTCGAACTATTCGTCCGCATCGCTGTCATCCGTTGCCCAGAAGACTGGCAGCATTGCCACGTTGAATGGCAATGCTAATTCTTTGGCCTAAGAACAAGCCAGACCCCTGGTGTATGTAGGTATGTATAATAATAGGATGTTAGTGTATGTTGCTATTTATATATTTTACAACACACTTGCACGTAAAGTGGCTCTTATTGACCCGCTTTTAGGTTCATAATGCAGTGTATTATGGAAGCGTGCTTTTTTACTTTACATTACCGCACTAGTGCGGTAATGTGCGCCACAGATAACTATTTACAAGTCGGAGTAATGACATGGCAGTAGGTATGGAATTAGTAAGTACTATCATGGCAACATCACATACCATGTTACCATTATAGTATTTACTAATTCCATACCTACCATACATACCTATATAGAAATTGACTTTGGTGAAACTTTTTAATACCTACATACAAAAAATCATCCCACGGGCAGGTCAGTGGGATATTATAATTACATGGAATTAGTATGAACTATCTTATAGTATATAAGCATTCTCTATTTTCATAAGAGCAGAGATTTGCGCTTCGTTAATTAAATCTCATAAAAGAGACTTCATGCCTTTTTTTATGCCTTCTGTGTAAATAAATAAAATGATAAAAATGAACTTAAGTACTTAATATTCAATGAAATTACAGTACTATTATATTTTTCACTACATTTATTTACCTTAATGTTTTGAATACGCAAGTATTCAGAACATTAAGTTGTGTTTATTACATAGGCTGTTTAGCGCATTTTCCAGTGCGTTTATTTACACCTGCGCGCGCATTGCTAGCGCGGCGCGCGAAAAACAAAACCAGAGAGCCATTTTCCATAGATACGAATATTTGTTAACATTATGCGTTGTGTGGTTATTTAAAAAATGTCGACTTCACTGGAAGAAGAACAATACGTAGATTTGACCCCGCCGGAAATACTAATCGAGGCATGAAACGCGATTGATAGCCTGTTGCCACCAAAATCTAGAGATAAATACCTAGCGGCCTATGAAACTTTCATACAGTGGAAAAATACCAAAAATGGCAGTCATTACCGGAAAACGTATTTTTGGCTTACTTCAATGAACTGGCAAATAAATACAAGCCCAGCTCGCTTTGGTTATGTTAATATCTGTGCCTACGTAGTATTATAATATTTGTGCTATAGGCAAACCAGGAGCATTTTGACCAGGAGCATGGGGTCTCAACTCGAACAAATTATAATTAGTCTTGAAAAAATATCATAGATGGCATAAGTAACAATTATGAAATTATCAATTACTAAAAATTGTTATATGGCAAATTTTGGCTGAAGTAATATTAGTAATAATCTAAACATCTCTGTTTAAATGCTGATTTATGTATTTAAACTCATAAATTTCGTATTTTCAACAAAAAACATAAATCAAGACTTTTACTTCAATTCGAACCCTTAGAATAAAGTAGCCATCTGTTAATCATTTTGTTGCGACCTCTTTGCAATAGATGGAGTTTTAATTAATTTTTTACTGGCATTAGCCAAAAACATAAATCTAGTACCTTACGTAGAAATATAAGAATTAAAAAAAAGTCTAATGTTTTTGGTACATAATTATCTTTTTTTTTAACTTTACTGAACCCGGTTTCTATAAAACTTTCTATATATCTAGACAAGGCTCCTAGATGGCGTTGTAAAACTACAGTCTCTGGCAATTAGTAAGTCGCTGCCATCTGTTAAAAAAATGGAGGAAGAAAAATAGCTTAATTGTTTTTTTTGTGTGGTTAATTATTACATGTTTAAAATGTCGATTTCACGTCGGGAAGAATATCAATACGTAAATAATAATAAATAGATTTGACCCCGCCATACGTTTAGTTTTTTCTTATTAGAAACATTATTTTTTGTTTATTTTACTACAGGCTGTCTAGCGGTTTTGCCAGTGCCTTTATTTACACCTATGGAAAAACTAAACCAGCGCGCCATTTTCTATAAAGTTCTTTTTGTTTTCGTTGTGTGGTTAAATAAGTATTATCAAAAATACAAAATTTAAAGCATTTTCGTCACCAACTGACGTTTTTAATCGATGCTCCGGATAGTCAGTACCTGGCAACAAGGGTCAGTTGAACTTTATAAATCTAAATGTGTCATCTTTATAATTACGTTATTGTAGCATAAGTTTTTACAACAAGTCTGTAGTGTGCTCGGAATGGAGTAGAAAGTGAGTTATACGTGAATGATTGTAAAATAAATAAATTTGATGTAGGCATAATCCAATCCATCATATCTCAACCATCTTCGGAGACATTTGCTAGTAAGTAATATTATTAAATAATTAATAAGTAAGCCAATTAAGGTAAAAGGGTACGATGGGGCTGACATATCTTTGATAAAAGCCCCTAAACAAAATCCAGATTAAAAAAAAAAAAAAAAAACAAGTCTGTGTTTTTCCTCGCAAGTGTGTTGAAAAACGTCGTATGAAACGCGTGTGCATTGGTCATTACACTCTCGGCTACCTTATCGCCTCGACTGTAATATCCAAAAGGGCACACTTGTATCACAATGTACTATTAATACACCAATCTTAGATTTCATCAGCAAAGGGGGATGTGTAACTAAAAACGTAGTTAATAGAGATCAATATTTACACAACATTCCCAGGTAACAATACAATTCTCGATCCCAAAAAGCGACCTAATACTTAATAGCATTATTGACGTTCATTTCTGGAAAATAATCAAGAAGAATCATTAGTTGCTCACATTTCCCCCAATTCATTTTATTGCCATAAAAGTTGTAATATTGAAGCTGTCCATAGTTTTAGGCCAAATATTTTATTTTTTTGATGGCAAACATAGCTTTCCCTGATATATGGAACTTAATCATAACTGGCGAAATGTGGGGTCTTATCGGTACGGGTTATTGGTCGATTCGCACGAATTTACTGGCTCGAAACGGGCGAATCATTACTACCTACACAGAAATAATAATAATTAATTAATTATTTTTTCTATAGGCGATTAGCACGAAGTTAATTTATTTGTGGGTAAATCCACAATTCCAGAAATAAGTTTTAGGTAATTGGCACATTTTGAATTTTATGCAATAAAAATTGAGAAAAAACAATTGGCGAATATACATAGTTCCTAGTGTACTTTTTTGATAATTCGCCCTTTTCGGGCAAGTAAATTCATGCAAATCGACCATCGGTACACGTCAGCCCACCCCTTCGGTTTTACAGGCGTGATGTTATTTTATGACATTTGTATTGTACACCGCTGCGTGAGCCAGTCATTCAGAACTTGTCCGTCACTTACGTACTTATGTTACACGAACATGACATTTTTCTGTGTTTGACATGTCTCTGACGCTTTCCAGAGAAATTCATGTTATTTTTACTCCCTGTGGATTTATAAAATACCAGCTTCCGCCAGCGGTATCGCCCGCGTGATAGAATACGTATATAGCGCGGGCGGGCGATACCGCTGGCGGATATTTATAAAGTATAGCCTATGTTACGCAGTGTTAATATAGCATTCTACGGGTGAAATAATTAAAAAAAATAGGGCCTGAAGTTTTTGAGTTTATTCAATAAACAAACAAAAATACAAATCTTTTCTCTTTATAATATTAGTGTAGATGTACGTTTTTATTGTCTTTCTCTGATTATGTAGGTATTGTTCTACGAGTATCTAAATGGGAAGGAGTACCTACTAATATTTTTAAGAAAAATATTATGTTAGCAACTTTTTTTGTTTTTTACATCGTTGTTAAGTATTTAATTCTTCGTAGAGGAAAAAGATTTATGAAAAGTATAGGTGCTTGTCGCAAAAAATGTAGCAAATTAGTTCTGACTGTTTCGTCGAGAATTAATTGAATAAAATTAATTTATACAGAATCGTGAGTAGAATACAAATGCCAAAAACTATAATTGCTTAGTATTGCTAGATTGTATAGGTAATTTTCATTCGACTAATCTAAAAACTGATGCTAAAATATGAGATGACTGGAACAGTCGATCTGGTAATTGCTTTACAATTTTAAGTAAAATAATTATGTAATTTACATAATGCCAAAATAGCGTAGTACATTTTTAGCAAGAAAATTCGAAGTTTAAAAATATTGCCCATTTTCGGCCAGTCTTCATTTTAGCAGCCAGTCTTTAAAGATGTTAGGATCCCAGTGCTAAAAGTGGAAACCCTCGTTTCATCAACAGATAAATTATTTTAGAATTATTTAACCGTTTGTCAGGAATAATCTGTAAGAATGAATCAGTCCTGAGTCTCTGTTTATTTTGTCTGCTGAGACCAAAAAGTACAAACGTATTAAACAAGAAAAAAAATTATAATTTGAAAATAATAATTTTATTGAATAAAACGATTACAAAAAGTGTACATTTAGTCAACAGATAAAATTATTTCGTAAACAATAATAGTGCCTAAAAGTAACCTAAAACTTAAATATGTATATTACAGGTGCAAATCGGTAATGATGGTTTGAAACTGCAATGTAAGGTAGCGACCCGCCCGATCTACGTTAATTCAACCTGTGTTTCAGGCCATCACTTTACAATTTATTTAAATGAAAGACTAAAATTTATAGTTTAACTGAATAAAATAAACTATGAATAAATGATGAGAAAAGGCCTAATTATTGGTAGATTATTAAGTACAACTAAACCTAAGTATATTTACAAAAGTAAATAGGTACTTCAGAGGAAATAATGCATCATCATGACAAAATTTCTAGAAGTTGTTCTGTGTCTGTGTAGTTGAGAATTGCTAAATATTCAGATAACATTTTACTACATATCTTATGGCTTACACTATAGAAGCTTAATAACTTGTTGAGCCTATTATATAGAAAAGGTCCTAAAAATACATAAAATCGTTTAGCAAACGCATGACTAGTTTGAGGATTTATGCAAACCAAGTCCTTCCTTCTCTTGTCGGAAGGTACTGGGTCAAAAGGAAGTGCAGTGTGCTGGTGTAGAAGTGCAGTGTGCTGGTGTAAACAAGGAAGATTTATAGAAATAACATAACATTAGACATAGTCTACCAACATTTAGCCAGCTATATTTAAGTCCCATGGAGGCAACTGAAGGAACACGGGTGGGTTTTAGTCAGTAAAACTCTGACATGCCCTTCCGCTCCGCCCAGAGCGGGAGAAGTCATTGGATGATTTCCCACCCGCAAAAAAAAAAAAAAAAAATGCATGCGAGCCTGAAAATTATGACGTCCAATAACCAAAAAGCGCTAAAACATTGGTTTCACGAAAATTAATATTTTCAATAGAGTATAATGGCTTTGCAAAAGGTTGTTTTATGAAAATATTACACATATTGAAGTGTTTTAAATTGTTTATTGAGATGAAAAGAAATAAAGGAAGAAAGAACTTGTTTTTTTCTTTGAATAAAGTATAGGTTAAGGTTAGTATACCTAGGTGCTCCCTTAGTGTTCTCTATGGGCTAATATCGTGTTATTTGAAAACTAAACGATTTTGGATAGGTAATAAATACCTAAAATAAAAGTAACAAATACCTAGATGTAATAACGTATTTTTTTGTATGAGTTTTAGATGGGTTATGGTTAGGGATATTACTAGCACTAAAGATGTCTAAATAATAACGTGTATAGTTTATTTGTAACGTTATAGGCATCTTTAATAATGATGTTATTATTTTTACCTGATGGGCTGCATGGGTCGACTCATCAGGTTAAGCTATGCTTGGCGGGGTTGGTCCGTGGATGGGTGACCATCTTTACGTACCGAGACTCCTCCGGGCCTCGGAAAGTACGTTAAGCCGTTGGTCCCGGCTGTCGTTCGTGGATCTTTGACAGTCGTTACGGGTCGTCAGAAGCCCGAAAGTCTGATAACCAGTCTTACAAAGGGGTATCGTATTACCCAGTTACAGGGTTGTGGAGGTTAGATAGGCAGTCGCTCCATGTAAAATACTGGTATGGAAACGAAGCCTATTTGTTGAAATCCCCCATTTTTAAAAAGATCGCGGCGACGACTCCTCTTGACACGGCACCCGCAACCACTTTATAATACTGGCCGCAACTGACAGCCTCGCGAGTCACTTTGGGGTGTCATCAATGAGCGTGTCTGTGTGAGTGTACCATTTCAAATGTGTACGTTTACTACGTAGTCTCTGTTCTGGTGATATTTATACTGTGCTTTAGTTTGCCTAATTGGCGTGAGCTGGAACAATTCACCTCCTCTTTGAGACAACCAGTTGGCCGTTATCAACCATGCGTATCCTATGCAGATTGGTGGACGTCAATTAATGTCTTTCAATTTTGAAATGAGTACCTACTTCTTTAGGCGAACTTTGCGGAGTATACCTACCTGATTCAGAGCCGCGCACTGAATCGGGAATACTCGGCTCTGAATCGGGTATACTCGGCGGTGAGTCGCGTTTTCTGGGCTCCAGTCGTACACAGCGTAGCACACGCACTCCTTTTTGTTTCTAGGACATGCCGATTTCCTCACAATGCGATGTTTGCTCGCGTACAGAATTTAATATTCCCTTTTTGGAATGTAAATAAATAAAACGATTAAACATCGCTACGAGAAATATTTTCCAAGAGCTCTGACTCAAAACTGATTAAGCTTCTGTGCAAACACGGCTCTGCCTAGAAAGTGCCTACTTACAACCTATGTTTTTTTCCAGTAATATCAAAAACATTATAAATTTTATGGGAAAAAATTATACTAAAATAAAACTGCTCTCAAACGAACTTTAATAGATTGCGAGGGCGTAAAAGAAATGCTTTTAAGTAAAGTAGTTCATCAAATTGGATAACAATAGCAACAATATTAGCACATAATAGATATCTGAGGTCATCGGAAAACTTGAGACTAGAAATGCCGATGCATTCGACCAGTTTTTATGACAAGTCTTTTACAGTTCAAGCAGTACGGTTATGGAATGCCTTGCCCGTGTCGATAAAGCGTGCTCAAACTTTGTCCACTTTTAAAATTCTGGTAAAAAAACACTTCCTCTCTCCTTAAACATCGTCATTAAATATAGCTCTTTCCTCCTGTTTCATGTTTATTATTGTATTGTTTATTTATATATATTTATATAGATAAGTATATGCTTTATGTATGTATGTATTTATTGTATATATAAATGGTACACCACTGACTACCTGCAGTATTATCTCTCCTTCGCGCTTTAATCCATCCAAAGGTTGTCTGTAAAAGATCGCTCTTAGCGATAAGACCGCCCATTGTGTCACCCTATGTTAAATTTCTACATTTGTAACTGTATTTTTTATGGTGTACATAATAAAGAGTATTCTAATATTTAGTAGAAATTTCTACTAAATATTGGCGTACTCCAAGATCTTACACATTCAGTATTTCAAAAGATAATAATAAAATAAACATTCCAGACGTCTGAATTGAGGACCCACCTTAAATGCCCTGCAACTTTTTAAGGGTTTTACTACAAATTCCAGGATCGGGGCTACAAAATCGGATAATTTACTACTAAATATTGGCAGTACCCGCGTTTAAACATGTGACATGGGTCCTTAATCCATACGCACACACATTTTAAAGTGTGAAACATTATTTTTAAAGTGCGTTTTGTATATTTCCCATAAAATAACATACCAAGTCCCTTCAGAATAAAAAAATATATTCGATAAAGTAGAGATTACATAGAAATATGATTAAAGTTATAAACTGAATCCAAAATGATGTGTAATAGGATTATTGAAACGTGCGAGTGGGTCCCTCACTTTCAACGTGAGGAAATATTTCCTCTCTTGATAACCTTTTATAGAACTTACTAGCCTTTTCCCGCGGCCTCACCCGCGTAGAGGTAGGAAATTATCCCAAGAGAATGAATACCGGCTTACAAAGTATCCAAATATCTAATTGACACATAAACGATTAAGACTAATCTGTTTCATTTTTTCAACAATTTTCATTACGTTATTTACGTGTTGAGTTGTTTTTTATCATCATTTCAGCCGAAAGACCTCCACTGCTGGACATAGGCCTTCCCCACTCACCGCCACTTCAACCGGTTCTGTGCTTCCCACATCCAGCGAATTCCTGTGGCCTTCACCAGTTCATCGGTCCACTTTTCAATGCTACGTCTTCCGGTACGCGGTCGCCACTCCAGAACTTTTCGGCCCCATCGGCCATCTGTTACATATGCCACTTAGGTTTGTGTTACTGTACAATACTTCGTGTTACTGTTTGTCTAAAATAACAAACCCCGCAAAAGAACACTCGACTAGATTAAAACATCACGCCTTACGATACTGCCAATTCTAGCCCACTACTGACCAGAGGCGGGGTCCCTTCTCCACCCAACTCCGTTTTGTGCTAATGCAGGCTAGTTCTTTCTGTAGAAGTCAAGCTCGTCCAGATATCTTCGCCATTAGTAAAACAGTGTGTGAAAATTGCAAATATTAAGTATGTCATTAAAAGAGAGGGAATTCTGCGGCCTTCACAAGGTCATCGGTCCACCTTGCGAAGCCTTACGCTACGTCTACAATTGTATTCATCAGACCAATAATTTGTAATAAACAAACCATTTTATGACCGATAAAACTAAACGTTTTTTGTATCTAAATAATGATCTATCGATTGAAGTCTCGTCGGTTATTTTCCCTCAAAAAAGAAACAAGAGTACAGACAAAAAGAAAACTAATTTTCATCAATCATTTCTACAAAAGGTGTCTCACAGAGATCCACAGATTTTCTCACCTAATCTAATACACGTGTCACGAAGTTTTTATAATAAACCTCTTTGAAGAAATGTGTCGAATAATCATCCAGCATAGTTGTAATCATAAACATAGAGAATTGGCTGAGCGTAATGGATTAGACGGGACAAATCCTTGAGACAACCTCCACTAAGCCAATCCATTAACTCAGTCAAAAATCAAATCCAGTCCAATCCAATGCAGTGGACTGTCTCTATTTACACGATGCTATTATTGGATTAGCTTAGTGGATTTTCTCGGGGATTGGCCCCGTCTAAATGGTCCATCGGCCTCATAAAACTGACCACTCTCTAGAAAGAGACAAAGCGATTGCGCGGCCAATACCCGTGAAGAGAAAACTACTGGCCGAATATTTGCGTTGTCTCTCTCGTACCTACTTTTCAGTCTATGTTCAGTTCACTGCACAGCTGACAAGGAAAGCTCCGTCCATTCTCTATGTTGTAATAATATAAATTCTAAGCACGTGCTTGAAAACCTTCAGCTTTCATTCGACACGTGTCATGTAATTTGTTAAAACCATCCGGACAGTTCCAGTTCAATTCATGTTTTTATTTAAATAGAATTATCATAGAACTTTATTCTAAAAATCGTGAAAAGTGTTTCATGAAATATTAAATGGACGGTTGATTTTCACTGAAGGAATTGATTGGGTCATTGAATACCAATTTGTGACTGGTTGGTTGAAGAATAATTGAATATTGAGTTCATCATTCAAAATACGTTTTCAAGAGGATTTCTTTGTTGCTGAAAATAATTAGTAAAGCAATTGTTTATTATGTATTTATATAAAACAAACACACACACACACACACACTTACATACCTTACGTCGCACCGGTATTACCGCCTATTAGAACATGGGAAAGTGAAATTTGTATAGCACGGAAATTCACGTGCAATATGAAAAAACTGATATTTCAAGTGACTGCACAAACTGCGGTGGATGACCCCACAAAAAAACATAATCAAATTATTGTTTTTTTTGTTTTATCATGTTTAGTTATCAATACCAATCAATATCAATACGTCTGCGGGGTTTTGCTAGCTAATTTTGACCCTGTATAGTACGTACAAGTTTTGAAATAGTCCCCTGCGCCACTTTTACCACTCCTCATGAACACCAGTATAAAGTTTTATTGCAATTGGTCCGTCGACTAAACCTATGATCGCTGTGAGAGTCAATGTATTTCGGCCTTATCGTTTCACATGAAACCAGTTTCCATCCGAACTGGATTTGGGTCCATTTTTTTGGCTGTTTGGGTTGAAATCCCGAGCTTAGATTTTACTGGAACAGATATCTAATACTCGCACGTTTTGTGTGACTTGGGACCAAAATATTTGAATGTACGAAATGGTCAATTTCTACGAAGGATAGGTGTTCTCTTCGATTAATTGTAGTTTCTTATTACGTCTTTAATTAATGTAGGACTGAGTTGTTTTTATCAGACATCCTTCAAATGACTGAATATCTATAATCTTGTGAAGAATCTCTCTAGAATAATAATAATCTTGTGGAATAGCAGCTGATACTAATTCACCTCCTTTATTTACCTTCCGTAACTTACCATCTCGATGTCGGGCTCATATTTGTAGCATGACTTTTTCTCTGAAAGCTCGAGCGAAGGAGAACAGGGAGTCTAATAATTGACATAGGTTACATCAGCACCGGAGTTACCGACGTAGCTTGCAGGTAAGCAAGCTGAAGTGGCAGTGAACTGGTCATGTTTGTCGAAGGACCGATGGCTGGTGGAGCAGACGAGTCATTTTTTAGGTTTCCGTACCCAAAGGGTAAAACGGGACCCTATTACTAAGGCTTCGCTGTCCGTCCGTCCACCCGTCCCTCCGTCCGTACGTCTGTCACTAGGAGGTATCTCATGAACCGTAATAGTTATACAGTTGAAATTTTCACACATGATGTATTTCTGTTGCCGCTATAACAAAAAATACTAAAAAACATAATAAAATAAATAGTGAAGGGGGCTCCCATACAACAAACGTGATTTTTTTGCCGTTTTTAGATAATGGTACGGAACCCTTCGTGCGCGAATCCGACTCGCACTTAGCCAGTTTTTTTTTTTTGAGTTTCGGTACTCATCAAATTACTTCTCCCGCACCGCCCAGAGCGGGAGAAGTAATTTGATGAGTACCGAAACGTGGCGTGTCAGACTTTTACTGACTAAAACCCACCCTTGTTTCTCCAATTGCCTGTTGCCAAGGGCCCCGGTATCCCTTACGGTCCCCGGTATCCCTTACGGACTTTCCCGCAACCCTGTCCTGACAGATCGTCGGTCCATCTGACCGACGATCTGTGGTGTCCCACACCAAAACTACGCTTGCCGACACGCGGTCTTCACCCCAGGACTCGTCACGTGTGGCTGGTACTGGATGCGGAAGACGAAGGACAGGATGTTGTGGCGCAGCCTGGGAGAGACCTATATCCAACAGTGGACTACCATAGACTAAGTTGATTGATTGAAATAAACTTGTACAAAAAAACGCTTTCCTATCTGAACTAAAACTTAACTCAATTACTTAAGATCTGGTAAACTAACAATCCAACTCAATTACCTTGAATAAATAAATCAAGGGCAAGGACCTAAGTAATGACTCCTAAATTATTAGTGATGCCTTAGAAAAGTTAACTTTGACTGACCAAGCTACGGCTACCTGAGGCCCTAGACAAAGTGACATTCTATCAGCGATAACGATGATGGAAAAGGCAAAAATGTATAGGACTGACATAAGCTATCGAAAATCTTATGTCAATCCTGTTGAAAGTCGTTGTCGAAATACGAAACGCTTTCGAAGCGATTGTCACTTGTCTAGGCCCTCTGTATTGACTGTCGAGATCAAATTGTTTGTGGCTAACTTAGCTTGAATGATTGAACTTAGTACCAACCTATTTTATTGTCTTCAAGGCTAAGGGCCTCTTCCCATATAGAGAAGGCACGAGCATTGATCACCACGGTTACTCAAGACAGGTTGGTGATTTCAGACTTTTATTCATCATCATCTGCCTAGCCTTTGCCCAACTATGTTTGGTAAGACTGGTTGTCAGACTTTCGAGCTTCTGACGACCCGTAACGACTGTCAAAGATCCACAAATGACAGCCGGGACCAACGGCTTAACGTGCTCTCCGAGGCACGGAGGAATCTCGGTATGTAAAGATGGTCACCCATCCACGGACCAACCCCGGCAAGCGTAGCTTAACCTGATGGATCGGAGGAAGGAGCTCGTGGCCTAGTATTAACAGCCGCACTGGTTGGCTGTTAATACTAGGCCACGAGCTCCTCCAGATTTCAGACTTTTATTAAGAGCGTACCTATATTCTGAAAGTTGGCAACGTCGCAAATAATTGTCAAACATTTACCTGTTTTGATTAATTTGGCAATATTACTGTATGGAAATATGAAATAAGGCTAGACAACTGTTTAAAATATTGATTGAAAACAAGATTACATAAAATTTTCTCGATAGAACAAAATTTTAAAGTTTTCTGAACCAAACTATAAACCGCTGGTATTAAAAAAATATTTCAAATTAGATCATGAAACTTTGCATAATAACTGAACTAACTATATCAAAGCAGGTCTTGTGTTTTATTTAATTTTTTTATTAGTATTATTTTCACCGTAAAAAGCAATTACCTAAACTATTCGAGGTTTGGAGCCGCCAGCACCCCACTCCGTCTCGCTCTCACTCAGGCCGCGAGTAGTATGGTGCGAGCGACATAAATAGTGAATTAAAGCTGAGGTAGGGTAAGCCCTTAATGATTTGATATTATGTTTACGTCAGATGTTATAAATTAACGAAAAAAATGGCATTTCACCTTCAGTTAATGGCAACACGATATCTCAGTTTTTTTTAATGCCCATTGTCAAGATCCATTATGACACAATAACGAATTCGCGTTTTGTTGAAACGGTATAAATGGCGACATTGTGAGCATAGAAACACCCGTGGGAATACTATTTTTTTACTAGAGATGATAAGAATAAAGAAAAAAAATTTGTTGGTATATCTACCAACCTTTGTAGCCAACAAACATAATAAAAGTTTAGAAGGAAAATTTTAGTTTCTAGGAAACACTTTTTGAGCTGAAAAATAGTAACAGCAAACAAGTTTTTGCTAAGAACACGACTTTTATGCCGACGCCAGACATAGCAGCAATATTTGATGACATGTTTGATTACATGTTTGAACACATGTGTGGCAGGGGGGTGTTTGGGTATTTCATCAAAGTTTGATCACATATTTCAACTTTGCCATTCGGTGTCGTTTGTTTGAGCACACATAAATGCCGGCGCCAGACATTGCAGCAATATTTGATCACATGTTTGACACATGTGTGGCAGGGTATTTCATCAAAGTTTGATCACTCATTTCAACTTTTCCATTCGGTGTCGGTTTTAGAAATGAAGAATCATGTTGCCATGTTATATTGCCAGTCGGTCTGTTCCTGGAATACGGTTAGCAAAATCAGGGAAAATTGTTTAGCAAATTGACTACAAACTTAAATTCACAACACAATTCAAATCACAACTGTCATTCTTTAACAGTATGAAATGGCTAGAGTACGGCAAATAAAATCGTCGTAGTGAATAAAAATAATTAAACAATTAACAACAATTAATTATAATTTGATAAACAATTAACTAAAAAATACAATAGACGTAGATATTGGCTTGAATTATAGATTTTTTTAAGTTATCTATGAGTGGTCCCAGTCGCCGGAAGAAAAATATTTATTTTTTACGGATCCGGCGACTGGGACCGCGGTCCGAGTTAATTGCGGTCCTAGTCGCCGGAAGCCTCTATTTAGTAACCTATTCCACTTAACTATTCTTCAAGAGTCATAAAAAGCCCTTTAAGAAATCGACACGTGTTTCACCTCTCAACGAGGCATCCTCAGGATGACGATTGACCAATTGCTAACCAAAACACGACGTGATGCCACACCGAGCGCTGGACGCTGGAGACAAAACAATTAATTACCCCAACTCTAGTTGGGGTAATTAATTGTTTTGTCTCTGCCATTTAAAATGTAGGTAATAATTGATTAATTAGTAACAATGATGCATCGTTCAGGTCATTTGACGAAATATACTTTTATAAAAACCTGGTGAAAATTCCCTGCCTGTTCAGACCAAGACTTTTACGGGTATTCCTCGAAGCGCACCTACTTTGAAACGCAACAAATGAAGCGCACCTACAGTATTCCTCAAACGCACCAACGAGACTTGGTAATATCATTATGGACTATTATTATGAGTTTTGTTACAAAGTCGGTAAAATAAAGTTTTATCTAAGTACACATAAAATATTTTTCTGTTTGTCTGCCGGAACTTTACGGTTATAAGCTTCTATTCAAAGTAAAAAATATAAATATAAGTACACCCCTTTGCAAATAAAACGGGCGGTTTTGATTTTTGTACATTATTGGTAATCATTTAGTTGTAAAGAGGTTTTATTAGCCAAACTATATTACTGGCACTTAATAAAGAGTCTGGGTAAGAAAATAAGTTAATCCCAAATTGGAAACTATTGTTTAAAAACAATAATAATCCCGTTTTCCGTTTGTGACTTTTACTAACATTTTGCAGGTTTGCGGTTAGAAGGTTATCCTGGCAACTAAAACTAACTTCTCGTTATTTTTAGTAGAATAATTTATGTTTGTCGCATAATCCAGCCTTATTGTGACTTTAAAGTGATATCTTTGTGTGGATTGTAATGGCAGAAAAAGCAATAAGAGCTAGTAAAATTGTAGCACTGCTGGAAGAGGGGTGTAGCCAAAAAACTATATTCTTATTGAATAAAACAAATGACTAGACATAGTAAAAATATTAATATTATCCATACAAAAGCCAATGACTGTTAAAGTGCCCGTTTTTTTTTCAAAGGGGTGTATATATTTTTTATTCTATGAAAGTTGCGACCAATTTTTGTTCCTAAATAAATATTTTTTTACCTACTTACCTACTCTAGGTAAAATTTCTCAGTGTACTTTTAGCCGTACCTAACAACATCAAAAGGCTAGCAACAGTAGCAATAAAAAAGGAGCGGATTTAAATGAATTTAAATTTTCATTTGTTCAAACATTTTGTCACAAAAACGGTATTTCTATAATGAAATTCGAAATTAAAGCTACATCATTTGCCTTTTGGGCTTTGGTATTTCATTTTTAACCGACTTTAAACAGGAGGAGGTTCCCAATTCGACTGGTTTTTTTTGTGTGTTAAAAAACATAAACAGCCGAAAAAGTCTTGTATGAGAATTGCCCACGTGGTACAAAGTTCACCGGGTATCTAGTCTCTAATAAAATTCTAACTAATCAACTAATATTATAAACGCGAAAGTGAGTTTGTTTGTTAAAGCTTTCACGCTAAAACGGCTGAACGGATTTAGATGAAATTTGGCACAGGTGTAGACCATGACCTGGAGAAGGATATAGGCTACGTATCATCCTGGATCACAGCTGAAGTCGCGGGCAACAACTATATTTATAAATATTTTGAACAACCTGTTAATATTATTTTTGAATACGGTGACGGTTTCTTGCTTATCATTTTAATTAGAACTTATTTATTTATACAACATTACTTTTTTATACTTTTATACTTTATTGTACACCAGAAAATACATACTTAAAACAATGACGTTACAAAACTTCAGAGAGGTTTCACAAGACTCCAAGTGTTCCACCTTAAGACTTCGTTTATCACGACTATCTTCGATCAATATCAACATCCAATCTGTTTCAAGCAGTACTTGGGAATACTTGAAAAGCTTCATTCAACAAATACCTAATACCTTTCAAATACCTACTTAGGATCTTGAGGCCTGAAATATCGCGAAATCAGATCTAAAGATAAATATCGGTTTTAAGAGGTACTGACACGTTTATTTTCGGTAAGTACCTGTCGTTTAGATTGTTTATTAGCGAGTTTTGAGCTTGGGGTCTGGTTCGACCCAGGTTCAGGTAAGGTGTTACTCATCATCAGCCTATAGCAGTCCACTGCTGGACATAAGCCTCTCCAATTGCACGCCACTCAGCTCGATTCTCGGCAGCTCATCCAGTTGCTACCAGCCACCCTGCTAAGATCGTCGCTCCACCTAGCCTGAGGGGCGTCCTACCTTACGTTTTCCGATTCGCGGTCTCCACTCAAGAACACGTCTACCCCAACGGTCATCGGTTCTACGGCTAATATGGCCGGCCCATTGCCACTTCAGCTTGCTTATTTTGAGAGCTATGTCGACAACTTTGGTTCAAGGTGTTACTGGATTTGGGAAATTCTTATGCTGGGGCTACATTGTAGCGTTATCGCGAACTATGCTTCGCGCACTCTCTGTTGCTCAGCGAGACGTCGAGCGGTGTGTGAGTGAGGGCGCACGAAGTTTAGTTCGCGATAACGCGACATTGTAGCCCCAGCATTTGTAGCTGCCGGTAGTCTGAATTCGTGTCCGGTTAAAATTTAATTAAAGGCGCGATAAGGATAGCGCTGCCTGTCGTGCCCGCGATATCGCACCCGTTTGTACGAGCCTTAAGGCTTGCTCTCTATTAACTCGTTTCAAAAACCATGAATTACTTTTGTATGTATAGAGTAATCGATGCGCCCACAAATAAGTTATCTTCACTTCACGCGATTCCCCTAAAGGTTTTTTTTAAAGTTACGATTCACCCGTTTCGGGCGAGTAAACTCGTGCGAATCGACCAACAAGCCATTTGGAGACGCCTGCTTGTTGTATGGAAATACCTACTTGACTGAAAATCAGGGTCATTAAGGTCGGACAACGATTAGAATAGGAGAGTCCATATCCAATTTCCATATGGTACTCGCTTAAAATACTTATTTGAACCATTATCGTAGAGGTAAGTATTACGGGACTTGTGGCCAGGTATATAACAGCCGTACGGGTCGATCAATCAGGTTAAGCTATGCTTCCCGCTTTTGTTCCGTGGATGGGTGACCATCTTAACATACCAACGCGCGACCACGCGGTCACGCAGCAGCGTAAAGACGTTGGTCCCGGCTGTCATTTGTTGTAGATCTTTGACAGTCGTTACGGGTCGTCAGAAGCTCGAAAGTCTGACAACCAGTCTTACCAAGTGGTATCGTGTTACCCAGGAACTGGATTGTGGAGGTCAGATAGGCAGTTGCTCCATGTAAAATACTGGTATTCAGCTGCATCCGGTTAGACTGGAAGCCGACCCCAACATAGTTGGGAAAAGGCTAGGCAGATGATGAGGTGGGAAAAGCTAGGCAGATGATGAGGTGGGAAAAGCTAGGCAGATTCATTGGTAGGCTTCATACATAACTCTACGCACATCAGCATGCATAAAAAACGATTATATGATATCGATAATGACGCGTGATTCGATTTAAAGTGACTTGCGCTGATTCTCGCCGTATCGAGCTATCGCGCCCGGGGGCATCGTAAATTGAGGTAGTCTGATAAAGATTATCAAGATTTTTTCGAGATTATTATACAGGGTGTTAGTGTAAACACTGTTATCCTTGAAACCAGTGGTTTGGTTTCATTTATAGAGCGTAAAATCAATGGAAAAATAGGTACAACTTTTTTTTTTTTAAAGAAAATCTACTTTTTTCCACAAGAATATTTCACCCTAAACGCAAGGGCAACGAACTTGCGACTCAAAACGGCGGGCGGCGGTTAGCGGGGGCGGGCGGGGCGCGCGGGACGGTACATGACCGGCTGTCAGTTGTTTCGCAGCTCTCTCGAACGCGTATCCATGAGTATCGGGACAGTGGACATATTTACTTTTTAAAATCTTTTAATTAAAATAAGGTTTTTTATTTGTTGTTACTGGGTCATTAATTTTTATATTTAAGTCAACTACCCATGGTTTGAGTGACAATGGTGTTTACCGATGCATACTGTATACCTACAGGAGGGAGCGATACCTGCGTTGATTCTGCTATCAGCCATTTTCAGATTTTACATGGAGCGACTGCCTCTCTGACCTCTACAATCCAGTGGTACTGGATATTACGACACCCCTTGGTAAGCCAGATTGTCAGACTTTTGGGCTTCTGACTACTCAGAACGACTTTCAAATATCTACTAATGACAGCCGGGACGTGCTTCCCGAGTCACGGAAGGGTCTCGCTATGTAATGGACATGGGTCACCCATCAACGGGCCGACCTCGGCCAGCGTAGCTTAACTTTCGATCAACCCCGTGCGATTTTTATTTATTTTGCCGGCTCGTCTATATATCTATATAATGTGGTAGTTATTGACTTGTCCTAACTACCACATTACATAAATATTAACGATACAATTTTTGCTATGGTTAAAGCTACAGTTTACTGGGAAAATGTTTTCAAAAGGGCCTGCGGTATGAGGAAAGAACAGAATTTGGAATCTGACCCTTTTCTGAGTCAACCATGCAATTCCATACAAATATTTTCTTCCGATCAGCGCTTTGATGTTATTTGAATTCCTTAAAATAAGATAAGATATTTTTTTTGCAAATATGGGTACATAACGGTGACATAAAAAAAAAATAATAGCAACAGCCATATTTAACCAAAAGGCATGCAAAAAGTACAAAATACACTAGCATCTCTAGTGTATTTTGTACTTTTTGTTTCTAAGTAGATAATAATAATAAAGATGTACCTACAATGTCAATACTTATCAAGATTGATTATCTAGAATTACAATTACACGATAAATAATTCTACAGTCAACTTATTTTATATTGGAATTCAATAAAATATTAAATAAAATTAAATGTCATATTTTTCAAATGTCCAATCGTTATAATAAAGTACCTAATCAAGAAATTCTTTTCTCCATTAAAAATTCCGTCACACTATAATACGCTTTATCTACTAAAAAAATCTCCTTTATAGGTCATTTTAATTAAAAGTATATAAGACATTTATAAAATGCTAATTGAACCAAAACAGTTTTGTCTGTTGTAGACAAAAGATTTTTGTTTGATGTAAATAACAATACAGTTTTGTGGCGAGGAGCATGCAAGCCTATCTTAAGACTTTCTATAGTCTGTTCCAAAAGTATTTGATAAAAGTGTAAACAAACCCTCTCCAGCACCCTAATTGCGTAACACACGATCAATCACAATCCGTTTCATTTTGTTTCAATTAGGGTGCAGGTTGAACTGGTACACACGGCTACCCATCAAGCTATACATTTCCAGTATAAGCTGACCTTGCATTGTACGGAAATCCTACACAATGCGAGATCAGCGTAAACTGGAAATGTATAGCTTGATGTGTTGCCGTGTGTACGCAATCACTCACATAATTTGGGTTTCTAATATTCAAAGCAAAGCGCTCAATTTATTTATTGTTTTGCCTACTTATAAGGCACTACACATTGACATCTACAGGAACGTTTTCTGATCCATTTGTTTATTTTTTCATCTGATACTTTTTTAACAGATCATAAGTCTGCGAACCGCATACATCCTGTTGGATGCTGGAGCTGAAATGGATCATAATATGACGGTTGTTAGCGACAGCAATTTGTTACAATTATGGAAATCTGAACGCTGCGTATGCTAAAAGGGGGTGATATAGGGGTTCAGGGGGCAATGGGATCTAAAAAGTGATATAAAGTATAATATTGCAGACTGGAACAGAATAAACTATTCACTTTAGCTGGTGCTAAAATATTGCGAGTTAAAATAATGTTATTATTTAGAAGAAGATTTGTAATCAAACTGCAAAACAGGCTCAACGCACAACATTTAAAAATTAATAATGGATTACAAAAACGTACTTAAAATAAAATCTGCTCGAGCGAAACACCGGAGGATTTTCCGCATGAGTCATTCGAGTGACCCAGATCGAAAAATATACTCACCGAATGCATAATTTGATCTTTAACCACACCGTGGAAACAATTCCAATATGGAATCTTTAATATCCGTAGGACGGATAAAGAGTAAGTAATAAAATATACTCTTTTGTACTTCTTTTTAAAGTTTGGGGAATTAATCGCTAAAATATAACTGTTTTCGAAACATTATAAAGAAGGCTTAAAACCTTATAAATGACTTTAAAGCTTATTTTTGCTCGTGACTTCGAAACTTTCTAGAAACCAGACATTTTTCTGAGAATATTAATTCTTTATAATATTATAATCAGAAATATGAGATGACGTTTATTAGACGGGTTCTTGAAATATTACAAGAGTAAAATGTTGAATTCATAATAACATTCCTAGGGCGAAAGACAGGGAAAGCAGATTTTTAATTTAAAAAATACAGTACTTACGTATAACTTTAAGTATTTGTTGCTATCGTGTTCATAATTATTTTGATGCAGATGCAAATTCGTTACTTTTATGAATACTTCCATTAATAAATTCGAAAGGAACTCTGTCTGTCTGTCTGTCGGTATGTTACCTTTTCACGCCTAAACCACTGAACGGGTTTCGACAAAATTTGGCAAGGAGATAGAAGATGGCCCCCTGGGGAAGGGCATAGGCTACCATTGGTTTCAAAAATAATCCTATAGGGGATGAAAGTTTTTATAGGAAACCCAGCATTTCTTAAGTATCCCGGTAGTACGTTCCCGTGAGACGATATCAGACATCAACGCGGGCGAAGCCGCGGACAAACGCTAGTTTTCTATAAATTCTGGGAACCCTGTGCTCTTATCAAAACCACAAACTATGGCAGTTTTCCGAGTGGCCGCGTTAATCTTTGGTGGTTCATTCACACTGTGGTAAGCATTAATGTTTGAAAGGAAACATTTGGCACCATGTGTGGGCAATTATGCAACAGCTTCATTAATGTTTAGGCAACCAACAACGTTCAAAAGTCAAAGTCATTTATTCAAACTTGGCTGGGAATCAGCACTTTTCGAACGTCAAAATTACATAAGACAGTCCCCCAAAACGCCTCCCTCATATTGCACAACTTTTAAAAATATTGTCCTGGGGGTCTACCACCACCGCTTACAGCAGTATTATTTTAATCTTACTTCATGGGGGAAAGAGATGGAGCTATACGTCCTGTAGAGCTTCATCTCTTTCCTACACTGAAGTAATATTAAAATAATACTGCTGTAAGCGGTGGTGGTAGGCCCCTGATCTAATACCATGCAAACATTTCTTGCTCGCTTGCATTGTTGACTACCGCGCTGACAAAGAATAGCTACTAGCGAATTCATATTATGACCCTAGGCCATACATATAACACTTACTATGCAATCCTCATACGTATAGAATGCTTAACTCTCTCATACGTACCTATAGAATACATATCTCTAATGTTAGCGGCACCATTAACAGGAAGATATTTTCGATGGTGCGGACGTAAATATTTACATTATTAGGTAACCGTTTATGTAATCAGTAATTGTCTAGTAGCCCAAAATATTATGTTAATATTATTTATATTGTGAATTCGGTTTCGGTATCGGTTTCAAGATAAATACACACTGGGTGGTCCAGCAGGGTTAATTGAGTAATACACGATCAATTACAATCTGTTTCATTTTGACAGTTCAACAACATTGCGATAATTACGTTGGTGAGCAGAAAAATTGTTCGATAGTGCCTATGGATTATGTCCGCCTCTGAACATTATTGTATGCTTGAAGTACATATTAAAGAAATAAATAATCATAATAAAGCAATGGATTAGAATATTCTTCAAAACTATTCAGTTGATTCGTGTGTTACGCAAATAAGGTGCTGGTCTAAAAGGGAAACGATATTTTGAAGTTTTTATTTTGTAGACTGATCGTGAAGTTTTGCTATAAGTACACACGGCTACATATCAAGCTATACATTTCCAGTATAAGCTGACCTTGCATTGTATGGAAATCCTATACAATGCGAGATCAGCATAAACTAGAAATGTATAGCTTGATGTGTAGCCGTGTGTACCTATAATATGGAAACGACAATATCCTCTTGAATTTGCGGAAATCCATTATAAAATACGTACACGTAGATATATTTAGTAAAACCCTGTAAGAAATGGACAGGTGTTTCACCTCTCAACGAGGCATCCTCAGGATGACGATTGATCAGTCGCGAACCCGAACATGACGTGTTGCCACGCCGTGAACGTGAGCACGCCGAGCGATTTCTTACGACTGTCAAACGCCCGAGCGAAGGGTAGGTACGCACTTTCGCATTTTTAGTATTATTTTTAGGATATAGTACAGTTAGGATTGTCGTCTCGACCTTGTGTACTTGGGATGGGAACCAACACGAGTGGAATGACAGGAAAAATTCAAGGACAAAAAAAAAAAAAAAAGTCAAAATCAAAATCAAAATATTTTATTTCACATAAACCTACATTGGGCACTTATGAAACGTCAGAAGCTAGGTGCACGTCTTGTTAATCTCCAATGACGATACGATTATGTAGGTCACGGGACCAAGGAAACTCTTTGTAGTGAATATATATGCCGCCAGGCCCATGGAAAAAAAAAATTGCAAAGAAAATTACCAATTCTTTCACTGACTTCGGTAGCAAAAAATATTTTTCCTTTCGTGTATCAAAAGTTTTTGAAAAGAAATTTTACCGAAAAAATGCCTTTGATTTTCCGAGAAGTGCACAAAGTTGGAATATATAAACTATGAGCAAGCCTTGTATTGACATTCATTTAATCCCTTTGAATGGATCACGAATCAATTATAAACTGGTATTCAGCTGTGCTAGATCCATTTTTAGGGTTCTGTACCCAAAGTGTGCCAAACGGAATCCTATTACTTAACCTCCACTGTCCGTCTATCTGTCAGCGGGCTGTATCTCATGAACCGTAATAGCTAGACACTTGAAGTTTTCACAGATTGTGCATTTCCATTGCAGCTAAAAAAAAAAAAAAAACTTAAACTTAACTTTATTTAAGTATTTTTTTATACAAGAAACGTGTATTTTTAAGCATTTTTTTGCTCGATCAGATATATATGTATACGGTACAGAACCATTCGTGTGTGAGTCCGAGTCGCACTTGGCGGGTCTTTTCGCGTGTGATCACGCATCCATAAAAGTAAAATGTGGGTAAAGCATTTCCCGTCCGATCACTTCAAATGTAGGTAAGTATACATAAATCTTAATAAATCTATCCTACTGATCATATTCCTAACTAATATTATGAATGCGAAAATGAGCTTGTTTATTTGTGACGCTTTCACGCTAAAATGGCTGAACGGATTTGGATGAAATTTGGCAAAAAAAAAAAACTTAAACTTAACTTTATTTAAGTATTTTTTTATACAAGAAACGTGTATTTTTAAGCATTTTTTTGCTCGATCAGATATATATGTATACGGTACAGAACCATTCGTGTGTGAGTCCGAGTCGCACTTGGCGGGTCTTTTCGCGTGTGATCACGCATCCATAAAAGTAAAATGTGGGTAAAGCATTTCCCGTCCGATCACTTCAAATGTAGGTAAGTATACATAAATCTTAATAAATCTATCCTACTGATCATATTCCTAACTAATATTATGAATGCGAAAATGAGCTTGTTTGTTTGTGACGCTTTCACGCTAAAATGGCTGCACGGATTTGGATGAAATTTGGCAAATGGGTAGACCTTGATCTGGACAAGAACTTAGGCTACTTTTCATCCCGGATCACCGACGAAATTGCGGGCAACAGCTAGTATCCTACTAATATTATAAATGTGAAAGTTTGTGTGTTTGTGTGTTTGGATGTTTGTTACTCAATCAAGCAAAAACGGCTGAATGGATTTGGATGAAATTTGGCAATCCTACTAATATTATAAATGTGAAAGTTTGTGTGTTTGTGTCTTTGTGTGTTTGGATGTTTTTTACTCAATCAGGCAAAAACGGCTGAATGGATTTGGATGAAATTTGGCAAACAGATAGCTTATAACCTGGATTAACACATAGGATACTTTTTATCCCGATATTCCCACGGGATCGAGACTTACGCGGGTGAAACCGCGGGGCGCAGCTATATTATAAATGTCAAAGTTTTTATGTTTGTTACTCAATCACGCAAAAACGGCTGAACGGATTTGTATGAAATTTGGCACACAGATAGTATATACCTTGGATTAACATATAGGATACTTTTTATCCCGTTAGTAAGTTCCCGTGGGATAATTTTCGATCTCCACTCTCACAAAGCCGCGGGTCAAAGCTAGTAAAATAAATAAATATTTATTTATTTTAACCTAATGATATCGTATGGTGGTCGTCACAATGAATCAAAACATTGACCAATATAAACTTTCGTGTCAATTTTAAGAAAGAAATACTGAATAGGCATCTTTTAAGTGCACTTGTTCTATAATAGTCTTCATCCAGCGCTTTCCATCACCCGAGAAGGTCAAAAGCGAGTAAATCTAGAACTATGTTTTTTTTTAAACACAGGCTCCGTTTTTGTAACTACTTTGGTGGTCTACTTCTTATAACAAAAATTTGGTAGTAAAATAGAAGAATAACGGTCTTATTACAAAACAATGATTATCTTTAGACCTAATTTCAACGATTGAGTCACACTGTAAAGTTCACACAAATCTAAACCGAGTTCAAGAGCTGTCAGTATTAATATTCCAAAGAAAATAATGACACTGACAGCTCTTCAACTTGGTTTATGTGCTGATCGCGTTCAGTTTTATTCGTGAAATTCGCCCCTAGTACCGGTCTAACTCCGTGCAAGAGCTATTAGTGTCAATATTCTACAACAATGATGACACTAATAGCTCTTCAACGACGTTTAGATGTGCTGATCGCGTTTAATTTTATTGATGAAATTCGCCCTAAGTTGTCAGTTTTGTCTATGGTATTTCGATTAAATGTAGGCCATTCCTTAACTAACCGCAGGCTGCAACTACTTACTCACTATAGGATTCTATCCTTATTACCACAAAACCATGTTTATCAGTTGTTAAGCCTAAAAACCTTTTAAATATGACATTTCTGTATGGAGTTTGACATAAAACTGACATTAGAAACGCGTTGAATAAGTGTCATATATTTTTGTGGTTAGGCGTAGGCCCTATGAATTTCTATGAAATACCTTCCGTAGCTTGCGACAAGTCGGTTTCATAGAAATACATAGAAATCAAAACTATATATCAATACATAGAAATAAAAACCAGTCGTGTCGTGGCGACACGTCGTCGTCGCCTGCTGTTGCCACTTGCGGTCCGCTACGGAATTGTACAAAAACTAGCTCGATGTTTAAAAGAGGGTTGTGAAGATAAATCTTATTTGGTCTTCTTCTCCATTTCGTGTGGTTAATAACTAACCTGGTATCAAAGTTTTAAAGCCGCCCAAGGACCTCTGATTAGGCTTCACATGTCGTCGAGAAATATCTCTCAGGCATGCCGGTTTCCTCACGATGTATTCAATCACCGTTTTTAAAGCTAGTGATAATTATACAATACGCACATGATTCCGAAAAGTCAGAGGTGCGTGTCTTGGGTTCGAACTCGAGACCTAAGACTTGGCAGTCCGACGGTCATAGGTAAAGTCCGGTCGCGAAGCAGTAAGAATTTCGTACAATGACCCCTCATTACTTATCTCGCGCTCACATTAGAAGGAACACCCTTTTCGCGAGCGCGACGGCAATACATTTGAGGGCGAGCGATAGACATAAGTAATGAGGGGTCATTGTACGAAATTATTCCTGCTTCGCGACCGGACTTCACCACTAGGTTATCACTGCTTCTTGTTGCTGCTACTTGTTTGGTAATAAAACGGTAATATATAGTCATCTGAAAGGCTTAGGTCGTCAATTGTAGTTGCTTACTCATCCTAATCGCTTTCACTGCTGGAGACTAAACGGCACATGATAGCGTAAAGGTTTGATTCCATTGTTCCTGTATGCCGAATCCTGTGGACAAAGGACCGGATACTCGTATCAATAGACCCGATAATAGCTAAAAACCAACACTGAAAAAACGCATTCACACTTGGCGTATTTATATTATGTGGCTGTTTGCTTTGTTAGTGCAAAATGTATTTATTTATTTACTCTTACCACTTATATTCGCTTTTACAGGTGGGAACCCAATAGAACAATGTAGTCACAATTTTTGCAGTCACAGACGTCAACCTCCAACAACAATCGTGAAATGTTTTTATATTGTCGTATTTATAAATGTTACCAATTATTAGTATTAGAATGACAGACCGGTGTCCGGTGTGTGTAAATAATGTCATCACCACTGCTCTCAAAACGGTGAAGGAAAACATCGTGAAGAAACTGGCATGTTCTAGAAGCAAAAATTCCAAGACATGTGGCATCTACCAACCCGCACTGGGCCCGCGTGGTGGATTACAGCCTCTCGAAGAGAGGAGGCCTGTGTCCAAGCAGTGGGAACATTATTGGCTGATTATGCTGGGCCGGTGTGTACACCTCCGTATTTACCGAATTACCAGTATTAACCAAATATCAATACAGTCAGCCATTTTCAACTGTCAAATTTGAAGGGTTATCAATAACTTTGAAGGGTATTTATCCCTTCCATCGTGTGTACCACCCTTGTCCTTGCATGTCGGTGTCAATCAAAATAAATATGTATTTCTTATACAAAAGTAGGTATTGTTCTGGGTTCGTAACTAAATAATAACAGCTGCAGGGTCGGTCGAAGGTTAACCTAAAGGTTACGTTTGCCGTGGTCGGTTCGTGGATGGGTGACCATCCATTACTTTGAGACCCCTCCATCATCATCATCATCTGCCTAGCCTTTTCCCAACCAAGTTGGGGTCGGCTTCCAGTCTAACCGGACGCAGCTGAATACTAGTATTTTACATGGAGCGACTACTTATCTGACCTCCAGCCCAAAAGTCTGACTACCAGTCATACCAAGGGGTATCGTGTTACCCAGTATCAGAATCTGATTCTGATTCTGTTACCCAGTAGCTGGGTTGTGGAGGTCAGAGAGAAAAAGGCTAGAACGATTGATATTTGTATATAAAACTATTATCTACAGCATATTTTATGTTACCCATAGCGGTTTGACACGGATGACGTGAGCATGCAATAGACGTCACGAGACGATCAGATGAGAGACAGATATAGTAAAAAACATAACTTAATCAAAATCTCATTTCGATCTAATCTTACATGCTCGGTAGGTATCTATCTTCGCATACGGAATCCCTGCTGACTTTTGCAACTGGATTTCCGACTTCCTGAGTGAGCGAACGATCAGAGTGGTCATAGATTCGATGAGCAGCCGCTCATCGGATCATATGGCTATTAATACCGGTTTTCCTCAGGGGTCTGTTCTCTCAGCGACTCTATTTTTGCTGCATATTAGTGACCTGCTACAACTTGGTGCTATTGGGTACGCAGATGACAGCACAGTCTCAGAAAGATACCTGTCCAGTGCAAGAGCCAGCAGAGGGGAAACAGCCACTCTTAGAGAGGCCATGGTGGAGCGAATGAACTTGACCCTAAATCTCGTTCCTCAGTGGGGCGACGACAATCAGGTCAAGTTCAATGCTCAGAAAACACAGGCGTGTCTATTCACTGCCAAAAGAAGCCAATTCCAATTATCTCCTACTTTCCGAGGTGCATCTGTACCAGTTACCGACCGCCTGGAGCTTTTGGGCATGGAGTTGACGTCAGATCTCAACTTCGGCTCAACCATCGAGTCAAAAGCCCAGACTGCAACCAAAAAGCTGGGTATCCTAAATAATGTGAGACGGTACTTCACATCTGGACAGCTTCTGGGCTTGTATGAAGCTCAGGTCCGTTCCTGTATGGAGTATTGCAGCCATTTATGGGATGGCCCAGCAAAATACCAGCTTGCTGCACTTGACTCGGTGGAACGCAGAGCAAAAAGGCTAGGATTCGCCTTCCTCGAACCGACTATTATTCGTTAAAAGAAAGTCTATAAAGTAAAGACATAAAACCTAGCATGACCTACTGAGCATGACGTCCTGGGTTTGATTCCAAGGTCGTGCAAAGTGTTATTGGGTTTTCCTATTAGGAATTTCTCAGTAGCAGCCCGGAGTCTAGATTAGTGCCCGGTTGATGGCAATAGGCTCGCCATATAGGTTAACTATATAACATCTATTCAGATACTAGTAGGCATCTACTAAACTTTTGCTCACGATTTGACTTGAATCAATTTAACAATCTCATTAACTGTAACGGACGTATTCTCGACCTGTTTTTTTATAATACACATGCTGTCGTTTATAATCCTAATACTCCTCTTCTACCTATAGATACCCACCATCCTTCATTTTATATACGAATACCATTTAAGAAACCCTCGCGAATGCCTCAACAGTCAAATATAAAACCACTAAATTATCACAAGTCTAATTACAATGCAATAAATACAGACATCGGGAACGCTGATTGGAACATCTTACTTGATAATTTACCACCTGATGAAGCCGTATCTATTTTTTACGAAAAAATTTACGAAATTATTAAATTACATACTCCCACTCACAACCCTAAAAACTTTAAATTCCCACCCTGGTTCACTAAATCTCTTTTGCATTTATTTAAAATGAAATGTCGATCGTGGATTAGGTGGAAGAAATATGGAAACATTAGTGACTACGAACTATTTTCTATTTACAGAGCAAAATTCAAAAAACAGGCTGACATATGTTATAAAAAATATATGAATTTTATAGAGGACAGCGTGGCAAATAATGTTAAAGCATTTTGGACTTACGTTTCCAATCGTAACTCCACTAATACTATCCCAGCTACAGTTCACTATCTCCAAGAGTCTTCCAATGACCCTACTACTACTTGTGACTTGTTTTCAACTTTTTTCCAATCCGTTTACGAACCGTCTACTTTCGATCATAAGTCATGGGTTCCGCCTCCCGCTAATCCTAATAACGATATTAATCTTTGTAATTTGCACTTTCCGTTATACAAAATTCAAAAAGAACTCAAATCATTGGATGCCTCTAAGGGTCCAGGGCCAGATGGTATTCCTTCGATCTTTTTAAAGAATACTTGCGACACATTGTGCTTTCCCTTGTTTATATTATTTAATAAATGTCTTGCCAGTGGTGTATTTCCTGATGTCTGGAAACGAGCAAACATTGTTCCTATCCATAAAAGTGGCTCTAAGAGTAATGTATCTACATATCGTCCAATCTCGTTGTTGTCGGGGCTTTCAAAACTTTTTGAAAGATTAGTGCATAGTGAGATATACCCTATCATTCATCGTGTTATATTAAAAGAACAACATGGGTTTGTTAGAGGAAGGTCCTGTATAAGTAACCTCCTTATTTTCACAACACATCTGTTTGAAGGCTTAGATAAGAGGCAGCAAATTGATGCTGTATACACGGACTTCCAAAAGGCGTTCGATAAGGTGGATCATAAGCTATTACTCAACAAAATCGCATTCAATGGCATTAGAGGAGATTTACTGCGTTGGTTCGTGTCGTATGTCACTAATAGGACCCAGAAGGTTGTCATAAATGGGTTCGAGTCTCATACGATAAAGGTCACTTCAGGAGTCCCCCAAGGCTCAATTTTAGGGCCCCTTCTTTTTATCTTATTCATTAATGACATCAAAGATTGCTTTAAGAATTCAAAGTTCCTATTATACGCAGACGATTTGAAAATTTACAAAAATATTGCTGTCCCAACCGACTGTTTAGATTTTCAGAAGGATCTTGACTGCTTCTCGGAATACTGCAGTGTCAATAAGCTTCACCTTAGTGTCTCTAAATGTTACAGCATTACGTTTACTAAGAAAAAACAGGTGACGAATTTCAATTACTCTCTTGGAAACACTTCCCTAAACACGGTCTCATCCCTCCGTGACCTAGGCGTTAATCTTGACTCAAAGCTCCACCTTGACACCCATGTAGACAACATAGTCAATAAAGCTTATAAAATGTTTGGTTTCGTAATGAGAGCGTCTAGAGAATTTCATCGGCCTTCTACCTACTTGCACCTTTATAAATCAATAATACGGCCACAACTTGAATACGCAGTACCCATCTGGAACCCTTATTACAAAAAGTACGTTGAGATCATTGAGCTGGTTCAACGTAAGTACCTACGTTCCATGCATTACAGATGCTTTAAAACCAAAATGTCATATCAATTATTGCTTGAAAAATATAACCTCATGACCTTGCAATCCCGTCGCACCCTACTTGAAATGTTGACTCTGTTTAGTATATGCCGCAATAAATTTGATTGTACTGATCTTGTGAACAGTTTGTGCTTCCTTATCCCTCGTACGGTAATCGGTCGAGAAGTTCGTTCGAGATGCCTATTTGCTACTTCATTTTGTCGAACTAACTCAGGCGCTCGCTCGCCGTTACATCGCCTGGTTGACACCTATAATAAACAATTTGGCTCTACTGATATTTTGTTTCTCAGCAAAGCTATATTTAAGAGTGAAATTACAAGTATTTTAAGAGATCATAACCCTGTTAATTAGCTAATAAGTACTTTTAATTTGTTTTGCTAACAGCTAGCTATTCTGTATGGTAATCTGTGGATAACGCCTTGAGTAGTGTATTTGTTACTTTTATTATAAGTTTTTTTAATATTGTGTGCCTACTTTGTAATATACTGCTGTTTGTTATTCCTATCAAATAAATAAATAAATAAATAAATAAACTATAGGTACATCTCTGCCTAAACCTTCGGGAATTCCAAGCGTGATGTTATGTTACAATACCTAATTGATGATTCGCTATGAATCATAAGTGATCACGGGAAACGCGTTTGATAGAAAAGCGAATATATTATATAACAAAACAATCAAATTACTAAAGTACCTAGGTAGTTGTGAGGAGAATTTCGGTTTGGATAACCTTTGAGATAGAGTTTTAATTAAAATAATAATAATACATTATCTGTTAACATAAGCAGGTATGAAATAATTTACTCTGAGGATTTAACCCTCGAGCGCACGAGTGGTTTAATCAAAACAGTTTATTATCGCCTAGAATCTAGGCCCTAGAGCATGTGAACTTTAATTAACCTCAATCCCAACTTTATTTTGATACGCTGTCTTTGAATGAAACTTGTGATTTGCCCTCTCAAAGAATACAGCTACCTACATGATGGTAAACTCGTGTTTTATTGTGTTTAAATATTGATACCCATCCCGTCTGCAGAGTTTTGCTAGCTAACTTAATTTGACCCCATAAAGGTACCTAAACAAACAAAACTAAAAACAACTAGTCTTATCCCAAGGGTATAAACAAACAATTACTTCAAACATACTGCGGTAATAAAGCTAATAAATATCATGATAACGTTAATATAGGCCAACGTTTTAACAATTAAGTATGTATACCTGTATGTTATTTAACGAAGGGCGTTCTCGTTTACTCGCAATAGTCGCGCCCTTAAATGCAAAAAAAAAAAAACAATTCAATATTTTTTTTTTTATGAGAATTCTATGTAGTAGGTAGTGAAATATTCACAAAACCATAAAAATTGATACGTAAAAGAAACACTCTGTACACGCACACTTGTATTTCAACGTAGAAAGACAAGTGTGACAAGTTGCGTGTACAGAGTGTTGCTTTTCCGTATCGATTTAATATTTTTTGTGAAAATTTTACTATAAAAAAATATAATATATATTTTTTTAAATGTTTTTTTTGCTTTTATAGACGCTATACCATTGCAGGTTAACGGGAACGCTTCGTTAGATAGCATACTGTATACATAAATGTAGGTACTTTTATGTAGCATACCGATGAATAGAACGAACCCATACAGGCATTTCAATTTGTGTAAATTATAACGTCACTACTGCTCCCAAAACTGAGCAAGGAAAACATCGTGAGGAAAACAATATGTCCTAGAACCAAAAATTCGAAGAAATGACTGTGACATGTACCAACCCGCGCTGGGTCCGCGTGGTGGATTACAGCCCACTCCTTCTCACACAGAAGAGGCCTGTGTCCCAGCAGTGGGAACATTATAGGCTGATTATTATTATAACTATTCTGAAACGATTTGTAGTAATTTCGGAAAAGTGTCGCAACAAAGTCCTCAGCAAACTGCTTTTACATTTATCATCTAAATTGATACAAAATGTTTAAAAACATTGCAGTTCAGCATTTCATGTAATACTTCTTTTAATATTATTAATACATAATATAATTGTAATGTAATATTACAATTATGTAGGTATAATGTACTCCTTTTTTATAACAGTTCAGATTTTTATGAATAATTTTCTCAATATATTGCCATCGCACCACCCACAAACCCACACTCTGCAAATACATATCATAATTTAAGAGCATCACAAATCAAATCTGTCGTCATTGATTTCTAATCTGACATTGTGCGGTCACGTTTAGTAAAGTTAAACACCCATAAATAAAATAAAAGCTTTTTATATGCTCTGAAAATCAAAGTACAGCAGTCAATATTATATTTCTAACGCGTCCATCAATCTTGAGAACACACATGTGATTCATTTTAATGGCGGTAAGCTACGCCAATCATTCACACGAAAAATATGCTTTGGTTCCGGAAAATGACTGAGATTTAAATATGCTGATGAAACTTTCCATTTCGCTGCGTAGTTTGTCATATTCAGTCTTTATTACAGCACTGTTAGGTTCCTTTTTGCATGCTATCTACATTCGTCTGCGTAATTCGCTTCCAGATTTTATTCGCGCTTTGTTTGATTCCATCAATAGATCTTCAATTCCGACGATCCTTCCACAAGCTTGTCTAAAATAAAAATGACTGTGTATTAGATAAGTTACAGTACTGGGCGGTGACGCTAGTTTGATTATACCATTCATATTGGTTCAGAATCCTAAACAATAATATATAGTTTGCCTTTAGTAAGATCTGAGCATCTGCTGCTCCGTAAGGCATGTCAAAATTGTAAAAACTTAAATAAATAAAAAATCATACCGATCCAAAACCATACGAGAAGATTTTTGGAATCATCTTTAACCCCAAAAAAACTGCAAAAATGGAGTAGTACCTATCTCATCTACTATTAGTTATTATCTATATTGCGATAAATCTAAGGCAAAATTATTTAACTTGGGGCCCTAAGTTCATACACATACCAGCAGTTAGCCACATCAGTGATGCAATCAACAAAATACCCCGGTCAAAAACTGAGAAAGACAAACAGATCAGAAAATCAAACAATCCTCACATATTTAGGGTTTACTTAGGACCCTGAAGATTCAACAAAACCCCAGCTTAACATAAGACTCTCTCAAACTTTGACCGCTATTATCACAACTCGTCTAGACTCTAGATATACTAGATTTCTCAGTACCTACGTATCGATAACGAGGCCAATTTGTGGTTAGCTACACTATTACGTGACGGTTAACTTTTAACTGTTCACTGGAATTGTGTTTGTGTCAGATCTTACCGAGAGTTACTCTTTCGTTCATAGAATTACTATGCGTTTATCGATGATATGCAAATAAATGATGGTACCTATTTATTACCGGAAGGTACCCCACAAGGTTGACGGCAGGACGGCACGGTTGACATCTGTCGGGCATGCCACCGACCGGGAGAATCAATCCGTCACTCTCATTATCTCCGGATGTTCTCATCTAGCTAGCGGAGAGTACTTGCATAGACACAACCTTGTAGCCAGGATTATCCATCAGCAACTTGCTCTGAAATACAGCCTAGTGGAATCGGAAGTGCCGTACTACAGCTACGTGCCCGACCCAGTTCTCGAAAATGGAAATATCACAATAAGTTGCCAATAAGCCTGATATAGTGGTGGTGGATCGAACAGAGCGGTCGAAATGATCATTGACATAACGGTCCCGCATGACGGGAACCTCGTGAAGGCCGAGAAAGATAAACAAATCAAGTATCTTGACTTGGCTCACGAGGTTTTCGACATGTGGGATGTGGACTCTGCGATCATTGTGCCCATAGTCGTATCAGCCAATGGCTTAATTGCCAAGAGCCTCGACCAACACCTAAGGAGGCTCTCGTTGGGCAGCTGGATTAAGGGCTTGATTCAGAAAGCTGTACTCCGGGACACGGCTCGCATTGGTAGGAGGTTCCTCTCTCTGGAGCCCTAACCGCTGGTAGCTTGGACCCTGTTCCCGATACCGGTGGGCTACTATTTTTTATATTTTTAAATTTTTTATATATTTTTTTTAGTCTAATATTTAAAAATATAATTTATATGTATGAAAAATTAAATAAAGAATAATAATAAACCATTTATTGCAGGCGACACAGGCCCATAGAAAAATACAATAACATAAAGATACATATTCTATATACAAAACTTCTGTTAATAAAAAAGGGTTAGACTATGTTAGTAGTACTTCACACTACACTAGTTAGTCATTGTGCTGTCCTGAGGAACTTGTCCACGGAAGCGACGGAACACCACGTCCTGCGACCAAAAGTCTTCTTCCATGACGAGGGGCAGATAACAAACGCGCACGACGTACGCCTTGAAGTTGACGTTCCGGCGTGATTCAAGTAGCTGCACCCTCGGCGTGAATCTCGTCTTTTAGCGCACGTACTCTACGATGTCCTCCGCCTTAGTGGTGTAGGGCAGGCGGGAGATGTATACCGTGTGTTCGGCTTTGCGGCACGTAGGTTCACTTCGGGGCCCGTAGGAGCTTTGCCGCAGCGGTTCTTGTTTGTTCGCGGTCGGTGCTTCCTCCTTTGCACCGTCACGATACCGTCATCATTAACAGCCCTATTCGGCGCCTTTTCTGGCATGGGCTTGATCCTTGAACCGCCAGGGGCAATTGCGGTGACGCTAGCGAAATCCCTTTGTACGGGTTTCGCCGGAGCTGCAGACACTGGCAGCGGGATACAGCAGTATTATTTTAATCTTACTTCAGTGGGGGAAAGAGATGGAGCTATACGTCTTGTAGAGCTTCTTGTGAAGGCCGCGGGAATCCACTGGATGCGAGAAGCACAGAACCGGTCAAAGTGGCGGTGCTTGTGGGAGGCCTATGTCCAGCAGTAGACGTATTTCGGCTGAAATGATGATGATGATGACCTATTCAAATCAAATCAAATCAAAATCATTTATTTGCCAAATAAGGTACAGAAGGTTGGTAAAGTGTACAAAATTGTTCTCTTATTCTGCCTTTAATTTCGTCGTGCAAATATAAATTAAAGTTACATTTTATTTAATTTAAATTTATCATTGATAATAATCATGCAGTCATTAACATAAATAATCCCATTAAAATTGTATTAAGTATTTCAATACTTAATACAATTTACAACGAATCGCGCCAGTATGTAAGAGCCTTTACAGAATTATTATCATTAGAATCAGTAATACAGTTCATATAAGTGCCAAATGTCATGATTTAAGTGAATGTCAATATAATGAAAAAAATAACAAAAAATAATAAGTAATAATAAAATAAAATAATAAAATAAAATAATAAATGTCAATAATAATCATGTCAATAACTTAGAAAGACCGCGCAATTTACAATACAATACAATTTATACTCTAAAAACTCATGTACACTATAAAAACATTTTTCAATTAAAAACCTCGTCAAATTACTTTTAAATCTAGAGAATGGTAGCGTTTTTATAGAATTTGGTATTTTATTATACAATTTTATGCACATAATATAGCAATTTTTACCTGTACATGTGAGATTCGTTCTCGGTTGTAATAACTTATTAGTATACATAGATCGTGGGGTATAGTAGCTTGTCGCTTGCTGAAAAAGTCTCATATGTTTGAAAACAAATAGACAGGATTCTAATATATAAATACACGGTACAGTTAGTATTTTATATTTCCTAAAGAATGGACGACATGACTCTATTTGCTTCAACCCAAATATAGCTCTTAGACACCTTTTCTGCATTACGAATGCTTGATCAATCTCAACACAACGCCCCCACAGGATAATACCATACCTTAGAGTGGAGGTTATATAGCCATGGAAAGCTGTTAATGCGGCATCTCTAGATACCTCGCAGCTAATACGCCTCAAAGGGTATATAAAATTATTTATTTTAACACAAATGTCATTTATATGATTTTTCCACGAGCAAAATTGATCTATATTTATTCCCAGAAACTTAACACAGTCAGTTTCTGCCAGGGCGACGCCTTTATAAGATATATTTAGGGCCTGCGGTTTTGATCGATAGGTATGAAATTGCATGAATTTTGTTTTATTAATATTAACTTTTAAGTTCTTAGCCTCTAGCCACTCTATAGTTCTTTGAAGAACACTATTTATTTCTTGCTCGTACGAACTTTTATCTTGCCCTTTGATAATAATTGTAGTATCGTCGGCAAACAGTACACATTTATGATTTATAATTTCTGGGAAATCATTTATGTAGAGCAAAAACATTGGCGGCCCTAAAATACTGCCCTGTGGCACGCCATATCTATTGTACTTAAACGAAGATTGGCATAATTCGAACGTTTTAGTTTGGTCATTATAATTCACTACTTCAACTGATTGTACTCTGTCGGACAAATAAGATTCCAGCCAGTTATATGCCGTTCCTCTGATTCCATGTCTGGAAACCTTTTCCAATAATCGTTTATGAGAGACATGATCAAACGCTTTACTCATATCCATGAATAAAACTGTAACAGGAATTTTCTTATCAATACAGTCTGTTATTTCTTTTATTAATTGAAAGGCTGCCAAAGAAGTACTTCTATTTTTACGAAACCCATTTATTTATTACTAGCTGTTGCCCGCGACTTCAGTTTGCGATCCTAAATGAAAAATAGCCTATACCATCCTTTTCCAGGTCAAGGTCTACCTATGTGCACATCCAAATCTGTTCAGCCGTTTTAGCGTGAAAGCGTAATAAACAAACAACTCACTTTCGCATTTATAATTTTAGTTAGTATTAGGATTTATTTAAGTACCTACAATTTTAATCAGCATTCTAATTACGTAACCCACGATCAATCAAAATCTGAATGATCTTGAAGGCTTGCTTTTCCATTGCTTCAATATGTTCGAAAAATTTGACTGCTCCAACAACGTAAATAATGAATGAATGTTGTTGAATTGTCAAAATAAAACAAATTTTGATTGATCGCGTGTTACGAATTTAGGTTGCAGATTACGCCATCAAATATAATAACAAGTAGCCTAGTACTGCTAAATATTATCAAATACCTATACATATTCAGGTGTATTAGGCTGTCAGATTATCATACTGTTATTTATCACCATTGTATTTAGCTGTAAGTCTTCCAAAGTCTTTAAATAAATAAATAAAGATTACATACATACAAAAACTCGTGCCTTCTTCCCTTGGAGGTAGGTAGAAACTATAGAACGTCACCTGCTACGATCCTTACATAGTCCTTTTGCTTGGTTTACGTTCATACATGTGGTCATACTACCAACCATTCCTTCCCTTTTTCCTTTTTTCTTAAGATTGGTAACTATTTAAAGGAAAAAAAAAATTTTTTAATTGATAACCGCAATGATGGCTCTGTACTTTAGCTATTCAAAACATAGAAATGAGATTAGAAGGTTAAAAATAAATGGACAAGTTTCGCAGTAAGATATTATGGGAGCAACTTGTTCGAAGTAGGTAATCAAATTCGTACAAAGATGTTGCGCATTGGACTTATAATGTGTTTAAAGAAATTTTATTCTCATAAAAAACTACAGTCACTTACATGGGAAAAAGGCCCACCCAATAACCCACTAAACGTTTTCGCGGCATTTCAAATCATACCTACCCTACGAGTATGAGCGGTTTTCCACTTGAAAATCTGTTTACTATTGCATTAATTTTCCAACAAGCTGTCAGGCTCTAAAACTTTGCTCCTTGTATTTTGACACGTGTAGGGAACGTGTCAAAAATGCAAAAAGCAAAGTTTGAGCTGGCCTGACGTGATCAAACTCATCCCAATCTAAATGTTACCGACAGGGCGTAGGTCACACGTACGTAGTAACAAAACTATTGACGTGCGTCCTATTGCACCGATTGTACCTATTATGTGAGCTGGCCTCGCGTGGTCGAACTCGACCCAATCTAAACTCCACCGACAGCATGCGCCATTGCGTTGTTCGTGAGAGATAGGTAACCGCATTTTACTCCAATTTATTTTTTCTATATCATAGTCTAACTAGAACTATCTAATTTACTTGAAAACTCATGGCTATAGCTATCAGAAAGCATCTATTTGTTCTAGAAAAGAAGAGGTGGCCCATACTGTAGCTGCTTTCATTATAAAGCTCATGTAGCCAAGTGAAATTCAACATATTCATATAAATTTCCTACCATTAAATGCCAGACTATACTCGTAACTTGATTGGCTCATGAATGCAGGTTCAGTCTAACCTCAAACAAGTCTGTTAATTCGTGAACGAAAACCCAAAACAATAATAAGCACTTACTACGAACAGATCCATCAAAGTACTCGCTAATTGAGCGACGTATTACACCGCTGACCCACATATTAACAAGGACCCCCGACGTGGGACGAAATAATTTAATAAAGAATGTTTGGAGTTAAGGGTCATTTATGTTATGAGTCTCCTGTAGAAGTTCTGTCTGTGTTTACAAATTGTTTACAAGATTTGATACGTGCATAAAATGTAAGAGCGTGGTTCTTCGTGTAAGATTGACTTTAATTTTGGAAAATGAAAAGGTCATAGCAAAACGGTGATGGAAAACATCTTGAGGAAACATTGGACATCTCATCAAACTGCAACGGGCCCGCGTGATGGGTTACAGCCCAGTCGCTCTCGAAGAAAAGGAGGTTTGTGTCCCAGCAGTGGGAACACTAAAGACTGACTATGCATGTTATGCAAAAAGTCATAATGGCTAGTTAGGTACCTATTCTAACCAATCCAACCTCATGCTTAAGAAGCCCTATCCCTAGTAAGTATATTCGGGACATCACGAAAACCTCACAAAAGACAAATAAATGTGCCTAGCCTTTTTCCAACTATGTTGGGGTCGGCTGCCAGTCTAACCGGATGCAGCTGAATACCAGTAAAAAATATTAATAACAACTAAAAACTAAAATCTTATTAGGTGGCCCTTAGAACGCGCCATTTTTTTTCGTTGTTAGATAAATAACCTCAATTTACCAGTGTTTCAGACGTTGTCTAGGTACATAATATTCTTTAGTTATTGTTCTTAAGATCCAGGGAACTCTTCGGGGACGAAGTTTCCAAGGATTCAAGACATTGTCTCGTTATATTTATAGCCTAACCTAATGGTTAAAAATATTTATTGGGTATGTTGGAACTGTTTGTACTTCCCGTCACTTGTCACTACAGGTTCATTAGAAAACCAGCGTTAGACAGTACCTGTCTGGCATTAATGCTGAAATGAACCTTTTTGGCGCAGCCCTGAGGAGCACACTATTGTTGTCAAAACATTTTTTTATTTTGTTACTTGTATTTTGTGTTTCACGAACTGTGTCCAAATAAACGTTATTCTTTCTTTCTTTCTTTCAGTACTTATTCCCTAAAGTGAGGTTAGATTTATAGACAACTAGCTTCCGCCCGCGGCTTCGCCCACGTGGTATGTCGATAAAAAGTAGCCTATGTCCTTTCTCAGGCTTAGTACACACGGCTACACATTACATTTCCAGTATAAGCTGACCTCGCATTGCACGGAAATCCTACACAATGCGAGATCAGTATAAACTGGAAATGTATAGGTTGATGTGTAGCCGTGTGTACTATCTGTGTATCAAATTTCATTTAAATCGGTTCAGTAGTTTTGGCGTGAAAGCGCGAGAGACAGACAGACAGAGTTACTTTCGTAATTATAATATTAGTAAAGATTTGCCCAGGCGACTTTTTAACGCGACGATTTTTTATGGCGTGTTTGGTTTTCAACTATAGGTATAGAGCCGAGCATTGGGAATCCAACAGAGCGCATCCCAGCCCGAAAAAAAGCACGCTGTTTGGATTTTCAACTCTACAGTTCGATGAAAATACAGTGCGCCAAAAAAAAATCGCTCTTGCCAACGTGGGCTTATGAGGAAATAGGGTTGGTCGTTTCTCCATACAAAAAGTCATATTTTGAGGTTCGGCTCTCGTCTATTTCCTCCTCCAATATTGGAAGATATTTTATAAATTGATTAAAAAAGATATTTACTGTGCCTGTGGGTTTTCTTTTTTCATTATGTACAATAGGCCTCTGATGAGAGCGGTCTATACAGGCAATTTTGAGCATTTTCCGAGGGTTCTAGTGCTTCTAGAGATAATGTATCATCAAAACGGAAAACATAGGGCCATAGAACTAGTTGATATTTATTTTACTGTAAAAAATCATTGCTCTAAGATCATAAACCAGAGAAAAAACAGGCGAGAGCGTTTGTATGGAGAGGGGACCGACCCTATTTCCTCTTATGGTAGCATTTTCATTGACAGTATACATTAATGTCGATGTATTTGTGATTAATGTTATTGTTTAGGTATTTCGATTGAGCTACAAGATTTAAGCCTTGTTCTCAGAACAGCATTATTTAACTATAACATTTATTTTCCTTCACCGTTTTCAGAGCAGTTCAAGTTCAATTATTTATTTCTTAACAAAAATACATTTGTGTCGAAGTATTTGCACAGTAGGTACACAAAAAAAAGCAACAACAATTATAAATTATATAAACACTAGCTGCGCCCCGCGGTTTCACCCGCGTATGTCTCGATTCCTTGGGAATATCGGGATAAAAAGTATTCGATGTGTTAATCCAGGTTATAAACTATCTGTGTATCAAATTTCATCCAAATCTATTCAGTAGATTTTACGTGAAAGAGTAACAAACATCCATCCATCCATCCATCCATCCATACTTTCGCGTTTATAATATTAGTAAGATTAATATTCTTATTGATACAGATCAAAGTCCCTAGCAAAATGCTACAAAATTACATTTAATGTCCAATTATTAACATTAACATCATCATATGCAAGTATAACAAAATCAAAAAATGTGGTGAAGAAATATCTAAAGAAAAGTCCCTGCCTGGGCTTGAAGTCATGACCTACGGCAATTAAGTCGGTGTTACTATTCATATTAATTATTTACACTAACAGATATAGCTCAAAATAACTCTTCAAAAGTCCAAAATGGACATTTGTACAACTTTTCTTTAAAACACAAAGGAAACTGCTGCGCCGGGGTGCCGCGCCGCCGGCTTTTAAGCATTTTAAAACGTAAGACTTATTAATTTTGTATTACGTCAGCCGTCTGGAAACCTTAAATTAAATATACGCCAAGGGAGGCTTCGCAGGACTTGTCAACTTAGTGAAGAAAGTTCTGAGAGATTTTATGAATTTAATATTGGGTCCCCACCTATGAAATTCGTGTTTTTTTCTCACAAATAGAGAACCTCGTCACTTCTATGATTTAAAACATTCATCAATCGCTTGGTATTATATCGAATAATGACCATCATAGACAACTACCAATAGTAAAAAAACCTTATTACTTATAGTTTTCTAAACATAAAAAATACCTTAAAAATGACTCCCATTTTGTTAGCAGAATTGACCACTATTTTTTTTTTAACTTAGCCACTACTTATTTTTGTCGCTTAATCTAAGTGGCATACGTTATCTTAGTTTTTAAACATTAGTGTTAATGGTTGTTATATAAAATAAGAAAATGTTAGTATGAAAAATGCAACTTCTTTAAAATTCCCCATATAAAACACCAATTTCATAGGTGGGGACCTAATATAATAGTTACGAAGCAGATTTGTTTTCAAATGATGGCATTTAAACGGTTTGATCGAATTGTACATTAAAATACCAAGAGTAGCATATTTAAAGCATATATATATATTTTTTTTTTGCGGAGCTCGTGGCTAAGTAAAAACAGCCGCACGGACCGATTCGTCAGGTTAAGCTACGCTTGCCGGGGTTGGTCCATGGATGTGTGACCATCTTTACATATTGAGACTCCTCCGTGCCTCGGACAGCACGTTAAGCCGTTGGTCTCGGCAGTCATTTGTGGATCTTTGACAGTCGTTACGGGTCGTCAGAAGCCCGAAAGTCTGACAACCAGTCTTACCAAGGGGTATCGTATTACCCAGTTACTGGGTTGTGGAGGTCAGATAGGCAGTCGCTCCATGTAAAATACTGGTATTCAGCCGCATCCGGTTAGACTGGAAGCCCAGCCCAACATAGTTGGGAAAAGGCTAGGCAGGTGATGATGAGTAGCATATTTACAATGAAGGGTTTAATCACCCTGTTGACCTTAGTTCACAGTTAAGGCTGCCTCGTTGGTCTAGTGGACGCAAGCGCTACAACTGAGCATGAGGTTCTGGGTTTAATTTCTAGGTCGGTTAAAGTGTTATTGGGTTTTTCCATTAGGAATTTCTCAATAGCAGCCAGAAGCTCAGCAGGTTCTGGATTTATGCCCGGTTCATGGCAATAGGCTCGCCCCCTATTACATGGGACTTAACATAACTGGCGAAATTAGGGTGTATAATAGGTGCAGTCACGAGCACCAATATGTATACACTTAGCAAGTGTTAAAAGTGATTTTCTCCTACTGTATTGATTGTAATTTTATGTTATAAGGAACATAGTATTTTAGAACCTATATTATTATGAAATCGGTATCAACCTATTTTATTTCACTTTTCACACATATAAATTATATTTTTAAATATTAGAATAAAAAATATATAAAACATTAAAAAATATAAAAAATAGTAGCCCACCGGTATCGGGAACAGGGTCCAAGCTACCGGCGGTCAGGGCTCCAGAGAGAAGAACCTCCTAACAATGCGAGCCGAGTCCAGGAGTACAGCTTTCTGAATCAAGCCCTTAATCCAGCTGCCCAACGAGAGCCTCCTTAGGTGTTGGTCGAGGCTCTTGGCAATTAAGCCATTGGCTGATACGACTATCGGCACAATGATCGCAGAGTCCACATCCCACATGTCGACAACCTCGTGAGCCAAGTCAAGATACTTGATTTGTTTATCTTTCTCGGCCTTCACGAGGTTCCCGTCATGCGGGACCGTTATGTCAATGATCATTGCGCGCCGCTCTGTTCGATCCACCACCACTATATCAGGCTTATTGGCAACAATAGTCCTGTCAGTGATGATGGATCGATCCCAGTACAATGTGATATTTCCATTTTCGAGAACTGGGTCGGGCACGTACCTGTAGTACGGCACTTCCGATTCCACTAGGCTGTATTTCAGAGCAAGTTGCTGATGGATAATCCTGGCTACAAGGTTGTGTCTATGCAAGTACTCTCCGTTTGCTAGATGAGAACATCCGGAGATAATGTGACGGATGTATCAACCTATATTATTATGGTATAAATAAATAGGTATTTTGCTGAGTATACAGTATGCAAGGGTAAACACCGTTGTCACTTAAACCATGGGTAGTTGAATTAAATATAAAAATAAATGACCCAGTAATAACAAAAAAAAAAACCTTATTTTCATTAAAAAATTTTAAAGAGTAAATATCCGTCACTGTCCCGATACTCATGGATACGCGTTTGAGAGAGCTGCGAAACAGCTGACGGCCGGTCATGTTACGTCCCGCGCGCCCCTCCCGCCCCCGCCAACCGCCGGCCGCCGTATTGAGACGCAAATTCGTTGCCCTTGGGTGTAGGGTGAAATATTCTTGGGGAAAAACGTAGAATTTCTTAAAAAAAAAAAAAGTTGTATTTTTCCATTGATTTTACGTTCTATAAATGAAACCAAACCACTAGTTTCAAGGATAACGGTGTTTACACTAACACCCTGTATACATATTTTTGCTCGTGACTGTACACCTCTGCCTAACCCTTCAGGGAATACAGGCGTGATGTTATGTTATAGATAAGTAAACTCCAAATACAAATTAAGAGGATCTTAGGTTTAAATTCGCTGTGTAATGTCAATCAAGGTTGGAATTGTGGAATTTATCGGAAATTCCGGAATTTGCTTAAACGTGTCAGGTGATATAAATACCTGGGAATCGAACCCAGGACCTCGATCTCAGCAGTAGCGGTCTATATTATACGTATCTAGGTTTTTATGGGTTTTATATCTATAATAATATCATACGGATCCTGTACTTACTTAGATTTATAATAAACTAGCTACGCCCCGCGGTTTCACCCGCGTCAGTCTCGGTCACGTGGGATAAAAGTATCCTATGTGTTAATACAGGTCATAAACTATCTGTTTGCCAAATTTCATCCAAATCCATTTAGCCGTTTTTGCGTGATGGAGTAACAAACATCCAAACACACAAACTTTCACATTTATAATATTAGTAGTATTGGCCCCACCAATCATCTTTTCATTGGAATTGACCTACCTTTTTGAGCAGTGCACTGAACTATAAAATCGAACTATAATGTTACCAACGGTTTTGCACTGAATTACACAAAGTAATGCGCCTGCTTGGGTTTGAACCCACGACGAACAACTCGTAATTCGGGGCCTTACTGGGACATCACTACTCTCCGAACGGTGAAGGAAAACATCGTGAGGAAACCGGCGGTCCTAGAACAAAAAAAACATAGCCATTTTGACATCTACCGACCAGCACTGGGCCCGCGTGGTGGATAACGGCCCACTTCTTCTCACCGAGATGAGGCCTGTGTCCCAGCCCAGCAATGGGTAAATTATAGGCTGATTATGTGTTGTGTGTGATTTTTTATTTTTTGTAAAAAACTTTCTATTTCTGGTGATTAATATGCAGCCAATATTCTCAAAACTCCTTTCATAAAACCATTCCAGTTTCAGTCCTACTTTGAGCAGTAATATTGGAAATTTAAGCAACATCACGGAGTAGTACCTACAGAAGGAGCACTCCTTATTTTAGTTATGAAGCTTCAGGGCTCGTGTTCGCGGCACCGCCGCGCCGCCGCGTCGGCGGGCGTAGCGACGCCGACGTAGCGTAGTGTCCCCGAGCACTACTCAAGCACACGGCGGGTTCGTCTTGTCGGGCCAATTCAGCACATTTTAACGTAGTCGGAAGATATAAGAGTTACGCGATATAAAGAGAGCCCACTTTTAATAATTCTAATATAGGTAATTAGTGCTGTGCGACCTGAATAGCAAATTTATTGTGTCGCAGCAAGAGTCGCTTTTTTATTAAAATAGTTTTGCGGAGTGAATCTTCTGTACTATTCTGTGGCAAAACGGAGAGAACTGAAAGGAATCCCAATGCTGGCGCTGTTTGCACCCTATAAAGGAAATAAGCAAAATGTATGATCATTTTATTCACGCTCCCGGCCTTTTAGTGAGCTTATTTTGTGAATATCTAGTATTATTTGTGGATAAAACTCTTGACTTCTGTTTCTGTTTATTTTGGATACAAAATAGGTTCAATTTAAATATCAAGCCTGTTCAAGAAAACAATGTAGGGCTAGTTCTTGCCGAATTAAGTATTTACTCCTTTCTGCGTCTTTATTTATCAACTAGCTTCCGCCAGCGGCTTTGCCCGCATTATTTCATTATAAATTATAACCTATGTTACTCAGTGTTAATATAGAATTCAGCTGGTGAAAGAATTTTTGAAATCGGTCCAGTAGTTTTTGAGTTTATTAATTACAAACAAAAATACAAATCTTTTCTCTTTATTACCCGACTGCCCCAGAAGGAGGGTAATGTTTTTCGAGAGTATGTATGTATGTATGTATGTATGTATGTCTATTTCTTTGGCACGCTCTGTAGCCTAAACGGCTTGATGGATTTTAACATACGAGGTGTCGTTAGGTTCGTCTTAATTGTGGGAGTGACTTAGGCTATATTTTTTTTTTTAATATCTGGAAACAAAAAAAAGTTCGTTTGTTCCCCGCCTGTTCTACCAAAATTCTACAGATTATAATGCTTGTTTTTCTCTTTTAAGTTATGCGTTTTTGCAGGCGGGTTTTTTGTTTTTTAAATAATTTGTTTTTACTTTCCTATGTCGTTTATTTCTTTTTCTTTCATATATACTTAATTACATTTTTAAATATTTCATAAACTAAAAAGATAGGTGTTTTTTTATACCTTTAAAAAAAATATTATTAAGTATTAGGTAATAATGAGTAATTAATTAAAAAATATTAATGAGGTCTAAAAGTCTGGAAAATTATCGGTAATTTTCAGGTTTTTTACTCAATCTAAACAATATTAACGGGAATTTCAAAATTCCTCCGATTTAGGTATTCCCAAAAACTGTTCAGCACATTTTAACCGACAAAAATAATAGCTGTATGTATAAAATAGTTGCTGCTTGTTATTTCAGCCTCCCGATGCCAAACCTGCCCCATATTATGCCATATTATTATAATATATCACAAAGGGCTGTGTCATTTCTTTTATTTATTTTTATTTTTATATTTTTTATTTTTTTAATACTATTAGATAATAATATAATTTTTTTTTTTTTTATTACAGTGCGCTGTACCGGTACAGCGTTCTGATAATGGTTTGCCGCACCGATCGACGTCATTACGTCAGCGCCGGCTGTCGCTGAAAACCAGCGCTGGGGCTCTGTTTTGCATAGGGTCGCAGCATAATGCTGAGCGATAGCCGTTTTGCGTGGATGTGACGCATGTTTCCCCCAACCTTTTTTATTTTTACTTTGTGGTTATTTTCTTTTTTTGTTTTTTGCGTCATATTTACCGCAAATAAACGTATTTTCTTTCTTTCTTTCTCTTTCTTCTTTCATGATACACTCAAGTTATATTGTTACGGTATCTTTGTTTGTTGGTAAGAATATCCGTAGACCCGACCGAAATCCCACGATCCGCGATTTTGCGGACGGACACCGACGAGCCCGGACGACGGACCATTGAGAGGTGTACGTGCGGGGTATCGCAGACATCGGAAGCTCCTCGGTGCGCGGTGCGTGGCGGTCTGTGGTCGCCTGCCGTGCGTGTCCGTCTGCATTATTGCCGATCGTGGGATTCCACCAGGTTTAAAAAAATTAACTTTACTAACTTTAAGAGGTGCTTTAGACCATCGAACTGAATATTTTTTACTATCGCACAAAGATCCATACCAACATAGAAATCGCGAAAAAAAAGTCTGCTGTTCCATACAAAAGCTTAATACTTACTGTTCTAAACTGTATGGAACAGCTGTTTTTGTATGGACGCGGATAAAGCAAAAGGAATTATGTTCGTAACGTATGGAAAGTTCCCTATGAAAAAATGCGTGATTTTTGTATCTTGAAATCTGAAAAACCAAATCAATTTTTAATCAAAAACCTCTATTATAATCAGTAATCGGATAATCGGATGCATATTTACCTAAAGTTCATTTTTGGTTAAAAAAATATAAATCCCGGGATTCCAGAAAATTCGGGCATGCGAAACTAGTCTGTAACATGATGAGGAAACGTCGTCGTTAGCATTTATTTTAAAAACAATACAAGGGGATTACATAATTATTAATGTGTATTTACTTGAAGTTAATTTTAAGCTCCGCATCAATTTATGACTATGTTGAGTGTAAGAGGAATTTATGACTATGTTGACTGTCAGAGACGAATGTCTTAAAATGAACATTGTTGATTCCGAAATCCTTATATTAAACTAAAATATTCCTACACCCGATTTGATTCTATAGTAAAAAAACTAAAGTCGTTTCCGAATTCCCGGGATTTTTTCGATACAAAAGTGCATTCCATAATAGATAGATAGATAGATAGATAAAACGTTTATTTGGTGCACACAAAAGACAGCACAACATACAAAAACACGGTTAAATTATAACTAATTAGGTACATATATATAATAGCCAACACCTACCTACACTTTAGGCAAATATGCACCCGATTATCCGATCACTGATTATAATAGTACCTACCAATGCAATAGTACTAAAAAAATCCTCAGTAGGTACTTACACAAAACATTTAAAAAAAAATATTACAAAATCCAGTTAGCTCGGTACCTCAAAGAAACTTTAAAAACGCAATATCCACACATCGCGAACAATAAAAGTGTTGCCTTCAATGAAATTCGAGTTGTCTCAAATCCTTTGTAACTCAAGCTGAAGAGGATATTTTTTTATTTGAATTTATTGTACTACATATCTGCGATATATTTGAAGCATAGAACACCAAAATGCTCTGTATAATTTCACCAGAACACAGAACTTTGGATATGTCAGCAGTAGCCTATTGCCATTTGCACAAATTCAGACTACGGGCTGATTGGAGAAATTCCAAAATAGAAAAACCCATCATCATTTTGCCCGACCTGGGAATTGAACCCAGGACCTCATGCTAAGCTGAAGCGCTTGAAACCAATAGACAAGCGTTTCATTTATAATATTATGTAACTCAAATTTGAATACTTTATAAATCATAAATCATCATCTGCCAAGCCTCCAACTATGTTGGGGTCGGCTTCCAGTCTAACCGGATGCAGCTGGATACCAATTTTTTACACGGAGCGAGTGCCTATCTGACTTCCACAATCCAGTAACTGGGTAGATATAATACGATACCCCTTGGCAAGACTGGAGGCTTAAAATAATAAATAAATTCTTTATTTCACCAATAGCCATCACAAAATAATAGCCAAAGACTATGAGCAAATAAGGCTTGTATCTAGGTCACAATAATTTTAATACTCTGACCCCTAAACTAAGTGTATGTGCCTTTGTGCCTGTGTCTTAGGGGTCAGTGATTCTCCGTAGCAAACAAAGCCATATTATTATGGTGGATCCTCACAGCCTACCGGCGTGGCGGTCGGCTCTACCTGCGGCTTGACCACAAGCAAAGCCAGCAAGAGCCGCTGGCAGACGCCAGCAAGTCTGGCTGTGAATCGATATTCTAGTTCTGTGCGAACTGTTCCACTGCTGCCGCGCGATGCGGCGGGCGGTTTCGCCGGCAAAATGGCCGCCGGCTTTGTTGCGATTGCCGCACGCCGGCCGACCGGCGGGCGGTATGCCGCCGGGCTGTGTGGATCCACCATTATACTAAAAATCTTCCCATAATTATTCCTACCTTCCATAACATTACCAAAAGAGAAGAACATAGGTTTACTAAGTATATCAAACCTGTAGTAATGGGTTGGTTAAGAGCAAGAATTTTCATCTCAATAATCCGTGGGAATATAGCATAATGTGAATTCGCGGCACAAGCATAAACCAATAGCCAAAGTTAAGCGCAATACACACTGAGCCCGCCGGGCCGCCGAAAAAGCCCGGCGACACAACCCGGCGGCCTGTATGAAAAGAATCATGTCATGGCTTGGGTACGCCTGCGCTCAGTTGCCCGGCGACGCAATCACTGACTGCCAAATAAATTTCTCATCTCAAGCCGCCGACATGCCGCCGATAAAATTTTCCGACTTGTATTAAGTGAAGCCGCCAACTAGACCGCCGACAAAAAGTTGCCGACATATGTCGGCGGCCCGGCGGGCTCAGTGTGTATTGCGCTTTATTCATTAGGCTTTGACTATGGAGCAGCCCTACCTAGACAAGACTGATGTATTTACTACACACGGCTACACATCAAGCTATACATATCCAGTATAAGCTGACCTCGCATTGTACGGAAATCCTATACAATGCGAGATCAGCATAAACTGGAAAATTATAGCTTGATGTGTAGCCGTGTGTACCTACATAATGTGGCCAATGAACTGAGGAGACGTCGATTGCAATAAATCGCGATAGGTAAATGAGCTTGTGTTATGTTCCGATGAAGTAAACAAATTGAATAACAAGCCTTGAAAGATGTTCTATTCAGTCAATCTCACCAACTGCGTGAAATAATGTACTTTACGCTGTCAGTGACCTGCATAGTCCCACCCCTCTTCACCTTTTTTCTTTGGAATAGGGCCTAGGTAATGCAGAGTAGCTACTCACCGTACATAAATGGAATCGACGATTTTTGCACGTGGCTCTAACCATATATCAGAGCAGATCTAATATTGGATTCTGTTCGCTTTTACTAAAATTGCTTCTAAAATAGATCGTACAAATGGCAAGCCTTTCTTCCCTGATCAGTATCGATGACATTGATGCCATTCAAATAGATTTCGTTTTCAAGAAACGAGTAATTCACAGACTAGATTTCTTAATCTAGTCTAAGAAATCCAAGTATTACGTCCAACTAAAAAGAACGGTCAGAAATCTAAGAAAGAAATAAAATTTTGTCATCCAAATAATATTAATTTAGCCAACCGCATAAGTCTCGATCCCGTGGGAATATTGGGCTAAAAGTATCCTATGTCCTTCTCCAGGTCATGTTCTACACATGTGCCAAATTTCATCCAAACTCGTTCAGTCGTTTTAGCGTGAAAGCGTAACAAAGAAACAAACTCACTTACGCATCCTAAATAAAAAAATAAAATATTAATTAGGATTTAATTAAATGTAATTGAAATGTTTATGATATAAATAGTCATAAAAAAAAAATTTTTAGATAATTTCATTTAAAATAAAATTTAAAACTAATTTATATTTTTTCTACAGGCGGATAATAGGTGCGGATATCAGCCAATCTATTCTATAAAAATCTCACCGTGAAAACTTAAGTGAAGTGAGCTATCAATGATATCCATCCTTAGTAGCGTCAAGTGAAATACAGGTCACTTGAGACTCACTTCACTTAAGTTTTTACAGTAAGATTTTTACAGCTGCATTGATTTGTTACCCCGTTGAGGGGTACCTATTAAAGGATGTACGTGCGCCACTTCTAAGCAAGTAGACACGTAGCAAGCAGGTTTGTGACTACTGACTCAACCTTTTGCTACCGCGTTATCGACAGACAAAATTGCTGACACGTGGCGTGCCATGTATGTACATTCCACTGGGGACCATGTCCTGAAATCGGCCACCGTAAAGTTTTCCGGTGAATTTCCGACATTCACACGAAAATAAGCCACGTGTATTGTCACCTGGGGAGATGGTGTGTCATTCATTCCCTTTAACCATAAAGAAAACGATGAAGTGATCAAAGTTGTTAGTTTTACTCCAATGGATGCTGAACTGTGATCAACAGAATGTCATGAAATTAGCAAGTCTTTCATCCGAAGATACTCAAAATCAAAACATTTATTTCAATTAAACCATTTACAGGCACTTTTGAACTGTCAAGGAGTCGGTCAGTCAGAAATATGAAGCTAGTTGCCCATTCCAAAGCGTAGTAGGTACCTATGGAGAAGAACGGACAAGAAACTCTTTTAAATAAAATAAAACGGATGTTGGACGTCCGAAAGTACACTCTTTTAAATAAAATAAAAATTGATACAAAAAAATATCATCAGGTAGGTACTACTAAAATATCAGATGGGATTATGTTGTTTTTCCAAACACACATTTTAGTAGTAGTATTCCATAATAAAAATTGTCCACCTCCCATTTTCATCATAACATCTTAGAATGAAAATGTAAAATCTACGCGAAACTGGTGCGGTGCATGGTCGCTTTTCATTCGGGCCGGGGCGGCGCCCGTGCAGCTCAGGAGTTGTGTACAGGAAGTCTTAGTCTTTTATAATATCACGATGGTAAGTCAAGAAGAATTAGGAAAGTTTAATCTTTACCGTCTACTTTAACCAAAGTTAAACAACGTTCTTTCCCTAAATTGCCAACAAAAAGTCGTTGAAGTGAAAGTGAAACTGATTATGTTTTTTTTATGACTGGAAGCAGTACTTATATTCAATTTACGAATCAACTTAACTTTTTAATAGAAAGAATGAAAGATGAGACTGTTTAAAAAGAAATGAGCACTATTGTTGTAGGAAAAATTATTAAGTACATTGAATAATTCGCATTGGTACTCAAACTCAAAGCATTTATTTCAAATATACCAATTACAGTCAGTTTTGAATTTGGGCACGCCACAAATGCGGCGATAAGTCCCATCTTTGAGGAGTGACTAGAGAGGCGCCACGGCGTCCTCACCTTCCGCCTGACACAGGTCTTCACCGGACACGGTTGCTTCGGGAGGTTCCTGTTTCGGATAAGGCGGGAGAAAACGCCCGGGTGTCACCACTGTGTGGATCGCCCGAAGGACACGGTGGAGCATACGGTGGAGGTATGCCCTGCTTGGGCGGGGCACGCCATGTCCTCTTGGAGGCGGTTGGCGGCGGTGACCTCTCGCGTCCGGCCCTGGTCCAGGCCATGGTACGGAGCGAGAGGGCATGGGAAGCAGTCACCTCCTTCTGCGAAGCAGTAATGCTCGCGAAGGAGGAGGCGGAACGCGTGAGAGAGAGGCAAAGTTTGCGCCCTCACGCCCCTAACCGCCGCCGTTGGAGACGCCCTGGGCGTCGGGAATCCCAGGTGGATTCCCGGCCACCATAGGCGCGGGCCTGCGGACGGCGAGCAATGGGTAGCTAGCTCGCCGTCCGATTTGGACCAGGTCGATGGCACGTCGTGTTCCACGCGCGCCTCAAAGAGATGTCAGCACAATTGGCGGGGTCCGCTAGGACCGATGCCTGCCAGGGTTGCGGGTTAGTCCGAAAGGGATACCGGGACCTTAAACGGAAATATTAGGCGATATTGTTACCACAAAAGTCAGAAAAAGAACTTGAGGTGCGTTGGGAGGCTCAGCATTATAGAGTGCGCGCAATTTATGTCTGCGCGCGACTGATGGCGCCTGGCGTGCTTAATTCTATAATGTAATATTTAAAATATTAAACCTATAATAATTAATCTTATTATCAATAGTATATTAATACCAATTAATTAAATCCAAACTAATATTATAAATTCGAAAGTAACGCTGTCTGTGTGTCTGTATGTTACCCTTTCACGCCTAAACCACTGAACGGAAATCCACAAAATTTGGCAAGGAGATAGATAGCACCCTGGGGAAGGACATAGGCTACTTTTTATCGATGTACCGCGCGGGCGAAGCCGTGGGCGGAAGCTAGTAATTCTATACTTAATTTGACCGTACATTTTAGGTGTATAATTAACTCTTTATTCATTTTGTCGTCAAGTCTAATGAGTACTAACATTATCTTCTTTTGTTTCCAGGTTAAAGAAAATCCGGCCAGTTTGAAAAACGATGTGTTTCAAAAGTGAAGTGTTAAGTGTTCTAGACTACATTAGTGAAGTGTGAGTGAGTCAGTGAGTGAGTGAATGAGTAAGCGAGTGAGTGACAATGACGTCATATCCGGAGCATTTCAACGATACGGTGGTGAAGGTGATCGATGAGGGGTTCCCCTTACTCATGCCCAGATGGGGCTATGTGGTGTCAGCGTTTGTGCTGTTCCTGATCGGATTTTTTGGATTTTTCTTGAATCTGATGGTGATATTACTCATGTTTAAGGATCGACAGGTGAGTTTTTAAATTTATTTTTGTATTAATTTATGTGTTCTGTTTTCATTTGGGTAAGTAGGTTATACATGTACTAAAATCGGTTTAAACTCAGGGTTTTAAGCCTTTGCAGATAATACAAACCCCCTAACTGTTTTTTTACATTTAGTATTGACTCACTGACCCTTTACAGTGATCGGATATCGAAAGGATCCGTTTATACGGCAATGATCACAATGGTATTTTATTGTCTTATTTTAGGATCAAATGGCAGTTTCATACTGCATTTGTTTTTAACTTGTTTTATACATGTTGTCTTGTGTACCCAACTTTTTATCGTAAAATATCGTAGGCCGTGTGAACGGGCCCTAAAGACCCAAAAGCAGCAACCTGATTGCGTAACACACGATCATAATCTGAATCATTTTGAGGGATATAGCTAATCCAGTGCTTCTGAACTTCCAAAAATTTGTCTGCTCAACAACGTAAAGAATGTCGTTGAACTGTCAAAATTCATATTCAAAATTTTATTTTATTTTAGACCAAGGGATCATAAAGTGTTAAACACAACAAAAAGTGTAAAGTGTATGTGTGTGTGTGTGTGTGTGTAAATTGTGTAGTGGTGTGTAAGTGTGTGAGTAGGGTTAAATTTGAAACAGATTGTGATTACTCGTGTGTTTCGCAATTAGGGTGCAGAAACTCACTTTTCTACTTTTATAATATTAAATCGAAAGAAGAAGAGATTACTACAGGCATTTTAGTTTTCTGCTGAACCCTGGCCTTTTCAATTAAGTGACACTTTTGAAAGGGTCTCGCCATAATCTCCTACTTCAGTCAGCAGATAGCACAAATTGCTCGACCAAATGGGACCATAAATATTATACAGCCGAATCTGGATGTACTGGTTTATCGGACGGAAAAAGTGCCATTAGCCGAAAGGTTCAAGACTGGCGAGCCAGAGAAAGTGTTAAAATCACACAAACTTTTCCGAAGTAATATTGACTAGGTATTTTTAATATTAGGTCACCACCTATGAAATTGGTGTTTTGTATGGGGAATTTTAAAGAAGTTGCATTTTTCATACTAACATTTTCTTAATTTATCTATCAACCATTAACACTAATATTTTAAAACTTTTATGCACGAATGTTTAAAAACTAAGATAACGTATGCCACTTAGATTAAGCGACAAAAATAAGTAGTGGCTAAGTTAAAAAAAAAATGGCCAATTCTGCTAACAAAATGAGGAGTCATTTTTATGGTATTTTTTATGTTTAGAAAACTATAAGTAATAAGGTTTTTTTACTATTGATAGTTGTCTATGATGGTCTTTATTCGATATAATACCAAGCGATTGATGAATGTTTAAAATCATAGAAGTGACGAGGTTCTCTATTTGTGAGAAAAAAACACCAATTTCATACCCAATATTTAGTGACCATAACACCTATTTGTTTGTAAATTAGTAAAAAATACATAACATTATCACGGTTTGCTTTTCTCGCCTTGACTTAAAGCTGTACCCTACCTCAGATTTTATGTCGCTCGTACCATACTACTCGCGACCTGCAGGGCTATTGCGTATCTCTGTTGACAGTTCATAGTGATGATCACTTGGCAAAGTGTCTATCGATTAGCTGTCAAACAGTTAGTTTCGTATTGGCTATCTTCAGTGACTAACTAGGATGACGTCATAAGCACTCACTATCACTGATAGTCACCGTAACACATTTTGACAGATGTTAATGTATCGATACTTACAAAATTGCGATTGCCTAAGCTTAGTGGACATCAAATTGATAATCATTTTGGTAGTCGTGACTTTCGTGAAAGACACTACTCAAAGGTAGTGTTTTAGAGATTCTAGTGATTATCACCGAAGCCGGTATTAATCGAAGCGTGTAAACATTACGTCTTTTGTTGTTATATTGTGATTCTTGATCGTGGCAGAAGTATGGCACGTCTATTATTGCTGCGATTTGCTAAAGAAGAGCGAAAACAAAGTAGTCTGCGAATTGAGAGACGCCACCTTGCGGGACGTTAGGAACTCATTGCAGTTGCCAGAGAGAGTGCTATTGATAGTTGCTCACAATAATCTAAAACTCTTATTTTCTTGTATGTTACCTATTTTTTATTATTTTATTTATTTAACCATTTATGCACACATATAAATACAGACAAGAAAAAAGGAACACAAAAATTCGTACAAAGGCAATGCTTATTTCTAAAGAAATCTCTTCCAGCATACCTGCATACCTGTGTTATGTGAATAAAGTCCAAAAATATGGGATGCTAGAGAAAAATAATTACCTATGTAATTTATAAACAGCAGGTACACACGGCTACACATCAAGCTATACAAAACCAGTTTAAGCTGATCTCGCATTGTATAGGATTTCCCTACAGTGAGAGATCAGCGTAAACTGGTTTTGTATAGCTTGATGTGTAGCCGTGCGTACTCGTGTGTGTAGGTAATATTGGTCATAATTATCTAAAATGATTTTTCTTGTAAGTACCTAGGTACTTAAAGTATTTTTTACCCTTAAAGTATTTAAGTAGGTACCTACTTGGTACCTACTTAAATACTTTAAAAAAAATCCGACCTACCTATTGATTATTTTATATTAAAATAATACAACTACTTTTGTCTTGTGAAAACAATTTACAATATGATGTACCTACATAAAATAATAAGGTAATGTTTTATTTATTCTAATATTTACAATAATTTTTAAATAGCATTACGAATTTACTATGTGTGGTTTACCAAACGCTTCTATAAACAATATATATCTTATGTATAGTTACAATAGCCTTGGACACACGGCTACACATCAAGCTATACATTTCCAGTTTATGCTGATCTCGCATTGTATATGATTTCCGTTCAATGCGAGGTCAGCTTATACTGGAATTGTATAGCTTGATGTGTAGCCGTGTGGACAAGTGTTTATAAACCGCTTAATATAAAATGGTCCCTAAAATTAAGAATTTTAACGCTCAAAAGGCGTTACTCAATTTAGTCGCATAATAGTCGATAAAAAATAGAGGCGTCAAGTGCTGGGACGAAGAGCACCGTTCCGTATTTGATAGTCACCGTAACATGATGTCCACTTACGGTAATACGCAATACCAATGTTATGAAATTCTCAGTTGTCATCAAAGTTCGGTGTACAACTGAAGCCAATTAGTCACTGACAATGAAAAAGATAGCCAATAGCCCTGCTGAGTGAGAGCGAGACGGAGAGGGGCGCTAGCGGCTCTCATGCCTCGAAAAATTTAGGTAATTGCTTTTTACGGTGAAAACAATGGTAATTAAAAAAAAAAAAACTATCAGACCTGCTTTAGAGATAGTTCAGTTATTATGCAAAGTTTTATGATCTAATTTGAAGTATTTTTTTTTTTACTTTGAATTTTTTTTCTATCGAGAAAATTTTATGTAATCGTGCTTTCGCCAAACATAGAACCTAGCATCAATACTGAACTTTCATTATATATTTATTTCAAAATTAATGCTGCAGTATTTTCGCCATAACGGAGGATCATGCTAAGCAATTCGAGGTAGGGTACGCCCTTAACAATGATTACACTGCAAGAATATCAGTAGGCTTGCTCACCACCGTTATCTTATCTGTGACCCAATTTCACCAGCTCAGTGCCTTTGATTGGCTGTCATTGGCAGACAAAGCCGTAGACATTTCAACTGAGACACAATACATCCAACTAGGGTAGTTACGGATTAGTTGAATCCGTTGCTATACAGGGGAATCTTGTTGCTGGATTCAATTGTTTTTCTCTTCGTTGAGAGAACTGTGTCTTCAATAGGGAATACATGTATTTTTTTTAATATTTCGATAGTTTACATCGTCAAATAATAGTTAAAAAAAATTCGACGGCAAAAAAGCAATTTAAAGTACTTACATTTTTTTTTAAAATATCCATCCGATCCGGGCTATTTAAACGCCCTCCATTTGGCGCGCTTGGTGTGGTGACGTCACAGTCCGTGAAAACAGACAAGCAACTGTAAAGTCAACGTCAAACACTCCTTTTTGTAGGAGCGTTTGACATTGACTTGACACTTGTTGATTGACTTGACATTGACATTTTGATTGTTATCGCGGATTGTTACGTCACATCCGCTCTTAGCCTTTCAAGTATTTGAATTACCCACAGTTTTTGGGACTTTAAAAAAATTAATTTCTCGCTCAAAAAGAAATTTTATTCAAAAATATTGATGGAGGCATAATTCTGAAGTAATATCGTTTATAAAAAAAATTGTTTGACCCATATGAATCACATGCATATTCCCTATTGTTCTCTCCTCATTATCTTGAGTATTATACTTACCTATGTTGTTAAGTCCTCCACTCCGTTTTTCGGCCACGGCGGCCAATCTCAACGGAGACTAGCCTTCGGCGCGGGAGATATTATAGTGTACAAATGTGTACGCAGACACAGGTGCACTCTCGCTTCCCTCACTCTCATAGTCCCATGAGACGGCTATCGGACACGACCGGAGAGAGATCAGGCCGCAGGACCAGGGCTTAACGTGCTTTCTGAGACACGGGGGTATCACACCGTCAACTTCCAAACTCCGGGCTGTTACTAAGAAATTCCTAATGGAACAACCCAATAGCATTTTGCCGACCCGGGAATCGAACCCAGGACCCCACGCTCATCAGTCGCGCTTGCGACCACGAGATCACCGGGGCAGTTAGAGTATGTTGTTACCGTCTACACAATACCTAGGTGCTGGATTGCAGGTGATGCATTCATATAAAGTTCTCGAGAGACGGGTCCTTTGACAGCTTTATTCAGGTAGGTAGTTTATGAATAGAGCTCCGAGAGACAGGGATCGTACGGGGAAGTAATGACATACCACCAAAGCAATGTCTGCTACAAAGTAGTATTGCTGTATTCTGTTCAAAAAGGTATGACTCCACTGCACTTGGCTGAGTCCTGAGTGAACGCGCACCGCGCAGGCGGATTGCGGAGCGGATTTATCAGACTGATGTCTAGTGGGCGTCCTGAGTGACGGTGCACCGCCGTTTGTTTCTAATGGCACTACCGTTGCCATAACAACGAACCCAAAGACATGACATTGTTATAACGTCCTGTCAGAATATTAATCAACGATTTATTCGTTTTTTTGAGTGCATTTTTCCAATATAAAGTGAAACTTGGTGCTTTCGAATGATACTAATTGTTAAAGTGTATGGATAACATAGTAATTAATGAGGATAATGAATTTGATTTTTCGATCTCTTACGTATACGTTCATACAAAGTTATCGCGGCATGTATAATGAGAAACGTCGAATGCGCCGTGAAATGCGCGTGCCCGCTCGCACTCCGGACAAGTTCGAACATCTCAAACATTTGTTTTACCCGCCGTTCATTCCGCCTGCGCGGTGCGTCGTCACTCAGGACTCAGCCTTCGTGCGTGGGAAGCTCCAAAATTTTAGATATAGATGTCTTCATGTAAACGGCTTTCGCAAAATGCGCAGTGTGAGCGCGAACGTAATAAAATTGTCATTTTACGACAGATAATTGTACGAATTTTACTACCTAGTTTGTTTTACGTTGAGACAAAGTGACAGCGGAATTTAATGGTTTTTAGTATAAATATTGTGGTTTTAACTTTAATTCATTTTTAAATAGCTGCTACCGTTATGTTATGAAGCAAATAATTTAATCTCTTTTTTTTTTGCTGACTTTGGTGTTTTAAAAAATACACTAAAGAGGGTCTATTTTACCCAAAAAAAAAATAGCTAGGATCGGCCCATGCGGCTGTTATTATTTAGCCATGAACTCTTCAACAAAGAACAAAGTATTGTCTCTCTTTTAAAAATGTTCAACGGAAAAACTCAAGGCTCTTACATATTGGCGCGATTCGCCGCGCGACGCGACGCCGCCGCATTGTTCGCCGTGAAGTTTTCTCAGAAATTGTTTTGTTAAAATTCGCGTCGCGCGGCGAATCGCGCCAGTATGTAAAAGCCTTCAAACGAAACTAAAAAAGTTAGCACTTCGTATAAATAATTCTCGACTCCAGTAGATCGAGTCTATCTACACGCACACTTCGACAGCGTCGATACAAACTTTCCAATTCGTATGATCCCAAGGGAACTTCAAACTTCCTGTAGTTCTATAGTAACAGGAAACCATTTAGGTACCTATTTATAGAAATTACATAGTGGTATGGAGGAATGGAATTTTCCTTATATGCTATGTTTGTGATCATTTGATGAATCGGAGAATTTAGCTTTAAAGTTTATTCACTAAGGCGCAGGTGATTATCCGCGGACAATTTGGAATCGTATGGAAATATAACGCGCACGTAGGACAAAATGCCGGGATTTCCATGCGATTCATTCGAAAGAGTTTGTAAAATTCATCCAACTATAAATTATTTCTTATTAATCATAACTAATATTGTAAATGCGAAAGTGAGTTTGTTTTTTACGCTTTCACGGTAAAACGGCTGAACGGATTTGGCACATGGGTAGACCATGACCTGAAATAGGGCATAGGATACTTTTTTATCCCGATATTCCTAGGGGATCTAGACTTAGGCCCGGTATCCACCAAAGCGGAGAGGAGACGAGAGGAGATGTGTTTGATAAACCAATCCGATTTCATTATGTCCAAGAGATGTGGAACGTCTTTCGGCTCCTCTCCTCTCCGCTTCGGTGGATACCGGGCCTGACGCGGGTGAAACCGCGGAGCGCTGCTAGTTATTTATTTTCATCGATGGTTGACATTGGCAAAGGGGTCATCAGGGGTAATTTGGTTGCAAATAACCTCTCCTACATCCCCATAACGGTTCGCTGACGTATAACCAATAACGCTTGTATTGCAAAATAATGCAGAAGCCAGAATAATCGTGAAACGATATATACATTTAACACAAATGCACATGCATATTGCCAGTTTTCAAACTCGAAATCAGTTTTCAAACACACAATCAATATGCCTAGCCTTTTCCCAACTATATTGGGGTCGGCTTCCAGTCTAACCGGATGCAACTGAATACCAGTATTTGACATGGAGCGACTGCCTATCTGACCGCTACAACCCAGTAACTGGGTAATACGATACCCCTTGGTAAGACTGGTTGTCAGATTTTCGGCCTTCTGACGACCCGTAACGACTGAACGACAGCCGGGACCAACGGCTTAACGTGCTTTCCGAGCCACGGAGGAGACCGATATGTAAAGATGGTCACGCATCCACGGACCAACCCCGGCAAGCGTAGCTCAACCTGACGGATCGACCCGTGCGGCTGTTAATACTTAGCCACGAGCTCCTCACATCTGTAATGTACATCTCACACGTCAGTATGATATTGAAAAATATGCGAGGATTCTTACGTGTTGTATTTTCGAGACTGAAGGCTGAACAATGGAGAGAAGGCATTCAATCGCGACCTGATTTACTCGATATTGGATAGCTTATAATATAGATATGACATGTGGAGGAAACACACGTGACGCTGTCAATATAAGATAGTTCCTTACATGTTTGATCTAGTCTAGTAGTATAGTCCACCTCGTCATTTGTGTCATTGGTCTTAAAGCAAAAATAGACCTTCTCGTAAGATTTCAAGGTCGATTTTTGCTTTAAGACGCATGTCACAATTCAATTTGAGTTTGACGGACAGTTTCATCCTTAATAAGTGAAGTTTTATTTTATTCAGAGTTCGTATCAAATACTTAGAAAAGTTTGCAAAAAAAAAAATCTAAAGATCTTAAAATCGTCGATCATACAGTATGTTAACTAACAAAGGACGTTCCCGTTAACCTGCAATAGTATAGCGTGTATACATGCAAACAATTGTGAATATTTTAATATACGAAAACAAAAAAAAAAATTTTTTTTTAACGGTAATATTTTTTTTAGCTTGTATAGACGCTATACTATTGCAGGTTAACGGGAACGCCCTTTGTTAGTTAACATACTGTATAAGATCTTCACATCACACTGACGTCACACAAAATCCCGCATCCCGCAAGCAGCGTTTACCGCACGACCAGCATATTATATACAACGTCCCAACATCAATCATCGGGCAGGTCGGCGGAACCTCCCTTTTCTTTAGAGGATAAGTGAACTTTACACCCTGTTCCTCATACCTCTACCTATAGGTATACTTATCGAGACCCCTCTGGTTTTTGAGAGGGGCTCAAAAACCAGAGGGGTCTCGATAAGTAGTTTATGGTCACGCATCCACAAATCGACCGCGGAAAGCGTAGCTTAACCTACGATCAATCCGCGCGGCTGTTATTATTTAGCCAAGAGCCCTTACTCCACGTTTAAAAATCCAGCCTGTAATATATGGTTAAAAAACAATTTAATCCAAGATAATCTCAATTCGTCGGATTTAAAATAGCAATAGGCCAGGAAAGGCACACAATATTTACACAAAAAAATAAAGAACATAAAAATGGTATCGTGCGCCTCGCGGCTGCGCCAAAGGTGGCACGTGTAAGCGGTGAGCGGCAGTTTACTGAGATAAAGACTTATCTTTTTTAAAGTTTTCGGCGTTAGAGTTTCAACTTCTTAGATTAGGTGGGTTCGTTACTGGCTGGAGAAATCTGGGCTGGGAACTTTTGAAGATAGACTTGTTTAGGCGCGTTATGGCGCCCTTTGAATGAAACTCGTTTCGTTGTAATAGTCTTGTATTATTGATATTACACAGCACAGTATCCAAGTGACGGCGGAACAAACGTATAGACAAATAGGGTAATATTGTTAGTTACCTACACGTACACAGAGTTTATTAGTTAACAATAACTTAGCAAGTTTTGCAGGCAGATCGCACTCTCAAAGTCTCAAACTTATTGAACCATAGACTACCTCCTAGACCAACCAGTGTTGTCAGGTTATACTAACGGTGGGAACCACAGATAATTAATTGGTTCGCCACACTTGAATTTAAAACAACAAGTACGCACGGCTACACATCAAGCTATACAAATCCAGCTTATGCTGGTCTCGCATTGTATAGGATTTCCGTACAATGCGAGGTCAGCTTATACTGGAAATGTATAGCTTGATGTGTAGCCGTGTGTACCTATTGGATTTCTTTGTTGTTCACCCTCAACTGGGTCTTTTCGTGTATTTGTTCTTTTTAACCGATTTCTTCAAAAAGGAGGAGGTTCTCAATTCCTCTGTGTTTTTTTTTAATGTGTTTGTTACGCGATTACTCCGCCAATTATGAATCGATTTTGATGATTCTTTTTTTGTTTGGTAGGTCATGCTTGAGAGGCCCCTTATAAATTTTATTATTTTGCTTGCGTAGTTTTTGAGTTAGCTTCAATACTTATTAAGTATTTTCCCTCTTAGTATATGTGAACGATATTATAATAACTTCTGTCACTGTTATTTACCTACATAGCAGGTAGTGGTATCAGAAGTTGTGTGGGGTATTGTAGGTACCACAACTAAAAAGTGAAAAATAATTTTAACTTCGGAAGTCTGAGAAAAATATCAAAGACTGACTTCCGAAATTAAAGTTATTTTCCACTTTTGTAGTTTTTATTATTATTATTATAGACTGATTGGTAGATTCTTCTACAAAATACTCGTTTATCTATTAATAATTATACAGAAATAGAACAAGCCATAGGGCAGTAATTATTTAGTAGTGTTTTGTAATATTAATAAATTATAACCTTCTATGCGAGCGCAATTACCCGAAATCGGGTGTTTCAAGCTAAGATAAACTTAATCTTAGGTTTCAAGTGAATTTTGAAATGTTCTGTTTATTTTCTCTATAAACTAAAATAGATCTATTTATGTAAGTAAGCAAACTTTTGTAGGCTAAATCTCGGATAACAGCTATTTGTATTTACAGGACCTACCTGTAAATACAAATTGCTGTTATCCGAGATTTAGCCTACAAAAGTTTGACTGAAATGAGACATCACGATATAAATAGCTATTTTCAATAAAATGTATAGAATGTGAATCGCCCTTAATCAACCCATATACAAGTATAGTATACCTAATCAGCAGTAATTTCATACTAACTACTATTATTTCCATTCATATTCTTCTTTTTCGAGTCACTAACCTGGTATCAGAGTTTTAAAGCCACCCAAGGGCCTCTGACTTGGCTTCACATGTCGTCGAGAAAATATATCTCGCAGGCATGTCGGTTTCCTCCCGATGTTTTCCTCCACCGTATTTGAAGCAAGTGATAACTATATAATTCGCACATGAATCTGAAAAGTCAGAGGTTGTGCCTTGGGTTCAAACTCGAGACCTATGACTTGGCAGTCGGACGGAGACACCACTAGGCTATCAATGCCGCCCATCCGTATTGAGATCTATTCATTACTTGGTCATCTTTTTCTATACCTATCAAAGTTTCACAGCACCATACAATAATCAATCAATCTGCCTAGCCTTTCCCAACAAAGCTATAATAGATAACGTGCTTTCCGAGTCACAGAGGGATCTCAATATAATGGTTCAGCAGTACTATAATCATCATCTTCATCATTTCAGTCGAAAGACGTCCACTGCTGGACTTAGGCCTCCCCCAAGCACCGCCACTTCGACCGGTTCTGAGCTTCTCGCGTCTAGCTTATTCCCGCGGCCTTCACCAGGTCATCGATCCACCTTGTGGCGGGACTATAATCAACACCAATTGATTTGTCACCAACACATTAAACTTCAAACTTAATGTTGCATGCCTAATATAAGGTAGATTGTACAAGGATCACCCATAATTGTTCACATCTTATTTACTGTACCTGCAATCTATGCAAATAAATGTTTACTTTACTTAACTTTACTTCAATACCACTTCAAACTGGAAAACCAGTGATAAAGTAACACATTATTGTCACCCGATCTTTCATTCATCCAACGTTTGGTCGCATAAAGACTGAAACTCTTAGCGAAGATCTTTTAAATTGAATTTCGGACATGTTGAGATGTGAGTAGGAAGTCAAATGGCACTTTATAAAACAAAACCAATTTGCAAAGTTAAAGGCGGAAGATATGAGGGTTCTTGTTTACAATCTTTCCTGGAAATTGATGTTTGTGGTTTGCTTTGTTTGAAAGGGATTTATTCATTACCATTGAGTTCTTCCTTGGCTAAGTGTTACTGTGTTTTTTCATCAGGGATTTTTCAGAAGCAGCCCGTAATTTTGATCTGCGTCTGAAATGATTGGCATAAGCTTGATAAATATTCAATAGCTTTTATTATTCGTCTTTCATTCATCTCTCAAGTGACTGTCACCTTTTAAACCGCGCCGTTGCCTTATCACATTATTCTTCAGTCTAATTCATAGTTGCATCAGACATGCTTCGTTAGGAACGCATTTCCATAGAATTTATTCTACTTTCATGCTTCTTTGGCGAGATCCAACATTCACTTCCATACATACGCGTAGGCACACCATTGTGAACAGCCAATAGAGTCTTTTTGGACATCGCATGTATAGCACCATTCATTTTCCCACATTCGCTCTCCTTTCCTCATCTTTATTAAAGTTTCAGTTACAAATTGTTTAAAAAATTACTTAACCTAGCAAAGACTAAAATACAATAGACGTAGATATATTTAGTAACGTATTCCGCTTAACTATTCATAAAGAGTCATAAATAACCCTGAAAGAAAACGACACGTGTTTCACCTCTCAACGAGGCATCCTCAGGATGACGATTGACGTGTCGCGAACCCGAACACGACGTATTACCAAGCCGAGCGCCGGACGGTCATGCACCGCGGCCGGTCGTTTATAATGGATTTCCGCAAAATCACGCCTGAATCAATTAACTAGCAAAGACTAATAGTCCTCGTTACCGTATCAGCCGGAAAACACCCGACTTAGAAGCTGAATTAATTGCTATAATCCCTACGATGAACACTATTTGAGCAAACTAACTAAAATGTACTTAGGGTGGCTAAAATCAGGGGTGTGATAATGTAAGATCTCATTCTAAACTTCGAATCTGAATCCGCTTTGAGTTTCTTGATTGGCATTCTAAAAACTCGGATGATACACTAGCGCTACCCTTGCGAGCGTGCCAGCGAGTTGAACTAAATTGACCGTGAGATTTTGACAGATAAAGTATGAGATGATGTAAGAAGTGACATTCAGTAAGGTAAAATTTTGAACCTTATACGAAGTGAGAGCGATGTGAGATGCGACTTGTTGTTTGAATTTTACAGAATCGACGTACTGTAATTATAGTAATTCAAACATTTATATTAAATAAGCCTTTATTACATGCATAAACTTGGCTGTTACCTCATGATTTAGCCTATTTAGGCACAATACATGATGAATTCGCATATACAGGGAAGTCTGCTGTTGATACGTCTGCCGAAGTACTCGTAGGCAGACCCTACGGAGGGGTTGCTCTGTTGTGGAGGAAGTCGGCTTTCGCAAAAGTGTCAGTGTTGTCGTGTAATAGCGTTCGTTTAGTTGCTATTAAAATTGATCATACGGATCGATCCATGTTAGTTTTCTCGGTTTATATGCCGACTGACTCGAGTGATAATATAATAGAATTTACTACTTGTTTGAGTGAGATTATTGCGATTACTGAAAACAGTGACACAGAAACGGTCTGTATATTAGGAGATTTCAACGCTCACCCGGGTGAACGTTTTGCAAATGAACTGTTAACCGTGTGTACGGAACAATCGTGGTCGTGTGTGGACATGGAATTATTGCCGGATAATACTTTTACATTTGAAAGCACAGCTAACGGCGCACTGCGCTGGCTAGATCATTGTGTGGTGAGTAGTGCAGCGAGACAATTAGTAATTAAAGCGACTGTTTTTTATGATGTTTACTCGTCGGACCACATTCCTTTGGTTATTGAGTGTAACATAGATTTAATAATACCTAAGTCAGTTACCAAAAGCCACTCTTGTAATAGGGTCATTTGGGGTGAAAGAAATGTTAAACAAATTGATGATTATAAAAACTTTTGTAATTCAAAATTAAGGTTATTAGATTTTCCTACGGAATTTCGTTATTGTTCGCATGGAATGTGCTCTGATACTAGCCACCACATACTGTTAGATGAAATGTATGACACGGTTGTAAGTATTTTGAAAGAAGGTGCAGATATGTCGTATATTGGTTCTGATAACATACGTTGTAAAAGGAAATATGTAGTTGGTTGGAACTTGCATGTACGTGACGCTCACAGGGAGGCCCGCATGCATTATCAGACTTGGTTGCTACATAACAAACCTACGTCGGGGTACATTTACACAAACATGTGTCAATCCAGAAAAGTTTTTAAAGAAAAGCTTAAATATTGTCAGGATAATGAAAAACAAATAAAAGTGGGTATAATGGCAAAAAATCATTCAGATAAGCAGTTTGGTGCATTTTGGAAGGCGACCAATAAGTTAAATCCGCGGTCAGGTTGTCCGGTGAGCGTGGCGGGCGTACAAGAGCCAACAGAAGTAGCGAACTTATTTAAGCAACACTTTAAGGTTGAGTCACCTCTTGTTAGAACGACTCGGATTGTCCATACTGAGGCCATTTCTGGGGACATTGATGTTCGATTTACTGTTAAGGAAGTTGCGTCGGTGGTAAAATCAATGAAGAGGGGTAAGTCACCAGGTCATGATGGCCTCAGTATCGAACATCTGAAATACGCCGGGGTGCACTTGCCGCGTGTACTTGCTATGTTTTTTAATTTTTGTGTCAGTCACTGCTATTTACCAGATAACTTCATGTTTACAGTTGTGGTCCCTGTTATTAAAAATAAAACTGGAAATGCCTCCGATGTCTCCAATTACAGACCTATATCCTTGGCGACTATTTCAGCCAAGGTGTTGGACAGTCTGCTTGACAAACAATTAGCTAAGCATCTTCAATTACACGACGCTCAGTTTGGCTTTAGGCCGGGGCTGTCTACTGAAAGCGCTATATTGTGTTTGAAGCAGACTGTGCAGTACTACAAGGATAGAAAAACGCCTGTCTTTGCCTGTTTTTTGGACCTATCGAAGGCATTCGATCTTGTCAGTTATGACGTGTTGTGGGATAAGTTGCTATCTGAAACTTCTTTACCAACTGAAGTTATGTCCATATTTAAGTTTTGGTATAGCAATCAATGCAATTGTGTGAGATGGAACGGTTCTCTGTCGGGTGTGTACCGGTTGGAGTGCGGAGTGAGGCAGGGGGGGTTAAGCTCACCTCGCTTGTTCAGCCTGTACATAAACCGGCTGATTGCCGAACTCAGCGGCACCATGGTTGGATGTCATATTGACGGAGTGTGTACAATAACCTTAGTTACGCAGACGACATGGTGTTGCTGAGTCCATCAATTAGTGCCATGAGGCGGCTAGTGTCTATTTGTGAATCATATGCGGTGACTCATGGGCTCAAGTATAATGTAGGGAAGAGTGAACTAATGCTCTTCAAAGCAAGTGGTTTTTCTTACCCAGCTTTTCCGAGTGTGTCACTTTATGGCACTCCACTGTGCAGGGTATCTAAATTTAAATATTTGGGTCACTGGGTCACCGATGATTTGAGTGATAATGTGGACATAGAAAGGGAACGCAGGTCGCTGGCTGTCCGTTGTAACATGCTGGCCCGCAGGTTTGCACGGTGTACGACTTCCGTTAAGATCACGCTTTTTAAAGCATATTGCCAATCTTTTTACACCTGCAGCCTGTGGGTCTGGTATTCGCAGCGGGCATACAGCGACCTGCGTGTCCAATATAACAATGCACTCAGGGTGCTGTTGGGACTGCCATGGCGTTGCAGTGCGTCAGGGATGTTTGTTGAGGCGCGGGTTGATGGATTTGCCGCCATCATGAGGAAAAGGTGTGCCTCCCTACTCACTCGCGTTCGTGGTAGTTCCAACTCTATACTGGGTGTATTTGCAGATCGGGGGGAGTCCCCCATGCTACAGAGGTGGATGCGGCTTCATGTCGCAGTTTAATTTGTGTTGTGTGTTGAATACTAACATTAGTTATTAAGTATATTGTTACTAACAAGAATATGGACCTGGTCCGAAATAAATGTTTATAATAATAATAATAAACTTGCCCCTTTTTCCCATGGGGGTAGGCAGAAACTGCAGAACGCCACCTGCTACGATTTTTACACACTAAGTATACTTTTGCTTCGTTTACGTTCATACTCGGTCTTTATTACGTAGTATACTGCTTGTTATTGTTGAGGAGCTCGTGGCTAAGTAATAACAACCGCACGGGTCGATCCATCAGGTTAAGCTACGCTTGCCGGGGCTGCTCCGTGGATGGGTGACCATCTTTACATATCGAGACTCCTCCGTACCTCGGAAAGCACGTTAAGCTGTTGGTCCCGGCTGTCATTTTGTGGATCTTTGACAGTCGTTACGGGTCGTCAGAAACCCGAAAGTCTGACAACCAGTCTTGCCAAAGGGTATCGTATTACCCAGTTCCTGTGTTGTGGAGGTCAGATAGGCAGTCGCACCATGTAAAATACTGGTATTCAGCTGCATCCGGTAAGACTGGAAGCCGACCCCAACTTGGTTAGGAAAAGGGTAGGCAGATGATGACTGCTTAATATTATTGCTTAAGAATCTTATTATAGTGTTACGATTAGTTGTCCTACAAGACGTGTAATTCGAGCTTTGCCATTTCAGGGTATTATATTTTAATAATTAGAGCCCATGTAATAATAGTAATAGTTTAGTGTCACAAAGAAACATACATTAGTATACACTGATTAATAACTACGCTGCAGAAGTCTGTATACAGATATTGTGAGCCCTGCCTCTTAAACTAGGACACCCTGTATATTATGAGACAGTCTTCAGCTGTGAGGTTACTTAAAATTATGGATTATACAACTGCGGACTGTGCCAACCTATTGTTCGTGTTATCAGTTATATATATATACTTTTATTTTTATACATATTATATTCTTTAAAAAAAGAATAAATGGGGAAAATGTACATTGTTCACTCTGTAATGTGTACATACATATTGTAACGAAATAAATAAACAGACTTCGTTGAACACGTATAATTTTTGTAATATAAATATAGAAAGACACTTTTTACAAAAAATATAAAAAAGGTGAATATGAAATATAATTTAGTCGCGGCTATGGAGACAGTGGTGCCGAATCAAGCGTAATTAGGTTAAGGAAAACTTTCGGGATAGAACTCTTAGGTAAATTTAGTTACGCGTGGGAGTTCGGTGTGTATCAGCGATTGCAAAAGCTTATAAAAACCATAACTTACTAGCGCAAACGCAACGCATCGAATAAGGAACCGCAACCGAAGGTTGACCTAATGCCAGCTTAGTCTAATTTGCATACGAGATTATTTACGCGTAAAAAATAAACTTGAACGTATTTGAACTTGAAGGGAAAACTTGAAGGGTTTACAGCAGCTGCAGTTTGCAATGCAACGTGGAAGAATCCGAGAAAACGGCGCTTCGCAGTGGATAAATAAATAGTTAATAAGTCACGAGGTGGTTAGTTCCTGGACCGTGCGGTACGTCAAGAGGCGGTATTCCTTGTACGTGGCACGGCGCTCAGTCAACTGCGCCGCCGGGGCGCCTGATCCAGGATTATGGCGAAACGGGGAAACGAGGTGGGTTCCCAATACCCCACCGATAAAGGCCAAAATAGGCCTTTTCACTGGTTTTTAACCGTAAAACAAGGAAACGTGGACACAACAATAAAGACTATAATTAAATAATTATATTGCAAATCTTTCAGCATAGTACGCCGGGAATTACTTGAAGAATTAGAGCTCTTGCGTTCATGAGAAAAAACCGCGACTCACGGCTGCCAATAAAAAATTCTTCATCTTTCTTCACGTCAGATTCAAATTCAAAAAAATTGAAATTATCTTACGATTAAAAACGACAACATCGATGGCCAGCGAAGTAAAAAAGTTTTAGGCTCGAAGATTTTATGCAGGGTAATACTGCAGTACCCCCTTTCCAACAAAAAAAAAAAAATATCGATAATGGCGATAAAAATAACTAAAGGAGTAACATCCCTAGAAACGAACGACATAAGGATGACGTCACTAGAGGAAGGTAGAGGGGGGTAGCAGCATCAGGAGAGAAGGGAGCAGCTCACTTGAGAGAACTAGAAGAGAAATAAAACTATTAACACCTAAATAACCTATAGGTAACCTAGCCTAAACTAATGACTAACCTATTCTATCTTAACAGACCATCGAAGTGCAAAAGGCCTCCAGATGTGCCTGCTAAACCTACGCAGGACCTATCGGGAAAGGTATACAATAACTAAGGATAGAACAAGAGGATTAAGAATTCAAAATAAACAAAAGGACAACACTAGTTGAAAGAAATATAATATATACATCGAGGTCAAAAGGGGTTGACATCAGGTTATAAACAAGAACCTAAGTCCAAAAGGAAGAACATCAAGCTATAAAGAGGAGCCTGAGTCCCAAAAAAAAACCCCAGTCTAACAAATAAGGGACTTCAACCTTATATTTAATGACCCTAAGTCTACATCATAGTCCGACTTTCAACTAAGTTAGGGCTTAGAGTCTGACTAGTGTGATGAGTAGGATTAGAAGGTGCGTTTTGCCTCCGGGACATGCCCAGAGGTCAAACACAACCCTCTTGATCGTATCAGTCGGATAAATTATAATTAAGTATGTTATGGAATAGAGGAACAGAACTCGTCTTCACCGCGGTCGGGTAGAGAGGAAATAAACGACTGCTGGCGATAAAACACTATCCAAGCACTATCCAAGCTCTAGTGATAGAGAATAAAAGCGAAATGTTTACAAGGTGCCCCGCAAGCTTCCTTGCAAAAAAATAGCGTTTCGAGAATGTTCTAAGTTAGTTATTACATTTTAAAGGGATCTGCTTACCATTTTCAGAATAAACGTATTAATTATTTGTAGTAATTTTATAAATTGACAACGGCAACTAGAAAGACATGACATAATGTAAGAAAAAATGTCAGTTATACGAAATGAAGGTCGCATGGCATGGCCGATTAAAATGAGTCCCTACCTAAAAAGTTCTGAAATAATTTTTGAAATTTATGTAACAAAAAATATAGAACGACTAGTGTATTTCAGTTGATGAATAAAGAGGAAAGGCAATCATTTCAGGATATCTTTTATGTGGTACTGTCCTGAATGGACGGAATCACAGTCCTTGAGAACATACGTGGTTCTAGAGATGACTCTGGTTACACGGCTCTTAATAAAACGGGGCGCTAATTTTCCAGAGAAATAGTCTGACCCCGAAGACCTAGAGAAATTTCGTCTCCATACAACGTCACCGAGGTTGAGGGTGATAGCCGAACGGTTGGTGTTATAAGATCGGGAATTTCGGAGGAAAGCTATGGATAGATTATCGGCGACCTTAGCATAAACCTCGGCGAGGGAAGATAGATTAGACGCGTGCTGGGACCGACTCTCGGCTAAATTGGTGCTTCGAGTCTGACTATGCGCACGAGCGGGATCTATAAGGACTTCCCTACCGAACATGAGGAAGTTAGGCGTAAAATCAGTAGCCAAGTTAATGCAGGAGTTGAGATATAATTTGACTTTGGGTAATAATTTCGCCCAATTTCTCTGGTTTTCACCAACCAATATGCTCAGACACGTGACGACGCTTTGGTTATAGCGTTCTACGGTATTGGCCTGTGGCGTATAGTAGGGTGTATACATTGGTGAGTCGATGTGAAAGGACCTAAGAAAATTTAAAAAACGGTTGCTACGAAAAACGGTAGCGTTGTCGCAAAGAATCGCCCGTGGCACTCCGAAGTTAAAAAATATCTCGGATTCCAGGGCTTTAATTAGGGAACTTGCGTCTACCTTTTTTAGAGGAATCAACCAGACATATTTTGAAAACACATCGACCATTGATAGAATATATCGATAGCCATAGTAGGCGATAGGCAACGGACCAATTACGTCTATGGAAATAAGCTGCAGGGGTAAAGAAACTTCCTTTGGATATCTCATCTGTCCACGCGGTTGGGTATTGGCGATTTTGTAGGCTTTGCAAACGTCGCATTGTCTCAGTGTTTCGGTGACGTCGCGAAACATATTCGGCCAATAGTATAGTTCCTTGATCTTAAGGTAAGACTTGGTAACGCCGGGATGTATGGAAGGGAAATTGTTGTGCACTTCCCAAATGGCGTTGGGAACTTTCTCAGCCGGCAATACGACGCGCCAGGGATCAGATAATAAAGGGCTGGAGATGGGCATCCGTCTCAAGAGCACCCCGTCCTGAATGGCGTAAGCAGGAAACATTTGTGGCGTGTCGCGTGCGCCTACATATATCCTTTTGTACCACCTATCGGTAGTATGTTCAGGACCTTGGTCGAACGTAATAGGGCTAGTATAGATCCTGGATAGAGCATCCGGGACGACATGTTGTGTTCCCTTGCGGTGGATGATATCGAAGGTATATTGTGAAATGACGGTGGCCCATCGAGCTAAACGCCCCGATGGGTTGTTTAAAGTGAGCAGCCATTTCAGAGCCATGTGGTCGGTTATAACCGAAAATTTCATTCCATCTAAATAGCAGCGGAAGTGCTTTATGGAATCCAGAACAGATAGGAGTTCGCGTTCAGTGGTGCTATAATTGCGCTCCGCTCTGGAAAATAGGCGGGAGTAATACGCAATGGGATGTTCTACACCGTCAACGTTTTGAGATAGGACCGAACCGAGACCGACAGCCGAAGCATCGCACTGCAATATGAATGGCTTGGCAAAATCAGGGCAAGCCATCACTGGAGTGTTGACTAATGCTTCTTTCAGCTTAAAAAATGCCTGTTCGGCAGCCTCGTCCCAATTTATAGGATCGCGACCCTTCCTCTTTCCAATAAGAGCTGTAAGAGGAGCAATTATGGACGAGAAACCATCTACAAAACGCCTATAGTAAGAGCACATTCCTATAAAGCCGCGCAAAGATTTAGCGGTAGTAGGAGTGGGGTAATCGCGAATAGCTTCCAGTTTACTGGGATCAGTCTGGAGCCCTTTTTCGTTGACGATGTATCCCAAGTATTTTAGCTCACTCTTACAGAATTCACATTTTTTTAAGTTTATAGATAAACCGGCTTCTTTGAGGCGGTTTAGCACCTTCCTAAGGAGTGCAAGATGACTGTGGAAATCCTTAGATATCAAAATCAAATCGTCGACGTATCCGAAAACACAGTCGTCGCTGGTAGAAGTGTATTCGAAGTTAACGATAATATCAGTTAGGCGTTGCATTTCTGAAGCAGCGTTTGTGAGCCCGAATGGCATTCTGACGAACTCGAATAAACCGCGTTGGGGAATTATGAAAGCGGTTTTCTCACAGCTCTCGTTATCCGCGAGAGGAATCTGCCAGAAAGCACTCCTGAAATCGAGAGAACTTATATATCTCGCACCACGAAGATTGTCAAGGATATCTTGAATACGAGGTAGAGGATACGAATCCCTGATGGTTACACTATTTAATTTACGGCTGTCGACACAGAAGCGAACAGACCCGTCCTTTTTTGTAACCATTACAACAGGACTGGCCCAAGGAGAACGAGAGGGACGGATAACACCTAATTCTAACATCTTATCAATTTCGTCGTTAAGAATTTTTAATTTGACCGGTGAAAGAGGGTAAAATCTTTGTCTAATTGGCATTCCTGTTGTATTAATTTTGTGGGAAAGCCAAGTAGTTTTACCGAGCCCAATCTTATCAGACGAAATAGCCTCAAATTCGTCAATGACGCGTTGTAGACCTCGCTCTTGGTCGGGTAATAGGACATTGCGGGGATGTACATATCGATCTTTATTTACACAAGAAACCAGAGGCGGAGAATGGTTAAAAGCGGGAAGGTACATATTGCCTTTAATATTTTTATTAAAAGCCTTACTAAAAACTGAAGTTAAACCGAATTTATTCCAGAATTCTATACCTAAGATAATTGAAGACGTAGTAGAACGTGCAACTAAAAATTCATGCGTGAAAGTTGTACGGTTAAATTGGACCGGGAGACAAACACTCCCTAAAATATCGATGGGTGAATTGTTGGCGGAAATAACCCGCGGACACGAAACATTGGAAATCCGAGATATACCTAGTTCCTGAATGAGGATATCACTAATAAGAGACATCTGTGCGCCTGAGTCCAACAAAGCCCTAATGGGGCGATTACATAGTAATATTTCAACGAATGGTCGGTTGTCTGATGAATCGTTGGCTATCACCGGTGACACTGTACGGGATGAGGCGTGTCGCCGATGGTCTACACGTTTTTTGGATTACAGTTTGGACAATCCCGGGTAATTACACCAGGAGTGCGACATCTAAAACAGAGCCTACCAGGGAAATCTGGACAGTTACGATACGAATGTCCGTCCTTTCTACATTTAGGACATAACTGTATCTCAGAAGAGACGTTGGACACCGACTTCGACGCTCCTGGCAAGAAGCTCTCAAAATGTGACGCCATATCAACAAGCGACTCTAAATCATGGAATTTGTGGATTGACAAGCAAGGGAAAAACCTAGGGTGCATATTGTGCATAATAATATCAAGTAAATTAGAATCATGGATGGGACTGGCTAAGCGATCGTTAAGATATGAGACCTGGATGACGAAATCCCTGACCGATTGGTCTGATTTCTGTCTCATGTTTCGAACCTGTTGTTCAGTTTTGAACTCAAAATCTATGACTCCGAATGTCTTCACGAAAGACTCCTTAAGTTTTGTATATGACAGGAGTGGGTGGCGAATGGACCTAAAATATTTCAGTGCAGCTCCTGACAAAACTTCATGGAAGCGCTTCAACAGATAATGATCAGATATATCATCCGCTTCCTTACATTCATCTATCGAGAGAAAGAATTCACGGACGCAGGTGTTCCCAGAAAAGTCAATTTTCCACTTCGTGAGAGATATTTGTTTACGGGGATAAGATGGACATTCGTCGGATTTGATCGGGGATGGTAAGCCTGATGACTCAGCAGTCCTAGGTCTCCTAGGTGGGATTGGGGGGGGCCTAGAAATGATAAGGCTCTCTCCATGGGCGGTTTCACCAATGGACGAATCCTCGTCGGCCATGCTGGATCACGGAAATCACACAAAAAAACGGAACGAAGATAGCTGGACTAAGGAAAAAACAAGCTAGACATCTAGCAGAAAAATCAGACACACAAACGCTTACCTTGAACACGAAGCCTATTACGTTCACACCACAGACGCACACTACAGGGAACTAAATACAACTACTACAAGAGATAAATAAAATTCAGGATTGATATATATTTGATGGGACGAAATGAAAGATTGGTCATTCAATATGGTTACAAAATAATTATTTTAAATAACATTGCACACACATCACATTAAGAATATACATAAACTTCATTTGACCAGCTTGCCGTTCAAATATTCATAAGTCGTTCAGCAAAAGCAGGCATCCGTGGTGAGAAAAGAAACTAATGATTTCTCTGAAAAATAAATAGAGATTAAAATTGCCCTGAAAGAGCACCACACACAAACTGACAAAAAAAATATTTAAGTATGCATAGGGATATCATAATTTACTTACTTTTAATTCGGGCGCCATTTGTAACGAAATAAATAAACAGACTTCGTTGAACACGTATAATTTTTGTAATATAAATATAGAAAGACACTTTTTACAAAAAATATAAAAAAGGTGAATATGAAATATAATTTAGTCGCGGCTATGGAGACAGTGGTGCCGAATCAAGCGTAATTAGGTTAAGGAAAACTTTCGGGATAGAACTCTTAGGTAAATTTAGTTACGCGTGGGAGTTCGGTGTGTATCAGCGATTGCAAAAGCTTATAAAAACCATAACTTACTAGCGCAAACGCAACGCATCGAATAAGGAACCGCAACCGAAGGTTGACCTAATGCCAGCTTAGTCTAATTTGCATACGAGATTATTTACGCGTAAAAAATAAACTTGAACGTATTTGAACTTGAAGGGAAAACTTGAAGGGTTTACAGCAGCTGCAGTTTGCAATGCAACGTGGAAGAATCCGAGAAAACGGCGCTTCGCAGTGGATAAATAAATAGTTAATAAGTCACGAGGTGGTTAGTTCCTGGACCGTGCGGTACGTCAAGAGGCGGTATTCCTTGTACGTGGCACGGCGCTCAGTCAACTGCGCCGCCGGGGCGCCTGATCCAGGATTATGGCGAAACGGGGAAACGAGGTGGGTTCCCAATACCCCACCGATAAAGGCCAAAATAGGCCTTTTCACTGGTTTTTAACCGTAAAACAAGGAAACGTGGACACAACAATAAAGACTATAATTAAATAATTATATTGCAAATCTTTCAGCATAGTACGCCGGGAATTACTTGAAGAATTAGAGCTCTTGCGTTCATGAGAAAAAACCGCGACTCACGGCTGCCAATAAAAAATTCTTCATCTTTCTTCACGTCAGATTCAAATTCAAAAAAATTGAAATTATCTTACGATTAAAAACGACAACATCGATGGCCAGCGAAGTAAAAAAGTTTTAGGCTCGAAGATTTTATGCAGGGTAATACTGCAATATGTACACAGTTTTAATCAGTTCATCCTTTTGTTTGGGTTTATTCCATCTCGATTATATTTGTGTCATTCACGCTCTCCAATAAAGCTTCACTTTGATTGCCAGCTCAATCAAATTATCGACTGCCAAAAAAGTCACCAGTGTGCGCCGATCGTGTGCCTGTAATCAATCGATTCCTGTATTTTTACCGGACTACGGCAAAACCATATGAAAGGATTATGTATTTAAAAGTTTACTAAAGTCTATTTTTCAATCTCGTAGACTAATTAAACATTTCAAGTGATTGTTGATTGTTTTTTCAATTTGGAGTTTGATATTTGCACCTGTCAAATTCTACGAGATGAAAAACAGACTTTAGCTACGCCCGTGCTTCGCATGCAATGGCAACATGTGAAGACATCGTCATTTCGGTAATATGTTAACTCACAGTCATGAGCATACATATATTACTGTGGACAGCTCGGGAATTTCTGATTTAATAATTAATTCATTAATATCTGTTATACTAACTATACTACTACTATTAGATATTTTTAATACCAGTGGGATGTCACATATATTTCTGCATCAGACCGGTTATACAGATGAAAACGGCTCGAAACATTTATCTGTCAGATATTTTTGCTGCAACATAATTTTATACAATTTATAGATTAAAAATATGTGTGGGGTCTTATTCATTCAAGGTTTTCCATTTTAGCTTATTATTTTATAATAATTAAAGTCGTTTCCATCGTTTTATTGAGTTTATTTAAGCTCAATTAATCAGTACTGCGCTCTCCAATAAAGCTTTACCCTGATTGCCAGACCTATCAAATAAAAAAAGTACGCACCGAGCCGCTGTAACCAAACAATCTATCTCGATTTTGAAAAATGCTGTGCACCCAATATATTTCCGTATTTTTTATGTAGAACTATGCTAAGTACCTAAAATAAAATCCTACATTTATTTGCATTGAAATTACCATGTTTAAATCTAACGAGGTAAGGCGAGGGAAGAATAGGAAATGGTAGTATGGTATTTTGGTATCTATGATATTTTAATAGTAATGGTATTTCCTACCGTGTTTCGCATTACAGTTTGAAATGCAAGACCCAGTAGAAAATACTGAACTTTACTATGAACAATGAGACGCAACACAATGCGACTACATAAGGGGTTGCCCGATTGGATGAAAAAGGTGGCTATAATTTCCATTGTATAATAGATATTTGAATTTCACGTGTTTTTTCTTATCGATACTTGTACAAATGAAGCAATTAGAACAAATAAATACCACTATCATTTTGATTAACTCCGATATATAATACCATAGAAGCCAGGCCACCAACGGCCTATATTTGTGTTTTGGCTCTTTGAGCCTAACACAACATAAATCACAGTAATTGTACTAGTAAGATATTCACACAATAATAAAGCTATTGTTATAAATCCCACGCGTTTAGAATATGTCAAATTTTGATTATCAGGGGCGTGTCAAGTGTCACCGCAGGCTTATTCATTCGGAACTACGTGTCCCTTTGAATAAAAGCCTGCCGCTTAAAATGTCATTATGAACAGCCTTGAACTGTATTTTCGAAATAATTAATCTGTGAAGACCTTATAACACCACATATTACACCATAATGTGTCAGAATTGATTTGATTTGATTTCTAATGGACACAAAATCACACAACCCATAATTATTATGATAATATCATCAAAGTAGGCGAGCACATATTTTATCATGCCATGCGTGTAATCATTAAAACTGATCATGATTACACGGAAATATATCATGCTATACTACTACTGCTATACTAGATATATTACACTTGCGTTTATCTTAAAGGACACATAGCACTAAAAGTTTGTGTACACTGTTACCTGATAAAACGCCTTACACAAATCTACATATTACTCTCACCGTTAACGATCACGTCCGAAATACATAAAATCGAAATTTTGAAGTAAAGTACTGTTAGATACAATTATGTAACACTAAACTTTTCATGAGTCAAAACGTCTTGTATTTCAAATACAAAATCATCAAATAAGTTTTAGGTGAGTAACCTTTTAAGTATCTTCAGTCAAGTTTCAATAAATACAAGAAGCCGAAAAGTACTTCTACGAAATTATATCACCAAAGAACAAATTCTCTATAATAGGTCTGACTTTTTATGGAATTATTATTAGTTTAATTTTTTTTTGTGTACTTAAGTATATAAATAAATTCAAATCCAAATCTTTAATTCAGACCAAGAGATCCATAAGTGTCGCTGTCGTTTCCAAGGTCATAATGGCCTAGTGGTTGAGACCTCGCCTCTCGTGCACGAGTTTGTGGGTTCAAATCCGGGCATGTATCAATGTGACTATTTCAATGTATTATACAGTCGTAGTCAAAAGTATCAATTTGTTTGTTGCACTAAGTGTACAAGCGCAATCTTACTCGCTATACGCCAAAACCTCGTCAAGTTACGTACCGGAAACATCGTAAAGTAACTAATAATTAATAATTATAATTCTGAAATCACTTATCCGCCTTGAGCAAGTGTGGTGATGCATGCTCTTACTTTCTCTTTATGAGAAGAAACCTTTGCCCTGCAGTAGGACTAGGACAATGGTATTACACAGGGTGTTACTGTAAACACCGTTATCCTTGAAACCAGTGGTTTGGTTTCATTTATAGAACGTAAAATCAATGGAAAAATATAACTTTTTTTTTTTAAAGAAAATCTACATTTTTCCCCAAGACTATTTCACCCTACACTCAAGGACAACTGCATACTGTATATGTATAAGTGAGTAGTGTATAAGTGAATTATTTTAGGAGCTCGTGGCTTAGTAATAACAGCCGCACGGGTCGGTTCATCAGGTTAAGCTACGCTTGCCAGATTTGGTCCGTGGATGGGTGACCATCTTTACATATCGAGACTCCTCCATGCCTCGGAAAGCACGTTAAGCCTTTGGTCCTGGCCGTCATTTGTGGATCATTGACAGCCGTTACGGGTCGACAGAAACCCGAAAGTCTGACAACCAGTCTTCAGAGGTCAGTTAGGCAGTCGCTCCATGTAAAATACTGGTACTACAAATAATACTTATAAATACTGGTCGGCTTCCAGTCTAACCGGATGGTATTCAGCTGCATCTGGTTGGACTGGAAGCCGACCCCAGCATAGTTAGGAAAAGGCTAGGCAGATTGATTGATTGAAGTGAATTATTTTGATTTATGGACATTCTTGATGTGGTTACATATTAATTAATGAAGTTTCAACACTACTCATGCTTAGTCTCTCCATACCGTTTGAATGTAAGTACACCTGCATCACAGATGTCACCACCTACTGCTCTTAAAGATAGGAGCTATTTAGTTAATTTTACACGATAAGAAGAAAAATAACGAATATCTAACAAAAAACTATGCTCTAAGTATATTTGGGTGCTTAGCTATCAAACAAAACCTTGTGAGCAAGTATGTAACTAAGCGTTAAGTTTAAGTGAAGGCAATTATTAATCTAAAATAGCAACTAATTTAACCTTACACGTGTAAGCAATCTACTTAAAATACTGTTAAACAGCCCTTCATTTACACTTTAAATTAAGTTTCCACTTTTAAACGAAGAAGATGTGTCGTTTAGAAACTGTCCTCTAGACTGTATTTCGGCCATGGCGGACAACGGAGACTAAAGTCTGTTTTTAATCTCATACTCATTTGACAGATGCAAATGTCAAACTCCAAATTGAAAAAACAAACAACAATCACTTGAAATTAGTCTACGAGATTAAAAAATAGACTTTAGCCTTCGGCGCGGGAGATATTATAGTTCACAAATGTGTGCGCAGACACAGGTGCGCTCTCTCTTTTCTCTCATAGTCCGATGGGACGGCAATCCAACACGACCGGAGAGAGATCAGGCGCAGGAGCAACGAGCTTTACGTGCTTTCTGAAGTACGGGGCTATCACAGCGCCAATACTCAAACTCGGGGCTGTTACTAAGAAATTTTTAATGGAAAAAGCCAAAAACACAAACGTATAGTAGTATAGTATCGTATCGTATAGTTTAGTATAATCTCTCTCATAGAGACGTGGTCAGGGTCACGTTACGTTTCTGTCGCACGTTTTGTCGACACGTTTTTAAGACTGCTACAGTTTGTCCTATGTAACTGAAAACGTGGTATATTGACTGGAAATCTGAAGTTCCGGTTCTGAAGCGAGGAATATTTCATTTGAAAAATATGGGCTGTCGATGAAAATAACAAGGAATTCGAGACAAATTCTTCCTTGACGTTATTCGGCTGGATAGGTTATTTTTGGTAGATACCGAAAGGCTTGAATTAAAAAAAGAGCATGATCAATATTATATAACATGTCACTAGTCTGCCATAAATAGGCTGAATCTAAACAACACTTAGTGCGATGGGAAATCTAATCTGAAGCTCGATCAATTATTTTGAGATCATTGAGATCACATCACACGTGTACACATACACACCTCATCATTGACTGTTTAACTTTTTATTTTTGTTTGTTTATCTTTTTATTTTTAATTGTTTAATATTTTTAGTATTCGTTCAGTGCAATTTAGGTTCTATTTAGCATTATGATTCACAACTCTGGTCCCCAAGATTCAGGCACCGCCTAGCTTGGGGATCGCCATTAAAATCAAAATGAAGATCGCTAACAGTTACAGACCAACATTAAGTTAAGCTAATTATGAGGTAATAACTGTAACATTGGTTGGTTTTTTTATTAGGCCACAATTCTGCTAAAGCATCACGTTAACTTTCACTGTAATTGTGTGTTAATCTGCTCGCTATTGTATAATAAATGAAGGTTTACGTTGTTTATATTCGTACTCTTGGGTAATTCAATATCCCCCTTTAATACTCTCTTTGGGTAGTGTATTTTGAGTAAAAGTATATTTATGTATGACCTTGTTTCCATTCCAATTTCAATCATGGGAGTTAATCGATATTCTTGCCTTCAAAGACAATGAACTACTACTTACCTACTCACTTTTAATCTTTTCATTATGCCATTTTTTTTTATCCATGGCAGTCGTGAACTGCTTTGTTCTGATCTATTTGCACTCATTGTTGCACGGTTTAAAATTCTCGTTCCAGTTTTATTTTCGATTCGTTACGAGCCCTACACAAAGGCTGATAAGGATAACAAAGGCTTTTTACCATACGCCGATTGTATATACTTTTTTGAAAATGCCAGGCATTCCACGTTTGTTGGTTAACTAATTTCTCGCAAACTAATTGAAAGGTGCTGGTTGTGAAACACATGTTTAATTACATGTATTATGAAATAACTGATGTTTTGTACACGATTATAAAGAAGTATAGAAAATTTAATGTTGCGCCTACCCCAAATAAATTTGGGTTATGGGCCAGATAATGATGACGATGACATGTTTTGTACACGACATGTTTTTGACAAGTCTTTTACACATCATCAAACTCCAAACAGTCAGTTCCTACTAACAATGACGTTCCAAATTCAGAGGCAATTTCATTTATTAAATCATAATGGCTCGGCAGTCAATTGTCTGTGTTGACGGACCAATGAATGGAGTAATGCACGTTGAGCATGGTACAACGTGATCCATTGTTTGTATTCTATAAATATAGTGACGAATAAATTATGAATATCTAGCAATGTAACAGGACAGTCAGACTTATAACACGTTTTTCATCGAATACATGCTTTAGTCATTTGAAAATGGCTGAAATTCTCGTAATGCGCTATTGAAAAGAATTCGTTGGAATTTGTAGAATCTAATAACTAGAGATGGGCCGACTAGTCGGGAAAGCCGACTTTTCGGCATCATTTGTAGTCGGCGACTATTCGGCAAAATATGCCGATTATAATCGGCGCTTATCAAATGAAATAAAACAAATACTTGTTTCATAATGAGTACTTCAATTCAGTTTTTGTTTCTTCAACATCTCAAAACCACCCTTACAGCCAGAACACATCTTCTACTGTAGATATAGGCACTATCAACATTACTTTTGAACAAGTATTAAATGAATTAAAAAAGGTTAATATTAAAAAAGGTGCAGGATCCGATGACCTTCATCCAATTTTCATATCCAGGTGCGCTGAGGTACTTGCAAGACCAATAACCTTAATATTTCGCACGTCTATTGAAACTGGAGTGTTTCCTAATAAATGGAAAAAATCTATTATCACTCCTATACCCAAAAACAATAAAAAAGATATTGTAACTGAATACAGACCGATCTCTAAATTGTGTGTTCTGGGAAAAATATTAGAAAAAATTGTAACATCTCAAATATCATTCGCTTTTCGTAATCACATCTCTCAGCAACAGCACGGTTTCTTTAAAAAACGCAGCGTAGATAGTAACATGCTAAATTTCTCGGATGTTCTAGTGAACGCTATGGATAAGAATCTACAGGTGGATGTCGTGTACACCGACTTTTCGAAGGCTTTCGATAAACTTAACCATGATATGCTAATTCAAAAACTAGCGAGAGCCGGTGTGCATGGCAACTTACTACGATGGATTCAATCTTATATAAAAAACCGAAGTCAGGCGGTCTGTGTAAAAGGTTATTCATCTCAATTCCTCCCTGTTCCCTCTGGAGTTCCCCAAGGTTCCCATTTGGGACCCTTGCTCTTTAGCCTCTACATTAATGACATAGGAACCATATTTGACCACAGTTATCACTTACTTTACGCTGATGATACAAAAATATTCCGAGTGGTTGAATCCGTTAGAGATTGCTCTAAATTACAAAGTGATTTAATAAATTTGCATAATTACTGTACAACGAATCAACTCTATCTCAATATAGATAAATGTTTCATCATATCATATACGCGGAAAACTCACCCATTAAATTTCAACTACGCCATAAATGGCTTAATTCTTAATAGAGTTTCCACAATTAGAGACCTAGGTCTCATTATGGACTCCAAATTAACATTTACCCATCATATAGACCACATAGTTGGCTCCGCATTTCGTAGCCTAGGATTTATTTTACGGATTAGTAAACCTTTTAAAAATGTTATCACTCTAAAAATTCTTTATTTTTCATTTGTCCGGTCTATTTTAGACTTTTGTAGTACTGTATGGAGCCCATGTTTTAACATACATATAAATAGGATAGAAAGGATACAAAAAAAGTTTTTAAAATCGCTTAACTATCGCAATAATATTTATGACACTGCATATGAAGATGGAATGCGTAGGCATAAACTGATAAGTCTACGTAACAGACGTAATATGTTCGATATTATTCAATTGTTCAAAATTTTAAACTCACTGACTGATTCACCATTATTACTTGGAAAAATATCACTAAAAGCACACGCTCGCCTACCCGTACGCCCCTCACGTACAACACCACTTTTTGTTCCTCCTCGGCTAAATAAAAAATACACTCGTAACTCATTTGTATATCGTTCCACTAACAATTATAATAGAGAATTTACAGACATAGACCTTTTCAACATTTCTCTTAATAGCCTTAAACTAAAACTTAAAAATAGATTATCACTTAATTGAAACTTACCTTTTCACTTTGTCCACCTTCACTTTACTCTGTACACTTTGGATATAAATATACATACCTATTTCAGTTAACGTAGGTTCTGACAAAAAAAAAATGTACTTCTCGTGCGTCTTTCCTTGTTAGGAGCTGATTATACTTACTTTAATTATATCACATTGTCGGCACTATAGATCTATTGTAAGAAACCAATTGTATGAAGAATTGTATTGTTTGTATATGACTGTTTGATGCCAAAATAAAATAAAATAAAATAAATAAATAAAATAATTTGATAATTTCTAAACATTACTTACTTAGATAATTTCTAAACATTACTTACTTAGCCGTTCCCCGACACGACGACGCTTATGGATCAAAATATTACCTACAACTGTTATATTAATTAAACCAATACCTACATATTATTTTTTTGACTTTTATTAGTCAAATAATGTCACTGTTAGGAATTTCTGGTATTAGCTTAGACGTGGTGCCTTTGGCTGTAGATCGCAGACTGCTTGTGACCTTCGATGTTAGATCGAAGGTCACAAGCTAATTGGTTTCAAAGTCTCCGCACATTTTTCAGATTACGATACCGCATATAGGTAGGTTTAAGGTAGGAAGAGCTCATGGCTAAGTAATAACAGCCGCACGGGTCGATCCGTCAGGTTAAGCTACGTTTGCCGGGGTTGGTCCGTGGATGGGTGACCATCTTTATATATCGAGACTCCTCCGTTTTTTTTTTGAGGGTGGGAAGTCATCCAATGACTTCTCCCGCTCTGGGCGGAGCGGAAGGGCGTGTCAGACTTTTACTGACTAAAACCCACACGTGTTCCTTCAGTTGCCTGTTGCCAAGGTCCTGGTGTCCCTTTCTGACTAACCCGCAACCCTGGCAGGGACCCGCAACCCTGGCAGGACACTCCTCCGTGCCTCGGAAAGCACGTTAAGCCGTTGGTCCCGGCTGTCATTTGTGGATCTTTGACAGTCGTAACGTCGTCAGAAGCTCGAAAGTCTGACAACCAGTCTTACCAAGGTATCTTATTACCCGGTTACTGGGTTGTGCAGGTCAGATAGGCAGTCGCTCCATGTAAAATACTGGTATCTGCATCCGGTTAGACAGGAAGCCGACCCCAACATAGTTGGGAAAAGGCTAGGCAGATGATGATGTAGGTAGGTATTTAACTATTTAATCGTGTATTTATTTGAAGTATGAATTAATCTTATTGTAGAATTTGAGAGCATACAACTTACTATGTATAGTCAGCCTAAAATGTTCCCACTGCTGAGACACAGGCCTCCTCTCTGTGTGATTAATGAACTTATTAATTAATAAATTAAAGTTAGAAAAGGATAAAATCACGTGAAACACGTTATGTTTTTTTCTTTTGTTAAACGCACTACCTACTTAATGTAATGGAACCCGATTAATCAAATCAATCAATGCCAGCCTTTTGGGCACCTTTCCCATTGACAGCGATTCGGACGAATTCTTTGATGCTCAATGAGCCCCTCCCTTTTATTTTTTCTTTTTAATTTTGTTATACAGGGTGTTAGGGTAAACACCGTTATCCTTGCAACCAGTGGTTTGGTTTCATTTATAGAACGTAAAATCAATGGAAAATTACAACTTTTTTTTTCATTTTTTTAAATCTGCATTTTACCACAAGAGACGCAAGTTCGTTGCCCTAGCGCATAGGACAACGAACTTGCGTCTCAACACGGGCGGGGGGTACGGGATGTGACCTGACCGGCCGCGAGCACGACCCCTCCCTCAGTCAGTCAGCTGTTTCGCTAGAGAGCACGGTGTCGGATAGAAGCTTTTTAAAATCTTTTAATGAAAATGACGTTTTTTTTTTGTTGTGTTCGGTCATTTACTTTTACATTTAAGTCAACTACCCATGGTTTGAATGACAAGAGTGTTTACCCTTACAGCCTGTATATGTAATTGTTTTTTAGTTAATTTAGTTATAATAAGTTACCTAATGTATATATTTTACCATTAAAGCTTACGATAGAATCATAAAAAAAAAAAAAAAATCATTACCCAAAAATATGTATTTATGTAAAGTCATCATAAATACTTACATGTTTTAATATAATACTTACATATTACGTACCTAATACTTAATAACAAAAATGCAAAAGTAAGCCTTCGTTTTTCTGTATATTTTTACTACATGTAACTTGTAGGTAGACGTTTTTGAAATTACGCTGTATTATAAGACTGTTTTTCATCTGTCACCTCACACCTCAGGTCCAGTTGAAAACCAGCGTCAGGCACTAGCTGTCTGGCATTTTTGCTGAACTGGGCCTATTTAGCGCAGCCGCGAGGCACACTTTTTTTTTTTTTTTTTTTCTAGGTACCTACACTTTGAAATTGTTTCTTTTTTTTTTTTTTTTTTTTATTCGTTTACATTTAGTTACATTATGTTGTGTGCCTTGTCTGTGCTAAATAAATGTATTTTCTTTCTTTCTTTCTTTTCTTTAAATTAACTCTAAAATCTTTTGTGTCGCCCAACGCAATAGGTTTTTAGGGTAGGAAGGTTTTATATGTATAAAAGGTGACAAGAAATGAATAAATGTATGTGTATGTGACGCTTAATCTCCCCCCAACTTGTTATTTTCGTTTGCCCACTAACAACAAATAACAACATTATATGCATTTTATTTCTTTCTAAATTAAACTTTGTACATACGTCTTATGAAGTAACTAGCTGTGCCCCGCGGTTTCACCCGCGTAGATCTCGATCTCGTGGGAATGTAGGGATAAAACGTATCTTATGTCCTATTCCAGGTCATGGTCTACCCGTGTGCCCATCCTCTCCTCTCTAGAGTAGGGAACGTCGCGGAGGCGCGGCGCCGCCGCCGGCGTCGAACGGTTCGCCTATTGCTTTTTTATTTATACTCGTAATAACTTCGAAATTAAATGTCCGATTCGAATGAAATAAAAAGTATTTTACTGCTACATAAATACCCTTGATGTTAAAACTATTTATTTGAATAAGAATTAATATTATGTAGATAAAACCCCTTCGCAAATAATGCAAGAATTTCGAACAAATTTGATTACCATAAAAAAGGTTATAGTGAAGTGAGTCAATCTTAAAAGATAGACATAAGCTGTCGCGGACTTTTTTTTAGAACTTTTAAAGAGAAACAATTCCATCATACATGATATTTGCGTAACTTTAACCGTTTACGCAGCGCACGCAACAGAAGCTCTCAAAAAGGATTAATTTTTCCCGTTTTTGCAACATTTTTCATTTATGCTCCGCTCCTATTAGTTGTAGCGTGATGTTATATAGCCTATAACCTTCCTCGATAAATGGACTATCTAACACAACAATATTTTTTCCATTCCAACCAGCAGTTCCTGAGATTAGCGCGTTCAAACAAACAAACAAACTCTTCAGCTTTATAATATTAGATGACGTTTTCCAGACGAATTCCCAGTCTTTTACAAAAATTTAAATCAAATAAATCCAATAGTTTAGTCACTATAGCTCGTCAAAGATTGACGAAACCCATATAGGTATAGTCGGCCCACCAATACAGTTTGTTTGAAAAAATCACGTTTTCAATTTCGATATTAGGATATTTTTGAGTTACTGTTTTCATTTACTGTCGTATCAATGTCGTTTCCACAGTGTATACAGGATCAAATTAAATTAAATAGTGAACCTCCGCAGACGCGATGGGTATCAATTATTATAAACACGACAAAATAAAAATAAAAAAGATTTGTTGATATTTTTTGGGGTTGTTGTTTCTTGAAGTATGAGTTGAGAAATTGTTGTTTTTGTTGTTTCATTCAGGTACCTAATTTATGTTTTATATGTTTAGAATATCGTTACGGTCGTTATCTCGTCTGCCGAGTTTGTGCTAGACAATTTATTATGACCCTGTAATGTCAACACTAGACCTAGAAGCTTAATAATATGATGTTATTTGTCTTGTTCCAGTTATGGACACCTCTGAACATAATCTTGTTCAACCTTGTGTGCTCAGACTTCTCGGTGTCTGTCCTGGGCAACCCCTTCACCCTCATATCAGCACTCTTCCATCGATGGATCTTCGGGAAGACCTTGTGTGTTCTCTACGGGTTCTTTATGGCTTTATTAGGTGAGTCTCTGATTTCTGTACTAAAGTGGCGGCATCTACAACCCCACATGCAAACTACGCATTACACTGATGTCTCGCAAAATCCTGCATCGCGCAAACAATGTACGACGCGCGACATGCATATATACAAGGTCCCAACATTAATGGTCAGGCAGTAGCCCAACAGACACACCCGTCTGGTCTTGAAACTGGAACTTTAGAAATACTACTAAATACATTACGAATTACACTACCCTACACTTTGAAATTATTTTTTTTTTTTACTTGTAGTTACATTGTATTGTGTGCCCTGTCTGTGCTAAATAAATGTTATGTTCTTTCTTTCTATTTATTTTAATGGCCGATCCGACTTATTTACGCCATTTTAAGGCGCTGACAAAAGAAAAAGTAGGAATTTCATTTAAAAAAAAAAAATTGTGAATAAATGCATGTTAATCTTGAACTTATATTTCTCAAAACTTGGTTGCCCAAAACACGTTTAAAAAAAAAATCTTGATACAAATTAACGGTAAACTGATCTTTTACCTTGAGTTCGAATCCAAAATATCTGTATTAAATATCAGCGTACGTATTTTAGATTAAAAACTAATGAAAAGTAATGCGTTAAATTGGAAATGGTTTGTTGCACTTCATAATTTAACATAAAGTTGCGCCACATCCTGTCACATATGGCTTTTGAACGTTTTAAGATTGTTTGAAATCTATGTAACATTTCAGGCACATAATAATAAACTTTTTAGTATTATCAACTTCTATTTTGTTCTAAGTATCACATGTTCATTTGTTTCACTGCAACAAGTTCGAAATATTTTAAGAAACAAAAAACACCTTCCCTTTTTCTACCCAATACAGTGAAAATGAGACTTTTTACTCCTAAAGGTAATATACGTATTAGTAAACATGAGTTTTAGGTCAAAAGGATACCATTCAGAAATGAGTTGTAATGTAATCTGACCCATGTAATATGATCCATGTCTAACCCCGTGGCCACGGGCTACATGATCAAGCGACACGCGTTTTGCGACAGCGGCTAAGGAGAAAACAAATGAAAGAAGTTGTTTAGAGCGCGCCACGAATCACTGCGACACGACGCTATGTGCGGAGCGACGACGAACAGAAACAAGTGACGCGCGCGCGTGTTGCTTAACGCAAGTCGCACTACTAAGTTGACTATGAAGGCTGACTATGAAGTATTAATGCCATCATTATTCCACTGCGAAAAAAGGATGGTGCTAGCGGCCTTGTTTAGCTCCGTTTCCCACTAACACGGGAAAAATGGTGGCATTAATACGTCGTGGTATAGGTGCAGGGCCTTATACAAATAGGATCATAGTGTGATTGCTTTTTCACACGTGCCGGTTGCCGGTGGTCGTCATCGGGTACCGTTATGGTGAAATGTTATAGCATATGTGGAAACTTTTACATGTATATCGGCCACTAGACTGTATGAAAAGGCTTGTACTATAAACAACACTTCAAAATTCGAACGTTGTAGAGGTTGAGTCAGCGATAATTAACGGTGCGATGGTGCTTGAAGCACCTTTGTAGTGTAAGGAAATCGGTTTATAAAAAAATCACCCCTAACTTTTAGGTTAATTATTTCGAACTGCGTACTCAGATTTTGGCTAGAAAAACAACGATTCTCAAGTTATAATGCCAATCAGTTTTCCGAGACAAAAAATCCCTTTATCCTTTTTAACATAATCAAGTTCCGTCTATGTATATTGTGCTAAATTCCATCAAAATTATTTCAATTATGTACGAAATATTAACGGAGACAGAGGAGAGAGATAATCATTTTCTCATTTCTCATCTAGAACTTCTATCGTACAGTAATTTGGCGAGACAAGACCCATTTACATGAAAAAATAAATAATTTGCGGCTCGAACTAACCGCACACGCTTACGAGAGCCTCGATCTTACTTAATGACAGAACTAGAGCACAGCCTCCTTATTAAGCCTCATGTTACGTGTTCTTTGTGGTTTCTAGCTCCCGACTGAAGGTGAAATTATCTTGGGTTATTCATTATCGCCATTAGCACACCTCCACCGCGAAATAACAGCATACAAATCGTGGAACCTGACTTGATTTTCGTACGTCGTTTTCGGGTGACCACTGAAAATCAGCGCTGTGCTGTGGGTCCCCATAGCGCAGCATTATGCTGAGTGGAAGCCTTCTTATCACAGTCATGACGTGATCTCATATTTGTAAATCTATTTTGTTTAATATAGCTGATTACTGTTATCTTTTAGTATGCACGTATTTCTGTGACAAATAAACCTATTTTTCTTTCTTTCTTTTCTTTCTTTTCTTTATTTTCTTTCTTTTCTTTCTATTCTTTCTTTTCTTTCTTTTCTTTCTTTTCTTTCTTTTCCTTCTTTTCTTTCTTTTCTTTCTTTTCCTTCTTTTCTTTCTTTTCTTTCTTTTCTTTCTTTTCTTTCTTTTCTTTCTTTTCTTTCTTATTACTCGAATCGGATGCTATGGTTTCGCGGCGGAGGTGTGCTACTGGCGTAAGGACGGTACTCACCGCGAACATTATTTTGCTAACATTCGTTGCGCGAGCTTTTGTTACGTAACGAACATTCAATCGCGAAACGAACATCGTACTCGAGCCGCTTCTTGAAAATTATTTTCTCGTTTTTGGATTCACGTACCTACTCTACCAAACTGTTCGTTTTGTGAATAAATGTTCGTCGCTAAAATGCTCGTGCAACGGATGAACGCTTAATATATTCACGAAGCGAATGCTCGTGGTGTGTATACGTACAGACCATATGAGAACGGATGTTCCTTGCATAATCAGCCTATAATGTTCCCACTGCTGAGACGATAGATGTCACATATTCTTCGAGTTTTTGGTTCTAGGACATGCCAGTTTCCTCACGACGTTGTCCTTCACCGTTTTGAGAGCAGTCGTGTTGAAATAATTTACACAAAGTAAAGCGCCTGTCTGGGTACGAACCTACGAACCACAATTCTTAAGTCGCGGCCGTTAATACTGGGCCACTACTCTGTACGCTCTGTATGCTGATGTTCCTTGAACTCCCTTAAATAAAAATTCTCGCGTATTCCAGGCACAAATAGCAAAATAGGGTTTCGGATCAATAAATCCATCAGCCTTGAAAAACAGGTTTTAATTTAACATCTGTTGCAAAATCATGACAATGGACTTGATTGACTATTGTCTTTTTAGTTTACCAATCAAAACAGTTTTTATTCGATTTAATTATAGATTTTCTGATTGTTGAGTATATATTTGCATTGTTAATCGAACCATTCAAAATAAATTCACAAAAACGCATTTACCTATCTCCTAGATAAACGGAATTCAGATGGTAATCTATCGCCTGTACCAACGTGTCAAATAATGCGAAATAATCAAATTAATATTTGGTTGGTTGGGGATGCTATAAACGCTACGATAACGGTGGAGCAGTCAGCAATAATTATATTCCGCCCAAACTGTTCAAACTGCCCGTTTCGATAATTGTGTGCGGCTTTTATTGGCAGCTAGTGCTTAATATTGTGCTAAGTGAAACGAGAGATATACGTCAAAAGAGTACTATTCCTGAAAATTAACAATTGTTTGTTACTATGGGATGAATTAATGTGAAGAACAGCTCTCAGCCGTCTTAAGGAAAAAACGCCCATCTAACATTGTATGAATCAATGATAATTATTTGCACATGTTACGTATGTATATGTCATCCAGCTTCAGCCTACAATATTCCCACTGTTGGGATACAGGCCTCCTCTCTGTGGGAGGGAGTGGACCGTAATCCACCACGCGGGCCCAGTGCGGGTTGGTAGATGTCACGTCATGTCTTCGAATTTCTGGTTGTAGGACATGCCGGTTTCTTCACCATGTATTTCTTTACCGTTTTGAGAGCAGTGGTGATGAAATAATTTACCCAAAGTAAAGCGCCTGTCAGGGTTAGAACCTACGACCCGCAACTCGTAAGTCGCGGCCGTTACTACTGGGCCAACACTGCTCTCTTGTAGTCATTCAAACATACGAATTTGTTAGCCTGATTAGCTTTTTGAGCTTTTCTGGGAACGGCTGAGTGAATTTCAAAGGGCCTTTATATAATACACTATAATATATTACCAAACCAGATTTTAGGATAAAATAGATTATCCTATTTCAAAATCAACCCACTTAGCCTAAGCTGGGGTAGCTATTCGTCTAAGCGCTTTTATTTAAGTACTTACTGTAATAGTGCCCTTTACATACAAAAATCGTTTTAGTTTTTATATTTCGCATTCATAAATAAACGTGCAGTCATCACTTTTTGTTGACACGGTAAAATTTTCTGTACCTAAGTATAATAAAGTTAAGGCGACCTTTTTAAAATTAATGTTAAATTGCAATAATCATAATAGAACATCTTTGCAAAAATGTCTTATGTTGATGCAAAAAAGTAGGTAGCGTAATAGTTTTTTTCTTAATTTTAATGAAAACATAAATTATAATAAAATTGTAGTACATAAATCATTTTAATATTTTGTTGTAATCATAGATCACACTTATGTATAAGCAGTTGAGTGAGATACCTGAGATACAGGTTTATTCCTAGTTCAGGTAGAATCCAATTATTATATACCTTAACCTATAGTTTTAAGGCCCTATTTGTAAAATATTTATGTAAATCAATTATTTCAATAAACAATTTCAATTTCAATTTCAAATCAACTAAATTTACCATATAAAATGAAATACTTTCTTAGCTTCTTAGACGAGCTCGTGGCTAAGTAATAACAGCCGCACGGGTCGATTCATCAGGTTAAGCTACGCTTGCCGGGTTTGGTCCGTGGATGGGTGACCATCTTTACATATCGAACTCCTCCGTGGCTCGGAAAGCACGTTAAGCCGTTGGTCCCGGCTGTCATTTGTGGATATTTGACAGTCGTTACGGGTCGTCAGAAGCTCGAAAGACTGACAACCAGTCTTACCAAGGGGTATCGTATTACCGAGTTACTGGGTTGTGGAGGTCAGATAGGCAGTCGCTCCATGTAAAATACTGGTATTCAGCTGCATCCGGTTAGACTTGAAGCCGACCCCAACATAGTTGGAAAAGGCTAGGCAGATGATGAGATGATGATGACTTTCTTAGCTTCGTCTCAAGGTTCCCGCAGATAGGAGCGACGCGACACTGGTGGAACAATTTCTATGAAAACTTCAAGGAAATTTCCTGCGGGAGCCCATTCTCAAGCACTTATATATAAAGTTAAAATGTAGGTATTTGGTTGAATAAAGTGATAGAACTTAGTCACTTGGTCAACTCTTTATAAAAATTAATTGGTTATAATTAAAAGACCAGTCATAAATTCTCCGAATATTGTCACCTAGTTTTACTTTCAAGAAAGTTAGTAACAAAATACTCATTATTTCACAAAATAAGGACTGTTTTTTGTAAAAATAGCTACATCGATAAATAACTCTTTCAACTAGACTTGTAGACTATTTGATCAATTTAATTTATTCATGAAAATACCGAAGGGTTAGAAGGGTATTTTATTTATCGTTCGACTTGTTGTATCTAACGAAGCGAGAAAAATTACAGCAGTTGCGAGGTAGTACCTATTGAATTGCTACAATTCTGAGAATTATTTTGTATAGGCACGATTTTTATTCGAAAATAGCTCAGTATTTTCATCAGGCAATGTGGATCGTGGAGAAATAAATCGTTTGACTGTCGGTGAGGATGGTTGCAGGGTTACACTTTTTACACAAATACAATTTATACACTATTAATTAAAATATTAATTAGTATCTGGACCTGCACATAAACCTGCCGCAACTGTAATTTATAATATAATATATGTTCAGATTATGTAACACTTCCTGTGTTCATCTTGTTATTAATCACACCGCATATTTATTGTAGGAGAACGGAGATGGAATTTATTAGATAATTATTTGAAACAACATAATAATAACGTCAAATATATAGTGTTGCCCTATTACTAAAAGCTCCCGCAAAAGGAATGAAAGAAAATACGTTTATTTGCGTTTTAAGACGCGACACTGGTAGAACAATTTCTGGGAAGTTTTCATATAAATTTTTCCACCACACCAGAGTCACGCCTCTCTGCGGGAGCATTAATCGAGGGCATTGAATTAATATGGACCGGCAACGATACATCATGTTCTTAATTTTAATGTAGCTACATAAAGGTGCGTCAAGTTACACTGGTGTCTCATTTTGTGCTAGCTTATGTTGCTAATAAGTGTACAGTCACGAGCACCAATATGTATACACTTAGAAACTTTTAAAAGTGATTTTCTCCTACTGCATTGATTGTAATTTTATGTTATAACGAACATAGTATTTTGGGACCCATATTATTATGAAGTAGGTATCATGTCAAAGTTGCAATCGTTATTTCATGAAAAAACGGTTATTGAATTTTGCGAAGTGTATACATATTTTTGCTCGTGACTGTACAAGGGGAGGCCTTAATTGTGTACAGTCGCTAACTTAAAGGTTCATAAAAGTATTGAATGAAATGTAGGTATTCGTAGGAACTAAAGCAAACAGTTACTCAATACTCAATACTCAATATCTTTATTGCGTTCCAAAATGTACATATGTAAGTTTACATGAGCTGGTGGTTTGTAATGAAGACACAACACACAGTTGAGTGATAAAATTGCTTTTGTTGAAGAAAGGTATAACAGTAAATGTTTTTGTGTTGGTCCATCCATTAAGCTACAGTAGGTACGACTTTTTCTTAATGTCTCTCGGCAAACTTCGTGTTTCGTCAGTCGTCAGATTTCTATCAGTTGCCCTTTGCTCTTGGTACAGAGCGGACGCTCTCAATCGACTTATAATATAATAATATAATATATTTATTGGAACTAAAACACAAATTACAATAAATTATATACGATAATGACTGCATTAGTTATAAACTGTGTCGCAGCCATTAACGCCCATACAAAAAAGGTTTATGCGTCGGTGCTCCAGCGTGGAGAAATTATAAATATTCATTTATATTAAAGAAAATTACAGATAAAAACTAATACTAAAAGAAAATAAAAATAATATTAAAACGAAACTTGGATGTATAAAAGCTGTATCTTTCCATACACGAAATCTCTTAAGAGGTCATTGTACTCATCATAATGAATAACTTTCACTACGGGACCAACGCAGAAATCGCGAAAAAAATCAGCTGTTCCCTACATTTTGATGAGCTATGCGGAAATGAACAGCTGATTTTTAGGGTTCCGTACCCAATGGTTAAAACGAAACCCTATTACTAAGGCTCCGCTGACCGTCCGTACCTCTGTCATCAGGCTGTATCTCAAGAACAGTGATAGTTAGACAGTTAAAATATTCACAGGTGATGTATTTCTGTTGCCGCTATAACAACAAATACTAAAAAAACAGAATAAAATAAATATTTAAGGGGGCTCACGTACAACAAACGTACTTGGCCGGTTTTTATTTTTACTTAGCCCTCAATCAACTCGGCTTATCGTAGTCCACTGCTGGACATAGGCCTCTCCCAGGCTGCGCCACACCACCCTGTCCTCCACCTTCCGCATCCAGTATGCCCCAGCGTCGGTCCATCTAGCTAGGGGACGTCATGCGGTCTCCACTCCAGGACTCGTCTGCACCACGGGCCATCGGTCCTTCGACAAACATGGCCCTTCAGCCTGCTTACTCTACAAGGTAAGTCGGTAACTCCGGGTAACTTCATTTCTGATAATTTATCCTTCAAACAAACCTTGAATTTGTTCATCATCTGCCTAGCCTTTTCCCAACTATGTTGGGGTCGGCTTCCAGTATATCCGGATGCAGCTGAATACCAGTATTTTACATGGAGCGACTGCCAATCTGACCTCCACAACCCAGTTTCTGGGTAACATGATACCCCTTGGTAACACTGGTTGTCAGACTTTTGGGCTTCTGAAGACGCGTAACAACCTTGAGTCCCCGACCGCTGAACGACCTTGAATTAATCCCCTTATACATAATAATTATGAAATGTTTCAAACTTTGCCAGTGACAGTACAAATTTATTACCTACCAGTACGATTTTATTATTTATAAATAAGGGTACTCCCTTGAATTTGCCAAGATTTATGTCTCTGTGAGAGTCGCGGTATTCGATTACACGTGAATCTCGTTTTTCAACCGACTTCGGCGAAGCCAAAAGGAAGGGTTTTGCTGTTAGCAGTATTTATTTATTTATTTTTATTTAAATGCCTTAAAAACTACCATTACAGGTCGTAGCCTAATGCGATAGCCAAGGAATGTATACATAATTAAAATTAAGATCATAGTTTATAACATAACATAAATAATAGTACTTTTGCGAATTCACCCCAGTGACATGTAAATATATCAATTTTGACCTGAATATCATTGATGGTGCGAATTGCTTGAGTAAGAGGAGTTTTGGCCAGCAAGTTGGTCCTGGCTGATGGTACGACCAGCAGTGGCGGGGGCCTTCGCCTCCACACATAGCGGTCGGGTACGTACAAGTATATCCTGCCAAGGTTGTGGGAAAGTCCGAAAGGGTTATCGGGACCCTTGGCAACAGGCAAATGAAGGGACACGGGTGGGTTTTAGTCAGTACGAGGCTGTCACGCCCTCCCGCTCCGCCCAGAGCGGGAGAAGTCATTTGAAGCTTACCCACCCTTAAAAAAAAAAAAAAGCAGTGTATAATGTATATTTGCATTTACCTTAGTATGTCACAGTATGAATAAGTACCAGTAATATCTTTATGTAAAACGGCCAAAATGAGCACTTCGAAATCTCAGTGTATATCAGTACGCAACAGTATCGAGTGCGCTGCAGTTACGTACGGACGCGGAAGGTTTATATACCGAGCGGACGTAGGTAATTATTTCAAGGTCACTCACTGCCGGGATATAATACTGTTACTTATATAAACTGTGTGTATGTTCCACCGTAGCGCTGGCGTAGGTACTCATCGGAATTAGATGAATGAGGTGTCAATCATTTGATCAATTTGATTGAATTTGATTTGATTTGCCACGCCTGAATCAAATAACTAATCAATTTGATATTATGGTATTTTATACAAACGGAGCCGGAGTCATACGCAATCTGTACGATTTTTGCCTTACCGATGTCGATGTCTTGCTACGACAAAAAACGACGACAACAAACTGCGGCAATAGTCGCAGTTGTCGTAGTTAGGCTTAAGTTTTTACTTTCTTTAGCGTTGTGGCTTCGATGTGGCCTTGATGTGGTCGGCATCTCCCACACAGTTTAAATGTGGTCCGTGTGAATAAACTATTGATTTTCAAAAAATACAATGGGCGTAGATATATTTAGTAACTTATTCCGCTTGACTATTCTTCAAGAGTCATAAAAACCTTGTAAGAAATCGACACGTGTTTCACTTCTCAACGAGGCATCCTCAGGATTACGATTGACCAATTGCAAGCCAGAACACGACGTGTTACCACACCGAGCGCTGGATGCAAAATGAATGCAACTCTTGAAGAATAGTTAAGTGGAATAGGTTACTAAATATATCTACGTCTATTGTATTTTATAATGGATTTTCGCAAAGTCACGCCTGAATCAATTAACTATCTATTCATTTGCGCCAGTACACGTGTTGTCGTTGTGGCGTGATTGTGGCACGTGTGAACTTCTAAATCTCTCATGACTCCTTTGACGTTCAACAGATTTTTGACAGCTTCGGCGTCATACGGCTGTTTCGTTGCGAGTGTCCCAAATTGACGCGTAACCAAACACAAGGAAATAAATAAGCAAGTAAATATTTTCATCACCACTGCTCTCAAAACGGTGAAGGAAACCGGCGTGTCCTAGAACCAAAAATTCGAAGACATGTGACATCTACCAACCCGCTCTGGGCCCGCGTCGTAAATTATAGCCCACTCCCTCTCGAAGAGAGCAGGCCTGTGTCCCAGCAGTGGGAACATTACCTATAGGCTCATGTCATGTCAACTAATACCGAGACAAAGGCAGTCCAATAACCCAACCTACATTCATAAATATTAAATCAACCTACATCTTGCACTCGTCACATAAACCGCCATGTTATTCCGTATTTCCTATCTTAAGGCTCCATCTAAATAGGTTAATTAGTTCCTTGTTAATAAGCTTCGAATAGTTAGCTTATTCGAAGCACGTGATCCTATGTATAATGAAATGGTTTCACCCAAATTATGTATTTTGTGGTCCCATCAATGTTTGGCGAAATGTCATGGTAATATTTAGAATACATTTGGGTGATAAACGAAAATGTCCGAACAATGGATTGGTGGAAATTAGGATTTCTTGTTTATTTTCTCCTCATTTAAGAAACAAAATGTTTTCTTTGCCAATTAATTATCCCAATTTTTTTATCTAAGTATTCCTAAATATTTTAACTTTTGATCACGCCGCGTAGTGATGTCATATTTCAAGCACTATTAAAAGTTATAAATGATTCAAGTTGCAAGTTGTGAAAGCAAAATTCAAACTTTAGGGCCATAGTTTCCTGACTGACCTTGCGCATGTGGGCGGAGCTTAAGTCCCTACTCTAGACACGCGCGGTGGCGCGCTACACTAAAATGTTGATCAAAGAATATGCAGGGGCGCAGACATGCGCACGTAGGTCGCCATTTTTGCCTACGATTCTTGTGCCTCATTAATGGTAAATGCAAGGCTGATATTTGTATAGATCGATACTTATGTTTGTGCGTATACGTATATTTTATGTTTTGAACAGGACATTATTTTTAGCATATACGAGTATGTGGAAGAAAACTTTTTACAAAAAAAAAAAAACAACCGACTTCACAAAAAACAATAAAAAAGTGAAAAATAACTTTCTTTCTCTTTCCTACATTACCAGCAAATAAATGATTTATTTATTTCTTTCTTTCTCTTTCTCTTTCTCTTTCTCTTTCTCTTTCTCTTTCTCTTTCTCTTTCTCTTTCTCTTTCTCTTTCTCTTTCTCTTTCTCTTTCTCTTTCTCTTTCTCTTTCTCTTTCTCTTTCTTTATCTTTCTTTCTCTCTCTTTCTTTCTCTCTTTCTTTCTGTTCTTTTTCTTTCTTTCTCTTTCTTTCTTTCTCTTTCTTTCTTTCTCTTTCTTTCTCTTTCTTCAATTGGGTTTTTCCATCTGAAATTTCTCAGTGGTAGCCCGGAGTCTGGATTTATGGCCGGCCAAACAGGTAATCCAGACGTGTAATATAATACATGGAACTTAAAACATAACTGGTGAAATGTGGGTGTACAGTCACGAGCAAAAATATGTATACACTCAGCAAAATTCAATAACGATTTTCTCGTGGAATTAAAATTGTAACTTTGAGATGATAATTTTTTCATAATAATAGGGGTTCCAAAATACTATATTCGTAATATCATAAAGTTACAATCAATACAGTAGGAGAAAATCACTTTTAAAAGTTGCTAAGTGTATACATATTAGTGCTCGTGACTGTACTATTTAGGTACATCTCTGTCTCACCCTTCGGGGAATAAACGCGTGATGTTTTGTTGATAAATATGTTTGATGATGAATGACTTATTAAAAACATAGTAAAATCACGTATACAGAAGATTTATTTCCTTCTTTCTTTCTTTCTCTTTCTTTCTCTTTCTCTTTATCTTTCTCTTTCTATTTATCTTTCTCTTTCTCTTTCTCTTTCTCTTTCTCTTTCTCTTTCTCTTTCTTTCTCTTTCTCTTTCTCTTTCTCTTTCTCTTTCTCTTTCTCTTTCTTTCTCTTCAAACAGGTAATCCAGACATGTAATATAATACATGGAACTTAAAACATAACTGGCGAAATGTGGGTGTATAGGTACTGTCTCACCCTTCGGGGAATAAACGCGTGATGTTTTGTTGATAAATATGTTTGATGAATGACTTATTAAAAACATAGAGTAAAGCAGATTTATTTCCTTCTTTCTTCCTTTCTCTTTCTCTTTCTTTCTCTCTCTTTCTTTCTCTGTCCTTCTCTTTCTTTCTATTTCTCTCTTTCTTTCTCTTTCTTCAATTGGGTTTTTCCATCTGAAATTTCTCAGTGGTAGCCCGGAGTCTGGATTTATGGCCGGTCAAACAGGTAATCCAACAGCATTTATTTCAAATAAACCATTTACAGGCACTTTTGAATTGTCAAAGAGTCGGTCAGTTAGTCAAAAAGTTGAAGCTAGTTAGCCCATTCTAAATCGTAGATCTCTATGGAGAAGAACAGATTTCATGGTATCGTAACTTGGGACTAATTTGATAACATAACAGATTTAAGTACCTATAGGATTTTTTAATTTTTTTATTATCTTTTATTGAATTTAAGTTTTCGGAACAGATTTCTCTGAGATCATAAAGGTTAGAGGGTCAAATTGTTACCGTTTTTAACGGTAACGGTACGTTGCAGGTTGGATTCCATTGAGGAATAACTTGTTTTTATAGAATGTACAGACAGGGCTTTTTTACATGTTGTATATTTGAAGTGTGCTAATTGAGCCCTATTCAAATGTAAACGTTAGAGGCGTTACCTGGTCTAGAAAAGCTAGAGACAGAAATCAGTGGAAACAGCTGGAAGAGACACGCTGATCACTAAATCGGGAATCACGATGTGATTATTATACTTCTGTTTAGTTCTTCAGCAATAAAGGCTTAATAAAAAATTAAAAATGAGCCCTTTTATTACAAATCCAACAAGGCATCATAAAAAATATGTTATTTTTAGTTCATGACTTTAATTATGTCCTCTAGAGCACGCCATGTTTAATTTAATGTGACGTCACACAGCCTATACCTTATTAGTCGATGAGTGATGAAAGTTATGAGGGAACAGATGAACATAGATACCCACATATATACTGGTCCAAATCATAACACTCCTTTTTGCTTCGCCGTAGTCAGGTAAAAATTACTGAAATAATTTCTTTAAGATCTTCCAGCAGGCCTCGGACTGGATACGTTCCTCTAGGTATATTTTAGCTAGTCGGCAATATATTTCCGATAACTTTTATTCGTTTCCGACCCAACAGACAAGACCGGACACAATATATCGTGCTCTTATACAATTCATGGAATACTGTTACCTTTCAGTACCTCCGCATCCGACATACGTTCTAGGTATTTCGTTGTTATGTTATAGCAGAACATTATTAAGATAGATCGTAGTAATACTTTTTGAGCACATCTTGTATCCAAGCTCATACATTAGAAAGTTTTGAGAAAAAGTTCAGGGCCAAACAAAAACAAATAACATTCGATTTTTTGCCATCGACACGCTAAGAAGAAGATTAAAAAAAAAACGGTGGTCTAGTGGTCTCAAGCGCTACTACTGAGCATGAGGTCCTGGGGTCGATTCCCGCGCCGGGCAAAGTGTTATTGGGTTTATCTATCTGGAATTTCTCAGTAACAGCCTGGAGTCTGGATTTGTGCCTGCTAGGCTCACCCCCTATTACATGGAACTTAAACATAACTGACGGAATTAGCATGAGTTATACAATGTGGAGACGACAATACAACAATAAATGAAAACACTGGCAATACTAATGAATAAGAGTATTTTGGAACTATCAAATAAATCCTGACATCGAAATTAAAAAAGTCATTTTTTCAAACAAACTAAATAGTAGTGATGGGCCGACTATGGGGTTTACCGATCTTTGACTAGCTATCGTAACTAAACTATTGGATATATTTGATTATTTTTTTGTATGTAGACTGAGAACGTCATTAGATACACGGAGTTTCATTTTTTGTCATATTGTCGTCTCCACTTTGTATATTTTATTTAAATTTAAGTGTTCTGGGGCGGCTACTGCTGGTACGGAAAACCTTAAATGGCGCAAATACTCCAATTATAATTATTGGGACTTCTCTGTTCGTGCCGTTTGGGTTTCAAACACTAGGGCCATGGGGTCCGAGTGCCCAGTTAGTTTTTCGAGACATCGCCAAGCGGTAGGCTTCACTTGACCAGAGTGCTGGCATACATACGAGTGGGAACGGTGCGGCGCGGGAGTCGCGCCCTTCCTTTCATATTTCTTACAGAATGTATAGGAGCGACGAGGCGCGAAACAGACACAGGAGTGGCGCGGGCGAAAAAATAATTAGGTATTAAAACACTCATTTGATACCTAATTATTTACAGTTGCATACAAGACATAAAGTCTTGTATGCAACTGTAAATAATTAGGCTACACCCATGATATGAATCTTCTATAAAAGTTTCTTTGCAATACCAATATCAAACAAAAATGGCGCGGTACGACGTGAATTCGAATTTTTCGAATTCGAATGTGTTTTGTATGTAAATTACGGTGCTTTGTTAGTGAAACGCTCGTGAATGACAATGTTTTTTTTTTTTAAATGAGTTGCATTATGAAATTCAGTACAACATTATAACACCCGTTTGGATGATATTATGATTACTATGATACTGGCTGTTTTAATGTTGGCAATAAGCTAACTGTTTCAGAAACTTTTATAGAGGATTTATAACATAGGTGTAGATAATAGTTATTTATGCAACTGTTATACAGGGCGTCCCATGGATATGCCACATGGAGGGAAAGTACCTTGAATATTTTAGATGGAACATTTTACTGAAAGAAGACATTATTTGAATTTCAAAAACAATTTGAACTGCATTCATAGATATTTAAATAATTACATGGTTGAACCGGGAATCGAACCCATTACATGAGAAAAATAATCACCCTGTAGCTTTATCATACCGATCGAAAGGTTTGATCATAAGGATTATTTTTTGCTAAATAACATAGTGTCACAAATAAAAGGAAGACCATGAATTTTAACATTTTTAATACAAAATTAATCAATTTATCAAATGCTCAAAATGAATCCCTTCGTGTTGAATACAAAGTCTTTTCATTTTTCTGAACAAAATTTCACATCAAATGTTTGATTTTTTCTTGGATTGGAATGAGGATTTTTTCTTCGGATTCCTTTGGATTTTTGCGGCAATCCATTATAAAATACAACTCCAGATATACTCTGCGTCCAGCGCTTGGCGTGGCAACAGTTCGTGTTCTGGTTTGCGACTGGTCAATCGTCATGCTGAGGATGCCTCGTTGAGAGGTGAAACACGTGTCGATTTCTTACAGGGTTTTTTATGACTCTTAGAGAATAGTTAAGCAAAATAATATCTAAAATATATCTACGTCTATTGTATTCGTTCTGCAGTCAAAGCATGATTAAGTAACAAACATCGTAACTTTCACATAGGATTTATTTTCTCACCTTGAAGAGATATTTACGTCTACATTATCGAGGTAAAGTACCTGTGAAAGTAGGTATAAAATATTAGGCCATTATGTCTCCCCTTCTCACTTAAGTTTTACGATATTAAGCTGCTGATAAGCACACATACTTTACGTTAGAATTTAACTTGCTACGACCTTTCTGCATTTTATGTTTTACTAGTATGTCAGTTTTTGGAGTCTACTCCTTAAGAATCGATTTTCATTTATGGCCCCTGGTATGGAAATTTTGTGAGGAGTGAAAATACAAGCATTACAATTTTATGCGCAACGTAACTTTGCTTAGATTTACAGCTGCAGACACCACCCTGTTATTTACCCTACCATAAAAAAGAGTGCTGATTCTCAGTCTAATTTAAGGGGGATGCGCTAAGGTAGCTCGCAAAATTCAAATTTTCTTACGTTTTTTGCAATTTGCAGGTCAGTGTCAGGTTGTATGTTGATCTAAATATTATTTGCGTACCTTTAACTTTGAAATCATGTATGTGTATACTAATAAACAGGGTGGGTGGGTATTTTTTTGGGGTTTTCTCCGTAAGAATTGATTTTCATATAATGTTTTGTATTATGTTTTGCTCGTAAAATAACACGGATTTAAATTTTGAAAAATACATGTTACATATTAAATTTCACACTTCGATCTAGATATTTCACCCGTGCGATACACGATTACTTGCATTTTACTGCAATCAATTAAATCGCAAAGACAAGTCAAAATTATGATTTAATTATCATATTAGGGTGGGGGGGAAAGCTTCTTTTTTTTTTTAATAGATGCGTTTATTCATCCTCTTTGCCTACAAAATTTTATTCAAAGACAATCTTATTAAGGAGTAAACTCGGTCGTCTGTCCGATGTGACACACACACTTTTTCTTCACTTATCGAGATAGTTAACACGCATAATATTTTTTTTTAAGTATTTTACAGCCACGTACCAATATTGCGGAGCAGTGGTGGCCCAGTGGTAACGGCCACGACTTACAAGTTGTAGGTTGTAGGTTCGAACCCTGACAGGCGCTTTACTTTGTGTAAATAATTTCATCATCACTGCTCTCAAAACGGTGAAGGAAAACATCGTGAGGAAACCGGCATGTCTTAGAACCAAAAATTCGAAGACATGTGACATCTACCAACCCGCACTGGGCCCGCGTGGTGGATTACGGCCCACTCCCTCTCACAGAGAGGAGGCCTGTGTCCCAGCAGTGGGAACATTATAGGCTGATTATGTTGTTATGTTGTACAAATATTGCGAGCCATACACTGTGAATGATAGTTTTTTTTATTTTTTTATTTATTAAGTTCGGACATCAATAAGGTCCAATTTGTTAGTAAAATACCTTATAACTAGTGTTAGTAGTACACAAAAACATGGACAAAAAAAAGTTGGCGACTGCGACTAGATGTGCAGAGAACGATAAAGGACAAAAAAGCAAGGAATATGCTACCTGACCATTCTCCCCATATAGTGCACGCCACATATTTTATGCCACGTATGCTTCGGAAGCTGTAGTGAGAGTGTGGTCACCGTGAAAATTTGTTGCTGCGGCTAATTTGATTGGCGATGTGGGAATCCGTTGAGCCTGTTGAATTCGTGGCAGACCATTCACTTTGCATGCCTCACTGTGTCTGTTACTTCAAGCCAGCCATCATACACGCTATATGCATTACAGTTATCTATCCGGTTGTGTCGGCTTGCCGTCCCATCGGACTGTGAGAGTGAGGGAAGAGAGAGTGCACCTGTGTCTGCGCGCACACTTGTGCACTATAATATCTCCCGCGCCGAAGGCTAATCTCCGTTGGCCGACGTGGCCGAAATACGGTCTGGAGGACTATAAATATAGTATACAAGGGTAAACACCGTTGTCAGTCCAACCATGGGTAGTTGACTTAAATATAAAATTATATGACCCAGTAACAACAAAAAAAAACCTTATTTTCATTAAAAGATTTTAAAAAGTAAATATCCATCGCTGCCCCGATACTCATGGATACGCGTACGAGAGAGCTACGAAACAGCTGACGGCCGGTCATGTAACGTCCCGCGCGCCCCGCCCGCCCCCGCCAACCGCCGGCCGCCGTGTTGAGACGCAAGTTCGTTGCCCTTGCGTGTAGTGAAATATTCTTGTGGAAAAATGTAGATTTTCTTTAAAAAAAAAAAAGTTGTATTTTTCCATTGATTTTACGTTCTATAAATGCCAAAATGAGCGTGTATGAGAAAAAAAAAATATGACGAAATATTTATAGAGGAAAAATTACAAAAAACCGATCAAGTGCGAGTCGGACTCGCACACGAAGGGTTCCGTGCCGTATTAAGATCGAGTAAAAAACGCCGAAATAAACACGTTTTTTTTGTTATTACATTTTTATTATTTGTCGTTACAGCGGCAATAGAAATACACAATCTGTGAGCCACCTAATACGGTTCACGAGATACAGCCCGCTGACAGACAGACGGATGGACAGCGGAGGCTTAGTAATAAGGTTCCGTTTGGCACCCTTCAGGTACGGAGCCCTAAAAAAAGCCATCAATGTTATATTAACATCATGCTCGCGAGAAACTCTTAACGATATTGAATGGGACGTTAAGCTTCTGATCCCTGGAGTGTTAAACTGTTATCTAACATCGTATAAACCTTGTACATGCCTTTACTACTGAACAAATGAGAACATAGTGTGACCCAGTTAATATAAATTGGCTATAGGATGACTGAAAATGGATAGCTATCTTAAGAGCTGTCGGAAATCGTTGCTTACGATAGGTGGTATATGTCACGGCAAAGCGAATATTTATAAGTAAACTAGCTGCCCGTCCCGGCTTCGCACGGGTAGCACTAAGTACCCTACCTACCCTACCCTACCCTACCTACAATACCTACCTACCTACCCTGCCTTTATACCTACACTACCCTACAACTCCCTACCTACATCTACCTACACTACCCACATCTACCTACATACCTACCTACCCTATCTACACCTACTAAACCAACAAACCTTGCCCTGAGAATAACAAACGCAACAAAAAAAGAATTATCCAAATCTGTCCAGCCATTCCAGAGTTTACATCTCTTCGTAGATTTACCATAGCAGCGCCATCTATTGATGACTTACTCAACCCAGTCGAAAGGTATCGACATCTCTTAGAATCATTTGGAGTTAACAGATAATTGTGACTGTCAAATAATAACAGACAAATAATTAGCAATAAATTAAAATTGCGACTATAATTTGAGATTTAAACTATCCTATCTCTCAAGTTGGATCGAACTGCACATGGTGTGCGAATTTTATTATAATCGGTTAAGTGGTTTAGGAGTCCATTGAGGACAAACATTGTGACACGAGATTTATATATATTAATTAATTAATTAATTAATTAATTAAGAAGATTTCGGTTCAGTAACCAAGGCTCGGATATCGGTTAATTTTTCAAACCAGTATGATGTACTTGACGCAAAAACGTTTACATTCGGTTTCGTTCGCAAATACCGTTCTTTTTCAAACCAGTTTTTGGAAGAGTAAATAAAGAGCGAATAAAGGATTTTTCGGATTTGCCGTTTTAGATCAATAAAATAATTAATACTTCAGTTTTTACCGACATGCCGCTCGTAAAATAAACCGGTTAATTTAGGTTAAAATAAAGTTCGGAGGAAAACCGAAATAAACCGGTGTTAATCGGTATTTTTGAAACCGGTTCCGAGGCTTGTCAGTAACATGAGAAACTCGTTTCATCTAGTTTCACGGTGAATGCTCCCCATTGGTAATAGGAAATAACGAAAGTAATAAATTGTTATTTTTTGTTGACCAAAACAATTTGTATCCGTCGGTCGGTTGGACTTAATTACTTAAGCTAGGGTTTCATAAAACTGTCGAATGACGTCACTGAAACGTTATTTATGATAAGTAAGTTGGTGTGTTTTTGAAGAGAGCGTTTTTTGACATCATGAAGCCAAACCCCGCTGCTATCATTTTCATGACGGCATGCGGTTGTTATGTGGTGCCAACCGATCTTCTAAGAAACCGTAGCTTTACTAAGCTAAACAACTTCTTCAGGGTTTGAACGTTATGTTTCAATTTCAACTTTAAAAAAACATAATAGTTGGATGTAACAATAAATGACATTTTTTGCTAACAATTCCTTCGTAGCACGTAGCCACGCTGTCGTAGCGGTTGCTACGCTGCCGTAGACCTTAGCTACGATTTCGTAGCCATTATCTGCCATGCAAAACATCAACTTTTTCGTGTTATTTATTTTTATTAATACCTACGTACTTACACAATTATTTAATTTTTACTATCAACGATCCGAGCCAACAATATTTTGTCTCCGACTACGGCAGCGAGAAAGGGTTGTGAATCTCACTGATAACATAATAATATGTAGGTACATAAACACGTCTGTAGGTGCTTACATTTTTAACAGGAAATAGGTACGTTATCATTTAAGGTGGCATACGACTAAGCCTATGATTTCAGACGGTAATATTTCCAATACTTTTCCGTTGGGTTTTTCGTAGTCGGGTTTTACAAAATAACAAAATATGTAACCAGGCGTACGCAAATAATCGCATGGAGTATTGGTGAATATTTGTGTAGCAGTTACACCCTTTTACCATCATACTTGTGACACACATACGCAAACGTGTAAATAAACTCTCAGTATGATGGATGGTACCCCCTGAGACCGTCAGATGGATCAGAATGTTAGGCCACAAAAGGGATGAATGAAATGCAATGGCATGGAGCTGAGATGAGAATGCTAAGAGGGATGTGTGGTGTTAGACGAATAAGAAATGAGTACATAAGAGGAAGTCTGAAAGTAACGCCGGTTACTGAAAAGTTGTGCGGAAATCGGTTGTCATGGTATGGGCACGTGATGCGAAGGAATGAGGAAAATGTCGTGAGGAAAGTTTTGGGTATGAATGTCGATGGCTATAACAGTAGGGGAAGACCAAAGAAACGATGGATGGACTGTGAAAGATGATATGGCTAGAAAGGGGGGTAATTACAGCGATGACGACTAATAGAGTAGTATGGAAGAATGGGACATGTTGCGCCGAATACAAATAAATTGGGATAAGGGCAGGAGAATAGTGACAACCCATTTTTTTTTTGGGTAGGAAATCATCAAATGATTTCTCCCGCTCTGGGCGGAGCGGGAGGGCGTGTCAGACTCTTGCTGAATCAAATCCACCCGTATTCCTTCAGTTGCCAGAGGTCACGGTATCCCTTTCGGACTTTCCCGCAACCCTGGCAGACATCGGTCTTACCGGACCCCGCCATTTGGGCGCGCGTGGAACACATCGCGCCGTCGAACCAGGCCTGAGGGCCTAGACAATGTGACTCGCTTCGAAAGCGTTTCGTATTTCTACAAAGACTTTCAACGGGATTGACATAAGCTTTTCGATAGCCTATGTCAGTCCTATACATTTTTGCCTTTATAGAAAAGGCAAAAATGTATAGGACTGACATAGCATCGTTATCACTGATAGAATTTCACTTTGTCTAGGGCCTCTGGTCCTTATCGGACGGGTAGCTGCCCATTGCTCACCGTCCGTCAACAAACAAACAACAAACAAGTCATTGACAGTATCAGTCACTTGTTTTTCAACTGGAACATTGCCAAGCCTTCATTCAACCTTCAATCTTCAAGTGAATCACGCGTGTCAGTCTGTAGACACTCTGTATCTCTGTCACTGATGTATCCACTAATGGAGGTATAGAGTGTAGTGGCTGGCAGTGATTTATTGACATACTACGGCTTTGAGAGGAACTGTGTCTTTGGATTTGTGGGAACGGGGTTAAAAATAAGTTCAAGGAGAAGGTGTGTTTAGTTACCGCCGAATTCTTAAATTCAATTTAACACTTCCGCGGACAGTAAACGCCCATAGACGCAATAACAATAAAACTTCAATTTATTGTGTCTCATTCACTGTCCGTGAAAGTGTTAATGGTATCGAGTCTCATGGTTGTCTTTGTCATTGAAGGGTGTTTTAAAGCAACAGACACTTTTTAGAAAAGTTTTTCATCTTAAATTGGAGTGGCGATTGAGTAGAGTAAAAACGCGGATAAAATAAGAACATTTTTTAACCTGGCCAGTTTTCAGATAACTAATTTATTGTACCTGTATTTTGAATCATCTTCGAAATCATCGATTCTTTACTAGTAGTTGCTTTTAAGTAGCATTTTTGAGGATCGATATTTCCTTTTTCCTCTACAATGTACGGAAAAAAGGTTCGTCATCTTTTCTTGCACGATTCTTGTAAGGACATCAAAATATTGACAGTTAGAAATGGATCTTATATCTTTCCTGTTTTCCTATTTATCTACTACTAGCTGCGCCCTGCGGTTTCACCCGCGTAAGTCTCGATCCCGAGGGAATATCGGGATAAAAAGTATCCTATGTGTTAATCCAGGTTATAAGCTATCTGTTTGCCAAATTTCATCCAAATCCATTCAGCCGTTTTTGCCTGATTGAGTAACAAACATCCAAACACACAAACACACAAACTTTCACATTTATAATATTAGTAGTACATAAAACACACAAACACACAAACTTTCACAGTTATATAAACAAACAATTCTACTAATATATATATATATATCTATATTAGTAGGATTGTTTGTTTGTTTATTTATCTTTCATAGGAATGCCAGCATTACAGTAACGTTTCGTTAATTACCATTGTCAAAAACGAACGTTATTGCTACTTTGGTCAGAGCTCAATTTATACTACCTATTTCAGTAGATACTATTTTCTTTTACTCTTTTTTTTCTTTCTTTAAACGAAATAGGTACGTATACATTAAGGCTACACGTGTCACATTTTTTTTTCATAAAACGTGTGTTTGTACTTCCTTTCTTTAATGACAGATGTTATTTTAATCTTGAATTATGTAGGTATTGTAGGTATTTGGTGACAGACCAAATGACATTTTTACCACATAATACACGTTATAGGCTTAGTGCCCCACTTTCCCGATGCTGGCATACGATGGAAGGGAGTGGGCCATAGTCCACTGCGGGTGTGGTTGACACGTCTTCAAATTTCTAGGATATGCCGTTTTTTTTTTCTTTGACCGTTTAAAAGCGGCCCTGCCGGGTTTGAACCCACGGCCTGCGACACGTAAGTCGGGACCATTACCACTGCTCAACACATTAATTTTACTGCATGGTCTCTAAGGGCGAATTCCACCAATAAAATATGATCGCGATCAGCACAAACCACGTTCAGGAGCTGTCGGTGTCAAAATTGTTGTGGAATACTACTGACCGACTGAAACCGCACGGTTTAGGTGTTCTGGGGGCCTAAACCGGCCACATTAGCAGTTCCTCTAAAAGCAGTTTATTTCCCGAATCCCAGCTATCATTATTTCACCAGACTAAACTAGCTGCACGAAGCTGTACCTTATCTGATTTAAATTCCTACGGCATGTTTTGTAAACATCTCCGATACAAAACTTAACACTTATCGTCGTTACAAATCTCAAGTGGTCCACACGGGGTCAGATTACGGATCACCCAGAAGTAGGTATCACATATCCTTAGCCGCGCCTCAACTAATTTTTGGACCATTTTACGAATCTCCATAGAAAACTGTAACACACATGAATTATTTCGTAATACTAATTACACGCAGATGATAATAATATTATGAATTGTCAGTTTGACATTTTACGACGATTCATAATATTTTCATAGTATGATTCTGCTAACTAAACACATCCTACAATATAACGATCACACTCACAGCTTATCGACAAAACTTATCGATAGCTCGTTGCCGATTGGCACGTAATTGCACATCTCTATCTGTCATGCACTTATCAACATATGTATCTATAGCTCACTTACCTACGATGCGCACTAAGCGATTTGTGCAATATGCGCACTCTACTGCAATTATATCTCTACTAGCTGCGCCCTGCGGTTTCACCCACGTAAGTCTCGATCCCGTGGGAATATCGGGATAAAAAGTATCCTATGTGTTAATCCAGGTTATAAACTATCTGTTTGCCAAATTTAATCCAAATCCATTCAGTAGTTTTTACGTGAAAGAGTAACAAACATCCATCCATCCATACTAAACATACAAACTTTCGCGTTTATAATATTAGTTAGATGAGTCCGACGCTCACACCACTAAGCTATCACTGCTGTAGACCTTGTATGTACTCATATCAAAAAAACTCGCACTTTTTAAGGAAAACCCACATATTATCCTTCCATTTATTTCCGCCGTTGTTTTCGCCTGAGAAAACATGCCATTATGAAACATGCATAACAAATACCGCTGTGCTTACCAAAAGACTCATCATAAAACACGGGCTTGTAAAACATACGCAATAAATAACAACATAGAAGTAACATCACGCTTGTATTACCCGGACGGGTGAGCAGAACTGTTTCGTACCCACATTTCGGCAATTTTTAAGTAAATGAAAAGTGATAATTATGATAAAAGCTGCCGTCGTACGATATTTTACTGTATAATTTTGGGATCACAGTTTCATACTGCATTTGTTTTTAAACCGTATGAACAGTGGAGTTATTCTGTTTATCCACCCCGAAAAATCCACCCTAAGGTGGATTTTTTTTTCCATCTAGGCCTAGGCTGGTTTCTCGGACATACGTTTCCGAGTATCCACCTGAGTATGAACGGAATAACCCGAACAGTGAGATGTTGACGTGTGATCCCAACTTTTTAACTTACGCAGTACTTAAGTATCATTAGGACCTTGGTCGACCTGGGGATCGAACCCAAGACCCTATGCTCAGCTGTCGCACTTGCACCACGAGACCAAATAGGCTACAACGGGCCAGTTAATCTTTTATGGAAAAAGATTAACAGCGTAATTTACAAAAAAATCGGGTCCACATTATTTACTTAGGATCTTTTGAACATAATTCAGATTTATATTCCAATCATAAAACAATAAAGTTAACGAATTATTCGTTTGCTTTTTTGGTTAAATTATTGGAAAATTATTGGTTTATTGTCTTGGATTTGGCTCGGAGCCAAACCTTTTGACCGCAAATATTTGTAAAGGATCTATGTATTTTTGGGCGTGAATTTTTTTTATTATTTGCCACATTTTTCTTGGCTGGAAGCTAACCAAGAAGTGTAAGTATTGTGTTTTTCCCTGAATTAGAGTGCTATTGCACTGTGTCTGATCTGAATCCGATAAAATACTGGCCATATTTTTTTTTGTGGAATCTATTATGAGCGTTCTCAATTGAGTCGGTTCCAGTGCAAAACCAGTCGTACAAATACCGCTGAAACTGTTACGTACTACAGCTAAGCGCATATTACAGCCGCATTGCATCGCAGTTTAAAACGATTAAAAAGTAATGTAGGTGATTTTTTGTAATGCGGTGTGGCGCGCCCTAAACTGCATGAGAATTTATAAAGCGCATATTTTTCGATATCGAATCAGATGCAACAACGTTTTTAGGGTTAAACTACTTAATACGGATATCTTATTTCTATTGCCATTTATTATTAATTAATTTGTATTACAAATTGTGTGATTCTTTATAATTGTTTTTTATCATCCAGGCTTATTTTATAAACGTATTGAGATATGGTTGATTACTTAATTACAAACGTCTGTACGCCCTCTGGTATACCATAGCGCACTCTTTATTATCTCTATATACCATTAATATGCACAAAACTTGCTTCCACGTCAGGTCCATATGTGTGCAATTTATGTGCAAAGTTTTGAACAACTTTTAGGATTTACTCCAAAAAGTTATACAGCACACGAGACAAATCGAACATTGTGTCCTTAAGGCAAGTTTGAATCGGACCTTATGACGCATTGAGTGATCTATTTCATATAATAATTAAATGCGAAAGTAATCTGTCTGTTTGTTAACTTCTCACACCTTTTTTTTTTTTTTGAGGTTGGTATTTCATCAAATGACTTCTCCCGCTCTGGGCGGAGCGGGAGTGTCAGATTTGCTGACTAAAACCCACCCGTGTTCCTTCAGTTGGCTGTTGCCAAGGGCCCCAGTATCCCTTTCGGACTTTCCCGCAGCCCTGGCAGACCTTCTCACACCTAAACCACTGAACCGATCGTTATGATATTTGACAGACAGGTAGCCTGGGATCTTGTCATATCCAGAAACGTTTGTTAAATCATGAAAGATAATTAATATTAAGGGGGAGTAGTTTGACAGCAAAAAATCATATTTCACCCGCGCAACCCTTACTTACCCCTCTCATTAAACACGACAAAAACAAAATACAATGCCTTCCCGCCAGCAGAAACTTTTCGTCTGGCGTTTATAGAATTCGAATTTCAATCTTCTGTAGTTTATTTTGCTTATACGATACGCTAAGCTTGAATTCAGAACTAAAGATCATGTTCATGTTTTGGAACTAGAAACTCAATGTTGACGTGAAAAAGTTCAAATTTAAATGTTACCAAATTTTATTTAGGACCTTGTACAATTTGTACCTAATGATGTCTTTGTGGAAAACTGTGTTACCAAGTAATAAATATAATGCTATATCGTGGATTTCTCTCTTTGGAGGATCGTGCAAAGTGATACCCAAGTAAAAAATAATATTCGTATAATGAATTTTGCACTGTATTGTGCAACGAATATGGCATGTGTCATGAAAACCTTTCCTGCGCCAAACGCGAACAATCCCCTTCGAAAATATTTGAATCATGTGAAAAAGAGGCTGAGTTCTGTACAAAAGAACTAAATGTAGGATTGTCGGATTCACCACTAAAAGAATTGACATCTATTCATCTATGTAAATGGGAGCCAAAGTACCAAAGGGACTTATAACAAGGGCCCGAGGTACGCGCTCAGTACCTGCGCTGTGTTTTGGGCGCGCGACCGGCGCGTTTTGGACGCTCGTCAAACGCAACAAGATTTCCACATTTTGTTGTAAATTTTGAACCGTGTTTCTTTTAAGTTTATTACTAATGCGGAGAAAATGACAAGGAAAATAGTGAAAAAGGAACTCGCGTCCAAGCGTCAAGGGCACGGTTAGGTTTCATTTACGGAGACGCGAGGAGTCGCGCGTGGCTTTGGGCGGCGCGGCTCGCACTGAATTCAAACATATAGCGTTGTATGAGTGCGTTTACGGAGACGCGATTTTACACGCGTTTGTTTGAAATGGAGCGTTTTTTGCGGTGGAGCCCGCGAATGGCATAGCCGCGTCACACGCGGCGTTTCATCACGGCGGCGCACGCAGCAGCAATGCCCGCGACATACCTTCTCCCAGTCTTATTTGTAAATCGCACAACGGAGATGCAAGTTGAGAGTGGAAAGTTGCGACATGTGCAGGCCTAACGGCGCCCGGCATGGGCGTTCGCTTAGACTGCAGCGCTTGATATAATTCGTTACATAGGAATTCATACAATTTTATTGAGCGCCCGAAACGCAGCGTACAAAATACGCGTCTCGGGCGCTTGTCATAACTAGTCCCTTAGTAGAAAGTTTAGTATGGTCCCTCTTTGTAACTGTTGAAATTGTAGCTTTGAAAACATGGCAAGTTGCTTTAGGCCTCATTTACGGAGACGCGGGGCGTGGCACGTCGCGTGCAGTGTGGCGTCACGCGGCGCGTCTGACGTTTTTTCTGTTTACGGTGCGGCGGCGCGTGTAGCGGCAGTTATCATCCCACGCGTTAACATAAACATATGGCAATATACGTCTTGATTGTCGCTGCTTTTTTTTGGGGTTATAATATATATTTTTGAAATGTGCTAATTAAAACCTTTCATTTGATACCCAACATGGTATGATTAAAAAATATTTTTTGTTGTTCATGATATGTCACCTAGAGGGCGCAATTTTCAATTTAATGTGTCTTCATATAGCATTTGACCAGCGGACGATCAAGAAGCTTCCAACGATACCTCATTTGTCAAATTGTGATGAGTCTTTTAGAAGATAATATGTGGGAACAGACATAGATAAATACATAGAAACCGGTCAAAATTATAACCCTCCTTTTTGCTTCGCCGTAGTCAGGTAAAAACTAAAACCCTACTACGACAAAAAAGTCAACTAAAGAGATATAAACAAGACATCACGGGACAGACAAATTAAAAATCCGGAGTCATACGGAATCTGTTCCAGTTCGTTCGTTATACCAATAACCGAAGAATAAAGGTATTATTCTAAACAAGTTTTATTTAGGGGCGGTCAGTCGCTCCAATTGTTCGTCTAAGGGTCACCTTACAAGAAGTTTGTCAAAAAAAGTGGGAGTAAACGAATTTGGATCCTGAGTAAATCGCAATAAGATTTAATCTCCAGTGCGAACTTTCAAATGAACGTAGAATGGGCTCGTTGGCTATGTTGTAAATTTTCTCCGCAAGAAAATTCACCGCAATACAGAGCAATGGCGCTAGTTTTACCTACTTTTTTCTATACTCCGTGCTACTATACCAGTCAAAAATCTGTCAAATAAAATGTATGTCATCTTGAGTTTTCAAATATCAACATTGAATTTTATATGTTTATTTAGACTCGGTATTTATTTATTTATCAATCAATAACACTTGTAATATTCGTTTTGGAAGTGGTTTTAGTGTTTTTTTCATGTTTTCTATGTCTCAGTTTCTTTTGTGGAATGTGATAAATTACGAAAATATTATTTACGAAAATAAATAATATCTCAGCGCAGCTAAAAATTTGAGCGTAGTCCTCTCGTCTCAACAGAGCAACGCCGACTGATTTGTGAAACAAAAATATGCTTGAAGTTCCCGTAATGTGCGACGGAAGATGGCTTCTTCCACGAACTAAGAACGTCGTAAGTCCTACAAGCTTTGATTCGTAATAAACCCAAAAATAAAAGGAATAAAAAGAAAAGCCTACACAATTTTTTTTGCCTTGTTTTAATACATATAATCATCTAATTTTTATCATAATAGGCATTAGCATTTCAAGTACAAATCGAAAATACGTGAAAATTAGAGGTAACTTCGTGATATTTTTTTATCGAGAAAATTTTAATATTTTGTGTTTCTGTTCCACAAAAAGTTTGTAAATATCATGTAGTTACTCATACTATTTTTATTTTACACCTAAGTCTTATCAATTTCATGAAAAATCTAATTGAAGACAGGCAATTTTGCTTACTACCCGCCCTTAAGTACTGATTACTAAAATGAATGAGCCTAATCCAAAACCCAAACCAATTATTCGTTTTAGGAAATTCAATATTTTGTAAAATAATAATAAAAATAATATCTTTTCATAAATTACGTGAACGGAGTTATGTCATGATCGGTCATTGTACATAAAAGAGAGTCTATATATTAAAAAAATAATTAAATGTACTAACATAGTTTTTAAGTCTTTCTACTAACAATATTATGTGCCAAGATGTCTGAAATAAAAGATTTTTTTTATATTTTTTATTTATATGTTCGACACGTCTATCTCAATGGTATCCAGCTAGATTATACTTCTTACTTACACTGGTTGAGCACTGAGAAGCCTCGCAACCATCCTTGCTAACCGGCAAAAAGTACTACCACGACAAGACGTAGGTATACCGTATACACCTGTAGTTACGTTGGGTTGTGTGCCTTATAGTCTGTGCTAAATAAATGTATTTTCTTTCATATAAATAGTGTAGATAATATTATGTATGCTGTGACGCTGCCCATTCTCTAACCATTATAGATTTGATTCATCCGGAGTTCCAAACTGGAATATTTGACCCGACATTCAAACGCAAGAAGAATTACTTATTATCTGGGTCCGCCACGTTCTTATCGATTTCGGACGAGGCGGACGCTAACTAGGACGGAATTTTAGATCCAGAATTCCGAAAGGGTACGGTCGGTAGATGGACCAATTTAACGGCCTGGATCTCCTGTAAAATGTTAGCCAATTATTTTGTAAACTGGTATAAGTCTGTTTTTCTTGACTTCATTAATGTGGTCATAACAAGAAAAGAAACAAAGCCAAAATACATTAAGAAAAAACAATATAATAATAATCAGCCTATAATGTTCCCACTGGTGGGACACAGGCCTCCACTCGGTGAGAGGGAGCGGCCGTAATCCACCACGCGGGCATCGCGCTGGTTGGTAGATGTCACATGTCTTCGAATTTTTGGTTCTAGGACATACCGGTTTCCTCACGATGTTTTCCTTCACCGTTTTGAGAGCAGTGGTGATGATAATAATTTACACAAAGTAAAGCGCCTGCCTGGGTTAGACCTACAACTCGTAAGTCGCGGCCGTTACCACTGGGCCACCACTGCTCCCGCAGGAAAAACAATTCAATAAAACTACAAAATACACGGATAAAAAAACTAAAAACATTACAATTATATCGTGCGGGCAAGCGAGACTTCCCTCGACATTGACGGAGACATAGGTAGCATCAGTGGCTCTCGATTCGAAAGCAATACAATTACTAAATCTGCCGTCAATAGCAATAACGTTAAAATGGGCAGGATGGCATTTAACACGAGCGCAGTACTAGCTCGGCCAACCTTCTTCAGCTCTTGAAACACAGATATAGATAATGCTCCTTGTAAGATAGAGCATGCTACAAGTGAGTAAGCTTGTAGGAACTTCGAAGCTTGTTTTTCACGAAAACCGCTGATGACGTAGTTGCCAATCATGATGTAAGTTGTGAATATAGCAGCAGGTGCTAATAAGGAGTGGTGCAGGGTCGCGGTGTATGTGGATCTTTCGTTGATCAGGTCGCTGGTGTTCACAACAAGTGCAAGGAACCGTACCTTGCATGAGCACCTATCCACGATCATTGATGAATCGACGCTGGTAAAAGAACAAGTGCCGTTTCTATTACTTTATTTTCATGCATCGCTTTTTCTATTTAACATTTTAGTTTCAATTTGTAAATGCCGAGCCTATGTGACGTTTGATTTGACAAAAGGATGACAGAAATCTACAGAGTGTTGGATAGAAGGAACGAATTTTTTTTTGAGTATTTCTTGTCTCCTTAGCTAGCATAAAATTGTTTTCTTTTTCGTTTTTAACATTATTAAGAAGCACAAAAGTCATTTTCTAAAACCATAGTACATAAATATTATTGCCGATAACATCAAAAAATATTTCGTTTTAGTACAACCACAAACAAGAAAGTTGTGGCGTCATATTTCAGGAATGAATAAAAAAAATCTCAACTGGCACTTTGCCCGCGACATTGCCCGTGTGTACTTTCCTCCAAAAAAATGAACAAATCCGGGGAGGATTTTTTCATTTGAAACGTAGTTTTCGAAAATTAATGTGTAAAGCAATAATGACAATGTTTATTACCTACTTACTTAGGCAAGTATTCGTGTCAGGTTTCAAGTTTATAAACCAATCTGTCTAGCCTTTTCCCAACTATGTTGGGGTCGGCTTCCAGTCTAACCGGATGCAGCTGAATACCAGTATTTTACATGGAGCGACTGCCTATCGGACCTCCACAACCCAGTAACTGGGTAAAACGATACCCCTTGGTTAGACTGGTTGTCAGACTTTCGTGCTTCTGACGACTCAAACGACTGTCAAAGATCCACAAATGACAGCCGGGACCAACTGCTTAACGTGCTTTCCGAGGCACGGAGGAGTCTCGATATGTGAAAATGGTCACTCATTCACGGACCAACCCCGGCAAGCATAGCTTAACCTGATGGATCGACCCGAGCGGCTGTTATTACTTAGCTACGAGCTCCTCAAGTTTATAAACCAAATGAATAAAACAAAACTGATCAATTTTGTATCTCCTTTTTTACCCCTAGAGATTATTTATACAATTTTTCGAGTTATCTTGCCTGGCAGTTAAATCCTCCCCTGTAAAATTAACTACTCCGTTTCACCCCTATAAGGGCAGACTTTCAAAAACCCTGATACACGTTTATTGGTAGAAAACTAGGTTAAGACGCTCCCTAACCCTAAGAAAATTGATTCGGGCCTTCTACCAAACATCCTGTATTTCTGAAAGCCTTAGAACAATAATAAAAAGTTACCTCTAAGTAGGTTCCAGTAAAAAGTATTGGTGCTACAGCACTGTTTGCGTGGTTTTGTTATTTCTTAAACCAGTTTTTATTCCGTACAAATATATTGGGTACCTATGAAATTGGCATTTTTTTTCTCACAAATAGAGAACCTCGTCACTTCTATGATTTAAAATAATCATCAATTGCTTGGTATTATATCGAATAATGACCGTCATAGACAACTACCAATAGTAACAAAACCTAAACACAATTTTTTTTTAAATGACTCATTTTGTTTGCAGTAATGACCACTATTTTTATTTTTGTCGCTTAATCTAAGTGGCCTATTACGTCTTAGTTTTTAAACATTATTGCATAAAAGTTTTAAAACATTAGTGTTCATGGTTGTTATATAAATTAAGAAAATGTTAGTATGAAAAATGCAACTTCTTTAAAATTCCGCATACAAAACGCTGATTTCATAGGTGGAGACCTAATATTATTTTAGACAGTCTTTACCGCGGACTTATATTTAAATTGAATTTTCATGACCGTTACATTTTCAATCATAGTCAAGAATACATTTCCGCTGATTGAGAGCTTAAATACAGACTTACGTTGGGAAATTTATTGTGAATTCATTTCACTTGAGAGATGACAATGATTTTACGCTATTGTAGACATTATTGCACATACGAAATATGAACTAAGTTGTCTTGATTTTGTGAGGCTTCAGGGGTAGTATTTCATAATTTATATTGTGGTATTATTCTGTTTCGAAAACAACTAAATTTAAAAGCCACTTTCTCCAATTGAGCGTTTGGTAAGACGGAAGTTAAAAGTGTTTTTTCAATACTGTGAATGGTCAGGGTGGTATTAGTAAGGTTGCCATCAGACGGACTGCATCGCAGCAACCGCACGCCGCATGTCGATATATTATTCAACTGCATGCTGCACACTAACTGTATGCGGTTATCGATGGACAGCGTGCGTCGACACTACACGTAGCTGACCGCGTAAAGTTGAAGTGACGACTGTATGCAGTTAATGACTTCACACGACTGCAGCCGACCGCGTGAAGTTAAAAAAAGGAAAAAAGAAATGTTGAAAAAAAAACAAGGAATAAAATGTAATAAGTAACCAGCCGAGCCAAGAGTAGGAACTTACAACTTTCAGAAAACTAAGAATTAACCCTTAGAACTTTATACTACTTCTAGGAAACTACACTTTGGAATCCTCGTAAAGCACTGAGAGCTTTCGGACTACTTGTGCTTATTACGATGCTAACTTCTTTACGGAAGCGATTTGAAACGAAGTTGAAATTGCTTGGACATAAGTTTACTCGGTAGAAGTGGTTTTTTTAAGCGTCTTTGGCGGCGCTCACCTTGTGGATATGAGAATGGATCCTTATGTGCGCCTTTGTCATTTATAACGCGACGATATTATCATAGTCGTCCACGACCATCCTTAAAATGTATGGATGTTTATAACCTTATCGAGAACGGAAAGGAGATTCATTTTAACCAAATAAAAATAAAAAAAGATATATTCCGTTAGAACATGTTATTCTCTTCACTTTTCACTATTGGGCCAAACCTGTAGGGTAATTCCCTGCCCAGGGTTGCGGGTTAGTCCGAAAGAGATACCGGGACCTTGGCAACAGGCAACTGAAGGAACACGGGTGGGTTCTAGTCAGTAAAAGTCTGACACGCCCTTCCGCTCCGCCCAGAGCGGGAGAAGTCATTGGATGATTTCCCACAAAAAAAAAAAGAGTAATTCCCTGCGCCCTATGTTATATTTCGAAAAATAATGTTTTCAGTATATTTCGTACCTAGTTAAAATAATTAATAGTTCCTAATCTAATCAAAGTAATAGCTTGTAGTCATAAAAAATGAAAAACGTACTCTTTCGGAATATAGCTGTTTTTTTTTTTTTGCTTTCACCTTTATCCCAAAGATGTATGGACGGTGAATGATCTCCTTTAAAAGCGTCTTCATACATTCCATACATTTTACTTACCTGTACTATTCGCGATGCCGTGACATGGATGTGGACTTTCACGATGATACCGTCACGTTAGAAATTACAAAAGCGAATAATCGCTGCCTTTTTCTTTTCTTAGCTGTTTTAGAAAACAACACGACAAAATAATGTTTAAAATGGTTGCGTTTTGAACTTAACATTAGTTGTATGATCAATATTTGAGTAAATCAAGACTTTAAATCAATTCCTTAGTTCCAGCTAATGCTAGATTAAATAATATGGGATGGGATTAAAAGAATCCTTATTTTAGATCCGTTACAAGATCTTCATTTGATTAAAAACTAGATACAATAGAACAGTAAATTGCGTCAAACAGTCCAAATAACATAACAAAACCAAAGAATGCTTTTAAAATGAAGACTAAAACTGACTGCAACTATTTTCGCTACAAAACGACACGACAGACGTCTGAATATTACTGAGAACTAAAGTAATTTCACTTCCATTGTTCGCGGACACTCCATTTTTATTTTTGAGTTGTCTGAGCACCACATTAGCTGTCAAAGGCGATAAACCCTTTGTTGTATTGAAAACAACCAGTCTTAAGGAGTTTTATTGTAAATGTGAGGACTATGTGGATATTTATTTTTCGTTCTGTTAGTTTTAGGGAAGGTCTGGCAATTTGAGAACTTTATGCGACCTACCCAAACGTCCTTTCTTTGGTATTGTTCGTCGAGTCGTTGAGCTCCTTTAGTTCTGAGTTGAGCTCCACTATTACTGACAAATGCTTGCACTGACTGGACAGGTCCACTCAAATCTGTGTGGTTCTTTCCTCAAAAGACCATTTCAGACTCTTATCTACATGGTCCTCATATGGCCTGACCAAGATTATGTCTGGACTTTAAAGGAGACGGTGACCTCTGAGTTTGTTTCGGCCTTTCTTCTCAGAGTAGTCAGATAGGAAACGCCGACCTCATCTAGCTTATTTTTACAACTTTTTAATATGACGTGTAAAAGTGATTCCAATATCCTATTTACAGAATAAACAATTTCATTTCATTTCATTTCATTTCTCGTGTCCATATTTTGGTGATTGGGTATTCAGCAAAAGGGCACAGTGTTTTTTTATGGATTCAAATACTAAAGCAATGCAATAGTCATACATCAACATAAAATAACGAAAGAGGAGAATAAATGCTGTCGAAATGTATTCCATACTTGTAAACAATTGACGTCGGGAATAAGTGTCGCTGCAACTTCTTGCAGTTGCATTGTTGTAATTACAAAACAAGAAACAAAAAAAAGAAAAGAAAGAAAGAAAAATTGTTTATTCTGCACAAACAAAACAAATTACGATGTGGTTGCATTCTCGCCAGTAGTTGCGATTTGGTTACGTTATGGTTTTTGTTTGCAAATAGACAGATCGACTCCGTCAACGTTGTGGTTGCGTTGTAGCTGCTACGTCGCCTTTATGTGGCCAGTATCGCCCACACGGTTGACTTTCACGGCCAAATGTGGTCCGTGTGAATAGACTATTCATTTTCATACAAATTAGCGCCCGTCCACTGGGTGCCGTTGTCGTATGATGTGGTACATGTGATCGGGGCCTTATAACGTGTAGGTACAGTCCAAAAATATTATTACCAGAAGGGAAAAGTACTGACCTGTTTACCGTCCGGTAGCGGCGCTATTGTTGTCTCTGGTTCACAATCACAATAATATTACTACGCTTCTTTTGACAATAACAAACTCATATTTTCCTGTCTTTGGACCAATAATATAACACAACCAAAGTATAAATTAATATCACAAGCGATTTCTCGTAAAACCCTGTTTTTTTTTTTTCTTTTCTTTATGGCAATTGAGCCGGTGTCGACTATTCTGCCAATGTCACGTAAAGCTGTTTTTTTTGTCTTGACAGAGCCACAAACTGACGGATTATTAATTCAAGATATTTGTGCAAATAATGTTGCTGAAATTATTCTCGATTCCTGGAATTACATTATTCATGCAGAGTAATTGACTTCGTGAAATCATTATGCCTTTGGTTTAATAAATAAATTGTTTATTAACTTCTTGGAAACAATTTGTGGGGTATTACGAAAGTAATTTCACTACTATTTGTACTAGAAGTACGAACACTACGTCTAGACAATGGTTTACAAAGCCTAAATAACTATTTATATTTATCGTCATCTCAGTATTATTTTTATAACTAGCTAATGCCTGCGGCTTCGCCCGGGTGGATGTCGGTTATAATATACTAAAACCTTCCTCGAGAACCACTCTATCCATTGGTGAAAACAGCATGAAAATCGGTACAGTAGTTTTTGAGTTTATCGCAGGACAGGACGACAAACAGACGCGGCGGAGGACTTTGTTTTATATAATATGTAATAAGGATGTAAGGATTCTATTATAACGATGTTTTCAAAACCTGTTTCCTACAAATATTGAGTATCATATTCTACTACAGTATTTTTGTCTCACGAAGTGACGCGCGCTTTACTTATGGTAACCAAGTGTTGGTACCCAACATGCTGTGAATGTACGCGTGAAGACGAGTAGCGTCAGCATATAATACACCCTCCCGACATCGCCATTGTCTCGGACAGTACCGATAGCTCCTGCACTTACACATGCACAGCGTTTATGTACAATTGTTAACCACAAGAAAAACGCGCGTCGCTTTGTGAGATAAAATACTATATACGGTGAGTTGAGGGACGCCAAAGACAAAAAGTAAACAAGCAACTATCCAGTCTTGAAATAATTCCTTTATTATGAGGAAGTCGACCAAAGAAATACAATAGCGTTAATTATTATGGCGTGGGTGTCTGTTTTCTTCTTCTAAATAAAGATTTGACCATGAGTTATGGCATGACATAATCGTACCACAGTATAAATAAGTAACAGTATTATATCTTCATAGAAAACGGGCGAAACGACGCGCTTAGAAATCTCAGTATATATCAGTGCCCGGTAGTTACGCACGGAAGTTGGAAGGTTTATCTACCGAGTGGCCGTAGGTAATTATTTCAAGGTCACTGCTGAGATACAATACTGTTACTTTAGTATACTGTGACCGTACTTACATTGTATTTTCACTTATAAGATTATTTGGTAAACAAACTTACTTATCTTACTATACTTTAAGGGGGATGCGCTAGGGTGGCCCGCAAAGTTCAAATTTTCTTACGTTTTTTGCAATTTGCAGGTCAGTATCAGGTTATATGTTGATCTAAATATTATTAGCGCTCGTAACAAATATGGATTTACAGAATTATAAACATTAAAATCAGCAATACAACTCTCTAAGTTCATGAAAGTGCCAAATGTCATGATTTCATGAAATAGTCATTCAATACACTTACATGAGCTTAGAGAGTTGTATTACTGATTTTAATGTTTATAATTCTGTAAATCCATATTTGTTACGAGCGCTAATAATATTTAGATCAACATACAACCTGATACTGACCTACAAATTGCAAAAAAAGTAATAAAATTTGAATTTCGCGGGCTACCCTAGCGCATCAACCTTAAGGTTTTAACGACTTGATATTTATCCCACGACTTCGTCCGCGTAAAATTTCTCGTTTTAACATAAAATAATATCCCATGACAGTCGGCAATACTATAACTTTCCATTAGTGAAAGAATTTTCGGAATCGGATCAGTAGTTCCGAAGGTAGATACCCCTTACATACAAACTCACATACCTCAATAGAATAATATACAGAGTGATTGGAAGCTGGGTGCAAAGCCTTAAGGGGGTGACAATTGACACCCTTGGAGCATTTCGAGCATGTTTTAAATAAGGTTTGAACTATTGAGGCTATTTTATAAAATAAAAAAAAAATACATAAACTACGCAAATTCTTCACATTTTCTAAGTATTCTACGACTTTAAAAGTGTCTAGTATTTTTTTTCAACTTTTGACTTGGGCACTCTTAGCAAATACTAGTCAGAAATTGGGTTATTTATAAAAAATATGAAGTTAAAAAAAATAAAAAAAAACGTACCTACTTACTACAAAGGTAGGTTTAGGTTTACAAATTAAAAACATATTAAAAGTATACTTTACCGTGGAAAAGTTTAGAATGGGGGAGGGGCCTACGTGTGGGTCCACTATCAGTCAAAGTCGCTTGTGAGTAACGCATTATGTTTTGATAACGCACATAATCTTTCTAAAAAAGATTAAGCGTTATTGTACTGTAAAAATATGTCTCTGTAATTTTGAAATAAATAGTTTGAATTTTTATTTTTTATTTTTTTTACTTACGGCAAGTATGGCCCAAAATGCTCAAAATGGTGTCAACTATCACTCCTCCCTTAAGGCTGCACCGAGCTTCCAATCATTCTGTGTATTAAAAGTATAGATAAATGTGAATTCATAATAATAATTAGGTATGATAGATTAGCATTATGAATAACAAACAAGATTGATAAAGGTTATTAGAGCGATATGCGATGACAAGACTAATTTATTTCAAGTTCGAAATCTGCATGTTTTGGCGAGCTTCCAACAAGAACCAATTATTTTCACCAGATCAAAATTGTGTTAACCGTGATAATGCAGACTCCGAGCTGCAACTGAGCACACATTAATAAAAACTTTCCCGATCAGAGCGGACCCACGAAATTTGTGACCACTCGGTACACCAATAAGAAACCCAAACCCCTCAAGTAATGACAAATAGTTTGGGTCTCCTTTTTAGTAACAAAAAGTGCTGCTTTTTAACGGTGAGATCATACGTCAAAATCTCACTATTCATACGGCAAAAAACAAATTCTGTATGAGGCCGCGTCCTATAAAATCGAACGTCGCGAATACGGGATTTTCGCGCTCATTTCTCACTTTTTGTTCGCTGGTGAATCTTTACGTGCGGTTGCGCCGACAGACGGCGTTTTCCGGTCTTACAAACAAGAAGTGTCGGGCGAGGATCGCTTTCAAATACCACGCGGGGTCAAGCTAAGCGCACATTATAGCCGCGGTAAACCACTGCGCGCTCCATTGCAAAAATGTGCCAAAGCACATTAGGAGCCGCAGCGGGCCGCTCCGCAATGGTTTCGGATGGATTCAAATTCATTCGAATTTGAAATGTTTTCATTCCATTGCAATGATGCTCGCGCACATTTGCCCAAAATTCCTCCTAGAGCACTTTCACATCGCAACGTATAACCTTATAGCCACAAGATCCCTAGTGCGTTGCGCTGGGGCCCGGTGCGGCCCGCCTGTAATGTGGGATGCTTCATACAAAATGTACTAGAGTTATGAAGGATAATACTGGAATATTTTGCAATGCGTTGCGATGCAGGGCGGCCCGCCCTTATGTGCGCGAGCCTTTAAACTGTCCTATGGTCCCAACATTACAGTAAATAAAATACCGTACAGTTCCAAGACTTCTGAAAGTAGGTTTATCGATCCTTGATCTTAACCATAGTTTATCCTTGTTTCAGGAATAACATCAATAACTACGCTAACAGTGATATCCTTCGAGAGGTACATGATGGTGACCAGACCGCTCAACTCCAGGCACCTCAGCTCCAAAGGGGCTATCATGTCGATAGTCTTCATATGGACCTACTCACTGGCACTTACCACACCGCCGCTGGTTGGGTGGGGACAGTATGTTAATGAGGCTGCAAATATCAGGTACAATTCTTTAAAGAATGTATAGTTTTAGAATATTAAATCTTTTTAAGCGCTCCGCTGCGGCCATTATCATCATGCTACTGCCCTTATCCAAATTTATTTTGGGGTCGAGGCAGCATAATGGCTTCCGTATGTCTCTGTGAGCCCTCATCTCAGGAGCCGCGGTCGTAATAACAGACACAGTAAAATGTCTGTCATGTTTTACGTAGAGCTACGTTATACTAAGGGATAAGGACCCTGGAGCCGCATGGCTCCAAAGGCCCTACCTTTCCTTCCTTCAGTTTAGTCAGCTGACCGCACTTGGGCTATAATTGCTCGAGCAACTAGTTGCCTTGCTCTATTTTAGATTGACTTCGGACACAAATGCTACTAAAAGAATACTCTGTAAAGGTATTATTATCGCTTCTGCTCAACCGATAGAAGCCAATGTGCGACCAGCCTTACAGACAAAGCGAAATTTCTAGAAAATAAATTTTAGTAGCTGATTATTTTAATAAAGCAATTTTGTAATGGTTTTACGTGGAGATTCACAAGAATTAAAAAAAATGCAAAAATCAATGTTTGGTTATAGAATGCGGTACACGTATGCGGTCACATAATTCACACAGAATATGAAACTTTTTACATTTATTGCGCTGTGTAATAAACAAACAAACATTGTTCTGATTTTATTACTGGTAATTTCGTGTTATACAAATATTTGTCCTGAAAATATTCTCTTGAAATTCTTTGAGAGCTAGTTGAGAGTAATTAATTGGAGCTTCGCTAAGTCAAATTGACGTAAAAAGGTTGTCAAATAATCTTTTGCCCAGTGAGTAGTAACGGCTTTTATCTGTAAAAGAATTTAATTTCAGAAGTTTTAATTAGTGGCCAGGCACCTTGACGTCTAGGATAATTAAACTGCCATTTTAAAAACGAACTAACTTTCACTTTTTCTTCTAACTTTCAATTTTTTTTAAAGTAAGTAACTAGTAAGGGAATAACTAGAGAACAATTTCTTTTTTCCTTTTGGTTCTCAGTTTTCAGGTGTATGTTCAGCAATAGACATTTTCCAAAGCTGCATCCGGTTAGACTGGAAGCATAGTAGACACAACATAGTTGGGAAAAGGCTAGGCAGATTATGAATGTAATTTTCTTAAAAACCGATTTTAACAATAGATAACAAAAGTTTCATGTTTTCTTTCCTGACTGGTTGCATGGTCTCGAGGCCACCTACTAATCTTGGGTTCGATAGTTTTATTAACCTAATTGATTTTCAGCCAAAAGCTCAAATCAAAATAAATGTGAAAATGAGTTTGTTTGTTTGTAACAATTTCACGCTAAAATGGCTGAATGGATTTGGATGAAATTTGGCGCATGGATAGATCTTAACCTGGATAGTCGCTGGCAACAGCTAGTATTCAATATTAATGTTAATAGGTTCGCCACATTATTACAAACATCTGGATGGACCAACATAAGCCTGACTATACCCGAATCACTTTAGCGCGACAATAGCGGTCATTGCCCTTTCCCAAATGTCTCGCCGTAGATACCAATAAACTGTGAATAATTTTTCGTCATTGGAAATTATTGAAGATCACGATAGATTCAGGACGATAAAGCCCGATCTACATTGGTCAAGTGTTTAGCGAAGTTGATAAGTACAGTGAGTAACTTGTACAGTGGTGTAAACCGATCGGATAGTAGCGAGTCAACTTGGCTTGCAAGCTGCCTTGCAAGTGAATCCAAATAGAATCGCTTTTTATATTCGCTGTCGATTACATTTGTGGGTATGTTTGAAAAGGAACATAGGTACAGTTCATAATTTATCGACGTGAGACGGTATAATAATAGGGATGATGACAAAGTTTTTTTTTTGTCCTTAAGGTAGATTATTGTCATATTAGTGTATTATCATATTTTTTTGTTTTATTTTGTTATGTGAATATTGTTTTTGATTTTATGTACCTATTTTACTTTCTCTCGAATTTTACACACTGTGTCTACATCTCTTATCTACTTTCCTATCGCAGCAGGCGTAGCATGGCGCTTTCTATCTCTAAAGTGACAGTTCGTTTCTTCATTTTTGACATCCACCGTAGAAATCTTTCTACAATCTGTCATTTTGTCTTTCATTTCTAACGATCTTTGTCTAGGTCTTTTTATATGTAGACTATTTCGGAAGAAAGTTTTCTATCCTTACTGTCAAAATCACACTGACAACCGATAAATCCTATGATAAAACAAAGAATTCGGAGTCGAATTATGTAAAAGAGTGAATTTCGTAAAAAGTGCAGTTGACTCTTTCTATTTTGCTGCCGTCTCGCACTGTCTACTGTCTACAGGAAACGTCATTTTTGTCTATTCTTCCATCGACAAAACTGTGCTCATGCTACGCCTGCAGGTGTGCTGGAAGAGATTTCTTTAGAAATAAGTATCACCTTTCTACGTGTTTTTCTGTTCTTTTGCCCTTGTTTGTTTAATATATGTGTACATAAATGGTTAAATAAATATATATATAAATTATTAAAAAATATTGGCCACGATTTTTTTGTTTTTTTACGCAATCAAAAGATTACGGCAATACATTGAGTTAAAATGTGGCATGGTGTCACTGTTCGGTAGATTTTATACTGAGTTGTGACTTATCGAGCCTCCACTCCCCAACTTTAATGCGTTTTATCTGAATCATTTTTAATTAATATGATAAAGCAAAAAAATACGTGTCTAATATTTTTTATTATCTGACTGGCAGACTAAGTAGTTTTTTTTTTACCGAGGCAAAATCCCTATAGGCTTTAGTCAATACCATCAGTTGTGTAGGTAGAACATCCAAGTTAACTATTAACTGTGCAAGAATAGTACAAGTAAACCAATTAATCTTATATTTTCCTTCCACAGTTGTTCAGTAAATTGGCACGAGCAGTCTATGAACACACTGACGTACATCATGTTTTTATTCGCGATGGGACAGATTGTGCCTCTCGCCGTCATTACCTTCAGCTACGTGAACATCATCAGGACGCTCAAGAGGGTACGTTGTGTTTTGTTTTTCAATCCTTAAATCTGTGACTACACATGATGCCAGTAACTTGCACCATAATAATACCATGTATGCCTGCACCATACCATCTTCTGGTATCTATTTATTATTACGTGTGCCACTGACATAATATATACAACCTCCTAGCGTGCCGTTGTTCAAGCTACTTGGATTCGAGTCCCTAGAATATAAGAAAACCAAAGTGATTTATAATTTGCCCTTACACTTAAAGCTATGTGGTGTAGATATCACTACATATTTTAAAGCAAAGTCCTCCGCCGCATGTCTGTCTGTTTGCGATAAACTCAAAAACGACTTCACCGATTTTCATGCTGTATTCACCGATGGATAGAGAGGTTTTCGAAGAAGGTTTTTAGTATATAATTTGTCAACACATCCTCACGGGCGAAGCCGCGGGCACCAGCTAGTTTCTTATAATTGCGGAAAAATAAGAATTTATATTTAAAAAAGTTTTGCTTCAAAGTCAAAGTCAAAGTCAAATAATTTATTTCAAGTAGGCAAATTAAAGGCACTTTTGAACGTCAAATACATAGAAATAGAACTGATTCTAGTTGCCCCTTCCAAAAGGTAGTTTTCGTATGGAGAAGAATGGGCAAGAAACTCCACCGTTACTCTTTTAAAAAAATGTTTTACAATATTTGGTATACATCAATTATATAATTACATGTGAAGACGATGCACCGAGAATACAAATAGTTCTAAATAGAAAGCGCGAAGGAACAAAAGATTTAACAATGACAATAAAAACAATTCTCATTTACGGCTTTACTTTTAAAGGGAAAATTCCGAAAACGCTTCGGTTCCATGTAAATGGGCCGCATCAAACAGCATATTTAGTATCTAAAATATCTTTAAAAGTTTAAACCTAAAAAGAAACAAGTTTTTTATTGTCTAGATTTATGTCAAACAAACTAAAAGTCTAAATTGTTTTTTGTTCAAGCCGGCCATTACCATAATATCTTTAGAAATTTGGACAATCCCCGCTTGAATAATGTACGCAGCCACAACTCCTTTCGAATTCATTTAAATTCAAATTGTAGTACTTAAATATTTTATACAAAGTAATTTCAAATGTCCAGTGTTGGCTTTTGTTTTGAAGCCTGGGAGACCATCGAATGTTGTAATTAAAAGTCACTTATGGCTAATTTTCATTAGTCCGATAACTCGGTCGATATACTATCGCGGTCTAAAAATGTTTATCAGTTTTCAAATTAGCTTCTTTACCACACTGTGTGCAGTAAAGTCTAAAATGCTATATCTGCTTCTTATTACTTTTATTTCTTAATTTTAAAGTTGACACATTACCATAATGACATAAAATGCTATACCTCCTTCGTATTACTTCTATTTCTTAATTTTAAAGTTGACACCTGTTGACATATTACCATATGACATTTAACAAAGAAAATAGGTTTGAATTTTAGTAAATAAAGATTGATAGAAATAAAATGGCTAGTATAACCCTGCAACAAAGGGCTGAAATATTATTTCTCCACGAAGATGGCTTGAATATTAGTGCGATATCACGAGAGCTCAATATATCTCGATTCACCGTGAGATTTTGGATTCGGCGTCATGGCGAAGAAGGGCAAATTACAGATCATAGAAGCAATTCAGGACGACGGGCGATACTAACCACCGCGCAAATAACTGATATGGTTCGACATTACGAAGAGCGCGGCTTCACACCAACTAGTCATTTTGCTGCTTTGTATGATGTGGGTCCTCGGACGATTCAACGAGCTTTGCACGGAGCAGGGCTACACTACAGACGTCATGCTATAAAAGTGGAACTCAAAGCTCACCACAAAACTGCCCGACTTAATTTTGCGCCACAACATCTTGATTTTGATTGGTCGAATGTTATATTTACCGACGAAAAAACTTTTAAATCGAGTCAAATTGGAAGATTGACTTTATGGCGTTATAATCGCACTCGGTATGATGAAGCTCATATCGTGCCTCAAAATGAATCTGGTCGCAAAACAGTCAACTTATGGGGGTGGATCATCACGATGACGTCGGAGAACTGAAGTCGTTAGAAAAAAGGGCTACTGCGAATAATTATGTGTCACTTTTGAAAGAGGTGATGTGCGCGTTGTGTATCCTGCAGCAGAATTCCCACAAATTGATTACGTTCAGGATAATGCACCGATACACAAGGCCTGGGCTACTATGGCGTGGTTCAACATGCACCGTGACATTCGTCTCATTCAATGGCCTGCTCGTTCAGCAGATATGAACCCGATTGAAAATCTGTGGGACATAATGGTTCAACGCTGGGACTGTCAGAACGAAAGAAACCCTGATGCTCTTATATCAGGGGGACAGATTTATGCGCGCGGCTTGTCTCATCTATGACACAACGTGCCGTCATAGCTGCTGATGGAGGCTATACTAGTTATTAAAACTATAAATTATTGATAATTTCCATAAAAAAATAAAAATGTTTATTATAAAATTGTCTATTTTTGCAATTTTAGTAACAAGTTCAACCTCGCTTGGTTAAAAAAGTTTTGTTTTAGAAAAACGATTAAATGATTTTTTTTCTGTAAGTAGGTTTGTACAAACACTTTTAAACGTCAATCACATTTTTAAACTAAATGAGGTCGGCATTTAATATCTGACTACTCTGAGAAGAAAGGCCAAAACAAACTCAGTATTGTGCTCTATACCTAATCAAAATCACTATATTGTCATCGACCTTGTGACATAGATGTGTGCATGCAATTATAAACCTTAAGGTGGTAAACATTCTCAGACCGCGACCGTACACCAAAGGGCGTTGTACCACTGACGCCGGTGTCTCCCTAATAAAGAACATTTTTAACGCCTGGGAAGAAGCACAAGATGCCATTGGAATCTTTTGCGACCTCTCGAAGGCGTTCGATTGCGTCGACCATGAGACACTTCTGCTGAAACTAGAGCACTATGGGATTAGGAATACAGCTCTTGATTTACTAAGATCATATCTGAAAGATAGAAAAGTTAAAGTTCAAGTAAACGGCGTAAACTCATTGGGGTCTGAAATGGCAATGGGCGTTCCTCAAGGTTCGATATTGGGTCCATTCCTCTTTTTAGTTTACATTAATGATTTACCCCAATTACTACTAAACCAACCGAAGATGGTGTTATTTGCAGATGACACATCATTGATTTTTAAAATAAACCGACGGTCGCAAAATCTTGACGACGTGAATAGCGCTATTCTTCAGGTCCAAGATTGGTTTACGGTAAATAATTTGGTACTAAATAAAAAAAAAACCAAATGCATTCGATTTAAATTACCTAATGTTAGAAGTAGCGAATGTGACATCATATTGAATGGAGAAAAACTGGAATTTATTAATCAAACAGTTTTCCTGGGAATCACGCTAGACGAGAAATTACAATGGGGACCCCATATAACATCTCTTGCGGGGCGGCTAAGCTCGGCCGCTTATGCTGTTAGAAAGATAAGACAGTTAACAGATGTAGAAACCGCTCGTTTGGTCTATTTCAGTTACTTCCACAGCATTATGTCATATGGCATTTTACTGTGGGGTCGGGCGGCTGACATTGAATCCATCTTTGTTTTGCAAAAGAGAGCTGTCAGAGCCATTTATAATCTATGTCGCCGCGAATCTCTCAGGGAACTATTTAAAAGGATTAATATTATGACGGTACCTTGCCAATTCATTTATGAGAATATTATGTATGTAAGAAAAAATCTAAATCTTTTTAATAAAATAAGTGATAGACATAATTTTAACACTAGAAATAAAGATAAAATAGATCAACCATTTTTCAGACTAGCTAAAGTACAAACATCTTTTATGGGGTACTGCGTTAAATGCTATAATAAAATACCTAGTGATATATTGCAATTAAATGAAAGAAAATTTAAAACTCATATTAAAAGTACACTTTGTAAACAAGCATATTACAAATTAGAGGATTATATCCAAGATAAGAATGCTTGGAAACATGCTGGTCTTGCTCCATAGGACAAATTCGAGGCTGGACAAAATCAAACTGGTTGCTAATCTAGTTGTAAAATTTATTACGTTTATATCATCGATTTTTTTACATTTTATGATAATTAATCTCACACACTGTCCTATTAGTATTACTTGCAAGTTTGTAGAAATATTGTGTTATCGTACGTATACTTTAATGTTTGTAAATATGTGAGCACCATGTACCTATCACATACTTAATTTATTTATTTTTCATTGCTCCATTTTTAATTTTTAATTCTTTTTACCTATTGTAATTGTATTCTCGGTGCATCGTCTTCACATGTAATTATATAATTGATGTACCTATACCAAATATTGTAAAACATTTTTTTTTAAAAGAGTAACGGTGGAGTTTCTTGCCCATTCTTCTCCATACGAAAACTACCTTTTGGAAGGGGCAACTAGAATCAGTTCTATTTCTATGTATTTGACGTTCAAAAGTGCCTTTAATGTGCCTAGTTGAAATAAATTATTTGACTTTGACTTTGACTTTACAGTATGCGACGAGTCCTCACAGCCGGGGTAATGACTAATTAAAAGTCACTTATGGCTAATTTTCATTTGCCGATAATTCGGTCGTTATACAGTATGCGACGAGTCCTCACAGGCGAGGTAGTGACTAATAGTAGTTATTTATGGAACTGTTGTATAATAAGGGGTATTAAAACAGGAATGAGAAAAAACAAGTATCACATGAGTGTTTTAAAACCTAATTATTTACAGTTGCATACAAGATCTAACCCATGATATGAATCCTCTAAAAAAGGTTCTTTGCAATATTAATTTGGAAAAAAAATAGCGGGATACGACGTGAACTCGAATTTTTCGAATTCGAATAACCTATAAGTTTTTTTTTTTTAGTTTCGGCGCTATGTTAGTGAAACGCGCGTGCATGAAAATGTTATTTTTTTGTACCTACCTGTGGCCTTAATAGTGACAATATAGAAATAACAATCACCTGGCTGGTGACTACAACTCGTAAGTCGAAGCCGTTACCACTGGGCCACCACTGCTCTGAACAAAAATGATTGGTAAGCGAAAATGTATATCGTTAGTTAATCACCCGTGCCAAGCAGCTTTCCGAGGCACAAAGAGGTCCTTGTGCCTTTTTATTTTAATTATATTGTCACTATTCTATAGCCAAATTCGCAGCTATGGAAATTTTCCAATTTCACCACCTTAAAATAAAATCGAAATGGCGTCCTGTCGCTTAAACGGCCGTTAAGGTCGCCCCACGTTGTTTTTAAACATGTGAGGGAGAGTTTAATCGACCATTACCCGTATTTACTACGGAGACAGGTATGCACGTGCTAATGATCGCGATTAAACTTGTGTGTGCTATCCGGCTTTTTGATATGGGCGCGTGGAAAAGGTTCAGAAATACCTGTACAGTCACGGACTTTAATTGATGAGCCACCTTCAAACTTTTCAATTTTGCAGTTTCATACATTCACGAGATTACACGATTAAACACGAACTCAAATCGCACGCTCGTAAACAAGATGACAAATAAATTACTTTTAATCGGAAATATCCATAGAGGGTTGACTTCATTAGTTAACCTCTATGGATATTTCCGATTAAAAGTAATTTATTTGTCATCTTGTTTACTTTCATACATTCACGAGATTACACGATTAAACACGAACTCAAATCGCAAGCTCGTAAACAAGATGACAAATAAATTACTTTTAATCGGAAATATCCATAGAGGTTGACTAATAAGTTCTCAATGATAAAAATAAATACAATGTTGCATTAAGTTTATCCAATCTATTTGATACCGACCTCCTTTGAATCATAGCTCATTAACTCGATGATTATGAAAACATAACTGAAGACAGTGACAGTTGAAATATCAAGATAACAAATAAATTACTTTTAATCGGAAATATCCATAGAGGTTGACTAATAAGTTCTCAATGATAAAAATAAATACAATGTTGCGTTAAGTTTATCCAATCTATTTGATACCGACCTCCTTTGAATTATAGCTCATTAACTCGATAATTATGAAAACATAACTGAAGACAGTGACAGTTGAAATATCAAGATGACAAATAAATTACTTTTAATCGGAAATAGTCTTATCCATAGAGGTTGACTAATAAGTTCTTAATGATAAAAATAAATACAATATTGCATTAAGTTTATCCAATCTATTTGATACCGACCTCCTTTGAAGCATAGCTCATTAACTCGATAATTATGAAAACATAACTGAAGACAGTGACAGTTGAAATATCAAGATGACAAATAAATTACTTTTAATCGGAAATATCCATAGAGGTTGACTAATAAGTTCTCAATGATAAAAATAAATACAATGTTGCGTTAAGTTTATCCAATCTATTTGATACCGACCTCCTTTGAATTATAGCTCATTAACTCGATAATTATGAAAACATAACTGAAGACAGTGACAGTTGAAATATCAAGATGACAAATAACTTACTTTTAATCGGAAATAGTCTTATCCATAGAGGTTGACTAATAAGTTCATAATGATAAAAATAAATACAATGTTGCATTAAGTTTATCCAATCTATTTGATACTGACCTCCTTTGAATCATAGCTCATTAACTCAATAATTCTGAAAACTTAACTGAAGACAGTGACAGTTGAAATATCGATGTCAGTGAATTTCTCCGTACGCTAACGTTACTATGCAGCAGTAACCTAGCAATTGTTTATCGTTGCGAGGTTACTGTTGCTAGACCTGCAATTGGTTGACTTTGAGTAGTCACTGCTGTCAAGTTTGTAGTTCTGCTCTCAGGTTAGCCAATCGGTAAAGATATGAAATATAATTTTCTTCTTCTAATACGAAGACATATGACTTTGCGTGTCGGGAACCGAATAAACCCGATTTGCATTACACGGCTAAAATGCGAATAGTACTAGGTGGCTCATCAATTAAAGTCCGTGACTGTACGTGTGTAATTTTTAAGTGGGAAATGTGTGCCTGTCCTCCTGGGGCGTCCCCTCTGCCTTGTTAGTCGCCTTTCATTGATCCGCGCACAAATCCAAACCCTACTGCTACTGAGAAATTCCAGATGGAAAAACACAAAAACATCGCGAGGTATGCGTTGCGAATTGTTCGTCACGCATGCCTCAACCTGAGGCGTACGACGGTACATGCTCAAGCTGAGCATGCAAACAACCACGTCAGCGCGCAATGAAAAAAACACCCGTCGTCCACACGGAGCGCACGGCTCGCACTGAAACGGCGTTCGCAACGATCGTATGACGCGAATGTCAGCATACACGTCCTCGCAGCCCGAGGCATGCGAGACGGACCATTCGCAACGCACGCCTCGCGATGTCTGTACGCGGCTTTACGAATTGTAGTCGTGGGTTCGAACCCACATTGTTACTTCTAAAGATTTCTATCTTCACAAGTGGTGACAATAAACGTTCCACCACCACCTGGAGCCCTCGTATTGCTATGTTTAGTATTCAGTGTCTAAATCATCCATGGTATTGTTTCCAGAACTCCCAACGCCTCGGCCGCGTGTCCAGAGCCGAGGCGAAGGCCACAGCGATGGTGTTCATCATGATAGTGTCCTTCACCGTCGCGTGGACACCCTACTCGCTGTTCGCTTTGATGGAACAGTTTGCTACTGAAGGAATTGTAAGTACTTACCTCAAAACTCCTAGAAAGAAAGAAAAAAAAAATTGTGACATGCATACGTTATGCTGAACTATTTTGTAAGAACCTCATCGTGAAAATTTAGGTGAAGTGAGCTGCAATAGTCTTGTAAATTATTATCCTGTCCTAGAATAACTAGGACGGCCTAACTTTATTCTCAACTCAACTCAACTCAAAGCATTTATTTCAAATAAACCAATTACAGGCACTTTTGAATTGTCAAAGGGTCGGTCAGTCAGAAAATATGAAGCTAGTTGCCCATTCCAAAGCGTAGTAGGTTCCTATGGAGAAGAACGGGCAAGAAACTCCACGGACACTCTTTTAAATCAGAATATTGTTACAATATGTTGTTTACATCATTCATGTTGGAATCATACATGTGAGTACAATGTAGAAAAACGTGCAGGTTAAAAGAGTCCGTAAATAAAAGATAAAACGATACAAAACAATTCAAAAATTAAAATAAATCAAAATAAGCCGTGGCAGCTAAGAGATGACCAGTCCCTACTGATGGCGCCCGTTCACGAACATGACGCATGGATCAGCACCATTCAGCTCAACCATTTTGAAGGGAGCTCAATGATCCAACACACACGCCACCACCAGCGAGACATTAAAGTGAGCATGACATGCTTTCAGCCGCCAGGGCACATTCAAGTCAATGAAAGACGTACCTAGTAAATGGTAGCTTTAAAGTACTTAGGTAAGAACATAGTGCTCACACACATGTGCTATGCAGTTATACAATACTAGGAGATTGAATTTATACAATGTAAAGATAGTTTTTACAATCTTCAGCAGCTCCAACAATATTTTCGTATGCTAATCAATTACTTGTTGCGCCCTGTGGAGCTGGACCAGCGCTGAGCCAAGCATTTTTGTCAGTGATGTAATCCCCCAATTTATAATATGCTTGGCGGCATAGTGTGCGTTTTATACAAGATTTAAATTTTGTTTCATTCAGTTGGAGTATGTGGGGAGCTATTTTATTGTAACATTTTAAACAGTACCCCATGAAGGATGAGTCTACTTTAGCCAGTCTGAAGCCCGGTTGAACTAATTGGTCCCTATTCCTAGTCCTATAATTGTGTTTTTCACCTCTTTTACTAAAAAGACTTAGATTTTTAGTTATTAAAGTTATTAAAGTTTTATTAAAAAGTAATTATTTATTTATTTACTAGCTGCGCCCCGCGGTTTCTCCTGCGTAAGTCTCGATCCCCTGGGAATATCGGGATAGAAAGTATCTTATGTCCTATTCCAGGTTATAGTCTACCCATGTGACAAATTTCAGCTAAATCCGTTCTGCCGTTAAGCGTGAAAGCGTAAAAAACAAACAAGCTCACTTAAAAATAAAAATAATTTAATTCAGGCGAAACCTATATAACATAAAATAAAATTTCACAATACTGCAACAGACATTTATTGTAGAAGTTTCTAGATGTCTGCTTCCGAAATTTATGCAAAATGCTGAATATTATGCTAAACAGTTAGGTAATAGTTTTCGACCTCAATTTTCAATTTTAATGAGGGTTTTTGTATGATTATTAGTATGTTATTTGAATTAATTAACATTTTAGTAATCAGTGCAATATTAATCAGCCTGCAATGCGCTGAATCCAAGCTGATTATGTTAATGGACTATAATCCTTTATTCAGCATGATATTTCCTATTCCTGTTTTATAATATTTTTGCGCATTGATTGACTTTTCCTCGCGGGAATATGCATGTATTTTTTTAATATTTTTATTAGATAGTTTAATCGTAAAATAATAGTTAAAAAAAATCGACGGCAAAAAGCAATTTAAAGTACTTACATTTTTTTTTTAAATATCCAACCGATCCGGGCTATTTAAACGCGGAGTGCGTTTAATTTGGCGCGTTTGGTGTGGTGACATCACAGTCCGTGAAAACAAACAAGCAACTGTCAAGTCAACGTCAAACACTCCTTTTTTTAAGAGCGTTTGACATTGACCTGACACTTGTTCATTGACTTGACATTGACATTTTAATTGTTATCCCGGATTGTTACGTCACATCCGCTCTTAGCTTTTCAAGTATTTGAATTACCTACAGATTTTTGGGACTTCAAAAAAATTAATTTCTCACTCAAAAATATTGATGGAGGCATAATTTTGAAGTAATATAGTTTATAAAAAAAAATATTTGTCCCATATTTGAATCACATGCATATTCCCTATTGTATGAAAACTTCTGACCATTATTAGTCAGAGATCTCACGCACTGGACGGCCAGGACTCCGGCCAGTTGTGGCCGTCTCGTGGTATTGCATGTTATGCGTCTTGTTGGCCGTTGCGACTAAGAGCGCGATTCGTATCGGTTTCTATAGGTTACTTGCAGCCTAATTGCGTAATACACGATCAATGAAACAGAAGGCTAATCCATTGCAGCATAAGTTCGAAAAAAAAATCTGCTCAACAACGTAAATAACGCAATGAATGTTATGGTACTGTTAAAATGAAACAGATTAGTCTTAATCAAAAGTTAAAGTTTTCTTCAAACAGAAAATAATGTAGAATAACTTTGTAGACACAAATAAATCTACGATTAGGCATGTCGCGCTGTTATTCGTTTAATAAGATCGCAAATGGGACAACGAAATAACACTAAGGGCTGATTTCATCAAAGTCAGTTATCTTTTATCCGTGGAATAAAATTGTCGTCTGAAAGTTTTTGTACGGAAAGACTGTAAAAAATTTAAAATTTATTCGCAGGATAAGACTTATACTTGGTATAAAAGTTTGGTGAAATTCGCCCTAAGAATACTTCTTTTGATACAAATTGGTACGAAAGTATGCCAGAGCGTTTAAAGGCTTCCGCAGACAGACACACTCGCGCGCCAATATGCGACGCGACTCTAGTAGAACAATTTCTGTGAAAACTTTATGGAAATTGTTCTACATGAATCGCGTAGCATCGTAGCGTCGTCGTAGCATCGTAGCGTATTCGTATCATCGTAGCGTCATCGTAGCATCGTACCGTTGTCGTAGCATCGCACCGTCGCGCCTGTCCTATCTGCGAGGGCCTTAAATATTTGGGAAATATTTGGGGCAGTTGAATGATTAATTGATTAAAAACATTGGAATTTTTAAGCCTTGAATTTTTTTTAATCTAAAGTTTTCAGTCCATAAACTCGGAAACTATTATAAATGATAATAACTTATGTTGCCGTTAAGCCGGGATTTTTTATAACAATTTGTGATGTCCATTTTTATTTTCCCTGTAAAATTATGTTACAAAAAAAAACGCTAAATGTGCACTTTTTTACAATATCTAACGTGTATCAAGTGAGCGCTCTGAGGCCCTAGAGAAAGTGAAATTCTATCAGCGATAACGATGATGGAAAAGGCAAAAATGTATAGGACTGAGATAGGTAAACTATCGAAAAGCTTATGTCAATCTTGAAAGTCGTAGAAATACGAAACGCTTTCGAAGCGATGTACATTCATTTTCAGTTTTTATTAATTCAGTACGAGGAGCTCGTGGCTAAGTAATAACAGCCGCACGGGTCGAACCATCAGGTTAAGCTACGGTTGCCGGTGTTGGTCCGTGGATGGGTGACCATCTTTACATATCGAGACTTCTCTGTGCCTCGGAAAGCACGTTAAGCTGTTGGTGTCGGTTGTCATTCATGGAACTTCGTTACGGGTCGTCAAAGCCCGAAAGTCTGACAGCCAGACTTACCAAGGTGTATCGTATTACCCAGTTACTGGGTTGTGGAGGTCAGATAGGCATTCTCTCCATGTAAAATACTGGTATTCAGCTGCATCCGGTTAGACTGGAAGCCGACCACAACGTAGTTGGGAAAAGGCTAGGCAGATTGATTGATTAATTCAATACAAACTGTGTATTTCTAGACTGCCAGTATTTCTATGAACAGACTAGTGAGAAAGGAGTACGTAACATCACGCCCTGTTTCTTCGAAGGATTGGGCAGAGGTGTACCTATAGGATCTGCACCTATAGGTGTACCTATAGGACATTTCGCCAGTAATGGTTAAGTCCTAGGGAAGCCTATTGCCATCAACCGGGCACAACTCCAGACTCCGAGCTGCTACTGAGTAAAACCCAATAACACTATGCACGACCCGAGAATCGAACCCAAGACCTCATGCTCAGTAGCGACGACTAGACCCCTTGGCTTAAAGCAGTCACTTACGCAGAATCATAATAGGAAAATATTAAGAATCATCGTTCATAATTTATGGTCTGCGTGCAATTCATAATACGAAATGAACCTATACGCTTTAAAACTGTTTGACAGTCTTCTATGGAGATTCGTTAAATGGTCCACACATCATGAATTGCTTTTGTGTCAAATTAGAAGAATCGCTAATGACAGCTGGAAATTCAGGAAATTAAATGCTTATAGAGGAATTGCTAATGTGGCCGCTTTAGGCCCCCAGTGAGGCAGTCCAAGAAAGGACGTATTCCAGTAAAAGCGTGTAGTGCGAGAAAAAGTGACGAACAATTCGATTAGTTTTCAAATTAAACGCTTCAGAATTAATTAATCAAATTACTTTGATCTTGTATTCCAACTCTTTCCGAGCAAGATCATTAATATTCATAATTTAATAATCGTTTTCAGCATTACAATTCTTTTCATTGACTAAGAAATGAGTTATCGCGACTGTCCTTTTTTAGGGTTCCGTACCGAGGGGTGCCGAATGGAACCCTATTACTAAGCCTTCGCTGTCCGTCCGTCCGTCCGGCCGTCCGTTTGTCTGTCAGCGGGCTGTATCTCATGAACCGTATGAAGTAGACAATTGAAATTTTCCACAGATTCTGTATTTCCGCTATAACAACAAAGAACGCTTTCACGTCTTAACGCCTGAACAAACTATGTTGATTATGAAGAAGCTAGTTCCATAAGGCGGATGCTTCAGGGTATCCCGCGAAATTCAAAGGAGATCACTCACTTTCCATACATGTTTGGGCTAAATGTGAAAACAAACCGGCCAAAAAATAAAGCTATATTCCGAAAGATTACGTTTTTCTCTTCATATTTTATTACTAAAAGCTATTAATTTAATTAGATTACTATTAATTATTTTAACTAAAACATACTGAAAACAGTATATTTTGAAAATCGTATAACAGCGCAGGGAATTTCCCTACAGATTTGGTCCAATAGTGAAAAGTTAAGACAGTAAACAACATGTTCTATAGAAATATATCTTTTTTTTCGTTTGGCTTATATTGTTTAGCCCAAAATGAAGTGACATTTGGCACTTTTATGAACTTAAGGAGTTGTCTTGCTGATTCTAATGATAACAATTCTGTAAAACCATATTTGTTACAGTCGCGAATCATAATGTAATCAGCATAGAACCAAAAAACAAAAAACGTAAGAAAATTTCGCGTTCTATCTTTGCGCATCGCCCTTAAATTACACATACCATTTTAAGAACGGGAACATTTTATACCATAAAAATTTCGCAAAATAAAACAGCAAACATAATGTAATTCCGGAACGGAATAATTTTCCCTTCTCGATATTAAGATTCTTTAGGCATCCCCATTAATGCCTTCGTATGTAATTTTCGCATTGTTAGCAACAGAATGCAAAGAAACCTTTTTGAAAAGTACCTAAGTAGGTAATACGAATCTCAAAGGTACCAACTTATAATGATGCGTACTTCCGAATCCGTACCGAAGGACCTTTGATGGAAAGTTGTTTTGGTCCTAACTCTAACGTCATTTGAACCCTTCGCATTTGTTCCATCTTTAAATGTAATCCTTTTGATATTGGATCTTGGAGATATTTCTTTTTTTTTTGAACCAGGACCGAAGCACCCAATATATTTAAGGACATATTTTAGTGTTACAGACTCTCATATTGAGATAGATGTTGACGGTTGAAAAATAGTTGTCTCATGTTAAATTATTTCGTTATTTCTAGAAGAATATCTTAAGCAGAAGTGCCAACATGAAGTCACTGACTTTGGATTATCTGACCACACTGCTCAAATAATTAAGATAAAAGTTAATAAAACGAATCAAATAAAACTTGGAGAACATTAATACGAGATATAACTCAAGAAAACCTTATTAAATTTCGATCGCACCTCGAAAGTCTATCATTTTCTAATGTATATAATACAGAGGATGCTAACAAAGCCAGTGATAACTTTCTTGACATTTTCCTACTGTTACATGATCTCTGTTTCCCGAGCAAATTAGTTACTGTAAAATCAGAGAAAAAAATAAAATGGGTCTCTCGCGGGATACGAATATGTAGCAAAAAACAACGGCAACTATTATGGCAGCAGAGACTAAAACCAACGTCTGAAAACAAAAATAAATTTAAGATTTACTCAAGGAGGTTTAAGAAAATTATTAAACTTACACAAAAAGCGCAGAATAACCACTTAATAAATAACTCAAAAAACAAATCCAAAACGGCCTGGCAAATTATTAATAACAACAAAATTGTAAGAGAACCCATTTCTCAAATAAAAAAAGGAGATGAAATAATATCAATCCCTAATTTAATAGCTGAATCTTTTAATAACTTTTTCATTGAACAAACCTCTGGCATACCTAAACATACGTTATGCGATACCATTAAAATAAATATAAACCCACATACAATATTTATGGCCCCTGTTATACCTCTAGATGTAATGCGTATAATTAGAAATCTGAAAAATAAAAAGAGCTCTGGCCTCGATGGCATTTCAACAACAGTTATCAAATTTGTTGCACATTGTATAGCTGAACCCCTTGCTCATATTATTAATGTAAGCATACAGTCTGGCGTATTTCCAGAAAGTCTCAAGAGCGTAATAGTCATACCAGTATATAAAAAAAACGATAAAGAAGAAATGGTAAATTATAGGCCAATTGCTCTTATCTCTATATTCTCCAAGATCATAGAGAAAGTTATCTATGAATCTCTTGACAACTTCCTAACTAAATACCACATACTATGTCACGAACAAATGGGCTTCAGGAAAAATAAAAATATTAACATGGCCATCTTTGATTTTCTCCATGAAATAATGCCTAAAGTAGATTCCAAAATACCGGTATGTGCAATATATGCCGATATGTCGAAAGCCTTTGACTGCGTGGACCACGATATTCTCTTAACCAAACTTGATGCGTACGGTATTCGTGGCAATGCTCTTAACTTAATAAAAACTTATCTCAAAGGCCGTAGACAATGTACAGAGATATCACGCTTATGTTTAAAATCTAGGAAGGAACAAAAAACTTTATCGTCATTTAAAGAAATAAAATACGGAGTTCCGCAGGGAAGTGTCCTCGGACCTTTACTATTCCTACTTTATATTAATGACCTGCCACGCCATATATCTAATCCAATTATTTTATTTGCAGACGACAGTACTTCAATTGTTTCATGTACCAATAAAGCCTCATACGTAAATGACATCAATAACTCGATCAGCAGTTTAATAAAATGGCTTGACAATAATAACCTAGTTATTAATCTACAAAAAACTAAAACTATGCATTTTCACCAACGTATATCTACAGGTGACATGGATATCAACTACAATGGCCAAACTATCGATAAAGTGAATAGCACAAAATTTCTGGGAATCTTAATTGATAGCCAGTTAACATGGAAGCCGCAAGCAGAAGATATCTGTAAACGTCTGAGCACAGCCGCGTTTATGTTATACAACCTATCCAAAAAAGTAAATCGGTCAACAATACTAGTGGCCTACCATGGTCTTGTAATTTCTATTTTAAGATTTGGTGTTATTTTTGGGGTTATTGTAGTGAACGAGAAAGCATTTTTAAAGCTCAAAAGCGCTGTTTGAGAGCTATATTTGGCCTCAAAGTTACTGACAGTTGTGTGCCTATATTTAAGTCTCAGAAACTATTAACTTTCCCATGCCTCTATATCCTCGAATTAGCAATATTTGTTAAAACAAACCGTAATTTATTTGCCACATTAACAGAAACCAGAAAACGGAGTACGTCATTAAGATCACAATATCAGAATTTACTTCACACAGGCACATTTAAAACGAGTTTATTAAAAAAAAAAGTAATTTGTATGGCTCCTGTTGTCTTTAATAAAATTCCCGATCATATGAAAACCTTGCCCTTGATGAAATTTAAAAAATGTTTTACTGAATTACTAGTAGATAAATGTTATTATTCTGTTCAGGATTTCCTAAATGATACATCATTTTGATAACTTGTATAATAATTATTGTGTTTGCATGCCAACAAGGCAGAATGTACACGGTTCTTTATTATGTTATTTACGATCCTATTTGTATGTACCTACATTCAAAGCAAATAAAGTATATTCTATTCTATTCTATTCTAGAATTGTCTTTACTAATGGCCGATTCCTATAATTTACGGACGGTTACTGGTTAAAATTAAGACTTGTATCATTCATTACCAATAAGCAAAACGATTCGTTATTGTTTATAGGAACCGAGCACTAGACTATTAGGGCCTTACCATAAAAACTTACGACACTTCAACGCGCGTTTAATGTCAAACGCCTTATAGAAATGTCATGTTTAATAGGTGTTTAGACTAAACAACTGTTAAAAACGGTTTTGTGGTAATACGGTTAGAGATTTAATTATAAGTTTATTTTTTAAATCGCGTAGATAATATAATATACTATAAACATACAATACATACAGTCTCATACAAAGTAGCCAACTGCGTCGTATTTAACAAATAAACGTTCAAATTATGTCAATGTTCTCCATCGCATGATGTCAGAGCTGTTCACAATTTAATGGTCTAACGTCATCTAATATCCAACAGGATCTACGTAATAATAATTGACAGAAAAGTAAATAAACAAAAGCAATCAGAAAAACAAATGACCAATAAAAATACAATTAAAACTTACTATACAGAAACTCATAAATTACACACTAAAGGAATCGTATTGAATATCTAATGCTACTATATTCAAGGACTCGTAAAGTTTTGAAACATTAATATACTTACATATTTTTTTAAGCGTTTGTTGGATTGGTCCGTGGATGGGTGACCATTTTCACATATCGAGACTCCTCCGTGCCTCGGAAAGCACGTTAAGCCGTTGGTCCCGGCTGTCATTTGTGGATCTTTGACAGTCGTTACGAGTCGTCAGAAGCACGAAAGTCTGACAACCAGTCTAACCAAGGGGTATCGTATTACCCAGTTACTGGGTTGTGGAGGTCAGATAGGCAGTCGCTCCATGTAAAATACTGGTATTCAGCTGCATCCGGTTAGACTGGAAGCCGACCCCAATATAGTTGGGAAAAGGCTAGGCAGATGATGATATTTTTTTAAGCGACATATACAGGGTGGCAGGGACATCGACGCACAACCGCTTACCATGGATTTAGTACATGATTTTGGACCCTCCCGCGGTGAAATTTTCCGTCGGCTTTTTCATAATTTTTACGTTTTTTTCTGCAATTTTTTTTACCGTATACTGTATAAAATCATTATTTCTATCTAACCCAATGAGATTTTTAATAAAAAAATTGTTAATTCACTTATTTCACTTAAAACAGCAATGTAAATAAAACTCGAGAGGGCTACCTGATCAGCTGTTTTGCTAAAGTTCATTTGCGAGGTCAACACTTGCTTAGTACCTACGGATGTCCGGTATTACCCAGTTACTGGGTTGTGGAGGTCAGATAGGCAGTCGCTCCATGTAAAATACTGGTATTCAGCTGCATCCGGTTAGACTGGAAGCCGACCCCAATATAGTTGGGAAAAGGCTAGGCAGATGATGATATTTTTTTAAGCGACATATACAGGGTGGCAGGGAGATTTTTAGTAAAAAAATTGTTAATTCACTTATTTCACTTAAAACAGCAATGTAAATAAAACTCGAGAGGGCTACCTGATCAGCTGTTTTGCTAAAGTTCATTTGCGAGGTCAACACTTGCGTAGTACCTACGGATGTCCGGTGCCCTATTCTCTTTCAAATGCCGACAACGGACCGCGGCGGCGAGCGGTCTCGTAAGAAGCTATGCGACATATCCCAATGAATCTAACAGACTCGTCACATGAGGCATTTTAATCATCTACCTAAATGAAAGACCCATTTACTACTTTTATTTTAGATTCATTATGGGGGATGATTATTTTTCTACAGCTTCATCGATTTAAGTAAAGAAGATTTAAAAAATACGTGTAGAAGTGTATTGATAGTCACGCAATTTTTCGATACTTATTTTTTTTTAATCAAAAATTTTAGTTTTGAATCCAATTCAGCAATGTAATTTACTGTTTCATAAAAAAAATACATCCATTTTCGCAATTAATTTCGTGAGTAGGTAAGTAGGTACAACTAAATGTGTTTGTACACTCTATCATTTTGTTGATCTGTGTTCGGTGTAGGCACTGTAGGCACAGAATGGGCAGCAAGTGCGGCAAATAGAAAGAAAGATCAGCAAAGTACATTTCTTTTGCATTTCGCCGATTTTATCGGATTTTTGCCAGTTCCTAGATTTCGTTGATCGCAAACGGGCGTGCTGTTTGTCGCCAATTTGTAGTCTCTTACGTAGTTTAAAAAAAACAAAAGAAATTTTCTCTGCGTGTGTGTTTGTGTGTGTGTGTGTTCGAACGCTATCTCATTAGGAATGAGCGAGATTAAGCTAAGTTCATTAATTGAACATTACGGGATCGCTAAGTTCTTATCAAGCATCTTTTTTGTTATCAATCCTCATCGGTATCGCTATTTTATGGGAATAAGCTTATTGTTAGTTATTTTTCCATAACGGGTACGTACTTAAATAAGTAACTACCACCGGTTATCAAGAATAATTAAACATGATTTTATGTTGTAGGTACCTATCACGTTCACGTTCGTCCGGCAGCGGCGGCGCCGGCGGCGCGGCGCGCGACTCTCTTGTGTGTGTGTAGGTTAGGTAGCGCGCGCGCGCTCCATCCGCGGAGCGTTTCGTTTCGATCGCGTTGTTTGCAATACATTGCGCGCTCAAAAATGTAATTTTTTTTAACCGGTCATTTCCGAGATGAATGACTTTCGTAATTTTATTTATGGCGTTAGGTGTAACCTTTTCACGACGTTTGCGCGTCGATGTCCCTGCCACCATGTATATTCAAAAAAAAAAATTATAATATTCTAAGGGATCGAGAATTGTGTCTAAGGATACCATTAGCTTAAATTGAAGAAACTATCAGATTAATGTATATTTCTTTATCAGGACGGAGAACGACAACTTTGTGAATATTAAAATATCGTTTGATTTCGAGTGCCTGGATACATGTAGTACATATACCTACTTTGTATGATTGATGTGATTTTCTTTATTGATTTGGCTTAAGAATTCTGATTGTACTTACATAAACTTACTGTGAAGGCAGATGGAGATATAACAAGATTTATGTAAAAGATAAAACGTACTATGATAAAAACGAATACAAGAAAAATGTGTTATCCTTTGAGATTGTTTATACAGATACTACAAGAATACAGTATGCAAGGGTAAACACCGTTGTCACTCAAACCATGGGTAGTTGACTTAAATATAATAAGAAATGACCCAGTAACAACAAAAAAAAAACCTTATTTTCATTAAAAGATTTTAAAAAGTAAATATCCGTCACTGTCCCGATACTCAGGGATACGCGTTCGAGAGAGCTACGAAACAGCTGACGGCCGGTCATGTAACGTCCCGCGCGCCCCGTCCGCCTCCGCCAACCGCCGGCCGCGACCGGTCGTTGCCCTTGCGTGTAGGGTGAATTATTTTAGTAGAAAAACGTAGATTTTCTTTAAAAAAAAAAGTTGTATTTTTCCATTGACTGGTTTCAAGGATAACGGTGTTTACCCTGTATATTGCTCACTTACGAATAAATACGTAACTATTAGGTGTATGTTGACGTCTTGTTCGTGTATTACTATTTTTTTCTATAATAAACGAGCAAACCGCTTCATCAGCTAGACTTAAATATTGATAATAATGTATTAAAATATAGATATTATATTTAAATAAGTAACAAGCTAATGGATAATTATCCGTATTGCATATTCTTTGACGATTGTATCCATACTAATATTATAAATTCGAAAGTAACTCTTGTCTGTCTGTCTATCTGTCTGTCTGTATGTTACCTTTTCACACCTAAACCACTGAACGTATTTCGATAAAATTTGCATGGAGATAGATGGCATCCCGGGGAAGAACAGGCTACTTTTTGTTTAATTTATAATCTTATAGGGGGTGATATAGGGGAAGAAAGTTTGTATAAGAAACCCAGCATTTCTTAAGTATCCCAGTAGTACGTTCCCGTGCGACGATATCCGACATCCATGCGCACGAAGCCGCGGGAAAAAGGTAGTAAGCTATATAAATTCATAAAATATAAACTTACTAGCTGTTGCCGGATAAAAGTAGCGTATGTCCTTCTCCAAGTCTTGGTCTACCCATGTGCCAAATTTCATCCAAAATCACGTAATAAACAAATAGCATCATTTTCAACCCAACACCCATCAGTACCCAGTTACTGGGTTGTGGAGGTCAGATAGGCAGTCGCTCCATGTAAAATACACCCTGTGTATCCGGTTAGAGTGGAAGCCGAGTGGACCCCAACATAGTTGTAATAAAAAGGCTAGTTAGATTGTTTTTTTACGTAAAACTAGCTTCCGACCGCGGCTTCGCCCGCACTATATGTCGATAAAAAGTAGCCTATGTCCTTCCCCGAGATGCCATCTATCTCCATGCCAAATTTTGTCGAAATCTGTTCAATGGTTTAGGCGTGAAAAGGTAACAGACAGACAGACAGAGTTCTTTCGAATTTATAATATTAGTATGGATAAGGGAGTATGGATACAAATATAGGTCTAAAAGTAGATTTGCGTACTTCCGTTTTTGCGTTATCCGTACAGTTCATAAAAATGATATTTTTATTAAATTCTCAAGGACTATCGTCTGCTCAAAGGTAAAAAAGGATATTTTAACGAAAACATTTACAAAGGAACGTTATATTGCGACACTTGACCTCGCCTACAAAGGTTGTTTGATCAGAATTTTATGAATAAAGTTAGATAATTCTAATTTAGGAATGATTATGACAGGTTTCATTAACCCTTCGAGTTTTAAAAACATAGTTGACTGACGCTCTTCGTAGTTCAACTATGGTACAACTTTTTGCGATTATCTGTGAAACTAAGCGCTCTATCTCTTTCATCCTTGTGGTATAGTGGGCACGAAAGACAGAGCTAAGAATAAAACACCCAATGCTACCAACATTGCACAGAAGCAAAATGAAAGCAAACGAATTTATATTTTTATGTTTAATTGCTCAAATTAATAAAAATAAAAATAGAATTATGCTTTTAATTTTTCTAAGTATGTTTTGACAGCGACTGCTGAAAGGTTAATATAAAACCTGTCATAATCATGCCGTTTATAAATAAGTCTTATGAAGGGTTAAACAGAGGTTTTAGCCTTGATAGTAATGGGCGAGTGAGACTCTGTTTCTCTAACTCTTTGTTTTTGTCATGCAGGTGTCCCCTGGAGCCGGTGTCATACCAGCACTGGTCGCCAAGAGTTCCATCTGTTACGACCCTCTAATTTACGTAGGAATGAATACACAAGTAAGTCAACAAGTGACCAGAATACATTCTATTTTTATCAAAATTCTATCTAATTCGGTCATTTATTGTTACAGTTCAGAAACTCCATCAAAAGGATATTTGGAATCCATACCAAGGGAAAGAATTCTCAGGCTGAAAGAGCCTATAACAATTCTCTAACGTCACCGGCCAACAAATTATCCAGCGTCAACAATACGACCCGCTTCAATTCATCAGAAACCAATCTGTCTAGTACCAAAATTACTAAAGGTAAGAAAATCGTCTTCAACGACGATATCTCAGAGATGACGACCAACGAATATCACCGAACATTCACGAGGGATCCCGATCTATGCACTATACCAGAGAATAGAAACTCCGACGCTGAAAGATCTGGCGACACAATATTCGATGAAGATAGTAGTAATAATGGTGGGAATGTCAAAAAGCTGGACTTGTTCGGTGAATCCTGCAAAGTAATCAGCGAAAGATCTCCAGTCTTAACTTTCATGGACTCTGAACGGCTACTATTCACCAAAGTCCCTGAACACGCAATTATAGAACCAAGTCCTAGCAATGTATTCGGCAATGAAGCGTTCGAAGACCATTTGACAGACAAAACCAAAAAAGACGCTAATAAAACTGAAACCGAACAACAAAATGCCGAAAAGCAAAAGATAATACGACAAAGTTACTCCTTAGACTTTCCTCGCCTTTCAAATGATAATAAAAAAAGAAAACTCTCGATAGAAACGAAATTGGAAAGTTTTATCCAACCAAAAGGTTTTTTTAAGGATACAATTACTAAACTATTTGATCAAGAGGCGAAGCAAGGACATGACCATTTCAAGAGTTATTTGTGCGAGACTAAGGAAGAAATAGGCCATGACAACTTGTAGTTCTAAAGAGTGATCACTCTTGTGGGATCAATGTCAAATTATTAGGAGATAGCGGTATACTGACAGGGAGATCTAGTACTTACCGATTATAAGTATTGAGACGCGGCAGACTGTTGAAAACCCCGGTTATTGTTTCCCAACAGTTTACGGATAGTATCTGAAAAAAGAATGATTGATTTTTTTTTAATATTAGGCCTCTTATTAACGACCGTTTTTGTCAACGGGCGCACCGACCCCCGTCGCGCAACGGGTATGTGCCCGTCGCGTTAACAAATACCCACACTAACCTATTGAACACTGCGCGTCGGCCCGACGTCCGTTATAAAAATCGGACAGTTGTCCGTCCGCTCAACTATCGATTGGCTTTCTAATGGCCGATAACAATTAAAATTCTATTGTGTCTCGTTAATGACAGTTGGAGGTTTATCGTCAACAAGAGGTCTGACAGGTACAGTTGGTACAGATTTTCGAAAAAGAAAAAAACACGTTTTTCTAATTTTTTGTATTTCGAAAAGAGTTTTTACGATCGCTCCTAGCAATTCTCAAATTTATTTCGACAGACCAAAAATGCAAAGTTAAATGTTATAATTGAAGTATTGTAAAATTGAGGGTAGAGCGCACGTGCTGACCTGCAATGAAAATGTACGTACTTTCATAAGAATGACGGTATTAGTCAAAGATCTGTGATATAAGATACGAGTGCCAAGGTAAAAAATAAGAAAATTTATTTTTGGGAACGAATAAAGTAGTCTTAAGGTAAACTTAATAATTGTTCTAGATTACTATGAATGAATAAGGTTAAGGTAACTTTAGTTGCTTTTTGTCTCAATTTCTTTTAAAATAAGTCCTTATATTTATGTCATGTCGTACACACGTATGTTGGACTCATCGGAAAATATCTAAGTCAGAATTTTGTCTCAGACGATGTAATTCGTTGATGACGGCGGAAAATTTCCATCGGAACTTTCTGTTACATTGCTCAGACGATGAGTTTTAGAGCTCAATGGTACATACACCATTAATTTAAAAAAAAGTCACAATAAATTATCTTTAGCGACTGCGACGCGATTATTTGTCGCCGGCGATAAATAGGCGAAAAAATTGCCTAGTGTGTACCAAGTCTTATGTTAGGATAATCGTAATATTGGTAATTATACGTAAATTTGCCTGCGTAGGATTAATAAATTATAGGATAATTTAACTGCAAGTCGTGCCAGATATTGAAACGTGTAGATAGTTCACAATTTAAACGACATTTGTGTACTTTGTAGGCGCCATCGGCTGATATAATTTGCTAAGATTATAAGCAGCTAAAAATAAATAATAATTAACAAGTTTTTTTTTTTTGTAGATAGTTCCTAAGTTTTGTAATAAGTGTTTAAATGTATTTTTTTATAGTCTAAGTATTATTTAAAAGTGCACAGGTGTCGTTGCGTTTTAAATATTTTAAAATATGGTGGTGCTGGAAATGAATGAATTTAAACGGATTGTTCTAGTTCGGATATCATTTTTATAAAAATGTGTTGCTCATAAATTTTAAATGTCTTAGATTTTTTATTGTATTTTATTGTATAATATAAATTAACGAAAAAAAATATAAAAAATTTAGATTTGTAACTATAATAATTATGTAATTATGTATAATGTGTATTATTTCAGAGTGTCAATTAAGTTTTTCAATCGATATGTCCGTTTTCCACGTATTATTTGGTGACATCATAATTTTTGTAAAATTATTTATTTCACTAATAAACAAGTAATTTCTGTTATTATTATATTATACATACTACATGACGTACCTACTTATATCATTTCGAACAGGCCCCATAAATATTTAATCCCGGATCTTAAGTTCCGGCTCTGTGTCCCGAATTCCGGATGTAAGGGACAGGCTTATTATCCGCATACAGTTATAATGTAGGTACTTTAAAAGCAGGAAGGCATTCAGTATGTAGATTGTCTATCAAAAATCTACATGACAAAGTCTATATTGCCATCAGAATTTGTATAACTGTTTATAAGCACACGGCTACACATCAAGCTATACATTTCCAGTTTATGCTGATCTCGCATTGTAGAGGATTTCCGTACAATGTGAGTTCAGTTTATACTGGAAATGTATAGCTTGATGTGTAGCCGTGTGTACGTACAACAACATTGGCGTTTGTCCACTTTTCACCCTTATACCCTTGGTAGGTTATTAGGGTTAAAAGTGGTTCACCACCAGTGTGTGTTAAAAGTATTTTAATAATTGTATAAAAATGGAAACGTTGTATAAAATCGCAATGTTATAAGTTAAAATCCATTTTTCTTACAACAGTTATGTTCTCTCAATTCACTTTTACATACTTATACAATCTTATGTTAAAGCAAAAGAAAATATATAATCTTTAAAAAAAGAACATTCAAATATCGAAAACATTGTAACAGCGAATTAATATTCGGATAGTGCATGACCTAAAAAGGTGCCATAAAGAATATGAATTAAAAATCTCGTCTAATTAAAAAGTTTTGCAACCGCGAAATTTCGGGGATAGTCTGTCACAAAAAAAGGAAAAAAGGTTCCTTTTTAAAATAAACGTCGAACGAAACAAAATGAACGTTTCATTACACTTAAACGAACTTTAACATTATAATAATTAGGTAATTTCATTTTACAACAATGGAACCGACAATTCTTGGTAACGTAACGGGTTCAAGTTACCGACTTGAATTTGATTTATTAATTAATATAAGTGGTTTGCGTAAATTATTTAAATTAATACAACAAGTTCTGTTGATAAGAAATTATTGTTTTTTTTATGAGCGAAGAAAATAATCAAAATTACTGTAGGTTTGGTGTCTAACTAAGATAATTATAATGAAAGAACGTTTTTTTTTATTAACCGACATTTGGTAGATAAAGCTATTGTAATAACTTTGCTCGGGTTGTTTTTGAGTTAGGTTCATTTAATATGTATTATTTCCACGTACTATGTGTTGCTGATGTTATAATAACTTCCAGTCACTGATATTAACATATCGATTGTATTTACAAAAGTTAATAATAAAAAGTCGTTGTTGTTTTTTTTTTGTTATTTTTTTTTTGTTTGTAAACGTAAAATCATGGTTTTCTCAGTTTAGATCATTGTCTTTTTTATATATTTTACTGAATTGTAAAATGTAAAGCTGCGGTGCAAACCGTAAAACAAAAAAAAGAAGAATTGAATAACTCGTCTTTAGAATTTTTTCCACGTTGTTCAAATACAACTGCCACATCTTGTTTTAAACTGTGTAGTTATTTACGTTTCTTTTGTGTTCTGTAGGTGTTTATTATTTTTTCTTTCAACTACATAATAATGTTATCATTAATCACTACAAAACCGATGCCAAAGGACGTATTTTTTTATTAGAACCAAAACAGTGCAGTAAAGTTGTATGAAATTTCATTGTTGCACTGTTTTGCAGTAAGTGTTCTGAAATTTCATTGTTGCACTGCAAAACAGTGCAACAATGAAATTTCATACAACTTTACTGCACTGTTTTTAAGGTTCCATACCAAAAGGGTATAACGGGTTACTAAATTGACTTGAGTTGACTTGAGTTGACCTGACTTGACCTGACTTGACCTGACTAGACCTGACTTGGCCTGACTTGAACTGACTGGTTAATACAAATGGATAAATACCGTTTAAAATGACCTGACTAGACCTGACTTGGCCTGACTTGGCCTGACTTGACCTGACTGGTTAATACAAATGGATAAATACCATTTAAAATGACCTGACTTGACCTGAGTTGACCTGACTTGGCATGACTTGACCTGACTGGTTAATACAAATGGATAAATACCGTTCAAAATTACCTGACTTGACCTGACTTGGCCTGACTAGACCTGACTTGGCCTGACTTGACCTGACTTGAGTTGAGTACATTGGTAGTTGAAAGAAAAGTAGATTACGCACCTTGCTAAAGTGAGTAATTGATGCACTCGTGTTAATTTAGTGCCCTCGCATACGCTCGGGCACCAACATAACCCTCGTGCATCAATAACTCACTTAGCGCTCGATGCAGCAATCTACTATTAAGAAGTTAAGATAGGTACACATAAAGCTTAAAAATAAGTATACATTAATAATACCTAAATAAATATATTTGGTGTAATAGGACTCATTGTTTGCACTATTGTGCCGATATTACAAACGATTTTTACGTGGGCCATATTGGTCCCGTATTTACTTTGTATAAGTAGTATCCGTAAAGTTTTTTTTTTTTCAGATAAAACATTCTGTGTTGTCACTAAGTTAATATGTCCAGATAATACCGAATAATATGTTTTTAAATTATTATGGACAATAATTTTAATTGATTAGTAGGTATTGTTAAGGAACAGACGAGTTTAGTTTTGTGATGAAAAAAATAATTGAAAAATTAGTAAAATGAAAAAAAAATGTAAATACATTAGTTAATTTTACCATAATATTAACGGAAATATCTAATTACGGAAAAAGATTATTTATAAATAAAATACCAATCATTCGAATTGAAACAATTTTTTACTAATTATTATTACAAAATAACAATTTGTACGCATCTAAGTCGCTTATTAAAATGATTACTTATTTATTTTCTACCTACCTACACAATTCATTGGTTTCCTGTACGTAGAAGAAAGAAAAAAAAAAATATGATGTAAACTAAAATAAATATAACTGAAAATGTCAACATAATGTGCGTTTTTATAATTTCTAACATGACGATATTATCTTGAACCAAGTCCACGTCCATAAAATGTTTGGAAACACGTACAGCAACAAGCACTATTATGTATACACTAACGGCCGATTCCTATAAATTACGGACCGTTATTGGTTAAAATTAAGACTCTTGTATCTTTACCAATAATGAATCAAAGACCTCATAGGTTTGCATAGTAGACCCTCCCTTATGGAAATAGCTATCATAGGTAAAATTAGCTTCCGAACCTATTTATATGCCCAGTTTGGCAATAAAAAAAACTACCGTTGGTAAGTAAAACGATTCGTTTTCGTTTATAGGAACCGAGCATTAGCAACTTTTAAAAGTGATTTTCTCCTACTGTATTGATTGTACTTTTATGTTGTTACGAACATAGTAGGTATTTTCGAACCCCGATTATTATGATCTAGGTCTCATTTCAAAGTTGTAATAGTTATTCGAGGAGAAAATTACTATTGAATTTTGCTCGTGACTTTACACGTGCACGAAACGTTATCGGGGAAGAAATTTAAAAGCATCTTCATATATTTCCATACATTTTACTTTCCTGTGTCCTTGGTTCGGTATTCCTTGACGTGGACGTCCACGATAATATCGTCACGTTAGATATCTATTTCAGTACTTATCATAGTACGAAAACTGTAATTATTCAAATAAATTAAGTTTCAATAACGAACAATAATAATTGTATTGTCTTACACTATTTGTCCACCGCACAACATTAACGGACGTCAACGAGAAACGAGATTATTCGAACGGAACTTGACGTCCCGGTTTTGGTGAGAAGTGGACACGCGGCTAAAATGTATTTATCTCTACGGCGCCGTCATCTTGTTCTCGTTGACGTCCCGTTGACGTAGCGGTGGACAAACGGCCTTAATGTTTTAGCTGAGAACAGACGTTATAGAACTCTTGATTGAATGTTTTAATAAATTATTGTCATTCTGATAAACGTTGTTTTATTTTCCCTGCACTTGGAGCCGAAAAATATTAAAATATCTTGCTTGGGTTCGATTTCCTACAAGTCAAAATATTTAAGAATTCGTACATTTTTATTAGATAAAATATATATACATTGGGTAACATATTATACTAAATAACTAAAAAACTAAAAGGACTAACTAATAGTAACTAACTATACCAATAAATATAAAATCAAAATGACCCTTACCACCCCTTTATGAATTTAGAACGATTTCTCCTAAATCGAGATCATGTTTCTTTAAAAACTTCGCTCGCACACAGTTTCAGATTTCGATCTGAATTATATAGATATAATTCAGGACGAAATCTGAAACTGTGTGCAGTTATTCTTACCCTGCACGATCAACATCCATCAACGATGGAATCCGCTGGATGCGAGAAGCAGAGAACGTGCCGAAGTTGCGGTGCTTGGGGGAGGCCTACGTCCAGCAGTGGACGTCTTTCGGCTGAAATACTGATGATGTTGACGATAAACATCGTGAGATGGTACGGTCCTATTTTCAGCGTAACTTAGTAAAACGCCTATCAAACTTTTATTCCCAGAAATGAACCATAACATATACCTCTCTTAGAAGAAATAAGACATCTCAAAATACGTACCGACATAAATATCATAATATATTATCATACATTATGCCTACATCGTGTCTTAGAAATGTGTGGTTAGTTAAGGGTGTTCCCTTAACTATGACCACAGTTTTCGAACGATCGTGGTCCGATTAGGACCACGATCACTATCGCGAAAAAATTATCAGCATTAATTAGTAATTAGTATTCCATACAAAACTGGAATACCTACTCAACTCAAATGTATGGGGCTAGGTACAGATAATTTAATGGCAAAAACAATGTTGGTCATCATCTGCCTAGCCTATTCCCAACTATGTTGGGGTCGGCTTCCAGTCAAACCGGATGCAGCTGAATACCAGTATTTTACATGGAGCGACTGCCCATCTGACCTCCACGACCCAGTAACTGGGTAATACGATACCCCTTGGTAAGACTGGTTGTCAGACTTTCGAGCTTCTGACGACCCCTAACGACTTTCAAAGATCCTCAAATGACAGCCGGGACCAACGGCTTAACGTGCTGAGGAGTCTCGGTATGTGAAGATGGTCACCCATCCACGGACCAACCCCGGCAAGCGTAGCTTAACCTGATGGATAGACCCGTGCGGCTATTATTACTTAGCCACGAGCTCCAGCCAAGAAAGTTGTTCAGTTTGCTGGTCTGTTCGTACCACACCCTTAAATATGACCACACTCTACTCTGATCCTCTCTGTATAACAAAACACAACTCGGTTAACATTTATCTTTCTGCGGAGGCAACAGCCCTGAAAGTATGAATAAAATATCTTGCGGGTGTTTGTTTAACGGAATCGAATGATCAACAGTGGACCATTAGATGGATACCAAGTTGATTGTGAGCCAACGAGATTGTTTTAAATTGATTCATTCGAAGCCAGGACTCTTAAAAGAATAAGGTTTTAAAATGTATTTTTAAACTCTCTTATGCCGTGATCCAACGGTGCGCCATATTGCGGACGGACACAGACGAGCCCGCACGACGCACCGTGGGAAGGTGTACATGCGGGGTATCGCAGACATCGGAAGTTCCTCGGTGCGCGGTGCGTGGCGGTCTGTGGTCGTTTGCCGTCCGCAAAATCGCGGATCGTCGGATCTCGGCATTAGAGAATCTGGCGTTCAGGCGTTGATTGGAAGTTTATTTGAAAATGGAACATGACACTTGGCTACAAGCCAAGTGTGCAGTCAACCACAAGTCAGTGGTAGCACTGAAAAACTACCCTTACTTCTTCTCTTTCGTGTGTTTTGTGACCAACGATGTTAGTGTTTTTATGCCACCCATGAACTTTTGACATGGCTTTACATGCCGTGGTGAAAGATCTCCCAGGCATGGCCGGTTTCTTCACGATGTTTTCCTACACCGTTTTTGAAGCAAGTGATAATTATACAATACGCACATGAATCCGAAAAGTCAGAGGTGCGTGGCTTGGGTTCGAACTCGAGACCTATGACTTGGCATTCCGACGCGACGGTCTCATCACTAGGCTATCACTGCCATTACCACATTTAACTTACTGGCATTACTTACGACTGATGTGTGGCTGACTGTTTAAGAGAAAAGCCTTCACAAGTGGCGATACTTCAAATGATAGCCTATGTCAATCACACTACGGTCTGACACGCCCTCACACTCCGCCCAGAGCAGGAGACGTTATTTGATAATACCCCACCCAAAAATAATAAAAATAAAAAAACACTACGGGCATTGGACACTACTGGACAGTCAGCCCAGCCTCCACTTTGCTGATTGGCTGCTGTAAGGTTCACCACAGGCAAGAGCGCTTCTAATTCGTGCTCATACGAGAGAAGAGCCAGCTGAATATTCTTTCAACTTGAACGCCAATTCCCGTAATCGCGGGCCTGTAGACAGTCCGGCCGTCGAGAGAATGCATTCTTGACACCTGTAAAGGAGATTATTCATCGTCCATACATTTTTGGGCTAAAGGTGAAATTGCCGGCCAATCAAAAAAAAAGATATATTCGGAAAGAGTACGTTTTACTCTTCATTTTTGATTACTACAAGCTATTACTTTAATTAGATTACTATTAATTATTTCTTGAGAAATACTACACGCACTTCATTATCGTTAATTGGTTTGGGTTCTTGAATAAATAGACCACATACTTATGTATAAACAATAAGCGGGTAACTAAAATAGAACTTACAAATAGAGAATGTTACGTAGTGGGCTTTGTTTTTTGTTTTGACCGTATCTCTAAAACTACTGGATCGATTTTTATGACATTTTCGCAGGTTTTATTATAAATACGTAAGTAATCTAACAACAATAAGAGATTATGACATTAACAGAAAAAAATAAACACGACAATGTCACGGCAATTTTGACGTGATACACGCGTCAAACTTCAACAATAAAAAAAAAAAGAAGAAATTATGGTTTTTAATGAGTAAGTCGACTAGAATATCTATCTGCCCATAGACTTAAATTGCCACAGACGATAAAAACCCTTATTTATAAGTAGAAATAGAGATTTAAACCGCGCGAAACGCGCGAACCCGCTGGTACGATTTTGTACCAGCGGGGCTTTACGCCGTTTGCCGTTGGGCAGCTCTTTGTACCAACCGCATTCTTACAAGTTAACTAAAACATACTGAAAACAATATTTTTCAAAATCGTATAACAGCGCACGGAATTGCCCTACTGATTTGGTCCCATAGTGAAAAGTGAAGAGAATAACATGTTCTAACGGAATATATCTTTTTTTGTTTGGCACTTTCATAATTTAGCCCAAAATGAATGATTTCCTTTCAAACAAACGAATACTTATTATGTTTTGCGATTTTGATCCTTATTACTACTAGAAATTGTCCAATTGACAAATGTCAGGAATGCATTCTCTCGATGACCGGACAGGAATAATCGATAATCAACATAAAAAACTGTGGGAAAATATAATTAGAAGTATTTTTGACAGATTAAGCCCCAGATTAGATTGCCAAAGTTCTCATAAATACTGAAATTACCCCTCTGGTATTTATTGATGCTTCAACTCTTAAAGCCTCTATAATTGGCGGTAATCTTGGTTTGCTACATAAATTAATTAATATTCAGAACTTCTTACCGGATATCCTCTTAGGTGCCTCTGGGCACAAGCCAAGAGGGTTTGCCTATTATCTATTCCTTGCCGAAAACACAGAGCCTTTGCTTACTCAAGTACGACTAATCCAATTACTGGTTACAATGCTAGTTCTCCTTACTGTTTGCTTATGCATTACAAATCAAACTAATTAGAATCTCTAGATCTCTCTATACAGACAAGCGAGGGAACTTTCAAGGGCCTTTATCCAGGCTCATTTTGGGATTATTCTATTATAATACAAGCTACAATCCCATGGGAATATCGGGATAAAAAGTATCCTTTGTCATAAACCAGGTCGTGGTCTACCCATGTGGCAAATTTTATCAAAATCCGTTCAGCCGTTTTAGCGTGAAAGTGTAACAAACAAACAAACTCACTTTCGTATTTATACAGTCCTAAATAAACAACTTTTACTGTAGGACCAACACTGAAATATCGTAAAATTCTCAAACTTTTCATAGTTAAATGACTTTTTTAACTATATTTTAGAGTTGGCCCCTTAGTAAAATATGTAGGTATTCATTCCCTGAAATTATGAGCGAGTCTTTTTTTTTGAGGGTGGGGAATCATCAAATGACTTCTCCCGCTCTGGGCGGAGCTAGGGCGTGTCAGAGTTTGACTGACTAAAACTGACCCGTTTTCCTTCAGTTGCCTGTTGCCAAGGGCCCCGGTATCCCTTTCGGACTTTCCCGCAACCCTGGCAGGGTTATGAGCCAGCCCGCTGAGTGTTTTTTGATCAGTAACCCTCTACCTTTGTGAAATACAGGTGTTAGAGTTTGTTTTACACTTTCAGCCTTCTATTTTTATTCTGAATTTATGTCTTTACCAGTTAACGAGAATGCCTCTAGGCTAATCGCACAAAATATATTAGGCTGTACTAAGATGGCTGGTAGAGCAATAAATTGAAATTCGCCAGACAAGCAACTAACTTCAGGACTCAGTTACACGGTTGTTTAAAAGCAAAAACCGTCTTTTACCTTCATAAATCTTCGAATTGTGCACATCGTTAAACTGTCACTTGGTAGGAAAATATTAGCTATTACAGTAATTTCGTTGGGAAAGTGGTATAATTTAGATAATTCTTTGTCCACCGCACCTTGAACGAGACGTCAACGAGAAACGAAATTACCCAGCCATAGTAAATGTAATGTCGCTACTTAGGCGTCATCATCTCGTTCTCGTTGACGTCTCGTTCACGGTGCGGTGGACAAACGGCCTTAAGCTGCAATTTAACAAAGATAAGATAAATAAAAGATATATAAAGATAATATGGCTCCGTAAGTAGACAATGATTCAGATGATGTAGGTATAGTAAGCTAATAGGTGCATGTGTATGTGAATGCTAGATTGGCCAAAGAGATGAACTCAAATTTCGATTTTTTTACAAATAGATGAAGCATAGCACCTGACGATAAAAATAAGGAAATGGGTCAATCAACCATAGCAGTCATGCTCTTTCCCAAATATCTCTCCATAGGAACCCAAACAATAAACTATGTATGGTTTTTCGTTATAAAGAACATGTTGAAGATCACGATAGATATTGATTCAGAACGTTACAGGGCTTTGTTTAAGTTTTTGAAATAAAGAATGCTAGAAAATGTACCCGCTATTGCCCTGCTAAATCGATTCGGGTATCGATTTTTGAGCTGCCGCTGAGCGGTGCACATAACACATTTTCCACCATACTACACAATAATAATAATTTGACGTAAATATTTGCATGCTGAATGGCAACATATGGCTGATCTTTGTACTGATCTAACACCTATTGATGTATATCATCTACCCATATTTGCAAAAATAAAATTATTCTATTGGTACTAAAATTATTATTCTATTCACCAAATACAATCGAACAAAGACTTTAATAGGTATGCAATTGGCTTATTTTAAATGTTTCAACTACACTGCCGATACACAGACCTTTAAACTTACTGTAATAACTTTACGCATAAGACACACTTATTATAATTAAGAGTGCAGATAAAGTCACCAAAGAATTGACAGCTCAGCAAACTCACAACTTTGAGACAATAGTTGTTGCAAGTTAGCTATGTGTATACTAATCTCCTTGTTCGTCTGTACGATAGCCTTCTAAAATCCTGCGTGTACAAACGTCTTACTTATTACTTATCTTTATAGTCACATCATACTTTACATCAACCTAAATCCAGATTTTATCATACAGGACGGTACATAACCAACGTCGTAAAAACATTCATTTTGGTAAAACATCAACTTTCTAAGATCGCTATTTGCGTTCTTCCATGAATATATTATTAGGGGAAGTAATGTTATGAAGGAGAAGCGAAAATATTACCTAACATTATATTGCCTCATCATAGGTCTAGCTAGACCTTGGTAGGTACTCTAAGACCCGTGTCCTAATATAAACGATCGCTACCCGAATCGACCATCACCTAACGACCGTCTCGATCATTTGTCACTTAGTTTTTCGGAAAACTGCACAGAGGATCTGTCGACGCGACGACATGTTCGAGTAAAATGAAAGCGAAGATCGCGTATTCGCGCGACGATCGTTTATATAAGGACACGGGGTAAAGTTGCAAGTGCGACTGCAGAGCGCATGGTCCTTAGTTCGATCTCCGGGTCGGGCAAAGTGTAATTGATTTCCATTAGAAAAACCTCATATAGCCCGAAGACTGAATTCATGCCCAAACAACGAACCTACGAACAATGTTCATAGGTTCGCCGTATAACATGGAACTTAACAACATAACTGGTGAAATGTGTGTTTTAAGGTGTGTCCAAACATTGCGCGTCAAGAGCGTGGCAGCAACACGCAGCGTTTGCAGAACACATTTCTACCGCGCTCTAGTGTGGACTAAACCGACGAATATTTGCACGGCAGTACTACGCGGCATATCCGAGACACGCTGCGCACTTCAGTTGGCATAAAAGCGGTTGCGTGTGTCGGTAGCTCTGCTTATAATTCGTTCAAACACAATTACTGACGAATGTTTGCTTGAAATGTTTGTGTGCGGCAGGTAGACAGAAGCGTTCGCGCGCGGCAGTCGTCCAAAGAAAGCGCGGAAGACCGCGCACGGCTGCCGTTCAATGTTTGGACACACCTTTAGATAAGCGTGATGGTATGTTATAACTGAGAAATCGAGAGCTAAAATGTAAAAAAAAACATACCTAACTACAAACTATCGTCCCGAGCGCATGCAGCTTTTATTTCTCTGCAAAGGACATGCTCTGTTATTATCAACGTTGCACAAAAGCTCGTATTTGCTAACAAATGCAAGAATGGCACAAAGGTAGTCACTCAGTAATGCCAGTCTACCAACAGATTGCAACAAAACTATTGCATTAGAGAGTGCTGAGGTCCTTTAGTTAGTCAGATGCGAATGTCTTTGTCAACTCTCTGTATGATTACACTGAGTATTGCGTCTGTGTTTCTCTGACCTCATTTCAACAAATTATCACAATATTATGTTTCTACGCGTTTGTCTTCGTTTTATTCTGAACTAACTGCGCCCCGCGGTTTCACCCGCATAATTCTCGATCCCATGGGACTATCGGGTTAAAAAATGTCCTTTGTTCTTAACTCTGGCCATGGTCTACCTGTGTGCCAAATTTCATTCAAACCCGTTCAGCAGTTTTAGCGTGAAAGTGTAACAAACAAATTAACTGTTAGTTAGGATTATTTTTTACTAAAGAATGTTGAAATATCTACCAAGTTTTACGCAAAAAAATCGTGTTTATTGAGGGATCGGTTAAAACTAACCCATTTCTGAAGATAACAAAGGGTAGGTAGGTAAATTGAGAAAAATATTAATAAGACGCGGTATCAGTACCTACTTTAATAAGACGAAGGAATATTCTCCAGGCGGAGTGCATGTTACACAGTGACAATTTCTCATGTGCTTGTAAATTCACAATTCTCCATAGCGGCTCCATAACCTATTGTGGTCATATTTTCCCGACCGTGCTCTTTTACGAGATGCTAGTAATGGAAGTCCACATTACTAAAGTCTCGTAAAAGAGCTCGGTGATATTTTTAACCCCCGAAGAAAAAGAGGGGTGTTATAAGTTTAACGTGTGTATCTGTGTGTCTGTCTGCGCCATCGGAGCTGCCAAACGGCTGAACCGACTTTGTTTTTTTTTTTTTGTTTTTTTGAAAGGAAAAAAATTATAAAACGATTTTTTTTATAGCTAAAAACACTCTCGATCTGAATTGATCGAGTCGAGATCGATTAAATTAAAAATTTAAAAAAATCGTTTCTTAAATTTTTAATTTAAACAGGTTGTTTACCTACATACCTATATTTTGATCTATAGGCCGACCGCTAAACTGAGTCCATTTCTGAGGTAGCTGCGCGGTGTCGTGATGCGAGAGCTCAGTGATTCGTCAACTTGTGAGTTGTGACAACTGTCACCTGTCACCCCTCCCGTCGCCTCCCGTCTCAGCTAAGCGGTCGGCCTATAAACCAAAATATAGATTTGTAGGTAAAAAAAATTGGTAGGTTATGGCATGGGTGCCTACTTACATATTCACGATCTATCTCTTGATGTTACTAAATCAATAAGGATTATCCCAGAATATGAAGATTAACATCTTCAAGTCTTCGTTTATGTACTTCCTGTCCGTATGATATTTTATAGAACCTTCCAAAGGTAGAATCGTTGGCCATAAATATCTTCTACTTAAGCTCTTACACCGATAAAACTCAGGCCTAAACGCTTATAAAATGTAAAAATATAAGGGTTTCACGTTAATTTTAATCTGCTTTTCCCAGAGAATTTTCACTGTGATATGAACAGAATTAGGGTACACTTTCGGATATAAAATAGCATTTCGGTTAATTAGGTTCACCCTAACGAATACACATTTATTATTAGCACATACATAATAGCCTCCGAGTCACAAACACTTGCAATCACAAAAGCCTCCATTGAGTCAATTGAACAATACATTGCGCTTTTTGTGACGCAAATGCATGTTCACGACAACCAAGCCAGGTAATGGACATTGTTTAACTGTAACAACAGAACCTATTGCCATGTTATGCCGGGGCCACACATTGGACATAATTTGACCCAAGATGTAGCCTTCCAATGTGTGTATCGGGCTTGGGCAGATATTGGACAGGATTTTACTGATTTTTGCATAATATTGTATTTGGTGCCTAGCCTGAACCTATGCCCAAGGCCAATGTGTGGTGCCGGCTTAACGTAGAGTCATAGAGTGCTTCACAGTTTGAATAAGTACAATACATTACACACACACACACATTTCTACAATATTATTGCAACCAATGATATTAAATTAACAGATATGTTATAAGCGCGCAATCGTGAAGACTTGAAAACATTCCAATTGTAACGTTTTTACTTGTAGTGAAATGTAAAAATGAATGAAACGTAGGTATTTGTGCCGCTGCTGCGCGGAACACTTTTTTCGGTTGTTTTGTGAGTGTATAACATATCTGTTAATATAATAATAATATCATTGATTGCAACAGTATAGAGTGCGCGGCAGTTACGCACGGATGCGGAAGGTTATCTACCGAGCGGCCGTAGGTAATTATTTGAAGGTCACTGCCGAGACATAATACTGTTACTTTATTATACTGTGCTACAAGTATCTTTTGGCGCCTGATTAAAATTGACAGGGGCGCGTTGTCGGTAAATATTTGTAAAATTTTCACACGAATTGTATTGAAAAACAATATGGCAGCGTTAGTTCCGAATTTAGCCACGCGTCAAAAGATCCTTGTACCTACTGTTGTTTTTCGAAAGTTAAGCAGAACAAATGCCTGCGGCAGGAACATTAATTTCCGTCAAGTCATGCATATACACACAATAATATAAACATGGCCGATATTATGCAAAATCATTGTTTACTTTGGGTTTCGGGGTTAAAAATAACTTTGGTTGCCAAAAGGCTGGGTGTGGCCCGCTTTTACAGTTAAAAACCTCGGCTCTTCTACCTATGTTACAATTTAACAATATTGTTACAAAAGGGATGTTAACTGGGTAAAAAAAAAACTATTTAGTCCGTCAGTAAAATAGAAAAATATTAAACACGTATTTTTAGCTTTACCATATTAATACAAAATGATTCAGATAAAAAGCATTAAAGTTGGGAAGTGGGGACTCGCTACGCCACAAGTCAGTTTATTGTCTACCGACCAGTGACGTCATGCCACATTTTAACTCAATGTATTGCGTAATTTTTTGATTACTTAAAAACTATTAATATTTTTAATTATATATATTATGTACTTTATTACGGACAAAAAAATTGTTGTTTCCGTTTACGTTGGTCAAACAACGTTTATTCCCATCTGCCCCCTTCGAGCTTGCCACCGGATTGGTGGATGGCACTAACAAGTGTCGTTTACCACCCCCCCCGGTGGTAAATGGCACTTATTTAGTGTCATCTGCCCCTTCATAATTGTAGTTAGGTGGTCGATTCTCATTATGTACTATGTGGGCGATATTTTATATCAATAGAAATTGATATAAAACATCGCATATCACAGCAATAAAAAAATTAGTAAAATAATGGCAAATATGGAACATATTTAACATACCTAGTGTATTTTCATGCTCTTTTCATCTCTTCAAGTCTTTTTCATCTCTTTACCAGTGTCTAACAAAATCTTTTTCAACTATATAAGTAAAGTCTAGCCACAGACTTCACTGACTTCCAATAAAGACAAAAACTTACTTTCAATTATAAGTTCTTCAGATTACTTAGTCGTTCTTTCTTCAGACACCATCCATCAAAATTACTTTTATCTATGTCAGAGATAAGTTTCTTTCTGCAGACAGGTAGACAGGATCGCAATTTAATCATTTGATTTAATGTTTTGTGTTGCGTAATGTAAATCATTATAATAAGCACTGATGATAGCCTAGTGGTGTGACCGTCGAACTGCTAATCCACAGGTCTCGAGTTCGAACCCAAGACACGCACCTCTGAATATTCGTATTCATATGCGTATTGTATAAATCACTTGTATAAAAAACGGTGAAGGAAAAAATCGTGAGGAAACCGGCATACCTGAGAAATATTTCTCGACGGCATGTGATGCCAAGTCAGAGGCCCATGGGCAGCATTAAAAGTCTGACACCAGAGGCGCAATTCCAACGTTCGTAATCTGTCAAAATTAAGTACTATCAATTTTGACAAATTTGACACTACGACTTGAATGTGAACGTTTTTAAGCACGTGAGAGAATGTTCTTCAGGTTAGTCACTAACCCCATGAAAAAGCTGTAAATTATTTTGCTTACCATTGTATAGAATCAAGTTTTTCAATCAATAATATATGTAGAGATTAAAGATAACCAGTCCACTTAGCCACCCAAACCTATAATCCAATATCTTTGTTGCCATATCCTGCAATAGTCCTGCACCAACCGGGGGTTGTCCTTGGATGCACTAGCATAGTGCGAACAGGGCTAATCGTCGATTGGTGCCTCATATAATTAAAAACGTCTAACGGGCATCTACGAGTTGGCTTCGGGCCCCCGTACGCCTTTCAAAGGTCCGGGGCCCTAGATTCCCGAGAAATGACAAAGACGTAAAAAAAATTATATGTAGAGATTATTTAGGGTAGGGTAGGAGGTAGTGGTCCTAGATTCGACTCCCGGATCGGGTAAAGTGTTATTGGGTTTTCTATTTGGAATTTCTCAGTGACAGCCCGGAGTTTGGATTTGTGCCCGGTTGATGACAACAGGCTCGCCCCCTATTACATGGGACTTAAATATAACTGGCGAAATGTGATGTACACCTCTGCCCAACCCTACGGGGAATATAGGCGTGATGATATGATAAGTTACATATAGGTAATAGGTAATACGGGCTGGTATCCGCAACTCCACGTCAAAGCGCGTATTTTGCGTACGGGTGGGAAATCACTTATTCGATCCACCCCAGCTCCTCCAAGAAGGCCAGTAACGCCTTGGTGTTACTGACCATCTCCCGTAGGGTACCTGGGTTTCCGAAGTACTTTGCCCTGTATGTGGCAACCACCGGGCAGTGTAGTAGCACATGAGCTGCTGTCTCGTCGTCCTCCATGCAGGCCCTGCACAGCGGACTGTCTGTGACTCCTATGACAAAGAGGTGTTTATTAAAAGACCCATGGCCAGTTATAGCTGCTAAGTTACATATAATATTAATAGTTCAGAATCGGGTAGGCACATTGAAATAAATCATTTCAAATCTAGTTACCCGAAAACTATACATTATCGTAAAATAGAACTTGATTATATTAAGATCTTTTTAAAGGAGAATGACCAGAAATGTAGGGCACCCTGTACCAAGCGAAAAGTCCGCCTGTCACAACCAAACCTAGTGTATTTAGAGGAGAATTAAATGCTCTTCTTATATTGTTAACTTTTTTTTACATGGATTCCCGCAATTCGTATTTATTAACCATTTATCTACTCCATATTTTGAGGTTAAGTTCGAGAAAGTGACAGGCTCGAAATGGTGAAGTTAATAAGGTAGGTACCTAATATCGGTTGCTTTTTATTCTTGATTTGGCGCTTGTTTCCTGATGGATGATTATACAATACATCACTGATAGTCAATAATAATTCTTGGTGTCAGGTTTTATATATAATGATAATGGATATCAATAATCATGTAGGTAGGTACTCATAGTATGTGCAGCTGGTAGTCTGAATAAGTAATCAATTTAGTACTGTGTTTACTGATTCCTAATATCTTGAAATCTTAACATAACAGCAGGCCTGTTTTCCCAGAAGAGTTAGGCAGAGTTGTATTTACTATATAGTACACCCACTTCTCGAACTTCACATGTTAGTAAATAATAATAAGGTGATAATGTTGTTAGTACTTAATAAGGCACTTATATCAAAAATGAAAAACGCAGTTAAGATATATTCATATTTACATAACGTATATGACCTCGACCGCTACCAGGACAGAGAAAAGAAATATACAAATAAAACAATAGGTAGGACAATTGGGTGGCACTCGGGAACGCGTTGCAACTGTTGCAACACGTAGCATGGACTGTCCACATCACTCCACATTGTGACCAAGTGTTAGTTCAGGTATCAGTTCGGAATCTCAGGGAGTTTTTCTTGTATCATTGCGAAACATTTGTAACATTATGAATAGGAACTACCAGGATTGATCTGAAAGCATAAAAACTGTTTTTTAATCCTTAAATTGAATAAATAGTCCCGGAAGTAGGTAAGTACTTTAGAAGCTAACTATAATATACATGCTTCTACTAGGTGAGGTAATACTTACAGGCGTCGCGTCGGTACAATCTATGATGTTAAAACACGATCATATCCACGGATATATTTTCTATGTAATATATTCTAAATTGTTCTAACAATACTAGTGAACGGTTTAGGATACGTCGGCGACGCTGACTTGCTGGCCGATGTCTTACTCTAGTTGAGGGCATCGCTAAGGATTATCACACAAAGACTACGTTATGAAAACGCACCTGAGCCCCCGTTTTTGTTAATAAGTATTACAAATTATTATTCAAAATAGTTCAGATGAAACCAATATTGAAAGTAACGTCATCCATGACGGCGCCACAGAATAATTATTGCAATACGTCACAGTACAAATGACATTTTACTTTTTTGAATAGGTCCTCTTTTAATTAAATGCATGTATTTGCAATGTATTCCAAAAAAATAATAATAAATTATTACGATGTAACGCGTTACTTAAAGATGTTTTTTGACACACATAAAAATATATTGTATCCTAATATAAAATGGAAAATTGCTACAATTATCTTCTTCATTTTTTAATGTTCGTTGACCTATATTTTTAACATAGTAGCAACATTCGGAAATGAAGTGCAATGTCAGTGACAAGCGGAAAATACGTACCACAAAAGTAAAAAAAGACTTTTATTTTTAGTGTCCGAAAGCCGGGAATCGTTTTCATAACAAAATCGTATATCTGATTTAAAAAATAGGAGTAATTTTATGAACTACATTTGGTTGTGACACTCTAGCTCCTTTGTTGGTACGACAATATGGCATTCTCCTTTAGTTACATAATATGATTTAGATAGATACATGGTATTAGTTACAACTTTGATCCAATTACTGAAGAAGCTAAGACCTCGGTACGGGACGTATTGTACCTAAATAACTTTTAGTTTTTGGTTATAGGTTCCTAATTTGTGATTTATGTACGTAAAAGCGACTCGATAGACCAAAAAAATCATCCAATGACTTCTCCCGCTCTGGGCGGAGCGGAAGGGTGTGTCAGACTTTTACTGAAAAAAACCCACCCCTGTTCCTTCAGTTGCCTGTTGCCAAGGTCCCGGTATCCCTTTCGGACTAACCCGCAACTCTGGCAGGCATCGGTCCTAACGGACCCCGCCAATTGTGCTGACATCTCTTTGAGGCGCGCGTGGAACACGACGCGCCATTGACCCGGGCCTGGCCCTAATCGGACGGCGAGCTACCCATTGCTTGCCGTCCGCAAGCCCGCGCCTATGGTGGCCGGGAATCCGCCTGGGATTCCCGACGCCCAGGGCGTCTCCAACGGCGGCGGTTAGGGGCGTGAGGGCGCAAACTTTGCCTCTCCCTCACGCGTTTCGCCTCCTCCTTCTGACTCCTTCTGACTGCTTCACATGCCCTCTCGCTCCGTACCATGGCCTGGACCAGGGCCGGACGCGAGAGGTCACCGCCGCCAATCGCCTCCAAGAGGACACGGCGGGGCTCCGCCTAATTTACCCACTGTAATAAAATGACCCTATTTAAAACATTGTAAAGCTTTTAGCTAAATGTACCAAAATATACCCTTACACTCTTCAAATAGTACCTAACTTTTTCAGTTCCGGAAAACCTTAAAGTAATTTAATTTTACGATCCCGCTCCTAAAAAAGCTGTCACACTTTTTCAAGCTTCCGACTCTCCGTGGCATTATCATAAATATTACCATGACGTCAGAATCCTGCACAGTATATTTAGCACAGAAAATTCCGGAAATGCGGCAAAAAAACTGACATTTAATTGTATTTCTGACATCACGCCTGTATTCCGTGAAAGGTTAGGCAGAGGTACCTATGTCCTATATCATCTTTCGCCAGTTATGTTAAAGTTCCATGTAATAGGGCGCGAACCTAATATCGATCAAATGGTTACAAATCCAGACTTCGGACTACTACTGAGAAATTCCAAATGGAAAACCTAATAATATTTACCCCGACCCGGGATTCGAACCCAAGACCTCATGCCCAGCAGTAGCGCTTGTGACCAGTAGGTCAACGAGGCAGTTAATTGTACTTTTTTTTTTTAATCTAACTCTTTACCCATTTCAAAGCCGAACGCGTACCACATACATACATACGAGCTGTTGCCCGCGACTTCGTCTGCGATCCAGGATGAAAAATAGCCTATGTCCATCTCCAGGTCATGGTCTACCCATGTGCCAAATTTCATCCAAATCCGTTCAGTCGTTTTAGAGTAAAAGACAAAAAAACTCACTTTCGCATTTATAATATTAGTTAGGATAATTAGGGTTAGTTCACACCGAGACGCGAAGCGACGCGCACTTTTTAATGATCCGATACAATATCGAATTTATTTACCACACAATTTATTTTTTATTTTAATATTTATTAAAGAACACCAACAGCATATACATTCAACATTGCTTAAAGAAAAATACTAATAGTAATTAGGAAAGGTATTGCTGCTAATGTATACAAAAATTAAAGGTGTATATAACATCTAGGGAATGAAACATTGGACAGCAGCTTTATGCAGCTAATAGTAAAACTTAATTCCTTTAACAAAGCTTCAACAAGTGAAGTCCAATCGATTACGAATTAATCAATGGAATGAACACAACATACACACAATTCAAATACATCAACTCACCCATCAACTACCCAATTTAATTTTAAGATAAATTATGAAACTAAATTAAATTGTCAAGTATTTTTTTCCGAATACCACCCATGGAGTCATAAAATATGTCCAGGTTTGAATTTAAGTTTTTGTTGAGCAAATTGTAAAGGTTAATAGTTCTTACTAACGGACCATAGGCACCGATTGATACGACAAAATGGAGGACAAAATGTGTTAGTTAGGACAGCGCGGGGTCTATTACGTCGAACTGTGATAGGAACCTCTGCTAGGAGGTGACTACAAACAATTTTTCCGTTAACAATTTTGTGCAAAAATGATATACTAAGCATTACTCGACGGTCACGGAGAGAAGTAATTTTGAAAAATCAAAGGCGCTGGTTATATGAGAAATGGGCATCTATGAGAAATACCGCGAGTGCTAAATGCCAAGGAGCGCGTAAACATACGTAGTATACGTTCAATGCGTTGAGAGTGAACAGTATAAGACGGGATCCACGCTGTACATGCGTATTCTAAGTTCCTTCTGACTAGCGTCTTGAATAGAAGCAACCTAGTTTGCGGTCGCCTGAAACAGTTGGCGTTACGTTTAAGGAAACCAAGCATCTGAGCAGATTTTTTAACTACGGTGTCAATGTGGGATGTGAATTGCAGTTTGCTATCTATTGTAACTCCTAGATCTTTGATTTAATTTACTGATTCTAGTTTGGTGTTGTTGAGCGTATATTCAAATATCACTAGATTTTTCTTTCGAGTAAAAGTGATTTGATGACATTTAGTAGCGTTAAGGATCATTAAATTATCCGTACACCAGCGGTTAATATTTTCAAGATCATTTTGTATTTGAGTTGCATCAACAAGGGATTTGACTGTTTTATAAATCTTAAGATCATCGGCGTACAAGGAGTAATTACAAAATTTAATTTCCAGAGTGAGATCGTTGATGAATATCAAAAAGAGTACCGGACCTAAGTGGGACCCTTGTGGAACTCCAGATTCGGCATAGTACGATCGGGACTCAAACCCACCAACTGCAACTAACTGAGATCTTTTAGACAAGTACGATGCAAGCCAACGTAACAAGGGACCACCGATACCAATAAGTTCAATTTTCCTCGGAAGCAGATGATGGTTTAACTTATCAAAAGCGCTAGTGAAATCTGTATAAATGGCGTCTACTTGTCCACCATTATCAAGATCGCGTGACAGGTCGTTTAAGTATGCTACAAGATTTGTCTCAGTGGACCGACCGCGCATGAATCCATGCTGGTGAGGGGAGATGTATGTATGATTTTGCGTGTAGCGTGATTACAGAACAGACAAGAGATTCAAATAACTTTGAGAAGCAGGAAAGAATGGATATTGGTCGATAGTTCTTGACATCCAAGTTGTCGCCTTTTTTGAATACAGGAATAATTCTTGCTTGTTTCCACAATACGGGAAAATCACCTGATTCTAAAGAATAGTTAAATAAAATACGTAAAGGCAGTGAAAGTACAGACGCACAACGTTTTATAAAAATTGGAGGGATATTGTCGGGGCCAGTACTTTTGAATATGTCTAGTTTTTTAACTTATTTATTATATCCTTATCATTAAACTTAAGAGAAGCGAGGTACGGTTTCGGGTTACTGATTGAGGATTCGCCAGATATAGTAGGCCTATTATTAGAGAAAACAGAAGAAAAATGTGAAGCAAAGGCATCTGCAATTTGAGCAATAACACAATAACACAGATATTATAATACTACGTACAATAAGGAACACGCGCCGCACATCTCAGCGTACTTTGACACGCGTGTCAACACTCGCACTGAAATTATACCTTTTCGTGAAGAAAATAAGTTTGATAATTGTTAAAAACTACGCGCAGCGGCGCGTCGCGGTCTTACAAAGTCAAAGTGACATTTATTTTCTTCGATCTTGACATAGCACCGTAGACCGTCACCGTCATTCTACAATCTGGCTTGTATTTCGTTTCTCCTATTTCTTTACACGGTGTTCATACTCGGCAAGAACCTCATTTAGCAACAGAGAGGGTACGAGCATTTAGGCTCCCGCAGACAGACGCGACGCGACAGCGTTAGAACAATTTCCGTGAAATTTTCACATGCTTTAACAGATAACCCTGAAAACGCTTGCCCTTTGCCACTGTAACTTAAATCTATCTATATACCTGTATATTAAGATAAAGAGTCTCCTGAGCCAGGTAATCAATTAGACCGGCCTGTGATAAAGTCACATAGAACAATTTATTGCTAATACATTGTCTTCCTTAAACCAGTGGACACAGGACTAAGGAATACTTTCTGCCAATTTGGCAGTTTTGTTTTTCGTAGAGGTTAGGATAATTTAGTTACCTTTTACTAATTACACCTACAGGTTGCAGGTTGATTACTAGAATGTCGTAATAAAAATCTAGATTTTTTTTACTGCTTACACTCTAATGAAGGATGTACTATTGTACCTATATTGATATACGCTGAAAATTAAATCAAAGATGAATTTGAAATTAGGTATGTTTTTTAAAACAGTTGAATTTTCTATAATTTTCATTACATTTTACAGTAATATAAAATTATTTTTAAATTAACACTAAAATTATTGTATTTGTCTTGATTAATATTTTAGTTAAATGTATATGTTTACAGAGAGATCCTGTAAAAGAGAAAAAATCGGAAGAAGTAAAGTTCTAGTATTGGTTTAATACATCACATCATTCACAACTTACAACCTTTACAACACACTCTACATTTTCCTTTGATAATATTAAGTGCGTAAAAAATTATTACAAGAGGAAATTCAAAATAAAACTACACAAAAGTTAAATGTTAAGGAAGATTTATTTACGGCCAGTTTCTTTATCAAAGTAACAGCCAAAGTAACGTCAACGTCGTTAGTCATTCATTAGAACTAAGGAAATACTGGCTGATACTTCCAGAAAAAAAAATCAAAATAACCCTTTAAATATAAATGAAATAAAATTATTATTTAATTTTTATCTTATGGCATTCATGGAACGTTTATATCGCAAATGGCCAGTAGCCTAGTGATTTGGGTCTCTAAAAATTACTGCGACTTTGTCGTATTCAGACATTATTGATATCCAGAATTGGTCAAATGGAATATGGAAACACTGAAATTGAAATTGAAATTGTTTATTGAAATAATTGATTTACATAAATATTTTACAAATAGGGCCTTAAACTATAGGTTATTGTATATAATAATTGGATTCTACCTGAACTAGGAATAAACCTGTATCTCAGGTATCTCACTCAACTGCTTATACATAAGTGTGATTTATGATTACAACAAAATATTAAAATGATTTATGTACTATAATCTATAGAATTTATGTATCTTGTCTCAGCTAATTTCTTTGCAGGGCATTCTTGATCGCCTGTTTTGTGGTTGCTCGGTTTTTTAAATCGCAAACATGTTCCACAATGTGCCGGTTCAGCATGTTTAGTGCACCCATTCGCCTGATGACCTTGTTCTCCACAATGTCCACACGTATGGCTAGCCTCCCGACAAGTCTTTGCAGCATGTCCATACTGTTGACATTTGAAGCACCTGGTCACAAGAGTGAAGTCCCTCACTGGGCAGGATTTCCAATTAATGAACACTCGATTTTGGTTTATAAGCTTTCTTATCCTTGCAGTTACTTCAAGGATAAAGTTGCACGTAGGTCCCTCTTTTTTAACCTGACTTGTGACTTAGATTTATAGAGGCCAAAAAAGAGTCACGGCACAAACTAGGAAGCTTGTCGGCTACATTCTGCTCATAGATGCAATCATAAACTTCATTCTCACTTAAAACGGTCGGTACTCCTATAACTACAATTCTTGGTCTTCTCTTATGGGGCTCTTCCACTTTAAGGCCTGACTACTTAGCTGAGACGATTTCCTAAGTTTTTCAATGTCCACTTTGGACTCCGTGCTGATTATAACGCCTCCGTTTTTTGTTTTGCGCAATCCTCTTACGTGCAACTTCATTTGTTCAGGGCATATAATTTTTTGGACAAGAGATTTAGTGTCGTCACTAGATTTTAATTTATCTGTTGGATAAATTGCAATAGAGCTTACATTATTGGGGCGCAAGTAATTATTTTTGTTGGTTTTTACCATTTCAGCGAACGAAACTTTTTCTGCGCAGTTTTCTTGAATGCTAGCTTGAATGGTTTTCTGGAAGTTTTCAAGACAATCTGTGAGGTCACCTTTTTCTTTCAACGCTAGCTTAGAGTTTTGTATTTCTTGGGCCTTTAGCTTCAAGTCCTGGTAGTAAACTGCCATTTGTGAAACGCCATGTCCAACCTTGCGCGATAAAGAATTGATCCTTAGTTTTTGCTCGGAGTTAAGCTTTCCTTCCTGAGCAATGGTACAGACTTCATTTAGGCATGATTCAATTGAGATCAACCAGTTACTAATGTCACTGGTGTCCACTGCTTGAATTTTTCCTTCAGCCGCTTGGTAAGGTATTTGAGATTTGCTGGCAGGGCTGCTTGGTGGGATACTCCTCCGAGGGCTGTTTTCACTATTTGACATACTTAATTCTCAAACGTTTCTCATAATTATTTGTTACTCACAAAAGTAAATCACGAACTCAGCAGAAAAATTAGCGATACGTTTCTAGGTCACAGATCACTCGGTAATATTTTAACGACATATGATAAATAATATTGCTTATACACACGTCCGCTCTACTTGAGTGCCAGTAGATCAGCTATACTCTAAGTGTGTTCCGCGGAACCCTAGGGTTCCGTGATACCTCTGTCGGGGTTCCGTAAGAATTTAGAAAAAAAAATCAAAACACCTCTCTCTGGTCGCTCCGCGGCTGCGCGGACTCCGCGGCCGCGCGGAGACAAAACGCTATGAACGTTATTTATTTATTTATTTGTATTTGTAGAAACATGTGTTACAATAGCTGGTACAATATCTCATAAGTTTGGTATCAACAATTTTATACTTGTACAACCCGTTCGCTCTAAGTTTGCCGTTCTGTGGAATGCGCGTACCCTCCCCCACGTGACAACAAAACTTATAATGTGTCATAGTTTTACCCAAATATTACAATTTTTATTGTTACAATTAAATAAAAAATATTTTTATATTATGTTTTGCTGACGCTACTTTTCGAACGTCATACCTATCGCCAGCGGCAAACTTAAAACGAGCGGGTAGTATACTTGTGAGCGCGTAGTCTCTTTGATAAAAGCCGCCTCTGAATTAGACGCTATAGTTGTCAACAAGCGACTTTCGACTCTAACTTCAAAGGATAAAGTCGATATTGTTTACAACGCAATTTTTAAATTTCTGTTTTTATTTTGTTTATCAAAGGTGCCGACTCGAGTATTTTCTAGAATATTTGAGATCGAGTCTAGGACTAAGTATAAAAGCGTCGCCCGTCGTCAGTTGACGATTAGCGTTCGGAGCGATAAGTTACTGCCTACTTACAAGCTCGCTAGCGAGAAACTAGTGTTCATTGTTTTACTGCCTGCTGTATTCTGTTGTCTCAGTTTTGTACATTTCTTCACCGTAGGTACTAAATTTAGTCTCTTATACGCAGTAACGATTGTGGATTATTTAAACCCCACTATCCTGACGTGTAACATTATAAATAAAGAAGAATGGAACGTTGGCTTAAAGGTGTTAAACGTGTTGCAACAACATCTTCTAATGACGCTGAATGTTCAAAAGCAGTGCGCGCGGAGAATATAGCAATCACCGATTCAGAAGATGATGCCACGACGTCAAGCTCGACGGTTTCAAAGACGAAAAGAAGGAAGTATGATGAATCTTATATCAGTTTCGGATTTGTTGATTCCAACGGCTCACCTCTCTGCATGCTCTGTAGTAAACTGCTTCCTAATAGTTCCATGGCACCTGCCAAATTGCGCCGACATTTAGAAACTGTACACCCCGAGTCTAAAGACAAGAATAAAGAATTTTTTGTTCGCAAAAAAGATCAGTTATTAGAAAGTCAAAAAAATATGATGCATGTAACACAAACTATCAACGAAAAGGCCACGGAGGCATCATATTTAGTTAGCTATCGCATTGCACAAGCAGGTGAAGCGCATACTATCGCTGAGAAATTAATAAAACCATGTGTATTAGACATAACAAAATGTATGCTCGATGAAAAATCTGCAAAGCATCTTTCTACTGTTCCGCTATCAAACGATACTGTTTCACGACGAATCCATGATCTGGCAAGCTACGTCAAACAAGAACTAGTTACACGTCTACAAAATACACGATTCGCCTTGCAAATGGACGAGTCGACTGATGTCGCTGGTTTGGCTATCCTGCTGGTTATTGTGAGATATCCATATAAAAGTTCTTTTGAAGAAGACATGCTTATGTGTTCATCGCTGCTTACAAACACTACCGGGGAAGAAATTTTTAATAAAATAAATATATTTTTTGAAGAAAATAATCTCAGTTGGAACAATTGCATTGACATTTGTACAGATGGGGCCAAGGCGATGACAGGTAAAACAGCAGGAGCAGTGTCACGAATTAAAAATAAAGCGCGTAATTGTAGTTCCAGTCATTGTATTCTGCATAGACAAGCACTTGCGATGAAGCAAATGCCGTCAAATCTAAAATTAGTTATGGATGAAGCGGTAAAAATAATTAATTTTATCAAATCACGACCACTACAATCCCAATTGTTCTCATTATTGTGTGAAGATTATGGCAGCAAACATAAAACACTGCTGCTCCATACAGAAGTGCGATGGTTGTCTCGGGGTAAAACTTTAACAAGGCTATTTGAACTTAGAGCCGAGTTACAAATGTTTCTTTCAGCAGATACTTCTTTTAATTTGAAGGACCGTTTGTATGATAAAACTTGGTTGTTCCGATTGTCTTTTATGGCGGATATCTTTCAAAAACTTAACGAATTGAATTTATCGTTGCAAGGTAAACAGACAACAGTGTTTCAGGCCTATAATAAAATAACTGCTTTTAAAAGAAAATTAGATTTTTGGATCATTTGCATTGGTAAGAAAGAAATAGAAAGCTTTACGTTACTCAGTGAGTTTGTTAGCGAAAACGACTCAGTAATGTTTGAAGATGATGTGTTTGAATTGGTCCAATATCTCAGTTCGATGCGCGCATCTTTTGAAAAGTATTTTCCCGAAGAACACAATACAAAAATTAAAGTGAATTCATGGATTCATAATCTTTTTTTACCCAACTTAGAAAAGCCTGAAAACATGTCAAACGAGATATATGAATCTCTTTTAGAAATGTCATCAGACACAAGTATGGAGTCACTGTTCAAAACGACGCCTCTCAATGATTTTTGGTGCAGAATCCAAGATGAATATGCAATGCTTGGCCAAATGGCTCTGGATATTCTGCTCCCGTTCTCAACTACATATTTGTGCGAAACAGGATTCTCTACCTACGCAGCCACGAAAACAAAATATCGCAATAGACTAGACGCCGAAGCTGATATGAGACTCCAACTTTCTTCCATCAAACCTGATATCAACCAATTGATGAAAAATAAAAAACAGTTTCATACCTCCCACTAGTTAGATTTTTTCTTTTTTAATGTTTTCTATTGTTGTCCTTGCCAAGTGGTGAAGTAAATAATAATTAGTAACTGTTACATTGTACTTTTATTATGCTGATTAATAAAAAATACACTTATAAAAACAATTGTTTTATTGTAGGGTTCCATCAAGTATTTTGCTTCCCAAAAGGGTTCCGTCATTTAAAAAGTTTGAGAACAACTGCAGTAGATTATTCTCACACTCTCTCTCTCTCTACACTGGCCTGTCTCAGATATTTATTATAATAAGAAACATTAAATTCAAATTCATTTATTGTTTGAAATATTAGTTCTTATGATTATAATGATCGCTGTAACATACCTCTATAAGGTGTACAATATATAATTAAACCGTACATGGATTTAAAAGCACAATTATATACACTACGTGACCTGTAATGACCTAATTAGTGAAAGTGAACCTCAATTTTCTTCCCTAATTTCCGTTTAAACACGAAACACCGGATTTCGTCGAATTGGAAAGAAAGGTCATCGTGTGAGATGTCAAAGGAAAGGTAAGCAAGTTTGAAGGTAGGTACTTCATTATACAGCGTGTTATTTTTTAATTCCCCATAACTCTAGGGTACCAGACGGGCGCGCGCGTGCCAAAACTTACCTAAACCAATAATTAGTAAGTAAGTGCTTGACGAATTATTGAGACCATGTCAAAGAATCAACTGGCATAGAAACTCTTTTCTTCAACTTTGAAACTCTTAAAAAAAAAACGCCAATGTTCTTTTTTGAAACTATTTAAAAACACACTGATCGATATTTTACGTTATTTTGTGTGGTACCCGGTCACAATTGCCTTAATTTTTTTTAAACGAAATTTGAATTTATTTCAACAAAATTCTCGCCATCTTTCACAATCAAAACACGCGTACATAAATCAAATAATTTAGGCAATTTTTTTTTGTGATGGATTACGTCTTTCCACTTAGCTGACAAAAATCAAAATTGATACAAATAAGTTGCAATCCATCCTGAATCCGATGTCATATTTGCGGTTCATGATCTGCTTGCGTGCTTTCCACATTTTGTGCCAAGTAAATGCTCTCGTCCGACGTTTATGGCTTACAATCTCCGGAATGGACTGTTAATCCGTGTGCTTTCTGTATTTTAAAGTAGCATTGGACGGACGTACGGACTACGGAGTAAGCAATTCTTATGTTATTAAAAGCCTCCTTTGTAGAGACTCTTCGTGAGAGAGTTCATCCATTAGGGGTCTGAAATTTTACTTTTCGTAGGGATAAAGGGCACTCAGAAGCCAGAAAGTCTTACAACCAATCTTAGCGAGGAGGTATGCAGATATGCAATCGCTCCAGGTAAAAACTTGGTATACAGCTGTATTCAGACGGGAAGCTGACCCCAGCATAATTGGGAAAAGACTAGGCAGATGATGATTAGCAAAATCGAAGGTATTAGCAAATAAACAATTTTTCTTTCTTTTTCTTTCTATATTTCCAGTGTAGTTTTAGCATAAAATACGGACAATGACGACAAACTCTTTCACAATGAAGCTGCTACTTTGTCATCGAAAAGTAAAAGGAGTTAATACTAAAGAGTGCGTTTCATCAATAGTTCCTTGGTCGTAATGTTGCCTCCACTTTCAAATTTTAAAAACTTGCTAAGTGCGAGTCGGACTCGCGCACGAAGGGTTCCGTACCATTATCTATAAAAACGGCAAAAAAATCACGTTTGTTGTATGGGAGCCCCCTTAAATATTTATTTTATTCTGTTTTTTTTTGTATTTGTTGTTATAGTGGCAACCGATATACATCATCTGTGAAATTTCAACTGTCTAGCTATCTCGGTTCATGAGATACAGCCTGGTGACAGACGGACAGACAGCGGAGCCTTAGTAATAGGGTCCCGTTTTACCCTTTGGGTACGGAACCCAAAAAAACGGACCTATTAAGTAGCGACGTAGCGCCGTTGCGTATTTCGTATTGGTCCCACATCAGTGGAGCCAACATTAATTTATAGGAACTATTTGATGAAACGCACTCTACTGCGAAAGTTCTTACCCTTTTCCCTCTGACGATTTATTATTTAAGGTTTGATTCCAAAACAGCCAGGGTTAAACTGTAGTGGCAGACACACATCGTGCGCCACCAGGAGACCTAAAACGCAATTCCTCTAAAAGCAATATTCCTCTAATTTTCGTAAAATGGTGACACATATTAGCCGAATCCTATGTAGGTAGGTACTCAATTCAATTTCGATATTCGAATCATATTTGGTGTAAATATTGCTATATGAAAATGACGTAGGTAATTCAAATTATGTAATTAATTTTAATTTATCATTACTATTATAAGAAATTGATAATTTATGGACCATTTTACGAATCTCCATAGAAAACTGTCAAACAGATGAATTGCGTAACATTAAATTGCACGCAGAATATTATGAATTGTCAGTTTGTGACATTTTACGATTTTTATCTACACCCATGCTATAAATCCTCTAAGTTTCTGAAACAGTTAGCTTATTGCCAACATTAAAACAACCAGTGTCATAGTAACCATAATATCATCCAAACGAGTGTTATTATAATGATGTACTTTTCATAAAGCAACTCATTTAAAAAAAGAACATGGTCATGCCCGCGCGTTTCACTACTAAAAAATTCTTATAGGTTATTCGAATTCGAAAAATTCGAATTCACGGCGTATCCCGATTAGGTACTAAAACACTCATAATTATTTTATCAGTCGGCAATTCGTGTTTTAATACCCCTTATTATATAACATAAATAACTATTAATATGATTCTATTATCCTAATAAGATTCTGCCAAAGTGGCCATTTTAGGCCCCTGACCTTAAATCAATGACGCGCGGCACTTGTGATCGTGTCAGGGCATAACTCTCCGTCACCCTTTATCTGAACATAAGAGCTTAGCACAACATTCACGCCTATATTAGCCAGTGGTGTAGGTATGGATCGTAGGTACACCACATTTGCCTCATTATTTATTAAATCCCATTTAGTAGGAGGCAAGACTATTGCAATTAAACGGATACAAATCCAACCTCTAGGCTGCTACTGAAATTTTCCGACTCATTTATTGAGCCAAGACCCCACGCAAAATAGACGCACTTGCGACCTAGTGGTCGGGAAAATGAATTATGATGCCTCGGTGAGCACTAGATATGATATAGATAACACAACTATTACACATAACTATTTAATCCTAACTTATTAATATTATAAATGCGAAAGTGAGTTTGTTTGTTACTCTTTCACGCTAAAACGGCTGAACGGATTTGCATGAAATTTGGCACAGGGGTAGACCATGACCTCATGACATAGGATACTTTTTATCCTGATATTCTTATGCGGATGAAACCGCGGGGCGTAGGTAGTTTTCCATAAATATTACATAAGTACATAAATATATAATTACGCAATCATTCTGTCTTCCCATGGGGGTTGGCAGAATCTACAGAACTCCACCTGCTACGATCCACCAACCATAAATAATATAAGCCTCTCCCCCACAGACGCGATTTTATCGCGCGCCAATAACGCAAACGTTGTTGCGATAATGCGTCCCGATTCCTTGCACACAGCTGCGTTATTATCATGCGATATTTCTAACGTGTTCTTTACCATCATAGGGGCGTAAGATCGCATGCGTAATACAAAATGTTCTAAGAACACTTATTGGAATATCGCAGGACGGAGAAACGCGCGTCCTACTCCCATTGCGGTGTTATTATCGCAGCAGTGTGTAACTTCGTGGCCATCCTAACACAAAATGTACTGAGAACAGAGGCCTTAGACAAAGTGACATTGTATCAGCGATAACGATGATGGAAAAGGCAAAAATGTATAGGGCTGACATAAGCTATCGAAAAGCTTATGTCAATCCTGTTGAAAGTCGTTTTAGAAATACGAATCGCTTTCGTAGCGATTGTTACTTGTCTAGGCCCTCTGATATCGCAATTACGCCTGCGTTATTATCGCGCGACAAAAACGCACCTGTGGGGGAGAGGCTTTATCCACCGACCATAAATATTTTAGCAACTACAACATTAAGCTCTTCCAAAAGCATTCTAGATTCCACGCGTCATAACTGCCATTAAAATAGTAACCGAATCCAGAGCGTAAGTCATTATTTCTCTCATTACTCGGAGGCAAAACCTACTAATGAAGCTGGCATTTTCACGAAATGCTTTATTTGCATAGTCCGTCATATTATGGTGTTATTTTCTGCACAGGATTTAAAGGATTGTGTTTGTGTTTCTGGATTCCAAAGTCCTAATTGCTTGTGGTGCATGGAATATTGAATATCAACATGTTTATTTCATTTTCTTAATGAACTTTGCAAGGAAATAAACAACGCTTCACTAATGAACAAAATATTATTATTCTCTAGCAACGCAGCGCAGAATTGCTTAGAAGTTTTATTACAACTACAGTTTTTATAGAAAAAATTATCTACTGTAATGTTCATCAACATCCTCCCTGCCTTTATTCCAATAATTTATTTAAGACTAGCTGCGCCCCGTGGTTTTGCCCGCCTAAGTAACGATACCGTGGGAATATCGGGATCCTTTTCCTTGTCGCAGCTACGCCCGCGTGGTATGTCGATAAAAAGTAGCTTATATCAATTCTCAGGCTCTAGACTATCTGTGTAACAAATTTCATTTAAATCGGTTCAGTAGTTTTGGCGTGAAAGCGCGACAGACGACAGAGTTACTTTCGCATTTATAATATTAGTAAGGATAGAGTAACGAATAGTAAGGATTATGGGCGGTGAAACGGTTTCTGTAGCCGACTTTAGGCATAATATTGCTGCCGCGGATTTGTGAAGAGGGAAAGAGACATAAGCGGGTCATAGACGGTCAAGTGATTTGATCAAATAGGCTGGTTCAAACTCTATCGATCTCTATAACGATCGAACCCGGACCTCCAGCTCATCAGTAGCGCTTGCGACCACTAGACTAACGAAGCAGCCAAGAACAAGTATAATTATGTAACCTACGCCTACGTTACGTAAACACATCGAGGATTTCTATAATCTATCCTAAGAAACTTGGAAAAGATTGATCCGTTACGCATCGAATGTCATTAGAAATAAGAGTCGACAAAATTGAGGAAACCATTCACAAACTCACAATAAAGTTTAATTAGAGTCCTGATGGTTTGTGGTTGAGTGGCTTTCATTGTTCAAAGTATTGGCGGCCTATTTTTGGATAAGGATTCGTATTTACGTCACTTTATTTGGGTTAGCTTGTCGGGGCCATGGCAATGGGCGGATATTTAATCTACTGCTGAAACTGGTTGCCCTGTATTACTTCTGTATAAATTGTCATTTACATGGGTCTTGTTATGCTTAATACGGTGGAATGCCCTAATTACAGAAACAATTAAAAAGCCATTATGTCTCGCATGGATCCACTTTACACGAAGGGTTAATTACCAAAAATATGCCTGTTTTGTCCCACTGCAGGGCAATGGCCTCACTTTCCTTTTCCACTCAAATATGTCCTGAACCAATTGGACAAGTCGAAGTAAGAGGGTTGTAGCCGTGATATAGTTATATCCCCAGGGATATAGCTATATACCGTAATATAATCACGTGAAAGTGGAAAATAATTTATAAGCCAGTTGATTCTTTGACATGGTCCTAGAACTATGTGGTATCAAAAGGAACACGTTGTTTATCAAACTACTTGTTTCGCAGTTTTGGCTTTAGCTAACCGCAAATAAAATTAAAACGTTACAAAACTACGTCACGTTAGTAAACTGCGCGAAATTGCCCTGTTCGCGAGAAAATTGCTTGGAAACTTTTAAACCCGACCTATTCCACTACCGATTTTTAACCCGTATTTGAGTCGATTCATGAGAAATAAATCTACGAAGTTGTGTGTGAATTGTGTACAGGTTAGTAACACACTTAGCTGAAATTACCTACCTCCATCTCGAGGATACAATTAAGGGTTCATGCATAGAAATATAGTTACGTAGAAGTTTTAGGACGTTGGATAAACAGAGGGCCTAGACAAGTGACAATCGCTTCGAAAGCGTTTCGTATTTCTACAACGACTTTCAACAGGATTGACATAAGCTTTTCAATAGGTTATGTCAGTCCTATACATTTTTGCCTTTTCCATCATCGTTATCGCTGATAGAATGTCACTTTGTCTAGGGCCTCAGAGCATCAGCCACGTCGCTACGAGCGCGTCTCAGTCGCGTCCCCGGCAAGTCAAAACTTGTATTTGTCGATCGTAGATCGAAACAAACGAATAGGTACGAATGAAACATGGTACAAAGACAATTTGTAACCGAGGCGTTGCTTTGACTGACTGGCTGACCATCTGTTCACACACGTCCCTGAAATTGACGTGACTGATCGGCGACTTGACGTTAATTTGACTGATGTGTCTGCATGAACCTTAAGTGTATATAGGAACCCCGTACCGTAATCACTCATCGCTCGATTTGTGATTGAGCTGACGATCGGTTAGCAAGCAGTCGTGCTTAATATATCTACTCAGGCGGCTGTATTACTTTGCTTGTTGAAAATCAAATTGCTTAACATTTTACTCGTAGTCTTATAAATTCTGCAGACTAGGTCTCGTGTAGGTAAACATAAGTAAAAGAAAGTGCCAAGAACAGTTTCACACTGTTTTTTTTTATGTGTAATGTTTATTTAATTTATAATAATGATGACTTTAATAGTGATCATTTTAATTTAACACTAACTTAACTAACTATTACTTATCAAATGGAATCCTAACTAATATTAATTAAAACTAACTATACAAAGGTTCCCCAATTTTAGAAGACAGCTTTTCTCCTTTCATCGACGAAAAAATCAAAAACTTCAACGACATTTTGGACAGACTCTCTCCGACTCAGACTCCAAAATTAATTTACATTCGGCATTGACCCTGATTAGATACTGTTGTTTTGGTCCAAATTTTATATATTTTCTACGCTCTTCCCCTTTATGGAAGCAGTCACACCTCTTGGACAAAATTGACCAAATTATTCGCAGCACACTAACATCCATTTTAAATGTGGCCCTGGACGACCGAGCGTGGCTGCAAGCCACACTACCCATCCGTTTTGGTGGCCTCGGCGTCCGCGAAATTACTAGTATTAGCTGTTTTAGAACCTAATAGCTTGGCACGTGACGATGGGAAGAGACCAGACGGAATGACCATTATGCCTTGGAAGATAGATAGGCCTTTGGTGTGGGATGCAACGTGTGTTGACACCCTTGCGCCATCCCATCTTCGTAGCACGGCGGGCTGTGCTGGGGCTGCTGCTGCAGGTGTGGAAAACCTCAAACGGCGCAAATATTCCAATCTCATTGGGTCTTATATGTTCGAGCCGTTTCGGGTTGAAACCCTGGGGCCATGGGGCCCGAGTGCTCACTTATTATACATATCAAGACATCGCCAAGCGGTTGGTCGACTCTTCACGTGACCAGAGGGCTGGCCTATTCTTCGGCCAAAGAATCAGCATTGTCATACAACGTGGCAGTGCTGCCAGCCTTTTGGGCACTTTTCCTGCTGACAGCGATGCGGACGAATTTTTTGATGCACTTTAATAATTATTTCCTCCCCCTTTTTACATACTTGTACATATTATTAGTATTGTATTGTAGTGTTAGATCGAAATAAAACTATACAAATAAACAACTAATATCTAAAATATTTTGTATGTTTTTGTCTCACAATTCGTGTATGCCATATTGCAAAGATAATGAAGAGAAAAGAAAGAAAGAAAAATTGTGTATCCAGCACAAACAACAATGAAACAAAAACGTTTTGGTTTACGAAGTTTCATACAAACTTTCATCCCCTATATACGGGTGAACTTTCAAAAATTCTTCCTTAGTGCTCACTTTCGTTACATAAGGAAAACTTGTGCAATAAACCCAGCTGTCTAGGCTGTGCGTTGTCTGTCATTGAAATGAATTACATCCTTACATATTATAAAACAAAGTCCTCCGCCGCGTCTGTCTGTCGTCCTGTACGCGATAAACTCAAAAACTACTGCACCGATTTTCATGCTGTTTTCCTCAATGGATAGAGTGGTTCTCGAGTAAGATTTTAGTATATAATAACCGACATCCAGGCCGGCGAAGTCATCAGCTAGTTTTTAATAAGTCCATTTTTGGTTGATTCATCATAGCTGTCATGAGCCTTTCACTCCACCTTAGGTACAGTTGCAGTACCCTAAAATTTAAATATTTTGTTGTTAATGTTTTAATACTGGGCTTTCAGTAAATAATCTTAAAATTCGAATAAAGCCCCAGAAACAACCACTTGTATTTGACGAAATTCTCCAACTAGACCATAACACATTAGTAAACATAAAATTAAGAGACACAACACATTGAGAGGAATTCTCACACATTAACATTTATATAGGAAATTACAATCCTTCGCATTCATCCCAGACATGAATGTCCATGTTTTTCACAATGAAACATTTTCATGAGGGATGTTAAGGAGCGCCGTAACCGTAACCGAAACTATCAGATATCCGAAATGAAAATCTATCCGTAACCGTAAGCGAATCCGGTATAAAATTTTCGGTTAATTTCGGATAGGTGCGAAGGGAAATAAAATCTGTCATAACGTGTCTAGATTTTTCTGCCCGACCGAGCCGACACACAAGCCACGCGCGTCACTTGCACATTTTATATTTTATTTGCTAATTCTTTAACTTTTAAAATTTCTTAACAATCTAATATCCGTAACCAAAACTAACCGATAATCCGAAATAATTTCATATCCGTAACCGTTTCCGACACTGGTATTTGTATAACCGTATCTGTATCCAAAATCAAAAATCAAAATCTAAAATATTTTATTTCACATAAACCTACATGGGCACTTATGAAACGTCAGAAGCTAGGTGCACGGTTCCAATTGGTCCTTTCCTATGGAGAAGAGCCGGCAAGAAACTCCATGGTTACTCTTTTAATCCAGATCCGAAACCATCCCTAATTTTCATTCATACATGGATCGAGGAATGCCAGTGATTGTCGGTCGTTGACCCCTTGTGTCATTGTGGAATGACTCTTTATTTATTAAATAACTGGCCAGTGACCTGACCCCACAGGTCACTGGCCAGTCACTGGTCATTGTATGCAAATTCTGGGGTAAGGCCCTTTATTACGTCGTTTGTATGTAAAAGCTTTGTCGCGTCGTGTCGGACTTAATTGGTCTCTAAGTAGTAGTAGGACTTTTGTCAAGTAGAATGTAGGATTTTGTGTCGACATATTCTGCTGTAGTACTCGTATAAAATCATAATCACCCTATAACCGCCTTGTCACAGGACGGGCGGGCGGTGCGAACGGCGGTGCGGCGGGCGGTGCAGCGGGCAGTACATTTTTATTTATTTGTTTTCGTTCGCACCACGCGAATATTCGTTGCGGAATGTCCCGTGGCCAGGCGGTTATGTTCCCACTGCAAGGACTGGCCTCCTCTCTGCACAGGGAGCTCGGTTCTGTAGTGCGGACGAGGAATTATAAAACTTTTTAAAGCAGCTAGGTGGGGCGTGATCTATGGTGTTGTGGATTATTGTCCTGATCTTAATTACAGATATTACAAATTACTTACTTATGTACACAATTCAGAATTACAGTTGGATAACCTGAATTCCATAGGTTTTTGTAGTTTTTATCAATAGTCATGAATAATCCCCATCATTTAGTTTGTTTCTTCATCATTTCAATGGCATTGGCAACATTTTAAGCTCGAATCGACAATGAGTTAACTATTTACAAAACGTTTAAATTAACTAATATATAACTACGAAATATCCAAAAAGAGGGTTTTAGCAGAGCGTGGTTTCGATCCACGGACCTCTGGGTTATGGGCCCAGCACGCTTCCACTGCGCCACTCTGCTTGCGTAATAAGGGGCGAAATATAAGTACTGTTTCTGCGGCTGATGTAATATTACAAAATATTGATCAATAAAACTACCTAGGCCACTTTAGTCGCTGGCCACTCAAAATCGCGCGAGTTGTTAGCAATAAAAGTCTCTGCGTGTGTATCTACCATAAAACACACTATTTGTCTTTAGGAAATTGCATTTTCACATTAAAAAATAGATAAAAAAAGGATATTATAGCAGAGCGTGGTTTCGATCCACGGACCTCTGGGTTATGGGCCCAGCACGCTTCCACTGCGCCATTCTGCTTGCGTGAGGAACGGGTGGAATATAACTTCACTGTCTACGGCTGATTTAATTACAAAATATTGATCAATAAAACTACCTAGGCCACTTTAGTCGCTGGCCACTCAAAATCGCGCAAGTTGTTAGCAATAAAAGTCTCTGCGTGTGTATCTACCATAAAACACACTATTTGTCTTTAGGAAATTGCATTTTCACATTAAAAAATAGATTAAAAAAACGATATTAGCAGAGCGTGGTTTCGATCCACGGACCTCTGGGTTATGGGCCCAGCACGCTTCCACTGCGCCACTTTGCTTGCGTGAGGAAGGAGCGAAATATAACTTTACTGACTACGGCTGATTTAATATTACAAAATATTGATCAATCAAACCAGTCACGCTCCGCTAGAACTTTTTGTGCACGCACTTTTAATGTTATTTTTATCAATTATGTAATTAAGTAGAAAACAATATGACAAAAATGGCATTTTTATATATTTCCCTGTAATAAGACTTGTGTTAAATAAAAAATTTACAAAATTGTGAATAATAGGTAGCTCTTCTCTTCAGAATTATTGTTTTAAGTATCCTTTATTCAATCGATACAATGATGGTCCTGTTCTACTAATTTTTAACTATCTCTCTGATTTTATTTATTTATTTTTACTTATTTATTTATGATTATTTTATTAAGCCATAGGTACATCTCTGCCTAGATCATCATCTGCCTAGCCTTTTCCCTACTATGTTGGGGTCGGCTTCCAGTCTAACCGGATGCAGCTGAATACCAGTATTTTACATGGAGCGACTACCTGTCTGACCTCCACAACCCAGTAACTGGGTAATACGATACCCCTTGGTAAGACTGGTTGTCAGACTTTCGGGCTTCTGACAACCCGTAACAATGTCAAAGATCCACAAATGACAGCCGGGACCAACGGCTTAACGTGCTTTCCGAGGCACGGAGCAGTCTCGGTATGTAAAGATGGTCACCCATCCACGGACCAACTCCAGCAAGCGTAGCTTAACCTGATGGATCGACCCGTGCGGCTGTTATTACGTAGCCACGAGCTCCTCCACATCTCTACCTAGATCTAGCTAGAAATCCAGCTTAATTTTATTTAGGTCTCATTCTGCTGACGATCGCTTTTAAATAGGACGCGTCCTCAGTGCTTGCATCTGACTTTGAATTGTTCAGTGGCATTATGATTTAATGAGTTTTGAAAACTATGCCGTCTGAAAATTATGGCTCCTGTGAACTTAATGATTAAAGTTAGAGGAACTTGGTGGTATGCTGAAATTAGTCTGTGAGTTTGTCACAATAATTGAATGGAGAAATTAACTAAGAAGCAGAAAAGGAATCGTACGGAATACATTCCAGGGTCCTTTTTATTAATAAAAACACTTTATATTTTTGCTACACTGAAATTATTTAAACGTGCACATCACGATTACAGTGAATCGAAAAAAAAAAATATCCGATAGAATTTTTGGGATGACTGCACTGCAGCTTGCGTTCTATAAATTACATTAAATCAGCAATATTATAGTGATTTGGAAATTATTTATAAAGGTACGTAATCATGACGTTTTATCATGCATTATGTCAACCAGACAATTAGAATCGTATCGGATCGTACCTACTTCAATCATCACAAATGTATAATATTATCAGCTCGTAAATTACATGGGCCCTGTAATTATCGCTACAATGAACGGTCACAAATAAAATTACGCGTTGCAAAAAGCGTGGATCACACAGTTCATAGAAGTTTCTTGCTAAAATAGCATACAGGGATACATGTGATGTTGCTAATTACTTCCCATCATGCTGATTCAAAAATAGAACCAGCTCTCTGGTTAACTGAAGAGTCGACCAACCGTTTGGTTCCTAATAACCAATAACGCTCTTCTAATAAAAAGGAAAATAACCGTTGCCCAGCCCCAGTGCGTGGCCAGGCGTGGCCGTTGGTCCCAGCTGTCATTTGTGGATCTTTGACAGTCGTTACGGGTCGTCAGAAGCTCAAAAGTCTGACAACCAGTCTTACCAATGGGTATCGTATTACCCAGTTACTGGGTTGTGGAGGTCAGATAGGCAGTCGCTCCATGTAAAATACTGGTATTCAGCTGCATCCGGTTAGACTGGAAGCCGACCCCAACATAGTTGGGAAAAACTAAGCAGATGGTGAACTGGCTCTAGACATCATTTCTCCACCCTGAAACCACACGTTATCCGGATTTTGGCTTCAATGACGGATTCGATTAACTCTTTGGTATACCTACTCGGTTTCGTCAACAAACGTTTACATAACGTCCCATGAAGCCTCCTATCCTACAGCGCACAGTGTTCGACGAATCTCGTGTATTCTCTTTGGCGTTCGTTAAACCGTCATAATAGGAACTACGGATACAAACGAACCCCCATTCGTGGACGTTCTGTGCTGGTCTGACCCCGGAATAATTAAATTCTCTAACGGACTGAAAAGTTTGGAACTGGGCCCATGTAATGTAATGACTTATATTAAAACGAAACTTGTCATCTAGAACATGGGATTTACTACAGTAATTGATCACCTAGTACATGGGATTTAGTACCAAATATGTTCATTACTCTATCCGTACGTCATGTTCGTGAACGGGCGCCGTCAGTTTGGACGGTTCATCTCCCACTTTTGTTGCTTTGCTTTTTTTGTTTTTATGTGGTACTAGCTGCCCGCCCCGGCTTCGCACGGGTAGCAAGTACTTATCTACAGCGCACTTACCCTACCTGCTTACCTACCCACCAACCCTACCTACCTACCCTACCTACCTACCCTACCTACCTACCCTACCTACCTACCCTACCTACCTACCCTACCTACCTACCCTACCTACCTACCCTACCTACCTACCCTACCTACCTACCCTACCTACCTACCCTACCTACCTACCCTACCTACCTACCCTACCTACCTACCCTACCTACCTACCCTACCTACCTACCCTACCTACCTACCCTACCTACCTACCCTACCTACCTACCCTACCTACCTACCCTACCTACCTACCCTACCTACCTACCCTACCTACCTACCCTACCTACCTACCCTACCTACCTACCCTACCTACCTACCCTACCTACCTACCCTACCTACCTACCCTACCTACCTACCCTACCTACCTACCCTACCTACCTACCCTACCTACCTACCCTACCTACCTACCCTACCTACCTACCCTACCTACCTACCCTACCTACCTACCCTACCTACCTACCCTACCTACCTACCCTACCTACCTACCCTACCTACCTACCCTACCTACCTACCCTACCTACCTACCCTACCTACCTACCCTACCTACCTACCCTACCTACCTACCCTACCTACCTACCCTACCTACCTACCCTACCTACCTACCCTACCTACCTACCCTACCTACCTACCCTACCTACCTACCCTACCTACCTACCCTACCTACCTACCCTACCTACCTACCCTACCTACCTACCCTACCTACCTACCCTACCTACCTACCCTACCTACCTACCCTACCTACCTGTGCTCCAAAGCACACCTGGATTGTTTAAACAACAGTGAGTGCTTGTAAACCAATATGAACTTTATACAATAGCAATAAAGCTCGTTTTAGTTAGAAAACGTTTGTATGGGGAAAAGAAAAGGGCTGTTTTTAGGGTTTTTCCGGCAATTATTCGAATTTTTCTCGCCGTAAAAACCATCTTTGAACTTCAACGAACATTAAAAAAAAAGAATTGGCCAAATTGGTCCAGGCGTTGTTGAGTTATGCGCTTACCAACACATTTTGCGATTCATTTTTATATTGTAGATTATATTGTTATGATAATTTACAGAAATAATGAATGTTTACTAGTATTTTTTTTTTCATGTTAAATTGTTGATTTAAATGTTTTGTTGTATAAAATAATAATTAATTAGAAACTACGATGATTAGAATATTTGTGCGCCGTTGACGGGAACACATAGTGTTCACTTTTATTAATATTGACATCATATTTACCCATGTTCTACATATATAAATATTTGAATTTGAATTTTTTGCTTTTTCCACTGGACAATTTTAACGAGCACGTGTTTTTACACAGTTCTCACATAAATTATAAATTCAACATTAATGATATAGGTAACTTATATTTGTAACAATATAATTTAAAACAGTGTCCATGGATTTCTTTGCCTGTTCTTCTCCATAGGAACTTACTACGCTTTCGAATGGGCTTCATCTTTCTGAATGACCGACTCCTTAACGATTCAAAAGTGTCTGTAAATGGTTTAATTGAAATCAATGCTTCAGTTTGAGTTCTAGCCTCTGAAGGCGCGACGCGACACTGTACTGCCAGTGGTGGAACCATTTCTATGAAAACATCACAGAAATAGTTCTAACAGTGTCGCGTTGCGTCCGTCTGCAGGAACCTTGACTGAGAGCTTCCCGGAACTTAGGCATAAAGTTACAGCCTGTATTTTATAAAAAACTTGTTAACACAAATGTTATAAAAAACCGGCCAAGTGCGAGTCGGACTCGCGCACGATGGGTTCCGTCCCATTATCTATAAAAACGGCAAAAAAATCACGTTTGTTGTATGGGAGCCTCCCTTAAATATTTGTTTTATTTTAATTTAATTATTTATTTTTAAAGTGAATATGTAACTAAATATTCTGTGAATATTTCAAGCGTCTACCTGTTGTAATTTTCAATATCGAGCAAAAACGAGCAAAAAAATCCCGTTTGTTGTATGGGAGCCCTCTTAAATATTTGTATTATTCTGGTTTTTAGTATTTGTTGTTATAGCGGCAACAGACTACAGAGACAGAATACATCATCTGTGTGTTTCAACTGTCTAGCTATCACGGTTCATGAGATACAGCCTGGTGACAGACGGACAGACTGACAGACATACAGCGGAGCCCGTTGTCCCGTTAATAGTGTCCCGTTTTACCCTTTAGGTACGGAACCCTAAAAACTACCCTTTTGTCTTGTTAAAAACAGTTCTTAATGAGTATTTCAGATGTAATTCAGGAATAAAAACCTGAAAGATAAATATGGACGTAATGTAAAATTAGGTCATGTTTAATGGTTTTAATTTTGTCGTTTGTTTTAAATTAATGCTCGAAACAGATGTTCATGTTCCATTACTGGAATAAATTGAGTGAATTAATGTGTTTGAGGTTTTAAGGAAACATTACATTCATTTGGCTGATCATTAATATTTAATTCTGCCTCATAATTATCTGGTTAAACCAAGAAATCAGGGAACAAACAAGTAAGTAGAGCTAGCAACTAAAAACGAGATGGCGAACAGCACGCAGTAAGTGAGCGACGACGACAAGCGATTATTCGCTGTAAAACGGTAATGGACGTCAGATTCCAAGAAGGTCAGATTCCATGTACGTCATTATCCAGCTAGGACATTTTATAACTAGGACATTTTCCAGCTAGAACATTTTCCAGCTAGGACTTTTTCCAGCTAGGACATTTTCCAGCTAGGACATATTCCAACTTTTGACTTAGTAATAGTTTCTGGTACACTTACTCACATTATATTCATCGCACCACGTCTGCGAGGCTTCTTTGGTGGCACGAACTCTATAGTTAGAAATGATGACACAGATGTATTTATACTCCTAGTTTGTGTTATTAGAGCTTATGTATGTATGGCATGCATAATTATGTATGTCACAATTACGTAAGTCTCTCAGCGAATGAAATTGAGTACTTTCTGTGATAGCTCTTGGCACTGCAACAAACAAGGACTCATCGTGAGGCGGTGTGAACAATGGCAGTGCGATCAACTATTGAGGGCCTATCCAACGTCACAGATATTATAATACTACGTACAGATACCCAATCCCATACAAAGAAATGACACCACCCTAAGTCTGGCTATTGAGCTGGCTATTTTTCGTTCTCCATTTTTTTAACAGATGGCAGCATCAGCGACTCACTAATTGCCAGAGACTGTAGTTTTTTTAACGCCATCTAGGAGTCTTGCCTAGATACTACGCAAGACTCCTAGATGTTTTTCTTCCTTTTTTACGTTTTTTCTTCCTAGGTGTTCAATTTTTATATTTCTACATAAAGTACTAGATTAAAAAAAAAAAAGTTTGATTTTCCTTAATGAAACGACATAAACGCAAGTTTAAAGTGACCCTGTCATCACTTGAGTAAAACGCCATCTATTGCAAAGAGCTCTCAACAAAATGATTAGCAGATGGCTACTTTATCATTCTAAGGGTTCGAATTGAAGTAAACGGCTTAATTTAAGTTTTTTGTTGAAAATCCGAGATTTATGAGTGTAAATACATAAATCAGCATTAAACAAAGATGTTTTGATTTTTACTAATATGAACTCAGACAAAATTTGTCGTATAACGCTTTTTAGTGATTGTTAATTTCATAAATTGTTACTTATGCTGCCATCTATGATTTTTTTCAAGACTAATTATAATTTGTTCGAGTTGAATTGCTTAGCATGATCCTCCGTTCTGCCGAAAATACTACAGCATTAATTTTGAAATAGATATATTGAGGATAATCTAATTATTATATTAAGAGGATATTGAGGATAAGTTGAGGATTTGATGTTTCGAAAACTTTCTTGATAGAAAATAATCCAAAGTTACCTCTAAACCGAAATATAAACTGCAGATTTTCAAAAAATACTTCAAATTAGGTCATAAAACTTTGCATAATAACTGAACTAACTATATAGCAGGTCTTATGTTTTTTATATTACCATTATTTTCATCGTAAAAAGCATTTACCTAAACTATTCGTGGCTTGGAGCCGCCAGCACCCCAATTCGTCTCGCTCTCACTCAGGCCAGTAGTATGGTGCGAGCGAGAATTCGAGGTGTATTTGAGCTGAGGTAGTATAGGCCCTTAATAAAATACTTACATGGAACCTACAATAGTTTGTACGTTTCTAGCGTGAAAATTCTAGTCTAACACCAGCTCCTTTCAAAATAAGTTTCATGTGGACTGGTTTGCCTTTGAAAACTTACAGTCAAATATCAATATCAGTTACGAACGCTAACTTTTGTTTTTTGTTTTAATAAGTTAGCGTTCGGAGAATAATGGTGTGATGTGATGTTTTTGTTAATAAAGCTCTCTGGTGGAACAATTTCTATGAAAACTTCACGGAAATTGTTCTACCGGTGTGGCGTCGCGCCTGACTGCTCGCCTTTAGGTCATGATCCCCAACGTTGAGGAAAGAAAGTTAACAAAGCTTAAGGCTCGACTTTGTGACATGTCATGACATGTCACATGTCAAAACATCGAGATTTCTGGGCTATATCTTAGTTATTATTGTAGGTATTATACACGTATTAAACTCTTCAGAATAAATTCTCTAAATGATGGCGAGAACCGCATCAAAATCCGTTGCGTAGTTAAGAAGAACAACGCAGTCACACATACACATTCATGACATGAAAAGCGACTTTAGTTTATAAAATGTATAGATCTTCATACAATACCTTGACATCATAACAAGGGTTTCTTTTGAACTGATACAGGTTTCGAATGCCTTTCCAAGCTACGCTACATGATATATGAACAACCCTTTTATATATTCATACTGAAATGTTCATGAAACTGTCTGTCTATCTTCAGATTAGGCAAACGCTCATGTTACAGTAGTAGAAATAAAAATAAAAGATAAATGTTTATTGAACCAAAACTTTCTTTTATTTTCATTTGATTTTCTTTGCCGATGTAAAAGATTTCTTTAGACATTGCTTTCATGTAGACTAAATTTTATTAACATATTTTTTATACTGTTCTAGTTTTATGTTTACGGGGCCTTACCAAGGTGTATCATGTTCCACGAAAATTACTGGTTTTCAACTGCATCCGGTTAGACTGGACAAGATCGTCCTCTATCTGAAAAATACCTGAGCCTGGCGAAATGTGGTTGTGATGTACACCTGCGCTTACTCCTTCGGGGAATACAGGCGTGATGTTAAATGATTAAGTTTTTTCATTCGTAGGTACATTATTCTGAAAAAAGACGTAATATAATAGTCCTCCAGACCGTATTTTCGGCCACGGCGGCCAATCTCAACGGAGACTAGCCTTCGGCGCGGGAGATATTATAGTGCACAAATGTGTACGCAGACACAGGTGCACTCTCGCTTCCCTTACTCTCATAGTCCGATGGGACGGCAATCCGACACGACCGGAGAGAGATCAGGCGTAGGACCAACGGCTTAACGTGCTTTCCGAGGCACGGGGGTAACACACCGCCAACTTCCAAACTCCGGGCTGTTACTACGAAATTCCTAATGGAAAAATCCAATAACACTTTGCCCGACCCGGGAATCGAACCCAGGACCCCACGCTCTGCAGTCGCGCTCGCGACCACGAGACCAACGGGGCAGAAAAAAGACATAGCCGTCAACTAAACGGAAACGACTGAAAAAATCCTGTTTACGGTTTTGCGCAACGTAACCGTGCGTTTGCACTGGCAAAACATTTGCGGCAAAACATGTTGAAATCTCTATCTTCCGTCAATGTTCCATACAATTTTTGACAGGAACTAGAGATTTACGCACGCAAAACATTGTGTTTATTGCATGCGGTTAAGGGTTATTTAAAATTAAGTTATAACATTCAAAACTTGCTTTTGGATTTTGACCTTCAATACCTATCTCCGTAACCATAAGGTTCTCAGGTATGGTCAAGAACAAAAAAATATCACAATGACGGGAATAACGAGCGAATTTCGGCTTAGTTATGTGTCTTTTACACCCGTTATTTTAGGTACTTAACTTAAAAACAGAACATTTTTATGTGAAAATGTTCACTTCATTTCGGTGAATATTTATAATCAGCAATAAGAATGTTCACAGAAAAGCCCACGGCTCCCTTACCTAATCCTTTGTGGCACTTTTTAAACGTTATAAGCCTACGAAAGCCCCTTTATACCAACGCTCGTACCTTCCTTTTATATGAAATTGTTAATCTTTGTAAAAGAAAGCTCTTCTGTCTCTTACGTACCTATCATGTAGGTACCTTTGTAGATAGGGGTATGTATGTATGTATTACGCAACACCAGTAGAACAATCTCCGTGAAGTTTTCATAGAAATTGTTCCACTAGAGTCGCATCAGGCCGCCGCGTTGCGCCTGTCTGCGGTAGCCATCTTTTGTCTATATTTTCGATATTGTTAATTCAAAGTGTTATTAAAAATAGAGGTAAGTTCCCAAGTGTCTAATAAGTATTTATAATATGAGAATAAAAATATATACACTGGATAAACTTCGTTACCTATATAACCTAACCTAACTAAAGAAAGAAATGCACAGAAAATAAAATACGGCGTCGAAAAATTCGTCCGCATCCCTGTCAACAGGTAATGTACCCAAGAGACTGGCGGTATTGCATACGTTGTATGGCAATGCCCAATTCGGAAATACATGAAGTATTTTCACCTCATTCGGTCTTCAAAAGCAACAATAGTCCCACGAGATAACCCTGACAGGTGCCCGAGTACAGTCAACAACAAACAGGATATCAGACGCTACCAAACGCTGACGCATCGGAAGTCATAAGAACCTTTGTGCTCGATATTACTTCACTCGTAATAGGTTCAGATATTTACGACTGCCTTTATTAATAGAATATTTTTATTTTTTACCTATTATTTTTGTTTGTCTGTTGTTATTCCATAATTTGCCTGGTTTTTAGGGTTCCGCAATACACTATACGCACACCGCAAGTGCGTTCAGGGGCAGATGTATGAACGTAAATGAAGCAGAAGGAGTATGACTGTAAGGATCGTAGCAGGTGGCGTTCTGTAGTTTTTATGCCATGAGAAGAACACACATTCGTCGTCACATACATCCTGCCAATGACACCCGATGGCGTAAATACAAAAACGGATGCAACACAGACAGTTATGTAGCTGTTCTGTAACGCAGCCGCATCCGTATAAATGAATAAAATATTATCACCTGTATTGCACAGGTACCCAGCTGGACGGAATATTACTGCCACTCGCAAGATAATCCAGCAAAGACACAGGTGCCTGTGTTGTATCGGCCTTTGTATTTACGTCACCCGATGGCACTTGAAATGATTCACTTCTATACCAATAGATGGCGCTTTACATTCACTGCCGATTCCTAAATCGCGGTGTTAAGATTCTCCGCGACTGAGTTAGGGTCCCCGATTTTATGTTTTACGGTATCGCTTCTCGGCCTTTTGGCTAAGATCAAAGTGTAGTATCTGTTCTTTTCAGCTTAATATCTGAAAGTTCCCTCACTGAGGGACCAGTATATTAAACTGATTTTTGTAAGCTGACGGGATGTTCGGGGCTCGCTCCACTCCCGTCGCGGGTCGGCCCGGTATTGCAGTGCCGCCGGGATCGGCCCACATATTACTCTGACGAATCACCTCAACAATGCTTGCGTGCAGGTTCTTGTAAATGACATGCACGCCTGTCTTTTGGCTTCCCCCAAGGGTTAGGCAGAGGTACCTATTCAAATTTCGCCAGTTATGTTTAAATGCTCATTTTCTCTACCAATCATGGGTAAGTCCCATGTAATAGGGGCAGGTAGGGGTATCAACTACGGAAAACCCAATAACACTTTACATGACCTGGGAATCAAAACCAGGACCGCACGCTTAGCAGTCACGCTTGTGACCACTAGACCAACGAGGCAGAAATATTAATTTTCAATAGTGTTGTCTTTCTATGACAGACTAGCTTCCGCCAGCAACATCGCCCGCGCGTTATCGAAATTAAATTATAGCCTACTAGCTGCGCCTCACGGTTTCACCCGCATATGTCTGGATCCCGTGAGAATATCGGGATAAAAAGTATTCTATGTCCTAAGGTAGTTCCAGCAGGCGTAGCATGGCGCTTTCTATCTCTACGAAGAATAGACATAGCTTTTTCTATACAAAGTGACAGTTCGTTTCTTCATTTTTGACATCCACCGTAGAAATCTTTCTACAATCTGTCATTTTGTCTATCATTTCTAACGATCTTTGTCTAGGTCTTTTTATATGTAGACTATTTCGGAAGAAAGTTTTCTATCCTTACTGTCAAAATCAAACTGACAACCGATAAATCCTATGATAAAACAAAGAATTCTGAATCGAATTATGTAAAAGAGTGAATTTCGTAAAATGTGCAGTTGACTCTTTCTATTTTGCTGCCGTCTCGTTCTGTCTACTGTCTATAGGAAACGTCATTTTTGTCTACTCTTCCGTCGACAAAACGGTGTTCATGCTACGCCTGCAGGTCATGGTCTACCCATGTGGCAAATTTCATCCAAATCCGTTCAGCCATTTTAGCGTGTATTCGTAACAAACGAACTCTGATGTTATTCGCTGATGATATACCATTCTAATGGTGATATCGTATACTTTTACAATCTTTGTAAATATGTGAGCACCATGTATCTGGTAATTAATTTGTTCATTATTGCTCCGTTTATAATTCTTTTTACCTTTTGTGGTACAGTAATCTTATTGTAGGTGCATCGTCTTCACATATATAATTATATAATTGATGTATACAAAATATTGTAAAACATTTTTAAAAGAGTAACGGTGGAGTTTCTTGCCCATTCTTCTCCATACGAAAACTACCTTTTAGAAGGGGCAACTAGAATCAATTCTATTTCTTTGTTTTGACGTTCAAAATTGCCATATATGTGCCTATTTGAAATAAATTATTTGACTTTGACTTTGAAAGAATTTTGAAAATCTGTAAAGTTGTTTTTGAGTTTATTACTAACAAAAATACAAATCTTTTCACTTTAAAATATTATTGTAAAAGAAATAAAATCACCACATATTGTTCAAGGGTTTAATTTAAATAGTGTCTAATATATAATCATTATATTAATATACTATGAGCTTAAGCAATACTGAACAAAACAATAAAATTTACAAGTGACAAACTTTATTACATACATTAAGAATTTTTTTAATAAATTATAGACTCCATTTTCATGTGACGGTAACGAATTTGGCAAAAATTTAAAATTATATTTACAATGAAATAAAATTATATTTTTCAATTCATATGGGAATAAATTAAAATTGATGATGATAATTTATAAAAAATGTAAAATTTATCAAAAAGTTTCTACCACGCCATTTCATTTAAGTTGATACAAAATTCCAAAATTGTTTGATAGTCTAGGTATTATCAATTCCTACACCTAGTAAACTTTATTAACAGTATATAATAATAGTGTTTTAGTCAATTCCCATTGTATTGACACTCAAGAAAGTTTTGTGTTCGATTTGTCTATAGGTACATTGAGATATGTAAAAAATTATCAACATTCATACTGTGAGCATCGTTATATATATCAATTTAGTTTTGGTTGAGCTTCCTGTAATCACATCTTTATTAACTATAAAACTCCGCTAACTACACTTTAAAAATGACACTGAGACACACGTCAACATTAAATCAATTGAACAGTCGATATTAAAGTGGACTATCCAAAAGTGACTTGTCAGTTTATAATAAATATTGCATGTCACATTTTTTCTACCTAAATATTTAGACATTTAGACAACTATGCGAGAAAAACTTACTTGAACATTATTACGAAATCAAACTAAAATTGAGAAATACAACGATACTTCACTACAACCAAGAGAACTCCAGTAAAAAACTCAATACACTCTAACTCTATGGTTACTCAAATCACACAACGCTTATAGATAAGTAATAAAGACTAAAATAAATCGTCTATGGAATAACATGCACAGTCTTTGACTACTTCAGTCGATAACCAGCAAAAGCTTTTCGAAAATTCTCGGAGGTCGTGGCCTTAAGGCAGGCCTGAAGTTCTTGTGGACAGCAACACGATCATTCGAGCTCCTTCACTGGTATTATTGCACTAAACTAAAGATAATGTTCTTCAGCAAATAATTTTGTGAAATACAAAACTCATGGAAATTAAAAATTAGTTCCCAAGTCGTCATAAAAGTAATGAGATTACAGTTAAAATGAGGCCATAACTCCGCCAGGCCACGACCTTAAAAACATCCAAAATTAGGCACCATGTTTGTGAGAAATTTTCAAAAATTAATCCAAAAAAATGGCAGCGGTCCTTTCGTTGTCACATAAAACTATGTGTTCTATGACACGTCACACGTCACACCCTTCATACTCGTCTTGTAATCTCATATTTGTGACTCCGTACTTATAACGGACCAATAGGATCCCCTAATCGGTAAAATATCACGTTTCGATTTAACTAATCGTTTGCTTCCCACAGTCCAGCGTCTGAGCTACGGGTATTCTTAGTCCATTCGACAGAAGCCAGGTAAATGTTTTAAAGCCAAAAGTATATATCAAACTATGTTACAGTAACATAATTATCATTCGTTGATGTACCCACTGAGGGAATGCTTTGAAAATTTTCCTAATAAATAAAGCATTCTATCGCATCGACATTGAACAACAAAGGATCGCTGGACGCTACAAACATTCAATATCCTTTACTATATGTTGCTCCGTTCAATTCTTCTGTCGTTCTCTGGAATCCTCTCTACAGACGCCCCTTGGGGGGGAATCTCGGCCTTTATGGCTGACTTTGGAAGCTTTCCTGGATCGTTTGAACTTGGCGACGTCGTCACCGAAGACATCTCCTGTCCTGAGCGCGGAGATGAGGTCATCGAACTCTCCCTTCTGTCCGTTGGTGAGCGTTCCGTCGCGAGAGCTGTCGGAGTGACCGTTGCAGTCGCCGTTGCCGTTCGACTTGCCGAGTGATTTACCGACGGAGCTTAGCAGGCTGGATGCTTGTTTTCGCTCCATTGTGCGTTTTTTGAGCTGTGGGCAGAATATACAACAAGTTAGTTAGTTATTGATACGTACGCAAAATACACGCTTTGTCGTGGAGTTCCGGATATCAGCCCGTATTACCTATTATCTAGTTATTGATAAAATGTATCATGGCATGGGCTATTCTTAAATAATAATATATAGTTCATGCCGACTAAAATGATAGGTCAAAAAATCATAACTCTGAAGCTTCTATTAAAAGGTGTGCGTTCAAATCGTCGGCGTCGAAGCGTACGGAGCGTTGGCATATTTATGTTTTTCTTTGTTCTAACCACTCTTCTGCTTACTCCTTCGGGGAATAGTGCCCTCCTCGTAATAAAACGTTTCATTTTTAGGGTTCCGTACCCAAAGGATAAAACGGGATCCTATTACTAAGACTCTGCTGTCTATCCGTCTGTCACCAGGCTGTATCTCATGAACCGAGATAGCTAGACAGTTGAAATTTCACAGATGATGTATATCGGTTGCCACTATAACAACAAATACTAAAAAACAGAATCAAATAAATATTTTTATGGGGGCTCCCATACAACAAACGTGATTTTTTTGCCGTTTTTATAGATAATGGTACGGAACCCTTCGTGCGCGAGTCCGACTCGCACTTGGCCGGTTTTTAAAATTTGAAAGTAGAGCCAACATTACGACCAAGGAACTATTGATGAAACGCACTCTATAGTATTAACTCCTTTTACTTTTCGATGACAAAGTAGCAGCTTCATTGTGAAAGAGTTTGTCGTCATTGTCCGTATTTAAATGATAGGTAGACAGTTGAAATTTTCACAGATGATGTATTTCTGTTGCCACTATAACAACAAATACTAAAAAAACAGAATAAAATAAATATTTAAGGGGGCTCCGATACAGCAAACATGATTTATTGCGCAAGTCCGACTCTGGCACTTGGCCGGTTTTTATTTTTTATTCTTCGTAATTTTTATGTTACAAGACAAGGGCAGGCTTTCACACTATCCTCTCTTCCATCATCATCAGACCCTCACCTCCTGCTCATGCCGCGTGCGTCGTTCCTCCTCGTCTCTCCTCCTGCGCGCCGCGTCGCACTCTGCCCTGGCGTCGCCCAACTGCGTGAGGAACGAGTCCAGCGCACCGAACAGTTGCTCCGGTGACGCCGACGCTTCCTCGCCGAAGGCGTGCGCGCAAGCTTCTAGACGGCTCTTCATGTCCTGGAAAATGAAGAGGAGGAAGGTTAGTTCACACGAATTATAGTGATAAAATATAATTTAGGACAAACTATTTTAAAAGGGCATTTTCTTCTTTTTAGTGTATTGGTGGCAAAAATCTTTGTTTTTATTGAAAAGTTGACAAATGATCAAACTCCTATTGATCTTATTGTGCCTACCCAAACCGCTCAAAAATCATTATATAATTATTTTTAGGAGATCCGCGTATTAAAAAATAATTAGTCTCAAATAGCCATCACATTCATTTCTCACAATTATAGTTATAGTTACTTAGCAGTTTAAAGTTTTATTTGAATTAATTATTAGCTAATAGCTTAGATTTTTATGTGAATAAAGTACCTATCACCAACCGTGACACCTTGTAAAAGGATTTTTTTTTTTTTTTTAATTTAGACTTTGACATTTGCTCCTGTCAAATTAGTCTATGAGATTAAATACAGACTTTAGTAGCCATCATTTTTCCAGTATAATAAGTCCAGCATAATCCTGTCTCACTAACACTTCTCTCGCCCTGAAATAATGATGGCCTCCCAATATACATATTGTATGAAAAATATCCGATTTAATCCTACCTGGAATAGATCCTCTAGCTGTGTAAAGGAACAGACAGCATGGGCGTGGAAGTCCCTCATGACAGGCAGGAACATGTCGTTGTGCGAGCGGTTCCCGAGCGCGGCGTGGTACTCCAGCTCGCGCGCGACCTCCCGCAGCCCCACGCGCAGGGCGCCCACGTCCTTGTCCAGCTGCTCCACGCACACCTTGGCTGCGGCGCGCACGTGAGGGAGATCCTCTTCGAGGAGTAAGATGTCTTTAAACTGGAAGGCGGTAGAAAGATTGTTAGTTTGGTTTTTTATGCACAAAAGCTGGATAGAGAAGTTCTTGAAGGAAGCCGTTGACTGCTGAAAGCCAAAATCATTATTTTATGAGATGATTCTCTAATTTTAGTTCAGGACCTTTCGGACATGGGGCCGTTTCGTTTCAGTATCCGTGTACATCAGAACCTCCGAAACCTGCTCTAATATACTGAGGGCCTGAATAGCCTTGTCCGGGCTTTTCAGGCCCTCAGTATTTATGCGTGACCGAATTCAAATGTAAATACTTATAAAGCAAACGTTTTACATCTACATTTCAAATCTAACGTTTAAAGTATTTAATTGAATACCTTCAATTAAATACTTTAACTACTCAAAACATGATGTATTATATTCATACCTGTGTTTCAAGCATTTCGACGAGGTAATGCAACAGCGTGGTGTTGCGTGACACGGAAGACTTGGTGTCGGCCAGCTTGTTCAGTGACGTCAGACGGAATCCAGACGCATTGCCACGAGCACCCCTGTAATAAGACATTATGGTAATGATTAGTAGCAGGAAGTACCATTTAGAAGACCAGCACCATTTATAGAATGCTACCTGAGAATGTTGAATGTAATTATTGCCATTTCTTTGCGTAATTTGTATTTTTTCTTTTCTAAAACTATCGTCGAAACTGTATTAGTTATTGCGCTACTTCCTACTGGAATATGTACTAGGTATATCCACGATTTTTTGGCACGTGGTGCCAACGATTCGTGGCACATTTACCGCTAAACCACTTTGTCATTAAAAAATATGTCAAACAACATAATAAAAACTTTAACTTAAAAAGCTCTAAATTGAAACTTCCTTTTATATCGATGGCATGACAGTTTATTAATTTTGCTGGCCCAAAACTTCGCCCTAATTTGAATAATAAAATATTTGATTATCGACATTGACCTGTTCATATAGTTGCCCAGCGCCAGCACCACCTCCAGCAGCGCGCGCAGCCGGCGCGAGCGCGTCATGTCGCGCGCCGCACGCAGCACGACCGACGCGCGCGCCGTGGCCTCGGCCGCTGCGCCCGAGAACTTCTTCTTGAACAGCAGCAAGCGCACGCGCTGCGAGTAGTGCGGGATCCTGGTAAAGATAAATTTGATTATAGTCAACAAAATAATAAGCTGGCACAAGACCTGGTAGACTGTTTTAGCCGTATGCCGGCTATTGTAGTAAGGTGCAAGTAGAGGTAATAAAAATGACATCGACCATTCAGATCGATGCAATGTTGATGCAATGATGCGACGTGTGCCTGAAAGCCGGATTACGTTCATCAATCAAACATCGAATATATATGAAGCGATCAATATTTACTGAACCACATCGATCGAACGCAATCTAATCGCAACAGCCTGTAGTAGAGTGAAAACTACAAATTGCAACCAAATAGTATGACGACCTCAAGATAGGGCCGGAAGGTTGGTTGGTTCGTAGGGCCGGAAGGTTGGTGTGATGAACTAGCTTTTCTTTGCTGGGAGGTTGACGAAGAACACGGAAGATACAATTAAGAAGTTTTGCCCAGTAATGGGCAACCATACACGATTTTGGCAATAATTAAATGTGACTCACTTGGATATCTCATACAGGAACCGGTCAGCGCGCGCCATGCTGTCGAGCTCGTCCTGGTGTTCCTCCAGCAGAGCGGCCTCCTCGGCGCTGGGAGTGAACTTCACCAGCTGTTCCACCATGTCGATGGGGAGCTGTTCCCCACTATCCATGCGGAGAATTGCTCTGGAATACGTAAGAAAATAATCAGAAATGTTAAAAGCGATTTGGCCACCAAAACAGAAGATGCTCTTATAAACACCCTATAACTAGGGAAAATACGCGCTGTACCTTAGGAATGCGCGGGGAGGCGGGGAGGCGGGGGGCGGGGCGCCGTGAGCGTTGACGAATGAGCGGCCTATACTACCACCCCGTGAGCCAAAAATGTTCAAATATCCTTGAAAAGAAATCGAATTCTTTTCTTTAATAAATAATACTAACCGGCAGATCTCCTCATCAGTCATCTTGAGTTTCGACAGCAGAATGGTGCAGTTCTGCGCGCGGCGTCCATCGATCACTGTCAGGATCTTAGTGCGGGGCTTTGAGCCTAGCTGTCTTAGGTCTTCTACTGAGCCTTCGTTCTGTGGGTGAAGAATATTAGTCATTAAAACAAAATGTGTGACGTTGAAACTGATAAAACTGGTAGTTAACTTACGGTATTCAAAAATCGTGATTTGCTTCTAAATTTGGCTCGACATTCGACAATAGTAATGTCTTATAAATTAGAATTTGTTTATGTTTATTTATTTAATTATGTTGATTTTTTAATTTAAATAAATTGGCTGTTTTAAACTGTGGAGCACCTTTTTTCCAGTGAAATGCCACTACAAACGAACGCAAAAAGGTAAGAACTTTAAAAAAAAACAAGTAAAAAGAAAGTTCGTAAATTAGTAACTTACCTGAACACCATTCTTCTGGTAAGCGCAGAACATTTTATCAATCGTATGCAGATCCATAGCATTATACAGCTTCGTATCGTCCAACTCCTGCCATATAGTTCCATGTAGTTTGGTGTCAGGCAGTTTACTCCAGTTGAAGCTCTTCAAAGGATTGCCGGGTGTGGGCACGTTCTTCTTAGCGCGGGGCGGCGCCGTGGCCAGTGGGGCCAGCGGGGCCAGCGGGGCCGGCGGGGGCGCGGGGCAGGGGGGCGCGGGGGGCAGGGGAGGGGAGAATAGAGGGGGCGGGGGAGGGGGCGGTGCTGAACTTGTCTCGATGACCGCGCTCTTGAGGTTGCTCACCTGTAAGTGGTAACAGGTGAGTATTACCTGTTATTAAGGTAAAATACAGGGTGTTAGGGTAAACACCGTTATCCTTGAAACCAGTAGTTTGGTGTCATTTATAGAACGTAAAATCAATGGAATATTTCAAATTTTTTTTATTTTTTTAAAAACTACATTTTACTACAAAAGGCGCAAGTTCGTTGCCCTATGCGCTAGGGTAACGAACTTGCGTCTCAACACGGGTGGGGGGCGTGTAATTTAATTTGATCTTGGATATAGGTTTTACGTACCTTCGCATCATCAGGTATGCTTCCTTCACTGACTAGTTTTTCAAACCTCACTCTTTCTGCTCTTTCCTGGTTCAGCTGTAAGTTAAAATTTTTAAATAATAATTAACTTATTATTATTAGTATGTATTGACTGTATATCTTGTAATATTTATTATTTTGAATAAATAAATAATAATTAAATTAGCAATAGCAAGCTGACGAATTTATTAAGTTATGTATGATGATTCACTTTTGGCCCTTGATGTTAGAAGGCAAAACTGTGTAAACCATTTCACCGATGTATAAATCGTAGAGTATTAGCAATATTTGTTGTGCATTTGTACCAAAATGACATAATTTAGGGTTTAAACTGTCAAGCCATGATTTTTTTGAGTACTCTTCCAATAACAGTTTTTTGTCTATCAGAAAATTGTTTTTATAGTCTGTTCTAAAAGTATCTGATGAAAATGTAAACAAAATGAAAACGTACCTACCTGTGGATGCCAATTTGTAGTGTCTTACAAATTGAGTACTTTGATCTGATTATTTGAATACTTACACCCGAAATTCTAAATTTAAGATGACAATGATGATATTTGACAATTTCTCAATTTTCGTTGATGATTTTTCAATAACAATTTGAACAATGATGTTTGGAAAAAGTGTTGAGATACCTATGAAATTGAAACCTACTAAATACAGGATGACTGTGTTACTAATTCTGTTTAGTGAGTGGTTGCGTAAGAATTTAACCCGAACAGGCTTTGTTTACACTATCATCAGATACTTTTTGAACAGATCATACATACATTACAGAAATCGAACACAAAATGGATTTAAAACCAGGATAGAATATTTTTTCATGCACAAATGTGTGTGCAGAATCTCGCTTAACACTGCGAGGTCAGGATTGCAGCCCAATGTAGGCAGCTAGCCTACAGTTTCTACATATATCGGTTCGACCACCTCCCCCCACCGGCCCGCATACCTGCTGCTCGGCCGCGTGCGCGCGCGCGGCGGCGGCGCGGGCGCGCTCGGTGCACTCCATGTGCGCCGCAGTCTCCCTCTCGAGGCGCTCCTTCAGCCGAGAGACCACTCCCTCCAACTCCTCGCGCTCTTGACTCTGCTCGTCCACTTGCTTCTCCTGTTAGTGGGTTAGTTTAGTCAGTTCATGCGTGTGGTTGATGGGAGGTAGATATTATTATTGGTGGTTGGTGAAGCGTGAGGTTCTTTAAGCTGAGTAGGTAATTTTGAAAAAAAGAACTGTTCTTTTAACACTTTCAGGCTACCATTCGAGGGCACCCGAATGGTTCCTCTCATTCTGTTTAAATTCTACGAGGGGTGTTCAATAAATAGTGAAAATGAGTATGACGCAATTATCTGTTATTAAATGTTATTTTATTTTTCGACGTAGTCACCCTTCAGGGTTATACACTTTGTATAACTCTTTTTTTAAACTAAAATTCCTTTTCTAAGAAAATCTTCTTTCCGATCCCTTAAAAAATCGTGAACGGCGGCGACTACTGTGTCATCATCTTCAAATTTCTGACCCCTGAGATGTTCTTTTAACCGCAAAAATCGGTAAACATCACTGGAGCAAGGTCCGGTGATTATGGAGGATTTATGCCATCAATTCGAAGCCAGCTTCTTGAGTGGCAGTCATCGCAACTCTGAATTTGTACGCGGAGGCGTTATCTTGGTGAAAAAAAATTAACAACAGAACACGTTCCGAAACGACGCAAACAAATCACTTCTATTTTTTTTAAACAAAAGAGAGTTGATTGTTTTTTTTATTATCATCATAGCTAATGTCTGAGCTATCCCTGCCCGTATTCATTTTTTTCTTTCGAAGGAGAATGTACCGCATTCTCACTATTTATTGAACACCCCTCGTAAATTAATGCAAATAATTATAGTAATTTAATTCAAAAGAGCTATTCGACAAAAAAGCTAATTTGGCCAGTCTTTTTGTTGGCTATCTCAGATATTGTCAAATTATTTTGAATTTATTCATGTTTGCTTCGAAATCATATTGCTAAAGATATTTAAATAACCATTTTCTTTTCTTTTCTGAGAGGATGATTTTGAATTTGTAAACCTTTGGATGACTTTCAGTTTACCAATATGGCGTCTTACATAAAATTTATTTTTATGTAATTGAAATAAACGTCAACTTTTCAGAACCAGCAGCACATACCAGCTTATAAAGGCATTACCACCCCGCACATTAAACAACTTGTCATAAAAAGTGTTGTATTTTGTCAATAATAGCTTCATGTAATAATGACTTATGACATTATTCGCTGTCCCATTTCAGGATTACGCGTCATTGCAGTTTGAACCTTAACTCAAGAAGCATAAGAGTCATAAAGCGTCATCGTAAAATGGAACAACGTCATCACCAAAATGAGAAATGTATTAATGCCTGTAATGAAAACCATTATAAATATATTAGGAGTACGTTTTCTACTATCATTGAGCTTCCAGAGACATTGTTGAAGAAATGTTATCATAAATTATTTGCACTTGATTAATAGGTATCTGAATAAAGATTATAAGCCAATCGCTGAGGTTTAATTTAGTAACCGTTTTAACCCTTCCACTGATGTTTGTCGTACTACGGCTCAAGCTAGGCAACTTCGAAATTCTTACAATAATTACAGAGCGTTAAGTGAGTTGGGTTGGCGCCGTGAGGCCGAAAGTCAGATTTTCTAGACTAATTTTGACAGCTGTCAGTCGAAGGTATACTGATACCAATTGATAAACTGCTTGGTGTAACATAATTTTCAGGCAAACCCAGAAATAAGTGCAGAGCATCCGGTTATATTCAGCTGCATCCGGTTAGACTGGAAGCCGACCCCAACATAGTTGGGAAAAGGCTAGGCAGATTGATTGACCCAGAAATAAGTGCAGAGGCGACCAACATCTTGAAATAAAATTTTCACTATACAAATCAGCCGCACGGTAGTGCACATTTCAATAAAAAAAGCCGTTACGGCAAAGAAATAAAGACAATTTCAAGGTCAAATTGTTACTATACAATCAAACTGTAACGACGTTTAGTTGACAATTTTACTATTGGGGACTTGAATGCGTCACTTCTTCCCAGCTAAAGCACAAAGAAGTGGTGACGGGTGGCCATTTTCTTGTGAATTTTAACGTTCAAAAAGTGCTTATTCTCCTCATTCGGATATCCAAATTTGATTTTATTATGATAACAAATCTCCAATAACATCCTTCACAAAGCTCATAACCTCCGTACCTTCTTAGCGAGATCAGTGGCCAGGTCAATGTTCTCTCTCTCCAGGTTGTCTGCCTTACTCCTGGCGGCGACCAGCTCCTCTTCCTTGGCCAGCAGGTGCACTATCTCGCCCACGTTTATCTCGAGAGGGGCTACATCTGGGTCGTAGATCTAGAAAAGTAATGGTTTTTGTCTTTGATCATTTACATTTTTTACTTATTTAATGTTAAATATTGTTAAGAATTTTATCGTCCTTATAATTACCATAAAGTGTGAATTCATGCCGCCTGTGATACAGGTTTATCCTAGTACAGGCATCTAACATTATGATACCTTTGTAAATTATTTCTAAGATTTTATGTTAATACTTTACCAATTTTATACTGAATAAATATATTCTATTCTATTCTACATTTTGCCCTTACTAACCAGAAGGCCAAATTTTCGTACATATAAAAACGTTCACAATCTGTCAAACTTGTCACAAATGTTGGTAAATTGATTATATTCCCCCTGGTTTCAGAGTTTTTATGCCACCCATGGGGCCTCTGACTTGGCTTCACATGCTGTTGAGAAATATCAACAGATCATTTAAGTTACAAGTTAAAGTTTAGTTTTACTGGCTAGCTCTGGCCTGGGTGAAGGTTTAAACTAAGTTATTTTATGAAGGTTTAAACTAAGTTATTTTAGGCGTTCTTTGTAGTAATCCTTGGGAGGTAACAGTTGAGGTTTAAAATCATTTTGGGAAGTTAAATAAATTGATGTTTTACGCACAGAGTCTTTAGGAAACAGAGCTAATTATTATTGATTAGTGTTCAGTAGTGGCCTGGACTACGAATTGGGCCCAGACAAGCATTCACTTCACTCTAAGTGCAATTTATTTCATCAGCACTGCTTTAAACGGTGAAGAATGATATCGTGAGGAAACCGGCATGTGTTATAACCAAAAATTCATAGACTTGTGACATCGACCAACCCGCACTAGTCCGGCGAGGTGGATTACGGCTCGCTCCCTTTACAAAGGCCAAGAAGCCTTTGTCCCAGTTGTGGGAATATGAAAAGCCAACTATGGTTATGCTAAGGTCCTCTTGTTACCTTTGTAGTATCAGAAGTACTGCCCCGCTCGCTGCCCTGCTCGGAGTTGGCGCGACTGCCGGATGCTGGCTGTTGCAGGATCAGTTGCTGCACCACGCGGTCTAACAGCAGCCAGTGTTGAGACTGAGGATTGTACTCCACTGGAACATAGGAAAAATACATTTTAATACAAAGCTTTTGATTCGTAACGACAAAAAACCATACAGATTTTCTGTAAATTCTATTTTTGGGTAAAGAAAGAAAAACATTTTATTTGGGACATGCAATAATACAACAATAACATTACAACTACTTAATAAATTCATAAAAAGAATAAAAAAGAACATTAAAACTAACAAAATTGTAAAAAAGAGAAAAAGAAGATCTGTGCGAGGCCAAAAAGGCACCTATCTCAGCAGGATGCTACGATATTGGCCAAAAAAATTATTAATACCGCAGCGCTGATATTCTGATAGAGCCCACTGTAATGTCACGGACACACATACGGGTACAGTATTTGATGTACTACTGGATGCGGAAAGCACAGGACCGGACGATGTGATGATGCTAGGGGGAGGCCTATGTCCAGCAGTAGACATCTTTCGACAGAATGATGAGTAAACTCGGCAGTAGCAGATGCTCCATCAATACTGAGAAGTTACTCCAACATGGAGGTGGCACTCTTGATGTTAACCCTCTTTGCTAAGGCTGCCATCAGACGGACTGCATTCTTACTGTTTGAATGCAGTTTAGTATGTAATGTAGGAGCGCTGACACATCAGTTTTGTATTCGTCATACGTGTGGCGCTCGGCGACCACAGTTCGCTCGTAAACTATAGACGAGCTCCCAACATAATTAGCTACTCCTGTGTAATATTAAGAACGTGTTATAAGTAAAGTATTAATAGAACTCCGCAGCATTTGATTTCTCTCCGTACGCACAATCCTAAAGACATAGTACACACGCACACTAAAACTGCAATACTCGTAATGTACTGTAACTGCATTCAAACTGCAAATTTGCAGTCCGTCTGATGGCAGCCTCCCTCATCTCATCTTCATAACGAGCTATCTCAAAGATTACAATGAAAAATCACTTACATGGCAATAGCAGTAGATGCTCCAACATAGACAACAGATGGGGGTAGGCAGCAGTGTGGCTGAGCTTCCTCCTCAACAGCTCAAACATGGAGGTCGCACTCTTGGTGTCCACATGTTCCTTGTCGAACCTCCTGGCCAGTTCCCTCTCATCCTCGTTGCGAATCATCTCGAAGAACTCGATGTGACGGTCCAGGGTCTCGTTTTCGTATTTGCGAAGTTTTTCGATTACTGTAATAAAAGGGTTTTAGAATATTTTAAAGAGTTAATCATCATCAGATTATTTAGTTACTTATACATCATCATCTGCCTAGCCTTTTCACAAATATTTTGGGGTCGGCTTCCAGTCAAACCAGATGCAGCTGAATACCAGTATTTTGCATGGAGCGACTGCCTATCTGACCTCCACAACCCAGTAATTGGGTATAATACCCCTTGGTAAGACTGGTTGTCAGACTTTCGGGCTTCTGACGTAGGTAACGTATTTAATTACACATTATTGTAATAAATAAATTTTATTTCAATAGACTACTATTGAAATAAAATTTATTTATATCCATGAATTCATCAGAATTTTATTCATTTAGCAAAACCTTAAATTTTTATTTTAGTGTCGTAAGACACAATTCATTTACGTTAGCACAGTTTGGTTCAGGGAGGCCCTGCACCAAACTGTGGTGACGTAAATGATTTGTGTCTTACCAATACCAATGTAATGTAATGTGCAATGTTTGTGTGACCAATGTCAAACACGCTCCACACTAGAGAGTCGTAGTCACAGATCGTAACTTCATACTTATGGACGGCGTGTTCCACGGACTCCGGCTAAGATCGGTTAAGTTATGTCGCAGATAATTTAATGCTAAATCTAAAACTGACCTGGTTGTATCCCCAACATAAGCAGCTCATATCTAAGATGCAGCCTGAACTCCAGGCTCTCCTCGCCCGGCCCGTAGTTTAGCACCGCGTTCACAAAGGACATGATGGCTGTCTTCAAGCCCAGGTCGTCACGGTAAGCGCCGGTACTTCGGTCCAGCTCGTTCATTATACTTTGGAATCGGGCTCGTTCTCCGGCGTATTTTTGGTAGTGGACCATTGCTTCTAGTACCTGTGTTTGTGAATGGTCGTTTGAGATAGTGAAAAGTAATGTTGTGATTGGTAGTTACTGAAAATTTTAAGTAAGTAATATTATAAATAGTGCCATCCACGAAGACGCGCCCCCCTCCACTCCGCTCCGTACTAAAGTACAGCTTACAGTACGGTAATCGCGGAGTGGGGCGCGTCTTCGTGGATGGCATTATCTGTAACTAAGATTTATGTAGGCTCTGCACAAATGTCCAAAAAGTAAAAAAAATAGACTTTCTCCTTATTTTTCCAGAAAGTGATAGTAGTAGTAACTCTTCCGATGCAGCAACGTTGACCAAACAAACTCTTGCACCTAGATTCCAAAATTCATTCTCTCCAAATTTCTTCCAATGCCAATTTTCATCTTACCAAACTTACCTACCAGGATTTTAATAGAAGCAACTGTGGTTCCTGTACATGTTCGATGTCAAAGGAGTCGTAGACCATTTATCCTAACTAATATTATAAATGTGAAAGTGAGTTTGTTTGTTACGCTTTCACGCTAAAACGGCTAAACGAATTTGGACGAAATTTGGCACAAGGGTAGACCATGACCTGGAATAGGACTTAAGATACTTTTTATCCCGATATTCCCACGAGATCGAGACTTACGCGGGTGAAAGCGCAGGGTGCAGCTAGTCTCCTATAAAACAATAAAAATACATCCACCAACCCCTTACATATTACTTCCAGATTTAATACCCCACCTTCTTATGTCCTCCTGGTACAAGACAGACAGCGCCCAGTATCTCTAGTGCAGCGACCTTGGTCTTAACATTCTCAGTGTCTAAGGACTGTGCGATCAGGTCGATGCTCGTGGGGTGGGCCAGCACATGCGCGCGCCCGGTCTGCAAGCAACCAACAATATTTATAAAGCAAGTAAGAAGCTAAATAGAATCAAGAGGAACTATGACGTGTCCCGGCCATAAAGTTTTAATATAACTGCAGGCCTAATGTATAGAATGTAAAAAATGTGACGAATTTACTTTGTGCCGAATATACAATAACCCCTACAATGGCCGTTAATTACGTCAAAACATCGTCACTCATATCAGAAAGATAGCTGCAGACTGCAGAATGCAGACCTTTCTGCAATGCTCGTATCACTCTCTACTGGTGACCACTAAATCAGCGCTGTGCTGTCGGTCCCCCATAGCGCAGCATCACGCTTAGCGGAAGCCTTTGTAACAGTCATGACGTGCAGTTGCCAACTGTTTATTTTTATAAGTACTCCTGATCTCATTATTTCTATGATAAGTACTGTTATCTTTTTATATGCACGTGTTTCTGTGACAAATAAAACTATTTTTCTTTTATTCTTTACTGTGTGACAATGGTAAGACACCTTTGGGTTTATAAGGTATACTTACCCAATCAAGCCAGTTCTAAGTCTACAGATAAATAGAAGAAGATGGCGAGAAAAGATAGAAGTTCTACAGTTTTACACAAAAACAATTTATGATTGTTGCCTGCTCAAAAAGCTTACATTGATTTTCCAATTCGATACATAACTAAAACTACAGAATAGAAACAGCTTCATCATCTGTTTACATCCTCGTTTGAGGAACATGTAAGTACCAAATTAAATGTAGCTGTCTTTACATCCATAACCGTTATACTAACCGTTACATCCCATCTTTACACTAATCTACATTTAACCTACTTACCGAGTTATTCATAAGCGCCTTGATAGCCGCTATAAGGTTATGCCTGGTTACGGCATCGTCCCTTGGCGCCTTCTGCAGGGCATCTAGCAAGGAACCTAGGCCTCCTTGCTTGATGAATCGGAGGACAAAACTGTGGGCTCTCGTTCGTAGCGCTGTTTTGAGACCGTCGACTAGGGCGCATGCTTCTGCTGGTGGAACACCTTCTGAGGAAGCGAAGGCCTGGAAAAACATACAAATCATGTTTATAAGTAAGGCTAAACCGTCAAAGTTTATGTAATGAAAAGGGGCCAGGGCTTGGTAGCCCAAAAGTTTTGAATTTTCCGAGATAAAAAGCCCCACTATTCATACCAGAAAATTAAAAACTTTGCTATCTATAAAAATAACTACGAGGATTATAAACGGCTGGAACAAAAGGAAAGTTTTTTAAAGGAGGCAGTAAATATGATGCTCTGAGAAGCTTGTGGCTAAGTAATAACAGCCGCACGGGTCGATCCAACAGGTTAAGCTACGCTTGCCGGGGTTGATCCGTGACTCTTCCGTGCCCCGGAAAGCCCGTTATGCCTTTGGTCCCAGCTGTTATTCGTGGATCGTTGACAGTCGTTAGGGATTGTCTGTCTGAAGCCCGAAAGTCTGACCAAGGGCAAGATCGTGTTACCCAGATACTGGATTGTGGAGGTCAGATAGGCAGTTGCTCCAAGTAAAATACTGGTATTCAGCTGCATTCGGTTAGACTGGCAGCCGACCCCAACATAGTTGGGAAAAGGCTAGGCAGATTAATTGAGTAAATATGATGATTCTCCGGTTTCTACGATCCAGGAGCTTCTCTTCATTTCGTCCACGCAGTTGCTGTAGTAAACATTCATACTTCGTTATCCTGTCCATCCTCGGCAATCATAAATAGGTAAAGTTACATAAAACATCAACCCGCACTGGGCCCATGAGGTGGATTATGGCCCACTCCCTCTCACAGACAGGAGGCCTGTGTCTCAGCAATGGGAACGTGCTGGTTGTATTTGTTATTACGGTACAAAAAACTCTTCTACTCACATCTGTAATCTCGTTAAGAGCCTTGATGTACTCCTCAAGCTGCGGCGCGGTGGCGAGCGGTGGTGGCTGACCAGGCGGGGGCCGTCGGCTGCAGTAGATCTGCCACTTCTTGGCCGCGGGGAGAGCCATCATGGCTGCTTTGTTTACAGCTGTTAGGTCCAGCTCTTCCTGTAGATAGAGAAAATTTAAATGTAAAAGAACTGAAGGCAATACTAGAGCATATGAATATAAAATACCAGCTTTCGTCCGCGTGGTATGTCGATAATAATAGCCTATGGCGTTTTCCAGGGTTCAAAGTATCGCCATACCAAATTTCATCCAAATCCGTTCAGCCGTTTTAGCGTGAAAGCGTAAAAAACAAACAAACTCACTTTCGCATTTCTAATATTATAGTTAGGATTAACTAATCGTCAGGACAGTAAAGTGCCGTGACGGAGGAACGAACCTGTTCCGATTAGAGACGAATCCAAAATACTTGAGCCGTTCTGTCGAATTCTAATTTATGAAGGTAGTTCCACATTTAAGGAATACTTCATTAGGTAGTAAACAATTCGAGCCATCTTTCCAACGAATTTAAAACGAACCTAACCCTCCATTCCAAATTCCAAGTGCTAAAATTTTACGATGTCACTAATGCAAAAGGAAAAACTTCATCTGAGCGCGAAAAAAGACCGGAATGATAAATTTTGGACACTCCAACACTGTATTTAGTCAGGTATTCGGAGTAATCGAAGCGATATTTGGTCCAGTAATGCAGTTTATGTATTACTTCCTTAGATAGCCTGTAAAGTATGGGCAGCACGCGATTAGAATTTCAAATGTCACCTTTTATAGATATTGAATCGGACTTCGCGTGACCTACTTGGAATATAGCAAGAAGGAAGAGTGGTTTATATTGCTCGACATTTGACAGGCTCTGAATATTGAACGAATTTTGTATATGAGTATAACTTTCTAGTAATTCACTACACCTATTCCATTTTCAGGGAACATATTTGATGGAGAATTCCTGGTTACTATTTCTGAAAGCAATTCTCAGTCGGATTGGAAATCTTACTTTAAAACTTATCCGATATCAGTCAGCAGTTTAGAAACTAGAACCGTTTCAAGTAAATTCAACGGAGTCTGGTAACATAACATAACTCTACGCAATCTGAAGCCCGATAATATCGAGCCTTATTTACATCTTGTCTATGCACTGGTACATTGTTTCCTGGATATTTGTCAGAAGGAAATAAACCATTCTATTCCTCCTTTCTGCATTCTACGTACAGAAATTGGACCGCTTATAATTGACAAGGTGACAAACGTACAGCGAGTATGGTCATTGCTAACGAATCGCATGAAATCGCATCGAGAATCGAATCGAATCGCATCAGCCCGTGCCGGACTTCCGCAAAGAAAGGCAATCGATCAAGCGTGGATCGATTTATGATCGATATAATCGTGGAAATAGTGAGTGATGCGGATGCGAAGCTGTGAAATGTAGGTTTAGTGAATCGTGACCTGTTATTAAAAACTTTAGTTGGAAACTGTGCCTGTGTAGCCATTGAATAAAGCGATTCGGTTAGGTAATGTTTGCAGTAACTTATTCCCCATTTATCGGGTATATTTTTAAACTTTCCACAGCTTTTCTTCAGTCGTGGAAAAACCCAATTACATAAGAAACATCCCGGATTCGTGCCCGGTTGATGGCAATAGGCTCGCAGTCACTGGTGAATGCAACGGAAGAAAGCTATTAAGAAATATATAAATGCATTAATCTAAGCTTTGGCGTTTCTTTTTAGCTAAAGATTAAATTGCAATATGCAGTCTAGACGCTGTAAATTATCAACATTATAATTAATTATTACTCTATTTAAATAAAATTGAAATGCTGTCCGTTCATAAGCGAATCACATAAGAACGGCTGGGCCGATTTGTCTAATTTTTAGTTTTAAAATATTCGTAATAGTCTGAATAAGGTTTGTATGATGATAAAAAATTATAAAAATTGCACGGAAAATTGGAAAATTCGTTAAAACAGTGTTTTTTTTAATGAAATTTTTGTAATATTATAAATGCGAAAGTGCGTTTGTTACGCTATACGGCTAAACGGAATTGGAAGAAATTTGGCACATGGGTAGACCATGACCTGGAGAAGGACATGGGCTACTTTTCTCATCCTGTATCGCAGACGTAGTCGCGGGTAACAGCTGGTAAAAATATAAGATTTAGAAAACTCTCAGAGCAACTATAAACACCTTTTTATGAACATCTAATTTACATATTGCTATGTAAGCGTGCATTTATTTGCATTTAGTCGATTAAGTAACGAACGTTAAATCATTGATTAAGATTAGGTTAACGTACCTGTCACAGCAAACTATAGTTAAAACTTTAACCGATGGTGGAGTAGCAGTGGATTTGTAATTTTGTAGATACTTCCAATAAGGTCACTATGTAACATTAGTGATAAATTATATCTAAATTAATCATTGTAATATTATGTTATACGAGGAAATAATCTTGAGTATAATAATTATTTAATTTAAATATTAATTAAAGATCAATAAGGCACTTGACATAAATGTCACATGAAGCAGGTGCCGTTCCGTTTACAGAGATGAATCAATCATTGCCAAAATTCGCCTGTTCAGTTTAATTAGATGTAAATTCTAATGTAGACTTATATGATCTGTTGTTTTATTGTGGTCAACCAACCGCAACAGTTATTTGACAGCAGATTAGGAGATTTTATTAACCGGGCTTTATTTAATAAAACCGACAGGTGACTGATGACAGGCGATAATACGACAATCCGACAATTTGACAAGTTTCTTTCAAACATTTTCTACTTTGTCGCTCGAAAATGGCGGACGCCATGAGGGAAAAATGCCCGATTTTTTTTCTTCACAATCATTTAATCAGCCACCTGCCCTCAAAAAACCAAGGATAACACCCCCATTACAGTTTAGAATTAAACAGCAATAGCATATTTTGACGACGAGGAAAATGTAACCATTTCGCAATTATGCCGCATTGTCAGTTTATTCATTATGGCACAGGAGGCAAAACGGAAACCAAAGGAATAAAACATTATAGTTTATTTATAAACGTTGCTTAAAGTTAAAATACGTTTAAACGTCAAAAAATACGTGGTTAAGCACTTGACTATAAACAATATTTATAAATAGGTAAACACCCTAATAACGGATCTAATCAAAGGTTTTATTGACTAACTGCAGGAACCTTGATATGAAATTGCATTTGTAACGGCACATTGGATAAACAGTGAGTAATCTAAGTGTGAAATCATAATCATAATTACATAACCAAACCATAATGAAAGAATCAAACAAAAAGGAGACATTAGCATCCAATCATTTCGTACTTTCAAGCAAGTTACAATTAATCTAAAACTTCGCTGCAGGCCATCAAATCATTTGCATTTTAATCATAGACAGCACATATCATCGGAAATAATCTCCTGTGTTATTAGAACAGGGATCGCAAACCTTTGGCACTTGACACAATATTTTGGTCACGGAAAAATAACCTTATTGCCGTAGCTTGAAGAACGTTCGTTGTCTCAATCTGTCAAACCGTCTCTAAATTTTTGACGCTGATTGTCACTCAGATGAGTTTGGTAGTTTGTTTTAAAGTATGAGAATATTATTTTTTAACGTTAAAGTTTTTTATTACCTACTTTTTAATAACACCTGCAGTGTAGACCTTTAGAGTGCAATCAATTTATTAGAGTAATTTAATTTGGGATTTTTTGTTACTATTTTGCATTCATTTACTCAGACACCACAGTGACAATTAAATGGCCAAAACTATCTATTATATATTATCACGCAGGTTCGAAAATGTTCACCATCTCTGAATAAGAACAATAGGTTTACTTTCATCTCTGTTTCGCAACAGTAACCAATGTGATATAATTGGAGGTCTCCGGGGATTAGTTTGAAAGATGACAGCTAAATGATGTCTTTAGAATATTATGTAGGTACAGTCACGGACTTTAATTGATGAGCCACCTTCAAACTTTTCAATTTTGCAGTTTCATACATTCACGAGATTACACGATTAAACATGAATTCAAATCGCAATAATAAACTTTTAATCGGAAATATCCATAGAACCTCTATGGATATTTCCGATTAAAAGTAATTTATTTGTCATCTTGTTTACTTTCATACATTCACCAGATTACACGATTAAACACGAACTCAAATCGCAAGCTCGTAAACAAATGTGAGTACATTAAGAAATGATAAAAATAAATACAATATTGCATTAAGTTTATCCAATCTATTTGATACCGACCTCCTTTGAATCATAGCTCATTAACTCGATAATTATGCAAACATAACTGAAGACAGTGACAGTTGAAATATCAAGATGACAAATAAATTACTCTAATTGGAAATAGTCTTATCCATAGAGGTTGACTAATAAGTTCTTAATGATAAAAATAAATACAATGTTGCATTAAGTTTATCCAATCTATTTGATACTGACCTCCTTTGAATCATAGCTCATTAACTCAATAATTCTGAAAACTTAACTGAAGACAGTGACAGTTGAAATATCGATGTCAGAGAATTTCTCCGTACGCTAACGTTACTATCGCAACAGTAACCTAGCAACAATTGTTTATCGTTGCTAGGTTACTGTTGCTAGACCTGCAATTGGTTGACTTTGAGTAGTCACTCTGCTGTCAAGTTTGAAGTTCTGGCTCTCAGGTTAGCCAACCGGTAAAGATATGAAATATAATTTTCTTCTTCTAATACGAAGACATATGACTGCGTGTCGGGAACCGAATAAACCCGATTTGCATTACACGGCTAAAATACGAACAGTGCCAGGTGGCTCATCAATTGAAGTCCGTGACTGTACCTATGATTAGGATTTTTGATTGTGTAATTTGTTAATCGGTGACTGTCCGATTAAAAGACTGTCCGATTAAAAGACTAGAGCCATTAATCGTAGTCTCATAAAATCAGTTTTATTATAGAGTGCATTAATTTACACCTACTAACACCCGAAAAAGATTTTATGGATTTCAGTTTTAGAGTTTAGTTGAATTTATCTGATAGATAGAGTTTACCTATCAGATAAATTCAATATTCTATGCTTCATGAATTTTAGGAGATCATTATTTTAAATTAATCTTCTAACGTAATTTTTCAACAGCACAGCACTAAACTTACCTCTTAAAACGTCTTCGGACAACAATATGAGCTTATAATCACTTCCCTATTGAAAAACCACAACAGAACCTATTTTCCTAAACGCTCCACTGATGATCAACTTATAATCACAATAATCTAAATTTTAGGGCACCATTTATGTTGATTGACCGGTATTTTTCAAACGGCTTAGCTGCGCGGGAGTGCAACTCGCATAGTCCGCATAAGAGGCGAGCGTTTAAAGCAATTGCCATAATTAGAGGTATCATTAGAGATCTTGTGGGTCAACGACCTTTAGTTTACGACGTAGTAATACCTAATTAATGGATAGAAAAATTAGTCAGTACCTACCTTAATTGATATACTTTAATAATTATAGACCCTAAGTCTAGATAAGAAAGATTAGTCTACAGAATTTGATGCAATGTTGAAAGTAGTTATGAAGGTACACTTGTTTTAATACCTTTATAACTACTTTCAACATTGCATCAAATTCTATAGACTATCTTTCTTAGCTAGACCACAGATATTATAATACTAAGTACAGATACCCAATCCCATACAAAGAAATGACACCATCCTAAGTCTGGCTATTGAGCTGGCTATTTTTCTTCCTCCATTTTTTTATCAGATGGCAGTATGGGCGACTCACTAATTGCCAGAGACTGTAGTTTTACAACGCCATCTAAGAGTCTTGCCTAGATACTACGCAAGACTCCTAGATGTTTTTCTTCCTTTTTTACGTTTTTTCTTCCTAGGTGTTCAATTTTTATATTCTAAGTAAAGTACTAGATTAAAAAAAAATGTTGTTTGATTTTCCTTAATGAAACGACTTCAAGTTTAAAGTGACCCTGTCATCACTTGAGTAAAACGCCATCTAGAGCTCTCGACAAAATGATTAACAGATGGCTACTTTATCATTCTAAGGGTTCCAATTGAAGTAAACGGCTTAATTTAAGTTTTTTGTTGAAAATACGAGATTTATGAGTGAAAATACATAAATCAGTATTAAACAAAGATGTTTTGATTTTTACTAATATTACTTCAGCCAAAATTTGCCGTTTAACGCTTTTCACTGATTGTTAATTTCATAAATTGTTACTTATGCTGCCATCTATGATATTTTTTCAACACTAATTATAATTTGTTCGAGTTGAGACCCCGTGGCTAGACTTAGGGTCTAGAAGACAATGCAAAAAGCTTGTAGGAATTTTCGGACATCCCACTTTTATAGTAAACAAACCTTTAGAGAACTCTGAGGCTTCCTGCAAATAAGCTTTGAAAAAAGAAATCTTTTGTGTCTTGTTAGTGACACTTGAACTCCTATGAGCATTGCTTGGACAAGTACACTGTACTTGACAAAGTTCAAAGCACAAAGCACAAAGCTTCACAAAGTTTGGGACTCCACCAGAAATATAGCTATGCCACCAAACATAACAGAAATAAGTATAATTATATCTACGGATATTTACATTTGTAAGGTTTCACGACAGACTACCGTCTTCGCCGTCTGCAAACCTCGGATTCCATGAGTGCCTACTTAGCAAAGTCCTACACTTCAGGCTAGCCAATTAAATGTACGAGGCAGTATCTGTAAGTAAGGAGAGTGTAAAGAGGACATGTAGCCATGTGTTAATCCAGGTTATAAACTATCTGTTTGCCAAATTTCATCCAAATCCTTTCAGTAGTTTTTACGTGAAAGAGTAACAAACATCCATCCATCCATACTTACAAACTTTCACGTTTATAATATTAGTTAGATTAGATATATTTCACATAAACATTTCGAATTTAAATTATGATTGAAACATTTCGAAATTTTTACACATTATCTAAATGAAGCAATTGGACGAGTTAATTATTTGTGAAACAGTATCAGAGGGGCATTTTTCCCGTATTTTTAAGAACGTTCGCATTCGCATCTCATTCGCAATCTGTCAAAAACACTATCCACCACTACTATTTTTTCTAGGCGTTCAGATACCATGACTATTACTTTATTTAGATGTTAGATGCTCATCTAATAAAAACTCTTGTCCAACTCCAGTTACATGATTTCAAATGAGCATACCTACATAAGAAGGCAGACAATAATAACAATATCCAAAAACAAAGCTGATAAAAACAATAAGTGAGAGTCAAAACAATCCTTATTATGTCCATACACAGCTCAGACATGCCTTTGTAAACATTATTATACATGGCAACACTATTATGAAGAGAGTGACTTAAGTACGCCAGGGAAAGTTCAGGAAGACAGCTTATCGTTAAATTACCTACACAGATTTATGTTCGGTTTCTATAAACAAAAACGATTCGTTTGGCTTACCAATGAACTTTTTTTATTGCCAAACTGCCCATCCTGGCAATGAAATAATTACCATTGGAAAAAATTAAATTAAAATTACCATTACATAGATTCGTAGGCTAATATTACCCGTGATAGCTACTTCCATATGGGAGGGTCTACTATGCAAAGCTATGGTCTTTGCTTCATTATTGGTAAAGATACAAGAGTCTTAATTTTAACCAATAACGGTTCGTAAATTATAGGAATCGGCCATTAGACATTTTATAACATCACGTGTGTATTCTCGAAGCGGTAGGCACAGGTGTATGTCTTGCGAAACTGGACATACCTACATCCAGAAACCAAGCTGCTAGGTTCTGAGAAATTTCTTGTGGAGAAACTTTTCCAAACTTGGGGATCGAGGCTGGAACCCATCAACAGTCACGTTTGCGACCACTCAATTTATTAAATAAATGATTAAATACTAGCTGCGCCCAGCGGTTTCACCCGCGTAAGTCTCGATCCCGTGGGAATATCGGGATAAAAAGTATCCTATGTGTTAATCCAGATTATAAACTATCTGTTTGCCAAATTTCATCCAAATCCATTCAGTAGTTTTTACGTCAAGGAGTAACAAACATCCATCCATCCATACTTACAAACTTTCGCGTTTATAATATTAGTTAGATTTTTCAATTTATTGCCCACGAGGCAATAAATTGAGTAATATTCAAAGATTCAAAAACGTAATACTGACATAATATTGTTCCAATATGGTAATAGTGCAATAGGTAAGTTTAATATAAATTATTGGGTTAATGAATGCTAGTTAGAAAGTGGAACGATTAAACGTCGGAATGTGGGGATTTCCAGGATAACGTTCGAAAGACGTGATTAAGTACTAATAAGGAATTGCGATGTCAAATTTGTATTGGAAGTGACAGTTGACGTGAAGATCGGAAGTAACGAGGTGTACATAGATAGACAGCCGTATCTACAAGAGAGCATTAAAAAAATAGCTTCAACGAATGCCAATACGTGAATACGTCTGGCGTACCCTCTGGCAGTCAACCTTGTAGACAGACTAAAATTTTTAACACACCATTACCTATTTTCATATAGTATGAGAATAGGTCACGCCATGTAAAAAACTTTCGTGTGATATGAGAGAAGATTTCGAGTTCGAAAATAGAGAAAAGGACCGCAAAAACAATTGACGATCAATTTCACATACACCTTTCTAACATCACTTTTCAAATGGGAATTTATTCGATTGATACAACGTAACTATCTTCAAAGACGATGTCTACTGCCTTAAGTGCCTACACTAATTAAAACTGTTAAGTACTTTACTATAGTTATAAATAACTTGGAGATAACCTTGTCCTTGTAATTAGTGTAATGACGGTTTCCATCGTTACTTACTGATAAGAAGATTGTTACGGACAAGTTCAAGATACTTCCCATGGCAAAACTTTATGTTATTAAAGATTTATTTCTTTATATAGAACCAGCGGAGTAATTGCGAAACACACGTACAGTAGCAATGGCTTTCATTTTGACAGTTCAACAACATTCATTGCGTTATTTACGTTGCTGAGCAGACGAATTTTTCGAACATAGATAGAAAGCAAAGCAAGCAATATCCTTCAAAATCATTCAGATTGTGATTGAAAGTGTGTACGCAATGAGGGCCTCCTATCGTTACCAATCCTTACTAATTATTATAAATGTAAGTGTTAAGGAAAATGTTTTTTACTCAATCACGCATTAGGTAACAGCGTCATGTATCAAGCAGATACAAAGAAGTAATTATTAATTATTATCTTTATTTCCCAAAAAAAAAAAACAGAAAAATTGTACTTAAAGTTTACAATTTTTACATAATAACATTTGGATAATGCAAAAATCTGTACACAATAGATTAAACTCTGTCACTTAAACTAGGGTATCCTGTATCTTAAGAGACTGTAGAAGAAGAAAATAAAAGATTACTCAGAAGAAAAAGAAGGTATGAGAGAAGGTAAGTAAATAAAGAAGTTTCCATCCATTCCAACTGAAACCGCGTTCAACACTAAGTTAGTTTGTAACATTATAATGTATTTGAAGAGAACATGGGCCTCTAGCCTTTACTATCGTGCATAATATAAAGTCATCACATCGCAGGGTCAATGATAAATGTTTTATTATGACCTCGGTTAATTAAGCGAGGTGACATAGTTCAAATTCTTTTGGTACATAATGCTGAATAGAGAATTAAAGATAAGTATGTCATGCAGTCGTGCATTGGAGTATAACAGTTAGCTATTCGAGGTGAAGACCATCTCTTCAAATTGGTACCAAGGAACCAAGGAAAAACCATGCAAGATTGAAGTGTCACCATCCTTAACAATAGAACGCACAAAATCTAAGCAGATTTTAAAATGTCCACTAATTAAAATGTTAAAATTACTGGACGGCGAAAGCCGAAGGAATATGAAAATAAAACAGGTCTCATTTGCAGATGCAGTGCACTGCCAATTCGAACATAATACCTACTCTATGGAAAATGCAAGTACAAATGAATACAATAGTAAACAAACGCAATACAAGACGAAACAATGAAGAAGATACAAAATCAAACAAAGTCAATAAAACATTATTCAATAATGATGTTGACATAATACAAAAGCTTTCTTCAATAAAGTTGACAAAACATGGCGCCTCATAATAAAATATTAGCAATGTTGTCTGTCGTTAAATTGCAATGAAACCATCAAATGTTTCTTTAATGCATGATACTATGTATGGGGGAGACACAAATGAATAAAACATGTGTTTTTAGTGTGGTTTATGCTAGTAAAATTTATTTATATAAGTTGAAACTATAAATTCGAAAAGACTAAAGACGGATTGTTTGAAGCAAATAAAACTTATAGACGAGTTTCTAAGCTCTGGGCGTCATTAGTTAGTTTTCTTTGGAAATATTTGTTTTAATTTAAATGAGATTAATTACTCATATGATTGAGAGCCCTACTAAAAATGATCGGCCACATCCTCATTGAATTTGAATTCTTTGATGCCTCCGAAAATCCGATGATAATCGCAATAATCCAGAATATTATGTAGAAGGTCAAGTATAAGTAGTACAAATATTCTTCCGTGTAACCATCAAATAGTGTCGTTTCACCACATTTACAACAAGTCGAGAAAAACCCACAATTGATACAAAGTAGGAACAAACTTACATGCAAATCTTATCTAGTTTGCAGATATCTCTATTCAACTAGTAGGTACTAAATATGCAAGTAGGCATAGGGCGAGCTAGAAAGCAGGTACTACAAGCCCGATAATGAAACTATCAGTCCTGATAACTTTCACACATCGAGAGAAAATAGAGTTATTTAGAATCGAAGAAACGAAATGTCTTATTAATTTTATCACGTTGGATCGCGGATGTTTTTCTCTGAGACTTCGAAAGTCGGATTTCGATGATACACGTATTCAGTCTTGATGCTGAATACTAAGTTTAGTGCATGTAGGAATTCGCGGATTGATTCAGTCACCTTTTTGTTCGAGAAAATAAAAGTACTTCCTCTTATTGCATTAATGGATTGGAGAGATCTTTATATTATACTCCCACACTAAACTTCAACTCTTTGAAAGCTTGCACTGACAATATAATTTGTAGTCACACTGCATGTCAACTTAAATGATAAGTTGTAGTGACTTAGGTCAACCAATCACAGTGGTTAATAGACTTGACAGATTTGACAGCTAAGACTTCATTACGCATTCAGAAACCGGGGGCTATATGAGTACCTACTTCAGTATCTACTTAAAATTCCGTAGTATCAAGAGCTTGCCCATGACCCCTACAGTCCAGTAGATTGCACGCCAACATCAAGTTTTAGATAAGTTAAGAGCACAGAAAAATAACATAGTCACGAGACAGACCATGGAAACTTTCGTGTTCATAACAAATTATATAGAAATGGAAACAGAGAGAGAGATATGGTAACCACTAATACTGACTAACCAGAGGATACTGGTTTAAAAAACTAAGTTTTAACTTCCGCAAGACAGCGGACATACCGAACAGTAGTGACCGCGTCGTTCAATCAGATGTGACCGCAAATACCGAACGGAAAGAAACTTTGCCTTGCAACAACGACGTGGTCAAATAACCGATGGAGCAATTTACTTTAAGTTCTTCCCGTATTTTGCAGCTCACTTAATTTTATGGAACGGGTCCCCACTCCGATGTATGATCGAGCCAGTCTCAAGGAAATATTGATGAAATGCGCTTAGCAAACGGATTGATGGCCGTAGTGTAGGTAGTGTTAGATATTTATTATCTGTTTCTAAATAAGATTTCCACTCCATCAATTGGTACTCCCTGACGCCCTAAGGACTTAATTCTGCCTTTCCATCAATAACCCACGGCCACTGAAACCAAGCAGATGAATCATTATATTATTACTCTTTTCATAATTATGCACATCCTTGCCAAATTCTTCTCATATATCACACAGCTACATCTCAAATGGGACACTGACAACATTCTACGGCATACCGTCTCCATCTGCACAAATTACATCTCGGTAATTTATAATAATTTGTCACTTAACTAAATGTCTGAGAACGCGGTCAATGAAAACAAGGGGTTAGAACTAGGTACTATAGTAACCCCTCTTCATGACGGCATTGAGCTTTCATTCATCCGCCATTTACCGCCAGATGGAATACTGTTATTATAACCTTCTTAACTTGATTGGTACTTGAATATTCTAGGTCCTTAGATTGTTAAATGATTAGTTTCCTAGGTCTTAGTTGTAAGCAAAGCTGTTTGATATGTGGCTTAAATCATGATGACGAATATATTTAAGACGAATATATTTGCACAAGAATTGCAGGATTTATGGCTTTTATATACTATGGTAATATATTATAGTTCTCCTTATCGATTTCGATAACGGTGCCCCTTTGAAATTATTATTTCCTAGCGTGTTCCCTCATATGAGTCGCCAGACCGAATTTAGTTTTAAATACATATATTGGGACCGTTTTCCTAATACAGAGGTCCCATGCCGTTCTGACATCGAGGTTTTACTCATGCAGCATCAACTCAGGTGGTGTGATCTTCGAATGGAGGACCGCCGTTAAACAAAGTTACAAAGTGGTCTTCTACTCTGAGGTGGTGGAAGGTAAACGGAAGCATAACGGTCAACATCTCTGCTATAAGGATGTGTTCAAGAGGCATCTAAGCGCATGGGCTATTGACCTAACACGTTGGGAGAGGCTCGCTTCACATTGTGGTAATAGGGCACCTGTGCTGTGACTATCAGTTTCAAAATGATTCCTTAGCTCCGAAAGCAATCAAGTTACAGTAGTAATATAGTAGTTATTTGGGCAACAACTGCAAAACATTAATAATTGAGACCCGAAATTTACTCGATGTATAACCTCGTTTTGCTAATTTCAAAACCTTCGTTTAATTGATATTCGTTCGAATTCCAGTCCCTACTTTCCCTATCAATCGGAAGCAATCAATAAAACGTTCATCAACACCATTCAAATTAGGTACCTGCAATAAAGTTTAAATACCTCGACATAAATCATGTATATGCGCGACATCGCTGTGCTGACGACTGTACAGTCAACCGCACGTCATATTGACACTTGAACTATCAAAACCACCTAACTGCTATAAAATAATGGCGCTGTCAAAGTCAAACCGTTACCATATACATGCGGTTGACTGTACACGGTATCAATCTAATCACAAAGGTTACTGAGATCCGCTCTCACTGCCACTCCTTTCCTACCTACTCCTTTGCGGATTATAATAATAAATACTGTATTTTGTACGTCAACGCTTCCATTGCTATAACCATTTTAAACTGGAAAATATCGCGATGTTTTCATTCTAATGTTAGAATAATAAAGATACTGTGAATTCATAATATTATTATTTGAATTTCCATTTTTCCCACCTTTGAAGATTATTTAGTTATGCTTTATCCCACGTATGTAATAAACATTGAATTGTCCGTGATTTCTACATAAACAAACGTATCAATTGATATATTTAAGTAATGAACTAATCAGATGTAATCAACAACCGTTAACAAGCAGAGAAGATGGATGCCACTAATGCTGAAACAACTGACGAGCAATCGTTAGTCGTAATGCAAGGAGCATGCACAGTCGAAGAATGTGAACACTTAACTAAAACCTTGAACGTACAGCAAATAAACCACATAAACTACATATATTATAATATTCACAAAACTACTTGATACAAATGGCCGAAGATTTGATAAAGACGATGTGGGGTTAGAGACAAAATCAAAAGTGTTTGCGAGATTTTCGAAGGATGTAATCAAATGTATATCTGAAGGCGTACATAGAATTAAAATCATAACTTTTCCTTAAGACTTCCTTAGAATAGAGTCAAAGGAAATAACGAACAGTCCATTACTGACTTTTTCTATTCCGAGAAATTTTAGATGTCTCAAAACGCGTGTCTTGTAACTGTTGTGCGGCATATCAGATGTGTTCCGCAGCATACCAGATCATCTGATTGTCTCAAAAATAACCCAGTGCGGTTATAAGATTATGATCTAGCACGACCATAAGAACAACCTTCAAAATATGAATATCAATCCATAAAACCGTTTCTAATTTGGCAGGAAAATAAGGCTAAATGTCAAAGGACCACCAACATAAAATTTGGTCTTTTGGCATTTAAAAATTAATTTCAGAAATATGACATTCTAACAACAGTAATTAATAATGATGTCAGCATAAATGGATGATCTGAACTTAATAAAGTCGATCAAGCGATCGGGACTTCTCGTGACTAGACGAAGGTTAAATAGAAATTAATTCACGATAGCGACACGCTAATGCACTAGAAAATTATATAACTAGTTTTGTGATCGGCATTCAAAGTCAAATGTAAATAAGTGAGACCTTTCGAGCCGGTCAGGAATCTAGTCTGAGACCTAAGCGAACACCTCCCACTGTTGAGTCTAGATAACGTAGTTTTATTTGTGTTTACTACTGCAACAGTATAATAAAGTAACAGTAATAAATAAAGTAGCCTAAAGCCACTCGGTAGCTTACCTTTCCTTACCTTCGGTGCCCGTGCGTAACTGCCGCGCACTCAATACTGTTGCCTACTGATATTTATATTGAGATTTTGAAACGCCTAGTTTTGGCCCTTTTCTATGATAATACTGTTACTTATTTATACTGTGCTACTGCGAAGGCGATCCGGTGTTTTGTCACAAGTTTATGCTTGAATATTTATAGCAGGCCATAAAAAGCATGTCAACACATATCGTCAATCTTATCGCTCACATTTATCGAAAACCTTAATCGCCCGCAACTCAATAAAATTCATAGAACAATATTTCAAATTCACACCAGATGTTAATCAGTTCTAGACCATCGTTAGCAGTAGAAGCAGCCCTAGAAGCCCATTCAATTAGTATTCATTGAAGATTGTAATTAAAACCACCGGCTCTCATTGACTATGAAAAGAAAGTTGGTCATCCAAGATTTTATGACTATAGGAAATTGACTACTAGAATAATGAGCATGTATATTATTTTGCATATCAACAAATATATAGTTACTTTAATAGTTTACAGTACAATGGGCGTGGAAAACCAGCTAAGAGAGACTTGAACAATGATTGATGATGAGGTGAAAACACGTAGGTGCGAGTCGTTAGAGAAATCATTAATAACTAACTCATTGGCACGTTTGTACTTATGCCAATCATGGTGCCGGCGCCCAGTGATCACGCCAGGGGTCGGGAGAAAGTCCACAATGGACATTTTTATGTACCGTCACTTCCAAGTGAATTATTTCCTGACTCAGCAATACAAGATGAAGATATTTTCGTAAAAAGAATATATTGGCAAATGTAAGAGCAAATATTTTCGCGAATAGAAGTCAAGAAGGGTGCGGTAGAAATCCACAACAAACAAACTGGACAAACCCAAGTATAATAAAGATTGAATCATTGTCAAAACAAGTGTGTGAACCTGGGATTTAAGAATGCTTAGACTATAATCGAAATAACATGTCTTACAAATGACTTTCAAACTGTAATAATAACGTAAGTATAATTGAATAAATGCAAGTAATATGACACGCACGATTTCTAACTCGACGATGGATGATGAACCTATTGAATAGGTTAAGTATTTGCTATTACTTAGATATGATACAATGACACTGACTCTTCATATTAAACTTTGAATCTACAAAAGTAGAATGCAAAATACTTTTGATCTTTACAGGAAATAAAGTGCGTCTTCACCATGCCATGTAATCTTATCTAACACCAGCCTGTAATGACAGTGTGACATCGTCATTACCGTGCGAGCTTGTAAGTGCCACAAATCTGCCATGTGCTCGCCATATCGTTCAGTGAAAGCTACGTGAGATACCATGTGCGTTGCGTCACTTTAATTACGTCTGTAATTATCAGTGTCTTGTTCCATTATCAATGTCTTATTCCGTTGATTTGTTATTAGTTTAATCTTTTTATCTGCTATTATTGGATTTATTCAACCAATCATTATGCAGCTAGCTGTTGGTAAAACGTCATCATTTAAAGTTTGCAAATTGCAAAAATCATAAGAAAATTTGAATTTCACGGGTTACCATTACGGATCCTCCTTAAATTTATTATGTAAGGTTTGCTTATACTTGTTCATCTTTCTAGAAACTTCAGACGTCATATTTTAAAACTGCATCTCCGGTTACTCGGAAGCAAAGGTCAGATGAAAAACATAATAAATATTCAAATGTCCCGACAAAAAATATAAAACCAAGATTTAAGGCCGGGATTTATTTTATTAACTGTTAAAATCTATGAAAGAATTTACAACGATTTAAAAATCACGGTCAGTTTGTTTATAATATCTTTTACGATCTTGGTTGGTGTGGGTCCTAACCGGTTAGCAAGCGTAAGTGAAATTTGGTTAATGTAACCGCTGATCGCTATTAACGCTGAGGTAGCTAATTAAATATTGTGTTGAGCTATAACTTTTGCATTTTTATTAGCTGATAATTTGATATCTTAATCTTTTGGAAATTCGAGTACTTTAATGTCACCTTTAACATTTCCGAAGAAAGCAAAAGTCTTGTCCCTCACTTACCTTATTTCTTACCCAATGAGTTAATGGTTGCCCCAGAATTTTCTTTCAACGATAAAACCGTAAACATACCAATTTAAATCGAAAGCCAAAATCTTTCGAGTCAAGTATTTTACGTATTTTATTCGGAGGAATCTAAAATGGTTATCTAACCGCTTCTTTAGAAATCTACTTAAACGGTGCTAAAATGCGTTCATTTGAATAGGTTTTAGGCAAAACCATTTGGAGTTATTTGCCCAGATTTGTTTAATTTCGTAACATTCAACCTTTTACAGACAAAAATGCAGTGACAGAGGTTATGTTCGCACCTCATTTCCATAGGTTCAAGGAGCACCACATTGTGACAACAAGAATGTATGATTATCCAAATATCGATGTTTAAACATCACTAGGAATATTTGATGAATATCAAATTACACGCATAATGGATTCCTGAATACAGTCTAAAGGAAAATAATCAATTAAGGATCGTCCTCGCCGAAATTAATTTACAAATTTTGTTACCTTTAATATTTGCTTTGGCCATTATCTTTTATGGATCTCGTATCAATAGGATCATTGGTCTTTAAATTACGTGATTTGACCTCAAAATAGAATGTTTATATGCTATGAATATAAGTTGACGACAGCATGCAAACACAATTTTCCATAATCAGAAGAATTTCATTAGAGACATAAACATGTGCTCTATTATGTTTTCTTTGCCTAGGTACAAAGGTATTGGAATGCGGAACGATACAAATAAGAGGTGTCTGTTCACTAGATAACCGCTAGAGGGCAATAATGAACTACATAAACAATAAGTGCTATAAGTTACTTAGAATGACTAAATAAATAGTTTTCAACAGCTTTGGGTTCTTGTGGAAAAGCAAGATGTATACAGTAATATGAATTTTACAATGTTTGGGTAATCATCAAATGACTTCTCCCGCTCTGGGTGGAGCGGAAGGGCATGTCAGACTTTTACTTACTAAAACCCACCCGTGTCCCTTCAGTGGCCTGTTGCTATGGTCCCGGTATCCGTTTCAGACTTTCCCGCAATGAATTTTACCCCTAACGGTGGAATCCGAGGATCGGCAATATTGCAGACGGCAGACGACCACAGACCGCCACGCACCGCGCACCGAGGAACTTCCGATGTCTGCAATACCCCGCACGTACACCTTCCCACGGTCCGTCTTGCGGGCTCGTCTGACTGTCCGTCCGCAATATGGCGCACCGTCGGATCACGGCATTATAGAGATCAACAGAGTATCATTTCAAAATCGACCCTTGCTGAAGGATTTTTACGGAGTACAGAGTAAGATGCACGAGGGAAATGATGAAATAAATAAACTCTTTGCAGATATTGCCCTAGCTGCTCCCATTCCAACACACCCCTAAGAGTTAGGACCATAATCCGTAAATGACTTAAGTTAACGCGCTTTATTAAATAAAGTACGACAAAATAATAGTTCAATGAACAATTTTCGAAGCTCATGCTCATTTTCCCAGTTGTAACCCTTCGGCGGCGATCGTAGATCGGTAAGTGGCGATGCGATGGTGCGATAGCCGATCGAACAAGCCGCGGTATCGAGGACGGCAATTTGCGTGGCACCGTGCCGCTAGTAAATCAAATTAAACGCCACCTACCACTCGATACGATACCTGTTATCCGATATAAGCGGGCACAGGGTTGGCTAAAAAGTTTTTTTTTTTATCTGAGTAAAAATCCTTCCCGATATCTTCATTTTTATTAGTATTTCTCTAGGTTTAATTTTGAGGAAATATAATCTAAACAGCTAGACCGCGAAAGTTCTAAAATAGTAGTAGTGTGTGTTATGAGAAGTGAAGAAATCTAAATAATCTTACCTATTTCAGGAGACATAATGTTATATAAGATAGAGTACCACCAATAGTGTCGTTCTTTGAATTTAAATTCAATATTCTAAGTGCATTTAATTAAAATAACAATTTAACTTCAAAATAATATTATTCCTCGGACCAGCGTGTAGCATCCGCAATATGATTATTATCAACTTTAGCCTTTCCAACAGCTTCAAGGATGTTGCCAATTTAAACTTAGCCACAATTCTAGACTTTGTTAGATCTTGTTTAAAGATAACATTAACATTTCTATTAGTTTGGCTAAAATACCGACGTTATGACATCATGATTATATTATAAAGTTTTATTAGATTAGCATTTAATCGTAGCTCAAACACTTACTACATAAACTCTTCATAGTTTGGTAAAAAATAACTTTGAAATAAACCAAAGACTATATTGATGACTCAAATATTTTATCAATACCTAAAGCTGATGACAAAGGTGAAAGAATCAAATATTTTGGCCACCTAATTTTGAAAGATGTATCACATTTAATGCATTTCTTATAAGCGATGCCCAGTCAATAAAATAGCAAATATTTTTTTATTTCGGCTCGTCAACCCTACAAAAACAGCGATGTATTGTGAAAGTAGTCCGAGGGTGCAGGCGTGCCTGCCTGCAGGTGCCTGGAGGCGGGGCCGCGCCTCATCTGTCTAAACAACACCTTCAAATCACTGCCTGTCTATCTACACCGATAATGCTAACGTGCCAACTTAAGATGTAAGGGTAACTCGCGGTAATATCAACTTGTCTGAGTAACATCTGCCCAACAATCTATAGATGTGATCTCGTACTGAAAGCTAGGCAGAAACTGTTGATGAATGTGTTTTCAATAAAGTAAAATATAACAAAATATGTACTGCTGATATGAAAGAAGAAACAAAAGAAGATGATGAAGGAAAAGGAAATGCTATCACAGCAAATGAGCAGTTTCTGCTTTATAAAGATTACCTAGTGGACAATGATAAAAAGATCGTGGAAATTAGCTGGTTGCGGGAAGCGCAAAACCGGTTGTAGTTACGATGTTAGTATCAGTCAGCATGTTTCGGCAGAGATGTTGATTATGAAGACGAATATAATAGCTGTGAGCAACATGACGAAAGGTAGGTAGAATTTACCATAATATATGTCTACGATAATGCAACGAAACGTCTATAAAATGTTATCAGAGAAATAAAGACAGTCAATAAAGTTCTTACTGTAAGGTTTCTAAAGGTAATAAACCTACTGATACAGTTTGAGTAAATAGTGAAAATAAAACCATAGGAAATTTCCAATGGAAAAGAGTGTGTTTATGAGCGTGTTTATTATATTTTGCATGTTGAAAAGAGAGAGAGAGTTCTAGAGTTCACATAAATTGTTTATCTTGACAGTAGTATTGTTTACGTAAGATGTGATGGGTTCTGGTACATCGCCGTCATTTCTTAAACTAGTTGCTGTATTTGCAGTAATAACAAGGTTAACATCATTATTAGTTCGTATATCATTGAAAAAGTTAATTTCTGTTTAACAACAATCAAATGAATATTGAGAGTAGAATGATAAAGAAACAAACAGCACAGTTTTAGAAAACTAATTTCATCTTTAAAGTTATATCTACTTACATATATAATGACAGTCGCCAGTTACATAAGATATAAACTATGCTCATACAATGACGAAATTAAGCGCATAATGATGGGAACTAAGACGAGCGTATTATGACAACTCCATAATATTATGTTATGGGATTCTCTGCAATGTTATTAAAATTCTTCTAGACAGTATAAGGAAATACTTCTGCTTCGTTGTCGATTTTGAATACAATAGTAGGAAGTCATATACGGAAGCTCACGATTTGGTGACAAATAATTATGAGCCTTCTGAATAAACATTTTTGACAGAGGAACCCTACTAGATGATACTATATTCTTTTGCAACTTATGTTATCGTCGCTGAAGTGAAGTAACAACAATTTAATTCACTTGTATATATTCGTTTCGTTTCATACTATCAAGTTTCAAGATCTAATAAGAACTGGAGTTTCTTAGTAAAGGTTAAAACCTCCGCATAGGAAAACTACATAATTATGTACATTGATTATGGGCTGCATACAGTGCTTATTTAGAAAAGGTAAAAAATCTACATTGGATATACAATTTGGTTATTTCAATATTGAATTCTATGTACCTAACTAACTTATTTATGACACAGCTACTCAGTATGTTGCACCCTGGAATAAAAAGTTACTGTGTAGATTACATATCTACATATTAATACGTAACGTAACTTTTTACATTCCGTCTTAGGTATAAATAAAAATATGGTCCTATCGGTCACAGGAACAAAAGAACAGAGTCATCCAAATGTAACCTGTCGGTCAATTAGGATCAAGTAGGTAGCTGTAAGTAAATATACCCTGCTGATATCGTCTAAATTAGAGGAGAAATTAAGCCTAAGAATAGATGATGAGAAAAAGAATGCACTTACCACGAGCTCAGCGAATTTGGCGTCCAGTTCATCTTGAGGCGGCATGGGGTGTGTGGGGGTGACGGCCTGCAGTGCCAGGCCGCCCTCGCCCCCAACCACACAGTAGGTGATCTCTGGGGGCTCATCATTCTGTAACAAACAATATATATATTAGTGTTAATGTAGTAGGTATGGCTGGTCCACACTCATGACGAGACGCAGATGTGGAAGAAGCAGAAGAAATAGAGTATGTGAGAATCCTACTTCCTACTAATATTATAAACGCGAAAGTTTGTAAGTATGGATGGATGGATGGATGGATGTTTGTTACTCTTTCAAGTAAAAACTACTGAATGGATTTGGATGAAATTTGGCAAACAGATAGTTTATAACCTGGATTAACACATAGGATACTTTTTATCTTGATATTCCCACGGGATCGAGACTTACGCGGGTTTAACCGCGGGGCGCAGCTAGTTGTAATATACGTTGTTTTTATAATGCTGCATACCACCATGGAGAAATTATGTGATATTATTTATCAAAGAGATATAGATGAAAGTTTGGCAGTAGCATGTAGTTTCAATATACTTAAGTGAACCGTATTAACAATTTATAAGAGTCGTCCATTGACCTATGATGACGCATTATACAGACGGCAATAATGATAAATGCACGTAAACCTATTAACTTCGCAGCAGTTCTACATAAACCAATTATCTATATATAAAGCAATTGCCATGCGTTAGTCTCGCAAAAACTCGAAAATGATCGACCAATTTGAATAACTCACAAATGGTGTAGGAAAAAAGAAAATTAGGAAAAACCCAAAGGAACAGCCGAAAAATCAAAAAGATCTTAATAGAAAATCGTGATAGAAGTTCACCGGGACATCTAGTGTTTAATAATACATAAACAGGACAGAATATATTCTTGAATGATAGAAAATTCTCAAAAGATTCAGATTTCTCAAAAACCACAAAGACGAAGAGCTCACATTTTAAAAACCTAACTCAAGATAATTTGGGTACTTGTATAGTTTTAAACGAACTATGTAGGCCAAAAGATAGTATCGATCAAAAACGCCGACGTCTAGACCTTTGCGTTTATCCTTGAAGCTAAGATTTATTGCCAATCAAAGTGTCTCTTATAACAAATTATTGTTCCAAGAATGTTACACCAGAAGATAAAGGGCCTATTACAGTAAGCGGTGAACTATGGTTACTCATATTTGTAAGGAACGGGAGGCTCACTTTGAACACACTTGATCAGAGAATACAGTATGCAAGGGTAAACACCGTTGTCACTCAAACCATGGGTAGTTGACTTAAATATAATAATAAATGATCCAGTAATAACAAAAAAAATCCTTCTTTTCATTAAAAGATTTTAAAAAGTAAATATCCGTCACTGTCCCGATACTCATGGATACGCGTTCGAGATAGCTGCGAAACAGCTGACGGCCGGTCGCCGTGTTGAGACGCAAGTTCGTTGCCCTTGCGTGTAGGGTGAAATATTCTTGTGGATTTTTTTTTTAAGTTGTCTTTTTCCATTGATTTTACGTTCTATAAATGGAACCAAACCACTGGTTTCAAGGATAACGGTGTTTACACTAAAACCCTGTATAATTATGTTCATGTAATGTAGAGGATAATAAAGAACAAATAAAAAATATCAGTGACACGAAAGCAACATAAAACGAGACATAAATATGACACCATATTAAAACAACATAACTTATCAATCATCAGCTGACAAACAAAAATAAACACACAAGAGAATGATACTCAATTCAAGACACATTTCGGGCACGTGGCCATAAAAAAACGAAACAAGAAAAAGGAACTTTCTACATACAATAAGTCATTTCCATTTCAACATCTGGCATTCTGACCAATTTAAGGAAACCATAAATAAAATTACTGCAATCAATACTTAATTATACAAAAATATTCCATTCACATTGGGAGAATTTTCTCAGTAAGACATAAATCAACGTGAGGACATAATTTGTTCGTGCAAATACTTGGTAAGAAAAGAGAAAAAAAATACATTAAAATTGTCGAGTTAAAAATAAAATGAGGAAGACATTCCTTCCTTAAATGGAGAGTCGACAAATGTGGCCGACGAGGAAGTACGCACGGACGAACGGACGGACGGACAGAAAAATCTTCTATGGCAACACTGACAATCGCTTGAACGCTAAGCTATCTAACTAATATTATAAACGTGAAAGTTTGTAAGTATGGATGGATGGATAGATGGATGGATGGATGGATGGATGGATGTTTGTTACTCAAAAACTACTGAACCGATTTGGATGAAATTTGGCACACAGATAGTTTATGACCTGGATTAATACATAGGATACTTTTTATCCTGATATTCCCACGGGATCGAGACATATACGGGTAAAACCGCGGGGCGCTACTAGTACGATACTAAGAATGTAATTAGTATTAAAGACACGATTCGACGATTTGCGACGTTTAGGTGCATTCTTAGTTTTTTTCTTTTTTCCATATTTGAACCGGTTAGTAGGCTATAATTATTCAAACTTCTTACTAATTACACGTCTGCACAGTTCCTGGATAGACGACTCTCTTCAATTTGATGTTACGGTAATATCACTTAGCGTTTGTTAAAAAAACCTTCATAAAGATACTTTTGAAACTCTTTTTACGTGTACCTTGACCTCCGTTACTAAAAATGCTATAACAATTCCAATGCTGAGAGCAATTTGTTGACAATCTGCATAAAATTGTAAGTACGCGATATCATCTTGCCTTGCAAATCCAAACGTAATGATTTCTACTTTCATTTTTAACATAAGAGGTAAAGGGTCAATGGAGAATTCCTTCTGTTATTTCTCTGTGTGCTTCTCCAAGGCAATTGGCAGCTATTACTTATATTGCGATACCGACATTGACTTCATACCACAGATTGTTAAGTAAATGGAGGTTTAATTTCACAACCAAGCAATGTTTGGCTTTCTTATATGACTATCTCCCTTGCATACTTAGGGAACATTCAGCATGTTGCTAGATAATCCAAGCACAAACTGATAAATGTCTGTATAGTGTACATTAGCAACCAGCTGAGTTATAATATTGTGGTTTGCGGTTGCTACTTGAAGAGCACATACCTATGTTCAAAAATATATAACCCCTTTTTTAAAGACTGTGGATATACTGAACCTATAGTACGTTGACTGGTCCATGACTTGATCAGCATCGGCAAAAACAATATACTTTCCTACTGTTACCAGTTGTTACAAAAAATGCTCCGAAAATATCGCCCTTTCATTTACTCACTACTCCGTGTTACATACAATCTGATAATATCGTGCACGTCCATACATGAACACGCTAAAAGCGCTTCTGAGTCAGAGTGACCTTTTGGCGGCGCCTGCGACACACCGACGCATTTCTACGAACTGTCGCCCGATGTCTCGCGAATCCATTGACATAATGAATAGGGATGCGCGGAGAAAGCATTTTAAAGTAACTGCTGATTTCTGAAAATTATTTATTTTGTGTAGTCATAAATAATTATCATTAGTAAGAAAGTTGTAATCAAAATGATATCTCGTAATAGCTAAGAGCGTTGAAAAACCATCTCAGAATCTATAAACTCTTAACTTACCAACACAGTTTATTAAAATACTTAACAATGTTCAAGGAATAAGAAAACCACATTTTATTTACAGCTTTTCGTCCCTCACAAATGCCCACAATTTTCTGAAGCTAACTGAGGGGAACGAATTGCAGCGGTGATCTCAGACTTCACACCCTCCCCGCCCTGCTATTACTTGAATGTCGCCATCTTTAAGCGTTATTGCTGGGACGTGACTTCGGGCTACGGCTACCCAACATTTGAGATATATTCACGAAGCCTTCAAGCCGTTTAATATTACATAAAAGAAACTGTTGAACTTCAATTTTTGGGATGATCCATCGTTTTTGTCCAGTGAGATTTTTTTAAATAAGTAAATGTCGTTGAATAACGAAATATTTTATAGAACTACAGTGAATATAAAACGTGGTAAGAAAATTAGGAATTTTCGTACCAAGAAAAAAACGTCTTGATCTTCAAACGTACGAATGACTATTGACTACATCAAAAACTGCTTGGAATAATCGAAATCTGAGTAGGTAAGGCATACCTATTTCTTCACTAAAATATGAAACAAGTAAAGTTAATAGGTACACTTTTCATAGTAGTATAACAAAACATCCCAAATGTTTTCTAGCAAAGAAGAATAAATCACGTCGATATACACAATAATACACATAGACAATGTATCCATATCTTTAAGTGCGGATTTCACCAATTAATCTGAACGCGATCAGCACATCTTAACAGCGTTCAAGAGCTGTCAGTGTCAATATTCCGAACAATTTTGATACTAACAGCTCTTGAACGCGACTTTTCATTGATGAAATTCGCCCTAACAATACTAATTGAGAGGCTTTAATGCAAACACGATTCTAATCCCGCAAACAGAAACTACAGAAAGTAAACTACTGTAAACCACACCAATTAATTAATTATGTATTCCCTTAAGTACTTGGTTAATTAACATTAATAGTAGAAAGTACTATAGACACTGCACAAACAGATGGAAAGGCAAATAAAACTTATCAAGACGACGCCGGCGCATTAAATGAGGTCATGAACACAGAAGCAAAATATTTGTTGAGAGAGAACAATGGAAAATCTCCATAAAGACCTAAGGAGCTGATATAGAATTAAGGATTATACGCTTTATGCTGCATCCTGTTATGATTACTGGTTTTCTAATAAGGTTATTATTAATTTTAGTAAATATACTGCTGGATTTATATCTAATTAATAATTTAAATAGCATTGCCTTGTTAACATCTGATGAATGCACTAATCTACATATATTATTAAAATTTTAATTGGATAAAGTATTAAGGTTAGTTGCTCCTTCCGGGTGCAGTTTGTAATATATGCAGTAGTATTTATCACTATGTATTAAAATCGAACAACGATAATCTAGAAATAAAAATAACTTGAAAGAATCCAATACTTTGGCTGATTTTCGATTGGTATTATAATATTATGAATATTATGTCCACAATGACAATCCTTCCTGCTTTAAGAATAACAAGTGTCACACTAGGTACTAGAGTACTAGTGGCTATAGCCACTGTCCAGAATTCCCCTCAAGTAAATCTTCCATCTTCAGTAAACTGTAAAAGCCTTGGAACAGAGAGCAAAGAATTTAATCCTGACGTCATCCAAATAGTGACTCATACAAAAGTCACACTCGGCATTTTTCTTTTTAACACCGCCATCTAAAATTATAAAAGCGATAACCCTACAACCCTTACCAACACACAAGGAGTGGAGTATATTTGCGTCGATGACTTCACTCAGTCGACTGCAGACTTATTTGCAGGGCCATCATTATTAGCAACATTAATTTACAAGAGTTAAGATGAACGAAGACGCTATATTATGTGGTAATTTGCCAATTAAGGTTATGGGTGCAATGAAGGATATGAAAGAAGAATCATTAAAAGAAGATGCTGTCGTGATGTTTTGAAATGAAGTTATTCTAATGATAGGAAAATGTGTGCACAGTACAAATTGCCTTCGATGTAGAGTAAGGACAAAATTATCTTTTAAAGTACTTAAGACAGTATTATATAAAATAGTGATGTACCCAGTCATTAGGTAAAAGTAGCACGGCATTTTATGGAAATATCGCTAAATGTAATAGTCGTAACTCGTAAATTCGAATTGATCGTAAAAGTAAGTACCCACTTAACAAGACATGATTAGGATGTAGACTTTATGTTTATAATCATCCTAATCTTGAACATTGTCCATAAAGCTGACCAAACTGAAGGTTGACAAAACACACTCGTTCTTAAAACTCGTATCCACATTTGGTCTTCCAAAGAAACGCATTTGCATAAATAAATATTATGTTAAGACCGAACATTAACTTCAAAAGGGTGTGAATGTGAACCATTTTTGACTATTAACGCCGTTCTCAGAAAAACTCGCGCTCAAATAATATTTATTTAAAAAAAACTGAACTTACATTTTGTATCCTTGCGATTGACTGTTTTCTTTTTAAGCTGAAGAATCTATTTTTGTTCATTTCGGGGCAGAATTCCAGATCATCACCAAACTGACAGTTGATTGATTAATTTAATTCCAGCCACTTAACTGCAGTGTCAATAAAACGCTTTCCCACTTGCGCAAGAGTCAATCGACGTAAGGACCACAAAACGAACGAGACATGGCCGCCTGGCGCCTCGCAATGTGTCTCAATCAAAACTAAAGACCTCCATGTTGTACCCGTAATTGCTTCCCGTATTTATCGAAGTGCATTGTCTCGCTCTAATTCTATTAACGACTAAATGGACGTTTCATTAGGGTCCATGTTGACGACCGATACAATAAGTATTTATAAATGAAATGTTTGTTTCCGAAGTGAGTAAACAAGGGCTGGACGCAGGCGCAGTAATAAATACCAGAATAGTTATCAACGCATTTACTTCCAACTACAACGGAACTGCATTAGGACTTGATAAATTCGAACGTTAATAAAAGATTTGGAAACGTACAAGTTTATCTTGGATCTTAGCTAGGACAGCCTTCGCCGGAGAGACATTACCCATTAATATCATATACAATAAGTCATGACCTTGCTTTAAACGATCCAATTAAAGTTTCAAAAACCCATAATCCCCTCGACCTTTACAGTGTACTCTCTATAATCAGCTTACGATTCAGAAATATGTTTAGTAATATTCAAATCAGAAATGTTAAGACTGTTAACTGGCTTCATTGTTATATTTTGACGTGAACCCTTATCGTTTAACACGATTATGGCTGACCTGACGTCGAACTTGCGACTTCTAAATAGAAACACGTGGCATATCGATCAATGGCCTGTTTCATTCACAGTACAATTGCGCCTTTTTGTGCTCAATTGTGCTTGATTAAGGTGGTCGAAATGATATGTTATCTTGACTTTTTATCAATGTTACCAAGGCAATTTTGATTGGCTAACCGTTTTCGGCAAGTAACTCATGCTGATGCATGTCAGTCTCAGAACAGAGATCTTTTGCCGCAACAATAATCATAAATCGGAACCGAAACCGAAAATCATTTTGTTATTTTCTCACGATGGACTTAAGAAAAGAGACAGACAGAGTTTATTTGTTAGCACTCAAAGTGGATCAGTCCAGAGCTCTAGATGAAAAAAAATCACTTGAAATAACATAAACCATTCCTCTAAGTAATTTGTAAAGCAATCATTGCAGATGCGATTCAATCTCGCGACATAGCAATAATTTAGAATAAGCACGTGTGCGAAGCCTCATCTTGGAAATCATATATAAGCAAGTGCCATGCATGTGCCGACTGACCGACATCTCGCCTGCTTTCCAATCCAATGTAAACTGGTTTTCAATAGCGCATGCGTAGGGCTGACCCTTACCTATCAATAGCCCTTTCATACTGGCAACGATCTTACAGTGAAAGTTAGTTTAATTTTAATGGAAATCGCAAGAGAAATGGCCTTCTCAGAAACATATGAGTTCTTCATAATTTTATCGCAATTTACACACAGTAATTTGTTTCGAGATAATATATCTCCATGTATGTTTGTTTTTGTAAGTCTCTGTGAGTAATTTGATTGAACTAACGAGTAAACATAAGAACAAAGATAATTTTAGCATCACTAATCAAGCGTGTCTGGCTTCATTCATTAGTTTGCTTATGAATTTTTTATCATTTGCTTTGGAACGGTCAATCATCCGTTATTATGTTTTAAAATTATATTCTTCTATTCGACTGTAAACAGAAACCCTAAAAAATAACGAAATAAAGTTTTATCTCTTATCGTTATAGTTCTCCCAGGTTACTGCCAAGGACGTAAGCTTCATAAGTCGTGAGCCCATTAACAAATGCACGACCAGTTCCTTTATGGACAAATATTGCGAAAAACAACAATTCAACATTAAAATCTGGGTATATTATTCAAATGAACCTCCTAACAGAGTGTTTTTTGATTCGCTTTTACATCGAATCAGCATAATAAGTTGACGGAATAAATTATGATGAAAAACATACAAAACCACAACATTTTGTAGATAAACAAACATATTGTTTTGATTAATACATCGCGGTTTATTAGAAATGTTCATTTTGATTAGAAAACCAACGATATGGAAGCAAAGATTTCTCTACGACAAATTTTAATGGCTAACCTATGAACTGACCGGGCACAATAAAATTTGCACAAAATTTAAATACATTAATACTAGTTAATCGTATCAATACGGATGTCGGAACTATAATTTCACTTTGGCGAAATTAGACAATGAATAGAAAATGTAAAATATATGCTTTCTTGGCTTTCAAGACGCATCAGATTAGGAAACAGAAGGCTCCATCGCTCTTAATCTTGAAACAAGAGGGTCATTTAAACCTGTTTTGCTGACTTTCAGTCTAAACAAAACAACTATGTTTAAACAAATAAAGAATGTCTGAAGAGTACAACACATACGCATAACCTACATTGAGGCTCAATTTTAATACATCTTTTTCATTATCCTCAGTAAGTATGACTAAGCCATCACCGACTCCTCAGGCAGGTGTTCAGAATCAGATTCAGAATTTATTTTAGTTAGTTCTAAACATTCTACCACAAAATATATGGTGAAACAATATTCAATTGTCATTATTAAAAGCTGCGATTACTAACTATAACAGGTGAATGGCCAGCAGCATCTATCTCGCTGATAACATCAAACTTAGCAAACCTGTTTTACGTGAGGTTGTAGACCAGACGTCTGTCGGTCCACACATAGCACCGTTACTTGCTACATCGTGGGTAAACGAACTGCCCAACTAAATGAGTCCATAAGCAAGATTAAAGAAACATAAGTATCAGTTTCACAAATTAACTAAGTTTTGCAAATGATAAATGATAGTTATATTCTAAATTGGTTAAAAATAACATTCTTACACGTCTGAAAAGCACTAGAATCACTCACAGGCTAAAATAGATTTCCACAGCTAACGTGGGATAGAAATGCAACTAAACTATGTCTCGATTCCACAACTCGATTAGAAACAACAAACAAATCTTAATTACTCGCAATTCGAAATTAATGAGGATATTAAACATCGACACATTCGATGCTACGAGGCTGACACAAATTGCAAGTGTAAACGTGTTTATTTCTCTAAATGCGGCTCATGTTACTTTAACCGTCACAAAAATTGATCCAGAAGACTAACTCCTGACCAAGTGCAATGAAGCACAGTTTGCGCATAAAAGGTCATCACAGTAAACCGAACCGACTGCTGCAGGTACAGAACTTATTCCTGGCGACATTTTTTCTTAATCTCGAGAGTGATTATCTCCTGAAAATATGACCGATATTGGTGGAATCCGACGATCGGCAATATTGCAGACGGGCACGCACGGCAGACGACCACGCACCGCGCACCGAGGAACTTCCGATGTCGCGATACCCCGCACGTGCACCTTCCCACGGTCCGTCGTCCGGGCTCGTCAGTGTCCGTCCGCAAAATCACGGATCGTGGGACTTCGGTATTAGAAATACGACAGTGAATTGGTTTTTTTTTGCAGACATCACTCTTCATTTGTTTAGGTTCTACTGATCTGTATTGAGTGAACCTTCTGTTTCCATTTGCTGACATTACTCACTTTACTAATACCGCAGTGGGTGTGGCAATTACCTTTTGGATTGCCGTTAAACTATTCTAAATGTTAATTATGTCGTTATAGTCAACTTGAACTTATAAAGACTTTTGCGACCCGTTTCTCAGATTGGTAAAGAAAGATTCCGAAGTGTATTTATTGAATTTAAAGTTCAGGACTTGTTGTAATTTCATGGCTCGCAATCTTTCAATTATAGCTATGATGTACTGTACAATATTCCAACTAATAGATATAGAGAGACTAAACCCGCTATATAGGAAGTAATATTAAGTTTCAGTACTTGTAATTGTGGAATATTATATACAATGCTTGATTGCACTATACCATAATATTTGCTATTAAACTATTCAATAACGGTCACATTTTTCGCACCAGTCTTCAAGTCTTCATAAGCCTTCAGTAATTTGAACATATTCTTTAGTTCAGAACAGCTTAGTACGTCTGCAGACATTGATAATGATATTAGTGTAAATAACCTCGGAGAAATGAAGTCCTTGGACTCGACTTTCACTGAAGGCGTGGTCTATGAATAGCCAACCTGTTGACTATGCCTGACCTACAAAAGACCTTTGACCTTTGAGACACGAGACTGAAGTAAACAAGTTCAACATGGACTGAAACCTGTCAGACAGAAACAAGTCTGGTGTTGCAGAGATTATTAAACCCCAAATGCTTTCATTTTCTACGAAGTCGGTTTTGAGGAGAATACGTTATAAGTTTCGATAGTCTCACATAATAAGATTCGAATTTCTGAAGCGGATAGAGGAGAACCAGATATTGACCTTACGATTAACTTGTATACGACATAGTAAAATAGTAACACCTCACCTTCATCTCATGAAATACATAATCAGGCAGGAATATTGTGAACTCCAACACTCCACAAAAAGTCATTGTGCTATTTACCGGAAAACAATTAAAAATGTTCGTGACGAGGAAGATTCTAATAGAAAACATTATGCCATTAGGAACGCAACGATAGAATGTCATGAATGAACCACTCAAGTAAAGACACAGACAATGTTGTTTAACAAATTGATGGGTGGACATCGATAATCATACAAAACCTTCTTTCAGCAAAAATATCCCGTGAATTTCAAAGTCCCTAGACGACTGGTGAAAGTGCGAATTGAAACGAACCCTACGCCGAACTCGATATGCTGTGGGTGTTGTGTTACCAGCTAGTGAAGTCAACCGACACGTTCCGGAACAATTAGCAGCCAAGTACTTACAATATCGGTACATAGATCAACTAGATAAGCAGTAATAAGGATATTGATCAATACTTCGCTTGATTACTTTGTGTTTGTTTGCATATCCGCCGCTGAAGGGTATAGGGAAATTATAGTTGATGCCATTGCATTGGACTAAGGAACGGAAGCTAGCAATAATAATGTAATTATAGCTGCAACCCTTTACTACCTTGCATTGAGGCTAAGTTAAGTGGCTATCATACATTTAAATACATTTATGGATGAATGAGTTATTACAGCAAGTTTTCATTTCACCATTAACCTAGTTAAGGTCCAGACGAAGGCAATTGGAAAAGGAAATAATTCAAGAGATCTGAATTCAGATACTGAACTTAATATATTGAACAACCTACCGAATCTTCAAATGACCTTAGATGAATTAAAACTTGGCAAAGAGTCAATTGAGTTCAATGAACAATCGAATATCACAATTTGTAGCCACAAAATTAGTTCAAGGTAATGCAGCATGATAAGCCTTATCTGCACGGTAAAACTCCGTTGTTGCCACCATCAGCATGCAGCTGAATTACACAGACGATATACACCACAGCACTTGAGCCTACCTCTTTAACATGAAGTCTTCCAACAGCATCATCTAGGCCGTATAAACATCTATCTACAGCTTCAATCCTTTTTTTTATTGCTAAAATTCCTTTTTTATTGTTTGAAATTCCTATGCATGCCACAAATACGATATTTTTCTTTCATTCTTCCTTTTAAATTAAAAGAACGTCTTACTAACCTGTAAACAAGGGCACAGTGGCCACCGTCGGCGCAGCGCGTGCGGCATCTTCTTGCGGGGCGGCTCAGGCTCCGCCGGGGGCTCGCCGCACGCCCAGCGCACGAGGCGCGTGCGGGCTGCCTCGGCCACCTCCAGCCCGCGCGACCACGATGGCAGACCCTGGGAAAGAAGGAGAAGATGATGTTAGATCATGGTTTATTGTTAACAACTTTTGGGTGAGTTGAGGAAGTAAAATTCATCTTTTTCGTGTGGAAATCCGTATGTTTGATCACCACCCTGGACCAGGCGGAAGGGTCTGTACTCTGTCAGACTCGTACTGAATAAAACTACACGGGACTCTTCGAACTGCCCATGGCCAGGAGGCGGAACCACTCGCGCATTGAACCTCAACCCACCAGCGTTCAGGTGAGCGTTGCACATGCACGATATCATATTGCTATTAACTGCCCTACTTTGGCATTAGCCAAAGTACCTTTTATCAAGTTCAGCCAAATGGTATTGTTTGTCTATTTGGCTGAACTTGAATTTGGTTCTTGGGGCCAATGACCCGCATACTAGCCTACAAGCCATAAACCAGAACTGAATAAACAACCAACCAAAAAAAATCTTCGCGCAGCATCACCTATTTCTCATAGCATGAAAACTCATGCAAATCAAACCGTACAAGATCATGTCAGTCAAGGCCGATCGTAACGTGATGCTGCGCACACGCAACATCTACGCGCACGTAATAACGGTATCACTCATGTTTAGCGGGGTTTTGACAGCGAGAGTGAATTCGCTACAGTGACGAGCAAAAAAAGTTGTTTGCCATAGGTACGTAATTATTTATTTTATTTTATTTACGCTGAGTGTGAAAAAATACAGCATATGTCATCGTCACACTTAAAATTCGAATTAATTAAATAAAACCTACCTACATATTATCAGCTGATAATTAAAACTGGGACTTTAAAGAGCTAAGTAAAAAAGCAGCCAGTTTTAGTACGAAATCCCAATTACGGTGCTGTAAGCATAATTTTACAGATGATTATGAAAATGCAAAAAAAAAAACACTAATAACACACGCTATTTCACTTGACTGCAGCGGTTACAATTACAATGGAGTAATCTGTAAATCACTTTTCGCAACCAGGAACAGATAGACGCAACACGCAACAACACTTACATCTACTTGCATACGAGATATTGGACATTTCAGAATCACGACCAGACAAGACTAGTATTGTAGTAATAGACACTAAAATGTCATAAGTTATAGTGAAAGGGTCTGATGATACAGAAGCATTACTCATAAATAATAATAATATATTTTTAGTATAAGAGGTGATATTAATATCAGCAGTTGATATTTCTGCTCGCCAATGTATTACCATATCTAGACTAGTAAGTGACGGAAAAGCGAAAACGTTTATCTCAAACGACTTTCTTCCGACAGATGCTCTGACGCAACTGATCGGAATAGCAAAGATGGCGGTTACGGTGAATGGGAATTCTTATGTTAAAAAAAGTAGAAACTAGTTCAAATCGTCGCCATTATAATTGATAATATAAATATTCATGTTAAAAATTGCGTAGGTAAAGACTTGCCTTTCGATTTTCTTGATAAAAGTCAATACTTCCCAATCTTTACTAAATATACACCAACTGAGAAACCAGTTTGTCTTCGTTGGCTTCATATTTATTTACCAAAAATGACAAAGGACTATTTGAGGAAACGTTTGTTTGTATTAAAGAGCAAAACATGAAATATCACTCAGTTTGAGGCATCGGCTTTTGTGGTGCAGAGACACTTTGGTAGAATCATAATAGGAAAATATTATGAATCATCGTAAAAATGTCACAAACTGGCAATTCATAATATGATCTGCGTGCGATTCGTATTACGAAATAATTCATCTGTTTGACAGTTTTCTATGGAGATTCGTAAAATAGTCCACACATTATGAATTGCCTTTGTGTCAAATTAGGGGAATTGCTAATGACAGCTGGAAATTCAGGAAATGAATCGCTTATAGAGGAATTGCTAATGTGGCCGTGTTAGGCCCGCTTGGTGTGTTGTATAAGTATTGTTCGGGTCGGTATGATCCGCCACGATTCGAGACAGCCGGGCCGCGATATATACATTTTGCGCAATTAGCTGTGGCGAATCATGCCGACGGCAAACGTAAGGTAGGACGCCCTCAGGCTAGGTGAAGCGACGATCTTTGCAGGGCTAGTAGCTGGATGAGAGTTGCCAGAAATCGAGTTGAATGGAGGGGCCTATGTTCAGCAGAGGACTGCTACAGGCTAATGATGATGCTGATGCCGAGCCTAACAAGGGATTTGTTCCCTTCACGTCGAGTATCGCCACGTCGAGTCGCCGCCACGTCTACACCCCTAAAACTTGGTAAGGCACAAGCTCAAAGAACGATCCATTAATTTGCAATCAATCACTTACCTAAGTGTTGTTAACTCAAATAGCTGTTACATCTAATTTACCGTCGTGATTAAGCCAATTTGGATGCATTAAGTCCAGTTTAAACACAACAGCACTTAACAGTATTGCATAAGCTGATGACCATTAATAAGAACCTTTTAAAGTTTTAATAACATTTTGCATAACGATAACTTGAATTTTAATTGCCCATTCACTATTTGACAGGCTTTGAAAACGAGCAAAGCTAATATTATTGTAGTTCTAGATGCAATTTTGAATGGACTAAATTGAACAATTGAGATGAAATGTCACGGGCATATTATTGAAGAAGGTGACTTAGCTATAAAAACATATACAATAATACCATTATAAGCTATCTTTCGTACCGATAACTTTTAATTTGACAAGGTATGAAGATAAATTTTTAAGAAAGAAAAACGTTATTTTATTGTTAACAATACAGAATCATACAACATTTTTTTTTAATTTTAAAACATTGTTTTATAATCCATTCACGGTCAAGTGAAAAATGTGACGGGAGTCCGGGACATACAAACTGGCTGCCTGTGATGAATCAATTTCTATTCGATTGTTTGTGCGAGAATAATATTGAGCTATAGGCAATGCCAACAATACAACTAAGAAGTGAATTAACATACATATTATTAAGTTAAATCGCATGCCACATAATTTGATAAATAAAAAACGGGCAGGCCTTACAATAGTCGCATATGATGTGTAACATCTGACATCTTGGCTGACAGTACTAACCTCTCGGAAAATGGGTAGGTCTATCAGACGGCAAACTATAACAGCGCGCGCTCATTGGTCAAATCAAAGAGCGCGCGCTTCCCCAGCTTCCTGTTACACACTTCCGTCCCTTTTCACGAACTAACTCCGACAGATTGTAGGAAAGCGAGAGGAAAGAGGAAAAACAAAGAGACACAATCTACAGAAATTGCACAGTCCGTCCGTCGCAAGCCGACATTATATACCTACCTATGGTCCTTACCGTGAAAACTGGCGACATTTAATTATAATGTAATGTCTACGTATTTCAATTTATTATTATTAGAGAATAAAGGTGTGTTTACACTGAAGTGGAGACGAGCGGAGACCTGCAGGAATCGACCAATCACAATGGTTGAAATCCTCATTGCGTCTGTCGTCTCGTCTGTGATTGGACGTCTCCGCTCAGCTACGCTTGTGTCCACTTCAGTGAAAACGCACCCTAATGTGTGGCAACGGACAATATATGATCCGTTTACATTTTGTTCTGAGAAAATCGATTCGATAGACTTTGTAGTTTAATGTAACGGTAATATAATGCAGTGTGTAAATTATGATTCTAATCCCACGCATATTGGGTTTAAAGCAAATCTACCTACACTCTTACTAAACGATTACCACTCACCTAGGCCCTCTGGCTGGCTAGCTTTAGTATTCTACAACAACTTTCAACAGAATTGACATAAGCTTTCCGGTACCCTATGTCAGTCCCATACAGATTTGTCTTTTCCATCATTGTTATTATTGTCACTTTGTCTAGGCCCTTAGAACCTTATTTTGTACAAATTTCTCTGAAACTAGCTACGCTCCGTGGTTTCACCCGCGTAAGTCTCGATCCCGTGGGAATATCGAGGTAAAAAGTGTCCTATATGTACCTATGTGCCTTTCATCTAAGTCCGTTCAGCCGTTTTAGCGTGAAAGTGTAACAAACAAACAAACTCACTTTCGCATTTATTATAATTAGGATTTAGGACTGGTCAGAATCAATTTTTAGTAAAGTGAATGGATAAATGAATTCAATGCATCTATGCAGAGTTTGAGCTTCATAGTTCAGAATTCCATTGAGTAGATCTAGGGGTGCAGTTATGTCCCATGCTCCTAGTTAACAGTAACATTAATTGTGTTTTTTAACCTTTCTCTATTTCTAATATAACATCACATCACGCCTGTAACCCCGAAGGGTTAGGCAGAGATGTACCTATAGTACACCCACATTTCGCCAGTTATGTTTTTTTAGTCACATGTAATAGTGGGCGAGCCTATTGCCTTCAACCGGGCACAAATCCAGACTCCGGGCTGTCCGAGAGATTCCAAATGGAAAAACCCAATAACACTTTGCCCGACCCGGGAATCGAACCCAGGACCTCATGCTCAGCAGTAGCGCTTGCGGCCACTAGACCAACGAGGCAATCTTTCTAATACCTATAAACATTTTATATTATATATATTTACCGAATGAAGTAAGAATCAAAATCGTGACTCCTATCAACCAGGCGTGTTAATAACTGTACTTTTAATATTAGTTAGATTTAAAACGGTAGTAATTGTGTTTAACTTTCTAGCTTGACTAATAACTTAATAAATATAATTGGCGTTAACATTACAATTTTCAGGCATAAAACTTATCTTTTATTTGCGGATTTTATTACACTTTTGTGTTTTTCTTTAGTGTTTTAGTAAATTAATAAGCGTATTTGAGGATACTAGGCGGTATTCGGAACTAGGCATTCCCATGGATTCGAACATCAAACGATGCACATTAGTTTTTTTATGGAATAGTTTTCATACACCTAGTTTTCATTAGAGCACCTGCCATCTAATCTCTTCACCACCCTTGGTTGACCGGTAGAGAATGCCTCAGGCATTAAGTCCGCCTTTGTACCTTTTTTAGTGCGAAAAGTTTAAATAAATAATAAATAAATACACACAAAATAATGTTTGTATGAAAACTATTCCTACCGCAGCGCAAGCAAATCTTCAAACGCGGTTGGATAAGGAATGTCACAAGGCTAGGCAGTTGAGACGGAAAACTCAGAGAGATCGAAAACGCAAATAACGGACAAATATCCGTAAATATTAGGTCAATCCAAACGCTACTTAGATTAGACAAAAATAATTCCGTCCAAGCCACTTAGCACTAGATAAAGCTAACTTAGATTTATTTATCAGTCACGAATTCACTCAACTTTAAAACCGAGCATTTCAATATCAGAAGTTTTAATCTAATTAATTACCCGCGGACAGCCATCTTATCTGAACTTAGTAATTTATGCACACCCATCATGATTTAGTTTAGCGTCGGTTTCAACACCAAAATGAGCTATTGTTCCGTTGAACTTTAGTTCGGCATTTGCTGAACTGTTGCGAATTGATCATAAAGGTATGATAACAGAATGTGATGTTTCGATGTTCAGCCAGTTTGTAGTGTCTTCGTCAAAGATTTAAATCGTTGGATTTGCCCTCATCGTAACCTCACCACGTCGCGCGAAAAAGTGTCCATACTAAAGAAGAGTGAGCTCACATAATATTAATGACATTTCCATGACGATCAAGTCAACTCTCTGCTTCATGGTGTGTCAGTCATAGGTGTCAAAACGAAACAAAAACGCGGCCATCTTTTGACGCGGCAGGGCGAATCTTCCGATTATATATCTTTTCTCCAACTTCTTATCTTTGGTCTAACTCTAAGAAAGCGTGTGTCTAAGTCTAAGTGTGGGATAACTGTTTAATGCATGGGTGATTAATTTCGCGGTTCGAAGTAGGTGGTGATAACTAGCGGAGTAATTGAAAACACCGTTTGATTTGCTTTTTGCTGTTAGGAAGAGATTTGTGTATTTCTAGTTGGCTTTGATAATAATAAACAACCATTTGAAGCACGAGAAGAAGAATGTAACGTAAACTTTGATTAACAAAGGGCTATGATAAACAACAGTCTTTCTTTAAAAATAATATTCAAATTCTATCAAACAGTAGATAAACAGTATCCAACAGTAGATCTAATATCGGAGATCACAACACCAGCCATCAACAATGACCTTGTAATAACCACACAAGACGAATCTTTCACCACAACAAAACAAAAGCGTGTCGAAAGCCTTTACCAAATCCAAAAAGTTAAAACTAAAATGTAATTCCTAAGTTTCCACACAAAAACAATGTAAATGCTCAAAGTGTAACAAATATATACTTTCAAGCGTCAAGTGTAGTGTGTCAAGAGGGTACGGTTAGCATGGGAAGCACGTAGGATGGGTGTGCGGCTACTAGGATGTGGTGAAAGTGAATGTGATGGCCAAAATGTTAGTGTGAATAGTCTTACAGGAATTTATTTTGTTGCTATAGAAAGGACTGTTGTTTTAAATGGGAACAAGGGCGACGGTAAATAGGAAAAATTGCAATAAAACTGTAAAAAAAATTCAAAAAAAATTGCATTCAAGTTTTCAAATATCAATAAACAATGTAGATTGATATATTACTTATAGACATAGATAATTACATTCAGAAAGTATAATATGTCTTCGATAAAACGTATAACGTCGTCTCATGGTTAAGCTAAACCACTTAAACCTCATAGTCGGATATTGTCACAGTTACGCGAATTCTTCACATCGAATGAATAGTCTTCACTTTCGTTTTTCTCGTCAACGTTTATAACAGAGCACTTTTTATTTTAAATGACTTTTTTACCTAAAAGATGTTTAGTTTAGATAAGTATTCTAGTGCTTTTTACTCATCCTAGATTTTTCTTTGTACTTAATGAGAATATTCACTGAAACTATTTCTCATGAAGTATGATAATCTTGTACCTACTTTAGCTTTAAGTTTACACCAAGTTTCTCGTGACTTGCTGGTTTTGAAAGCATTTGACACATTTCTCTCAAAAGATTTCTTGTGAGTAGAAATGCAAGCGACCCACAGTTTAATCTGTGTGATTAAACTGACTTTTGAAAATAATGCAAATCACTTAAAGTAAGAAGAAGTAAGTACAGGAATAAAATAAATAGGTGGGGAAGTAACTACTACAAGCCGCAGATTAGGAAGCAGCTGATCTTCTTTCAGAGAGAGTAAATATGTAAAAATGCGAATAGAGCATCCTGCCACTGAGACAAATGTGTTATCTATCATTCTTATCAACGTTACACTCATCTGAACCCTGTAAAGACACTATACTGTTGACAAAGAGTGTTGTCTCAGCACTCCCGCGACATTTCACAAAGCACATAACAAACAGACAAACAATACTGACTTGTGTGAACCAGACAGATTTACAAGACATTTTCGTATGTTAGTATTTACTCACAAAAGTAAATATGTACTTACAAGCTCTTTAGTTGTACTTAGGCAACAATTCGTAATTTAGAAATTCCTTTCTTGCCTACAGTTTAAAAGTTTTTATTTAATTTTTAGATTCCATACATAACTAAACTAACAGTCACATAACGCGTGGTGTATGGACAATAGTAAATAATTTTAAGTGAAAATAAAAATTATAAAAACGAATTATCATAAAAACTAGTTTAAAGCCAACCAAGAATGAAAATTGCATCATTATTTTTAAGTGCGTGCGCGCATAATTCGAAGACTGATCTCAGTTATACAGATTAAATTAAGGTCTCGTCAAATCCTTGACATCTTCGACATTAGCATAAAGTAATTACGAACAAAAACCGATTTGAAGCGTTATTAGTAAATTGGTATAACATCAATCATTACTTACCTACGCTTGGTTTACGTTTGGCAACCGTCACTATAAACGAATTACGTTGGGTGATCTGTGGTTCGAAGTTCAAACCAATCAGGGATATTTGAATTAGAAAACTAAATACTAAACCATGGTTAAGCTAAGAAGGAGCAAAGCATTTAGTTGCCGATAGCCAGCCATGTGTGGAGCTATTACAATATAATTAACTGATCGAAATTTAAATACAAATCTTTTTTAAACAACCAAATGTTTCATTCTTACCTCTTTAAACAAAATCATCAAGACTCACTCTAGTGGCAAAAGGAGTGAAGAATCTATGTACTTAATACCTGGGACTTATTTATTTTATCTAATGATTAATAAATTATAAATAACATTCAAAATATTGATCAAGTTAACAAAGAGTAGAACACAGTGCATTCAGTTTCTGATTTAGAAAAGATTTAGAAATAACAATCCCATTAGGATAATCAGAATTAACTTTTTTTTCGATCATCTCTATTATCATGACACGTACACGATCTATCTACAATATTTTACAGTAGCAACACAATTTAATAACGTCTTTGTCCACTTAATGTTCCACAAGCTATATAACCCGCATTAACTAACTTTTTATTAATCATAAACATTCTGCTCAGACATGTTTTACAGCGATCACTTACTCGCGATATATTTTTTATTATAGTTACATTAATTACATCAGTATTAATGATCTAGGCATTACAAATTCGCTGTTTCCTTATTATCTGTATCATTATGTAAGATCATCAAAGCTTTCGCTTCAATCAAAGTGTGAGCGAATTTATAAAATGGTAATGCATTTTTATATTGTTAACGCATAATGTATCTCTCTTTGAGTGGCAATTAAATTTCAAATTGTGGCTTTAATATATTTATTGAAATTAACTGCGTCATCAACCTTCTGCCCTTACCACAATTTGTTTGGGTATGGTCTTGGTCTTCGTGGGTTCTGTGCGATAGGTTAGTCTTTTTCTTCCATACATCACTATCAGCCGTCATCTCGGTGTTCGCATCCTTCCTACCTATATCACATAATCCATAGATACCTGTACTCTTTTATCTACTGACCACTTTCCCAAATATTGATGACTAATTGATAATTTACCTAAGTTAATAACAGCAAACAAATAAACAAAGTACTACCTCTCTAAATAAAAAAAAACTTTTACAATGACAAATACCAACTTCAAAAAAGTAGCACAAAGATCCGTGATCCAAATAGTGCAGTACAACAAAAAATAAACAAGCAATATATTGTGAATTCTACAACATAACGAGATGCCCTTATTGAAGCGAACGATGTCACAGAAAGTATGAATAATTCATGTCACACTCACATAGCATAGACGGACTCGAAACACAACTATAATAAAAGTGCAGTATTGATCAATTTGTATGTAAATGTATTGAAACTGTATGAAAATAAACCTAGTTGGAAAGAGAACGAATGTAAAATATTAATAGCTAACATTGAATTTGAATTTTGCTGAAGACGATATTGTTATTGCAAGAGTTAAATTAAATGAGACTTTTAAAGATGCTACTGTTATTTTAGAGACTAAAACTATGCATGTATATTTTGGGTCATCTGATCAATGCTTTGGTTTCATCTTATCGTTGTTGTAAATATATACTGGTGTAGTGGCAGCATCCAAATATACCTAGTGATGTAATTCTTTAAATCATACCTACGATGCTTAAAAAATAGGGTTGTTTTATTATAAGTATTTATGTCAAATAACGGAATATTAAGGAATTCGAAGGATATAATATATATGCATCTTAGTTTTGCCGAGTTAAATGGGCCATGAATAACTAGATGTGCCAAATTGGCTTTTAATCCTTTGGCTAACATTACTGTACTGTCAGCTATAATTTACGTTTCATATGTAAAAGAGCGAGCTGGCTGAATTCTACTAGGACAGTTGGCAATCCAGTCAAATGGCGGAACATAATCATGCTTGTGAACGCATTGGATAAACTGCTGACCAAAATTACTTTGATCGTATAGCTCGTAGTCACAAAGTGGGGCGGACATAGGAACTACGGGGTCAATAAGAGCACCAAAAGTCATACATCTTCCTTATTAAGATGAACGTAACGAAGTAGTCATTTGCTTGAATAGAATCGTAAAGAAAATATAAACAAAAACTATGATGAACTCTTTAATAATGACAACCTCGTAAATCCCGACAAATCATCTATTAAATAATCAATATCGATATTCTAAATCGATTGCTGAGTTTCAACACGCCCATCTAATAGAGTTATAGTGCACTATCGAGTTACGTATGAACAGATCGGAACCGGCAGCCGGATCTAGCATCGATACAACATGGTTATATCACTAGTAAATAGTGTTGACCTCAATTATTTATTATGTAATTAGTGTTAGTTAAACCAGTACATTGATACGTGTGTCCGTAATTTCTTTGCTGTCCATCTCTGAAAGTGATTGATCTTTTTGTCCGCGTTAGTTTTTTTTACTTAACATGTGCGTATTCATTGGCGCCGATTGGCGCCCGCATACGTAACATCTGACATAGCTGACTGATTAGAATTCTATATCGTGTCAGTGTCAACCTTTCAAAATTGGGATCACATTGCGCCCTATGTTTTCTTCTTTTACATAATCACTATTTACCAGGCTAAGGTATGTTTTTACTGAAAACTTATCTAGAACCCTCTGTTTCTCTTTCATAATAATGAAGCCTATATTTAAGAAAAATCAATTTTCAGATTTATTCAAATCTTGACAAAAAAAATGAAATCAGAAGAAGATTAAACTCCGGAGTAACGCAAAGTTTTCCCCTTCAAGATTCATAGAACAAAACTTAAAGTTGCGCCGATTTCACATTTCACGTGTTATCGCCGCCAAATCTGACGGGTGTACAAGTAGCGGGTACACCAGCCGTGACTCAACCGGTCTAGCTATTAACTATTGAACTATGACATCAACGCTTGTACAATTGAGAATGTATGCTGTGATCTCACTTAGGATTTTTTTTACAAAGTTTTGTTTTGACTTTCGTGTGAGCTTATACTGAAGTATTCATTAGTAGGTCATTCACTGCATTGGCATTGGGCATTTTCCCTGATTTGGAAACATTATTTTCATGTATAGCAAGGTTACTGAAGCAGAATTCAACATTATAATAAATAGAGAAACTACGAAGTAATAGGGATTACTCATCAATCACCTCATACAGAGAAAACGTCCTCACAATAACGAACCTCACGCACAAATCATTGAACAAAAGCAATAACATCTTAGTTTCAACTTTCAAAGCTCGCCCCGCGACAAGGTTAAGACCTGACCGCAAAATATACAATGCCAATAAAGTTTAAAGACTCAACGTCACCAGTCACACTTGACCAATTTGCCTACAAACAAACGGGACATAAACGTTTAGCACTTGCGAAAGCTAAGACGAAAGTTAAGGCTCGCTTAGCTTTGTAACTAGTAAGCTTAAAGCTTTAAACTGAAGGCCATTTATGAACATAAAGTATGTGATTGTATGGATTGAATGAAAACTTATTCGATATTTCTTTCTCGTCATAAATATACAGGATGAAATTTTATTGATGGACATCCTCTTAAGGGGTCATTGTAATCATCATTATGAACAATTTTCACTAAGAGACCAATATTATAATCGCGATTTAAAAATCTGCAGTCCCCTACATTTAGGTTCGCATAACTCGTCAAAATGTAAGGAACAGCTGACTTTTTTTCATAAAACAAAAGGAGAGCAGTGTTCATACACTTTCTTCTTCGTTGATATACAGGAAGGAGTTTGCCAAGATAGTTCACATATCAGGAAGATCTTTAGTAATTGGTCGTAAAAATGTACGGACGTCAATCAAGTTTGATGACTCGATAAATACTCGTTGTCGTAACAAATCTTCGTATGAATAGATAGGAAGTTTATATGAAGAAGCACATGTGGAGAAAACTTGAAACATGTACTGTTGTCTTCAGGGTACCTCGAAGCACACCAGATGAAGCGCACCTGAAGTATCACTCGAAACGCACCAAAGATGATGCATAGAGAAGAGCATGAAGGATTAGAATTAAATGATATCGATTAACGTTTTAAAATTCAACGGTCTTAATTGTTTAGTTATTAAAACTATCAGGAAAGCAGAAATGAACTGGAACTAGGTGCATATGCTACCTACTTCTTAGCTCAATACCTAATTATTTTGCATTCGATTGCCTATTTTTTTAAGAAGGTTGCAGGTTAACATCACGTTGCGAGATGCGACGGGGTCCCCACCCCATCACATCGCATCGCCCGCCCGCGCGGGGGAACAAGAAATTTCACGCGGACGAAGTCGCGACGAGGAGCTAGTAAAAAAAATAATTCGGAATGTTACGTTGTATAGCGTTGTTTCGCTATCCGCCGCCACCTAGGACCAAGTATTACAAGTTACATAACATGAAATATTGAACGTAACTAATTGTACAAGCATAGCACGACCTCTTGACACTTGTGCTCATCAATTGACAAATTGCAACAGCCTTCACACACGTGTCAAGTATGTTCACGATTGAAAACATGGATGAAGGTAATCATTATTTTAACTATTCAAACGATTAAAGACGTGGATTTAAGGTACCTACTTTATTAATAGGAATTGTAATTGCTTGTATGGTTAATTGGGAACGTATCTATCAACAGTAACCACGATTAGTAAAGCAAACAAAGAATCCTGTCTTCTAAGTTTTTCTTCAGATAATCCACTTGTTTACGTTGAAATAACTTCATATTGAACTTTTCAACAAAATATTCCTCGCATAAAAAGCACAGTCTTTTCTAAAACAACAATTACTTTTGAAAACACACGAAAATCCATAAAATACCACGTTATAAATAACGGATCAATCGTTACTGTCATAAAAACTGAGGGAATCTACATATTTATGGCAAAATAACTCTTGCGTACATCAATGTCGACTTTAAAATGCATTGTATAAAGAATTGAGACATAAAATTGTAGGCAAAAAGTACCACACTCAAGCCGTTTACGTGAAAAGTTTTTTGCAATAAATATGCATTACGAAGTACTGTTGAAAATTATGAAACACATCATCAGATTCTCATGAATATTTGAGTTGAATGAACCTAGTTATGTATACATTACTTACTGGTAAGTATATGTACCTATGAATAAACACGGAAGTGTGTACGTCAAAAGTATGAATTAAACGATTGCGTGAATATGAATGACTCAAAGTCACGGTATTGTAGTACCTAAAGACTTTAAAAGTCGTAGAAAAGGCATGAGATTTTTGCGCGAAATTGATATGATAAGAGAGAACCTACTTCAAAATCTAGGCAGGCACGGATAAGTCCAGTGTGAAGGTAACATAAATAAGCGTAAAGTAATATATTGCAATCTGTATTATTGCCAAGTCTTCGTAGAACCAGGCGACAGACGCTCTGGCATCCACCGGCATTGTTTACGCAAAATTTATATCACCGACAATTGTGTATAATACCTCAATACAATACCATACAATCTACTCAGAATACTAAACGTTATAATATGAGAAAGACTACATTTATAGCTCTTTTACGTTTCTGGAAATTCGTATTAAAATGTCTCATTAAATATTAATAAAAAATAAATGTGTGCAGAGTCTGATTTATGGACTTAATAACCTGAATACCTATAAAACAAAATCGTGAGACAATGTCTTTTGCAGATTTCTTCTTACCTACAGACACCCACGAAAATTAAAGCATTTTAGTTATTAAAGTTATTTAAGATCTAAGGAATGAATGAGTTAATACAACTCCATAATAAATCAATTATGTACCAAAGTAGTTTTGTTTACTAATTTTGCACTTACTCATTTAGAATATGATGTTACGTTTTCCAGGCCATTCTTCAAAATAACAAATTCTAAACATGCATTGTTTACTAAATCTAATATTGTATTGTTTCTATTTACTCATTAATCACTGGTTGTGAAAACAATAGCTCGTTCAACAACAAGAAAAAGAATCAGCTGAGAAGAATGCAGCTACATAATAATAACTTAGAAGCTAGAGTTCTGAATTACTAAGGGATCTCGCGCACTAGACGGCTACGACTCCGGCCAGTAGTGGCCGCCTAGTGGTAATATATGATCTGCGGCTATTTGGCCGTTGTGACCAAGTGCGCGATTCGTATCGGTTTCTATAGTTTACCTGGTCGCTGCGACCACTAGTCGTGGGCGTGGCCGTCTAGTGCGCTTAATCCTTAAGTACCAAAAGACCAATTCATTTTCAAAAGCGCAGCTTAACCCGTACAATTAGCACCACAAACACATCTCTCAGAATCTAATTCGCAATGCACGCATCATCGCAATTAAAAGGCGGTGGCACACAACCACATTGCCACAAAGCTATGCAACAGCCAACACATTTTGTAATGCACACTGCACCAACTAATCACGGTGCAAATTAATTACTTATTGTAGCGAGCAACGCGGCACGGTTGCGATATGTCGCTCTGTCACAACGGAGGAAAACCTTTACGAAATGTGCACGGACTGAAAATGATTGTGACAGCTGTCAAAATTTTTTGGACCACAGTGGCGGCGGCAGCGTTTTCTTGAATGTACCTACATTATACCAATTACGGACGTATTTTATAAAGTTTTAATATTCGTACAGACAAACTGTTTAGCAAACTAGCATAGAGTCGAAACATAACTAATTTGTATGCAAAAATAATTAAAACATAAAAAAATTGTGTGCGAAAAGATACATAATAAAATTATTGTTGATGATGTCACTCGTTGTTAGTCGTGTGAAAACACGAAATGAATTAAGATATCCTTTTATATTCACAATGGAAGTAAATGAAACCTTAATAAAATAACATATTATTTACGAATGAATCTTATGTCATATTTTGCTCCACAACACCCTGTCCTCTGCCTTCTATTTTAAGGGTCGTGGTAACATCTAGTCGGGGGGCGTCCCGCACTACGCTTGCCGATACGCGCTTTACTAGTTTTTAACGTAATTATTATAAATTCTACATAAACATGTGCCGTGTGACATGCCATTTCCTCTACGTAACCAAACCACATTCTTTATAGTAGAAAATCATTGGTTCATGACAACATTACTTGGTTGTCATTTTTGACCGTCGACTCGACTTTCACATTTTCTACTCAAGCTGAAGATGCGCAGTTTCCAACTTTCCTCGAAGGTATCTGAAGTTCTAGAGACATTGATACGTTTATATGACGATGGGACAGTAGTCATGAAGATAAACGACGGTAAGAGTCCTATTTTTCAAAGAGACAGGAAGATCTCATAAAGATTATGTTTGATTGGTTCGCAGAGCACCGACCTATGACGTAAATGTCTGTAACCATCACGCCTTGAATGGCAAATTAATTATAGAACACAGATCTATAATAACAATATGTGAAAAATGAATAGGATGAAAATGAGGAGCTCGTAATAACAGCCGGCTAAGTAATAACAGCAAACTACTACAACAGGCTAAGTAATAACAGCCGCACCGGGTCGAGCCAAAGCACGGAAACCTCGGAAAGCACGTTAAGCCGTTGGTCCCGGCTGTCATTTGTGGTCAAAGTCAAAGTCAAAGTCAAAGTCAAATAATTTATTTGACTTTGACTTTGACTTTTGAACGTCAAATACATAGAAATAGAACTGATTCTAGTTGCCCCTTCCAAAAGGTAGTTTTTGTATGGAGAAGAATGGGCAAGAAACTCCACCGTTACTCTTTTAAAAAAAAAATGTTTTACAATATTTGGTATACATCAATTATATAATTACATGTGAAGACGATGCACCGAGAATACAATTACTGTACTTACCACAATAGATAAAAAAATTAAAAATGGAGCAATAACAAATAAATTAATTAAGTATGTGATAGACATGGTGCTCACATATTTACAAACATTGTAAAAGTATACGATATCACAATATTCCCACAAACTTACAAGTAATACTAATAGGACAGTGTGTGAGATCTTTGACAGTCGTTATGGTTCGTCAGAAGCCCGAAAGTCTGACAACCAGTCTTACCCAAGGGTATCGTATTACCCAGTTACTGGGTTGTGAAGTCAGATAGGCAGTCGCTCTATGTAAAATACTGGTATTCAGCTGCATCCGGTTAGACTGGAAGCCGACCCCAACATAGTTGGGAAAAGGCTAGGCTTAATTTATTGATGTGAAAAATGAATACATAACCGCAATCAAAATCATACTCCAGTACTTAACATCTGACACATCATAATGCCGATAATACGAATGACCTTACTCTCAAATCACAAATCGTTAAATGACAGCGTTAAACTTAACTTACCAAGGTTACATTAACCTTAGGTTAACCGGAGCTTAATTAGCACATGGGTCACTGGGTAAATATGTTTAAAAGCACCATGTACTGTACAATAAATACCTTTCAATGTCACGGAAGCTGGTTTGTGCAACCTGACTGTGCTTCGAACAGATAAACAAATAAAAAAATATAAATAATCCTTTGAATAATTTACATTCTTTATATCAAGTACAATAAAATCAATAAATAAACAAAGTCTTTGTATGTTTCTTGTTGAATTAATAGTGTTTTTTATTACTTATTCAACAAAAGGTATGTAACCTTTACAACTCTTTATTTCTATTGCCATCTGCGAACTCACAGAAAGGGAGTGCCGACTAGATTCTAATCACATTATAAAATCCAGCTTAAACGTCAATGCCAGAACATCATTCGAACTTAATAAAATAGCTATCAAACAAACTATGTGTGCAACAGACAATACTAGAATGCCTAATAATAATCCAACCACGGCACGGTAACCATTTTCCCAGAACGGAAAAAATTTTCAATGGTCCTTCTTGAAGTAGGACCAATGTTTCCAGAACTCCCAACTTATAAACATTAATTAATAACTAATCAATCTTACCACAATCTAGAATCCAATATTTTAAAACAGCATCATCATTCGCTGCGCTTATCCCAATTTCTTTGGTGTCGGCGCAACATGTCTTTTTCTTCCATACTTCTCTATTAGTCGTCGTCTCGGTAGTCACTCCCATTCTAGCCATATCATCTCTCACACAGTCCACCCATAGTTCTTGCTCTTCCCTACCTACTCGTATTTTATATTTTTTAAACATATAACCTACTAGCTTTTTCCCGCGGCTGGATGGCGCATGGATGTCGGATATCGTCCCACGGGAACGTACTACTGGGATACTTAAGAAATGCTGGGTTTCTTATACAAACTTTCATCCCCTTTATAACTTTATAACTTTCATCCCCTATAAGATTATTTATGAAACAAAAAGTGCCATCTATCTCCATGCAAAATTTTATCGAAATCTGTTTAGTGATTTAGGCGTGAAAAGGTAGCATACAAACAGAGTTACTTTCGAATTTATAACATTATTATAGATATACTAAAAACAAAATCTAAATATCATCCTCTACACTACGATCCGACTGCAAACGAAACAGAACATTCCAAGGCAATAGCGGGTGAGTAATATCGATTCGTCGATCATTGAGCGGCTGATAAGATCGATTGACCAGATAATACTCGGCTGCTGACAACACAATGGACCGCCGACAAGGATAGAGATACTGAATGTGTGAGCGAATTCTTTGGGCAAATCGCCGGTTGGTATTCTGTATTGACTGACAATGGATTGGAAGTATCAAGGGATTCAATTGAATGGGTAGGACGAATGTTGGAAATAAAATATCGAATTTAGTAGACATGCTGATCGAGTTACTTATGTCAATACAATAGTGAAAAATATTTTCATAAACTCGGATATTTATAGATCACAGACGTATTAAGAAGATGTTAAGTATAAACAATATTATTCTAGTTCACGTAGCATATTTTATAAATATTAGTCTTAGGATGACTTTCAATAGAAGACAATACCGAGGTGTTTTGATTCCTTACATAATCTATCACACTGTGAATAGGTTCCAACTTCCCAACATTAAACAGTTAGGAACTAATATTAGGCACATTTTAAGCAACTATCGCAGGCTGCACGTCGGATTCGAGTTTCAACAGAATTATAGAGGTACTAGCTTCCGCCCGCAGCTTCGCCCGCGTGGTATTTCGATAAAAAGTAGCCTATGTCCTTCCCTAGGATGCCATCTGTCTCCTTGCCAAATTTTATCGAAATCCGTTCAGTGGTTAAGGCGTGAGAGGTAACATACAGACAGACAGAGTTACTTTCGAATTTATAATATTAGTATTATCCTCATCCATACTATCCAGTATGGATGAGGAACAGTGTGTAAAGTTCACTCATTCTCCATATAGAAGGGAGGATTCTCCGACTAGACGGGTGTTATGTCTGGTGGGCTACTGCCCGACGATTGATGTCGGGACGTTGTATATATGCTAGTCGCGCGGTACACCCTGATTGCGCGATGCAAGATTTTGCGTAAGGTTAACCACAAAATAAAGGGCCAGCGTTCATGGTTTTGTTACCACTAACGCACGGCCTACGGTACGACCCTGTTCCACACTAGGAACAGCCACTGCTGGTTCTTAAGAAATAGCAGAGGAATCATTTATGTTATTTTAATTTCCAAGCATAAGCATACGGAAGCAATGAAACTATTCCTAAGAAGTCTACCTCCACATTAGCGTGGAACGCGGCGCGTACGTCACTCTCGATTGTCGTGTCGCGCCGGGCGGCGGGGCGGCAGCGTCACGCACGTATGCGTAAGCGCACCCAATCACTACAGCACAACAAGACCGAATGAAGAAGTTTCATGCATCATTATTAGATGGACAGACAGACTTAATGTGAAAGGCGGAAAACCATGGGTACTTTAGCGTAAATTAAGACATGGCCTAATCTAGCAGAGGACTGCGACAGTTGGAGCAGTAACAACACTAACAGATTCAGATTTTAACCATATATTTCTCAGGGAATAAGTCGCTAACAGATATTGATTCGAAGTTAAAACAAGATGGGGACTTTATCGTACATAGTTGATCGAAGAACGTCTTCTCATTTTATCTACGTTATGGCACACGGAAAATGATCCACGTGACGGTTCAAATAATTCAACACGATCAAATTGTTTACTATTATTGCAATTGTTGACATGAAAACCGCATTAAAAATAATAAATTAATGATAAATTATAGCTATATTGATTTTCTTAGCAATTTTTTTTGTCATATTATATTCACTTATTTACTATATAGTGATGTACCTAACTGTAAACAATTAGATCACTAAGAACTAGTTTGTTTTTTTTTTCACTTATAATTTATTACTTACGGGTTTTGTAACGACTAAAGTATGTAGATATCACTCACCTAGATCTACTTGCTCTAGTTCAATAGTTTTTTTTTTAAACCTGTTTATTTCCCAGAACATGCCAGTATTTAATCCAGTAACACTACCGTCCAAGCAGCCCAAAAGTAGTAGTAAATGGCATTGGACAAATAGTCTTCATAGACGAAGAAATGAAAATGAACCAAGAGACACACAACTGTGCCTATACAACTTCGGAAAGCAAGCGTAATGTTATGCTGATGCTTCAAACGCAGTCACAGAGCATAAACACTTGGAACTGGATGAGCAACAAAAGGGAAATTAATTTTCTACTTATGTGAATCATTAATCAAGTATTACATGCTCACTTTCTTTTCGTTGTACAGCTACTGGTCTGGGAAATAAAGAAAATGCGTAACCATAACCTACATAAAAGATGCATAAATATTGCTAAGAGACAGGTTTGATGAGGCAGTAATGGGGGACGTAGAAAAAGAGGGGGATGTAGAAAAGTAGTAATTACTGACATGGATTAGGTATGATTGTTAGATTTATTAATCAGCAATGTTTATTTCTTACCATGCCACCTGCAACAGCTTTGTGAGTTGTTATTTTGTTAAGATCGCAAATTTAACCGCACCTCATGCTGCACATGGGTTGACGAAGGCTGGATAACCGCGTAGAGTGAGAATAAAGCGCTTACATAATATATTGCACTCTTACAATCGCCATCTTGCAGCATGAAAGTGCCTAACACCAACATTTTCAGATCTAGAAGACAGAATATTCTTTCTTTTACGTAAAGCAACTAAAATCGTAAACAAACAAAATAGGAGGAGTACACACTAAAACAATAGGTGGTCTTATCGTACCTAATAGCAATAACTAACAGACAACCATCGTTATAAATTAAAAATAAAGGAAGCGGTAAGCAAACGACAATTCATCAAAAACCAACGCAAATGCCTTCACGACCAAAACCCGAATTCCCATTCTAAATCAGCAAGTAATAACCAAACACGCTAACAACAATAATAATTACAGGCACAAGAAAGTATAATTATGTATGCGATGTTCGGTATGCGCGACAAACGACCGCAAAGGTCGCTCGTGACAGTTTGGAAGCAAGCCGCTGTTTTTACACGACACATCAATCATAGCAGGTTATACGCAGTCGAGTTGAAAGCGCTGATTATTATAAACATACTTTTATACGAAAGAGAGATGTAAGCCCTTACATAGGATTCTTTCTTTGTTGGTGTTACTTTGGTCAATCGAAACTCATCAGGTACAAATAATAAGACTTAGAAGATAGTAATTTCCAAAATTCTGAATAAGTGAGGATAGAGAAGAAGATTAAAGACCTAAGACAGCTGCACAAATATAAAAAGTTACAGAAGTAAAGTCTAAAAGTATTTAGAATGCAGCTTAAATAAAAGAAAGAGCCAGTCAAATATTTGTTAAAGAGCCTGCGATAGGAAACATCCCAAATCAACGAAAGTAGGCCAAGTCAAGCATTGTTTTAACTCACTGTTAGATAACATGAGCTGACGGAATTCATCCGGAAACTAGCCCGGAATTCCTGAACCAGATTCCGGGAGCGCGAGTTGTAAAGAGGTCACCGCAAATGCAATACATGACTAGAACGGTTCCGAATCCGGTCTATCCAATCAGGAATCGTGGATGTGTACATCCGATCTTTAAACTACGCTTAAAATAGGAATAGCAGCAGATGAAGAAATTGGTGATGAACTTGAGCGGACCCCAGAAGATGGGATATAAACTGAGATTGCTGAATATTTCGCTCATACATCCAGTGTTATCACCAGAGCACACAGGACTACTACTTGCTTTTACTTAGTATACCTCCATCCTTACTTTAAGCAAGGACCAAACACAGGACAAAGAAATATCTCTAATGACTTCATAAGCCTGTGTTTGACAAGATGTATAATTACCATACATTTCGGTAGGTGCGACAATCCTTAAAGGTCGTGTGTTCGTGACTGTTTGGGAAGTGAACAGCTGTTTGTTCACGACACATCAATCATTATGTAGAATAACAGCGTATGTAGGTGTCACGTGCCCTTATTCGCCATATAGAGTAGCATTCTTTGTGGTTGTGCGGTGTTAGCTACGTTTAGAATGCTCTATTACTTCCCATAACGTAAGAGGTGTGAAGTGAATGGTCTGCAGAATTTATTAACTGATTGAATTGAAACGATTTTTCTATTTTGATCTGGTAAGTCCGAGTAAAAGATTCACGTAGGTATGGTGCTATGTTCAGCAGTGGACTGTGATGGAACTTTCCTCTTAGTTATTGCTCATGAGTTTTGATCTGAATAAAAGAAGCTCTTGCGCATGTTGTTGAGACCAATAATGATGCAATAATTATCTGTGGTTCTAGCAAATCATTCATTTATTTCAATAAGGTGATATGAATTATTAACAAGCCAAATCTATAAGATATTCCGAAATAATCTAACACTAAATTCATTGCAGCTTCTACAGACAACCATAATCATGATATATTTATAACATAAACGCCTACACATTAGGCAAAATCACGCGCCCTTATTCACCTTATGTAGAATGGAATCGCCTACAATAAGTAAAGACGGTAATCGCAATATATTTGTGAAATCAAAATCAAAAGTTATTTATTTAAAAGCTGGCTGAGAATCAGTACTTTTTGAACGTCAATATTATATGATATAGTCCCCCAAAAACTTCCGCCCTTCACCACTTCCTAGTGCTTTAGCTGGGAAGAAGAAGTGGCGCAACAAACTCCCCAGCAGCACAGCTATATGTTTAGTTAGAAGAACTTGATTATATGCCTACAATAGTACCTAGGCAAAGTAATTGACATTACTAAACACACAACATTAAATTATTGTATAATTTAAAGTCCCTTACATTTTGTGGAGAACAACACAATACAGGTATTTGAATTGATGAAGATAGAAATGCTATACTGAATATTCAGAGAAGATATGAAACAGGCAGATATGAAAGGAATTTACGATTCAAACCATTATTGGATATTATTCTGCATATAGCAATCCAGATTCCTGAGATTTCTAGTCGTCACATTGATAAAAAGTAATGTATCAACATTTTCCTGCTACGAACTCTATTGCAATGTTGGTGAATAATGCAGAATGAACATAAATGCAATATGGGATGCATTCAGGAGTAACCTAGCAGGTAAAACGAATATAACTAAAAGAAACTGTAACTTATCTGTATTACACAATATTGACATTATTAATGAAGTAGTTACACAATACTTTACAGCTGATAGAGTGTATGCGAACACATTATAACATTTTACACAAAAAACTGGACACCAATAAAGAAACACAATTAGAAGTTCCACTTAGAAAATGAATACAATGAACTTTTTCAGATTTCCTTTGGTTTTCGTTGAGCTTTGATGAGTCGTACCTGTGCGTGGGTTTGATAATTGAATGTTGGAGTAAAACTTCTGTCCCTACCTATTTTGTAGTAACACTTAACAATGTACACACGCTCTAATCAGTACTATCTTAACTATCTAAACATTTAACACAATCTTTTATAATCTCATTGCCAAGTTGAACAATATTTTGACTATGAACGCCCATATCGATGTTATCTACACGATATTTTATAAACAGCCTCTGGCTGTACATAATTTATATTTCAGAGAGTATATTAATACATTTGACTGCGTTTAACCTCAAATTTAGACTGTGGGTGTTGATTTATGGATTGAAAAGGGACCGGCTCCAGTTCTCCCACAATCTTTATAGCAGGCCTATTTCGTAAAACGAGAGAGAGATGAAGAGATGTGTCACGAATTTCTAAAAATTTTGTATCGACAAAATTCATGTCAACACGTGACATTATTCTTGTGTCTAAGGAATCCACGCATAGTATTGGGAACCCGTTCAATCCATACGCGAGGTGACTTCAAGCACAGCTTTCAAGTTTCCGATGTGAGTCAGATAAGTTATTTTCGGATTTGCAAGGAAATTTAATATCAACTGTATGAATTCTTATTTCCTTTATAAAGATTTTGCTTTTCTCATTATTTTGAGTTACAAACGATTGCTGTCATGTCATAAACATGTTAGGGCTCGGATAAGAGTAAGACATCCTTAATTTCAGAAGTCTGTCTTGAAATTAGTTTTGAATTAAATTAATCTGCATTCTGCAGGTAAAACAAGTAAAGCCACCAACACTTATCAGTGTCGTGTTGTGTCGTGACGCGAGATACACCAATCAAACGAATCTGTGCAGGACTACGTCAAATCACAACGAGTTTTGATTAGCTAATACTGCGTCAAAAAGCGTCATGACACGACACACAATCAGATAAAGCTAATTACTACATTTCAGAAAATTAGCTCTGATTATTTACAATCTTTAGCTCAAGAAATGCTCTATCAATTGGGTAGAAAATTGGCCAATCAGTCACATTTGAAGTCACAAGCACATACAGCCCAAGCAAGTGAACGATAATGGTTACTTATCGCTGCTTAACAGGCAGAACAGATGCACCTTACGATAGTACCGCTTAAAATTAGACTCGCCGTAATAGAGTAAAAAGCGTAAAAATACATATACATTTTGTTGGTTTTTATCTCCTACTTTATTGTGACATTAGGAATGTAATAAGAGCATGCGATGGAGAAACCTCTAAAGCAAAGAAGAAGAAGTCATGCAGGTTGGATAATAGTATCTACAAATAGGTATAATATATAATAACTTTTCTGAAATTCAATTCCTGATTTGTCAATCTACAGCTGCTCTGGGTAAAACAAACCTGGGCAAATAAAAGGCAAAAAGCCCAGAGACGATTCGACATAACAAGAAAATAAACGACACACGTCGGTACCTGAATGAATATTAAGAACTCATTTCGCAACCATAAGCACGATGACTTCTTCAAAATGGATGGAAATGAGGACGCATATCTAGCGACCTCATTCTAAACACGATTATGTATTACGTCACAATTCCATAGGTTTCCATGGTGCGATTGTTTTTCTACTCCAGTTACCACTTTACATCATAACACTTGGTGCACATATACAAACGAGATCTTTGACGTCCACTTCTGAACACACACACTATTCTCTAGCAATGGTGATGCCACAATCGTTGTGTAGGGTTTTATAGAATTGGAGAATTATGTTTTCAATACATAAGTGATGGCTCTTCTTCATAGAATCATTTATCCGACAATGAGCTGTTTGAATACGGTAAAGAAGTGCATTCCAACCGCATGGATGAATCTAAAGACACGAGTCATTGAAAGAATGTTAGTAACAATCACTGTCAAAAGTGCTATCTCCCTAGAACTGGTGATCCTACCAGAAGTAAAAGGCTGGGTTATCATCAACTCCATAAGATTCTAATAGTATATAGATGGGACACACCGCTACAGAAACGCTCATGGATGTTTCTGATAATGCTAAACTCGTAATGCTAAATTCTGGGCTGGCATTATTAAGATAGCCATTTAGAAGAAGAAAGACATATAATACAGGGAGAGAGGGTGACCTATTCGGAGCCTCATTAGACTCATTACTACAATCTACAGTTAGCTACAAATGCAATAAATCATTGTGGACTATATCTGTGCATGGTGGTACCGTTACCCGCATTGTTCGTCTGTTTTTCCGGTTCGATTTCCATTTAATAGATATGAATCAAGTTAACTGCAGTTCGAGTTACTTATGTATCCTAATAATATGGTCTTCCCATAATATTCCTTTTATTCAAGTTAATTGGTCTATGAAAAAAGACGCCTAAATGTGAGGATTACAAATAAATATTTATTATCATGCGCAATAAAATAAACTTAAGGTTGATGCGCTAGGGTGGCCCGCGAAATTCAAATTTTCTTACGTTTTTTGCAATTTGCAGGTCAGTATCAGGTTGTATGTTGATCTAAATATTATTAGCGCTCGTAACAAATATGGATTTATAGAATTATAAACATTAGAATCAGCAATACAACTCTCTTAGTTCATGAAAGTGCCAAATGTCATGATTTCATGAAATAGTCATTCAATACACTTTCATGAACTTAGATAGTTGTATTGCTGATTCTAATGTTTATGATTCTGTAAGTCCATATTTGTTACGAGCGCTAATAATATTTAGATCAACATACAACCTGATACTGACCTGCAAATTGCTAAAAACGTAAGAAAATTTGAATTTCGCGGGCCACCCTAGCGCATCCCCCTTAATTTTATTCTAAAAATATTTTGCTTCCGAAAATCTGATACTGATTGATAATAGTTATCGATCATCTGTTCAATCATTTGCATTGATATCTTTGATAATATGGTGGTGTCGCCATCTTACCTCAGCTTATCCGCCTTATCATTACTTGTAGTCTCTTCTGTCACATTATTATCCTTCGTCCTCTAAAATAAACCCTTTTGGAGGATTGTTATTTCTATCTGTCTGTAGCTCTAACTGGATTTATCCTATGGCTTACTCTGGGCTACTTCGGTTAAAATATTTCCATTTTCATCTACAACTTTATACTACATACTATATTCTCGCTACAATTTAAAACAATTTAATGAAGCCATGGGCATTGAAGTACGTCTTTACAAACAAGTCATTACCAAATGTACCGTTCCCACTTGGCAATGTTCATCACTCAACCGCGAAACCTTTCAAACTCATATCAGACTTACGGATCATCGGATGTCCGGGCCGTTACCTCTAGAAGCCTTAACCAAAACCAATGTCAATACACTTTCGCTAAACTGCACATATTTATACACAACATTAATAAAAATGTAAGTACTAACCTTCGTCATTACAGCAATACAATTAGAATTTAATTAGAATCAAAAATCGTTACAAGCGTTAGAAGTATTAGAATTAATAATGTGGTAATGATCGTTAAGCGCGGCACCTAATTGATTCAAATGTTATGTGTGTAACAAAACAAAGACCAAAATACTGATCGTGATTGAAAGGCGAAGGCTAATTAAAGAGTTTAATTAACTATGTCTGTCAATACAGTTCATGATTGTAAGAAACGTGTACCTTAGGACCAAAGTATTTTAAATAAAGAATATCGTTAAGTGCACGATTGTTGAGAACATATACCTAAGGACCAAAAGTATTTAAATTAAATAAATGTCTAAACAGACAAATTACAGTGTTCGTGAACTAGATACATGTCATGTTTTTTTTTGCTCGTAAAACTGAAAGTGATAACAAAACTGTGTTTTACTTCAATAGAAAACCATAAACAACAATGAATTTTATGGGTATGAAGTTAAAGATCGTGCTAATTTGATACAACATTGTTTTGAACGGCATAATACCATAGCTAGAGAGAGGATGTACTATGAGATGAGAGCTAATAGAGATAATGAAGGGAGAAATCAATAAATATTATAATACAGGCTGTAAGGGTAAACAGTCTTGTCATTCAAACCATGGGTAGTTGACTTAAATATAAAAATAAATGACCGAACACAACAAAAAAAAAACGTCATTTTCATTAAAAGATTTTAAAAAGTTTCTATCCGACACCGTGCTCTCTAGTGAAACAGCTGACTGACTGAGGGAGGGGTCGCGCTCGCGGCCGGTCAGTTCACATCCCGTACCCCCCGCCCGTGTTGAGACGCAAGTTCGTTGCCCTAGCGCATAGGACCAACGAACTTGCGTCTCTTGTGGTAAAATGTAGAATTAAAAAAAAGAAAAAAAAAGTTGTAATTTTCCATTGATTTTACATTCTATAAATGAAACCAAACCACTGGTTGCAAGGATAACAGTGTTTACCCTAACACCCTGTATAATAAAATAATAATTAAGAAAATTGCAATAATAATAAATAAATATTATAGCATTATCAAATTATTGAAAGAAAAACAAACTATATAAATGAATAAATATAATTATAATAACGAAGAATAAGAAGTACAGGTAAAAATAATCTAAAATATCTATGTACATTTTTGCGGATAAAATAATACTTAAATATTAGATGCGAAACTTTAGTAAGTATCTCCTGATTTTGATTATGTAAATAAAAACTTTTTTCCACAATAACAACTTAATGATCTCATAAAACAGGGCTTCCTCTCTTCTACCCTTTTGCTGTGCCCTACAGGGTCCATAATGATCTAAATTATATATTTACCACCTAAGTACACATTATGGTAAAGCAATAAAGATATTGAGTATTGAGTATTGAGAAGGTATGCTGTGTCGACCTCAAATAAACAGGGATAAAGGCAAGCCAATGAATTGTTTTGACCAGAAGATCAAAAAGAGTTCTGTATCATAGACGTCTCTTGACACTCTTGGTTATAGAACCTGCAATATTCTATAGCAGCAGATAATCTTGAAAGGATACAACCTTACTTTGTGATACAACATTAAATTCAACACGCTTGGTTGGGTCGCCGTTCTCAGTACCCAACGAAGCATTCATCATTACATATATAAACTAACTCAAATACAACCTGAATATGCACAAAGTATATCAAATACATACATATTCATAATAACCAATCGCTTAGGAGGACAACGAATGCAGATCTATATTAATGCTTCTTAATGCCATGACTGTTGCAAGTAACGACATTATAGATACAGCAGAACAAATACGATAATAAAGTAGGTAAAGGTGTTGGTACACGGACACTTGCAGAAATTGGTCGATTATATATCGATACTAAAATTAGAATCGAGTGATCCATCAAATAATATGAAGTAATAAATCCTCATTATCCCATTCTAGACGTGGTGATAACAGGTAGAGCAGTGCTCTAACGGAATGGTTGCCGAGATATAGCACAGCCAGGTGGGTGGATGGCCTACAGAAGATCGCGGGAAAGACTTGGTTGAGACTTGGCACAGACCAGGGAAGCATGACACAAAAGAGAGGAGGAATATACTCACCAGAGGGTGGAACAAGGCTACAATGATGATAATGAATAAATCATAGGTAAACATTTTAATATAGCAAGACTAACAAAACAATAGCATGTTAATAAATAACTGAATTTGTTACTAGTTATACCTGTTCATTTTAGGTCGATTGAAATCTATATATAAGTACTCAAAACTTTATTTGCATTCCACAAAACTAACTTAGGTAATGGTGATGGTGGTGGTGGTTCGCTAAAGACAAGTGAAATCATTTGACGTCAGTCGATATACACTACCTAAAAGGTTTTCCTTGTAGTTTGGTACCCAAGTGGAGTGTGAAACGATAGGGCAAATGTGTAGGTACTGATTGATGTATACAAATACATTCACGGTGGTCAAAAAATTGATAACGAAACAAAAGGCTAATCACCACAAAAAGTAACGTGCGTTCATTACAATTTATCCCGTGATGCGGTTGGCAGCACTGAATTTTGCAGTCATGTGATTGGTAGAACTGTTCTGTCAGTCGTAATTTTGAATTATGTTAGTATTAAAACTAAGACTAAAAATGTCTGTTCTACCAATCGCTTCATGGGACAAAATATAAGGAACACACTGTAAACACTGCCGCTGTCAATCTCATGTCAATCAACTGCTGTGATTGATGATTTCGTTGATCGAATTAACAACAGCACATCAAACGAACATTAGTTTTTTCAATAGTCTTACAGAAACCGGGGGTTATCAATCTAAACACTAGCAATACAATTCGATTGCACTAGCACGCTACAGGTGTGGCCTCACCTTTATACCCGCCGCATTGCAGACTTGCAGTACAATATGCTATTAATTATTCACGCTTCGTTACAACAAATTTTGAGCCATTGAGGCCAATGTCAATGTGATGCTCATTTTCCTTCCCTGAATTTCCATAGAAATAGTTTCTACGTAGTTTATTGGAGCCAATATACACGTCCAACCTTGGCGCCACCTTCGTATAGACAAGTAATTATTGGCCAATTGTGACCAATTAGTATTTTATTTAAATTATAGTTTAATTAGCAAAATATTGTTATGGTATATAAGTCACTCAGGTGAGTGATTGATGTAACAATTACATTTATTCTTTTAATTTATAATATTATCAAATTAACATAATAAACGCCCAAAGAAAGTGCTCACATTTGGATAAAGTAAGCAATTAAACGGGTGTTTTCTCGTATAGGCAACGCATAGGTGTTGTAGGTAATTGAATTTCAGTTTGCCTCTTGCAATACCTGAAGCAACAATATTAATTGTTGTTGCAGGCAGTGCATTTGCCACCAGACCTAATAAATTGTTGATACGTTAAATATTTAAAAAAAGATACTTTCTTGAGATCACCATAGTTTGCCCTTAGGGTAAGAAATCATCCAATGACTTCTCCCGCTCTGAGCGGAGCGAAAGGGCGTGTCAGACTTTTACTGACTAAAACCCACTCGTGTTTCTTCAGTTGCCTGTTGCCAAGGTCCCGGTATCCCTTTCGGACTTTCCCGCAACCCTGGCAGGACCATAGTTAGGATGAAATACCTAAAAACGGATACCATATCCTGTACAAAAATTGCTATTTTATCGCCTTCAGCATAAAAGCCATTTATGTACTCACCACATTGATCTTACTCAGCACATGGTTGATCTGGTCCTTGCTGCACATTGTTGTTATATTTGTTGTCAACTCCTCGAAAACAATCACATCGCACAACTCACACTAGATCTTCATGTCTATCGTTAACGTCACTGGAAAAGGCGATACGTTTATTTAACTTTGAGGTCTAAGGAATATGGATCATAATAAAATTATCAACCCTCAACATGATATAAATTTATCACTTAATAATACAGGCGACATGGAAAGTTATCGGCATTAAAACAATTCGAATTTAAATACAAGGAATCCTAAAATACCATTCACACCGAATGACATTAAACAAATCACAATATTCAAAGCAACTTTCAGGAAAATGGGTCTATAAAGGCTGTACCTCAAATTAGCCGCAACATTTACCGACACGCTCCACTGGTCAACAAGGAATAATTTGCATGGCATTATCACACATACTAGTACGAAGCTAGTACTGGCGCGGGGCATTACGCTGATAACAATCAAATAAGTCAACCGATACGAATAATTACCTGCTGTAATGAAATTTACGAAATAAACGTTGCAAAATTTTGTAGTGCAGTTGATCAATCGAAATTATATCGAGTGTCAATTGGTGATCAGTTTTTAGGAACACGCAATGGTGTTGTGGTAGTTTGCGTGTTTATAGCTATGCTTGTCAAACAAAATAAAATGGAAGTAAAACCATATGGAAATATAGAAATAACTTCTAATTAGTTGAAGATATTGGAAAAGTAAATAATGAAATAGGTCAATTAGAACCAACGAAAGAATGAAAATGCAATTAGCAAGATTTGAAACATAGATGCTCTGCAGATACAGCATCTGAATATGTTTAGTGATTTTTGGTATTCTCGTAAATGTTATCCAGAAAAATTTAAATCAGTCATTTCATATAAAGATTACTAGCTAGCATTATACTTTCGTCGGTATCTTGATAGTCACCACGCTTACCCACGCCTATGACAATTAAATGCAAATTATAAAAAATACACCAGTGAAATCGCCATTTTAAAAGAACAATTTCACCGGATTCTTGCATATATTCTGAACCATTACTGTCATATTAGTTATATCACCGCGATGAATATTAATGAAACTTTACGACATTTTCAAATTAAAAACCTTTTTGTGTACAATTAAAAAATTAACGTCTTATATAGTATGTTGATAATAGGAGTAAGGTAAAGATGAGTGCTGTGTGGGGCACGGCCGGAGGTCAATAGTCGATGAACCGGAAAAACAAATGAGGCTCGGCTATCTAAATAACTTTTCTAAATATTTTACGACTACTGTCTAAAGTATATATTCAATAGCTTTAGCACATATTTATTCAACAAAGACTAGTAGCAGTATAAATTACCGTCTGTCATTGATAAACAATACATTCAAAGGGACAAGTTATATGAACGGGAAAAGGTCAAATGATTAATCGAATTGACCAGCGTTCAGGGTCTCTCCATAAAAGGGCAAGGCGACGAAGACTTTGGAAACGAAAGGATGTCCGTGGACCTTGTCGTGTCAATCTGTTCGTGGAACGAAACAATAGTGAAGCCTTCGCTAAAGATTTTTTGCAACAGCAGACCGGAACATTGCAGGAAGAATGCACTATACATCATTTGATAGCTATCTCGTGCATAAAGAAGCAATCGCTTGAAAAACTCAAACTTTCGAACTGCAAAACAATGTCTGTGGACTTTTGAACTTTGGAATTGACCTACTAATTCATGATACAGTGAAATATAACAATAACAATATGAAACTGCACTCATGAGAATTTATTAACAAATATATACATAGTAATTAATATCAAGAAAAAGTTCCAAATATCACGTTTCGCCAAACATAGGTTCGGTTTTAACTCGTTTGAATGCATCAACGTCAAAAACAGGTCCCCAATATAGAGGCAATCATTTATTAAACGCAAAACGCATAATCGATGTTGCACAATTCCGAAATGAAGTGTTTCTTTTTTTGTTCCTGATGTTACGTTGCTAACACAACCGGTCAGACAGCCAGACGGTCTTCTTTTTTCACTTTTTGTAAACATTCCAAAGAAAACGAGAGTACTATAGTATTGTGAGGATTGATAAGCGACTGAGCAATTTCATGCCATTTGGGCAATGCATTAGAAAATCTAATAACATTGATACGAGACACGCTTTCACGTAAAATTGTATCGACGTCATCTGCTTTATGTCTGTCTAGCAGGTTATTGATATTTTGATCGTTATCATTTCTTTCATCAATTGAGCCTTGTTCAGTTATACTTTAGCCCTTAGTAATTAAAACTAGTGGAAGATTGTGTTTTATTTTATTTATGACACCCCAAGAATCGATAACTTTGGCAAAACCATCGTACAGTTTGAATTATTTTCTTTCCTTATTCAAATAGCGTTAAAACAGTTTAAATACGATACTATGTTCAACGGATATTATACAATATTGATTCAGGTAAAAAAGTGCACCAAAGAAATTTTTCCCACCTTTTTTATGGCGGTGCCCAAAGATCGGTTCTCTATTATAGTTAGCACGTAGTGGCCGACCATTGTGTGGGTGTGAATGCGTGCAAACACTACTTACGTTAAACGAATTTGGTTGTAATTCACTTTCACTAAACTAATACATGTTTCTGCACGCCTTGTAGGTGTTTAGTCAATCGAAGGTCTCGGTTTCGATTTCGGGTCAAACAATTAATTTATTAGATTTCGATAGCTATACAACTTTCTTTACGAAAAGTAAAACTCGCACATTTAAATTACTAGTAAAAAATACACATATACTAGGGTCGTAACAAGTTGGCAACTACAATTATTCACTATAGTCTGTCTTTAACAAACTGGCGTAGTGTAAATATTGCGTCATTTCAAGTTAATTACCATTGCAGCAGACAATTCGACCAATACTGATTATATTTACAATAATTAACATGTTAATGGTCTAACTCAAACGCACTAGGCACACAGGCCAGGGTGACTAGGCTAGGTAGGTTTAATTTAGTAACGCTAATAATATTTCAAACTGCACTAGATTTGGTTATGTAACAGGGAATTATTATCGTGGGTCTCAAAAGATTAATAGATAATGAATTTAAAATTACTATTAATTTACGTTACACGATACTTAATTTATAGTATCTTGATACTATTTGATATAATATTAAAATCGATCGAGTTAATGAGCCAACGAAAATTTATAATGTCACGCTTATTGCATTTCATATAAAGACAGATTTTAATAAAAATTTCTACATTTTTTGTAATATTTTGAGTGTCGGATGAAATTGGATGTTGTCACACTCTTTGTCATAACCCAGTGATCATTATTTTTAAGTTATCGATAATTGGAATCCACAACGCTGCCGCATGACGAAAAATAACCACAGGCATGTCCAAATTGGATATCAACACTAGGGTATTCATGAAACAATTGCGCCATTTTTAAGTCAGCTTCAAATTATTTTGATTACTACAAAACCGCTAGATATAAATTTAATTTAATGGCTTATTTATCATCCTGTAATATTTCTCTCATTGTTAACATAAGGAACAATATTTTCATAAATACGAACAGCGAATAGAAAAGCCTTGGAAGCAGAAAGATCTAAAATACACAAGGTGTGATTAAAATTACCGAAAAACTTAACGTACGGTACTCATCACTTTAACTATAGAACCAACCCCCAAATCGCAAATAAAACATCTGTTGTTTCCGACATTTTGTCGAGTTATGCGAACATAAAGGTGTTTTGGAGCAGTTGTTTTATTTTTCGCGATTTCAGTATTACTCCAGTATCAAAAGTTATTCATGACGAATAGCTACAATTACCCCTTAAGGCGCTGAGCAGACAATGGATAATTTGGCTGCAGACAATTTGAAATCGTATGAAAATGTAACGTGGGTACTTGGGTCGTCTTAGGGAAGGCTGTAGGACAAAGAGCCGGGATTCCCATACGATTCCAAAATGAATTTTCCATCGTCGTTTTCATTTATTTCAATTAGATACATACACCTTGTAATATTAACAAAGGATGTTTTCGTTTTAAAGAAAACAAGCAGATTCTCGCCTATTGTATATCAAACTCACTATTAGAAATAAAATATATTTTATTTCTAGGTAGACCGTAGCCATAATTAAAACAATACTTGGAACTTTTCCTTTATGACGATTTTCTTTGAAATAAAAATTTTAGACGATTACATCATTCAAAAATATTCTTATTGAAATTCAGCTGTACTTTAATAATATTTGTAAGGTAAATAAACATACAAACAAAATATTACATCCCGTGTTCATAATGCTGATAACTTCACATTTCACTGATAAATTCAAATCTACTCGAGATTACCCATACAATATCAAAACATTCGAGATAGATTACCCATACAATATCAAAACATTCGAGATAGATTACCCATACAATATCAAAACATTCGAGATAGATTTCACAATTAGACGTCACAAAAAGGGCCAATAGTACTAAAGTAAACTGACAAATAGAGACAGTGGGTCATTTCATTTAAGTGAGGAGTCGTGTAAAATTACCCCGCTTGCATGCGTTGTTGCACAGTGTGGCGCAAGCGCATGCCTTTGCCAAAAGGTTGGGGTGAATGGGCCTTTTCAATTGTACTACGAGTCTACGACTATTACAATGATGGTATGCTCGGTATTTTTCGAAGAAACGATATCGATATCAAGGTGACGTTTATGTTACATTCGATTTTTAAAACTAATTTATAGTTAAGTACCCACATAATCCTAGTTTTTACTTTATACAGTTAAGTGTTCCGTGTATTTTTTTACTTTTAAAAAACAGTCCTGATATGCGGGTTGTTCAAGTAAAAACAATAAGCTTCTGTAATTTATACATTCACTGCCTAATCACTTATTCAACACGTTCTAATATTTCCTATTTCATTTAATAAAACAAATAAGGAATTTATAAATCACGAAGAAAAAATGCTTTACCAGAAAACAATGACGAGACTAATTGGAACTAATCGATGGAACACACGACTAATATTTATCATAACAATCATAAGAATGGTCTTCCCGAATGAATATTTGCATATTTATGCAAATGAGGGTACTTGCAAATTCTAACTGTTTCTGTATATAACATGTTAACAGTAATCATTGAACATGATTGTATGGACAAACCGATGGTCGAATTAAGAAAATTACTTTATATTAGTACTTAATTTCAGATATTTTCTAAAATATTTTCCCTTAAAGATGCAAATCTAGGTTTTTTAACGAATTATTGTAATTAAAGTTCATTGACCTACTATAAAACAATGCAGTTGGTATGAAACAAAACACACTGAAATTATGATAATTATCGCTCTTTGCTAATTTTATTTTTCCAAAAGCATAAAACTTTTAACATTGTGCAGGTAATATTTTTCAAATATAAAAAAACAAGAAAAATTATCCGTCAAAGCCTTTTTGTTTCAACAACTGAATTGCGTGAATATTAAAAACAACTTTACCATACAACAACAAAAAGTTAAACCATGTCCAAAGGGCCTCAAAGGAAAATAACTCGCGCACAAAAAAACACAGAAAGCACTGTCCACCAATAAAAAATCAAAACATTTGGCGCCTAAAATCGTCAATTCAAAAAATTAACAGAATAGATCGTTTAGGCGCGATTGGCGGCATCTCGCGGTCGCGACGTGTTGCGGTTAGTGCACGCGGCAGGTGACTGCGCGCACGCACCCGCGATCGACCGGCGCGGATCGAAATCGCAGCCGCTGAACCGAAGTAGGTAGCGATGTCACGGCACGTCAGAGAAAATAGTTGTAGAAAACAACTATCATTACTTACCGTGCCGTACTCGTCTTCAATCGTGAACCGTCTATTTTTATTTGCGGATGCGATTTGAATGCAGAAGTTCGGAGTACTCACCTGTAACAAAAAGAGAAAAAATCGGTCACTTATTAAATTGTAGGCCTGTGCTGTTACCTGACACGCATGTCAATGGTCTCAGAATTGTATACAGATACAGTAATTTCTGACGTTATAGCAAAGCATATCATACATAATGACTTACTCATCTTGACTCAGTTTTTGGTAAAGAAAACGTAATTCAATAGAATAGGTAATTCTCTAATTATATTTTTCCCATTCATAATTTTATTATTCTAAACATGATGACATAACGTGAAGCAAAACAGCGGTACTCCTTAGATACTGACGTCACCTTTCTAAATAACGTTAGGTATACCAAACAAAGGAGATAAAGAGACGAGAGAGACTTTCAATCAAGATAATGTAGTACGATACCGGGACACAACATATGATGTGATAACAGCATCAAGGGCATACTACATAATGATAAATGATCGATAGACAAAATCACAGATGTTTCTGATTCTACTGATCAAGAAGATTCAGACGATAAAAGTTAAAAATACGTTCAATTCGCCTTCAAACAATATAATATATTTAGTAGTTTGCTTAAAGATTTGTTTTTCTTCAGTGAAAATTAAAACATAATGATAATTAAAAAAACCTATTTTCAAATATGTATTTGAAAATAGGTTTTTAAAATTATCATTGAGTTTACAAGAGAAGTTACAAATCATAGATTATAATATCTTTGATGGGAAACTTAACCATAACCCTAAACTTCTTAAGCATTGTCATTAAAACCGCTCAAACTTAACACGTGGAATAATTTAATAATTATTGTTATTAGCTTAGTTACTCGAAAAAAATTATAGATGAATCGTGTGACAAATTCAATGATATTTCAATTGTAAAGTGAAATAAAGTAACATTTATTTGGATAGATTGTAGGTACCTACATAAAATAAAATGTACACATAGTAAGGAAGAAGTTTTATTAAGAAGTAATAAAAGGAATGATTAATCTAAAGGATTGGACAACATAATTTCTACAACAATCTATTCTTACGAGTTTTATTAATTCGACTTTCACAAACTCTCTTAAGACTTTTAGAATTTTGATTCGTTCAGTGCCTAAGAACCATTGTAAAACTTTTTCAATTGTTAAGATTGTTATTGTGATCTCATAATGTAACAGCATTATCGTCTGCTTCAAAGGTATTAAAATCGATTTTGTCTGGTATCGTAAATGCATGCAAAGAAAACGTAGAAAATAGCTTCGTAAATATTTTGAACTTTCGTGTTCCAGCTTCCAGCGTCTACGTTCCCCGCAATGCGCAGAGAGTAGAATTGAATCCATTTTGCTAAACGGTGAGTCGTTAAAGACTAATCCATCTAAAAGCACGTACCTACATTTACAAGTTCTACATCCTATCCTATCATAGAACTTTTTCCCACAACACATCGGATACATTACCATACCAATTTCCGCAGCACTTTTACTTTCTTCGCTATTCTCATCTACGTCTGGTGCCTTGATTATATTAACCTTTCCGATTGCATCAATACGTAACATGGTCTGTACCAAATTGATTAACTCTGAGTGAAACTTCCGTCAGTCTAAGATCATTAAAAAGGAAATTATCAGGTGTGAGGGTTATGGCTATAAAAATAATAAAAACAATGTGTAGTACAAATTGGCGGATGTGGGCCAGTCTCGCCTCACTGATTGATTGGTTCAGCCGACTACTCTGACAAGACACTTGATCTGTGCGTTATCTACTGCGTACCAGGTGCAAGTTATGAGACACGAGAGGATATAATAAAACAGACTGAGGAAATTATATTTATATGTATAGGTACTGTACAAGGTAAAATTCAAGATGTATAGGACCAGTGTGATTATTGTGGGATTGGGGGCTGATTTTTCCAATCTTCAATCGAGGAATAATTTTGAATGCATCTGTCAGATGTCAATATTCCACCGATAAAAGTTAACAGACGTTGGAAAAATCAGCTCATAAAAAAACTAAAATATGATCATTTCATTAATGTCCGCATAGGCAATAAGTTTCTACCAGAAAAGCTCAAAAATGGAACAGAATTTGAATGAAGTCTACGTCAAATACAAAGACGAAGGAACACAACCACATCACCAACGATTTTGTCTTCAATGAAATGGACTTTACCTACTCATTAGTAGCTATTTTAAACTTTATACTCGTCAGCTTCTAACTTAATCTAACTCGCTGGGTGAACCAAGTGTGACCTTCCACGCCCCATACTCAAAGATTGCGTTTCTCACAAATCAATCGCTACTAAGATTTATTTCCTGTTATACCCCATACATACTTGTCTCAAATGTTCCAAGTTAGTTATTACTTAACAAGTTATTGGTCATGTACGCTTAGTGGTCACCAACAAATGCTTTTAGTGTTGACCTAAATAGTCCTTTGAGTTAATTTATTATTTGTACAATTTCATAATTATTGTTAAACACTACGGAATTTCCAGAGTCATTTAGTTCAAGATCATGTTACACCTTAATTTTAGGAAGGTTGCATTTTGTTTCGTTACCACCATGATTAATTTGTAGCTAAGAATACTCATGGAAGCAATGTGATATCACGGTCTAAAACAAATTAAATTAAATAGAAACCGTGGAGGCAAAGGTTATAGTGAAACATCATTTTGACACACCTGTTTTGGAACTACGAAATCTAAACGCAAAAATTCAAACAACTTATTTTTCCACGATGAATCTAATCGCATATTCGCTTAAAAAGTTTCACAGAGTATGTACACTAATTACAAAAGTTTCACCCTCAGATCCCTGAGCATTCTTTTCGAAAGCCATCTTAGCAAACGTTGCCACACCACGGCACGGATAGACAGACGCCCAGACGCTCCTATCTATCTTACTTACACACGACCAGATAACAATACGTATCGTACAGTAGCTTGTAGCTATGAGATCTGTTTGCGTCTTGCCTGGGTAACTCTGTATGTATAGTCAGTGTTTCACACCGAAAACACAGATTAGTACAGATGGTTCAACCCAAAAAATAATTTAAATAAAAAGCGACTCTTGTTACGACACAGTGAAGTGCAATTCAAGTCGCACAGCGCTAATTACCCACTGTTTTATTCACCTAGAAGTTGCCTCTCTTACCATCGCGTAACTCTTATTTCATCTGAGTACGTTACGTTCACTGAAATGGCCCGACAAGACGAGCGCGCCGCGTACTTGTAGCTTCATACCAAATAAAAAACCAAGACATACCGCTGCGAACAATACAGTGAAGCATGCCAAAACTACACCTCCGCTCTGTGCATACACGCTATATTTACAATCATACTTCAGCTCACTAAGGGCACACATGTTTACGAAACCGGCCTCATGTCATTGTTGATAGCGTTCTGTCTTGGTTTTTTATGCGGTTTGAGCTTCATACCTAAAATGCGGAGTGAGCCTTCTGTACAATTCTGTGACGAAACCGCAGAATTATGGGCTTTTCAGACGATATGAAATTTACTTCCTACTTCCACGCTATGATTTGTGTTCTGTTGTATTTAGGATCATGATTTATGTATGGAAATTGTATTCAGCTTTCATAAACGCTTTGCCTTAAAGTTCAGTTTCTTCGTCTTAGTCGAAATCTGTGGTAGTAACTTTCGTTTTGGTAATCTTAGCGAAATTGGTTGTCATTTTCGGAACGGACTGGGACTGGTCTCTTCGGAATCAAGAACCACAGAGCTAAATCGAAGAATAACAAATTCAAAGTGTGAAGAACATTGGCAAAACCAAAAAATAATTTCGCACATTTCTGTAGAAGTGTAGAATAAACAAGTAAACACATGGCTATAATTACAACATTAAGTGACTATAAATTTTAACAAATTTTTACTCTGCAATATAGAGCCATAAACGCCTTTTTTGAGCCATAAACGCCCTTTTCTATCGTATAACACTATAAGTAATACCAGGGCATCACAGGTGTGGTGTTCACCCTACTACTAAAAGCATAATGTGTCGTGTATGTGCCTGCCACAAAACACATTTTCCTGTTTTGCGTCGCGTCGGAGGCTTTGTTACAAAAGTTCCTATTCCTACAAAGCAATCTGGGCCCACTATTACGCACTCCACCACCAGTTCGCTTTCCGAAGCAGTGCAGGCAGGCTATGTCCGGTTAGTGCATGACGTCACCCGCTATTTTATGCACCACTTACCTAAATCATTATTGACGTATTTATAACAGTTACAGCATCCTTACTTCCGCGTTACGGAGGCATGTATCTAATTGTTTGTTATGATTGGCTGTTCGTTGCGTGTTGCCTCCTCTCTTTTGGTGCAAAAAAGAACATATGTGGGTTAATATTTGTTTTGAGTAAAAATATGTATACTTATCTACATAAATATAGGTATATATTATTAGAATTAAGATGTTTTGATCCAAGATGGTAGAGAAGTGCTTGGTAAGTGTTATATCCTACCGTTGTTACCGCTACATATTAATCTGTTTTTTAATCTCGTAAACTAATTTGACAGGTGCAAATGTCAAGCTCCAAATTGAAAATCACTTGAAATGCCAAATTTGTCTAAAAAACTGACTTGAGTTAGGGGATGATTTTTTGATTTAATTTTCTTTAAACGCATGATTTTAATACCGAATTTTTAACTGTCAAAGTAAAAATTATTAACATTGTAACAAACGTTTAAACATATTATTATTTTCAAAAGCAACTGAATGTATTATTTTACTTTGGCAACACTTAGAAATTACAGTTTTATGATGTTATCGTTATTTCTGGGTGGGGCAAAAGTCATTTTAAATGTCGTTTGATTGTGAAATAGTAGGAAATAGTAGGTACCTACTACAGTTGTTAGCAAGAAAAGAGTGGTAGGTAATACGGGCTGGTATCCGCAACTCCACGTCAAAGCGCGTATTTTGCGTACGGAAGAAAAGAGTCTTTTCTTCAAAGTTGTTTATTTTAAAAATGTTAGTTTCTGTTTCTTTCCACACAAAGGTATTCCAAATCGGTCCAAAACCAAAATAGTTTGATAATGGTCTAATCCAGAATGCAAAACATCAAACTGCACTATTTTGAGCCCTATTAACGACATCAAAAGTAATCCCATCAAATTCCCAACTTCCAATGTTTGGACGTTTGCCAGACTTCCTAATTCCTTAGTCGCTCGAAAGTAAAACGTTATCTACATAGATCGAAATACCGATTCGATCACGATTATCGATTTACTTTCTCTTCAGGAATCTCTCGATCTACATCAAACACCTAATCGAATGCTTCAATCAGCATCTTGTATAGATAATGCACTTAACTGAATCGGTTCGGAAATAAAATCAGTATTGCTATCAGACGGATTGTAAAGAACATTTTTTTCCTTTTTTATGGAAAAATCTAACTCAGCATCAGGCAAGCTGACTTGACTTTTGAGCCGAGACTGCATTTTTCAGAAAACTTCGCTGAACTGATTAGTGCTAAAACAGATTATTAATTGCAAAAAATCCACTTTTAACCAACAAATTTTTTAACACATCCATAGCGTCCTCACTTCCTTAGGATAGGTAAACTAATGCACTACGCCCAAACAGTCCAGTTTCAACTTTCAAATACCATACTGATCCGAAACTCGGTCTCTATCACATAAACATAGCCCTACATCGATCTTCGATCACTTAAATATATTATAGGCCAACATCGATTATGGAATCAATAAAATTTTCACACATCATCGTCCATAGCCCAGATACCCATAAGGTGTGGCCATCATGTCGACACACCGACGGCATCGTTATAATGATAGTATTCTTCATATAAATATAATATTTCATAGCTATCACTGGATGAGACAGAAGTAAAACATTTACTATGACAAAAGGTCGACCAGGTTGTCAAGAAGACGCAGCTACCGGATTTGAAATCAAATTAAATTGTTTATCTATATGATTAATAAGAGCTAACAATAGTTCGATTGATAGCACTATTTTGTCACGAGAGAGTTACTAAGTTAAAGAGTCGGATAAACGTCGAAAATGTATGGTTAAACAGTTGCTAATATATAACTTAACATTAAGCAGCGTTTATGAATAAGGCGGTAAGGATGAGAAAACTGCTCTACAACACCAAATGCAATGCTAGTATCACAAAGTTCACTGACTTAGGTAATAGGAACACGCTTATTCATTTTATTTCTTCAACTAGTCGCTTCCAGTATCACTACTAGTACATCGGTGTATCATCAACCGATGTTGTTGCACTAATGTGAATGCAGCGCTGCGTGAAACCCATGGGTGGCGCTGTTAACCCAATTTCAGCTTATATGGCACACAATAGGGACGCGTTTCGCATCGCACTCAGGGAAGGATATGGTGGAAAATCGTTGTAAGCTTACGGAAAGGGAAACTTCAAAGAGATTGCTGTTATATGAGCGTGAATTTGATACTAAATTGTTGGAAACGTTCAAAGAAATTATAAGAAAACTTTCCAGCTGAAGTTATTCACAGCACTGAGGCCTTAGTGCGAGTTTCTTTTTACTATCTTCACTTTACGCATCGAGCGCGTTCGGCGCTCCGATTGGCCTGTCACTGGCCTTCACTGGTGAAGGGCCAATCGGAGCGCCGAACGCGTTCGATGCGTAAAGTGAAGATAGTTAAAAGAAACTCGCACTAAGGCCTCTGTTTGTATTCAATTCGCTAGAACTTGCTAGATCTTTTCCTTGGTCAGGTGCTTTAGCGATGAATTCTAAATAGCTATCCGAAGAAGCTGTTTCTTCGATCTAAGTAGATAATATGTGAAGTTAACGTTAAATTAGGAATTACTGTACCGTGGCCATTTAAATGCAAACAGCAATGAAGAATTTAATGTACTTACTAAAGAAGTCATGCTCACTTAAATGTCTCGCTGATGGTGGCGCGTGTGTTGGATCATTCGGTTCCCTACAAAACGGTGATGACACGTGGATCAGCACCATCCAGCTCGGATGGTCGTGATCCACGTGTCATGTTTGTGAACGGGCTTCGTCAGTTGAGACTGGTCATCTCTTATCTGCCAGGGTTTGGTTATTCTTAGTCTTATATTTTAAATTGTTTTTGATTATGTTTTTATTCTCACATAAACGAGAATACTGTACCCAGGATTTTGTAATATCCTATATCGACATTTATATTTAAAAGAGTATCCTTGGAGTTTCTTGCCCGTTCTTCTCCATGGAGATCTACGTTTTGGAAGGGGCAACTAGCTTCAAGTTTCTGACAAATTGACGAACTCTTTGACAATTCAAATTTGCCTATAAATGGTTTAATTGAAATAAATGCTTCTAGTTTGAGTTTGAATGATTGCTTTTATATAGTTGCTTCTAAAGTAAGTAATGATTCAACTTATGAATATCCACAATTTTTTTTTTTCATTTATGACATGTTTTTTCTTTTATGAAATGTTTTTTCTTGGAACATGCGACATAAATTCGCTACGCTTTGCCGCCGCATTGTAATGGCGACCAAAACATAATTCGCACATCGAAGTAAACTCACGAACGCCATCAAAGGTCCCATTGTCAAGGTATATTATAGGTATCGAATATCAGAGAGTTTTGCTTTATCGAGAATATCTCATGACGTGAAACGTGATGAAATGGGAAAAAATAATGCCTTGTCACTTTAAATCATTTATCATAATGAAGTGGGAATATTTTTATAATAGTACTTAGGTATATTCGGAAATTGATATCGAAATCGCTTGTCATCGCGAAAAAAAACATTTTTGTACTCTGTAACAGCTATTTCATTTTAAAATGTTCTTTCTCCAACAAATAAGGACAATTTGAAAGTAATTTATAGTTGTCAAATAAACTATCAATTTATGTAATACACAATCGAATGTTACATAAATGAAATTGAATTTTGTGTCAAATCCGTATGAACTCACATCAATTTATTGTATGAGTAACGACCGTCTGCGACCACATATAGAGTCATTATGATGCCAAATGTAATAGTTTGCGGTCATGCGCAAGCGCCAAATAGGTAATTAGTGTAAAGAATAAGCAAAAGTACCTACTAATTTACAAACGTGTCAGTGGTCTCACAATGATCAGTTTTTGACAGCTACGCCATACAAAATATGTCAAAAACTGATCATTGTGAGACCACTGACACGTTTGTAAATTATTAGATTTGCCCCCCCAGTACGTTTGTCTTTATGTATGTGTGTTCGGAGAATTTGGTAAGAACGGAAAAACTTTTTACCTCTTAAAGCATTATTCAGGAAAAGCGGAAGAGATGTGCAGAAGATTCTAGTGAAATAACTTGCAATTATTTATCTTCTGCCTACCCAGGCTCCATGTAACAAGGGGCCAATGCAAAATGTTTTACTTTCTTTTTCATTTATAACATCCCTCTCACAATTCATCCATCTTTTCCTTGGTTTGGTTTCCCTGTCCCCCTTAATCATGCAACATCGTCGTACATAAATATTCTCACAGATAATAAATATGAGTTTTTTTCCACTCCATAATATACTTATTAAATATTTATAATTTTAAATTAAGTATGGCCATAAATAATAAACTGTCGGAACATTCTACTGACTCCTACGCACTTCCACGCCTCGAATCTGATGTTATCAGTAGCGTACAACATACTAGTTTGTACAATGTAGGTACATGAACAAATCTCTCTAAACCTTGTTTAATATCATATTTCTAGAATGTTTCGGAAACAACAGTGAGTTAAATCTTCGGAAGCCGACCCCGACATAGTTGGGAAAAGGCTAGACAGATGAGTGAATTAAAGCTTCGAAATCAGGGGGTCTACTCCCTAAGACCGTCAAGGAAGATACGGAGCTGTCCGAAAGTAGTTGATCCGTAAAAGCAAAAGTGTCAAATGAAATTTTTCGGATGGCAAATACTTGTCGGCCATTAATCTCTAGTTTGAGCCCCGAATAATCATATGTCCGTAAGTGATACAGAACAGGAAACACTCGCAACTTCGGCCAAACCTACGGAATACGTGCTTAAGGAGTAGACCCCACGGTACTTGCAATAAATTATATTAAAATAACTTACTAGCTAGTGTGACATATGGAACTAAATAGCCGTTGCCTGCGATTTCGTTTGCCCATCCAAGATGAAAAGTAGCCTATGTCGTTCTCCAAGTCAACGCTACCCCTGTACAAAATTTCATCCAAATCCATTCAGCCGTTTTAGCCTGAAAGTGTAACGAACGAACTCACTTTCGCTTTTATAATATTAAAAGGTTAGGATTACGTTACAAATTAGCTCCTCAAAAACTTTAGAAATCTTTCAAGAGTGTTTTATATTTAAACAAACAAAGCAATATTTAGAAATAACGACATAATTTCGTCAAACATTCTTCACCAAAGAATTTTAATAGACTAATCATGGCCCAAATCTTTATTAATCCAAAGTCTTCTAAGATCCAAACCGACTTCCCAAATCTCACGAACCACTAATATTAATCTCTCCATTACTTCCTAGTCCTATTTTAATATCCAAAGTTATAAATACGAAGACAGCTGCCGCCCATGGTGAAAACAAAACACCATGACGGGATAATGGCCGTGACGACTGATTTCAATGCTCGCTGCTCGATGGATATAACAGACACTGTAAAAGCATGGTGCCGGCGCCGGCGATGAGAAGTGCCGAACGGTAGGATTGATGGGTGGCTAGGAAGTAGGGCATAAATGTATGGATAGGATGGAAAGTATTTATGGATAGATGAAGGTATGATCTTGGTGCACACCAAGATCATAAAATCTTTTAAAATCTAAATATATTTAACTTTACAATAATTATTTTAGAACTATTTAACACATTAAGGGTATGACGAAGCATTGTCTAACGATTAGATACATAAGTACCTTTATTCTGAATTAAAACGACGCAACTCTTATAAACAGTTTTAAAGCCAGGTGTGCTAATATTTGTCACAAAAAATCGTAGAAACACGATAATTTACAAAATTCTTAAAAAATCATCGCCAACTTTCACATAGCAACAATAAGCTCATTTGATGAAGAAAGTGCATAAAAAGGTTCCACATCGCATATAAAAATAAATATTCCACTTTCATCGATATCGTTGCGCTCTTATGCATAATAAAAGTAAAAATAAACTAAATTATTGAGTTTATTTAAGTTAAAAACCCACTTATGAATGTGAATGGTCTGAGAATGGCGGTGGGACTACCACCTGCGGAGTTCAGTATGGCTGCCACAATAATGAATACATTTTACTAGCACTTGAGAGTAAATGCAAAAGATACGGAGTATTAAGCTGTTTATGAAGCTGTAGCAGTAATAAAATATAGTTTTATGTTTGAAATCTTAGGCACGGGTATAGAAGAAAGAAAGAAAGAAAATACGTTTATTTGCGGTAAACATGTCGAAAAAAATAAAATAAACACAAAGAAAAATATAAGAAAAGGTAAAAAATAGAATACGAAAAGAAGAAGACACGTTAATTCTCTTGGAGGATAGTGAAGTTCAGCAGGCTGCTGCATTTTGCGAAACGTAGCAGCAACAGTTAGTAGCTAGACTAAATGGAATAGCTACGGGAGCTGCCACATTGATCATGTACCATAATAGACAATCTTCGTAGTACCCCTTAGTGCTCAGGGTGCTTGCTAGAATTACATTTGCCAGAATGCCTTGAGGGACACCAAGGAATCGATAACTACTGTATTTTAAAGGACTATACTGGAAAACCTATCTATATTCATTGACTCGTTTCTGGAATACCAGATAATTAAAATTAACCAGTAGCTAAAATCAGCAAACATAAAAGAAACATTTTCCAATATTTGAGCGATATTTTCGTCCTTTATTTAGTACACTCAGAATTAATGAGTTGACAGATTAGTTCGACAAATTAGAACGGTGTCATTAGTATTTTTAGCTCGAAGACCACACAACGAAAACATGCTATTAGAGGGAAACAATTGACTTGACAATCAACCATTAAAGATAAAAGTTTATATTCATCATGGCTTTTAACTTAAGTGGAAGCTTTGAAAGAAATTGAACTGCTACTGTGTATGTTCCAAATTAATAAATTGTCAACAGCTGGTCACTCAATTGTTCGATACAAGATTCAAGTGAATCTCCTGCCAGGGTTGCGGAAAGTCTGAAAGGGATACCGGGAGCCGGGACCTTGGCAACAGGCAACTGAAGGAACACGGGTGGGTTTTAGTAAGAAAAAGTCTGACACGCCCTTCCACTCCACCCAGAGCGGGAGAAACCATTGGATGATTTCGCAGCCTCAAAAAATAAAAAAAAATAGTGTATCTGGGAGTGATCCTTGTTACTGTAATGCATGATACTGACAGTTCTGCTTGAGGTTGCTAATTTTGCTACTGCAAGACGGAATGCTATCATAATCTGACAAATCCATCATGATCATGGCAAATGCTGAACAGTCGGCAGGCTAACGGTAAGTCTAAAATCCGATCACAATGTAATCAAAAAGCTTATGATAATAAACAGAATTTTTACTGAACGCAGTAGCAAGTCATAATTTATACGCTGATCTTATCTCACCGATACAATCTGTTAACTCAAAAATAATCATAAAAATATTCCATATACCAACACGCATCAATCTACAGCAAGTGCCTCTTCCGGCATGATTGGGTAATAACAGAAAAAAAATACTTTAATTACTTCGTAACACCACCGGTGAAGGGCCACCGAGCTTTATCATATAGACAATAAAACAAAAAGCTTCCGTTGTGAAGATACGAATAATTGAGCAATTAAATATTACGTCAATATGTAGGTGGTCACTTTTCGTCTCGTTAATGCTTTCAAACTTTCAACTGACAAGAGAATGAAAAAAGAATAGAGCGTATCAAATGAATGATGAATTTGTCAATAATCCTTAGCATAATTAGCCTATAATGTTCCCACTGCTGGGACATAGGCCTAGGTCTCGGTGAAAAGGAGTGGAAAGATGAGATGATGGCCCCATGTCACATGTCTTCGATTTTTGGTTCTAGGACATGCTGTTTTCTCAAGATGTTTTCCTTCACCATTTTGAGAGCAGTGGCGATAGAATAATTTACACAAGTAATGCGCCTGTCTGGGTTCGATTCGAACCTACAACTCGTAAGTCGCGGCCGTTACCACTGGGCCCACCACTGCTCTAATGCTCCAATAATCCTTAGCTAGAAGTATAGTGGAGCTTAGTGGAGGAAAAACCTGTTGAACTTTTCAAGAAATAAAGCCTTATTGGCAATTAGCAGAGTATATTGGCAAACTGCATTAGTTAAGAGAGGAAAGGTCTCAAGAAGAAGAAAGGATTCGCCGAAACAAAAACGATATTTCAGTTAAGAAAAATGTAAAAAGGTTCATTATGCCACCGAAGGGAAAAAAACTGACTAATGATGAGTAATTTTTAGAATTATAATACAAGGTGGAATCATTAGCAATGGTAGACATTAAAATAATGAGAAAAGACATCACTGTCTTTTCTCAAAATAAAAAGCGAAAGTCACATAATAGAGATAGCTCCGGTTATATTATGAATTTCACGATTTAGAATAGCATAATATTAATAATTTGTTCAAATAAAGCCGTTATACCGCGTAACGTACCGGTTTCGCTATCGGACACCTTATAGGAATCAGGATAACTATGAAGGCGTGGTAAAGCACGCAAAAACGTATTTCATCACTTATTCCTCAACATAATTATATTCAACACTCAACAATCATACCCTGTAAACATCTCAGCTCACCGTGAAAATCTAGGTGAAGTGAGCTTCAAATGAGCTTTCATTCTACGATGCTAGGGATTGACACTATTGTTGGACAGATCACTTTAAGCGCACTTCACCTAAGTTTTGACGTTGAGATTTTTATAGAATGTATCGGCTGATGGTAGATGGAATTCCGCTGCTGCAGAACAACCAATGCACATTCCACTATTCTCTTTTTTACCGCAAGTTTGCTTCCATAACTTACCTATATATTTTATATCCCACCCCGTTTTCGGGAAGAGAAGCGAAAAAAAATACAAATGATATGCGCATAAATATTCACCTAAACGGTAACTTTTGGACAATCTCGCGTAGATTGTCCAAAAGTTACCGTTTGGGTTTTATTCCATTTATTCCATAAGGTTTCTAGATTTAGAAATGTTACACGTCCCATTACAACCCAATTTAATGGATTTAAATTGTACTTGTCAAGTGTAAACGTTTCTAATTTGCAATTTGAGCTAGTGACGGTCTTTTCATCAATTCCATCATCACCCAGCCTTATCCTAATTTATTTGGAGTCGGCGCAGCGCGTGTTTTTCTTGCATCTCCATTCATTCTATATTTCCATTATCTATGAGTTCAGCTATTCGCCTTTAACAATTTAACCTCTTGAAAAGTTCTGAATAGTACCTTCACAACCATAATAAACCTCAAAGCTAACTCAATAAACCTATTTCTATTCAGATCACAATTACGTCTTCAAGTAATCACAGTGACATCACAGCCTCGTAAAACATACTCTATTTAATGAGCACTTGTCGAGCTGATTAATTCCGTGCGAATTACACGTTAGACATGTGTATAATTATTGTAATTAAACATTTGTCTTGTGCTACATATTTTTGTTGAGAGTTTAATTTACTTCGATTGCCTTGCTGGCTAATTGAACTTACTTCATGCATAGATTCAAATTGTCTTTTATATTGGTACAAAAAACGGGCATATCATAACGAACCTATACTTTGAAAAGACGAGGAAACTACTCATCAGCCCTGCCCCCCGCCCCCACACACTTAGCATACAAAAACGAAGTCCCATAAAAGTTTGGTCAGTCTTCCCTGCATCATAAATCTGACCACCCCAGTTACACTGTCCTCAATAAGTCATTGCACTGACCGAGTCATCTCTTGTAAAGTTACTAAACGCAAGTGAGCAATCCAAATATTTGGTTTAGTAATTACCAACTGCATACATATCACCTGCTTATTGCAGGCGTACTTAAGGACTTACTCATTCATTTAGCTTCATAAGTTGAATTGAATGCCAAAACATTACAATTAGAATTTTCTACAACAAGGATGAATTTTCAAGGCAAAGGACAAAACAATGGATGTCCTGTTTTGTTTATAAACATTCACAGCTTTACCACCCACCCTCACACATACAAAGGTAGTCAAATCCATTATTAATAAGCTATTGCATGAAATATACTTCAATAGGAGACCATTTCCTCGAGGTGTGGATATGACTAGCACATATAATAGAGCGGTCAATGTAACGAGTAAACGATTCTGTGTTGCGATCGATGTAAATGAGAATGTAAGTGACTTAGTAATGAATGAAGATTATGGAATAAATTGCAGATGTGACAAGTACTCTGAAGATAATATGTAAGTATAAAGACTTGCGTATAGGTTCCTTTTAAAGCTTGATTCAAACCCGGTAACCCTTTGGCTATTATCTTCATGATGCGACTGTGTTTACCCAATGAGTGGAAGAAGATTGGAATTGACATCGATTAGACTGTGTGAAATATGATATGGCTAGAAAGGGATAACTATAACTACCGAGATGACGACGAATAGAGACGTATGGAAGAGAAAGACCCCAAATAAATTGGGATGAGATAGATGCAAGAAAATAGGTTGACAGTATTCAACTAGGAACTTTTTACACAATATGAGTCAGTAGAATCAGTATCCGATTATTAAATAACATCACAGAAATGTCGATTTTGTGTTAGATACTTTATAGACTCTTTAACACTCCAGGTTGCTATAAGGAAATTATTAATATTAATAGCATTATCAACGTTCGACGCTCTGTAGTCAGCACCAGCGGTTGGCATTTTCTATATTTGGGAAGAATATTATGTAAGTATGTGACTAAAAGGATGATAAATATAAATGTTGATGGATAGACAGGGAGAGGAAGGCTAAAGAAAAGATAGATTGTGTGAGGAATGGTATGAAAGACAAGGGAGTGAATCTTAGTGTGATGGTTGACAGGGGAGAATGTAAGAAGACAACGTGTTGCGCCATCCACAAGAGTAACATGGGACAAAGGCAGAAAGATGATGAAGAATATTGGATCACAGTAGCAGCAAAAACGAATGTCCAGAAAAATGTATCGAATACAAGGAAATTGATAATACGTCCAGATAAGTGATCGATTGGTAGTTTTTCAGTTTCAAGGTTTGTTCTGTGCTGTATCAACTATTTATTATGTTAATTAACGATCGATAAGCGCCCAGTTTTTATAATAATAATTGAAAATTAATTAGTACAAATTAAACGCCAACTACGCTGTCAATATTTTGTGTCAACTATTTTTTATTATGTCAACATTTCAAAATCTTGTATTAGATGACAAGCCAATTAAAAAAAAAAACTTGTTTAAATATTATCCAAAATGATGCATCTAAATTTCTATCGAATGTATTTAAGTATTATTTCGCAATCGCAAAATCTCTCTCGTTTTATGAAATTCTAGAAATTCAAACTAGATTGGTTTCTAAACTTGAATAGAAATTGCTTAATTTTAACATTCCACTCTTTTACTATACATATTTTTCTATTTTGCACATAAGTCTGCCACTTGTCCATGTTACGTAATTTATTTTATTTATTTATTTTATTTTATTGTAACAGGAAAACAAACAGTATTAACAACTAACAAAAACATCAAATTAACCAACTAGTAACCAATTACATGTTTTCGCATTTAAATTTACTATGAAGAGCAAGCCTGTTAGAGAAAAAAAAAAATTATAATTATAAAGGTGGTATGTACTATAAACAAAACATACAATCACAATAATACCTCGTCATAAAGTCATCAATAATACAGTTATTGAACCAATTCGAACCAATGCTTAGTAAGTATTCGAATGAATACATGCGGCTTAGTAGTGAATAAGTCAAATTCAGAAAAGTCAACCAATTTATTGTAGGACTTAGCGCATCTTATAAAGAACGAATTCTGTCTGTAATTTGTGCAACAGCGGGAGACGTTAAGAAAAAGAAAGGGTATTCTAGCAGATCTGGTAGGGGCGCGTAAATTAACCTTAGAGAGAAGTTGCGGGGCGTCGATGAATGATTGCGCTAACTTAACGAGGAAGGAGATATCTGATGTACTCCTTCTCTCCCTAAGTGGAAGTAAATGGTACCTTTTGCATCTCGACTCGTAATTATGATCGCGGGTGTTACACTTATACTGTAGGTATCTTGTAAAGTTTCGCTGGACAGATTCCAATCTTGAGATATGAACAGCATACATGGGTAAGGTTGCGTTCACACGAATGCACTCGATTAATCGTCAAAAATGCTGGTCACATACAATTGACACTCAAGTACAGACTAAATGAATGTGATCCGCATTTTTCTGCGCTAATTCAACTGGGATTACTGAACCCGAAGATGATCCTTGCTAAACACAAAATAGGTTAGCAATCCCTTACTCAAATGGAATATTTTATTTGGTTAAGCTTTGGTTTCCTAGGAAAGCGGTTGCATCATAAATTTTATCGGCCATATTAAAAATCTGTCATTTCGACATTAAAGTGTCAAAAAACACTCTTTATTTGAACAGTTGTTATTTTATGTCTGTTCACCAGCATACTGTGAAAAGAGGTGACATAATATAAAAACTTTTTACAAAAAAAAACAACCGACTTCAAAAAAAACACTAAAAAAGTGAAAAATAACTTTAATTTCGGAAGTCGGTGTCTTTGCTTTTTAATTTTCGTTTTTTGCCACCGACTTCCGAAATTAAAGTTATTTTTCACTTTTTTAGTGTTTTTTTTGAAGTCGGTTGTTTTTTTTTGTAAAAAGTTTTTATTTTTCACTTTTTAGTGGTGGTACCTATCCCACACAAGTTAGTACCTGCTATGTAAATAACAGTGAAGGAGTCTAATAATTATATCGTCTAAATAGACTGTGGGAAAAATACGTAATATTGAAGCTAGCTCAAAAACTATGCAAGCAAACTTAATAAAATTTATATGGGACCATCTCGGGAGTATACCCTTTCGAACAAAAAAATAATTTTTAAAATCGGTTCACAACATCCGAACGTAGTACCTCCTCCTTTTTTGAAGTCGGTAAAAAAAATTGTCCAAAGTTCCGGAAAAAAGACAAAACAAATTGTTTACATTAAACTGATTTTCAACTGATTAATCGAATAAGGTAGTATTGACACAAGTAACTGATGTGTACCAATAGTTGAATCAAATGAAAGTGAATCGTATTGAGCTGTTTTTTTTCCGCTAGATACAAAGTAAACATGTTAAACCGGTCGAGTGATAAAAACTGTCTCAGGAGGCCGGTAAAGCTCTAATTATGTCATTGGTTTCTAGTGTGGCTATAGAGATTTATTTTCCATGTAAAAGCTTACCTTTACATCTTTAGTCTGACACGAGATTTGAGGATAATTATGAGGGTTAGTAACAGGGTTTGTGTTACGTGGTCATTTAATACCTACTTAACAGCATTGCTATTCTGTATCCATCTCACCGAGAAATAGGTGAAGTGAGCTTGAAGTGAACTGTCACTGCCTTCGCATCAGTAGGTATCGATGACGATGACAGCTCACTCCACGCTCACTTCATCTAAGTTTTCACGGTGAGATGATTACAGAATAGCAATGCTGGATTGACGAATTTATACACGTGTACATCGGTCTTTATTTACAAATTTTTGCTCTGTTACGGGAGTCGAAAGACGAAATGAAACGCACCATTCTACGGATTTACAATAGATGTTTTTAATTTTTTAGGATTTAATAATATCACCATTCTACCACTGTTTGTCTCTGCATCGCCCAAATGTTTACTAGTAGAAAATACCTAGGGCATTAAGTCCGCCTCTGTACATTCGTGTACTTAAAGTATTAAATAAATAAATAATAAACAAAGTTCAAGTTTAATATCTATCGGTCTAGCTTGTCTAAGCATCTGTTGAAATAAAAGTCGAGTGACAATGCTTTTTCCAGCAGTCTGCAAGCCAATTAATAAAAACATTTTCTATCACCATTTTCTTTTTTGCCTTTCGTGTGATCAAGGCTATCGTGTTCAGTGCACTATGATTCCGTTTCCAACACGGAAATGTCTATAATTGTCATGCAATGTTGCTTTTCCTGTGAGGAAAATTGAATATTGCGTATGTAGGAGCAAATAGAACAATGATTATTAATTAACTGTTATTAATACTTAATTATGTTGATCTATTTTAAATCAAGGTTAATGATGATTTAACCCATCAGCTATGCCAATACCGATACTTTACTTTACCTCCGTGTAAAGAATGAATGTGAAAAAGGCTAGGCAGATTGATTGATGTGAATATCAATCAATCTGCCTAGCCTTTCTTTTTTGTCCTAAAGAGGTGTCATAATAGTTATTTATGCAACTGTTATATAATAAGGGGTATTAAAACACGAATGTGGGTTGTGAAAATAGTATCACATGAATGTTTTAATTCCTAATTATTTACAGTTGCATACAAGACTTTATCTACACCCATGATATGAATCTTCTATAAAAGTTTCTTTGCAATACCAATATCGAACAAAAATGGCGCGGTACGACGTGAATTCGAATTTTTCGAATTCGAATGTGTTTTTTTTTTTAAATTACGGTGCTTTGTTAGTGAAACGCTCGTGAATGACAATGTTCTTTTATTTAAAAGAGTTGCATTATGAAATTCAGTACAACATTATAACACCCGTTTGGATGATATTATGATTACTATGACACTGGCTGTTTTAATGTTGGCAATAAGCTAACTGTTTCATAAACTTCTATCCTAGAGGATTTATAACATGGGTGTAGATAAAGAATAGTAATGAATTAAAAATCTCGACTAATGAAAAAGCTATGCAACAACGCGGTATTCACTCGTACTTAAAAAGGGAGCAATGCTGTAAAACTCTAAAACATTAATAACCTCAAAGCAACCTTTTTAAAACACATACCTAACCTATCGTGTTCAGCGACCTTTCCTTAAAAGCGATACTTTCTTACACTCTGCTCGACTTTCGACCACTATTAACATTTCACATTTCCCTCTCAATGAGACAGTTATAACATTGTTTTGTTACGGAAGCTTTGTACTCGGCGACTGGGTTAAGTGCAGTCTCATGTTCATTTATATACTTAGTTAGCTGTATACCTACTATAAGTACATATTTAACTACATACATACAGGCTACTTAAAGTACCGGCGATGTCTAGTCAGGGAAAAGGATTGCTAAGCAGATTAACACACTAGGTACATAATTAAAGTTTTTTTGTAGTCGTTTCATACGACAACATAGTTTTAGTCACTTATGTCACACACAGAACAACTTTATTATATCCTCATGTATCAAAAACCTGACTGATCAATTTAATTAAGCAAACAAGGCATCAATCACAAAACGAGACGACCAAAAAACCATTTTGGCAGGAAATGCAAATGAACAGATCCATTAATTTAGCAAGATAATTAACCCCAATCAAACAAAATGCATGTTTACTAACTACATTACGTATGCACTAATATAACAAGATGAATGACAAAACTAATTAATATTATATTATGCGGAAATCGTGGCAAACGGTTAAACTTAAAAGTGACGCAACTCCGACTTGAAATATTGCTTATCAACAAATTGGCGTCAAAAACTTTCACAGAAGGGCAAAGGAATTCGTTTTGCAATTCTAATTTCAAACACGATTTATTCGTATTACGTCACGGAGGCCTGTTTCCTCTCAAGCCAGTTCCTTGTGCCTTTTCTCCAAGATTTTAAGTTCAAGTTACAAGCACAAACGGCCTAATGGCTGCGGAAAGTAAACAAACATTCGTCTTTTCCGACAGCAATGACATAACTTATTAATTGCATCGATTACGATGCTCTTTAATTATTTATTTTTTATGTAAATTATCTTAATCGCAGTCATTTATAATAAAAAAGGGGACATTGGGTTGCCATTTTCTATGTTACACACATTTACGTTCTCCCATCACTCAGTTATCTATTGTGACAACATAGTTTTTCTGTCTTAAACATAGAAGACTTTATGTAACAACGTGGACCTTAGCACCAAAAAAATTGTTGTTCATTTACAAATCCACAGTTCCATAGATCAACATCATATCTTTTTCTTCTATACTTCTCTATGAGTCGTCATCTCGGTAGTCAACCCCTTTCTAGCCATATCATCTTTCACACAGTCCATCCATCATTTCTTTGGTCTTCCCTTACTCTTATAGCCATCCACATTTGTACTCAAAACTTTCCTGACGACATTTTTCTCATTCCCCCGCATACCATTACAACCGATTAAGCATACCTAATTACAAAGATATAGTAACTATAATAAAACTGCCCTGCAAATATTAGACAAATTGCGGGACCCTTCGTTTCACATGACTAAATCCAACTCCAAATCGCCTAAACTTGTCGAACACACTTCTCATACCTAATTATTTGTCATAAATAAACAAACGATCACCCTTAATCATTGAGATAGTTCGATATACGACCGGCACATATTTATTAGTCATAATAGTGAGTGGTGTAATCCGACTAGGAATTCACTTGAGTTTGTGGGCGCCTAGGTAACTGCTTAGAATAAGAAATCCGCTAAGAAACGTAACTTATGTGCAATTGTGCAGTCAGGGAAACATTGTTTAGCTAATGGACTATCAACTTAATTTGGCCAGGATTTAATCACAAAACTGATATTCTTTATTAGCCGTACTTTACACGGTAAAAACGAATTGTGCCGATCTGCTGAATCCATTTCACTGACTGTACTTTTCCTTACTGCATGTGCTAATGCTGTCGAAATAATATCCGCAGTCGCCCAAGCCAAGCACACTTTCAATCACAACACAACCCGAGGGTTTTGATAGATATTGCTAAAACATTGCTTCATAAGTTTGAAAAATTCACCTGCTTAACAACGTAAATAAGGCAATGAAAGTAGCTGAACTGTCAAAATTAAAGTTATTGCGATCCATAGCTATTTTATGTGTTGCGGAATTACCCCACAGGATTAAGTATTTTCTATGATCGAGCGTAGAGTGCGTACTGTGTCGCAAGCAAAGAGAGTCAACCCTAACTGTACAGTATTGAACGTAACTTACGCCCCGAAACGAGACGCCTATAATATGACTCGATTTCCGAACAAGAGCTTCGCTTCTGTTAGATTCTTCTTCTATGGTACCTAATTGGTAAACTGTGCTCGAGCAGAACCAAGAATTAGATAAAGGGTATAATAATAAAACACACAAATTGGCCTCAAATCGGAAAATATTAATGTTTTATTACACTTAATTGTCAGCCGAAACTGTGTAGCGGTAATTTAAATAACAAAACCTAATAGTTTGCGTTGAATGCTAAACGGTGCTAAATATTTTAGTGCGCTTTTGCATTTAAGTAAAACTGTTGTTTCTAATAGCTTGGTTGACGATTCTGGTGCCTATTACATGGGAGAGGAAGGCCAAATAAAAGATGGATGGATTGTGTGAGGAATGATATGAAAAATAAGGGAGTAAATGATAGCGTGACGGTTGACGAGACAATGGAAGAAGAAAACGTGTTGCGCCGAACTCAACTAAGTATTATGGGACATGGGGCGGAGAAGAAGATTACCTTCAAAGCTTTTAAATCACTGAAAAATGATGCCTTAAAATCCACCGGTGTATTTATTTCTTAAACGGTACCAGTATATGAAAAAGTCAAAATTTTCTAACTTTAAAATGCCGTTTAAAATTATCTTGGGCCATTTTGGGAGTTCTTCTATTGATGACATATTATTTTCCCTTCTAGCGATAACTGTACCACATTACCAGCCTTTTCCATAAAAGCACGTGTAACAATTTAATTAATTAAGGAGCCGTTTCCTTCACGTTCATATCTCCCCTTTTGACATAATTTCACATGCATTTATTCGCAGGGGAAGTAGGTGGGTAGGTGCGGCCAAAATGTACAATTACGTTTAGTTTACATTCAGAATAGATTGAGTTAATTGGCCTAAGTCGGGAATAATCAGTTGCATATATTCTCCAAGGCAATGTCCTCTTTCGGCAGTGTTTCGTATGCATTTATTCTATTTATACAGGGTTGTAGGTGGGTAGGTGCGGCTAAACTGCACTAATAACTGTATTTAGAATATCAGACAATCGATACTAATTAATTGCAAATAATACGGTGAGAAATATGCGAAGGACTCGATTCGACTTGCTACGGTTATTAATCGTAGAGGCTACGACCAAATATTCGGGTGGGACTGGAATTTATTCGCAGAGATGACAGATATGAATAGTTGCTGAAATTGATTAAATAGGCATTTGTATTAAAGGTTATGTTGTATTTACTGACTTACGTAGTACTACACTCGCGACAATCTAAGAAGTCCGTTTTGACGTTTCTTTCTCGTACATGTAACAAAACGTTATGAATTGAGAATCAGTTTTAAGCAATGTAGATAAGTCGTCGATTACAAACTCTCTAAGTATGTTCAATCGATATGTCTCGAGAATCAGTTTTATAAACTGGTTTCTTATAGAAACCATTTTTTTTTTTCATCGCTACACAAAGCATTTTTATAGCTGTCAAAACAGAATTCTTAGATTGTTGCGAGTCTAATACTTAACTGTTATTTACCTACAATACCATTGATCTGAAAAATAAAAAACCAAAAAAATCTGCAGTCCATTTTTATTCGGGAAGTTTCTGTTAGAAAGCATTAAAATTAAACGTCGAGACATATACAATAATGCCTTTTATTTTAGACATATCAACATTTATCCTAACCTTTCACTAAGAAAGACCAAACCGATTTTTAGGGTTCCATCGCGCGTCGTCAACCAGGAACCCTTATAGTTTCGCTATATCCGTCCGCCTGTCCGCGGCTTAGCTTAGAAACTTTTAGTAAGTACTAGAAAGCTGTAATTGGCACGGTTATACACATTTATATCTATGTCTCCTATAATTATTGTTTGGGTACAGTAGGCGGCCAGTCACATATTGCGGCGTCAGAAGCGTTATTCAGATTGCAAGTGTGCAGGTGAACGGACATTTAGGATACTCTAGCAGAGTCTAGCAGATGGGGCATAGTCTGTTCAGAGGGCCTAGACGAGTGACAATCGCTTCCAAAGCGTTTCGTATTTCTACAACGACTTTCAACAGGATTGACTTAAGCTTTTCGACAGCTTATGTCAGCCCAACAATTTTGCCTTCTCCATCATAGTTATCCCTGATAGAATGTTACTTTGTCCAGGCCCTCAGGAATACCGCAATCTCACCAGTTGTCTCACAATGATGAGTTTTTGACAGATTTTGTATGGCATATCTGTCAAATACTGATCATTGTGAGACCACTGACACGTTTGCAAATTAGTAGAATTGGCCCCCTGGATGTTGGATGAATCGGTAATACCTACCCCATTTCGCCAAATTATGTTTGCAACGGCCTACTTGCGTACGAACAGATGATTGGCACTATTGCCATATTTGAAATTGGTCCTTAAGAACGAAATGACTAAAAAACATTTCGTTACTCTAAATCTGAGTATCGTCGGGCAGTTCACATCTTATGTCGAGAAAAAATCTGTTTATATCACCCGATGTAACGATTAGATAAAGATAATTATGTAGGTATCTGTTTTTTGTTAGGTCTAAGCAGCTAACCTTGCTTCTTGCGTCGTCTGGAATCTCGACCACCGCACCCACTTGTGGACGTCAGTTTTTAGAGTTCCGTTCCAATATGGTGACTATGGTATACGTATGGTGTTGTCTTGGAATGTAGCAATCATTCTTAAGCACAAAATGTAAAATTTCTAGCAAAGCGTACTAAGAAACATATTAGTTTATATATAATTGACTAAATAATACGTCAAATTTGAATAAAACTGGCACAGGAGTGTGGAGATTGGTGAAAACAAACAGATGCCTGAGAGCAGTAGGTGAGCATGGGCTATGGATGATGTTGACTGTACCTAAACATCACAGAGTGACAGCCGAGCCCAACATATACCCATAATGCACATTAGAAAAGCGATGATTCAGAAGACACATTCACCTAGTAACGCAACGTAACCAAGTCATACAAAGAAACAAAACATAACACACAAAAAATTGTACAAGAGATAAAACCGATGAAGATCGACCCGACGACCTCCCAGCGGGATGCCAAGCTAGTGAAAGTGAACACATACCTTTGTTTTGCGAGCATATGGGCTCTAGAGTAAACAAACAACTAAAGAAAAATGGAAGTCGTTGAAGTTTTATCGCCTTTTTAGAAACCTAGAAAGACCAAATCAATAATATTTATATTATTGGTGATTTGGAAAGGCCAAGTGCAAATTTACGCAACTTATACATATTTTATGAAAAGCTACATGTCCTATATTCATTAGCTATCTCTCTTGCCTGTAATCACATGGGAACCCACACTCTTCGAACCAGAACACAGCAACGCCAAATGGCGGTAGAAATAGGTAAATGTGGTAGATTTGCCCGGACACGCTCCTTTATAAAGAGTTATATTATACTACTAGTAGGTACTACTACTAACATTTGGGCAGTTCTAGATAGAAAAGTAACTAGGTAAGTATCCAACATGAACACTGAAGCGATGCCTGAAAAAAAGCATGATGTAAAGCGAATGTTCGATATGGCGTAACAATTTGTGTGCATGCGTTAAATATACGCATGTGTTAATGTATTTAAACAAACAGGAAAACAGCGTTATAAGCGATACATGCTGTAATTTGCGATGTTCACAACGAAACGTGAGGTAAACATGAGAATTTATGAACATGTGATATTAAGGAAATATTTTTAACCTGGGGCGTCCAGCTGAAAGAAACGATAAACAACGAAGGATTAATCGCACTTATATTAGGTCTTTACCTATGAAATTGCCATTTTGTATGAAGAAATTTAAACGATTTTTTTTCATGTATTGTTTATTTGTATTAATCGAAGTAATCACCCATGCAATCAATGCATCTTTGCCAACGCAGTGGTAGTTTATTGATGCTCTTCTTAAAGAAATCAGCTGGACGGGAGGCAACAAATTCATCAAAGGCATTTTGTACTGCCTCTCGGGTATTGAATTTTTTTTCCGCCAAGAAGTTATCCAAATTCTGGAAAAAGTAGTAGTCTGTAGGCACAAGGTCTGGTGAGTAGGGCGGATGACGGAGAGCTTCCAACCCCAGTTCTTGCAACTTGGAGACCGTCTGCTGTGCAGTATGAGGTCGCGCGTTGTCGTGCAGGAGCAGCGGAGACGAGCGATTGACCAATGCTGGTTGGAGATGTGCCAGCTTCTCCATCATTGTGTTCAGTTCTTCACAGTACACATCTGCAGTAATGCTCACCCCGTTTGGTAAGAAGCTGTGATGAATCACACCGGCGCTAGACCACCAAACAGTGACCATCACTTTTCTAGGGGTAAGTTTTCGTTTAGAGCATTGTTTAGGTACTGTACTGAACCAGGATCCAACCAACTTGCTGAGCGGTTGCGGTTATCAAACAGAATCCATTTTTCATCGCAGGTAACAATGCGGTTCAAAATTCCTTCATTTGTGTGTCTGTTGAGCAGTGCAAGGCACGCCTCGACGCGTACTTCGCGCTGGCGATCATTGAGTTCGTGGGGCACCCATTTGTCAAGCTTTTTTACCTTGCCAATTTGACGCAAATGGACCAATATTGTTTTGACGCTAACGTCGAAGGCTGCTGCTAATTCAGCCGTAGATTGTTTATCATCAGCTTCCACAATCGCCTTTAATTCGTCATTGTCGACCAAAGTCTTCGGACGACCGCGAGGTTCATTATTCAGGTCGAAATTTCCAGTACGGATGCGAGCAAACCAATAACAGGTGGTGCGTTGGTTTGTAGTGTTAGCTCCGTAAACGTCGTTGATGTTGCGTGCCGCTTGTACTCATATTCCATAATTACTCGAATTTTTAACGTATCCATGATGACGAAAAGATTGTAAACTCAATTTTTACTTTTTATGGTTTATTCAAAACCAAAAATTATGTTGTTTTGTACGCCGTAAATGGCAAAACATGCAGATCTACCTGCTATTTTAAGACCTCGCACATATTATTTGATGTGTACACTCATGTTTTACAATAAATATATTCTATTCTATTCTATTCTATTCTATTCTATTCTATTGAAATGCGATGAAAATGTAACTGGTGTTAGAATTCTTAGCCAAACAAAAATTATTTTGATTTGAAATGGCCAGTACTGCAGAACGTCAATTTCATAGGTAAAGACCTATTACAAATGAGTACACAAACTGCATTCGCAATTGACAACATTGAGCAGAACTGGATGGACCTAAAACTAAAAGCATGCAAACTAAGACGGCGAATAGCTGCGAATTTAAGTAATCCAAAAGATAAATAAAACTTCTACTATCTAAACTCTCTTCCACCTTTCGTCCTACGTTATGAGGAGCCACATTGTCTGCGAAATCCGGGTCTATTAGATGACGTCAAGATTCACGGCCTACGAATCAACGTGGTTCTTTGCATACCAAATATACGGACGCCCTTTTACTGAGCAAACACGCATTTTGACAAGCTTGATAAATATTCTGGACTTCTGATATGGAACTAAAAAATACGTTCGAATTAGGTATAAGGGACAATTTATTTTAAGAACACTAGACATTTATAAAAAATAGTGTTCCAAAGGAACTTCAATCATCGTTTTCACTAAAACTAAGTGACACCTAAATAAACGCTTAAATAAAAGCGCACTGTTGTATTTTCAATTTCAACGTTCGGCTCAATGATCCAAAAGTCCAATAATATTTAGGTGTTGTTAGTGTTAGTGAAAACGGGCATAAAACCTTTAAAGTAGTTTAGGTATGACTTATTACCCAGTAGTGGCACCTTTTGTTGCCTATCTGTGTATATGAGAATAATATAAGTAGGAATGATTTCAACAGCTTGGTCCTTATAACATTAGAATGCTAATCAAATCGCCTTTACTTTGCGGACTGAGTAACAATTACTGCGAAGTGCGAACTATTCATTAGGCGTTTACGCAGTCACATGGGAACATGCGTTCATGTATCTTGAACTTGGTTTTTTAATGCCCAGCTCCATGCTCGGCCAGTTCTACGAGTCAAGCAGCATGAATGATTGAATGAATGATGTTTATTTCTGTAAGTAGGTTTATAAAAACATTTACACGTCAATAATATTTTAAAACTAGATGAGGTCGGTGTTTCTTGTCCGACTACTCTGAGAAGAGTTAGAATAGTACGTGGAGTTTTTTGCCCATTCTTCTCCATACGAAAGCTACCTTTTGGAATGGGCAACTAGAATCAGTTCTATTTCTATGTATTTGACGTTCAAAAGTGCCTTTAATGTGCCTACTTGAAATAAATTATTTGACTTTGACTTTGACTAAGAAACACTGAAAAAAAACTCAGAGGTCACAGTCTCTTTTATTAAAGTCCAGACATTAAAAGGTCCTAAAAGACTGTAAACTAAGTGTAGTGTAAGTTTAACTGAGACTTTAAAAGAGATATCTAGGGACTCAAGCGCCCGAGTTTAGCGTTGGGGCAACCATGGTTTACCTCAACCATACAATTTTGAAGGAGTCTTAGGTAACAAATGAAGCCTGGGCGCCTAAGTGTGAGTTAAAAATCTCTCTTCAATAAACTGCCGAATGTTCAATCAAATCAATCAACGCACCGATTATTGATTCTCAAAAGGAAATACAAGACAGACATATAGAAAGCACAAAAGAGGGGGAACGCAGACGGTCATTAATCTTTCCGACGTCACTCCTTATCAAAAGTCTCACCCTCGCCCTGGCAACCCCACAACCCCAGGTAGACACACGCAAGTAGTTACCGTCTGAAAGAGATAGTAATAGGTGCGTCTGTGACACGAACAGTAACCGATGTTTTTAGTTTTAGAATGCCTTCAGCTACAAATACTTATACAAAACAGAACAGCAATAAAAAGAAGACCGTGACTTTTATAATTTACTGTGTAAAACAATAATTAAACTTACCCAATATTAGAAACAGGAGTCGGCTCAATTAAAGATTGCGAAATCTCGAGAAATTCAATAAATCAATATCACAAGTCAGATTTATAATTTACTGCACTGAAGACTTCAATTAACTTCAAAGCTCATACACCTAATTGAAATCATAACCACAATCAGAATGATAAACCTGTCAAATTAGGCGGTAACAGAGGACCATTACGAGAACTGCCTTACAATCATAATAATGTTGATTTCGACATATCCGCACTTGACACCTGCGGTATCGTAAAGGGGCGGGACATGTCGAGGAATGATATGAGATGGAGACATTTGGAGGTTGGTCTAAGTTAGTAAAATGTTGTAGGTTCTTATGAATGAACAAACAACGTTTGAACTTCCATGACTGCTCAAGTATCAGGTCCTCCCTCCAGAGTAAAAGAATAAAGAGAACTAAAAGCTGAAAACCATTACATAGCGAAGTACGATGACAAAGGAACGTTTATTCATAAATATTTACTGTTATAAGGAGTATAACAATTTGAACTCTTTGAAGAGGAGAATAAGCTTAATTTTTCCATAAACAACCAAAAAAAGTAGGAAGTTATTACACTCGCTCTCATCTGTCACTCAGACGGTTGTCCAACCCCAATGGCAGCGGTCGTGTGGGTGTCGTAATGACCTTGGTGCGTCGAATCAATACAGAACAATGCTCTCGATCACCTATTGTTTCAACCCAGGCTCCAATTTACACTTATTGGAGTTTGGAGTGTTGCGTTAAACACTCGACCAGTGATGTAAATATGAAAGCAGGTTTTTAGAAAATTGCAAACATATTTTGTGTGAAATGTATGTTGTAACTGTTGTAAGTGCATTAATATAATTGCCATTCGTCTGGTTAGTTTGAAGTTACAATTACTGGTTTAGCCAGATGCTTTTAGTCTGGCGCTGAAGTACGGTTTTGTAGTTTTGAGTTCGTTAAGTTAATATTTTAGCCCAACCAGCTCCCTTATAATAATTAATAATTTCATTTTAGAACTTCATAATTTAGCTAAGTAAGTACCAACTTTTTATTAAGCTGTCTGAAAGCTTCATTTGATTATAACATCAAAGTATTTTACATGTACGTAGGTACAACTTTATCGCTTTTACCATATCAGCAATGTCAAATCGCAACTACCTACTCCGATATAGGGCTGACGAATTTCGATGACAATAACGTCATTACAAAGGCCACACATCCGAATCAGTTCACACGTATGCCATCAAACGGAGAACACACGTATACAGGTTGATGCTTTCTAATATCCTCGAGGCAAGGAGTGTCACGTGTCAAAATAATTTCTCTGCCTTTGTTACCAGCAACAGCAACAACTTTTCATTACCTACATTGCTGATTGCTGAGCAATATAGGTTTAATTATAGATTGTTATTGTCCGCCATTTAAATCACCATATTGATCGCACGAAGAAACGCATTGTGAATAAGAAGTAGCCTAGCCACTCGATGAGAATAAGTAATATGAAAAGGAATTAATATGCCCAATTTACCTTTGCTTAATGCTGCATTAAGTGTTTCTTTGGACTTTAAAGGTACATATCGGTCACATAACTTTAAATCGATACGAATCGATTTGCCGATTACTCAGCAACTCGAAATATCTCATGCGTTTGCGATTGCGTGGATAACCAATCGCTCTATCGCTATTTCCATCCTGCGAGCGAAGCTTCTGTTTATATCTCAGGCGCGTTTGTACAAAGGCGTTTCACACAGCTGACAGTTTTGATTGATGGCTGACAAAATGGCGACATACGAGGAAGATGTTGGACCCCGTGTTGCTCTGGTAGGTCTGCAATCACGAAGTATAATGCAATTTTCTTTGGAATTTATTACCAAACAGCTACGCTGGAAATATCTTATCACTATAAAGTTGCAAGAGCGAGAGCATTAACTATAATCGCACTTTTGACGAATACCTACTTAATGCATATTTTATGTAGGTGTTTAAGGTTGATGCGCTAGGGTAGCCCGCAAAATTCAAATTTCCTTACGTTTTTTGCAATTTGCAGGTCAGTATCAGATTGTATGTTGATCTACATATTATTAGCGCTCGTAACAAATATGGATTTACAGAATTATAAACATTAAAATCAGCCATACAACTCTCTAAGCTCATGTAAGTGTATTGAATGACTATTTCATGAAATCATGACATTTGGCACTTTCATGAACTTAGAGAGTTGTATTGCTGATTCTAATGTTTATAATTCTGTAAATCCATATTTGTTACGAGCGCTAATAATATTTAGATCAACAAACAACCTGATACTGAACTGCAAATTGCAAAAAATGTAAGAAAATTTGAATTTCGCGGGCCACCCTAGCGCATCCCCCTTTTTTTTTTTTTTTTTTTTGAGGGTGGGAAATCATCCAATGACTTCTCCCGCTCTGGGTGGAGCGGAAGGGCGTGTCAGACTTTTACTGACTAAAACCCACCCGTGTTCCTTCAGTTGCCTGTTGCCAAGGTCCCGGTATCCCTTTCGGACTAACCCGCAACCCTGGCAGGCATCGGTCCTAGCGGACCCCGCCAATTGTGCTGACATCTCTTTGAGGCGCGCGTGGAACACGACGCGCCATCGACCCGGGCCTGGTCCTGATCGGACGGCGAGCTACCCATTGCTCGCCGTCCGCAAGCCCGCGCCTATGGTGGCCGGGAATCTGCTTGGGATTCCCGACGCCCAGGGCGTCTCCAGCGGCGGCGGCGGTTAGGGGCGTGAGGGCGAGCGCATCCCCCTTAAGAAGCATTCTTTTTATGATTTTGGACGTATACGGATTTGAAACAGATGCATTGCAGCTTAAAACGCTTTTTCGTAACTGTCTCAAGTCTTCCTCCGTATAGGTACGACGCGAGACAGAATTCAATGTAAAATGTAACACAGTACACGTCGGAGTCATTTTTAGGGTTCTGTAGCCGAAGGGTGCCAAATGGAACCCTATTACCTCCGCTGTCCGTCCGTCCGTCTGTCTGTCAGCGCCCCGTATCTCATGCCGCTATAACAACAACTATAAAACAAAGTTAAAAATTAAAGGAGGTCGGGGGCTGGAGGATGGGATAACTATCTTGTTTTACGAAAGTATAAAAAAAAAAAATGTTAAATATTGTACAGTGGTACGGAACCCTTCAAGTCCTACTCGCACTTGCCCGGTATTTTTTACATTTTCCTTTGAAGTTGTGTGGCGGAGTGCAACGAGTGGTATGAATGATTCATTAGGCAAGGCAACAGTTCATTTTATCCTCAAAAACGAAAACCTGGAATCTTTTGAGGGTACCTATAACCCATTTGAAATAAGATTAGACATTGAAACAAACCTTTATACAGTCCGTTCAACCGATTTTGACTTCTATACCGTAGGCATAAGGATGGCATTAAAAGCAAAAAAAGTTACACAATACCAACTGTCTACTGCAGCTGCCATTTGTCATACCACCACCGCAATAGAAGTCAAAATCGGTTGAACGGACTGTAAAAAAGGTTTATTTAAACGTCTAATCTTATTTAAAATGGAGTATAGTTGAAGACTCATTTTAACTGATTAAAGATATTCATGGTTCTGTATGGAAAAGCGTAGCTTGTATTAAAACACTTATGCTAAACCATACCATTAAAAAAATACCATTCACTTCAGAAAATCAGTTTACAAATAAACATTCGTAGCATGACATAGGCAATTGGATGTAAGCATTATTTCTAACATCACATTTTAGCTCTGAATGGTACCATAAAAATGTTTTATATGTTCACCTACATTCAAGGTAACAATAAATAAACCCATGCGGCCATAAAGTGTCTTCAGTGATTTCACCAATATTTCTTTCTAAAAGTAAAGATTTGTCGTTGAATCTTTGGAGAAAGGAGACCACCCGATGTGCCTGAGGAATAACAATTAATTTTATATCCTTATACGTATAAATAGAGCTGTTTTATGTCGATATTTCCTTCATGTCGATGTTTCAACTCTGTATTAGTCTGATAAGGTTCTGATAAACGCAGTGTTATCGTTCGCAAACTTTAATTATCGATCCATGTTTTTGTAAAAGTTTTCCGTATTGCGATGCCTGGAATTATTAATCATATTGTTACTTTGGTATCTAAGTATATTAGCTAAAGATAAGTTGAAAGCTTTTATTGGAATTGGAAGTTCAAAGTCAACATAGGGACGTCAAAAATAGCTGGATTATTTACATTTAAGTATTTATTAATCACCATGGTTTCTTTATCATTTCTATTCACATTATCGACGTCTTTGAATCGATAAACCTCCCAAACTAAATTATCGACATCGTAATTCGTACTTCAGGCCAACACTGGGCGTCTCGTTCGCGGGCCGAATGCTAACTGATCACGAAGGCAAGGAAGTACGTGACCACTGAATACGGGCCACAGACACACGGATGTCCATCATTGACTGCTGAACTACTTACTATTTGTTTATATGTAAGTACTATAATATAGCAAACGTGACTGATGTATGCCACGTCACGGACAAGTAGAGAGAGACTAAAGTCGAAGAAAAAATTGATTCCGAGAAAAAGGGACTGCAAACTTCCAATCCCTTGGCACTGCAGTAGATCTGATGGCAAAAATAATGCCATCGTGTCCTTGCATTACCTACAAAGTAGGTATTGTAAGCAATTGTGTTAAACCCACATCACAACAGCATTTCAGCTTTCGGCATGCAGTCGTTTTTTAGACACAGTAAACCTTGGATGACTGCGACGACTAGAGTATCGGACTTGGACAAATATAAGATATAAGGTAGGACTTTGAATTTGACGAGGATTGAAAGAGTGATTGCACCTCATATATTATTTTGGCAGAAGTAGGAAAAAAGTAAATTAATATGTTACAAATCATGAGTTGTAGATACCTACATGAAGAAACAAACAGCTGTTATTTAACACTACACCTCCCCAAATCCAGTTAAGTATGCTGAAATTCTAATTTCCATATAAATTAAAAACAGAATATGACCTGAAAGTCTCCGTGCCTAAAACGGAATAAGATTAGGTCATCCGACTACTGGATGGAAGATTAATTTTATGTACAGGAGACCCAAATATGACGTAATAGTCTGCAATCAGAAAACCAGACAGACAACCATGCATCATATTATGTGGATAATAATTATTCATCAGTCATTTGACCGAAATTCTCGTCTTAGGTAGATACTTAAGCTAAATAGAATGTCGGATAAAGGATGTTCTAGCTAGATTGAAATTGAAATTGAAGTTAGTAAATTAATATATCCCACAATGTGTGGGGGATTGAAAAACTCTCTTCTTTAACTCGTGTCCACTGTCCACCCAATGCTGAGTGTGCGTCTCCTACAAAGCACGCTTCTTCCCAGTCTTGGGCCTTCCGCATCTAACACTTCCCTGCTACCTTGAAAGACATACTAGACGGTCTATCTAGTTATCCTTGTGGCATACCCAAGCTCCTCGGTACAGTTTTGGGTGTCCACTGAAACACCCTTTTACCTCGTAGATACCACGAAATTGAGGACCGAAGACCTTTCCTTTATGTAAAACATCCTATAAACAACGGTACGTTTACGTACAAGAGAATGTTTTTAAATACCTACTACCGTATGTGGAAGCTAGCTAATAGAACGAGATGTCAAAACGTGCTTTCGTAAACACAATAGCTATTAACCAGCTCAATAAATCATATGAGAATGAGAATCCACTTCATTAGGTGCACTTGTCTCTTCTGTTACGTAATTTTACGTAATACACTGTCCTATCGAAAGTGTGAACTTGCCAGTTTGAACATTCTTCGTGCCAATCTTCCACATTTCAACTTTGCCAATCAACATGGGTATTTTTCTTTATATTTCACTTTCTGTCAGCACATCACAGCGGTGACTGTAAGGTCAAATAGATAGCCATCATCCATGTAGTAATAGGGAAGGCTGGCAGTAAGCCCCTCTTTTTTTCTTAAGTTTCTTAGTGTTTGACGCTTGTCGTATTATCTAAGAGGATTCAAAGATTCATAAACATTTCACTGCGCCTGCGCTTCCAGTCTGTATGTCTCTAAATATATCTTTATACCTGGACAAGCTCGCAAAGGTGAATAAAACTCCTTGTTGGATGTATGAGCAACGTGCTTACAAACAAAATCGCATGCGCTTATGTTTACTGGGTCAGAGCCAGTTTACACATACAGCTAGACAGCCAGCGCCATCTATTCGTTCTATGGCGCATTCGTAGTCTGGGTAGGTAGCTATTGCAATTTAAGAAACTCATTTTCTTAATTTGGCATTTACTGGGTTGCTCCAATTACAAAAATATTTAAATATTCGCTTTATTTTCAAGTCTCATTAGTAGAATGTAAGTAGGTTAATAATTCATCAGTAGGTTTTTTAAGTAAATAATTACACGCTTAACCAGCCCAATTAACATTACGACAAAATTAATGATCAATCATTTCATTTCCCAGTTAGAAAAATTCTAACATGGAATTAGTCGGAGTTGCATAAATTATTATTTTTGTGCTGGCAATGTAAGTTGTAAGACAAGTACGTAAGAGTGAGAGTTGTGTATCGGACGTCCGTCTGACTGTTCGGCGCTTCCTGCCGGTACAAAAACACGCTTTACGCATGTGGTGCGTGAATCATGTACAAGCGCACGCGTGCCTCTGACACTTGGATGTCGCTATTAGTACCACACCATTACCATAGGGTAAGCTAATTACAGCATTATAGAAATTGATCGTCTTAACTTAAGAAGTGTGCACTTGGTTTCTTTAACAAAACTAGGCTAAAAAGCTTTTACGTCACAACAATATTTAAATAAATTTTAGGCCTTACAATGTAACGCCGCCCTATGGAATGGACGAAAATCCATAAGCAATTTAGTAGGAAAATTCATTATAAGACTCGGGACATCTCAAGACCAGAAAGCCGAAATAAAACATTGAACCGAAATAAAGCCTTTAATCTTTCTTGCAGCAACCATTTCGATTCCCATAGCGTCTTAAATTCCATTATTAATACAAAGAATTCTGTGCATTATGCCGTAGTATTTAAGTGTGAAATTGATATAAGTACACCACCAATGCACGTGCAGTGCATATAGGCGTACTTCCGAACTTCCTGCAAGTTCCCTTAAGATATAACACGTCCGTAACGTAATTAGTTCAACCTCACGTATTCCAAGAATCCTGTAGTTACTACGCTTATTTGTATAAGTATAAACAAAACTACGATTATCCAGTGAAATCATCTGCGGCATTCTTGAGCCATGCGCGTCTAAGCTAAATAGGACGTACAAATAGGAAAGATAAAACTGTACATGCACACTATGAGTAAGACTTACTCGTGTTTTTGCATTTTTAACTATGTTTATACTAGATAGCAAGTTATTTTGCATTACTACGTGTCATGGATCTCTCTTTTCGCGTCCATTACTTATTTGGAAATGTAAGAATGCCGATGGTTTTTCGGACTTACACAACCTTGCGTTACATCATTTTCGTGTTTTTTTTTACTGTCTTTTATTACAATCGAACAATAACCCGTTTTGGGGGATAAATTAATAAGGGCGCCAAAAGTAAGTTCGTTGTGGGAGCTAAAGTCCCTAGACGGGCTTATGAACTTAGGTCAGTCATCAAAAGTCTCTTGATTTATCAAATCTAAGTCCCTTCAAAGCGTTAACGTTATGAATATGATACAGCAAGAATCAAATAAAATTAAAGTAAAAGCTTACTTGTACGTATATGCTTCACAAATCCACAAAACCTCAATTTTGGCACAACACCAGATTGAATATCTCCAACAAACAGAGGGCACTGGCTTCATAAAGGAACTGGCAAGATAAACACACAAGGCAAACGCCACACAAAATCTGTAGCACGATAGTAATTTCTAATCTGGAGCGAGTGCAAAACTACTGCATTTCATATCGATCGTACAGCTGCAGTCATTACAATAGAACGCGCCGGCTGTATTAACAACATTGCCGTACCTTTTGTGCGCCAACACTCATACCTAATAAAGCAATAATTATGACCTACGTAAGCAATTACTGTAATTAGATCATTCTGGATAATGAAACTTGTTATTGTCACCTATGTTTATACTTCACAGCTTATAATAAGCCTTTCTAGTATTTTTTCATTACAGCATTTGAGTTTTACCTAATGATCTTAATGAAATCTTATTTTTTTCTGTATAAAGATTACATGCGTCATATTGTGATGGCCCGTGATAACTACCGATTTCTTATCATACTCATGGACTTTTTTGAATATTCAAACCTGGATGTCATTGACATTCATTACTAAAAGCAATGATGACATCGATGAGTGGTTACATCAGGAAATGGATTCACGAAACTTGTTCATTTCCTCAACGGAAATAAAAATGGCTACCATACGTGCACAGATTAAAAACTTCATCATACTCATATTCGAACTTCCTTGCTTTAAAAAAAGCAATCTGCATTCTGTTTCTATCCTTCACTTAAAAACATGTGTGACAGAGATAGGTTATGTGGTAGGTAAATTGATCCGCCAGCCGATGTTGAAATGAGACACTACTCGTGCACTCGCGTCCCTAGATTCTTATTACCTGCCATGTAGGGAGAAACAATACGTCGTCCAGATTAATGTAGGGTTTCATACGGTCTCTCAAACGAAACTACGAGCTGAAGTGTTTCGCGATGTAATGCCAAACGTGCTACTTCGACACATGAAAGATAAAAATGCCTTGCGTATATTATAGGCGAATTTCATATTTTCATGTCATTGAATTTTGGCAATTTACCAGTTTCTTAAATTCTTCTGATAATAAACAATTGTACGAATATATACTTTTAGAAAATACCATAAACCGAAATACTAATAAACCAAATTGATTACTCTTTTAAAGTTGACTCGGGACAATCATAAGATACCTCAGGCGGTAGCGGTACATAAAAAGATGCGCCAATAATGTTTACGAGTTTTAATCCAGTCTTTAAACAGTCGTAATTAATGAATACGTCGAATTACATCAGACGATTAAATTCCCCTCACGATCTTACAGCACGCGAAAGAAAATCGCAAACCCAGTTGGATTGCAAAAAGTCTGAATTGAATCACGAACGGACAGGTCATTGGATACAATAAAGCAAATAAAGATTATAGAAAAAACTCGCTCTGAGAATCAAGAAAACAAGACCCAAAGTTAGGTGGACAAAAATACGATTATACCAAGTTACGTTGACATAAGAACACTACTCCAACTGATTTGCACAGAGAAATTCTTGAATATGTTTATGTATACGCAGAGAAATTCGGCTATTGGGAAGCAGCTGCAGCAATTTTAAGGCAACTTATCCAAAGGATCGTGGCTGGTTAGGGGATAAAATAGAAAGTTGTTTTTTTTACGATTTCCTTCGTGTTGCTTACTACTTTGTTGTTTGATTAGGTACATAATTATAACTAATTTTAAGCCCGCAATTTCAGATGTGATAACGTATTTTAACAATCATCATGACAAAAAAAAAATACAGCAACCATGGATAGATTGTGTGAAAGGTGAAATGGCTAGAAAGGGGGTGGTGACTTACTAGTGCCTCTGCTGAGACGACGATGATGTGATACCTACGTGATATTATAATTTCCTTTCTCAAAAGGAGTACCTACTTACCTAAACGAATCTTGTCAAATTTTCCTATTTCCCTATAACGTAGAAAACAACATGTAGCTTGTAAAAAAAGGAATCATAATGCTGGATCAGGCCAGATTTAAAAAGTATTTTATTTAGACTTGTTTCATCATCATGGATTGAAATATGTAAAGCATCCCCGATCTCTTAAATATTTATACTTAATTCCTAGATTTAAAACAACACCCGCATCCCGATTTGGTGTGAATGTGCAGTTCTAAATATAACCGTGGCTTAAACATCTGAGGGGAATTCGGGGGTTCAAAGACCTCGCGAACCGGCCCGTGCCGCGATAAAATATACAATTTTTATGGGAGAACTCAAGCGAAACAAAGTTCATGGGCAAACGTCGATGATAAACGCAATTTATTTGATAAAGTATCAACAAATATTATAATATACAGGAAAATATCGGAACCACTTCGTTCTATTTCAGGCACAGGACAGAAAAAGCTTTATACCATACTTTTACGTGCAAATCTGACTTCTAAGAGTTAGCGCTTCTGGAAGCCCTTATGTAAGTACCAAGTTCTTATGTTGGTTGGCATTCTTCCAAGCCTATAAATGTCCTGAGCGGCGAAAACCATAGATGCAGCTTCCTTATAAAGTTAAATAGCCAACTGGATTGAGAAATAAAGTTTTTCAGCGTACGTGAGTATTTACTTGCTGGTTAGCGGTAGTAAAAAACCTTTATCGCTAATTCTAGTACATCATAAATTTAGATCATAAAGTTCATTGCCAAAGTCAATTAACAGTAACCGTGTTAATTTAATAGAACATGTCATCGTCCCTACCTCACACAACACTTCATCTAGCAGAAGTGCGAAAAGTTTTCGGCTACAGGAAAGAATTTCGATATTTTTTTTGGATAACATTGATGCAATTCGAAACTTTTGACTTAGCAGAATAGTCAAAACGCAAAGGGACTCCAATATCAATTCAATCAATATTTGAAACTAAAACGTCGTGGTAGGACCAAAACAAGTTTGTTGAACAATAGTGGCAAGACCACACAGTGAGCTTTATAACAACGAATCTGAAACTTGAATGGGGCTTAATCGCCTTTTATTTGTGGTGGCTAAATGTTATGACAAGACCCTGAAGTGAGCACAACTGCGCGTTGATTTGATTTAAACCCAAAGGGGTATAGGCTATTACTGCATTTGTAGAGAAGGTCGCATGCAGTGTTTGTAAAATTGTAAACCATTATGTGTTTTGTTTTAATCTTCAAACGACATTACGGCAGGATGAGCTCGGCTCTTCAAATACTAGTCCTTTAAAGTTGAAGAAGAGTTAAGAAGCCTTTAACAGACACTGCAATGGGTGCATTGGTGCATACGGGCTTACAAAACATATTCTTCCGAGGAGACCAAAGAAAATATGCATAGATTTTGTGAAAAATGATAATGGAAAAGAAGGAAGTGAACACCGGCATGATGACTGAGCACAAAGATGTATGACTCCAAAAAAAATTGGTGTAATAAGGATAAGGATGAAGATTCTTAAAAGTAATAAAGTCGGCGGCGAGTCCGAGGTAAGAAAACATTTACGAAACAACTGATTCTGCGGATTCGCAACACCTGCTCGTACATTTAGATGTCTTTTTGGGCATAACAGTGCTAGTGCTACCTGTATAATTTAACTTGGGACGAGTTGCTTGTTATGATATCGATACACCTGTCTACCTTGGTGCCAAACATTGGATAAATCTGCAGATTTTATTGGGAAACAAAAGGGTTGAGGTTGAGATGTTAATTTTCGGTGCATTGAGAATGCGCTGCCTCTGAAATGTCGATTATTGGGAGCGAGCGGTTGGTTTTTTCTGTAGAGAAGACATCTTCAGACTTCGGAGCTATAACCATATTGGCTGGCGTCCATAATTCTTGCAATCGGAAGGCTCAAAATTAGTAATCGGCATTTTCGAACTGGTAGGGTACGATCATTGAAGATATGCCGTTTTCATGAGCTAGCATTGCAATAGCGACGTTACTGACATTTTATACTAAGGTCGAGCCTTTAATTATGCGTATGTGTCCAAGTGTTTATGTAAAGCTTGGTAAAGATCCCGCTACCAGTCATTAGTTAGCTAGACTCTGTCATACTTCGAGTTTAGAATTACAATATGTTTGTTGTTTGCCAGTACCTACCTAGCGTGAAGCAACAGTGGCACAATCATTTAGTAACAAAATATTTACCATATTTAGTCTCACCTGGGACATGGGACGGTAAATCCTGCGTTAGGTATGTTGGTTTACCAATTCACAAAGAATTACCAACGCAACGCAACGCGGTTAAGTTTATTCGGAAATAAATGGTAGATATTTCTGAATTTAATAATAAATAAGAAGTTAGTCGTTTTATTTTAAGGTAATATTGAACTCGCGTGGATTGAATGTATTGATTTCGTACGTTGCAGTAGGAAGCATTTGGAGGTAAAATCAATATTTATTTACCGATTAATCTAATTAGGCTCACGGTTGGAGCAACAGACAGGTCTACCCGTCTACCTACCTACCTCAGCTTATGTGTTTAGAATTAGTCCTAAATAAGTGTCTTTGAAATGCACATAATATATAATTACTTATGCTGAGTTTTAAACTTATAACCGAAACTAGGTGAACATTTTGATGAGGAAGGAAATTTTATTGCGAAACTATAAATAACAAGGTCCGTACAAAGATTATTACGCGCTATTATAGTAACAACAATCATTTCAATAGGTAGCTAAAGTATGTTAAGATATGTTATGACGATATTTCAGTCTGTCTTTCCTTTCTAGCTAGAATCCAGCCCTCGCTTTCCCATTAAAAGTCGACTTTTAATGGTTATGCAATTTAAAAAATCCTGTGTATTTTAAAATAAATCGACGGTTTTAATTCATTTCAATTGAATAGTTTCAGCCTAATTAAAAAACAAATTGCGTGCAGCTCATACTGCGGAAATGTAATCTTGCTGCGTCGAACAGACGAATCTATAACTGGTAGGAAACCAGAGGGGCGAGGAGATTAAAATAAACGACTGAGATAAAACCGAGGCGACGAAACTTATGGGGGTAGGTCATGAGAGGTGTGCGGTCACACACAGGGTATACCGCAACTTGGACGTACTCTAACAACAAAATAAATACACTTAAACACATCACACACAAAGTAAACAGTTATCAATGGACCATTATGAAAGAAATTAATCACACACTTTATTATTGTTTTTACATACCTACCTTGCGGAAACAATTGGGGCGTACGGGAGCCGGTATTCCGAATTAGTAAACACACACTGATGTTGCACTGCACTTAAATAATACACAATATTCACTTTATAATTTATTTGGGGTCGTTTTGTGTCAGCCGGTGACAGCTGGCTCGTATTTTTTTTGCCGCGGGGTTGTCAGATGTGTCCTTGAAGGACGCTGTAGGAGCGCGCCATGTTGATTTGAGGACGGGCGCGTGGCGACTGCGCGCAGCCGCCCCTTGCGTGGCGCATGCGCTGTGCGTCACCCTATATCCCGCCATCCCGCCCGCACCCGGCCTTCCTTCCTTGTTCCCAAATCCTGCGTTGTCCTTGCCGTGTTTTGCATTGCAGCTGCTAATCATATACCCAATGCTTTTAAGAAAGTAAAGAGATTTTTATTTATAAATAGTACCTGCGATGCCGATGGTATCTGACATTTCCGATTGTTTTTGGTTCAGGTGGTATAGGTACCCATTTTTGGGGATTCGTGTATTTGCTTTTTAGCGCAGAACGATGTTTAATTTGACTGCTTCAGCACATCACCCTACCCAGTAGTCGCGAGGTGCCCAGGCGGTGCCCCGCCACAAGGGGAGCATTGCAATAAAGGGCAATTCGCCCCTGGATGGTGTGTTTTGTTGTAAAATCACAGTATAATGGGATTATGGTTCACAAAATTTGTATCACCTCATTGGTCAAGTGGCAACTGGCTACGTTGACTGTCTGAGCGGTCCCGGGTTTGATTTCAAGTCGGGCAAAGTACCTAATTTTTTCTTGGGTTTTCAATTAGGTGTTACCAAGTAGTAGCCAGCAGCGGCGTTTGCTTGCTCTATTACATCAGGTTCACACCTTCAAGAGAAACCCCAAACAAGAAAACCAATTTTAACTTGCCTAGGGAGCAGGCCCTTTTTATACTTACGAATTTTATCCTACCTTCGTAAATATAGTAAATAAATACAATTTTGTTAGTCGTTAAACGACTGCACTTTCATTGTTGTCTGCCGGCTTGAGGCCCGGGGGCGTACAAACGTGACGGGAAGCGAGTGATGCATTCGGGAGAGCACCCACCAATCGCCCACAAACTCGCCTACGCGAAACTGACGAAATAAGAATGAGGAGAAGGCTAACAGACTGACTGGCTCATTGATCTGAAGATTGCAGGACCGCATGTTGCATCCCCAGGTCGGTCAAAGCGTTATTGGGTTTTCCAACAGCAAACAGTCTTTATTTGAGCCCGATTGATGGCAATGTGCACGTCTTCTATTACATGGGACTTGGCTGCAGTACAACTGACAAAATTGCTCGCTCGTTTTGGCGACACAACTTTGTACTTATTGTACAACGTACATAAATTTTTGTACTTTGTATAGAAAAAGCTATGTCTATTCTTCGTAGAGATAGAAAGCGCCATGCTACGCCTGCTGATCAATAATCGAAATTATTTAAAAAACAAAAAACCCGCCTGCAAAAACATACATACATACATACTCACGAAAAACATTACCCTCCTTCTGGGGCAGTCGGGTAATAAGCCTTCTGTGCTCACTTTCGTAGTGACTAAACACTGACAACCAGCAAAGCCTTATATAATTAACAAATTCACACGAAATTAAACTTTACGTGTAAGGCATTAGGGTTAAATTAACAGCAGTGGAAACATTACCTCTTTATCTGCTACATGTGAATTCACTGATTCTAATACGGGTGTTGCCGAGATGTAACTACATGATTGCGTGAAAATGTAAGCGTCGGTCTTATGGCCGGTCGGCATCAGTGTAATCGGAGTCTTCTCGCGCTTTGCGATTTTCATGCTTATCTAAATGGGAAAGATCGGAGTCGTAGGTACTCACGTTTGTTGTGATGACGTCATCAACCCTTGAGTCCTAGTGCTCACGTCGGTATATCGGAGGCGTCGGTATGTCGGTAAAACATAAATCTTACAATCACCAAAACTTCGACTGAAAGATTATTTCCTGAAAAAATGGTGTGTAATCATCCACATCATCCGGTACCTAGTGTGAGTTATTCGATCAGTCACAGAATTGAGTCAACTTTGCTTTGAGACCGGCGGCGGCGCGGCGGCGTCGGCGTCGGCGCGGCGGCCATAGTGAAAATACCTACCTACTTTTTGTACCTAGAGGTAGGTAGTCTGTTACCGAGACTGACGCACGACGGCACAACACACCGGGCGGTGGTAAGACAGAACTCCGGGAATACACCTCGTAAATCATGCATTACTAACTAAAAGTTATGAATGTCATGAATCATGAATACGAGTAACCGTATTAACACTTGTGAGTAAGTAAATCCAAAATTGCCAAAAATATAAATATAGGTAAGTAGGTATACATGCTATAGGTACCTAAGCGCTTGCTGATTGATTTGAGTGAGTTGGTAGGTAGGTAGGTACTTACGTAAAATTACAAATCACAACTTCTTGAGTATTATTTGTGATCACAAATAATTCACAACACAACTGAAGCGCACAGTCAGCAAGCCATTTCGTTGAGTGTTAATTTCTGTTAAATAAATTAGATACATTTACTTACCTACTTATGAGGAATTATTATCCTAAATACCACATCGCAATATTCACAAATAACACTGAACTCTGGATGACAGCTGCCGAGAATCGAGCTGTATGGCGTGCAATTGGAGAGGCCTATGTCCAGCAGTGGACTGCTATGGGCTGATGATGATGATGACTGAACTCTGCAAATAACTGAAATGGCCAACATAACGAGAATATTACCAATAATTAAATGGATATGATTATGAAAAAAACAAAAAAAGGCGAGAGAACTCGGCAGTCAGTCAGGACACATAGTTTCTAGAATTAATAAAAATAATGAAGCAAAATCTTTTGCTCTAGGTACTGTTCAACAGTTCTCATTTTTGGCGGGCGACGGCGAAACGATCAGTTAGTGTTACTAGGGTAAAATTTTCATTACATTTTATTTTGCAAACAAATCTGGTGACGGATCTTTTTCATTGTACCGACGCGACGTGCTAACATTGACATAAAAATCATTGCATTTATGTCATTGCGTGTTACGGACAGTCTTTCCCAAACGTGTTTATTTTTTAAATCGGAGGAAAATAGGAAATTAAATATCGTGTGGTTTCATCTTATATTGCTTTTTACTCTGTTATAACGTGTGTCATTTAAACGCATCGCGTAACGCCATAGCACATAGTGACATAAATACAAAAGTGAATGCTGCTGTAAAACTAAAACAACCTATATTTTCAGTTGAGCACAAAAGTTTGCTTTGTTAACTAAACGCAGCTGTCAAACCAATTCATTCGTCAACGTCACTAGCTCCAAACTGACAACTACTGACAAGTGCCGTCAGTCAACAGCTGTTTTTTAGTGATCCGTGATTCCCATTACCAGTACCGCATTACTGTGAACTGCCGGCCTCTGTATTACCTTATAGTACTACAGACTGTACTCTGTGCTGCCTATTATCTGTTTCATCTCCACGGTCTCCAGTAATTTCCCACAGAACAAAGCTATGCCTGAAGATTCTAAAAAGAACCAGTTAGTATATTCACTTCACACAATTTTTCCTAAACATCTTTGTGCCTTGGCTATCTATTCATTAACATTTCAGTGACAAGAAAAAAGGGGATCCAAAAGACCAGCGTAGGCCTCGACAGAGGCACCAGCAATCAGGAGCTGAGAAGAAAACAGAGAAGAAGTTGGAAGAGCCTAAGAATACCCCTAAAGGTAACTCCTCATTCAACACTTACCATAACATTCTAATTTACAATGTGTTTGAAATTAAATAATAAATGCGAATTCAGGTATTTATTCGATAAAATGTGCACATTTTATGGTCTCTGTAAGGCGCATAGTAGGCAACTATAAGATCTATAATATTTTAAAACCTACAAAATATTATAACACCTTGCTTAAGTTTAGTGCATAAAATTCTTGTGTGAAAAACATCAAATCGAAACTCAAGATACTTACTTACTTATATTTCTTTATTTCATTTTTCATACATATAAATTATATTTTTAAATATTAGAATAAAAAAATATACTATATTATTATTATAAAGTAATTAATTTTGTATAGTTACAGTACCCCAAAAACCAGTCTATGAAAGTCCACCGCCAGAGTTTTATAAAAATTTAAAAAGGGAGACAGATGAAATTCTCAAAATAACTGAAGAAGAAAATACAAAATATAAAAAGAAAGAAATACAAAGCAACTGGTCCAAGTATGAGATGCCTATCGACAGTTATGAGGAAATTGAAGAACATGAGAACTTGGGAGCGGATTATGAGGTAAATACTAATAATATTATTGCACAAAGAGAAGTCATAGAAAAAAAGGTTTAGAAATCAAGAAATTGAATAGGTACTTTATTTCCTTAACAAAATAATATTTACGTAATACATGTATGAGCTAAAGGCCATCTATGGTTGGGTCATGCCGGTCTTCATGTACTCTTTCAACAGCACTGCTTATTGCAAACCTTATACATCACCCGCGATCATCGGTTATGAGATGGTACATCCCGCAGAAGTGGGGGCTCGAGGCTTTTTAAATGCTAAGACCCTCCACAACGGCGAGGTGTGCAATCTCAGAGAATATTGTTTAAAAGCCAAAGTGGGTATACACCATGATATGGTTGCAGTGAACAAGGGGCAAACCCCGCTTTCCATGACTGAAGAGAACTGGTGCAAACCTGTACTTAATACCGATGACCGCAAGGAGCTATGATAGGATGCTTCACGGGCACTTATATCTGGCTCTTCATGAGCCTGTTATAGACTGGCTATGTTTTGGGGACCTTTTTGGGGAAACTGAAGGTTTCGTCTGTTAAATAAATAAATGACATAATAATAATATGTAAGTAAATAAATGAAAAATAGGGGAAAGAGTCAAAGGGCATAAAAAAATTCGTCTGCATCATGGTCAACAGGAAAAGTGCCCAAAAGACTGACAGCATTGCCTCGTTGAATGGCGATACTGATCCTTTAGCCAAAAAATACAAAAAAGATTTTGGATTTTTCCATGCAACGAAGTATTTTAGATTTTCCATATATTCCATACAGTTGTATTTTTCATATTTATGATAGATACAAATAATGTTATTAGTAGGACACACAATAACCTTACTATCTTTGAACCTATGATAATAGTTATGACTTGTGACTACCTAACTAAACAATAATTGTATTGTTTTGTTGTTATTTCAAAGGTAGGTAAAAGGTATTGTCTATTCGCTGAACGCAATTGAGTCACCTCTTGTCATGAGGTGAGAAGCTGATTAATTCTTGATTAATTCTTTATATCTGTAATCTTGATCAGGTGTATTAGAAACATTCAGCTATCAAGGAATCGTCAGAGACAACTTTGTTTAGATTAAGGGCCTATAGAACCTCAAATTGCTTAGCTTAATCCTCTGTTATGTTGAAAATACAGCAGCATTCATCTTGAAATAAATATAATATGTTAAAGTTGAGGATTGATACTACGTAACTACTATGTTTGATGAAAACACGATTAAGTGCATACAATTTTCTCGATAGAAAAAACCAAAGTTACCTCTAAACCGAACTGTAAACCGCTGGTATTAAAAACATACTTCAAATTAGATCATGAAACTTTGCATAATTACTGAACTAACTATAAAGCAGGCCCAATGTTTTTTTTTTTTAAATTATATTTTCACCGTAAAAAGCAATTACCTAAACTTTTCGAGGCTTGGAGCCGCCAGCACCCCACTCCGACCTGCTCTCACTCAGTCCGCGAGTAGTATGGTGCGAGCGAGATATAAAGTGAATTTAAGTTGAGGTAGTTTAGGCTCTTAAACGTGCTAAAGGAAACAAAACAGTCACTCAAAACACACGCACTTTTAATTTTTATACATAGTTATGTACCTAAAGTTAGCTTATGTATTTTTCAGAAACTCATACAAGCCCCACTTTCAATCGGAGGACACTTCCAATTCAAACACGAAAAGTCTTGGGACATGAACACAGGCCCATCGTTATACGATAAATACTTTCAGATAAATTTAGAAGAGCTCAATATCGCACTCTGTTCCATTCCCTTTTACGAGAGAAACTCAATAGACGAGGCTAACTTTAGCCAAACAGATATACTAACTATGAATAACAGAGCAACTAGATTCAAACAGAAATATTACAATGATAAATCGTACTCAACCCCTGAAACTGAAGCTCAAGATAAAATACTCAACAATCTTAGAGAGAGGATAAAAGCAGAAAATGTAGAAAGAGAAAAAGATACTAGCCATGACATAGAATTAAAATATGACAATGAGCGTAAAACTTCTGAAACAGAAAACACAACAGACATTAACTTAGAATTCAAATCAGAAATAGATGAACCAGTCAATTTTGTTGGAGAAAATGTGCCAAAACCTGAAGCTGTAATTATTGAAACAAAACCTATTGATACACCAAATATTTTGAAGGAAGTTGAACACGACGATTTTGTGTTTGGAGATACTAGTAAAGTTACAAAAGAGACTGTAGTCGAAAAAGTTCAGATGCCAAGTTCAACAGAAAAACCTGTGTGCCATATTGAAAAGACGCCTCTTGTTGATAAACTGAGCGCTGTGGTTGCCGCCAAAGTTCCTGAAGTGGACCCTGCGCCTGCGGTCAGTAAAGGTAAGACCAGCTTTTAATAGAGAAACACTTCCTACAGTTTTCATCAGTTTCCACTGCTGTTCATGCAATCAGCCAGTAACTTGCTGCGACGCGAAGTCTTATCGCCGAAAAAAGTCGACATTTTTGTTGACGTCTGACAGTTTTTGTATGGAAAAACTGTCAAAAATTCAAAATTTATTTGCAGGTTAAGACTTACACTCGGTATAAAAGTTTGGTGAAATTCGCCCTCAGTAGCCTTATATCCAAACGTTGCACTCCCGCCAGTTGCTTGCTCCGGCGCGTATATGTGTCTAAGTTTATTGCAGACTAGCTGCTGCCCGCGGGGGCCCTAAATCTTTTTCTAAAATAAAAGTTACTCCTTATAACATCAGCTTCCAGTCAAAATCGGTCCAGCCGTTTCGGTGATAAGCTCGAACAACCAGACCTCAGACACAATTTCTTTTTTAGTTTCGGTGATAAGCTCGAACAATCGGACAGAGACGCAATTTCTTTTTTAATGTTTTTTTTTTTGTTATATTTATTTATTTGTAGAGATACAAGACACCATTACTTCTTCCAAGGGCAACCTAGGTTTTGCTTTTATACCCAACGACCCACTAAATGTCGAGAGGTACCGGGGAAGACTCGACTCGAGCCAAAGTAACAGTCAACTGTTCTTTTGCACAGTTGTATTTTCAATCCTCGGCGCTGAGGCGAGGGTTGTAAATCCAACAGCGCGGAAGAACAGTTGACTGTTACTTACTTTTGATGAAGAAATTGGCCGTAAGAGTATTACAATAAAACAAAGTACTAGTATTTATACTATTTATTTATTTATCATTTCAGTGGCTGACACACCCGCGGAAACAAAGAAAAATCCAGTTATTGAATCTCCAGAAGATCTTGAAAAGTGGCTAGATGACTTTTTGGATGGGTAGAAATTACACCTTATAGTAAACAAGATACTTACAATAGTTCCAAACATTATAATTTGTTGTTGCGCGGAAGAAAATATGTTACACTTCCTTAGTCTGTAAAAAATAATTGTAAGTAGTGCCATGTCCAGACCAGCCTCGCGAGGCAAAATCCGTACGCCTAAAGGATGAGAAAATGCCACGCGCGGCCTGTCCATACCGACCAACGATCGATCTCGGCGGTCAGTCTGGAGTGCTGAACGCGGTTAATAGCTACTTGCCAATGCTAGGGGTTGTAAGAAAAACTGGATAATAATGGCTAGTATAGGCCCCGCGCGACTGCTAGTCACCGCCTGAGGTATCTAAGCGGTGAGACGGGGGATGTAGAAAAAGGCCAAGCTAACTCGGTCTGCCAATTTTGTCAATGGCGCCCCTCACATACCTCAGCCAGTGGCTAGCAATCGCGCGCGGACTATATCAAAAGCGCCCCAACTGTGTACTAGAGAGTTAAATATCCTGCAGTGGACTACGATACGATGCGATAGGTCTATCGCAGTCCGCAGGATATAAGCCACTTAGCAACTCAGCCGACATTCTAATGATTCAAAGGTTCTATGTTCGTCTGTATGTATTTGTATGTATGTCCATCGAAATTTAAATAAAATCTTTGATAAGTTACCTCCTAGGTTGCCAGGCGTCGAAGTAAAAAGTTTGTTCCATTTTGAAATTACACCACAGCTATGAATAGTAATTTGTTCGGCCGATAAACACGCACACGACAGGTATGGATTTTCATACTAAGATTGCCGGCCGCCTGCTCGATGTATTTGACCAGTACCTACAGCATTTTCGATTGATCTCGAAGATGTTTGTCAAAATGCTCTAATTACCTAGCATGTTATGTTCGAGAAATAAAAAATAATGTTAATGTGTTGTATATGTATACCTACATACACACACACTGGCCTGTATACAGGCCTGTCGTGCTGTATGGATCGGAATGCTGGGCCGTGAAGAAGATGGATGAAAAAAGAATGCATGTAGCGGAGAGGAGAATGTTGAGATGGATGTGTGGAGTGACGAAAATGGATAAAGTAAGAAATGAGTTTAGAAGGGGAAGTTTCAAAGTGGCGCCAGTGACAGAAAAGTTGAAAAGTAATCGTTTGGCCTGGTATGGGCATGTAATGAAGAGGGAAGAAACGCATGTGGCTAAAAAAGTGATGGATATAAATGTCGATGGATGGAGCGGGAGACGAGGCCAAAAAAAGATGGATGGATTGCGTGAGGAATGATATGAAAGAGAAGGGAGTGAATGATAGCGTGATGTTTGACAGGGGAGAGTGGAAAAAGAAAACGTTTGGTAGAAAAAGGAAACGTTTGCGCCCTTGACACCAAGTAACATGAGACAAGGGCAGGAAGATGATATGTATACCTATATAATAAATTCTATGCATGATTATTTTTATGACTGAGGAAATGAAAACTACCAAGTGTTAGGTATATACTGCATATATGTACTTACTCTTTATTATTCTTACTATGTACAGTGTAGAATTAACATTTTTTTATTGTCTAAATAAAACAAATTTTATGACTAAACTAATTCTTTTAATGATCTCCCATTTATACTATCAGTAGGTACAGTCAATCCCATGTCATAGTAGCAATGCGACATTAACAGCGTCTTGAATGTAGCAGTAAGGGCGGTTTTCGTAGTTCAAGACACAATATTTTGATTGAAACCAGATATTGTTTATTTATCACAACAATTATTTGCAACAATTATTCCATATACTAGGACACAAACAATAAATGACATAAAATTTAAAAATACATACTTCCTGATCTTACTAAAAGCATGCTGTGGGAATGCAAAAATACGTTACCTAATGTAGGCCAAAAACCTTTTACTAAATTAAATTAGATAGATCAAATTGCAATGCAGTAAGTGCGAGGTGGGAGACACTCCCAGACGAAGAACGTCAACATGCACTTACTGATGCTTTTGAAACAATTATCATTTAGAAGTAATTTCCATAAAACAATAAGCACTTTTCAATTATTATTTACAAAATAACAATAAAACAACAGTCAGTAGTCGTCACAGAGTATATTCATGCTGAGTAGGTATCCGATAAGACCGCGCATTGCTCTTCTGGTCCGAAATTAGGCGAAAACTGATTCTCACTCGCGAAAGTCCAGACGTATTCTGGGCCGGCGCATTCCTCGCAAAGCCCAGCGTAGCGGTTTTCACTGCCAAACAAATATCAACACTACGTTCCTTAAAATAAAGCCGAAAATAAACAAACTGAACTGCGTTACTCTGGCCGCTTTTCTGATGCTCTGTCAAATTAGTGGAAGTTAAGTTTCAACTGAATTCGAATTCCGTAATGACGATATTTGTTTGGCAGTAAAAACTGCGCTGCGCTGCGCTAGCCCCAATCGAAGTCATGGCATATGCGCAATCGTAGATATCCACCGCATAAGTTTTACTTCCACTTTTTTACTATCTTGATACTCCCAGCTTCTTCCTTTTCACTGGTCTCAGGACATCAACTTGTCAGGAACAAAGCACTGTTTCTTCGAAGACGAGTCAAGGTAGGATGTAAATAGATTCCATCTTCACAGTCGCAGCAGGGAATAGCAGATCTTGTCGACTGGACTGGACTACTGCCAGACCAACAGCATAATAATTCACTTCAAACCAAAGTACCTAAATGGAATTCTTAGAGTTAGTTATCGGGTATTCTATCCCCTACACATAGACGCGGAATAGTTCGGCAGTGCCGTCTCGTAGACAATTTTATTTTTGTTTTTATTTCCTTGGCCTGGCTCAAGCAGATTCCGCACATTTAATGAGGGGATTCCCCTTAATTGTACAAAAAGTATTAGGTTAAAATCTAGTCTAGTTAAAATAAAGATTACAATCTAAACTTTCTTTTAGTACACTCCTATATTTATTACTGCAATGGAAAACAGAACCAAATATGTTTTTATATTTGTCAAGAATCGGTGAAAGAAAATATAAGGAAAGTTAGATACCATGGAAGATTACTTTTATTTAGAAATATCAACATCTTTTCGCAACTATTATTACGGTAAAAAGCTATGAATTAAAAAGTATAGATGAGACATGCTAACCAAAAACTATAAAAGATCAATCAGTTTAGTACTATCCCTTTGTTATCTTTTTAATAACGATAGTTATTGTAATTATGATACTGCTGTTGGCCACCACCACCTCTGCTGTCGTACTCGTAGTTGGGGTTTCGTCTGCCGAACTGGTTCTGATGCATGGGCGGCGGGACAGGCGAAGATTGTTTCAGTGTCTTCGCACGCGCCGCCAGCTGGGACACCAACTGTGCAGGAGTCAGGTGAGCTATCGAGATGGGAGCTCCATCCGCGACGCTGCCACTCGGGTTGAACACAGACTTAGAATTAACTAAATCATGTTCCACAACTTGCGTATGAACAGTCGCAGTAAAGTGGTCTGGATCCACAGCCGTGCCCACTTCATGGAACTTGGTCGATTCGCGTATCTCACACACGTCGCAGTACGGCTTTGTTGTTTGGCAAGCCGCATCCTTCACGTCCTTGGGAAGTTTCTTTTTATATCTGGACACCACCTTGTCCAATCCAATAGTTGAGATGATGCTCTCCACAAGCTGCTTGTTCTGCTGCGCCAATGTCGGCCCGTTGGTCTTTGTGAAGTTGAACTCGATGACTGCTTGTCTCTTCAGCGGCGAACAAAACTTGGACTCCAACAATTTAGGTTCAGCACCGATGATATGGTTGTTCATCGTCAAGTGATTGGGCAGGAACAACTTCTCTAACTTGTTTAAAGCTTGACTGCACCGAGACATAACTGTAAACACAAAAGCAGCACCATTTTCATCCAATTACACTGATGATAATTTTTCCAAATAAAATTAAGTTTCATTTTTTACCCCAGTAATTCGTCATTATAATACACGCTTGTAACTTAAGTCTTAACATTATGATAATGGATCCTGATAGTAACTGCGACGTAAGTAAACGATTATTTTATAATAAAAATAACATCTACCGACCCGCACTGGGCCCACGTGGTGGATTATAGCCGATCCCTTCTCACAGAGAGGAGGCTGCTGCCCCAGCAGAGGGAGCATTAAAGGATGATAAAATATATGATTGTAAATATATAATTATATATATTTAATTATAAAATAATAAGTACATAATTAACATGATAAGCTAAAAGAACAAACTTTCTTAAACATAAAATAAAAATTTTATTTTACATAAGTTAGGTTCCTTTTTTCCGAGTTATGATAATAAATATTGAGTATGATACAATACCCACCTCCATGCATAGTTTTTGAGTCCATACTACTGCTCACACCTGTAATAATAAATTTTACATAGATTTCATTGTTATGAACTGAATGTATGGCAAAATAAAAACCACAGTGCATTTTTAAATCCTACCTTTGTTAGGTGCAAGCTTAAGATAATCTTCTTGAGAAATTTTACCCTCTGCAACTAACTGAAACATTCAGACTCATAATAAATTTTAATTCTTAAACTAAAATAAGACAACCATTTTGATCAGAAATATTATTACTTGTGCCAAAGCATCATACGGTGTTTTCTGATCCAAGACAGGTAGAGCAGGTGCTGGTACCATGGCAGGTGCTGGCGGTACATTCAGAGCAGGTGCTGGCACAGGGTTTATACTCGGCATTGGTACAGGCTCAGGCATAATGCCCGGGGGCACTGGCTGCAAACCATAGTTATATGGAGCAGGGAAACCAGTACCATATGCCATGCCTTGTGAATATGGATATCCTGGAACACTTCCAGGAAATTCATTTTGCACAGGCGCAGTATAAAGCTGCCCCAACTCTGGCTGATAGGGTGTATTTTCGAGAGGATAACTTGGTGCACTTTGTGGATCATTTGGGTAGAGAAAAGTGTCTGTATGATGTGGGGAGCGAGATCTTGGTGAGCGTGATCTTCGTGAGTCGTAGGGGCGCCTCAGCGGTGATCTGGAAGTACGCCGCCGTCGCGGACTGTGTGCACGTGCCCGCGGAGGAGTATATCTTCGAGGGCTGCGTCTTGGAGGAGGGCTGTATCGTTTTCTGAATGACTTGTGAGGGCTGAATCGAGGTCTCAACTGGCGCGCCGGACTACGACGAGGACTCCACCGAGGACTATGTTTTCGACGAGGGCTATGTCGTCGAGGGCTCAGACGGCGAGGACTTTGACGACGAGGGCTACGGTGAGGCGACTCCTTGTAATGTCGCTCCTTGATAGACACTTGCCGCTGGGGTGGCTCTGCCTTTTCTTCAACTACACGTTTTGGTGTTTTCTTGCGTTCTTTAGATTTATCTTCGTCAAAATAATCGTCCAGCTCGGTGCCAGGTGGCCGAAGATCATCTGTCGACTCCAAATGTTTCGCAAGATATTCTTTCACTTTAACTTCCTTGTCTTTCTTTATGGCTTCATTGGTCTTGCTCGGGTCGCGCCTACTCCCGGGTTTTATGAAATCATTCAGACGAGAGCTGCTCGAGGCACTCTGCTGCGAGTCTCGCTTCTGCCACTTGAACTTATCATCAAATTTTACTGTTTGTTCTCTGTTTTTACAGTCTTCTTTACTATCTCCTTTTTTATCTCCAATCAACTCCCGAAGGTCCTTGACACCGTCGAGGGCCTCTGCGTTGATGCGGCGCGCTTCACGTCGTTTGCCGGTTCCATCTTCATCGTCCCAGCTGTCAATAACACTCAAACCTTCCATAAAATCTTCCTTCGTAAAATCATCAAAGAAATCACTGGGTATATCTTCACCGTCGCCCATATCCGACATTCGATCTTTTTCACTCCCCATGATGAACACGAAAAGAAAACAGATGATTATGAAACAAAATTGAATCTAGGTTTATTTAAAATATAGGTACAGTTTCGCATTAGCTATCATAGTAATATTATCGACACATGACTGCAAAAATAACCTGTAGGTTTATAAACAAGAAAACATGTTTTCCTAGCACGCTATCGTCAGGTGGTACTTGCTAAAAATGATAAATATTATTAACAAAGGCGGCGATAGACACAAACAAGACCTCACAAGACAGCCAGCCATTAAAAATTTCAATTTTCAAGGCTGATGGCTGACGTCCACTGACGTCTGTCTGTGTGGTCTGTGGTGGTCTGTTCAGTCCGTTCAGTCCATTGATTTATTAGTCATTGGTTCAGTCAGTCACAGCCAGTCACAGCAGAGCAGTAATAGGTAGTCTGTTCCACAGAACATATTTTACATTATTTAGTTGTTCTGTGGTGTGGGGTATGGTTTGGGTCATGTGTGTGGACGGCGTGCGTGGCTACCACAGACTACTTAGAGATAGAGTCTGTCAAGCGAGTCTTGTCCCATGAAAAAGGCGGTAAATTTTAAAAAATTACAGGGGTCAACACTGATATAGTACGCTTAAAACTGGTTTGATACTTGAATTTTTGTAGAATAAAAAATCTTTGGGATGAATTAAAAAAGCGCATCCTCCAAGGCACCGGTTTGGAATCTCGGAGACACAAAATATACGGTACAAGTACCTACATCCCCGGTAAGTCCCCGGATGAAGGTATTTATTAATCACAATCAGAACTAAAAACAGAATCTAGAAATTCAATGCCTTCATAAGGGAAATCACTGTAAGTATCATCATTAGTCATTACGCACAGAAATTATGAAGGGTTCCAACTCCGTTTCGGTTATCCTGTCCCTTACTTTAAATTCATGACTAAGATGTCTGAATCTAAATCCGAAATCGTGATCACATCACAGTAAAATTAAAATATGTACCTAAAAAAAATTCGGTAATTGAGCTAAAGTATCAAAATGTTGTAGACTAGAACTTGTGACATATGACAATCCGTTTGACAGATAATAGTATTGCCATTTTAAGAAATCAGCTAAATGGTCGTGGACATGATTCGCTTGACAGACTCTACTACGTATGTGGCTACTGGCTTGCTTTGGCGATATAAACGGACAATAAACAAAAACATACGTACAGCTTGGCAAAAAAGAGTATGATGCGGTGACAGATGAAACTAAATATTTTACTTACGTAATGCAGACCTATGATGGTGGCACTACTTTGCCGACAAGTGCTAGTAGGTTTTTGAATCAGTACAAGCAGCGTTTTTAACTATTTGTTTAAATTCTTTTACTCATTTCCCATTTGAAGTGACCTATATGCGGTAGTGACGCCCTCATTTTTTTCAAACTCTTTTTTGCCAAGCTGTACAATAATCTAAGATTATTTCCCTCCCTTTTTTGTATTTTAGTTTTCGAACGACTGAGTTCAGAAAAAGCCAGACGCAAAAATCGGATGTCGAATTGAGTAAATACGATCAGACAATCGGAAACAAAATCTGACGTGTGTTACCGTGCGTTTGCACTGGCGAAACATTTACAGCAAAACATGTTCCCGTCAAAAATGGTATGGAAAATTGACAGAAAATAGAGATTTCAACATGTTTTGTCTAGAATGTTTCGCCAGTAAGTTCGAGTAAGGTCGCGAACTTAAAGACCGCGTACTTTAAGTACGCACGTCTATCACCTACTTTACTCGGCTTGCCGTCGCGTCGGTGACTTTGTCAACGGAAAATTTGTCAACTGTCATGCATGTAATGTAATTCTGTCATACGGGAAAATAAACAAGCGGCATAAACAATTGTTGAAGCGCGAAAGTATAGCCTGCTGTTATATTTTATTTCAATATTTTATGCCGCCATTTGATATGAAATAGTAAAAAATGGAGTGTACCCAGAGGTTAGAGTGTACGCAAGAATTATACGATACGCATACGGAGAGGACATGCCCAGAACAGGTCAGTACCTATAGGTGTACTATTGGTTTTGCATAATTCGAGATAACCCATGGTAGGTTTAAATATAAATGATGTATTATTGTGTCATAACAAGAAAAACTGGAGGCATTTCTTTTGAATCTTTTAAAAACTCAATTACACTGTGGCTACGTAAACTCAACTTCATTTTATTGCGACGCAAATCACTCAGAAGTCGGTTTATGTTTTACTTGCAGATTGGTTTCCTGGGCATATGTGGAGCGAAACATCCTGTGTTAAAAGGTCCAAACAAAATAGGCAGAGACCCTCAAACATGCAGTATCATCCTTAATTTAAATGTAAGTACTTTACAAACTATTTACACACACAAACACACTTGATCTAAAAGTAAGTCTCTGTTTGCTGCAAGTTTATGGCCAAATTACTTCACTAACTTGAAAAGAACTTGGGGAACATTATAACTCACATCATCAGATGAACCCATAATAGACATAACAAAATTGTAAGTATTCCTATCCAATTTGATACAGAAATAGAAATAAATGGGTCTTAGGGTGATTTAATATGACTATTGCTGAAGGTGTTCACTTATAAATCTAGTTCAAATTGGTTTATTTTGCAAATAAATAGAAGATGGACAGCAACTTTTGCTTTATTATGTACGCATACTCACTTAAGCCTCTTTACTGTGTCATCTTGATACATGTGCTAATCTGTGCATTCTATCCATAATGTAATTTTACCTTGAAGCTGCAATTTTGCATACAATACATTAGCCGCAATACGGCAAATGAATAATGGCCTGTCCGAACTTAGTGCAGGAGGCGGCACAATAACACTTTGTTGGAATCAAAAGGTGACATGAGTTAATTGCGAGTGAGAGAACATATGCCAAAGTTCGGAGAGCCTATATTCAGCCTGGCCATATTGTATAGTACATCTCACCATTTATGTTTAAGTCTCATGTAGTTGGGGACAAGCCTATTGCTACCAAACTCCAGGCCACTATTGAGAAATTCGTGAGAGAAAAAAATTATTATAATTATTTAGATTGATTGTGTTGGTGTACCTACTATATAACTACACCACTGCCTTACTCTTTGGGGAAAACAGATGTGTTGTTATGTTGTCAATAATTGCAATGTACTCTGCGAAAAAGATGCGAAACTGAGTCAGTTTTATGACATTGTCAAAAAAAAGGATGAGCATGAAGGAAAGTAAATAAATAAAGAGCTTTCAATTTTTTTTTTCTTTTTTTCCAGTCTGTGTCAAGGCAACATGCTGTGATAAATGTACTAAATAGTAAAGAATTCATGCTCATGGACTTAGATTCAGCTAACAAAACTAAATTACAAAATGTAAGTACTGTTTTTTATTCAGTTAAACCTTAAAAACAACCTGTAAATTGTCTCATCAAAATAAATGGTTTGTATTTATTTTTTCAGAAAACATTACAACCTTACATACCTCATCCTATAAAAGATGGCGACACAGTGCAATTTGGAGACATATTTGGTGTATTTAGACTTTTAGAGGAAGATAATGCTTTACCAATGACACAAGCTATCGATGTCCCAGAGACGCCTATCGTCGCTCACAAACATGTGACGAAGCTACACAAAGCTCCCACGACCGTGATACCGGAGTCACCGGATGTCAGTGATCGGGTATGTACTTTGTAGTTACACCAGTGCTTTTGATATTTTTTAACTGCCTGTATTTTCTGAAGTTGGAAGGATATACTGAAGTCTTAAGGATGCTTTATGCTGTGCGTTATCCAATAAGTCCATAACGTAATTTTTCTCACATCTGAGGCAAATCACACTGTCAACTAATTCATAAAAATGGTGGCAATTTTTTTCGTGCACGGCTCACCCAAGAAAAACGAGCCAACTTAAAAATAATGTTTTTTCCAGGATGACTCATTTATCACGCCGTCACAACCTAAAGGTGGGAGATCAAGATTATCCAGCAGTTCGTTTATAAAACTAAATAATAACAAAACACAGACACTACCAGGGCCCTCTCCTAAAACATACAGCAATCGAAAATCTTCCAAACTATCAACTTCGTTAAGTTTTATTGACAACCCTAATACTAGTTTGAATGAATCATTTATATCTCTGAAATGTGACAAGAATGTAACTGATGATATTCATGAAGCGGACACACAAGCACCTAGCCCTATTGCTAATGATAGTACAGATTCAATATATACTGCTGATACCCAAATTCCGCCACAACGAGGTATTTCACCTTCTATACATAGTTTAGATACACAAGTGCCTTCAACAGAACATTTGCCGCAAGTACGCAAAATTGACGGTCAACATGAAATGCAATTAGATATATATGCCGCTAATAAGGAGAACAACAGCGATATATTTAACGCTGAAACACAGCCATTTGGATACGGTAACCATTCAACCGATGCTGTAAATAAAAATAAAACAATATCAAATTGTTCTGGTGAAGCAGAAACAAAAGATAAATTAAACACTTCTGAGGAAGAGTTGCTGTTTGATGATGTTGATGGCGAAATCTTAGAAGAAGGTTTTCATTCTCAGAACATACTCCAAGATGATTTACCATTTAAAGAAAATGCAATAGACCAATCAAAAGCAGCAGGTAGTCCTATTCCTCCTAAAAGAATCGTATCTGATGGTACCACAGATTGTGAAGAAGAAGATATGTTGCTAACACAGAAAATACCAGAATTAGAAACAAAGCAGCAAACAAAGATTGGAGGGAAAAATTTCCCAAAGTCTTCAAAGAGAATAGCACGTGCTAAATCGGATAGTTCTACTGATTGTGAAGATATTGATATGGCGCCAACGCAGATAATACCTGCACTACCGACTACGAAGGACACTGTGAAATCCGACAAGAAAAGCAAGACAAAACCAGCAAAGAGAATTAACAGAATCCAATCAGACAGTTCAACTGACTGTGAAGACATTGACTTTTTACCGACACAAAAGTTACCTGAGAAGAAAGCTAATGAAGACGACGACGTCACTGATTGTGAAGATGACGTCATTGAAATTAAAACAATTAATCCACCTACTGTTGACCTAATTCAGGATGATATAGCTACGCAAATAATTGAGCTCGATGACTACAAAAAAGACCAACACCCATTGGAAGACCTGCCCACACAAATTATAGACGACTGTGAAATTGCAACGAATTCTAAAGACGTTGCTTTAGAAGATCAACCGACACAAGTAATAGAAGAGGTTGTTCCGAAAAACATTAAAAATGTTAAAAAGTCCTTTGATGAAATCATTAGCCCATTCAAAATACCATTACAATCTCCAATAAGAGTCAAAAGTAAAGAGATCCCAAAACTGACACCTAAAGATAAAACGGATAAAAATAAATCGATTGACCTTGACGATAATTATTATAACGCCACACAAGATATTTTAGAAGATCTGTGCTCTCAAAGAGAAAAGTCCGACGATGGGCCAGTAGTTGCATCTAACGCAGATGACGAGGTTGTGCCATGTTCTGTAGAAGATTATAAAGTTAAAGATATGTTCGCCAATATTGAGAGAGACTTAAGTCCGACTAAAAACCAGGACATACTGGACAATAAGGATGATGTAGGAACTGCCAAAGTTGCAAAATTAAAAAAGGTGCTCAGTGACTCGTCTGATGTAGAATGTACTCCTAAAAAGGTAAAACAATTCATATTCACAGACAGCGATCTACCGGACAGCCAAGAAATAAAGACAAGTATGATGTCGCATACAAGATCTGCATTCACAGAATCATCCAGTGAATCCGAACCAGAAAACTGTTCGGAAGAGTACACTCATTTCTTAAAGCGTAAGAAGAAAACTAAACCTGTACCCAAGGTTGATCTTACTAAAATATTTGAAAAGTTACCAGAAAGAGTAATAACGCGCCAGCGGAAACCAACCTTCAAGTTGCTAAGTGGTGGAGAAGTTAGTAAAAATAACTCAACCATTTTAAAACCAAGTTACTTGACAGAGCAAGAGGATCAAATAGATGGAGATATTATCTCAGAAAATATAAAACGGCTTAAAACATTCGGAAAAGGCAAAACAAACAAAGATACGAAAAATCAGGAAAGTATAAAAGAAGAGAAAAAGGAAAGTTCATCGCGAAAGAAAACAGATAATAAAAGCAAAGAACCTAAGGAAAAGATAAAAGTGAAAATTGAAAAGCCCAAAAGAAAGGATAAGAAGTCAAAAACCGAGTCATCTGCCCAAAAGAGTGCTGAATCGGAAAAAAAGAATACTAAAGAGGATAGCCAAGATTCTATATCAACCGCCAAAGCAACTACTAGGAGAACTAGATCAAGGAAAAATGAAAACGACAGTCAAAACACGGAAAAGAAATCCGTGTCCCCAGAAAAGATTATAAAAGAATCTGATAATAAAAGAAAACGCACAAGTAAGAAACAAGAGAAAGAGAGATCAGTATCGCCTGAGATTGAAGTCAGAAGAAGTAAAAGACAACAGAAATCCAAAGAGAAAAGCGACGACAAGATGAAAGCTCCCATAAGTATTCTGAAAAAGAGTATTCACGAACAGAGTACCGTTTATAATATTTCGACTTCTAGTTCTGAATCACCAAAGAGTTTAAAGAGGTCGTTGATTGATGACAGTGATGTGCCAAGTCCAAAGCGGACGAGGTCTCACAACAATAATAATAATGATGGTATAAACAACGCGTCGCTGCGGGCGACGCCGGCGAGGGTTATGAGGACACAACATGTACTTCTCACTGCATTCCCCAGTGCAGAAGTTAAGCAGAAACTGGAAAAACTAGGTGAGTTTTTTAGCAAAAATAATCATTATAATAAAGCTGTAGACGAGGCATAACTGCACAATGAAAAAAAAAAAGTAGTGGCGTGTCCAAGAATACCCAACATGTCTACCATTTATTTAAACATTGTTACAATTATTACCATAACATTATTATTATTAAATAAAAGCAATTTTTTAAAGTGCCTACTAGGGAAATGAGCTATTGGTTGGTTTAGTGTGTCATAAATAGTCCATACCCAATAAGAAAGGACGAATTCTCAATTTTATAGTTACTTAGTAGATTAAGTTATATCCATTATACTAGATTGTAATGTGCCTAAAGTATCACCAAATTGATAATTAATAAAAGAAAAAAAAAATAGACTGCTCGATATGGATCGGTCAACGGATGTCGCAATAGGTGGTCGTTTTTTTATCACTTTCATTCAAGTGTGAACGAGATAAAGTCGGTCCCTTGAACAAAACAAAAGTCCGTAATAAAAAGATAAAAACAATTCAAAAATTAAATCACCATTAAGGTCACTAATTCACTCATCATCATCATCATCATCTGTCTCGCCTTTTCCCAACTATGTTGGGATCGGCTTCCAGTCTAACTGGATGCAGCTGAATACCAGTATTTTATATGGAGCGACTGCCTATCTGACCTCCACAACCCAGTAACAGTAAGGTCACTAATTCACTATTATGTGATCTTATTAATGAGTATTTTTGTATTTGTATTATGCGTAGGAGCGGTAATAGTAACAGATGTTATGGAGTGTTCCGTGGTCCTGACGATGCAGATAAAGCGCACGTTCAAGCTGCTGTGCGCCGTGGGGCTCGGCAGGCCTATCGTAGGGCCCGGCTGGGTGCAGGCCTGCGCCGACACCAATATCATTGTCGGTAAGAGGAACCTGCTTCATGACATATTTTAACTTCGTCATTCATTCTATCTAGCGTATCAGGAGCTCTAACGTATCAGAGGCCCAAGATAAAGTGACATTCTATCAGCGATAACGATGGTGGAAAAGGCAAAAATGTATTGGACTGACATAAGCTATCGAAAAGCTTATGTCAATCCTGTTGAAAGTCGTTGTAGGAAAACTAAACGCTTTCGAAGCGATTGTCACATGTCTAACTCTCTCTCTCTCTGGACCCTATACCACAAAACTTTTCCAAGTCTACAATGCTATAAAATATTGTGTAAAATAGAAATAACAGACATGTAGACTTATCGCTACAATTTACATGTAAATGCAGTGCATTGAATGACGATTTCCTGAAATTTTCAATCCATGCACTTACATGAGCTTAGAGAGTTGTATTGCCGATTCTAATGTTTATAATTCTATAAATCCATATTTACAACCATACATACATACATACATACAACCTGTTGTATGTTGATCTAAATATTATTAGCGGTCGTAACAAATATGGAATTTGCAGGTCAGTATCAGGATACTGACCTGCAAATTGCAAAAAACGTAGGAAAATTTGAATTTCGCGGACTACTCTAGCGCATCCCCCTTCCAGACATAATCTTGGTCAGATTACTTGCCGATACGGCTGTGAAGTTCAAACAATGAATTACACAAGAATTTGTTTGTCAAATTTCAGATCCCTGGCTGTACCTAGTTAAAGACGAGCCGGCAGAGAAACGGTTTCAGTTTAGTTTGCAAAAGACGCTGAACGGCAGGAGGAACTTCTTGAGAGGCTACAACGTGTCGTCCACGCCAAGCGTGCAGCCGAACGCAGCGGAAATGAAACGTTAGTTAAAACCCATTTATTAAGAACTAGCGTCTGCCCGTCCGCAAGAAATTTCGTTCCACGACCCACCGCGTCGCATCGCATCGTCCGCCTGCGCTATTACTTCGTTTTCGCTTAGCGTTCTTTCTGACTTTTTTTTTTTTTTTTGGTTCTGCCCTTGTGTGTGGTTCCGTAATGTTATTAAAAAAGCGGTTCTATATTGATGCGCTTACTAATATTATTTATTTGCAAAAATACGAGTACAATATTGATAATAATAATTATTACTTATTCTTCTTATTAACTAACATAATGACGGATGCGCGTACACGCGCTCTTATCTGTAAGCGTCCGAACGCAGCAAAAACGATGCGCGCGCTCCGATCATTCCAGCATTACACCGGATTCCACTCAATGTTTTGCAATTATGGGCTTTAATAATTGATTAGACATCGTTTGGCTTTGGCGTACGACACTGTCATGGGAAAAGACCTCGCGGCCGGTCACTTAACCAGTGGTCAGACAAAGTAACCGCCCTCAATGAACTCTCTGTTACGACCACTCTGAGAGAACCAAACGAAGTGGAAGAACATCATACTTATGTGGCTATAAAGCCACGAAGGTCTTTTAGGGACATGACCTTCAGTCAGTAAGGGTCAGTTCACACCGAGATTCGACTCGACGCGCACTTTTTTATGATCCGATACAATATCGAATTTAATTACTTCACAATAAGGTACATGCGCTGCGCAGCCCCGCGCATCTCAGCGTACTTTGACACGTGTAAACGCTCGCGCTATAATTATACCTTTTCGTGACGAAAATAAGTTCGATAATTGTTAAAAAGTGCGCGCAGCGTCGCGATCTGTACTGACCATAATGAAGTACGCGATCAAGAAGAAGGGAAAGGCATTGTAATTTCCTTCATCGCATTACGCTTTCTGTCAGGTCTGAATCGTACTTATACGACAGAGATGCGATTTGGTTTCACTTTGGTTAGCAATAACACAGTATTACCATTATTCTCTTCCAGTGATAGTGGAATGTTCAGGCGGTACATGGAAGGAGGGCGGTTCGAACTGGGTGTGCGTGTCCTGTTCCAAGGACAACGGGCTCTGGCCAGCTTTGAGGAAGCGAGGCGCCACCGTCGTCTCCACAGAGTTCCTTCTCGGAGGAGTGCTGCGGCAGAAGCTTGATATAGCCAGCAACACGTTCCCCTAGGTTTGTACCACCCACGATATTATCGTAGTTTGGTACTGTATTTTGATTGAAGCAGGGAATTGAAACGTTACTCAAAATAGCTTTACGATAAAGTTACATAATAGGATTATGTCTATACATAACACTTTTATGTAACGTTATCGTATCTTTCCAGTAACCATTTACGAACTAATTTCTTGGCAATATAACGAAAATCTATCGGAACGAAATCTTCAGCTATTAATTTAGTTACGATCCGGGTGGAACGGTAGAAATTATCGTTACTGGAACTATACGTAAAGCTATTTTAACGTTATTTTATGTTTCAAGTCCCTGTTGAAGTTGCATTTTTGATTTTGAAAGATAACGTTGTCTACACAAACGGGCTCTGAAATCTAAATTAAAATGTAAATAACGTGATTTAGATTTAAAAATAAGTTTATATTGTAACGTATCCAAAATCGTGAATAAATAAATGTGTGAAAAGTACAAAATAATTCTATTGTCTGCTTCTCTTAAACTTCCACCAAAGCAAACATCAACTTTATGTTTGTGTAAATAGAGTTGATTTTGTTTTTGCCGCTCGACGCTAAATTTTGACTCTTAGAGCGAAAACGCTTTTTAGCGAGAAGAGATGGTTTTGATATTCATCTCGGTTTTGCAATCGCAGTAAATAAGAATTAAGCTAAGTGGACACTGGTGAAAAGAATTAAACATAATTGGAAAATAACTACTAGAATGGGAGTATACTGCCAAGTTTCACCACTAGAGGCGCTAGCAGCATAAATAGTAAACAAACATTAGTTTTCTCATAGCATGTCAACAGATTTTAATTGACATTTTATGATTTGATTCATATTCATTTATTTATGGTTTGTCACAGGTGAAAAGACATTTCTTACAATTAGCATTGTTTGATCACTGTAACATACCCATCCATGGGGTGTACAATGTTTGTCTTATTAATGGTTATGTTAAAATAATTAATAATAATACAATTACACTCTTAATTTTTGATGGTAGTTACCCATTGCATTGGTTGTTTTAGTCAATTTTACGTTCATTAATACAATACATAATTATTACGGTCATACAATTTTCATTTAATAAGTCAAGAAAAATAAAAATAAGTTTTTGAGTTTACCTTAACATTACTGCAACAGTGCGTTTTAAGATGTTCAAATAAAACATGCCATTCATTGTTTACTAATTGTGCTGATAGCGCCATTTCTGGAACTGTGACTTTACAAAACCAGTGCCAGTCAGTTGCGAGGGGCTATCTACTGATGTTTCCCTAAGTTCATTAAAGTAATGGAATATAATAGCTTTAAAATTCATGCAAATGTATAATTACAATTCAATAATTTTAGGTTTTAACGAATTAAGTTGATCATTGACAAGACATTATTTGCATCCAAGTTTTTAAATTATCTTTTATTGATCTTTGCCATAAAGCAAGTTTTAATGAATATTTTTGTTAATGCTACTTAATACATATTATATTGTAATGAATCCGTATGTGAAATGTGCTGTTGACGTTAAATCACAGATTAATACAGATGGTTCATTCCGCAAGATAATTTAAATAAAAAGCGACTCTTGCTACAACACAATAAAGTGCAATTCAGGTCGCACAACGCTAATTATATTCAAGAAGTTGCCTGTCTTTATTTCGCGTAACTCGTAAATCTTCTGACTACATTACACTTACTGAATTGGCCCGACAAGACGGGACCGCCGCGTACTTGGAGCTTCATATCTCAAATGTGGAGTGAACTATCTGTATTAATCTGTGTCTTTAATTGAAACGTCTATCGTGTCTGTGTGTGTGTGCTGTTGAAGTTACATTAAGTTTTTTCAAGGGAATTAATGAGGATATTTGAAATATTGAATAATTTCGTTACTTGAGAGAGTGTTGATGATAATAATTTGTATGGTGTTAATAATTTTGATAGCTGTAATCATAGTTTACGCATTTGTAATATTATCATTGTATGATTGTTGTTTATTATTGTATAATATAGTCTTACTTTTTTAATTGAGTGTTATTTATTTATGACCTATTTTCACCAATGAAACTGAATGCTATGTAACACTTCTAAAGCCGCGTTTAAGAGCTGTCAGTGTCAGTTTTTATATATTATTTATTTGTAATAAATAATATATTTATTAATAATAAATAATATTTTTATTAATAATAAATAATATGGGTATGTCGGAAGCGTTAGGCATCAACGTTGCTGACATGAAGCAATCGTTGAAGGAGCGCTTCTTTGGTCGCCTGAAAAAAGTATTAATTAGTCTCCTTTCAGGCGGAAACAAGGTGCGCGCCTTCAACGGTTGGGTCATGCCGGTTCTGATGTACTCTTTCGGCATACTCAAATGGACTCAGACCGAACTCGACGCCCTGGATAGGAGGGTTCGTACACTGTTGACCGCAAACCGGATGCATCACCCACGATCATCGGTGATGAGATTGTACATCCCGCGGAAGTGCGGGGGTCGAGGCTTTTTAAATGCGAAGACCCTCCACAATCGCGAGGTGTGCAATCTCAGAGAATATTTTTTTAAAGCCGAAGTGGGTATGCACCGCGATGTGGTGGCAGTGGACAAAGGACTCACCCCGCTCTCCATGGCTAAAGAGAACTGGCGCAAACCTGTGGTGCTTACTACGGAAGACCGCAAGGAGGTATGGCAAAGCAAGGAGCTTCACGGGCGCTTCTATCGGGCTCTTCATGAGCCCGGTGTAGATTTCTTAGCGTCCGTATCCTGGCTACGTTTTGGTGACCTTTTCGGGGAAACTGAAGGTTTCATCTGTGCAATTATGGACGAAGTTATCCTGACGAATAACTACCGGAGACATATTATGAAGGACGGGACGGTTGACGTGTGTCGGGCATGCCACCGTCCGGGTGAGTCCATCAGACATATTATCTCTGGTTGTTCTCGTCTAGCTAACGGCGAGTACTTGCACAGGCATAATCAAGTGGCCAGGATTATTCACCAGCAACTTGCGTTGAAATATAAACTTGTGGACTCTGAGGTACCGTACTACAAGTATGTGCCCGACCCAGTTCTCGAAAATGACCATGTCACGTTGTACTGGGATCGGTCTATCATTACTGACAGGACTATTGTTGCCAATAAACCTGATATCGTAGTGATAGACCGATTAGCGCGCCGCGCAATGATAGTCGTATGTTACCATCCCACATGACGTGAACCTCGTGAAAGCTGAGAAAGAGAAACAAATAAAATATCTCGACTTAGCACACGAGGTTGTCGACATGTGGAATGTGAGTTCGGCTATCATTGTGCCGATTGTCGTAACGGCCAATGGCCTGATAGCCGAAAGCCTCGACCAACATCTCTCGAGGCTCTCGTTAGGCGGTTGGATCAAGGGCCTGATTCAGAAGGCAGTACTCCTTGATACGGCTCGCATTGTGAGGAGGTTCCTGTCTCTGCAGCCCTAACCACCGGTAGCTTGGACCCTGCTCCCGACACCGGCGGCCATCTATTTTTTATATTTTTAAATGTTTTTTTATATTTTTATTTGAATTTATGAAATATTTAAAAATGTAAACAAATAAGAAAATAAATAAATAAACGAATAATAATATAAATAAAAATAAAAAAAATATTACTAGCTGCCCGCCCCGGCTTAGCACCTATCTACCCTGCCTAAGTACCTACCTACCCACCCACCCTACCTACACCTATTTTTTTTTTTTTTTTGTTTGAGAAATCATCAAATGACTTCTCCCGCTCTGGGCGGAGCGGAAGGGCGTGTCAGACTCTTACTGACTAAAACCCACCCGTGTTCCTTCAGTTGCCTGTTGCCAGGGTCCCGGTATCCTACCTTACGTACAAACCTACACCTACTTTACGTACAAACAAAAAAAAAAGATTTATCCAAATCGGTCCAGCCGTTCTCGAGTTTTAGCGAGACAAACGAACAGCAATTCATTTTTATTATATAGTCTTGTGGAATATTGACTCTGAAAGCTCTTGAACGCGGTTTGGTAACAAGTCGGACCCATACTACATAATTATATGGGTACCATTTAAATTTTAATTCTTTTATTAGTGAAGTCTACAATCCTGTTCTTACTTAGTATCGAACTTAGCCTCTTTTTTAGGGTTCCGTACCCAAAAGGTAAAACGTAAAAGGTAAAACCCTATTACTAAGGCTCCGCTGTCCGTCCGTCTGTCACCAGGCTGTATCTCATGAACCATGATAGTTAGACAGTTGAATTTTTCAGTTGATGATGTATTTCTGTTGCCGCTATACAAGTACTAAAAACTAAAAAACAGAATAAAATAAATATTTAAGGGGGCACCTATATAACAAACGTGATTTTTTGCCGTTTTTATAGATAATGGTACGGAACCCATCGTGCGCGAGTCCGACTCGCACTTGGCCGGTTTTACATTTACGTTTTTGGTAGGTTTATTAAATTTAAATAAGTGATCTTACACAAATTTTGTTTGCTTTCATTTTTATACTAACTTTCAATGGCTCTTAGTACAAAAGAATCCAGATGTTTTTCTAGCCAATTTACTGGGAGACTATTGGCACTATGTCAATGAAAATTGGAAAGAAGGTGTATGTGTTTCGCTAAACAATGGTGTAGTAAAATACGGAAAAAACAATAGGGAATATGCATGTGATTCAAATATGGGTCAAATATTTTTTTCTATAAACTATGTTACTTCAGAATTATGCCTCCATCAATATTTTTGAATAAAATTTCTTTTTGAGCGAGAAATTAATTTTTAAAAAGTCCCAAAAAACTGTGGGTAATTCAAATACTTGAAAAGGTTAAGAGCGGATGTGACGTAACAATCCGGAATAACAATCAAAATGTCAATGTCAAGTCAATCAACAAGTGTCAAGTCAATGTCAAACGCTCATAGAAAAAGGCGTTTTTGACGTTGACTTGACAGTTTTTTTTTTTTTTTAATCTTTATTAAGGAGCTTGGTCAACAAGACTAAGTCGCTCCGTAAGGCTTTCTTATAATATAATCCACCATTTTATAAATTTACTTTCTTATAATATAATCTATCATTTTATAAATTTAATACAGTTTATAAATTTAATACAGTTATTTTTATAAATTTAATACAGTTACTGTCTTCTACGAATACCAATACGCACCAGTTTATACAATAGTCTGGCTGTGTCTGACAAGGGGAATGCTAGAATATTATTGCATCTTCCAACCTCTTTAACGTCAATACCAAAGTGTGTTAATAACTCAACTCTGAGATCTTCGTTCCGGGCACACTCCACCATAATATGGAGAACGTCTTCCACTTTACCACACTCTGTGCAATTGGGGGAAGGGACTTTTTTCATTAAATATGCGAACTTATTTAAGGGGATATGCCCAGAACGAAGTCTGAGAGCTGTCACAATTTCTGTTCTGCCTAAAAAACATGAATCAAACCAAGGCGATTTCCATGGTTCTCCTTGAATTGTTTTGTACCACACCCCCTTCTCCACAGACCTCTGATCAAAGTGTTCCTTCCAGTTTAAAAAGCAATGTTCGCGTATCGATCTCATGCAATCTGTATAAAATGGGTGTATGTTTAATGGGATGCCGTCACTTGAAGCCAATCTTGCCAATTGGTCTACCCTTTCGTTTCCCATTAAGCTTACGTGGGAGGGAATCCACTGTATGATGACATTTTTTGAATTGGCCCTCAATCTGATAACGGAGTCAATAATTTTGTAAGCTATCGGTGTTCCTCTGAAGCCAGAGGTACATCGAGCTAAATGTTGGACTGAACTTTTAGAGTCTGTTAAAATGATAAAATTAGTATGATCAATAGATTCTATGTATGCCAATGCTTCACTAATAGCTAAAAGTTCTAAATACATGATCGAAATATTATTAGAAATATTAAATTTCATGAAGGTATCAGATTGAGGGTCAAAGAATGCTACTCCCATGAAATTATTGCCATCTTTAGACCCGTCGGTAAAAATTTTAAAGTACCCTGTATATTGGTTTTCAAGAAAGTTTATGCATTTGTTACGTAAGGTTATAGTATCACACAATCTCTTTGGACAGGTGATGGTGTCTATTCTAGGTTTTAGTATTTCTGTGATATTATAGTAAGACATCCAATAACTCAATGTGTACATGTCTAACAAATCAGTAGACTGAATTACCATGTCTTTAAATGTATTGTGAATTGTTATAAGCGCAGGAATCTTTTTTCGCCTCCAGTATCTTTGATCTACAAGGGAACTTAGTTCGTTCAGTACTAAAATGGTAGGATTATTAGTCAAAGACTTGGATTTTACCCAAAATTTACCAGCTAGATACATTCTACGAATATAAAGTGGTTGCAAACACAGGTCGCTTTCCATAACGTGGATAGGGGTGCTTTTTACATATCCCCCGATAATGCGCATAGCCTGGTTTTGTATTTTGTCCAGCCTATATAATTTAGAATGACAGCTATTATCAAATAAAAAACTACCATAGTCTAAACGACTTCTTATAATTGCAATATATAATCGTCGTAGGTGTTTAGGGTGCACTCCCCAACCCGGACCAGTTAAAACTTTAAAAATATTTAAAAATTTCATCGTTTTTTCTGATGTCTCATTTAAATGCTTGCCCCACCTTAGAGACCGGTCAAGCCAAAGCCCTAAATATTTAACATTTACCACTTCTTGTAACTGCACGCCATTAATCATAATGTTGACTTGGGATTTATGTGGACCTTTCTTGAAAACACAAATGTTACTTTTAGAGGGTGAGACATTTAAGCCCAATTCTTCCAATAACTTAACCATTATGTTTATCGCTGATTGGAGAGCATTACAAGCGGATTCAATATTTTTATCTACAACATAAATAGCAAAATCATCTGCATACTGAGAAACATATGCATTATTTATTGAATTACAAATATTATAAGTCGCAACATTGAACAACAAGGGTGATAAAGGGTCACCTTGAGCCAAACCACGACCGGTACTTCTTGTGACGTCCAAGTTATCCAATTTAATTTTAAGATATCTAAAGCTTAGGAAGTTCCATAAGTAAGAACATATTTTTGAGCCAACTCCCAATGTATCTAAAACTAATAAAAGTTTCCTTAAATCAACATTATTATAGGCATTGTCCACATCAAGGAAGCACGCCACGGTATTAAGGTTCTTTGAAAATCCTGATTGGACTCTGCAAACCAGACGTGTTAAACTATCTAAGCAAGATTTAGATTTTCTAAAGCCGACTGTCTCTTCTGAAAACATACTATTACTCTCAAAGAACCATTCTAACCTTTTATTTAGGATTAAATGTAGAATTTTACAGACACACGAAATTAAAGAAATTGGTCGTAGAGAAGAAACCAAAGTGGGGTCGCGGCCTTGTTTAGGGATAGGGACTACGGTAATATCTCTCCACTGGGTAGGAACAAAGCCAGAGGACAAGAAATAATTATATAAATTAAGTAGAATGAGTTTACCTGACGCAGGGAGGTGTTTGATCATCGAAAACGAAATATCATCATGGCCTGGGGCAGTGTCTTTTGATTTTATACATACCTCAAGTTCATGTATAAGGATAGGTAGTTGTAATTTTAAGTTGTTAGAGGTGAAAACAGGATGAGCTGGAAGCACAAAGTCAGGACAAAGACAGTTAAGTAATCTTTGCGCTTTATCTTCATCCACATGGGTTCTCTGGCATCTGTAACCTTTCAGCCATCTCATCTTTCTCCACATTTCTGCAGAGGAAGAGACCTCACTTAGTCATAGTTCGTGAAAACAGACAAGCGACTTGACAGTTGCTTGTCTGTTTTCACGAACTATGACGTCACCACACCAAGCGCGCCAAATGGAGGGCGTTTAAATAGCCCGGATCGGTTGGATATTTTTAAACATTTTTTTAACTACTTTAAATTGCTTTTTTGCCGTCGATTTTTTTTTTACTATTATTTGACGATGTAAACTATCGAATAAAAATATTAAAAAAATACATGCATATTCCCTATTATGGGTGGCTCTCCCCAAACAAGTAAAAGAGATATGAAAAAAATAATCACAGTTTGTGTGGAGTATCGTTGGATCCCAGAAGTAAAAAGAGTTTAAAGTAACTTTTTTTAGTATATTTTCCTTTATTTCATTTTGAATACATATTATTTACATTTTTAAATGTTTTGTATAAAAACATCCTAATATTATAAATACGAAAGTGAGTTTGTTTGTTACGCTAAAACGGCTGAACGTATTTGGATGAAATTTGGCACATGAATAGACCTGGAAAAGGACATAGACTACTTTCCAATCTGGATCGCAGACGAAGTCGCGGGCAACAACTAGTGTATACATCATCATATAACCTCCTCCTTTTAGAAGTCGGTTAAAAATTGTGAGGACATAAAGTACCTACCTACTGTACCAATAGGCTGAGTCCTGAGTCACGGCGGACAGCGCAGGCGGATTGCGGAGCGGATTTATCAGACTGATGTCTAGTGGGCCGTCCTTAGTGACGGCTCACCGCCGTAGTTTGTTGCTATGACACTACCCGTTTCCATAGCAACGAACCCAAAGACGTCCTGTCAGAATATTAATCAACGATTAATTCACGTTTTTGAGTGCATTTTTCCAATATAAAGTGAAACTTGGTGCTTTCGAATGATACTCATTGTTATAGCGTATGGATAACATATTAATTAATGAGGATTATGAATTGGATTTTTCAATCTCTTACGTAAACGTTCATACAAAGTTATCGCGGCATGTATAATGAGAAACGTGAAATGCGCGCCCCGCTCGCACTCCGGACAAGTTCGAACATCTCGAACATTTGTTTTATCCGCCGTTCATTCCGCCTGCGCTGTCCGCCGTGACTCAGGACTCAGCCATACGGTGCACCAAGCCAAGGTCGGCTACCAACAGGAATAACTATACAAGTATTCAAGGCGATAAAAGCAATATTTTATAAATTAATTATTCCATACAAAATTATAAAACAAGGTCGCTTTTCGTGTATCACTGTGTGACCACTTGGATCTACTAAACAACGCTATGGATTTAGACGCGGTCTTCACCATCATTTAGAGAATTTATTTATTCCGGAAGGTTTATTTATGTATAACACATGCATGTTTCACTAAGTTACAGCTCAAAACGATATCATTTACCGTCTATACATTTTTGGGCTAAATGTGAAACAAAACAAACAAAAAAAAAGTTATATTCCGCAAGAATATCATTTTTGGAGTTCCGTACGTCCGAGTGAAAAAACGGAACCCTTATAGGATCACTCGTGTGTCTATCTGTCCGTCTTTCACAGCCATTTTGCTGCCGAATCTAATGGCTCGATTAAGTTGGGTACAAATATGAATTTCTGTTACTCAAACACGGACTTGGAACGTAAATAAATTAATTTTGAAGGTCACTTTTCGGAGGCAAATAAGAAAATTAAAAGAAAAGCTTTGCAAATTGTACCGCGTCACATATCAAATGGCTTACTGTGAAGATCTCAAGCATATTATTTTAAAATACAAAGTTTTAAGTGTAGTTATTTAAGAAAGTAGATGAAAATTAACCGTTGGGCATTTTAAAAACGCTGTTTTCTCACGATTGATTGTCAGTTCCCTATATGATTTTGGTAGATTATTATACATACAGGGTAAACACCGTTATCCTTGTAACCAGTGGTTTGGTTTCATTTATAGAACGTAAAATCAATGGAAAATTACACTTTTTTTTTCTTTTTTTTTAAACTATATTTTTCCACAAAAGACGCAACTTCGTTGCCCTATGTGCTAGGGCAACGAACTTGCGTCTCAAACGGGCGTGCGGGAAGCGAACTGACCGATCGCGAGCGCGACCACTCCCTCAGTTAGTCAGCTGTTTCGCTAGCGAACACGGTGTCAGGTAGAAACTTTTTAAAATCTTTTAATGAAAATAACGTTTTTTTTTTGTTGTTTTCGGTCATTTATTTTTATATTTAAGTCAACTACCCATGGTTTGAATGACAAGACTGTTTACCCTTACAGCCTGTATATCCGTATAACGATTGAAAAGCAACTTCTGTGATATAAGTAAATGGCTTTTCATTGGAAGAATAATTAGTCTGTCTGGATAAATCTTGTGTTAAACGTAACAGTGTCTCGAAGACGTTCAAATAAGTCGGAGTGCATTTTAAAATATTTACAGCATTCAAATATGTACCTACATACCGCAAGTCACTTCACAAAGAGCACGGACACATTGTTTTTGGGCTGAATTGGGCTATAACTACCCTAATAATAAGAACAGCGAATTCCCCCATAGCACAATTCTGTAACTACATATAGAAACAACGTAACCATGATATGTCAAGATGGCTTTATTGAGAATGGCTAGTATACAAAGTCTCCACAAGGCAAAAACGATTAATCTTATTTGTGATCTATATACAGTGAGGTTTCCATGTGCAGCCACTGTCCACTGACGATATACCAAGAAAAATTGTACTTCGTTAATTCTTTGATCAGAATTAGTGATCCTATGGTCAGAATTTGTTTTTCTATTGTAGTATGTCAGAGATTCCTTCTGGTATTCCCAGATGATGTCATATTTTAATCAGTTAATAAATATTGCCGTCTCGCCGGCTGAGGCCCTAGGCCGTACCGTACGTAACTTTGTACTTCCCGGTTCGGCCACTAATGGGGACCCCAAACACCGTAGGCCCTGGTGCCCCACACCACTTTGCACCTTAGTAGTTACGCCACTGGTTTCTCAGAAAAAAATGAAAACTATCTATATTTATAAAAATGAATCCCTATTTCCCTTGGTCACGCCATCAGGCGTGAACGGCTGAATGGATTTGGATGAAATTAGGCACATAGGTAGACCATGAACTGCAGAAGGACATAGGATACCTTTTATCCCGATATTCCCACGGGATCGAGACTTATGCGAGTGAAACCGCGGGGCGCAGCTAGTATTCAATAAAGTAGATCTTAATTTGTCCAAAACTCTAGTATGTCAGATATTCCTTCTGGTATTCCCAGATGATGTCACATTTAAAAAAGTAAATATTACTGTTTCCTTTGTTTAGGTAAGTTCTTTTTGTCATAATATTATATGAAATTATAAAATAAAATATATTTAAAAAAAATTGTAGGAATGTTCGGCTGTGAGCTAGCACGTGATAATAATAATAGTTCGTCTAAATCTTCACAAAAACAACAAGAAAAAATGATTGATGGTAGTCGGTTCACCACAATTTTAACTATAAAACTATATGTAACTTATGTGATAAATAAACGCATACAGCCAATTATAATAAAGGGAAATCATTGAAAACCTGACCAAGCAAAATCCCAAATTTAGGTACCTACTCATTATACCGAATACACATGTGATATTTTAGATACATATGTATACCTACTTATCTACGTGAGTAGATAAGTAGGTATACATATGTCGCTATGTGAATAGCGGCTGGTAATGATGTCCACATGATAGCACACGTCCCGCGTCTGTCGGTATTGTTATCGTTAGTTTATAATAAAATAATACTTACTTAGGTACCTATCTATTATTCATTAGGTATTGTTTGTATTGAAGCATCCAGTACATCCCGGCGAACTTTATCAGAATTATGAACTTTAATGACAGGTAAATATACCATCTCCATACGGCACTGGGGACAAAATGCGTAAATGCGTCGTCACGTTTAACTCAAACTCAGTTAGCACAGTTCACAATACTGTGGTTGTTGTGGGTGGTAGTATAGGTACCTATGTCATTTCTTTACAACACTATTTTTTGTTTATGCTAAACCCGAAAAGGGGTCATTGTACTCATCATTTTGAATAACTTTTTCTTTGGGACCAACCTTGAAATCGCGAGAAAAATATCAGCTGTTCCATACATTTGTGTTCACTTAAATCGACAAAATGTAGGGAAGAGCTGATTTTTTTTTCGCGATTTCAAGGTTGGTCCCATAGTAAAAGTTGTTCAAAATGATGAGTACAATGACCCCTTTTCGGGTTTAGCATAAACAAATAATAATGTTGTAGTTGTCGAGGGCGCTGATGCCGTAAATGAAGTGTAACGATGTTAAATTACTATTTTATACAAAATGACGGCACTGCTCTTGCGAGGTTCGCCCGTGGCACGCACGAGGCTAATATTAGCAACCAAAACCACTAACAACAATGTGTTTTTCAGGTTTACTTTAATATAAAGTTGTGACTCGCAAACTTACAATAGAACAGGACGCCAAGATTATCCTATAGTGCTTTTGTAAAACTGCTATAATACTCAAAACAAAAAATAAATGGAATCTGGAATCTGGATGATAATGCAAAAAAAAATAGATCTATTTTTGTTGATGACCATAACCATAACACGGAATATGGACACTGAAATCAGACACACAATCAGGGGATTACCCTGCTTATGCGTGTTTGTGACGCATGTGGCGTGGCGTGACGTGTGACGTCGTCATTCTCGCAATAAACGTGATTCAAAGCGAACGTGTGTATCATTTACTATTGGCAAGTGTGGCGAAGTGATAAAAACAATTTTATTTGCATGGTTTATGTTTTGCATGCAAAATATACAGTGAAGAGGAACTGGAATACAGAAAGTCGTTTACAAATCATAAACCGGTGCGTTTACCTATTTCTATTTATGTAAGTGTAATAAATAAGCGCTGGAGTACATGGTGAAATTAAGAATGAAGTGGGATGTGTTGCTAAGGCAGCCCGCAAAATGCAAATTTTCTTACATTTTTTGCTAATTAAATGTTGTTCAAAATCTAATACCTACGCGGCAGTAATGATAGTAAGTAGATAATTATACAGTGAGATATGAGTTAGATTTCAATTACTTACTAATGGTTTTACGTCATTCAAATTTGACCGTGAGTCTTAGCGGCTAGCACTAGAGAACGGTCTCGATTTTTTGGCGGAAGTTTTCTTTCTTTTTGGCGGAAGTTGATTTATGCAAACCTAAAAGACCGCTGCACACAAAACCAGGTATTTCTGACTGGTCAGCTGACTGCTAAAATATTTATTCAACTTTCACACTAGTGCTAATCTGTGCATTTTATCGATAACGTTACTTTATCTTTGAAGTGGAATAATAAGAATAATAACAGAAAGGAAAATATATGGCCGTGCGGTTATTATTATCCATTGCGGGGATGACGTCATGACGGTTCTAAACTAATCAATATTAGGTATGAGCTCTTACTATGAGCTCTTTGTTGCTCGCGATTTAGTCTGCAATCCAGAATGAAAAGTAGGTATGTCTATGTTTATGCTTATGTCTTTCTCCCGGTTAGTCTATCCATCTGCCAAATTTCATTGAACGATCAGCCGTTTTAGCGTGAAAGCGCAACAAACAAATTCACTTTCGATCAATCTGCCTAGCCTTTTCCCAACTATGTTGGGGTCGGCTTCCAGTCTAACCGGATGCAGCTGAATACCAGTATTTTACATGGAGCGACCGCCTATCTGACCTCCACAACCCAGTAACTTGATAATACCATACCCCTTGGTAAGACTGGTTGTCAGACTTTCGGGCTTCTGACGACCCGTAACGACTGTCAAAGATCTACGAATGACAACCGGGACCAATGGCTTAACGTGCTTTCCGAGGCACAGAGGAGTCTCGGTATGGAAAGATGGTCACCCATCCACGGACTAACCACGGGCAAGCGTAGCTTAACCTCATGGATCGACCCGAGCGGCTGTTACTACTAAGCCACGAGCACTAAAATCGTGTTCAGACCGACAGATAGAGCGGGGACACTTTGTTTTATAAATCAAGTGATAGTGATGTAGTGATTAAATAATAAATAATAAATAAATAATAATAAATAATGTTTATTTCCAGTAAAAATGATTACATATGTTACAAGTACAGTAGTATGGTACAACATGAAGTGCATTGGGTATTATCTCCTGGCTCCCAAACTAGGTTAATAGCCTGTGACTTGGGGACCAGTGATTCCATAAAGGTATACATAGATGATCAAAATGTTTTAAAAAAGCTGTTTTCACCAGTAACATAGTGAACATAACAATACAATTATTTTTATGAGTATTCAAACAAGAAAAAGTGAGAATAATTAGTAATAAAAACTAATACGTAATTGAGTGAGAGTGAGTTAATCGTGTTAGGTGTAGAGGTGTGTTGTGTATGAGTAAGTAATGTGAAGGTGCAGAGTGTGTTTGGTGTGATCGTGTCTTGGTGGGTGTAGTAATGGTAGGTGTGTGTTTGTGGGGGATGTGTATGAGTGCCTGTTTACAAAAATACTGGAATAAGAGGAGAACTGACTTATGCATGTGGGAAGAGAAGATTTTCGGTCTCTTCATATGATTTCTCAATAAGCCATTTTTTTACTATGTTTTTGCAATTGTGATAATTTAAACTGTGGATATGGAGAGATTTATTTATTTTATTATATAGAATATAGCTGAGGTAGCTGAATTGGTGCTTTGCGAAGGTGGTTTTATGTCTAACTGGTGGAAGGGCAATGTCTACGCGACGTTTAGTACTTTCTGTGAACGGCAGCCGATGTTTCCTTAATACACACTGCAGCACATATAATCCTCTCACTGTCAAAACCTTGCTTTCCCTAAAAAGTTCCAAAGTGGGGTATCTATAGGGCTTGCAGAACATAACTTTGAGAACTGCTCTTTGAGCTCTCTCTAATTTCAGAAAGTATGTTTTGCAGGCGCCACCCCAAGCCGGCAAACAATATAGGAGAAGAGACTGACAGAGTGAATAATAGACCATCATCAGTGTTTCCGAATCAGCTGAACAACGGAGTTTTTTAAAGATGGAAATGAGTTTACGCGTTCGGATGACGAGATTATCAATATGGCTATACCAGTTCAGGTGTTTATCAATTTGCACGCCCAAGTATTTTACACAAGATGTGGTTGCCAGAGTGGGACAGGCACAGCTGGAGTTTGGAGAACAGCTATGTGCTTTAACAATAGGCGATATGTGTGGCTGAGTCCTGTTACTTAAAGAAAAAGAAATAAGCTTCGTTTTTTCTGCATTCAATGTTAATAAATTATTGCTGAACCAGTTCATGACAATGTCCAACATCATCTGAGCATATTTTTCTGCTTCACTCCAATCATTCCCATGAACAAGTAGGGCTGTGTCATCAGCGTAGGTAAATATGAAGCAGTTAGTTAAGGGAATTGAACAAAGATCGTTGATGTAGATGAGGAACAAGGTAGGACCTAGAATGCTACCCTGTGGCACACCGTATTCTATTCTAGCTTTATTGCTTGTCACCGCATCCAATTGAACATGTTGGAAACGATTCTCCAGGTAACTTGAGAAAATGTCAAGTGCAGGACCACGAATTCCCATGCGTTCGAGTTTCGATAAAAGTATGGGCGCAGAGACAGTGTCAAAAGCTTTCGAGATATCTAGAAATAAACCAATACACCGCTGCTTCTTATCCATGAGCTGAGTCACTTTTTCTGAGAATGCAATAACTGCATCCTCTGTTGCAATTCCAGCTCTGAAGCCATATTGGTTTTCAGAGAGAAGTTTATGAGTATTAATATATTTAAGCAAGCATTAATTTATTGAAATTATTATTCACTATTCTATTCACGCGTAGGGTATCTACGTTTCGGGATTCTCCGAATAAATATAACCACCTACTTATGTGAATCGTATAGTCGGACAGTTCGAAATTAACTCGTGGGGATATCCGTAAGTATTTATAAGCGCTCTAGTAGACATTTAGTTGTATATTGTAGTACCTACCTAATAGTATTTAAAGAAACACTATTAGGTATATTTCTTGCTACTAAATTATGTATATTCGCAAGTTTTCAAACACAACTCAATTAAGTGTATGGGCAATTTTGTATTGAAGCCATCCAGTGCATTCCCGCGAACTTTATTTTATCAGAATTGTGAGTTTGAAATGAGAGGTGGAAATGGTATATTTATTAACCGACTTCTTCGAAAAGGAGGAGGTTCTCAATTCGTCTGTATGTTTTTTTTTTTTTTTTGTATATATGTTACGCGATTACTCCGCCAATTATAAATCGATTTTGATGATTCTTTTTTTGTTTGGTAGGTCATGCTTCAGAGGTGGTCCCATATAAATTTTAATAATTTTGCTTGCGTAGTTTTTGAGTTAGCTTCAATAATTACGTATTTTTCCCACTTTGCTATGTAGACGATATAATTATTTCACTCCGTCACTGTTATTTACATAGCAGATAACGGTTTACGAATTTGTGTGAGGTAGGTACCACAACTAAAAAGTGAAAAATAAAAACATTTTACAAAAAAAAAACAACCGACTTAAACAAACATAAAAAAGTGAAAAATAACTTTTATTGTGGAAGTCGGTGGCAAATAACAAAAATTGAAAAGCAGACACCGACTTCCGAAATTAAAGTTATTTTTCACTTTTTTTGTGTTTGTTTTTTGAAGTCGGTTGATTTTTTTTTTTATAAAAAGTTTTTTTTACATCTCCATACAGCACTGGGGACAAACCAACCCTTCTCCTTTAACGTTCAACTCAAACTCGGTTAGGATATAACCACAGTCCATAGTCTTGTGGTGGTAGTAGGTAGGTACCTATATCATTTCCAATATAACATCGTCACAACATCATAATAGAACGGGGAGCCAAGATAATCTTACAGTGCTTTTGTAAAACTAAGGTGAAGCATAATTAAAACCAAAAATAAATTATATCTAAATTTTCAGATTAAAACAACACAGTCAGATTCCAACCGTATCTGATGGCTCCACAGTGAAAACATAGAAGCAGATAACTTTTCAACACAGAACATACCTATCAGCATCACCCAGCTAAGAAAATAAGCAGCAAGCAATGTTTTAAGCGGAGAATGATCCAAAGCCTTCACAGGGAGCACCTGATAGTTTTGCAGATTGTAAAATTATACCTCCAACGCAATTTATATCTACACTATATGAAAAGACAGTTAATGTCGATGATGACGTTACTGATTGTGAATTCGCTGAAATAAATACAAATAAACCACCTCAAACTTAACTATTTCAGAATGAGATGACAAAACAAGTAATTATGCTTGACGATTACAAAAAAGACAAACAACCGTTTCAAGTCATGCCCGCTGATAACGTTGCTTCCGAATATCTACTGATCCAAAGAAAAGAGGCTGAAAAGATTGTACCAAACAACATTAAACATGCCAAAAACACATTTGAAGAAGTCGTTAGTTTATTTACAATAGCATTACACTCTCCAAAAACGGTCCAAAGTGAAGATAACTCAAATATTATAATACCTAATGCCACACAAGATATGGACAAAGATCAAAGAGAAAAGTCCAACGCCAGTTTAGTAGTGGAATCGAATGTAGATGATAAGGTCGTGCTAAGTTCCGTAGATAGTAACGTTAAAAATGAACAAGACGAGAACGGAAACAAATACCGTAGGATTGACTTGCCTAGCCAGGAAAACATGGACGTTTTAAGTGGAAATAATGTTACATTAACAAATGTCAATGACTCGTCAGATGAAGAATCTACTCCTAAAAAGTGGAAACGATTCACATTCACGGACAGCGATTTACCGGATGATGAAATAAGAGATATAATACAGACGTATTACCCAAAACCTACAGTCGTAGACAGATTCAGTGAATCAGAATTAGAAAATAGTTCGGAAGACGAGACATATGAGTCTTTACGTTGTAGAAATAAAATTGAACCTGTTACAAAAATAGATCTTACACGAATGCTAGGAATTGAAAAGTTACCAGGCAGAATCCTGACGCGTCTGCGGAAACCAACCTTTAAATTGCTAAGTGGTGGAGAAGTTAGTAAAAATAAATCAACCATTTTAAAACCAAGTTACTTGACAGAGCAAGAGGGCCAAATGGACGAAGATATAATCCTTGAGAATATAAAACGGGTAAAATCATTCCAAAAGGCAAAAACTTACAAAGCTTCTAAAAATCATGAAAGCGTAAAAGAAGTGAGAAAAGAAACTACACCTCGAAAGAGAACACGTAAAAGCAACGAACACAAGAGAAAGGTAAAAGTAAAAAATGAAATAAAGGGAAAAGAAACAAAAACATTTGCTAAAAAGAATACTAAAGAAGACGGTCTAGAGCTAAATTCTATATCAGCCGCCAAAACAACTACCAGCAGGACCAGATCTGTGAGAATGGAAAACGACGGTAAAATCATTCATAATAAAACAAAAACATTTTCTAGAAAGAATACTAATACAGACGGTCTAGAGCAAAATTCTTTATCAGCGGCCAAAATAACTACAAGGACCAGATCTATGAGAATGGGAAACGACGGTAAAATCCTTCTTATTAAAACAAAAACATTTACTAAAAATAATACTAAAGAAGACGGTCTAGATCTAAATTCTTTATCAGCGGCCAAAATAACTACAAGGACCAGATCTATGAGAATGGAAAACGACGGTAAAATCATTCATAATAAAACAAAAACATTTGCTAGAAAGAATACTAAAGAAGACGGTCTAGAGCTAAATTCTATATCAGCCGCCAAAACAACTACCAGCAGGACCAGATCTATGGGAATGGAAAACGACGGTAAAAACATTCAAAATAAATGTCAGGAAATGCCAATCTCAGGAACCAAAAATAAAAAACCAGATCATAAACGAAAACCTAAGAAAGCGAGAATAATATTTCCTGAAATTGAAGCCAGACGAAGTAAAACACTGCAGAAGGTCAAACAGAAAAACGACGACACATTGAAAGCTCCGTTATCAATTCTTAAAAAGAGTATACTCAAGCAGAGTACTGTTCATAATGTTTCATCTTCTAGTGAATCGCAAAAGAGTTTGAAGAGGTCGTTGATTGATGACAGTGATGTGCCAAGTCCGAAGCAGACGAGGTCTCACAACAATAATTACAATAGCATATACAATGCGTCGCTGCGGGCGACCCCAGCAAGGCTCGTGAAGACACAATACGTGCATCTCTCTACATTCCCTGGTAAAGAACACAAGCAGGATAAAATAGGTAAGATTTTCGTTTAAGATAATTGATTAGCGTTTTCTGATCACCTCGATTGCCAGAATGGTCTATCATCGCTTTAAGTTTTTAATGTCGCACAAGGTGGTAGTTTCCTACCACTCTTATTAGAAAATCACTGCGTTTTAGTGCCAAAAGGGTGAAAACAAGACCCAATAACTAAGCCTGTCAGTACGAAAGTCTTCCTGTCAATCTGCCGCAGTGCTGCCGTAATAGTTAGCCAGTTGAAATTGACACCAGAATTCGTGTTAGTAAGGGCTAAATATATAGCATGGCAAAATAAAAAGAAGGCAAACTGTTGCGTGATAAAAAATGTTTAATTTCAGATCCGTATGTGCACTTAGTACGGCACGAGCCGGCACAGAACAGCGATCGGAACTTCTTGTGCAAACGAACCAGGAAGTCAGCTAGAACATCGACCAAGCGCCTTTAAATGTAGGTCCTTATAAGTATCGGTGGCCTTCATAAGATATGGTACCTAGGTCTGAGGTCATCATTAAAATTTCAAAATGGCTGGCGCGCCGACCGTCCCGGCCTTTTTGCCAACATAATATACCTACTATTGTATATTCCATTGCGAGTTGCTGCATTGAAATGAAATTGTTTATTCTTTAAATAGGATTTTGTAATCACTTTTACAAGCCATATTAATAACAGAAAATAAACTAGATGGAGTCAACATTTCCTATCTGACTACCCCTCAGAAGAAATGGTGAAACAAACTCAGGTGTTAAAGTATATCTTAAAGTTCAGACATAATCTTGGTCAGATCATGTGAGGACCATGTAGATTAGTGTCTGAAATTTTCTTATGAGGAAAGAACCACACAGATTTGAGTGGACCTGTCCAGTCAGTGCAAGCATTTGTTAGTAGGTAATCGTGTAGCTCAGAACTTAAGGAGCTCAACGACTCGACAAACAATACCAAAGAAAGGACATTGGTTAGACCGCATAGCATAAAGTACTCAAATTGCCAACCCATTATTAAAACTGACTGAGAAATAAAAAGGAATAGAAAATTACCCAAATATTCTTCAAATTTAAGGAAATAATTTTCACCTTGATTCGTATTCAATCTGATTCGATTCAGAGGGCCTAGACAAGTGACAATCGCTTCGAAAGCGTTTCGTATTTCTACAACGACTTTCAACAGGATTGACATAAGCTTTTCGATAGCTTATGTCAGTCCAATACATTTTTACCTTTTCCATCATCGTTATCGCTGATAGAATGTCACTTTGTCTAGGGCCTCTGTTTCACGCTCAGAATAGCGCGCTCTATTGGTCTTTGACAACTCAACTTGAAATTGCTTTATCATTCTATTTCAGTGGTAATGGAATGTTCAGTCGGTACGTGACAGGAAGGCGAATTTCACCAAACTTTTAGACCGAGTATAAGTCTTATCCTGCGAATAAATTTTGAATTTTTGACAGTTTTTCCATACAAAAACTGTCAGACGACAATTTTATTCCACGGATAAAAGATATCCGACTTTCATGAAATCAGCCCTAATAGGCCGACCGACCGCTTAACTGAGTCCGTTCCTGAGGTAGCTGCGCGGTGCGGGAGGGGTGTGATGTCGTGATGCGAGAGCTCAGTGATTCGTCAACTTGTGACAACTGTCATCCCTCCCGCACCGCGCAGCTGCCTCAGAAACGCACTCAGTTAAGCGGTCGGCCTACAATGACCCACCCCTGCTTCGTATTGAGCGCCACCTATCGGGTCGTAAACTATCCCATCTTTCAAGCGGGAATCAACCATCCACATTCACAAAGTTTCATTGCAATCGGTTGGGTGGTTTCGGAGATTAGCGTGTACGAATATGTGATTTTTATATGAGATAATAATTTTGTGATTGTTCTTTAATATTGCATAATATAATTCTACTTTTTATTGGAGGTGTTTTTTTCATTTATATGAGCTGTATTACATACCGGCTGGTATACATTTATGAGGTGCAAAAGCATATTACACAATAAATGAATACCTAGATGACAAATTATAATTATTGACATTTATTTTTTCAATTTTGATATTTAATTTTTCTAACTTTTTGTTAATTTATATGTTATTAAATTTAATTGAATTTTTAATGTTTTTATGAGGTATTATATTGTTATAATAATTTACAGAAATAATGAATGTTTTCTAGATTATTAATTTTGAATTTTTTATGTTAAATTGTTGATTTAAATGTTTTGTTGTATTTATTATTAATTAATTAGAAACTACGATTATTAGAATATTTGTGCGCCGTTGACGGCAAGACCATAGTGTTCACTTTTATTAATATTGACATCTGTATTTACCTATGTTCTACAAATAAAAATATTTGAACTTGAATTTGAGGTGATAAAAAAAAAACAAAATTATCAATGAAATTATATTTACATATTAAAAACAAAATACTGGCAAAAATAGATTCATAGTGTAACAATACTCTTAACATTTGTAGATAGAAGATGTGGAGATAGAACATGTGGAATGTCACCATTACATGTAAGCTAAAACATATCGCTCTTCTTCTAAAAAGCTGTAACACAGAAACAGCAGATATAGTGTTAAGTCAGTTTTTTAGAGGAAGTGTGATATAACCTTGAAAACATTTTCTATGGAGAATTATTAGAAATTAGAAAATGGAATCTAAAAATTAACGTTACGTAACTTTGTAAAGTCACCTTAAGGTCACATAATCACTAAAAAAAAATTAAAGACTAGCTTCCGCCAGCGGCTTCGCCCGCGTATCCCTAACAGTAGAAAAGTCCATTACAAAAACTATAAAAGTTCCTTGTTGACTACTGAACCCTAAAAATGCCAATAAATTTTATTACAACATTGATTTTAGTGAAACAATGCCTTTATTCTGCTCCAAATTAATCTCTGTCTACCTGTAAAAGCTACATGAAAATCTATTCAGTAGTTCCGGAGATGTGCGCATTTTCAATTACTAATTTCCCTTGCCGTGACTGACACTGGCATCGCCACCATCAGGGATTTTTAATTTGGATAAGAACACACAAAAAAAATCGCTCAAATTTGTCGGTCACTGGTTCAAAAGTGAGTTAAATTTTAAAGGTATACTCCAAGAGGGAAATGGAAGAGTTCAAGATACATTTGTACCATGTATATTTTTATGAATGATTGAATTACTATATCTTCGATGTAAAAAAGCATCAAAAGCCGCCCAAAATTTAAATTTTTTTAAACTTCCTTTGCAAAGACAAGGTTTTTAATGATTTGTGTAGACAAATTGAAATATTTATTTAAAACACTCCCAAGAGAAATAATCAAAGTTTCTCAGGTACACTTTTTTTTTAATTTGGCGGCTTTATCTAAACCATAATCACGCGTAAAGTCGAGTAAAACGCTCAAATTCAAGAAAAATTGTAATAGCCCGCCCTCATTAAGAAATCTTTTGATAACATTGCTCAATAAACCGGTCAAGATAATAAGCCATCGTAATATTTCTCCATAGAAAAATGTTTTTGTGAAATGCTCAGGTTGCAAATACAAATAAAATTGCTTTATATTCTACTAAGCTCATAGATAATGTTAACTTTAACTTCAATAAATTACAAGATCAATTTTGAAATTAAACAATTACGGCTGGTTTCACAGATAAATTAATTCTCCAGTTAAATGATTAAAGGAAGGAGTCACAATGGGTGTGGACTCGTGGTCACACCAGGTTGTAACACCAGAATGACAAACAATCATGATTTTCCTGAAGTTCGGACTCGTGGTCACACCGTGTACACACGGCTACACATCAAGCTATACATTTCCAGTATAAGCTGACCTCGCATTGGACGGAAATCCTACACAATGCGAGATCAGCATTAACTGGAAGTGTATAGCTTGATGTGTAGCCGTGTGTACCACTTGTCATTTTCAACTAGTGCATTTTGATAATATAATTTAACAAATTCTGCTCAACAAACGTAAAAAAACGCAACTAGTATTGTTAAATTGTCAAAATTAAAGCGGTGATTCCGTTTATCCAACCCAAAAAAGTATGGATTTTTCCGCGTATCCACGCGGGAACGTTTGTCCGAGAATTCACCCTACACCTAGTTGGATAAACGGAATTTATAGGCTTAGGGTGGATACTTGAAATGCGTTCCGCCAATTCCCTTACGGTTGATTTTTTCGGGGTAGGTAAACGGAATAGGCCTATTAAAGTCATTGTGATGTATTTAGTGTCACGCAATTAGGCTGCTGTTATTTAGAGTTAGTGAAACAGGCCATAAAGATAAACATCTTCATGGCCTGTTTAATCAAACACAATGGCATTTTCATGGCTAAACTAATAAAGCTAAAATATTGCTGTAGTTTACTTTAGTTTGACCTTCAACTTCATCTTTCGGACTGACCGTCACCTTGACAATTCAAAAGTGTAAATGGTTTGAAATAAATGCGAAATTCGAGTTTGAATGTATTTAGTCGAAATATCGAAATGTGAATAGGTTAATTTAATAACTCTTATCACATTCTGCTAGTAAAATACTTCAATGTTTTTAGTTTAATCTAACTGTAGGCTTTCCAGGGGGCCAAAACTGCTAGTTTACAAACGTGTCAGTGGTCTCACAATGATCAGTTTTTGACAGATATGCCATACAAAATCTGTCAAAAACTGATCATTGTGAGACCACTGACACGTTTGTAAATTAGTAGACTTGGCCCCCAGTTGATAATCAGCCGGGCATCGGTCTTTGTTTATTAACGAATTTAAAAATAATCTCAAACAAACTTCTATCATTCAAGTAATAAATAAGAAAACATTTTGAGATAGTCGTCTTAAATATTACTTCAGAATCATAAGCAATTAAATTTTGACTAAAATTTCCTTAAACATAATTATCATGTTCACTAAAATCATTAATAAATAAAATACGAAGCAAACAAGCATTATATCTTAAACATTAATTGATTACAACAATACTAATAATTATAATAACTGATATAAACATTACATTGATTGCAATAATAACATAATATAATATGTAATTGAAAATAACATTGATTTTGTTGAAACATTTCAACTAAATAGCCACATAAAATTAACAAATATTCGTGCTATTTGAATACTAGCTTATGACGAAGAGTGCCTATTATGGCATTAATATAAGGCAGATAAAATTACTGTATGTCTAAAATTATGCATGACTTACGTAGGTATATAATACAAATTGCACTACCTATACATATTTTATGTTACGGAGCACGGAATCGACGCAGTGGCAGCATCTAGAGACGCCAGTACTAATGAAATTCATGGCGTTGTAAGGGCGTGGACACATGTCTACGGTACGGCGCCGGCCACCGTGTCATGGCACGACGCCGCTAGCGGGAGGCGGCGCGGTGCCGTGTACGGTGCACCGCGGTGGCATACGGCGAACCGCTCGGTAGGTTTTTTTTTTTTTATGTTAGCCTATTATCCTGTCCCACTGCTGAGCAAAGGCCTCCCCCAAATCCTTCCAAATATCCTTTTCTAGGGCCACCTCGATCCAACCCTTAGTTGGATTGAGGTGGCTAATGTTGCTATATCCACTCGATTTACATAAAGTTCCTCATTATGGATGGAATTTTTCTTTCAAAAACATTACTCGTGGATAAAGTTTCTTTTTATGAATAATTCTCAAGAAATAAAATTTACAATTATTTCTGACTTGTTTTCGAATAATAAGTCTAAGGGTCAGTTCAGACCGCGCGGTGAAGCGCTGCACGCACTTTTTAACAATTATCGAACTTATTTTCTTCACGAAAAGGTATAATTTCAGTGCGAGCGGTGACACCAGTCAAAGTACTCTCGAGATGCGCGGAGCTGCGCAGCGCGTGTACCTTATTGTGTAGTAAATAAATTGGATATTGTATCGGATCATAAAAAAATGCGCGTCGACTCGCGTGTCGGTGTGAACTGACCCTTAAAAGGTTTCAATCATCCCGTTGTCTTGAGATGGTTTATGAGGTATTTATACCAGGATTTTTTTTCTAATAAAGGCAGGTAACATATTGTGCGATAGGTATTCTCTCGTTTATTCTCTCACGCTTTACAAACACAGTTTTATACTTAAATAAATATACAAACAATTAAATCACATTTTATACCATTATACAGCATGTGTCAGAAAGGTGTGTTCATACAGGGTGTGGTACAGACGAGCCAACTGAACAACTTTCTCGATGGGATTTTTTTCTCAATTACTAATAATTGAGAAAAAAATATCTACAACCCGTGCGCATTAACATGGCACCTGGCTCAATGACGTTTGTAGCTCCCCCCGCGACCCGCCGGCGCCGTGCGGGGCGCGGGGGGAGCTACTGTCCCATGGAATACCTACTCGGCCCAAATGTATGGGATGGCTTATTATTTTTTCGCGTTTCTGTACCCTTAAATATGACCTCATATTTCTGATACACTATACACTTCATCGTGAAGGGATTTCCGGTCACTGCTGTGAACTACCGACCTTTTATTTATCCAAAATATTAATAAACAACGTCCTTAACGTCTAACAAAAACAGTGTAAAATATTTTAAAGGGATTACAAATAAGATCCACACGTCTGTGGTAAAACTTGCACTATAATATAGCTCTTATTGCTACGACATAAAGGCGCTGTCAATGTAAAATTGTTAACGTTGACGAGTGTTTTACGGCACTCCTGAAAACGATCAACTTTTACTAATGGCTGGGTATTGGGTGGCTTGTAAGTTTCGAGAGAAAAAAACTGCTGTTTCCATCAAGCTTAGATGAAAAAAATGGAATCGTGTTATGAAGTATAAATGCCATTTGTCGGTGCATCACATCTGCGCGTAGAAGACCGCGGGGAAGGCACGGGGTTCGGGGCACCGGACCCGGTACGCGAGGGCTTACAACTTAGCTCACAGACGCTCGTAAGTTGCGTATATTTGTAGCCCACACAAAACGACAGATAATAAGCAGTATTGACATTACAGTATCCGGCCTTTCTTTGAATGTTAACTTCTTAGGCTCAATTTACATTGCCGCGGAACGGAATGGTAGCGATTTTTTTTTGTGCAAAGCATATTCAACTTTATGTCAACAGTGTAACATACAAACTAGATACGAGCCAAATAACAGGTCGCGCGTTTTCTGGAGAATTCTCGCGCATTTTCGGTAATTCCCGCAGTTTCAAGCTCGTATCTAGTTTGTACGTTACACAATTTGACATAAAGTTAATTTTGCTATGTACAATAACGTAAAAAATGTAATTGTCAGAGTCTGTCAGTGTCACATTTTTAATTCGGTCTGACATATAAAGATGGCAGAATGAAATGCGTATTCGGTAAAGCAGATTCTATCGTGCAATGAGCTAAAATAGCCCTAAAGCGACGAACATATTTTGGCTGTAACTGTACATAGATGCTATTTCTAGGTTGAATCTTACTGTACTGGAGGTAGAATGTATCCTAGATTATCACATTGAGTAAGTACCCTTTATATTAGAAAAACTGTTAACTTTCTACAAAGGCGATATTTCACAGATAACGCATTTTAAACTGTATCTCTCTGAAGTTAGAGGCCGTTGGTTTAGTGGCCACAAGCACGACTGCTGATGGTCATGGGCAGAGGCGGCTCCTGATATTTATTTGTGGGGGTTCACTAAAAAAGAAACGTAGAACTAGAGCTTACCATTTATTTTATTTGTAAAGAAAATCCATTCGGCGATCTTTTTGGCGAGCGAAGACATCTATCACTTTCTTGTGAAAATCAGTTATGGAATTAATTAAGCGTTTTTCAATGCTTATCATACAACAAGATACACTGTATTGTTCCATTTTTAACACAAATGTCGCGCACAAACTATTTTTAATAATTATTTAGAATAAACACTGCGAATCTACTGACAGCCGAGTTGAGCCGACCGTTTGTTTACATAAGATCGGCAACAGCGCAAAGGCATAGATCGCATTCCCGCGCGCGGCCACCTTGCGCCGTTTGGCAACGTCGCGCGTGAGCGGCGCTCCAAATTAAGCTAATTTCTCATACAAAATCTTTTGTTTCACGCGTCGGACTGTGTCGATATTTCTCTTTCGCACTCATTGAATACAGTGCTAGAAATCGTACTGAACTTTGTTTCATAGGAGCGCAATCGCTGGCGCTCCACACGTTACAACTTGACGCCCAATGTACGCGTAGGAAATGGTTTTCTAGTAAACTGCTATTGTATACATGGGCATAGTAGAAAGAATGTATGTATAGGATTATAATAAAGAAATATAGATTATGCTATTTTCGTGGGAGTGCACTGCACCAGCGCTCTTTATGACGAGCCGCCTCTGGTCATGGGTCTGAACTCCGCCAAAGGTGATTGATTGATTTTTAGCAGCAGCGCGGAATCTGGATTTGTGACCGGTTGATAGCAAAAGGGTTAACCCATAACTAAAGAAATGTGGGAATACACTACCCCTTCGAGAAATACAGGCGCGATATATTAATAATTTTTAACGCATAGTATGAAATGCGCGGACAATATTAAGATACTTCCGAGGGACACAGTTTATATATTCATAATTTTGTACCGTGTAACTAATTAAAAATATATTAATCGTAATGTTGTTTAGTTGAAGATTGCCAGCGTATATGGCAGCCAAGTCCCCACGAACGAAGACGTACACGCACCTCAAAAAATGTCCGTTTTCATCGTGTTCACAACGTACCTGAAAGAATTTAAATAAAACTGTATTATTTTATCTTCTTAGCGTGTTGAAGGCAATCTAAATAGACTCGGCCCAGAATTTGTCCACGCGTTTGGCATTACTAACGTCCATCAGTTCCTGTAATATGCAGACTATAGGTGACGCAGGAGTCCGCAGGACACGATATGAGTGTCCCATTGTTTGTGGAACAGCACCACATTAATACTACAAGACGGAGTTGTCTATGAAACTTCACCTGAACAAGTTTTCCTTGTTTCGGCCAACCTATACCCCATCTGAAATAAGATTAGACATTGAAACAAACCTTTATACAGTCCGTTCAACCGATTTTGACTTCTATACCGTAGGCATAAGGATGGCATTAAAAGCAAAAAAGGTTACACAATACCAACTGTCTACTGCAGCTGCCATTTGTCATGCGACTAACGCAATAGAAGTCAAAATCGGTTGAACGGACTGTAAAAAAGGTTTATTTAAACGTCTAATCTTATTTCAAATGGAGTATAGTCTGTTTAAAGACTTCCAGGTTACTCAAGGCAACTCATGTCCGGGTGGGAGATCTTCAGCCGGTGGAACGCATGGTTAAAGCTTCCTAACCCATACCATTATTTCATTAATTGCTTCGTTGAGCTAGTGGTCGCAAGCGCGACTGCCAATCGTTAGGGTTTCGATTCCCAGGTCGGGCCAAAGGTTATTAGGGTTTTTCCGTAGTAGTCCGGAGTCTGGACTTTTCCCCGGTGAATGGAAGAAGGGAGTTACATATTAGACTTAAACATAACTGTCGAAATGTGGCTATGAAAATGTTACCGCCTGCGCCATCTACATTTTTACACGTCATATACAACGTGCCACTACAATGGCGACATTAATTTAACACACGGGTAGGGCTAATGGTCAGTAATCATAAAAATTACAATAAATTCGTAAATTGAAAAAAAAAAATTTTCAAACAAACTAAATAATAAAAACATAACCAAAATTGAGATCACTCTTTGTAAAAGATTCATTCATGTAGGTACCTACCAGCTGGCTTACGTTCCATCGGTCAAGATCCTTTGTCGGCATAATTTCTAGGAAATTGCGCGGCTTTCCTTTTATTCGCCTACATATGATCCGTGACCCTGGCAAATGAACTCTTCGCTACAGGTCTTTAAGTACAGGTTGCTCCAGGATGGTAATTTAGAAAATTGTAAATAAATCAATAAATAATAACATTTAATGAAATTAAAATATTTTCCTAAAACGAATACGCGAAATCGGATACGTGTGTTAAATTAATGTCGTCATGGTAGCGGCACGTTGCATAAAATAAATAAAAATAAGCTAGTCAACAATTCCTATCTGACTACCCCTGAGAAGATATGGCGAAACAAACTCAGGGTCAAAGTCTCTTTTAAAGTCCAGACATAATTTTGCCTTCCTCTTTGAGGAGTAGAATTGGGATGTTAATGTAATTATTTTGTTTTTTAACATACACTGCTATTAATATGGCGTAATCATAAGCTTTTACCTCTGATGTTAAGATAGCACATATTGTGAAAACTAGTGTGTAACACTTGAGAAATACAAAGGCTAACACTGAATGGTACTTAACGGCAACTGATATCTTAATAATTAATATGGAATTTATGTACAAATTATTTTACTTGGCGAGGTCGCTTCAACTTACAGACGTTCTTGAAAGTATTTCTACCGTTACAATACATCATATAACCCTACAAGAATCTTTTGGTGCGTGGCATCAATTTGAACTAACGCCGCCATCTTGTTTTGACAAAACAATTTCACAAATGTTTACCAATAATGCCCTCTTGTCAATTTCATTCAGTCGCCAATAGATCCTAGTAGCACTCTCACTTGACAGAAACAGCATGAGACTTTTGATTACGTCATGTTCATATCAGTGAAAGTTACAAAAAGAAAAAAAAACAACATCACATCTCTATTCCGCCAAGAAGTAGGCAGAAATATCTAGTACCCACATTTCGACAGTTATGTTTAAGTCAGTTATGTAATTCACTTTTTCCTCTACTTACACATCAATATTTAAATGTTTTGGAATCAGTTATGAAAAAAATAAAGGATAAAAACCTTGGAGGTGTACGAAATAACCAGAGAAGTTTAAACTATAAACTTCTCTCCTAAAAATACAGCAAAAAAAGGCCTGAATCAATCTGCCTAGCCTTTTCCCAACTATGTTGGGGTCGGCTTCCAGTCTAACCGGATGCAGCTGAATACCAGTATTTTACATGGAGCGACTGCCTATCTGACCTCCACAACCCAGTAACTGGGTAATACGATATCCCTTGGTTAGACTGGTTGTCAGACTTTCGTGCTGACGACTCGTAACGACTGTCAAAGATCCACAAATGACAGCCGGGACCAACTGCTTAGGGTGCGTTTTCACTGAAGCGGAGTCGAGCGAAGCTGAGCCGAGACGTGCAGGAATCTTCCAATCACAAACGAGACGGGAGACGCGATATGGATTTCAACCATTGTGATTGGTCGATTCCTGCAGGTCTCCGCTCAGCTCCGCTCGTCTCCGCTTCAGTGGAAACGCACCCTTAACGTGCTTTCCGAGGCACGGAGGAGTCTCGATATGGGAAAATGGTCACCGATCCACGGACCAACATAGCAAGCGTAGCTTAACCTGATGGATCGACCCGAGCGGCTGTTATTACTTAGCCACGAGGTACTCTAAAAAAAAAAAAAAGGCCTGAATATTTTTTTAATTTTTATTTATGCACCTAAATATTTTGTTATAGGTCATCCTACCGTAGACTGGCAAAACATACATATGATCTGCCTATCCTTTTCCCAACTATATTGGGGTCTGTTTCCAGTCTAACCGGATGTAGCTGAATACCAGTATTTTACATAGAGCGACATCGGACCACCACAACCCAGTCACCGGGTAAATACCTCTTGATAAGACTGGTTGTCAGACTTTCAGGCTTCTACCTGTTAACGGTGACAGATTCAAGAAAATACCTAATGCTAGTACGGCTTCGTGAATGCATCAAGCATTAAACACATAAAGCCGATATCAGACACTTCACTCGAGTGTTCATTCTAGTTTCATTCCATGTTCACACTACACCGACAAAATTATATAGGAATGAACGTTCATCCACTCCTTTTATTTCATTTTTCGATCATTAAGTAGGCGAGTGAAAGATGCCGAATGCCTACCGAATAAAATTATATAGGAATGAACGTTCATCTAATCCTTTTATTTCATTTTTAGATCATTCAATTGACGAGTGAAAGATGCCGAGTGCCGAAATCCAACATCATTGTATCGGTTCACTAATGTATTAATTTTTCACTTTTTATTCATTTGTCATTCAGAGGACCAATTCTCTTACTTAAAAAACGTTCACATTCAAGTCGCAATCTGTCAAACTTGTCAAAAATGTTGGCAAATTGATGTTTTTTTGACAGATTGCGAAAGAGATGCGAATGCGAACGTTCTTAAAAATAAGGGAATGACCCTGCTGATGTTTCACTTCGAGTGAAAGATGTCGAATTAAAGGCAGAAATGAACAAAAAGTGCGTCGTGTAACGGCTTTAGTAAACTGCTGCTTACCTATTAGTTTACGCCTCAGGGTTCCTCTTCATCAGATTAAGGTCGGCTTCCACCATTTCTTTGACCAGCTGATCGAAGGACACGCGCGGCACCCAGCCCAGCTTCTCTTTGGCTTTCGACGGGTCCCCTAACAGGAGGTCCTGAAAAAAACGAACCAATTTTAAATAAGTATTGTTTTCATATCTAAAGTAGAATGCTACAAGAATCTTTTGGCACCGGAATGACAATGATGGAGGGCGTTGTTGGTAATCATTTGTAAAATTGTCGCAGAAATTGTATTGATAACACAAGATGACGGCGTTAGTTCCGATTTTGGAAACGCGCCAAAATAACCTTGTAGGTCGTACAATCCTTGTGCCCGTTGAGATTTCCCAACGGCAAAAATGCAGAACTTCCCCAGATATCGTCCCCAATTTTAAGCCATTTAGGAGACGAATTTTCAAAAATTCTTTTTTAGTGTACACCTTCGTTATATAGTACAGGGTGGCCTGTATAACGAAGGTGTACACTAAAAATTTTTGGGGAATTTTTCAGGGACATCGACGCACCACCAGTTACCATGGATTAAGTACATGATTCTGGACCCCCGCGTTGAAATTTTTCGTCAGTTACGAAATTAACTTTGGTTGACTGTACTATCGGCACTCCACTGCCTGGCTTGCAGTACTTGTAAAAACATTTCAAGCATGATAAAACTGAATATAGGTCATTCTGCACTTCAAATACATAAGGGGTGACGTGACAAATTCAAGTGTAATTCAAACATTGAAGATGTATTGTGCATACATATTACCATGTATTTATTTAGTTGTTATTTTATTATCCGATATCGAAACTGGTATATTAACTTGCTACGGTAAAACTAATATTGAAGGTCTTCTGTAATTAATTTGTTTAAACAGCTTTTTTCTTCTGGAAGCAACAGCATTCTGAAGGTATTTGCGGAGACCCTTCTGGTGCCGTATTATCAAGTATTAATACCACCATTTTTCCAGTGTGAGAGAGAGACGGAGCTATGCAAGGCCGATAGCACCATCCCGTTTTCGCAGTGGAATAATGATGGCATTGATACTTCATAATACCTACCCTGGCCAATAAAGAATAGGTTTATCAAGCTACATGTCAGACATGACAGGGCTTGATAATTTTTCTTGTGATTGTGATGTTTTTGTAATGATTTTATTATTATACGTCTTCTTCTTTTCGTGTGGTTAGTGATTAACCTGGCGGCCTACCACGACCGCTTACAGCAGTATTATTTTAATCTTACTTCGTGGGGGAAAGAGATGGAGCTATACGTCCTGTAGAGCTTCATCTCTTTCCTACACCGAAGTAATATTAAAATAATACTGCTGTAAGCGGTGGTAGTAGGCTCCCTGTTATCAGAGTTTAAAACTCGCCCATGGGTCTCTTACTTGGCTTCACATGCCGTCGAGAAATACCTCTCAGGCATGCCGGTTTCTTCACGATCTTATCCTTCAATTGTTCTACTGACATAGTTTTTAACTAATATTAACACGCTACGGGCCTTCGAAGCTTGAAAATAAAACCTTTTTTTTTAATGAGCAAACGTATCGTGGACCAGCCAGTCGCTTTTCGGAAGTTCGATGTAGTAACTGATAGACGAGACGTCATTTTGATATCGCGTTAAACGCAGAGAGTTGCCAAAACGCGATAGCATCGATGAAGTCGCGGCTTTCAACTGTAATTCACTACTAAGAACAGTTTTTACTAAACTTTTTCCTACATTTTTACATGGGAACAAAATGTGACTCAAAAATGTACAGTCACGGACTTTAATTGATGAGCCACCTTCAAACTTTTGAATTTTGCAGTTTCATACATTCACGAGATTACACGATTAAACACGAACTCAAATCGCACGCTCGTAAACAAGATGACAAATAAATTACTTTTAATCGGAAATATCCATAGAGGTTGACTTTATTAGTTAACCTCTATGGATATTTCCGATTGAAAGTAATTTATTTGTCATTTTGTTTACTTTCATACATTCACGAGATTACACGATTAAACACGAACTCAAATCGCAAGCTCGTAAACAAGATGACAAATAAATTACTTTTAATCGGAAATATCCATAGAGGTTGACGAATAAGTTCTCAATGATAAAAATAAATACAATGTTGCATTAAGTTTATCCAATCTATTTGATACCGACCTCCTTTGAATCATAGCTCATTAACTCGATAATTATGAAAACATAACTGAAGACAGTGACAGTTGAAATATCAAGATGACAAATAAATTACTTTTAATCGGAAATATCCATAGAGGTTGACTAATAAGTTCTCAATGATAAAAATAAATACAATGTTGCATTAAGTTTATCCAATCTATTTGATACCGACCTCCTTTGAATCATAGCTCATTAACTCGATAATTATGAAAACATAACTGAAGACAGTGACAGTTGAAATATCAAGATGACAAATAAATTACTTTTAATCGGAAATAGTCTTATCCATAGAGGTTGACTAATAAGTTCATAATGATAAAAATAAATACAATGTTGCATTAAGTTTATCCAATCTATTTGATACTGACCTCCTTTGAATCATAGCCCATTAATTAACTCAATAATTCTGAAAACTTAACTGAAGACAGTGACAGTTGAAATATCGATGTCAGAGAATTTCTCCGTACGCTAACGTTACTATGCAGCAGTAACCTAGCAACAATTGTTTATCTTTGCTAGGTTACTGTTGCTAGACCTGCAATTGGTTGACTTTGAGTAGTCATTGCTGTCAAGTTTGTAGTTCTGCTCTCAGGTTAGCCAACCGGTAAAGATATGAAATATAATTTACTTCTTCTAATACGAAGACATATGACTTTGCGTGTCGGGAACCGAATAAACCCGATTTGCATGACACGGCTAAAATGCGAACAGTACCAGGTGGCTCATCAATTAAAGTCCGTGACTGTACCACCAAAAGGAGTATGTAAGTATTGTAAAGTAGCAGGCCTGAGTTTATGCATTTGAATATGTATTCCATATTCAAATCCTTGTTTCCAATTGATGTTACTTCCACATAAACAAAAATGAACTTTATTCTATTGTAAATTAAGTTGATTTAAGAATGACTAGTACTATTGAAAAGGTAAGAAAAGAACTAGCGCAAATAGAACTTTATGTCTCGGTGTTAAAGTTATTTTTCCAAAAACACATTACTGTGTAAAATTGCGAACGCAGGATAAATGTGACTCACCACTTCAGTAGGCCTGAAATACTTAGGATTAATCTTGACCAGTAGTTGGTCTGTTTCAGAATCGTGTCCCGTCTCGCTCTCTCCCGCGCCCCGCCACGCCACCTTGCGGCCGACGCACGAAAACGCTAGTTCTACGAATTCTCGCACGCTGTGTGCTTCGCCTGTGGCTACTACGAAGTCTTCTGGTTCCTCTTGTTGAAGCATCAACCACATTGCCTGCGATAAATGAGTTGATTTATTTATCTAGTTACAAATAAATAGAACATAAGGTGCATGAAGATACACAAAATGGCAAAGACAGTTTGAGCCAGTATACGAAGTGCATCAAATTTTCTTTGCCTAATGTCAAAAGTAGGGATTGTGAGATTGTATTGAATCAAGAGAAACTAGATTTCGTCGATAAAACTGTTTTCCTGGGGATCACGCTCGACTCAAGGCTACAATGGGGTCCTCATTTAACATCTCTTGCAGGACGGCTAAGTTCAGCAGCATATGCTGTCAGAAAAATCCGTCAATTTACTGATGCAGATACCGCGAGGCTAGTCTATTTTAGTTACTTTCATAGCATCATGTCTTACGGTATTTTACTATGGGGACGGGCTGCAGACATCGAGTCTATCTTTATTCTGCAGAAAAGAGCGATCAGAGCCATTTATAATCTTCGCAGGCGCGATTCTTTAAGGGAACTGTTTAAGGATATAAACATCATGACGGTACCTTGTCAATATATCTATGAAAATATCATGCACGTAAGAAAAAATTTACATCTTTTTAGTAAAAGAGGTGATAGACATAATTACAGTACTAGAAATAGGGACCTATTAGTTCAACCAGGTTTCAGACTGGCTAAAGTAGACTCATCTTTCATGGGATACTGTTTAAAATGTTACAATAAAATTCCTCCCCACATACTTCAACTGAATGAGACGAAATTCAAAACTTGTATAAAACGCACACTATGCAGGCAGGCATATTATAAGTTGGAGGATTACATCTCTGATAAAAATGCTTGGCTTAATGCTGGTCCTGCTCCACAATCATAACTAACTAATTAACATTCGAACATACAGTTGGAGCTGCTGAAGATTTTAAGATCATCATCATCTTTGCATTGTATAAACTCAATCTCCTTTGTATTATATAATTGCATAGCACAGGTGTGAGTACTATGTAGGTACTATTGAGCTACCATTTACCGGGTAATCTGTCTTTCATTGACTTGAATGTGCCCTGGCGGCTGGGAATGTCATGCTCACTTAAATGTCTCGCTGATGGTGGCGCGTGTGTTGGATCATTTAGCTCCCTTCAAAATGGTTGAGCTGAATGGTGCTGATCCATGCGTCATGTTCGTGAACGGGCGCCGTCAGTTGTGACTGGTCATCTCTTAGTTGCCATGGCTTATTTTAGTTTTTGAATTGTTTGTATGTCATAATTGCGGACGCTTTTAACGCGCTTTTTACATTGTTCTCACATTTATAATTTCAACATGAATGATGTAACCCTTATATTGTAACAATATTTTGATTTAAAAGAGTGTCCGTGGAGTTTCTTGCCCGTTCTTCTCCATAGGTACCTACTACGCTTTGGAATGGGCAACTAGCTTCATATTTCTGACTGACCGACTCCTTGACAATTCAAAAGTGCCTGTAAATGGTTTAATTGAAATAAATGCTTTGAGTTTGAGTTTACAAAAATGGGGTACACTACCGACAGGACGAAACTTTAAAAGCCTTTCAAAGTTGAATTAGTACTTATAGTTTCGAAGGACCCTAATGTTTTAAAGTCAAAGTAACTGACTAACTTATAATTGAATTAGATATAATGATTTAGCGTCCTTGTCGGCAACAAACAATTATTAATTTCTAGCTTTCGCCCGCGGCTTCTCCCGTGTGAAGTTGGTAAATAGTATCCTGACTCAACTGAGGTTGAGGAGGGCACATGGTCTATCCATGTGCCAAACTAAATATAAATCTGTTCAGCCGTTTAAGCGTGAAAGCGTTACAAACAAACAAATTCACTTTCGCATTTATAACATTAGTTAGGTTTATTATTTACTCGTTCAAGTCGCGATACTTATTATATTTTCTAGGGTTTTGATACTTTTAATTAGTAATGCCCTAAGCATTACCGAGTAATTACAGATGGATATGGGCGTATAATACACCCATTTTCTCTTCTAGACCAAGATCGCTAAGGAAAAATCTTAAACATATCAATCAACTCAGCCTATCGCAGTCCACTGCTGGACATAGGCCTCTCCCTGGATGCGCCACAGAACCCTGTCCTGTGTTCTAAATCAAAATCAAAAGTCATTTATTCAAACTAGGCTGAGAATCAGCACTTTTCGAACGTCAAAATTACATAAGACAGTCCCCCCAAAACGCCCACCCTTCACCACTTCCTAGTGCTTTAGCTGGGAAGAAGAAGTCTAAAGATATAAGCATAATCAGCCTATAATGTTCCCACTATTGAGACACAGGCCTCCTCTCTTCGAGAGAGAGTGGGCTGTAATCTACCACGCGGGCCCAGTGCGTGTTGGTAGATTTCACATGTCTTCCAATTTTTGGATCTAGGACATGCCGGTTTCCCCACGATGTTTCCCTTGACCGTTTTCTGAAAAAAATCGAAATATATACCTCAATATAATCCTTAGCGTGTCCCCAATCTCTTTTACTATCCAGGTTACCCAGTTCGAGGTACTCCATCAACCCGAGGCATATCTTGGCGACTCCGCGCGTAATCTTCCGTGTGACGAAGTTCTCCCCGCGCCGAGGACTCTCGTGGTTGAATAGGAGCCCGTTGCATGCGAACATACCGTATGCTTCTCTGTAGTTCACCACGATCCAGTAGCCGTAGAGCTTTGCACAAGCTACAAGACAGAAGGTTTTTTTTTGTTTTAGTGTGGAAAAAAGGCAGCTACCAATAGCCTCCTTTCCACGACCATTTGGTAGGCGCAGCCTTTGGACATCTGGCATACCAGAGGCATAGGCGTTTTACATATTGGGCATAACAAGTGAAAATCTTTTGGCTCGTAGATGAGAATCGCATTCACACACGTTTACTCATCGTAAATACTATAAATCGCCAGTCGATCGTTGTCGGCTGTTAATCAGAAATTAGTGAGGACTTGCAAATTCTCGTATCAGCTCTCATAGATTGCCTTTTGTCAATAGGTTCTTCTCCAACATAAAGCCGTGTCCAGACGTGTGTAATGTAATGTATTGTGCAATGTAATGCGAATAGTGTGGGCGGCATACAAACTCAACGCGAATCCTGTATGTGTTCGACTGCGAGAGCTTTTGTTCGCCCTAAAACTGACAGCCGATGGATCAGAGCGAGCGTTACATTTAATGCTCGTAGTTCCGTCCACAGGCAGAATTTGCGTTACATTACATACTACATTACACGCATCTGTACACCATTTAACTGGCAAAATGTAGGTAAAGTAGCTACACCTTTACGAATCTGCCTTCCCTTTCAGAGAAATATACAGGTATGATGTTATGTTAAATTACTTCTTACATATAACCAGCCTTTTTTTCCCACTGCACAGTGTAGGCCAAAGGCCCTCTTCTCATACAGAAAAGGCATGAGCATTGTTAGTTACATAACATAAAAGATGTAAGTACCTACTAGTATCACCGAACCTAATATTCCGCCATGAACATAATAGAACAGTTTTTAGGAACATTCGCATTTGCATCTCTTTCGCAATATGTCAAAAATACAATCAATTTACGAACATTTTTAACAAGTTTGACACATTGCGACTTGAATGTGAACGTTTGTTACGAGAATTTACCCTGTAGATACTAATCGGTAAAGCATAATAATATTAAGTGGAAAGATAATAAATGACACTCTTTGTACATTATTAGAAACATCTAAATGTAAACAACATCGATAACTTATATTATTTTTAATTGCTTTCATGAGTACCGCTATCGTCCAATCTCGTGTCTTTTTAATTAAATCTGAGATTTGTTTTAGTGTATTAGTAAGTAAGATATCATAAGTAACAGGGCCGCAGCTACCGTACAACTCGATTCCTATCGGCTTCCCTTCTGGAATTCGAAACAAAACCACTCTATCGTCATTGAAAAATGACACAGTCAGTAGTGTTTAAAATGCCTTTTAAGTAATCACACTATAGGTATTTAATACACCATATAATTAAAACTATACAAAACGCCTACATTCAATGTTTTGTCTTTGTTGTCTCCCAACAGCAAAAAAAAATTCTCTAAAATAACTCGGCGGCGCGTCTGGCTTATCGCTCCTTCAAAAATCAAGGCGTCATGACGTCACTTCGGTCACGTGACACCCCGGTTTTATACGCTTCGAGCAAGCCGGTCAAATACGAGTTATTGTACCTAAAGCGATCGCGTGAACGAGATGCCGCGATATCGGTTCGGTAGTTTTCGTTGAATTTCGTAATGCGTTCGGCTCGGAGTTCGGACAGGACGCTATTGTGTGGTTGCTGTTTGACGTAATCGCATTATAATTTGTTTACACTTGCAGTTAATTTGCATTTTGTTCGTATTATTTATTGAATACATTAGTTTATCAGTTCGAGAATCGTAGTAGTAGTATTAGTTTGTTGGTATAAAACAGTGATTAAAGTGTTTTGACTTTAGTGAAAGTGTACGTTGTAATTATGTATTTGGGGTAAGTAGGTAGATAGTTAATAAGTTGAAATTTCTTAATAGATTTGAAAAGTTATTAGTACTATCAGTAGGATTAGGATGGCGGCAATAATTCGTCAAGGACTTTCTAATTAACTACAATGTCTTTTGGCCCGCGTGCGGCCCGTCTGGTAGCTTTCTTTGTGAGGAAACATGCTTTCCAAGGTTAAGTTTTGAAATTAAGAAACCAATTACGTTAGGCCGTGCTCGCTCAGATATAAGTATAAATTACAAACGACGTGATAGTTTTTTCAAACATTCTAATGTTTCCCTTTACGATAAATATGAATAGCTGACTGGCAGTTGTAAATAAAATAAAATGTATTGTTTCCCTTGTTTACTTTTCTCAGATTCTAGTAGTTTATGTAATAAAGGGGTTTTTACATTCATAATCTGACGATTTTTCGCTAATTCGTTTGAAGCTCTACACCCGCGCGGCCAATTCCCTCTAGTGGCCGTGAGCGAAAACTCTGAATTGTAAAATGCCACTCCCTAAAAATTTCTCGTTAAACGCGCCCTCTGTTTAATTATTTGTGAATTTTTTGAATGGAGATATCTCGTTCTTGTACTGACAAAATGCATTGCTTTTCTGATATTTTCGTTAGATGGCGTTGCGCTATTAGGAGCGTAATCACTTGTTGAACTGTGTGAGTGTGCGTGGTTTGTGAAAGCGGGCTTTTTGAATGTGAGTTTATAAATAAGTTTGAGAAAAGTAAATCAAAATAGGAATTTAATGAAACGGTTTATTGATACCGTTCTTTTGTTAGGTAAACAAACAAGAAGTAGGTTTTCGCGGCCACAAGGAAGGACATCATAACAAGTATTATTAACCGACTTCTTCAAAAAGGAGGAGGTTCTCAATTCGTCAGAATGTTTTTTTTTTTTTTTTTTTTTTTTTTTTTTTTTTTTTTTTTTTCTATTTTTTTTGCTCCGGGTTCCCACCCCCGAAAACTCACCCTTCGCCACTGATAAGTAAGTACTCATTACACGGAAATCCATTAAAATTTACATCATATCCATACTTTGTTAACATATTTGATAGATTAGGATAAGATGACGATAAATCTAACACTTACCATAAGGCGACCTGGGGTAAAATGGCGTCTTTTCAGTCTGGGGCACTTCCACAACTTTTCCATACAATTCTGAGGTAGACGCCTGGTATATCTTGGCTTCCTTCTCCAAGCCTGCTGCTCTCACTGCTTCCAGAAGCCTCAGGGTTCCGAGGGCATCCACTTGAGCCGTGTACTCACTGAGCTCGAACGAAACTTTGACGTGCGACTGGGCTCCTAAATTGTAGATCTCTTTTGGACGAATCTGTAACAGAGTTTGGAAAAGTAGGGTTGATTTATATAGTACGGTATGAATGAGTATGAGTTATGGAACAGAATTTACACATCGTTTGATAGTATACTTTCTACAATAAAATAAATTATCAAGTAAATAAACTAGCTCTCACAAGTGGCGATTGTAATGTCTGGAGCACCAAAGACATAAAGAGGGCCTATACAAGTGACAATCGCTTCAAAAGCGTTTCGTATTTCTGCAACGACTTTCAACAGGATTGACATAAGCTTTTCGAGAGCTTATGTCAAAGAAAAGTAAAAGAGGTGATAGACATAATTATAGTACTAGAAATAGGGACCTATTAGTTCAACCAGGTTTCGGACTGGCTAAATTAGACTCATCTTTCATGTGGTACTGTTTAAAATGTTACAATAAAATTCCTCCCCACATACTTCAACTGAACGAGACAAAATTCAAAACTTGTATAAAACCACATACTTCAACTGAACGAGACAAAATTCAAAACTTGTATAAAACGCACACTATGCAGGCAGGCATATTATAAGTTGAAGGATTACATTTCTGATAAAAATGCTTGGCATAATGCTGGTCCTGCTCCACAACCACAACTAACTAATTAACATTCGAAAATGCTGTTGGAGCTGCTGAAGATTGTAAGACCATCTTTGCATTGTATAAACTCAATCTCCTTTGTATTATACAGGGTGTTAGGGTGAACACCGTTATCCTAGCAACCAGTGGTTTGGTTACATTTATAGAACGTAAAATCAATGGAAAATTACAACTTTTTTTTTCTTTTTTTTAAACCTACATTTTACCACAAGAGACGCAAGTTCGTTGCCCTATGCGCTAGGGCAACGAACTTGCGTCTCAACACGGGCGGGGGGTGCGGGATGTGACCTGACCGGCCGCGAGCGCGACCTCTCCCTCAGTCAGTCAGCTGTTTCGCTAGAGAGCACGGTGTCGGATAGAAACTTTTTAAAATCTTTTAATGAAAATAACGTTTTTTTTTTGTTGTGTTCGGTCATTTATTTTTATATTTAAGTCAACTACCCATGGTTTGAATGACAAGAGTGTTTACCCTTACAGCCTGTATAATTGCATAGCACAGGTGTGAGTACTATGTACTATAGAGCTACCATTTACCGGCTAATTTGTCTTTCATTGACTTGAATGTGCCCTGGCGGCTGGGAATGTCATGCTCACTCAAATGTCTCGCTGATGGTGGCGCGTGTGTTGGATCATTTAGCTCCCTTCAAAATGGTTGAGCTGAATGGTGCTGATCCATGCGTCATGTTCGTGAACGGGCGCCGTCAGTTGTGACTGGTCATCTCTTAGTTGCCATGGCTTATTTTAATTGTTGATTTGTTTTTATGTTATAATTGCGGACGCTTTTAACGTGTTTTCTACATTGTTTTTACATGTATAATTTCAACATGAATGATGTAACCAATATTTTGTAACAATATTTTGATTTAAAAGAGTGTCCGTGGAGTTTCTTGCCCGTTCTTCTCCATAGGTACCTACTACGCTTTGGAATGGGCAACTAGCTTCATATTTCTGACTGACATGACCGACTCCTTGACAATGTGCCTGTAAATGGTTTAATTGAAATAAATGCTTTGAGTTTGAGTTATATTGATTATGATTATTCTGTTTATTTATGACTAGCTGCGCCCCGCTGTTTCACCCGCGTAACCCTCGATCCCGTGGGAATATCGGGATAAACATTATCCTATGTCCTATTCCAGGTCTACCCCTGTGCCAAATTTCATCCAAATCCGTTCAGCCGTTTTTGCGTGAAAGCATAACAAACACACTCACTTACGCATTTATAATATTATATAATTAGGATGTGCGTCTTATTCGTGCAGCATAAACAATTTTCTTTCGTTCTTTTAATCTATGTCAAATGAGCTGGACAGACTTTCTAGTTAGATCGTAGTAATCCTACGCAACCTTGACGCACGAAGCCTCAACGGTGCATAATTAAAGAAAGATTGCTAATCCAACATGTAAACATCTTTTGTTGAATGTTGATTCTGTCTTTCTAGATAGGATCCGTCAGCTATTGGCATTTTTTACCGACTTCTTGAAAAAGGAGGAGGTTCTCAATTTGTCCGTACGTTTTTTTTTTTGTGTATGATACAAGATTACTCCGCCAATTATGAATCGAGTTTGATTATTCTTTTTTTGTTTGAATTTAAATTTGATTAACTTTGCTTGCATAGTTTTTGAGTTAGCTTCAATATTACGTATTTTTCCCACTTATATATAGACGATGTTTTAAGTGACTCCGTTACTGTTATTTACATAGCAGGTAGTGGTATCCGAAATTAAAGTTATTTTTCACTTTTTCGGTTGTTTTTTTTTTTAAAAGCCTTTTCTTACCAGGAAACCACATATCGCAATGTAACATGGCGCGCTTATTACCCGAAGGATTAAGTAAAGTAAACATTTATTCGTATAGATTGTACCTACAGTAAATAAGATGTGACAGTTAAAATATGGGTGATCCTTGTACAATCTATCTTATATTAGGCATGCAACATTATTATAACACAAGTGAATCAATGAATAGCAATGATGTAATAATTAGGCAGGGGTATCCGCCAATCCACCCACTTTTCAGCCAGTTAATATTGTCGTAACAATATACTTTATTATGAGGAATACAGTGGTTTAGGAAATTCTTCGACTTTTAGGTATTTCCCACCACTTTAACTACTACAAGAAAGAAACTAGAGTAGCGACCATGGCAATCAACCAGAAAAAAGTCGGAACAATGAAGATGCCTTGAAACCAACTTCGAAAGAAAGGAAAAAAATGAGGACGTAGGAAATTATAACAATTAACAGAAAATAGCAATGGACAGACTCATAAAGCTATAAAGAGACGTTTAGAACTGTGATAAAAATTTGAGCTAGTACATTTAATTCTATTCTCGTGGCTAAGTAATAACAGCCGGACGGATCAATCCATCAGGTTAAGCTACGCTTGCCGGGGTTGGTCTGTGGATGGGTAAACATCTTTACTTATCGAGACTCCTCCGTGGCTCGGTAAGCACGTAAAGCCGTTGGTCCCGGCTGTCATTCGTGGATCTTTTGCAGTCGTTACAGGTCGTCAGTACCCCGAAAGTCTGACAACCAGTCTTACCAATGGGTATCGTATTGCCCAGTTACTGGATTGTGGAGGTCAAATAGGTAGTCGCTCCTTGTAAAATACAGGTATTCAGCTGCGTCCGGTTAGACTGGAAGCCGACCCCAACATAGTTGGGAAAAGACTAGGCAGATTGACATATAATTCTATTAACACAAATAGGTATGGCAAAAACGCTTGATGCACGAGAAGCTATACGCCTCCTTTCTGGAACCAACGTCATGAAATCGTGGCATTTGTGCATGCATGACATAATCGTACCTACATAGTAAACAAATAGTTTAGTACTTAGTATAACCGTGAGTAACAATCGTCATCATGCTGCGGCCTTGGTTAACAAATTGTATATAATATTAATAATTACATAATGTTTATAAAATGTCAAAATTGTTTACTACGCAATGTTATCACAGGAATCAGGTGACTCTGAAGGAGATTTTTGACAAAAGTAGGACTTCATATGCGGGGGTAAATACTTACCATTAGGGGAGTTACCATACACTCAGTTCATATTATATTTGACAAAAACTAAAGTGTCAAGGGATTTTGAACCATGTGCAGTGTAACTTAAGACTCAACTTGTCCTGCAGTTTAACTGACTTGTAAATGACAATGATACGTGACCTACAAGGTAGGTCATATAGCTAACCTTAGTAAGGGGCTTGAGGCAAAACAATAACAGCCGCACGGGTCGATCGATCAGGTTAAGCTACGCTCGTTGAGGTCGGTCCGCGGCCGCGGAAAGCACGTGGGTCCCATGGGTCCCGGCCGTCATTCGTGAATGTTTGACAGTCGTTACGGGTCGTCAGAAGCCCGAAAGTCTGACAACCAGTCTTACCAAGGGGTATCGTATTACCCAGTTACTGGATAAAACGACACCCCTTGCTATGACTGTAGCAAGGGGTGTCGTGTTACCCAGTAACTGCGTTGTAGAGGTCAGATAGCATCATTCAACTGCATCCGGTTAGACTGGAAGCCGACCCCAACATATTTGGGAAAAGGCTAGGCAGGTGATGACAGCTAACCTTAGTGATGATGCCGATGAGACACGTCGTGTCGGTGAGGTCTCCGTAGTGCAGGTGCATGCGGCCGCCTGTGTGGCAGGCTGGCCGGCCGTAAAGGTGCTGGATGCGGCCTGTGTTGAAGGAAGACGAGCGCCGCAGCACACCGTGCACCTCATAACCTTTGTCGATGAGGAACTCCGCGAGGTATGAACCATCCTGTAACAGAATGTTACGATTTAGAACTTATATTGAGTACCTACGTATTATTTTTTTGTCATTTTATGCTGCACCAGTTGACGTCATATCAAGGCCGGCTGTCGCTGAAAACCAGCGCTGTGGCTCTACCTTGCATAGTGTCACAGCATTATGCTGAGCGATGGCCGTTTTACGTGGGCGTAGATTTGACGCATATATTCTCCCAGCTTGTTTTTCTTGTTTTTTTTTTCTTTCGCGTCATGTTTAACGCAAATAAATGGATTTCTTTCTTTAACAAGATAGTCACGCTTGTAGCAGGACTGATGGGTAAAGTAGGTAGGGTCAATGGCACGTTAGTTGAACTACAAAAACCAAATAATACCAGATACAGCAAGATTTGAGTCTGAGTTTCCCAAAATTAATTTTAGTCTCAGTATTCTTTATTTTGACTTATTATTTTAGATACCTAGGTACGGCCTATAAAATAAAAAGAAAAACAGTTTAAAAATATACATAAGTTTAAAAACAGTCTTTCTCTCTCTTTTCTAAGTTTAAAAACAGTCTCACCCTTAGGCTTAATCCGCAATGAATGAATATCGCCCATGTGCCGCATTATTTTTTTAGTAAAAAAATGCATCTCAAACAAGGACGTGCGTCAAACGAGCGCCAGTAGTACCTACCTCTCCGACTGTATAAAGTTATCTGTGGTACCTACCTAACAGTTGAACTACGAAAACCTTACTGCATCGAAACAAAAGCGCTGTGAGCCAAACTGTTACCATGGGATGACTGAACTGCTCCACTATCACTAAATTAATCTATTTTTACGAAAACCGGATTTCCCTCTCAATAGGACATAGTTACCTAAATTGATAAGATTAATATTCAAATGTTACTTATCAACTAACTTTTTACAACTTAGCCATTGCTCTTAACCGGAATATTTACAAATTTTAACAATGTGATAGCATCCTTGAACATACCATGTTCAGAATGTTAAACATCCATATTTTTAAGACTGACGACTGTTTACTGGAGTAATATGATTGGAATTTGGTCTGGAAATTACTACATGTGGTCGAGAATGTTTATGTGCATACCAAACTATGTTGTGTGTGTGTTTATGTGCATACCTATGTTCTGTGTGTGTTTATGTATCACGCTACGTGTTAAAACCGGGAGTCTGCTAACCTGACGTGGGATTGGGCGGGTCTTATCAGTCGAAAGCATCTGGGACAGATTGCCCACTCAGGGTCTGGTCGTGCGCATGTAGAAGGATGCAGTCAATATAACCTACTTTTGTGGATACAGTCGTCCAGCCGGTCGGAGTAGGCCTAGGAAACGCTGGCGACTTGCTTCATGAATGATTTGCCAAAAAATAGTTTATACCTACTTTTTCTAATATCGCCTAATAGTAATATCTGTCGTGTCTGTATTTTTTTTTAAGGTTTTAACGTAGGTATTGATTCTGCCAGGGTTGCGGGAAAGTCCGAAAGGGATACCGGGACCCTTGGCAACAGGCAACTGAATGAACAAGGGTGGGTTTTAGTTAGTAAAAGTCTATAGTTTTGACCTTCTAATGATTTAAGTACACTTTTTTAATAAATGTGCCTCTAAAAACTTTTTAGTGTTTTAATGATACCTATGCTTTTGAATAAATGAGCAACTATTTAACTTTCTGGTCTTTTCTGAAAATACACGACTTTTTAAACTACTTAGTGTGATTTGTTAATGTGGTTGACTAGTTCAAAATATAAATGCAGAACTGCTGATCATCTATAATTTTGATAGAATTCAATTAATGTACTTACTATCATAATCAGTTAATACAATAAACATGAATGTATTAACTGATAATGGTCTTAATGGTTATAATGGTATTAAACTGTTAATGGATTTCCATTACCTTATTTAAAGATTACAATATTGTAAAACACTTTTCTGACTAGATTAAATCTAATTGATTATATCACTATGTAGCAATTTATGGGACAAGTCTAACTTCATACTATGCACAAATTAATACATGAGGAAAGTTCTGTGTGATGAGGAAAATAGCAAATACTAGCATTTGACAAGGATTAAAAAATGTAGTAGTATTTTATCTTCAGTAGGTACCTTCAAGTTTCTAACTTTGAAGCTATTTTGGCGACACTAGAACCTTTTGCAGCAGAAAATCATTCATGCATGATCTTGTCCATCAAAGGAACCCTGTGTGTGACCATCCCAACCAGCAGTTAGCAAGGTGCACTGTTTAAAGACCTTAGTAATTATTATGTATTACAAGAAATGAGAATAGTAAACTTATTTAAATATTCTAAGTAGTAGCAGAGTATCATTTTTTGTCAAACCCAAATGTTTACTTCCAAAGTGTTGTGTACAGACCTAGCACAGATTGTCATACTTTTATAGTCATTTCTGCCGCAAGCTGTCCACTGTATCTTGTTTTATTTATTTTATTATTTATGTACACACAACATACCCACACCGCATACCGCATATAAACATATTTTCTTTCTAATATTCATAAACTATTGTGTGCTCAATAAACATTCTTTTTTCATTCTTTCTTTATCAAATGTACTTTACTGTACACAAAAAATATAAGACAAGTAAGAAATCTATTGAGAATATAATAGATGGCCTTAATGAGTCAAGGTGTCAGTACTTCAACAATTAACATAATAAAAATTAATTCAGTTGAAAAAACTATATACCTTCTTTGTAACATGATACAAAATCATGAGTCCTTTTTTTTTTTTCATTTAAGTCATTCGGAGATTAGGTGAGGTGAGTGAACATAGCTGATGTTATTTATTGTAATTTGTTTATATTTTTTAATGATAACAATATTTAAATTGCTATTTACTTTCTTTAGTATGAAACATGCTACTATTCATATTTTATTAAAAATTGTTGAGCCCAACCGGGTTCATGTGAACCTTATAATTATTATTAAGACCTTTCTTTACCAGTTATTCAGATGACTTCTAGGCTTGAGCTGTGATGTGTAGCCTTAATAATATGTATTTTTCAGCAATTAAAAATGCTGAATAGATTTTTAACATAAAATTTAATCAAATTATATATTTTTCACTACACTTCATTATTTTGTTTTGTTTAGTTTAAAATATATTCTCTAATAAGATAAAATCATGATCTTAAAAAATATATATGTATGGACCTAGGTTGCCTGAAATAAATGGTAATATTAAGTATGATATTATTTACTTGAAAAAGATTTGAAAGCAACCATTATTATTTTGCAATATTAGTTTTTAGTGTCACAAATTATTTTAATATTATTAATGTATATGCCTATTAAGTGCTTATAAGCAGTTAATGTTTACTTTAAACATTACAATCAATGTTCCCATTGTAAAACTACATCCATTAACAATAAAAGCCCTAACACATAAAATAATAATAATGCTCAAACCCGCCAATTCAAGGAATGAAGCATGAAATGCACCATAAAAGCACTCATTTATGATCAACGTGGCCTACTCGGAAATCCACGAAAACGTTTTATGCCGTGAATTAACTATAAACACCGTAAACATGGGTTTGGATATACGTACCTGGCCTGTTATGCCGGTTATCAACGCCACTTTTCTATTTGCATTTACTAAACTGGAACCTTCGCCTGACATTTCGGTAAGTAATTGCCTTTTTAATTGATATTCCGTATTTTATTTAGACGAAGAACACGTCTGCACTCCACGAGCCGACGCGCAATGCTGTGGAACAGTGTGATAAGCTTATCATAACAAGAAAACAAGAATTAACGTTCGTACGCAAAGTTTGTGACACCGTTATGTTTATTTCCATTTGACGAACAAAATAATTGGTAAGGATGAAGACATGGTCGCGAACAAATATTTTAATAAAACTCAGTAACTACCTAAATATCAAATATAGTAAAACAATCCTTTTCGGGGCTTTTCGTGCCGATAAAATAATATAAACAAAAATGATCTGCTAGCCTATTTTTTAAATGACAGATTGGCAGCCGATTTCAACACTTGACAGACAGTGACAGACCGACATTGAAGTTGACAGTTGACACTATCAAGAATCCGTCGATTTGGGAGTCACAGATTACTAAAATATTATGTAGCAAGACTGCAAGACTCTTTAGCAAACTAGTTGGAGTCTCAAGTCTGTCGGTAGTATTTAGAAACTACAATAAAAATGCGTGGCTTACTGTGCGTTTTCATACAATTTTTGACAGGGACTAGAGATTTGAACGTGCTTGTTTTGTTGTGAATGTTTCGCCTGTGCAAATGCACAGGGGTGATAGACCTGCGAGCAAGTTGTGTACTTATGGCTCGGCGAGCTTACTCGCCCGTCCCCGCTCACGGGTCCCGAGCCGCGACCCGTGAGCCTTAGGCCGTGAGCCGCGAGCTAATTTGACAATTAAATTTTGAGCAAGCTTCACGTTTGTCACCGACCCGACGGCGAGCTGAGTAAGGTTGCGAACTTTAAACGCACGTCTATCACCCACTTTAGCCTCGGTGGCAAATGTACTAGACCGCAAACCGCAACAACAATGACAGACCGCAGCAATACTACTGATTTCCCTAGAAGCGCACCTTATTTATTTATTTAACCATTTATGCACACACATATAAATACAGAAAAGAAGAAAGGAACAGAAAAAATCGTACAAAGGCAATGCTTATTTCTAAAGAAATTTCTTCCAGCATACCTGCGATAGGAAAGTAGATAAAAGAGATGTAGACAACGTGTGTAAGAGTAGAAGAGAAACAGAATACAAAAATCAAAAACAATTCAAAAATTTAATATAAACATACATTATGAGAATATACTTACATACATACTTCTAAAATAAATATCACTTAAAAATATACAATTACAATATAATTTAAAATAACTATGCAACTATGACGAAATGGATAGGTAGTGTTCTTTCACTCTTCTTTTAAATACTGCAACAGTTTGGCAGTCCCTAATGTCAGGCGGAAGTGAATTCCACAGCCAACCGCGTGCACAGTGAAGGAGTAGGAGTAAAAGTCAGTCGAGTGGGGAGGGGATTTAAGGAGGTGTCTAAGATGCGACCTGCAAGGTGCATCAAAAGGACGGGCGTAGGAAAAGCGTTCCCGCAAATAGGATGGGGTTTTAGGGCTGTGAAGGACGTTAAAAAGCAAACACAATATCCGAGAGTTCCTGCGAAGTCGAATAGGGAGCCACTTGAGCATTTTGCGAAAGTTAGAAACGTGATCATACTTTTTAAGATTAAAAACAAAACGAATACAGATATTTTGCAAACGCTCAAGTTTATTTAAAAGCTCCTCTGTGGCATCCAAATAACAGGAATCAGCGTAGTCTATAATGGGCTGTATGAGAGTTTGTCACCTTGTAAGTCTTATTATTATTACCGTGCGTTTGCACTGGCGAAACATTCACATAAAAACATGTTGAAATGTCTGTTTTCTGTCAGTGTATCGCCTAGCGTTCGCATTGTCACGCAACTTGTTGCCGCGAAACATGTTTGACGTTTCATATCACTCGACATGTTTCGCCACATGTCTTTACAAACCAATTTCGTATCAAAATGTATCTGTATGAATCTAGTAACATGTTGTTAGATTTGTTTTGACACTTTGGTCGGTTATTTAGTCCACACATTTTGTATTCCTCAAACATGGAAAACCTTGCCAAAGCTCTATAAACTTCATCGTGTCTACTTTGGACCACTCTATGTTTCGATATAAACACGGGATGTTTACCACCATACTCGGATAACACTAAACATCAAGCAATAGACAAGTTGCGAGACATAATTTGACATAAACAAACAACAGTGCGAACGCAAACGTGACAAATCTTTATACAAAACATGTCGATTGTGTATGTTTCTAGACAGTGCGAACGCAGTTTACAACAAATCTTGAGATCTGTCTTAAGACTTACTCATGTTTCGTACAGTGCGAACGCAAGTTCAACAAAACAAGTAATGAGATTTGTTTCATGTGACAAGTTTCGAAACATCTACATGTTTAATGTTTTCTGGTGCAAACGCATAGCTAAGGTTACAAAATGCTCGTTAATCCGGTAAACTGATGAAGTGGTTTGTATTTATAAGGGTCTGGCGTCCGGGGAAGCCCCGGATTACAGAAGGACTAGAAAGAAAGAGTTTCAGAAATTCTGACCTTAGACCATAATTATAAAAGTTTTATGTCTATGACACTGAGTGACATTTGACAACAATGAAATTGTAATAAAATAATGATTTATTATCTGTATCTGTATTGGTCTGGAGGTTATAGTATCCTAATTTTGTTATAATTTATAAAACAAATAGTGCAACTATTATAAGGAAAAGTGTGAACGTAAAGTAGTTACAAAGTATTACTTCTACATAAGAAGCTGAGTTCCAAACATTCCAATCAACAAGTTACGTCTTGTTGATGTAAAACAGTGAAATAAAGTTTCATCATGCCTGATATAAAGATAACTCCGCTTGGAGCAGGCCAAGATGTCGGTCGTAGCTGTATTTTGCTATCGATGGGAGGTAAAAACATTATGTTGGACTGTGGCATGCACATGGGGTACAACGACGAGAGGCGCTTTCCTGACTTCTCATACATTGTACCCGAAGGGCCTATAACCAGTCAGATAGACTGTGTCATTATCTCGCATTTCCATCTCGACCACTGCGGAGCGCTGCCATACATGTCCGAGATGGTTGGTTACACAGGACCTATCTACATGACACATCCCACCAAAGCTATTGCACCTATCCTGCTTGAGGACATGAGAAAGGTAGCAGTAGAAAGAAAAGGGGAATCCAACTTCTTCACTTCACAAATGATCAAAGATTGTATAAAGAAGGTAACAGCAGTGACCCTGCATCAGTCTGTGATGGTAGATAATGAGCTAGAGATTAAGGCATATTATGCAGGCCATGTGCTAGGAGCTGCCATGTTTTGGATTCGAGTTGGTTCCCAGTCTGTTGTCTATACTGGTGACTACAATATGACTCCCGACAGGCATTTAGGGGCTGCCTGGATAGATAAATGTAGACCAGACCTGCTTATAACTGAATCGACATATGCAACCACAATACGAGATTCCAAGCGTTGCCGTGAGAGAGACTTCCTCAAAAAAGTCCACGAATGTGTGGAAAAAGGTGGCAAAGTCCTCATACCTGTATTTGCATTGGGAAGAGCTCAAGAACTTTGTATTTTATTGGAAACTTACTGGGAAAGGATGAACTTGAAATATCCTGTTTATTTTGCACTAGGGCTGACAGAGAAAGCAAACAACTATTACAAGATGTTCATAACATGGACTAATCAGAAGATAAGAAAGACTTTTGTGCAAAGAAACATGTTTGATTTTAAACACATTAAACCTTTTGACAAGTCTTACATTGATAACCCTGGAGCTATGGTTGTGTTTGCTACTCCAGGAATGCTGCATGCAGGCTTGTCACTAAACATATTTAAGAAATGGGCACCTTATGAACAGAATATGGTGATCATGCCTGGATTTTGTGTCCAAGGTACAGTTGGTCATAAAATCCTAAATGGTGCTAAAAAGGTTGAATTTGAGAACCGTCAAGTGGTTGAAGTCAAAATGGCTGTAGAATACATGTCATTTTCTGCCCATGCTGATGCTAAGGGAATCATGCAGTTGATTCAGTACTGCGAGCCTAAGAACGTGTTATTGGTGCACGGAGAGGCACAGAAAATGGAGTTCTTGAAAGATAAAATTGAAAAAGAGTTCAAGATTAATTGTTACATGCCTGCAAATGGGGAAACTTGTACTATAAACACACCTACAAAGATTCCTATTGATGTGTCCTTAAGGTTGTTGAAAGCTGAGGCTGTGCGGTACAATGCGCAGCCCCCTGATCCCAAACGGCGGCGGGTTGTTAATGGCATCTTATGTGTGCGGGACAATAGGCTATCCCTTCTTGATATCGACGAAATGTGTGACGAAATTGGTATCAACAGACACATAATCAGGTTCACAAGTACAGTCCGCTTTGAAGATCCTGGTCCAGCTGTCAAAACTGCAGAGAAGTTGAAAACTTTACTATCTGAAAAGTTGGAAGGGTGGACGATCACAATTTCGGAGGCTAACATATCTGTCGAATCTGTACTTATCAAAGTTGAGGGTGACGAGGATAGCACGAAAAACATCTATGTCTCCTGGACTAACCAGGATGAGGACTTAGGTAGTTACATATTAGGTTTACTTCAATCAATGGTCCAATAAGATTAAGATCCAGGTTGTTTTTATTATGTATATTTTTTAATAAATTAGTTATATTTTACAAAATGTCGTTTTTTGTTATGTGCACCATGTTATGTCTTGGTTACATTTCCCCTGGTACCATAAATGTAGAAGTTGGTTATTTGTTGATAAATTTTTAACTTCCTCTAATAATGATGGAATGTCCTGCAACAAAAAAAAAACATTAGGTATTTAAATGTGTTATTGTAGAAGTATACCAACTCTAGTAAAAAACAGTAGGTAAAGATTTAATATTATAAATGCGAAAGTAAGTTTGTATGTTGTTGGTCTGTCTGTCTTAACCTTTTCACGCCTAAACCACTGAACCGATCTTTAGGAAATTTAAGGATAGGTAGGATAGGCGGACCCAGGGAAGGACAAGTCCTTTTATGACTACTTTTCATCTTGAATTTGTATAAAAAAAATGATGACATCCAAATACACGCAAAGTCGCCGGCAACAGCTAGAATAGGTAAATATTATTTTCTAAGTAACCTTTTTTTTTATTAATACGACTGAAATAGGGTAGGTACATAATAACATAAGCACTCGGACCCCACGGCCTGAGGGTTTGAACCCCAAACGGTTCGAAAATAGGTAGTATGATTACCAATAAGGTTATTATAATTACGCCGCTTGAGGTATTCCGCAGCCGCAACAGCAGTACCAGCACAGCACGCCGAGCCAGGAAGATGGAATGTGCGCAAGAGTATCGACACACGTTGCATCCCACACTAAAGGACTACCCACCTTCCATAAAAAGAAAGACATGCCGTCCAGTCTCTTGCCATTGCCATTAGCCATTGGGTTCTAATACAGCTGGAACGCCGACAGTGACAGGTCGTCTGATGATGTCGTTAATGTTCGCGTGGCGCGCTAAGCGCAAGGAACATGTACCTACCTACTCAACTAATTAAGCTACCCTCACTTTGGCTGCAAGACAGGCCGTGATGTCCGAGGCTGTTGACAATTTCGCCAGAGTGACAGCGATGAGGAGAACAACATGGAGTTCCTAGTCGTAGGGAAGCAGCGAGGCGAAAAGTACCTCTCCGACGAGTTCGGGCAAGCGAGTCTCCAGGCATCCATAGAATTTTCCTGATAAATTTCTCAGTGCCGTAGACCGAGGATGTGAAACACGGCAAACTAATACTAGAGATTTTACGAACTGAGGCCTCCCATACGAATGGGAAGAGTAGGTAGCTTGTGCTCGATCGTCCATTGTCACATTTAGGGTGGTGGCCAAATGCATTTATTTATTTTTATCCAACTAAAAGTGAGTCACAATAAAGTAATTGTATTCCATAGTTACCATATTAGGTGTCATAGGTGGCGGAATGAGTCTTCTGTAGTCTCCCTTATGCAAGAATTCAGTGTAGGCTGCCAACAAGTTCCTCTCCAGCTTAGTACTAATGCACAGCTTGCACAGACCGCATAGATCTGAAGCGTCGCAGTTTTCTAAGCAAGCCGTCTTACAATGGTGACCAAATACTGCTATATTCTTCTGGGCGGACACCATGTCTTTGGTGGCTTGAGTATCTCTGAAAGAAGTTAGTTTTATTTTACTATTTAGCTCAATCCGATGTTGATTATTAGGATACTGTACCACGCGTAGCAAAGTAGGTAGGTACCTACTACGCCGTAGCCGTAGGCCGACGTATGAAATGTTCAGAAGGGCTGACGGCTGAAGTGAATATAGCTAATAGGTAACTATTATAGTTTCGTTATTTCGATTCTGAATTCCATGAAAATACGATAGGTACCTTACTTAGTGTCAAAATGATTGCTTGAGCTATAGGTAGCTTTTGTGAACTACTTTCGAGTTTCTGAAAGATTTAGGAATGTTAACGTATGTAACGATTGGTATTCAGTTGCGTCCTGTTAGACTGGAAGCCGACCCCAACATAGTTGAGAAAAGGCTAGGCAGATTGATTGATCTACTGATAACGACGTGTAACGATCTGACAATGTCAGGGCCAACATGACCAGAGATTAGAGATTGCACAAAAACAGGGAGATTTGGAGGAAAACAGGGAAGGTCTTTGCCCAGAAGTGGGACAGAATACCTATAGGTTAAAAAATAAATGTACCTAGGTACCCTGATTCCTGATAATTTCCTTCCTTTGGAACTTTACTTTGTAATAGCGATAGATAAGAATAAATATTATGGGGAGGTTATACAAAACTGATAGTTCTATTTAAACATATGTAGCACTTAGGGTTTCTGTAGCATGTCGCTGACCAAGATAGTCGTAAAATAAAAAGTTTACGGCGCCACAATACTGTGCCCAGACAAGATACGAAGAGTGCCGCCAAGCAGATTTAAAAAGGTACCTAGGTAGGTACCCATTCAATCTAATGGGATACTACCTCGAGGAACACATTCTAAACCCTTACCTATCTGATGATAGAATCAGTAAATCCTAACTACAAGTAATAAGTGAGTAATGAGTTTTTTTTGTTTATTTGTTACTCTTTCACGCTAAAACGGCTGAATGGATATGGATGAAATTTGGCACATAGTAGACCATGCCTGGCTTAGCACATAGGATACTTTTTATCCCACGGGATCGAGACTTATGTGGGTGAAACCGCAGGACGCAGCTAGTATCTGAATAAAATGAAAGTCTAGAAAACAATAATTGCTGTTATCAGTGTTAGTTACCCCTCATCGACAGCCGAAACAGTCGCTTGTGCTACACCAACCAGCGAAAACAAGTTGTAAAGGACTTGTTCATACAGCTGCCTGTTCGGCGGGTAGTGGTTCGAACTTAGGTTAGGTCCCATGTTAGCTTCCAACATATATACTTTCAAATCTTCATCGAGGATGAAGTCAAACCGCATCATTTCAAAGAAACTGTCCGGCGATTTATACACCTTCACCTGAAAACATGACTGCCATTAAAATGCCTAACATCGTAAAAAATTTCACGCCCCTTCTTCGGGGGTGTCCCCCGAAGAGTCAGGCAAATAAACAGGGTGAAATTTGCATCCTCTTACGGGGTCATTGTACGCATCATGAGCATGACCTAAGAAAAACCTTTGCGAACAAAAAATCTGCGGTTCCCTAAATTTTGACATATTTCGCCAGTTACCTTCTGTTACAGTTCCAGGGAGCGCCCCCGCCAAAAATCTAGACTCCGAATTGCTACTGAGAATTTTCTATTGCAAAAACCCAATTAGGTACCTTGCCCAACCAGGGGATCGAACCCACCATGCTTAGCAGTCGCGTCTGCGGCCACTAGACCCAAGATGCAGTTGGGCCGCCGATACAAAGAACAATTATTTATGTGTCAATATGTTCTGTTATACACAGTTCAGGTCAATGCGTGACTCACCCTGTCAATGATGTTTTTCTCTTTTGCAAAGAATGTTTCCGCAATAGCCATCTGCACATTCTTCCAAATGATGGTCGGATCTTTCCCCTGCAATGCAATTAAATAATATAGGTATTTACATTTATAGGTAAGTATCCGTTTTAGTTCAAGTAAGTACCTAACTGTTGTTGAAACTTTCATTCTTTCTTCTTTTTCGTGTAGTTAGTGACTATCCTGTCAGTTTTTATACCGCCTATGGGCCTTTTTTTTTTGATGCTGGGAAGTCATCAAATCACTTCTCCCGCTCTGGGCGGAGCGGAAGGGCGTGGCAGACTTTTACTGACTAAAACCCACCTATGTTCCTTCAGTTGCCTGTTGCCAAGGGCCCCGGTATCCCTTTCGGACTTTCCCGCAACCCGGGCAGGCCTATGGGCCTCCACTTGGCTTCACATGCCGTCGAGAATATCTAATTGTTGAAACGATTAATTCTAAATAAATGATCAATACTAAGGGTCCAGGCATGCTATTATTCTAAGAGCATCTCTATTACTCTCTATTACACTACATGCGAGTACGGTAAATAACCCCAAAAAAATAAAATCTTTTTTTTTATCATGTCAGTATCATATCATATCGATCGATATCAATCACTTCTGAAGTTTCGCTACCAAATTTATTTGACCCCGTATGCTGGGTCGCGGAAACTAATAATGATAATTCGCGGTGACTGTTTAGCAATCCCAGAGAAGATAGTGACACGTAAGGGCCAAGTGGTGCTTTGCATGTTTGGCAAGGCAAAGGAACAAGAGATAATAATTTTGTTTCTCAGTATATATTTATAAATAGCCTTCCAGACCGTATTTCGGCCACGGCGGCCAATCCCAACGGAGACTAGCCTTCGGTGCACAAGTGAGTGCACAGACACAAGTGCACTCCCTCGTCCCTCACTCTCATAGTCCGATGGGACGGCAAACCGACACGACCGGAGAAAGATCAGGCGCAGGACCAACGGCTTCACGTGCTTTCCGAGGGTATCACACCGCAACTTCCAAACTCCGGGCTGTTACTAAAAACATCCGGAAAACCCAACAACACTTTGCCCGACCCGGGAATCGAACCCAGGACCCCACGTGCGTTAGTCGTGCTTGCGACCACGAGACCAACGGGGCAGCTAATTATAATACTCGTAGTTTCTCAGTATTGAGTCATCGTCGTTTCGTTTCTAACACGTGTTGTTTTCGAAGCCCAAGACGGTCCTGTAGGTAGATGTCCAACATAACGTCCGTCTTCCTCAGACGGAGGGTTACATTACAATCATGACTGATTAATCATTCGGTATTCAATTATACGGGCACTAAATCAATTTACGACAGAAAAAAAATAATTAGTTAGAAATCTGTAAGCAAGTAAGTAAATGCATTGTCTTGTCAGTCAGGGCCGGATTTAAAGGTGTGGAGGCCCTGGGGCAATCAAGAAGTGGAGGCCCCTAAAATTTTATGGAAAAGACGAAAAATAAAAAGATTTAATTCGGCTAGCGGTATAAGTAATTCAATGTATCATTTAAGACCACCAACCCAAGACATGAAAAGAAAATTAAAAAAGGTACCTTTATTGTTCTTTTATTTAAAAAAAAAAAAAATTGTTGAGGCCCCTATTTTGTGGAGGCCCGGGGCTATGGCCCCTGTTGCCCCCCTTTAAATCAGTAGCATTGAAGGTTTCACATTACTTTATGCTCTTACCTTAGACCTGACGTAGATGTCGAAGGCTTCCTTCATGGTGTTGCCCAGAGTAGTGTACGTGTGCTTCAACGAGGGCACCTTCCAAGTAGGCAAGTAATCGTCACCAACGATATACTTCTGCAAATTAGTTGGATCAAACGGATAGTATTTCTCCGCGCAGTATCTATAATGGAAAGTACAGATTGTTAATTAATTGTTACAATCATTCGTAGAATATGACAGACTTTCATATTATGTTGAAAGCATCAATCAATCTGCCTAGCCTTTTCCTAACTATGTTGTGGTCGGCTTCCAGTCTAACCGGATGCAGTTGAATACCAGTATTTTACATGGAGCGACTGCCTATCTGACCTCCACAACCCAGTAACTGGGTAATACGATACCCCTTGGTAAGACTGGTTGTCAGAATTTTGGGCGTCTGGCGACCCGTAACGACTGTCAAAGCTCTCTTATGACAGCTCAACTTATGACAGCCGGGACCAACGGCTTAACGTGGTTTCCGAGGCACGGAGGAGTCTCGGTATGTAAAGATGGTCACTCATCGACGGACCAGCCCCGGCAAGCGTAGCTTAACCTGATGGACCGACCCGTGCGGCTGTTATTACTAAGCCACGATATTTCGAAAGCATGTGAGGAAATGAAAATCAGTTTCTTTGTCAATTAAAATTATGAAGGAAAAAAGTACCTGAAGAGCACATCGCCTTTGTACCAATAAACCCGTAGGGGGTTCACTGACGTTAGTACCACATACACGCCAATATCGAACTTGTATCCATCCACTAAGAATGGCTTTTGTATGTACTCCTGTACGAAGTTATTCCCGCTGGTCATATCTACGTCACTCACATTCTTTAAATACACCTGTCTATGTGTGTTTTTCTTCTGTACAAACAACGAATCCTTGTTCTCTGCTGCGTACTTCATGAACTCTTCTTTATCTTTTGGTAATCTAAAGGCCTTTGGTATGTACTTTGAATTAGATGTCGCCAACGTGACTTTAGAAGATATGGATCCTGTGCCGGGAAAGTGGTTCACTTTTTGATGAGCAGAGAGGTTTCGAAGGTTCACATGTTCAAAAGGGGTGGGATATGACCATAGTAATTGCCATGGAGTTTCATTTGTAGTTTTCTCATATCCTAACCTTTCTAACACTAAATAAACATGTTTTAGAAGACCACTTCTGGTATGTACATTTGATGTGTTGGCATTGGCATATACCCAATATTTAGGTCTTTCTAGAAGTGACTTCTGACCTCGGTTGACACCATTAACAATCTGTAAAAGAATTCCCAACGATATCCCAACTATGCAAACGAGGAAAAAAATATTTGTAAATGATTTTTCTGGCTTAGTTCTTTTATTAAGATCTATGTTCGCATCTTTCTTAACCTTATTACTGTTTGAATTCTTGTCTTTATCTACTACATTATTATTAACAGCTTCAACTTCATTTTCCTTACATATTGGACGGACCTGGAAAGATATCATAAATGTAAGTATAAACAGATGATTGGTCTTCAGTTTATTCTGTTTTTTTTAATAATAATTATTCGTCATCTAAGTCACTCTAGCTAACAAAACTGAACGTACAGAATTGTGTTGTCGCTCTAGAGTTATTTGGATTTCAATATGGCCGATATAACTTGGCAGGGCTGAACATAGGCGTATATAACATTCGCGCATGTTATTTCACTCACGCTTGCTTCATGTCACCATATGGTTCCTCAAAAATGTTACTGCGCAGCCCTCTGCGCGAGGTTCAGAACTGTCAAGTTATATCAGCCGTATTGTATTTGTTAGGTGTAGATTCAAATAAAAAAATAAGTTCAAATAACTGTATCTATTCGTGAAAACTCCAGCCTATAATTATCACGGGTAACCTAGGTTAACACATTCCAGGACACTGAACGAGACATAATAGAGTCTTATTGTTATGACGTATATGGACTTTTATGGGGTCCCAGATTTTAAGATCGCATTCCTATTATAAAAAAAAAAAAAAAAAAAACCTTAGTACTTAATAAACAAAAATAGTTTGGCAGTAATCGTTTCCAATAGAATGGATGGAGGTTCATGGAGGTTTCATTAGAAATAGGAAAACTTTATTATACCTTAGCGTATCCTGTGATTCAGGCTAATCCCGGTCTGAAGTTTAAAGGATAGCTTTCTTTTAAATTACTTATACCTCTGATAGTGATTTTATTAGATAAGCATAGTGTAGCTATAGGTACCTACTTTATTGGAAAGAGTAGGTTTGCACTTTGCATTCCTACGTTACATAATTATAATTTACATGGGCGCTAATGCTTAAGAATATTTGTTTTTTTACATATTCTATTCTATTTTGTTTAAATTAATGGTAAGCAAAGCCGATGTCGACTATTCTGCCAATGTCTAAAGTGAGTTGGAAAAACAAGGGCGAATAACAAAGAAAAGTTTAAGTAATAATTAAAAGTTGAACAAATAAAATTCTTTGATTATTACAGTTGAATGAGTTGAAAAAGAAAACAAGGTACTTAGGTCAATATGAATTGTATAGACAGAGCTTTCAATTTTTGTAAATCAACAAATTCAATATGTAAAGATATGGTTCCTAGTCGTATATCCAAGTTTTTCTAGCTTAAAGTACATACCTAGATTAATCCCTACTTAATGTTTACCAAGTTATTTAAGCTATAGAAGTAGATGTAAGTCTATTAAACTTGTTTATAGTAGTAAAGAATAAAAACAACTTACAGTATCGTTTTCCATGTTATATTTTTCGCACTGTGTCACTTATTTATTTTGTTATTGTGTGTTTCTTATTTTTTGCGCAGACGCACTTTGCGTACGACGTCCAAGCCTAAAATAAGTGAATGAAGCTGTTCTCATATGTGTAGAGCGAGACGGGAGATGATGTTATGGTGGCGTGCGAGCGAGATAGACACCACTTTCTAAAAACATGGCGAACCAGTACTATGGCGTCCTTTTAAGGTCACATCATGTATGCATCTACCGGTACTTGTGTCACAATGACCCAGAGTTATGTGATGGTAAGAAAGTGATGGTTTTATGGCAAACATCTAGTTACCCTCACTGGGTCCGCGCGGTGGATAAAAGGGAAGAGGCATGTGTCCCAGCAGTAGGAACAATATTGGCCGAAGGCTTAAATGGTACCAACGGACTTATTATAGCAGAACATTAAGTACTATTTATTAGCACAGAATGTCGTAGGAGGTGATATGTTAAATTGATTATTAGCCTCTATCCTAACTGATATTATAAATGCAGAAGTTGGTTTGTTTGTTACACTTCCACGATAAAACGGCTGAACGGATTTGGATGAAATTCGGCACAAGGGTAGACCATGACCTGGAGAAGGACATAGGCTACGTTTCATCCTGGATCGCAGACGAAGTCGCGGACAACAGCTAGTCTGAAATACATTGTACTTTTCGGCCTGCATTCCGTGCATTATATTATTTTACTAATATTAGAAGTAATTTGTATAGGATTTACAATTTGTTTTTCCCAGACTCCCAGTATCTATTAGGTACCTATCACCTAGGGCTTGGACCTTTATGATAGGCCATATAGTGTGTCTATACTGTGAACTGAATAGATAGATGCAGGCGCGGCGCGACAGCACAACGCAACTCTAGTAGGATAATTTCTAAGAAAACTTAATGGAAATTGTTCTACCAGAATGGTGTCTCACCGTCGCGTTGCGCTTGTCTGCGGGAGCCTTAACTAATAACAGAAAAAAAGGCTTATTCGTATGATTTTTTGAATGGGTCTACTGTTTGTTAGAAACGTAAACAAAGTGTAATTTGGGTAGTAGAATAAATTGCTTTTTTATTTTTATTTATTTTATTTACTGTTTGTTAGTAGGTAATCTACGGTATTTTTGATGTGTTCAAATCACAATACTTGTTGCTAGCTGGCTGCATACCAGCATACTTATCTCTTTGGTTGTCTGTGCGTATATTATATAAGCTTCAAGGGGTAAGCGTAGGCTGGGGATAGGCAGAGGTATTCGAGTATGTCAACGGTGGGTCATGGGAATGCCATGCATGCTACAAACACGACCGCACACCGCCAAAGCTATGTGGAACATGTCATGTCTCTGGTTTATCTACAAACGTGCCTATCCCTAGTTAGGTACAAACACCACACGAACATCTAGTAAAATAATCAATATTGTGTCTAAATGGAAGAGACCATTTTTTTCTCATGCTGAGATAGGATAGGACCCTTTTTGTCTCGTACACACGGCTACACATCAAGCTATACATTTCCAGTTTATGCTGATCTCGCAATGTATAGGATTTCCGTACAATGCGAAGTCAGCATATACTGGAAATGTATAGCTTGATGTGTAGCCGTGTGTACATGCAGCATGACTTTCTATTTACACTACATCACATTTCATCATCACATCTACATTTTTCACTACATCATCATCTGTCAGCCTTTTTCCAACAATGTTGGGGTCGGCTACCAGTCTAACCAGATGCAGCTGAATAACAGTATTTTACATGGAGTGACTGCCTATGTGACCTCCACAACCCAGTTACTGGGTAACACGATACCCCTTGGTAAGACTGGTTGTCAGACTTTCGGGGTTCTGACGACCCGTAACAACTGTCAAAGGTCTACAAATGACAGCCGGGCGTGCTTTCCGAGGCACGGAGGAGATGTAAAGATGGTCACCCATCCACGGACCTACCCCGGCAAGCGTAGCTTAACCTGATGGATAGACCCGTGCAGCTGTTATTACTTAGCTACGAGCTCGTAGCTAAGTAATAACAGCTGCACGGGTCGGGACGTGACTAGAGTAAGTAAAGTTTTAAAACAAATTATTATTAATAATTATTAATTATTAAAGAGGAGCTCCTCTTTACTACATATTATAAAAAAACAAAGTCCCGCCGCTTCTGTCTGTCTGTCTGAACGCGATAAACTCAAAAACTATAGCTTACGTATTTTCATACGGTTTTCACCAATGTACGGAGTTATTCATGAGGAAGGTTTAAGGTTTAGTGTAAATTGGCTGAATTATGATGATTGTTGAACTTACTACTAACTTTACTTAATTAAGTATATTTAAAATTTAGCTTAGAAACATTCTCATGTTTGTGTTTTTTTTGCGAATAAATATCCTTAAATATGACCTAGATACAAAATACACACACAGTACTGAGTTCATAGAGATTGCTTCATAAATATTACAAAAGAAAAACATTGTCTAAACATAGAAAATATAACAACATTATAAGAAAAACAGCCCAATTATTTCTTCCATTAATAAAGTAGGGTTACAATAATATGTAATGTAGGTACTTGTATTGATCTAGATATCTAGACTTCATCAACAACCTCGGTACCTACTGCCTAAGTAAACAACTTTCGTTCAAAAGATATCTGTGTTTGATCACATCACTAGGTACATAATATTATAAAACAAAGTCCCCACGCGCGGCGTCTGTCCGTCTTTCTGAACGCGATAAACTCAAAAACTAGAATCTCATACGGTGTTAATCAATGGACGGAGTGATCATGCCGACTGGGAGCTTTACTGCGCCGCGTAAACCAATAGAGTTATGAAATCAATGTATTACGGAATTAAGAGGTAATAGGGTCGGTCTCTTCTCCATACAAAAAGTCATAATTCGACGTGCGGCTCTCTTCTATTTATTCCTCCTCCAATATTGGACCAATTTGAAAGATTTTTATAAATTGAATAAGAAGGATATTTACTGTGCCCCTATGTTTTTGTTTTTCATGAATAGTTGTGATGACAGCGGTTTAAACAGGCAGTTTCTGAGGGTTCTAGTGCTTCTTTAGATAATTTATCATCAAAATGGAAAACATTAGGGGCATAGAACTAGTTGATATTTATTTTACTGTAAAAAATCATTGCTCTAAGGTCATAAACCAGATAGAAAACAGGCGAGACCGTTTGTATGGAGAGGGGTCATTCCCCTCTCCATACAAACGCTCTCGCCTGTTTCCTCATAATACATTGTTTACCTGGATTAACACTAGGTTCAGTACTTTTAAATAATCCTAATAGTAGGTACGTTCCCGTGGGATATTTTTTTTCGTGGGATAGTGTATTTTATTTACTATTGATATCCACGCGGGCGAAGCCGCAAGCAAAAGCTACTTATAAATAAATTAATATTTAACTAACGAAGTCTAATATTTAATGACATGTCGCATCACAATATACACCCCTTTGCAAAAAAAACGGGCGGTTTTGATTTTTGTACATTATTGGTAATAATTTAGTTGTAAAGAGGTTTTAATAGCCAAACTATGTTACTGGCACTTAATAAAGAGTCTGGGTATGAAAAAAAGTTAATTCCAAATTCGAAACTTTTGTTTAAAAACAATAATAATCCCGTTTTCCGTTTGTGACTTTTACTAACATTTTGCAGGTTTGCGGTTAGAAGGTTATCCTGGCAACTAAAACTAACTTCTCGTTATTTTTAGTAGAATAATTTATGTTTGTTGCATAATCCAGCCTTATTGTGACTTAAAAGTGATATCTTTGTGTCGATTGTAATGGCACAAAAAGCAATAAGAGCTAGTAAAATTGTAGCGCTGCTGGAAGAGGGGTGTAGCCAAAAAACTATATTCTTATTGATTATAACAAATTACTAGTCATTTATGCTAATGACTTAGTAAAAATATTAATATTATCCATACAAAAGCAACGCCCGTTTTTTTTGCAAAGGGGTGTATATACACAACATCTTATTATCTGAATAAAGGCTCTTACATACTGGCGCGATTCGCCGCGCGACGCGACGCCGCCGCCGCATTGTTCGCCGTGAAGCTTTCTCAGAAATTGTTTTGTTAAAATTCGCGTCGCGCGGCGAATCGCACCAGTAGGTAAGAGCCTTAATAGAGAAAACGGATTCGAAATGGTAAACTGGCGGTCATCTTCACAGTTAGGTATGTACATAAAAATACATAGTTTTAATTTTATCATTTTAAGCATTGTTGTTTTTAAACAAACACTTACTTTACTTTGTTTTAGCATCACGTAGTTTTAACTTAAATATTTATAACGGTAGAAAGGTGGTGAATTCAATCGTTAGGCTGGTTGAGGAATGAGGACCGCTTGCTTGGTGAACCACGTGCGCTAGCACACGGCTGCGCCGCCGCCGGCGCCCGCGCCGTTTGGCTTTTTCCAATTCAAAAGTCCACAGTTTAATTTTTTTTTTTTTTTTTATTCAGAGTACACTGGCTTATCAAATCGAATTATTTTATGAAGAACTTCCACCTTTTTTAAATCACCGATTAATACCATATCTATCTTACAACTAAAGGAAGTAGAGTCATGAAAAAATCCAATTAAAACCTGTGTTATAAATAGTGATGGGCCGACTATAGTATTTGCCGACTAGCCGACTAGCCAACTAATCGTTTTTCAAATTAGTCGGCCGACTAATCGGCAATGCCGATCATTCTAATACCTACTTGTCAGAGGTGTTCGGGCTTTTTCGTCATTACTCGGCTTAGTCATCGCGCGGCCGCTAAGCATGTTGTGACGTGTTTGTTTACATTTTTAACCCCCGACGGAAAAAGAGGGGTGTTATAAGTTGAACGTGTGTATCTGTCTATCTATGTATCGGTGTGTCTGGCTGTTGTCTCGTAGCTGCCAAACGGCTGAACCGATTTTGATTTTTTTGTTTTGTTTGTAGGGTGACTTGATAGAGAGTGTTCTTAGCTATGATTCAAGAAAATCGGTTCAGCCGTTTAAAGCTTATCAGCTCTTTTCAAGTCGATGAATGGATGTGAGCATCTTCTATCGGTCTAATCGATTCGAAACTTAGAATTCTGTTACTTCAAATACAAAATCAAAAGTCATTTATTCAAACTAGGCTGAGATCAGCACTTTTCGAACGTCAAAATTACATAAGACAGTCCCCCAAAACGGGCGTTTTGGGGGACTGTCTTATGTAATTTACCCTTCACCACTTCCTAGTGCTTTAGCTGGGAAGAAGAAGTGGCGCAACAAACTCCCCAGCAGCACAGCTGTATGTTCAGTTAGAAAAAATTGATTCTATACAAAAGTTTGCAAAATCATTTACATTACGCAACATAAAACATAAATCTAATTATTAGCCATATGTCAGCTAGCACACGCCAATATACCAACCATAAAAAAAAGAATAATATAAAAAAAATCGAGAACTATATGATATGAAAAGAATATAGTAACCTTGAACTGATGCTGTAGCATCACCTGGTATTTGCAGGATACCCAACTCCCTCACCAACTTACAGCAGACTTACAAGTGTTGCGTTGGGCTCATTGAAAAGGTCTCAATAAATAGGTTACAGATGGATGGCGATCAGGGTCTGATCATGGAATAGGAAAGAAAATGAGACTAAATTAGTAACTAGCTGCACTGTGGCAAACATATAGGTACAGCTACGCAGATTTCAGCAAGACACGTGTCGATCGTAGCGTGTCTACTAGTAATCCTTACTTCGTTTACTAATATTATAAATGCGAAAGTAACTCTGTCTGTCTGTCGCGCTTTCACGCCAAAACTACTGAACCGATTTAAATGAAATTTGGTACACAGATAGTCTAGAGCCTGAAAAAAGCTACTTTTTATCGACATACCACGCGGGCGACGCCGCGGGCGGAAGTTAGAATAATGTAAAATTTAAAAAGCAGGAAATAAAAGTTAAACTAAAAATGTTTAAAAATCCCCGACGAAAACAAAGCATCTAACAGTAAAAAAATAATATGTAGGTATTGGTTTAATATAACAGTTGTAGGTAATATTTTGATCCAAGCGTCGTCGTGTCGGGGGACGGCTAAGTAAGTAATGTTTAGAAATTATCAAATTATAAAAAAAGTACAAATATTTGTATTTCGGGACATCGCCAAGCGGTTGGTTGACTCTTCACGTGACCAGATGGCTGGTCAATTTCTAGATCACAGAATCAGCATTGCCATCCAACGTGGCAATGCTGCCAGCCTTTTGGGCACTTTTCCCACTGACAGCGATGCGGAAGAATTTTTAGACGCCCTATGAGGCCTTCCTTTGTATAATAATTTTTATTTCGCTTTGTATATAATTTTAGTGTTAGATTGTATATAAAAATTTAAGATTTGTCAAGAAACCAGTACAAATTATTTGTTTTATTATATTTGATATATAGTCGCCGACTAGTCGGCCGACTACAAATGATGCCGAATAGTCGGCTTCCCGACTAGTCGGCCCATCTCTAGTTATAAACTAATTGGAATAGTTAGTGTTTTTAACGATAACAGCGCCGTTCATGCTGTAACACGTGTTGTAGGTACTGTTTGTTATTTTGTCACAACTTTTCAGTACCTACTTGTCCTTTCAATGTGCAATAGAGAATATCTAAGTGCTTGTAGTAGTTATGTACCTAAAGTTAGAAAATTGTTTAGTGTTAGATTGTATATTTTATTGAAATAATTAATTAAAGTGTTCAAGCTTCATCGCTTCCGAAATTAAAGTTATTTATCACTTAAAAAAAAAAAAAAACTAAAGTTAGCTTGTGTCAAAGTCAAATCTAACTATCTAATCTAATCTAACTTCTAACTATCTAACTTCTAACTTAATATTATTAACGCGAAAGTTTGTAAGTATGGATGGATGGATAGATGGATGTTTGTTACTCTTTCACGCAAAAACTACTGAACCGATTTGGATGAAATTTGGCACACAGATAGTTTATAACCTGGATTAACACATGGGATATTTTTTATCCTGATATTCCCACGGGATCGAGACATATGCGGGTGAAACTGCGGGGCGCTACAAGTACTTAGATACATGGTGCTCACATATTTACAAACATTGTAAAAGTAGACGATTTTCCTAAAATTTTACAGTTAACAAGTCACTGTGTGAGGAAGTAATCACAGAATTTAAAATCACTGTCATACAAATAATTAATAATAGGTAAGTTCAATTAAATAAGCAGCCAGTTTTATTTTGTCTATGACTCTAAGATTGTCCTATGGAGCAGGACCAGCATGTTTCCAAGTATTCTTATCTTGGATAAATAATCCTCTAAGTCAGCCATACTGAAAGTGTGCTCCGCGGAGCCCTGGGGCTCCGCAAAGCCTCAGTGCCGCAAAAATATTAGCCTATGGCCTATGTCCAACTGTAGACGACGTAGCTTTGTGGTATTTTAGCTACTTCAAAATCATCTTAATCTCGTACGAATAATTTCTATTTTTTATAACTAAAACTGTTTTATTTATTTTCGCCACAATATTAAAATCCAACAGTGTCAGTTCTAGTGATAATGCGTGAACTCATAGTTTATGCGAGTGTTATTTCCCCACCAAAATCAATTATTTGGACACTGTGGACGACAAAACTGTGAACAATCAATCCAGTTTGTTCCACTGGTGGGACATATTGGTGGAGCAAAGTGGAATTCCATGAAACATAGTTTTTTATTATTGTAGGGCTCCGTCAAATATTTCCATGTGCAAACGGGTTCCATGGCTTTGAGAACCGCTGCTCTAAGTAATATATATGCTTGTTTACAAAGTGTACTTTTAATGTGAGTTTTAAAACATTCATTTAGAAAGAAAGAAATTTCAAAAACTTGTCTTAAACTCTATAACCACAACGCCTAGCGCCATCTCATATCAAAAAGCAGAGTCATTTGGTGAATACTTATCTTTATTTTACTCAGTTTCCTGATCTTTTAGACTCGTGAAACTTTTTTATCTGGAAACTGTAGAATACAACAATTGCAAAAATAAAACAATATTTGCTGCACATTGATTTCGACACCTATGCAGGCGCCCATAGTCCCACTGGTCATGTCATTTTATTTGCTCAAACATGTGTATACATACATAATTAAAATAACACATATGCAAGATCTTAAATAAGGGGTGGCTCCCGACATGTCTGCCATTTCTCATGGCGTGCAAATATCTTAGGTAGATACAATTATTATTATCGAACTTTTTAACTTTTATACACAGTTTGTCAAACTTATATTCAATCATTTCCAATATCCAATTATTTATTATTTATTTACTTTGAAATCCAATATTACAAATTACATTATTATCAATAACGATTTACACCACTTATAATATGCATTAAAATACTTATAATATCGGCATATTTAAGTTCTCCACTACTACATGACCTTATTTACTGCAATGTTAGTTATATGTATTTATTTATAATAATCACCATGAGTCGTTTAAAAATTCTGTAATACTATAATATGCTTTTTGTGCCAAAAACAATTTAATTGTTTGTTTAAACTTAGGTATAGTTTGCTCTTTCCAACTTTTGGGCGATTTGTTGTAGATATTTGGTGCCATGCAAAAAACACTTTTGTGCACAAGTCAATTTCTTGGAAACTTTCTTTAAATTGCAATATATCCCATTTGTGGATGCCATTTCAGTGAGCTGTCATTTCACCTGATGTTAGGGATTGACACTACGTATTGACAACACACTCAAGCACACTCAATTCACGCTCACTAACTCAAGCTCACGTCATCTAAACTCACTCTCTCAAGCTCATTTTATCTAAGTTTTCACGCCGAGATTTTTACAGAATAGATACTGAAGCTGTTTGTGTGCAATAGAATGCGATTAATTCCGCTAGGGCTGTCACTCTGCCGGTTCCAAGTTTCCACAGGGAGGCGCGGGTGTTTGTGCGGTGCATTATATCGTCCAAACTCTGCCTGTTTACTGTCGACGCAGACAGACTGGCGGGCGCCGGACCGAGATAAACGAGCAGAGGTAGGTAGCTGGCTTGTAAGAAAAAAATATAAAAATATACCTAACACAAAAGTACTATGGATGATCCAACACTCATCATCATCATCTGCCTAGCCTTTTCCCAACTATGTTGGGGTCGCCTTCCAGTCTAACCGGATGCAGCTGAATACCAGTTTGGTATGGATGGTCCAACTCTATGTGATGAAAAAAAAACCGCAGTGCTTCTTGCACGTTTTTTGTGATATAATTTTTTTTTTCTTAACAATCATCTGCAAAGTTTACCCTTAGTCTGGATTTTGGTCTGGGGAAACTCTTCAGCTAGCCTGACGTTTTTTTTCGTGGTTACACTTTAACTTTTCTATAAACATACAAAACAAAAACACGATTTCCTGAATTTTGAATTTCGGGTATATAAGACCGGTAGTTCCAGAGATTAGCGCGTTCAAACAAGCAAACAAAAATGCTCAAAAAGCAAGCTAGCTTTATTATTAGTATAGTTGTAGTATAAAGATGTGCGATTTTTTTGCAGAATATTTTTATTAAACTACTAAACTGTTTCACACAGCTACTTACCACACGGGCTCGCTGAATCGTGGCGGCGCCGCGTCGTCTGCGAGGCCCATCGATCGCACGCACGTCGCGTCGTCGCCCGAATCGCCCACAGTCCTACACCGCCATCCAGACGCGCGATAGGGTTGCCTACTTGCTACTCCTTGCTGCCTACTTGGGCCCTAACCCAAAGCGTCACACGCCACATATGGCACTGGTCGCCGTTGTTGTTTCACGAAGGGTGTACCCTACCCAATTTGCTCTATTTAGTACCTCCATTGAAAACAATATCTCTTGGGTTTCGCAAAAAAATGAAAATCAAGTAGGACCACTTGTGACTTATACGCTAAGGACGGCCAATTTTTTTTTTTGGTAGAAGTTTGGCATGCGTTTTGTACCTCAACAAATTGTGCCTAAATAGTACCAATATTGTTTAAGTTTAAGGCAGATGTGTGCAGGATTATAATTATATATGCAGGGCAAGGTGGTAGTTTGAAGGAGAAGAAGGTAGCACTGCCTCCTAAAAGAAGTACCTACCTTGAAAGAAAGCTAAGACTTTACATACACTCAGTATACACACTCCTCGATAAACAACCACAAATAATTCACTCCATTTGCTGTGTTAACAGTTAACACACACAAACAGAAAAGTCACGGTTATATTAGGTATATAAATTGAAGCCGCAAAATCTCCGACTCCTAAGATACAGGTCTGCGTACCTAGTTTAGGAGCCCGGAAAGCTGACAATAATTTTAAAACTTGGCAGAACAACCCACTGTTTCTTTAAGCGATGAACTGTATTGTTGTTTACAATAAACTTAAACTTAAGTCTCTTACCCCTTTTTTTTCTATTAGCCAGCGCGGGCAAACTTGGGCAAAGGTCTCACCCTATTCTTTCTAACCAATTCCGGAAGCCATACAGTCTTCTCTACAAGACGAAAAATCAATGAATTAATGTCACATTTGCCTTAAAAAAAACTGCAACACAGAAAATAAACTGGAAGCACACGTTGAGGTTTTATTCGTCCCAAAGGTAAAGGAGCTATAAGTACTTACTTGAACAGGAACGCACAGAACTTGAGGCCTGACCTCATTCAACCAAGGTCTAAGGACCCGAGGGTTGCGGGAAAGTCCGAAAGGGATTCTGGGACCTTGGCAACAGGCAACTGAAGGAACATGGGTGGGTTTTAGTCAGTAAAAGTCTGACACGCCCTTCCGCTACGCCCAGAGCGGGAGAAGTCATTGGATCACATGCCACACTCAAAAAAAAAAAAATGGTCTTAGGACCACAAATTAATAAAATAATAAAACAACGACGAATTTTGAACATCGTTCTATTTCTATCAATCATTTGAAGATGACAGAGACAAAATTATTTTAAATACGTTTAAATGTATTTAGTGATTTTGTGGTGAAAGTGGTCTTTGCGTGAACCGAGCCTAAAAATCAACAAGCTCTCAAGTGAATCGCAGCAGCCCTAGCTGAAGGCGAGGTGCGACATCTCGGCGCCTAGCATTGTGCGGACACTTCGTCTGCCGGGCCCGGGAACCACAACTAGATCTTATAAGTCTGCAGTCACACTGACGCGATGCGGCGCCACTAGGCCCGATTGAGAAAATGTTTGATTGGTCATGGTGGTTAAATAAGCTCTAATGATAGGAGTTGTCATGCACTGATATTCAGTACCGTACCTTAAACAAGTTGTTTTATAAAAAAAAAAACTACCGAACTGAATATTCACGTAACAGTTACAAAGAGAGGTCACGGTAGTGGTTTGTTGTTCACTTGTCACTGCAACGATGATGTGACAGTCGGGGTGACATGAGTCCATTTACTATCGAAATACTACATTCGTGACTATTGTACAAGTTTAAAAATAGTCAAGTACACACGGCTACACATCAAGCTATACATTTCCAGTATAAGCAGACCTCGCATTGAAAATCCTACACAATGCGATATCAGCATAAACTGGAAATGTATAACTTGATGTGTAGCCGTGTATATAAGTTTAAAAATTAGTCACCCGACTTTAATTTTGTTATTTTACTGCAAAGAGGTTCAATATAACCGTAAACCAGTGGTACCATACACACAAAGATGTAGTTGAGGTTTTTATGCAGTAGAGTCGGCAAGTTATTTTTTAAATGAATTGGACCACGGAACTCTCAAAAGGTGCTGTGGTCCAACTATTTTTAAAGTTGGACAACTGCCCCTAGTAAAGACCCATGAACCAACTAGTTGTACAGAGCAGTTAGACCACTTTCCAGGAATGTAAAGAACATACATTAAAACGAACAAAATTATGAAAACAATAAAAAAATTAAAATTGAACGTATTTTTCTGTTCCAAAAACAGAGACCATTAGTGAGATGGTCTCAGCAATTGCATAGTGTAGGCTAGCCCTTAGCCCTTATAGTAAATGCACACAGATTCATCTATGGATTGCTACGGTGTATTGATATTCAATTCGATATAATATTTTCTGTCTGCTCTAACTCTGGCTAGAAGGGCCTCGTGGCTAAGTAATAACAGCTGTACCGGTAGATCGATCAGGTTAAGCTTCACTTGCCGCGGTTGGCCCATGGATGGGTGACCATCCTTACACACCAAGAACCCTCCGTGCCTCGGAAAGCACGTTAATTATGCCGTTGGTCCCGGCTGTCATTCGTGGATCTTTGACAGTCGTTACGGGTCGTCAGAAGCCCGAAATTCTGACAACCAGTCTTACCAAGGGGTATCGTATTACTCAGTAACTGGGTTGTGGAAGTCAGACTAGAAGCCAACTCCAAAATAATTGGGGAAAGGCTAGGTTATGATTTTTTGTCTGCTTAACTCTATTGACCGGGCAAAATATTATTAGTTTCCTTTTAGGATTTTTTCAGTAGCAGCCCGATGTTTGGATTGTTACCTGGTTAGTGGTTACGTAATGGCAAACGGCTCGCCATAATTACTTAACTTTGACCCTACCTACAGAAATATGGGTGTACCTCTCTGCCTATGCGATACAATCGAGATGTTATGTTATATGAAAGTATTTGTTGGACTGTCTTTTTATACGCCCACCAGGCAAGTCCATCGTATATCCATGGTAATTTTGAAGACACAAGTATACATAGCATTGTGTAAGCGATACACCTACGGCTACGAATCGATCAAATAATCCCAAAATTCTTTGAATGACTTAAAATGTGTGGGATGTTCTGACACGTTTTTCTTCCATTCACGTATGTTTTCTTTCGTGGAAAAATTCCTATGAAAATCCTCCTCCTGTGTAAACTCCTCATATGAACATAGAGAATTTATTACAAGTGAGTATATTTACAACTTAATAAGTTGGTATTTTTTCTTGGAAGTGTTAGTATACTTTATGCGATAGTGATAGAATGCCGCTAGCGGCACTCTATACCTATACTACCATTTTCCTATATTAACAATTAAACTAAACTGAATGCTAACATGTCTTGTTTGTGTGTTTGTGTGTTCTTTTCTTTATTAGTCATCCATCATCATTTGCCAGCCTTTTCCCAACTGTTGGGGTCGGCTTCCAGTCTAATAGTCGCTCCCTGTAAAATACTGGTACTCAGAGCTGTATCCGGTTATGGTGGAATCCGACGATCGGCAATATTGCAGACGGACACGCACGGCAGACGAGCACAGACCGCCACGCACCGCGCACCGAGGAACTTCCGATGTCTGCGATATCCCGCACGTACAACTTCCCACGGTCCGTCGTCCGGGCTCGTCGGTGTCCGTCTGCAAAATCGCGGATCGTGGAATTTCGGTATTATACCGAAATTCCACGATCCACGATTTTGCCGTGCGTGTCCGTCTGCAATATTGCCGATCGTCGGATTCCACCATAACCGGATACAGCTCTGAGTACCAGTATTTTACATGGAGCGACTATCTGACCTCCACAACCCAGTTACCTACTGAGTAATACGGTACCCCTTATTAAGACTGGTTATCAGAATTTCGGGCTTCTGACTACCCGTAAAATGAAAAACAAGTTCTTTTTTATTCTCTTTTCTTTCTAAATGTAATTTTCGTTTCGCCGAAATTGGGTTCCTCATTTTCCCGTTATCTCTTAAAGTATCTACTTCACTAGTATTTATATAAAGTTTCAGCGGAAATCTACTGTGGCAAACATATACCTACACAGACACCGCAGGCGCGGCCATATGTAATTTCCTTATATGTAATTTCATTATAATTTTATTATTATTCGGCCATATGTAATTTCATTTCCGCCAATTTTGGCGCATGTAAGTAAAAATTAAAAGAGAATATAAAAAATTACCTACATAGTTTATTTATTCTACGAATGCCTGCTGGCTTATATACTTATTATGTGAATATTAAGTATATTACTATATTCGTGTACCAATGAAATTTCTTTTAGTTCCTAGAATAAAATCCTAACTAATTTTATAAATGCGAATGTAAGTTTGTTTGTTACACTTTCACGCTAAAACGACTGAACGGATTTTGATGTTTGGCACATGGGTAGACCCGGAGAAGGAAATAGGCTACTTTTCATCCTGGATCGCAGTTGAAGTCGCGGGCATCAGCTAGTACCTAAGTTATTTGGGAACAGATGAACATACATACATATTTACCGGTCAAAATCATAACCCTCTTTTTTGCTTCGCCGTAGTCGGGTAAAAATATGATGACTTCTCAACTTCTCACTCCTGCTTACGTCTATACAAAGTTTAAATGAATAACATTCTAAAGAACACCATTTAAATCAAAGCAACTCAACGTGCTTTGATTTAAATGGTGTTCTTTATTTCAGGAGCCTTTATACGAGGACAGTTTGTCGAACATCAAAGTCAATTGAAACCTTTTTAGATAAAGAGATAGAAGAAGTATGTTACCTATTTATTTTGTAAGTCTGACAAACAGTCTTACCAGAAGTATCGTATTACCTAGTTACTGAGTTGTGGAGGTCAGATAGGCAGTCGCTCCATGTAAAATACTGGTATTCAGCTGCATCCGGTTAGACTGGAAGCCGACCCCAAAATAGTTGGGAAAAGGCTAGGCAGATGATGATGATAATGATCTATTTATTTTGTTTAACATTACAGAGGGGACTCGTGGCTACATACTAACAGCCGTACGAGTCGATCGAAAGTTAAGCCACGCTTGCCGAGGTCGGTCCGTGGATGGGTACATTACATAGCGATACCCCGTCCGTGCCTCCGAAAGCATGTTTTAAACCGTTGGCCCCGGCTGTCATTTATAGATCTTTGTCGTTACGGGTAGTCAGAAGTCCGAAAATCTGACAACCAGTCTTACTAGGGCGTATCGTATTACTCAGTAATTGAGTTGTGGAGGTCAGATAGGCAGTCGCTTCATGTAAAATGCTGCATCCGGTTAGACTGGAAGCCGACGCCAACGTAGCAACAACCAACAGTATCCTAAGCGTGATTTCAAGTGGCCTAGACTGTGTTTTCATGGGTCACTGTTGTGCCATCTCACATGGGTTGCCACAAATGCCACAATGGTAATCCAATACTATTTGTTTGTTTTTGTTTTTTTGAAGTTTACTTACATAGTTTTAAGTCTTACTAACCATTTTTCAGTCATGATACTTTAATAAAGATAATTCTATTCTATTATATAGTTGGGAAATGGCATATCAGGCAGATGATGATTACACGCGGACATGCCTGTTTCCCAAAGTGCAGAGGTAGAGGTGCAGGTACGACTCTGTCAACAACTGATTGGAAAAGAAGGATAACATTGTGAAGAAAGTATGAAACGCCTCTTCACACACGACCAGTCGGCACGAGTAGTCGGCTACCTAATTATGGTCGTGTGTGAGAAGAGGCGTGTGCTGTAACACAATTACATGTTGTAGTTGAGTTATTCCTTCTGGGAATACAGGGGGCCTACCACCACCGCTTACAGCAGTACTTACTTCAGTGTAGGAAAGAAATGAAGCTCTACAGGACGTATAGCTCCATCTCTTTCCCCCACGAAGTAAGATTAACTGCTGTAAGCGGTGGTAGTAAGCCCCCTGTATTTACTTGTACTTACCGTTTTTTTTAATATCTTATACTAAAACCAGGTGCTTAGTCTCAGCAGTACGAAATACCTGGTATCACGATAATAAATCATTTATTTATGAGGTAAGTACAGTTAGTAAAAGAGATAAGATGCAGGCTGAATAATTCAATTTTTTTTTATCCAGCTTGTGCTGAGTGGTCAACATTTAAAAATCTGAAGTGTCTTGAGTTTAAAAACCACAGTTACCTGACGTTTAGGTGGATCCGCAAAGGTAGCCCGCAAAATTCGAATTTTAGTACATTTTTTATAATGTACAGGTCAGTTTCAAGTTGTATCTTGATCAAAATATGATTTGCGGCCATAAAAAATCTACAACTCAAGGTCTACAACCGAACTTAAAGTGCTCGCAAGATAAGTCTGCGCGCGGCTGAAATCGGAACTAATAAGTATGCCGCCGTCTTGTTGTTTATGTCAGGTCTAATTAAGTATAGAATTGTTTAATTAATTAATATTAATATAAGATTACTAATATATATTTTAATATTTTAAATATTACAGTACCTATTGGTAGAATTAAGCACGCCAGCACCACCAGTCGCGCGCAGAGTTATCTGCGCGCACTCTACTCTAAAACAGTGTGTCATCTGACATTGTGTCGGCGTGCAAAGATGATTATATTTTTTGGCTAAATGGTCAGCTAAATATTGTGGTTTTGGAGGCTAATATTGGACAGAAAGAATAACAAAATTGATCAGCAAATAATGTTTGTCATATTAAGCAGCTCTATTCTACTTACTGCGACTAATTTCGTGGTTACTCACAGTTTTAACCTAACCAGTCGCGGTATCCTAATCTTGAGATGCTAACTAATTGTACGATCTTGCTGACCAAGAAATATTTATTTTTCAAACACACATAATTATCATGCTGACCAAAAGCATGTAAGTACCTACTTTGCGCTTGTTTTTTTTCCTGCCGACAAAAACATAGTAATAAGTTAGAATAACTTATTAGTTTGATATTAATCATGCTAACCCAATGTTTAAATGGCGAACTACTTGTCATATTTTATTAAGGTACACGTAGATACGTATTTCTTTCGATGACTGTACGTTCACGTGTTCGCAGGTCCCTATTATCAGGTAGTTGGCAACATATTTCCCTTAGGAGTGTATTTTTAGACCTTTCCCTTCCGTAATTACAATTCTTTCTAGGTATTTGAGATAAATGATCAATGGAGACTTTTAACATGTGTTTAGGCCTTTTTGTTTGTAATAATGTGGGTGTAAGGTAAAATTAATTAGGCCTTAAAGTGCTAGCTTAAACTGGAAGCAGGATGATCTAGCTAGAGAAAACCGTGCAACGCTAGCTCATTCATCATCTGCCTAGCCTTTTCCCAACTATGTTGGGGTCGGCTTCCAGTCTAACCGGATGCAGCTGAATACCAGTATTTTACATGCAGCGGCTGCCTATCTGACCTCCACAACCCAGTTACTGGGTAAATATGATACCCCTTGGTAAGATTGGTTGTCAGACTTTCGGGACTTTCTTTCTGGTGAACAATAACGGCTGTCGAAGATCCACGAATGACAGCCGAGACCAACGTTTTAACGTGCTTTCCGAGGCACGGAGGAGTCTCGGTATGTAAGAATGGTCACCCATCCACCGACCAACCCCGGCAAGCGTAGCTTAACCTGATGGATCGACCCGTGCGGCTGTTATTACTTAGCCACGAACTCCACCTTAGGTGAAGTCAAGGTGTGAAACCAAAATTGCGACATGAATTTTGGGTTTTCTTCCACCAAATCGTTTTGGTTTCTTTGTTTTGCCTTTCCTTATACACTATCAGTAGGAACAGACATTTTATTATTCGGCAAGAAAGACATAGGTCATTATGGCTTCTTGATTTGCATAGAAGTGCATGAAGCATGGAGCACGATAGGATATGACGCTCTTCTAGATGACCGTTGTGGTTTCTTCTGAAAGTGGTCAACGTCGCAAATAGATGTCAAATATTTCGCTATTTTGATTAATGTGCCAATATAACTGTATGGAAATATGAAATATCGCTAATTAACATACTAGAATATAAATAATGAATTGCAATAAAAAGGGTTTGGAAACTTTCAAAATTTTTACACCTAAATCCAGTTACAACTTAAATTCAGTGTTGCAATTCATTATTAATATTCTAGTAGTAGGTGAAAGGTTATGTGTTTCGCTCGGCAGTAAAGTTATTTTGCGTCTCGTACCTTTGAAACCCTCGCACAGGATTCTATATTTGAACCTCTCGCTTCTCAGGTTTCAACACAAGTAGGTACTCGCGCCAAAAAAACACTTTTATAACAAATAACTATTTTCCTTTTGTTTTGTCTACCATTAATATTTTGTTACTCATAGAAGATACGATCCTTGAAGATCGGTCGTTGTTTCGATTGGTGGATTTTTTTTGTCGATCAATCTTGTATCATTCCAAGTTTTGTTTTTCTGAGTAAGGCATTTCATCACATTTATTAAATACCTACGGTTTTGTTAAAAAAAGGTTTTTTTTAGATGTAGATTAAACCAGCGACAGTTTGTGTAATAATAACTAATAACCTAACTATGATCGATATACCTTCATTTATTTATACAAAACTGATAAAGGTGAGACTACTTTCTTCTTCACTTCTGTATAAAACTTTAGCTAAGTCGTAATAAGATTCCTTAACGTAGGTACCTACCTAAGTAGGTACAAAAACTGGCTCGTAGGTTTACGCTCGGGCTACAGATAGATCTCGTTTTGTACTAAGACGGATAGTATTCAGTATTCACTAGTTTGATGTTAGGACAAGGGTCCGAACTCCGACCAAAGCGTTAGTACAATAATTTTGATACAGTATTTTATTTTATGCTGACGTACTATGCTGTAAACTCATATGATGAATTAAAACTGATTTTATAGGTAAATAAAAAATGTGGTAATAATTATGAAAAAGTTGATTTATTATAATTATAATTATAATAATTATTATAATACAGTTTACAATAATTACAAGCGATCACCAAACGGGGTGAAAGAAAACGGCGTAGTATTAAATTATTTAGGGCGTCTACACACGGCGTCGCGAGCGCGCAGGTCGCGCCGCGCGTACTCCGTCCGGCGCCGCATCGCGCGGCTTACTCTTACAATATAACTACCTACACTACACTCCGGTCACGCGCGGCGCGAACTGCGCTGACGCGACCCAGCCCTACGTAGACGGAGATTTATTTATTTATTCGATTTTAGGATATAGTCTTTCGAACGCGAGGAACAAAATATTACACAAGTCGAGAATATTATTTATAATCGATTCGGATTAAATCGGATTCGACAGCGGCGAAAGCGAGCCGCGGCGGGGGCGGCAGGGGCGGCGGACAGCGGCGGGCGTCGAGCGGGCGCAGGCTATGTACACGAGCGGCGCTACGGGCAGTCGCACTCCTCCACCACCATCTCGGGCAGGTCGCGCTTGATGATGTTGGAGTCGGCGCCGAAGTAGATGAGCGACAGCGCGGAAAAGCGCACGGGCGCGCAGCACTCGGCGCGCTCCAGCCGCGCCGCCTCCACCACCTGCGAGTGGTAGTTGAGGAAGGGCGCGCACGCGCCGCGGCAGTAGTTGGCATAGTAGCCCTCTGGCGCCACGATCCAGTCGTCCCAGCCCAGCGCGCGGAAGCTCACGTAATAGGTCTGGCGGCAGCAGCGGCCGTGCTCGGCCGCGTCGCAGTTGAGCGCGCGGCGGCGGCGCGCGGGCGGCGGCTTGAGGCGCAGGCGCAGCAACGGCCGCGCCGCCTGGCCGCCGCCCAGGCGCAGGCGCACGCGGCCCCCGCAGCCGCTGCAGTCCAGCAACAGGCGCAGCGGCTCGCGCGCGCCACCCGCCGCCCAGCGCCGCGCGGCCTGCGTCACGTCCAGGCGCTGCCAGCCGCGCGCAGGGTCACGCCGCGCCGCACCCGCCAGCGCGCTGATGGCGGCCGTGTCGTTGCCGCTGACGGTGAAGGCCCACAGCGTGTAGCGTAGGCGTCGCGCGCGCGGCGACGTCTCTGCGCGCACCAGCAGCTCGGCCGACGCCACCGCCAGCCCCTCGCCTTGCTCCGACTCAGCCTCGGCACCCAGCCGGAATTCGATCAGTCGCTGACCGTTCAGGGTCTCACCTGCACATACCAAGTACGCTCTCCTGTAGACTGTATTCAATATTCGCGACAGAGATTCATGGACATGTTTTACAACAGTCCGTAATCTCACTCCGTTTGCGCAAAACCTTAATTATTCCTACGGTCCCTGCCTATATCGAAATGGCCCATCTTTAGCGCAGTGGTCGCGACGGGAGTGGGATGGGGTGCGGGGGCCGGAGTGCGCGCGGTCTTCGCCCCGGCTAGAGCTGCACGTGCCCGGTCGTCGTGAACCCCCGCCTGCCAGCGGTCGAAGGTCCATGCCGAGTTGAGCTCGCGTTAGCCGTGCGCACTTCCGGAACATATTACAAATAATCTTAGGATTCGGATACTAAGACATTTAGTAAAGTGTCGCAAAGTCGTCGCAGCCACAAGCACTACTAAAATCGTTTAAAAATAAATGTGTTTAAACTACTCCAGCGTCCATCGGTGCTAAGCGGCGCGCCTGAGAAGATTGAAGTTCACCTCATGTTGGAGAGTCGGTCCTGCGAACAAACGAGTCTTCATTACTATGAGCATATGTGACAAATAGACGCGATACGTATGCATGTAAAGAGCAAACGTGGACAACTAGGATGCGGCATGTAACCGACAAATGATCCGATTGATTGACTACGATCAAAGCGGATACTCGTACCTGCGGTGCGACGTTGCACATCCCTGCCTACTTACTAAATGGCCGTCGTATTTATGAATGAAACAAAATTACCGTAAACAGAGCTCCACTAAACCGAAATTAAACGAAATAATTTTATGCGCGATGGCGTCGTGCCAAATCTTTAAGTACTACATAATAAGGTCGTTGGAATAAATAAATGTACTAATGAGATAACACACGAGCAAGCTTGCCGTCAGTTAGATTTAAATCTTCGTTTAAGTTTAAGTACTCTATTTTTGGAACAAGTATCCTTTGAGAAGGGTGATGTTGAAAAACAGCCTTACTAAAACTTAGTATACATACTGTCGGAAAGGTCAAATTCCTATGGGCATAAGACTCGCCGTTCATAATTAGCATTCTTAGGTCTGTCTCTAGAGGTGACATGCACTGTCATTGCTTAACTTATGTTAGGCACTAGCATACCCGACACGTGTCTAATAAACAAACACAACATGTGTTTGTTTATTAGACACTTTTAATGTTGTGGCCTGAAAACCTTAGCAGAAATTTGAAAAATTATTGCGACTAACTTCAATATAATAAAAGAGATCAGTGATGGCCCAGTGCCAGTGGTAATGGCTGCGACTTACGAGTCGGTCGTGAGTTCGAACCCAAGCAGGCACTTTACTTTTTTGTAAATTTTTACATCACTGCTCTCAAAACGGAGTTGCAAAACATCTTGAGGAAACCGGCATGTGTTAGAACCAAAAATTAGAAGACATGCATGTGACATCCACCAACCCGCACTGGGCCGGGTGGTGGATAACGGCCCACTACCTCTTACAGAGAGGAGGCCTCTGTCCCAGCAGTGGGAACATTATAGGCTGATTAGGCAAGTAATAATATGAAAAAACTAAAGTGTCTCATTTGCCTGTAATTAACATAGTCTTCAGACCAGAACGATAAGTTTGGTCAATGGTGATACATACAATTCCCTAGACGAGGTGTATCACAAAAAAATCTGCTAAGATATTATCTAAAAATCTGCTAAGTATTATTATCAGAGGAGCTCGTGGCTCAGTAATAAGAGCCGCACGGGTCGATCCATGAGGTTAAGCTACGCTTGCCGGGGTTGGTCCGTGTATGGGTGAGGGTGACCATCTTTACATATCGAGACTACTCCGTGTCTCGGAAACCACGATAAGCCGTTGGTCCCGGCTGTCATTCGTGAATCTTTGATAGTCGTCACGGGTCGTCAGAAGCCCGAACGTCTGACAACCAGTCTTACCAAGGGGTATCGTATTACCCAGTCACTGGGTTGTGGAGGTCAGATAGGCAGTCGCTGCATTTGAAATACTGGTACTCGCATCCGGTTAGACTGGAAGCCACCCCAATATAGTTGGGAAAAGGCTAGGCAGATTGATCCTTTACTGACAATAACTACTTTAAACAATTCATCTTTGAAAACTGGGTCCACGTCATAATAAAAACGTTTTGTTAAACCGACATGTTTCAGGGCCACTCCACAGCACACCACCTAATGCATCTTTAATGCACCACAAATAGTCCAAGGTCAGCGAATATTCGATCTGAATTTCACAACCACATAAACCAGGCTTAGAAAACCATAAAAAGGGGCAATCAAGGGAGCTATTAAGGTATAAAATTAGCCATAGCATTATGGGGTAAAATATTGCCGGCATAGATTCGACCGTGTCGCGTCGAACCCACCTTGCAACGTGTTATGCAACACGTTCTAGCATGGTATCGATTGTGGTGAATTTCTAGATATACTTAATGAATAATTTAGTGTGTGGATTACGGACGGGGAAGTGGTTGAGTACGCGTTTTCATAAGATTCAAATGTCGTTGTGTGCGTTTTTGTTTTGCTACTAAATGTTATTTTTATTATTTTTTGTATCTACTGTATACTGCTTCGTAAGTATAGTAGTAGCAAGCGCGAGTGCTAAGTTGGGGTTCGGTTCCCAAAACATAGTGTGATTGGGTATTTCCCTTGAACATTTCCTCAAAAGCAGCTTGAAGGATATTGGACTTTTATATTTTGAAGAAAAGTTTTATAGAAGCTCTAATTACATAAGGACTTACAGTTAGGTATATATGCTTCTTTCAATAAGCTTATTGCAAGCTGTAGCATTTTTTTTTCATTCTTTTTATTTAATATATTTCCAACAATATGATGCAAGATATGACAAGAATATTATAGGGACAAATACTAGTGTGCGCATCCAAATTAAGGAGACCACATAATTCTCTTATAATCTATCATAGCAAGGAAACAAAATGAAATCCATACTAATATTATAAATTCGGAAGTAACTCTGTCTGTCTGTCTGTCTGTATGTTACCTTTTCACGCCTAAACCACTGAACGGATTTCGACAAAATTTGGCAAGGAGATAGATGGCATCCTAGGTAAGGGCATAGGCTACTTTTTAACGACATACCACGCGGGTGAAGCCGCGGGCGGAAGCTAATTTTTATAAAAATTATTAAAAGTGTACCTAATTTATATGTACAAAAATGAAATAACATAAAAAACAGACAAAAATAACAGTATTATGACTTGTATTATTCATTAATTAATCACTTGAACAATAACCAATTACCAATGAGTTTGAAGACCACAGTCAGCTTCTTGTGATCCTTAAAAACTACCTTTTAGAAGGGGCTACTAGAATCAGTTCTATAGACGTAATATATATAGACGTTGATATATATCAACGTCTTGTTAAAGTCAAAGTCAAATAATTTATTTCAAATAGGCACATCAAAGGTACGTCAAAAACAAAGAAATAGAACTGATTCTAGTAGCCCCTTCTAAAAGGTAGTTTTCGTATGGAGAAGAATGGGCAAGAAACTCCACCGTTACTCTTGTAAAAATAATGTTTTACAATATTTTGTATACGTACATCAATTATTATAATTACATGTGAATACGATGCACCTAGAATACGATTACTATACCACAAAAGATAAAAAGAATTAAAAATGGAGCAATGACAAATACATTAAAGTATGTGATAGATACATGGTGCTCACATAATATTTACAAAAAATGTAAGTAAAAGTCTACGATATCACAATATTCCTAAAACAAATCAATGTCTTCATATACTATAGAAAATTCCAACAAAAATAACCTAAAAGGCAAAGTAAAAGTGTTTCCGCGAACACAACCCACGAATTACCACATTAGGACGGATATAAAAAAGCTCAATTCACCAACCTATTGTAGGTACGGAAACAAAAACTCCAGGCATAAAATGTTACGATAAAGAACTTGTAACAATAAAATATAACGCAGTACGCAGTACGTTCGTCTATGTAACACAATAATGGTGATTTTAACCAAAGTTCAGGCACTAAAGCATGGCGAACGGCTGACCTGACCCCGTTCCGTCTAAGAAAGGTCTTACTTCAGCTTTTCTATAGAATTGTGACGTAACTGATGAATTAGTTTACTAGTTCCGTTTGGTGCGCCTTTTTAGGGTTGACTAATACAATTTGTATGTAATAACGTGGATTTCAGATAGATAGAATACTCTTTATTATGTACACCATAAAAATTACAGACATAAATTAGAAATTTTACATAGGGTGACACAATGGGCGGTCTTATCGCTAAAAGCGATCTTTTACAGACAACCTTTGGATGGATTAGCTTTGGTTCAGCAAAGAACTATCCATAGAATTTGTCTTTTGCTCAAGATTTTCTGTTAGAAATCTTAATTTCGAGACAAGTGACAATCGCTTCCAAAACATTTCGAATTTCTACAACGACTTTCAACAGGATTGACATAAGCTTTTCGATAGCTTATGTCAGTCCTATACATTTTTGCCTTTTCCATAATCGTTATCGCTGATAGAATGTCACTTTGTCTAGGGCCTCTCCTCACTTGTTTTTATAACGAACTAGCTTCCGCCCGCGGCTTCGCCCGCGTGGTATGTCGATAAAAAGTAGCCTATGTCCTTCCCCAGGATGCCATATATCTCCTTGCCAAATTTTATCGAGATCCGTTCAGTTGTTTAGGCGTGAAAAGGTAATATATAGACAGACAGACAGAGTTATTTCGAATTCATAATATTAGTTAGGATTACTAGCTGCGCCCCGCGGCTTAACCCGCATAAGTCTTAGAATAAAAAGTATACTATGTCCTAATCCAGGTCATGATCTACTCATGTGGCAAACATCCAAATCTGTTCTGTTCAGCCGTTTTGATTGAATATGCTTAGGTAATTGAAGCATTTAACCGAACTCGTGATTAACTATACAGGCTGTAAGGGTAAACAGTCTTGTCATTCAAACCATGGGTAGTTGACTTAAATATAAAAATAAATGACCGAAAACAACAAAAAAAAAACGTTATTTTCATTAAAAGATTTTAAAAAGTTTCTATCTGACACCGTGCTCGCTAGCGAAACAGCTGACTAACTGAGGAAGGGGCTGCGCTCGCGGCCGGTCAGGTCGCGTCCCGCACCCCCCGCCCGTGTTGAGACGGAAGTTCGTTGCCCTAGCGCATAGAGCAACGAACTTGCGTCTTTTGTGGAAAAATGTAGATTAAAAAAAAAGGAAAAAAAAAGTTGTAATTTTCCATTGATTTTACGTGTTATAAATGAAACCAAACCACTGGTTGCAAGGATAACGGTGTTTACCCTAACACCCTGTATATTTAATAACTAGCTTCCGCCCGCGGTTTCGCCCTTGGTATGTCGATAAAAAGTAGCCTATGTCCTTCCCCAGGATGCCATCTATCTCCTCGCCGAATTTTATGGAGAGCCGTTCAGTGGTTTAGGCTTGAAAAGGTAACATACAGACAGACAGAGTTACTTTCGAATTCATAATATTAGTATGGATTACTAGCTGCGCCCCACGGTTTAACCCGCATAAGTCTTAGAACAAAAAGTAGGTATACTATGTCCTAATCCAGGTCATAATCTACACAATCATGTGCCAAATCTGTTTGGCCATTTTGTTTCAATATGCAGGTAATAGAAGCATTTATCGAACTTATGATCCTAACTAATATTATAAATGCGAAATTGAGTTTGTTTCTGTGTTACGCTTTCACGCTAAAACGGCTGTACGAATTTGGATGAAATTGGCACAGGGGTAGACCATGACCTGGAATAGGACATAGGATACTAATTCATCCCGATATTCCCGCGGGATCGAGTCTTACGCGGGTGAAACCGCGGTTTACTTATATGTATATTTATTAATTGTGTAGGTTAGTTGGAGAGAAGTATACGAAAGGGGGAATAAACTAGCTATAAATATACCGGAAGAGAACGATGTTCCTGATAGCTGAGTCCTGACACAGAGCATCTACTTGCTGCGCGAGAAAAAGATATCAATAGAACGTGCCTCAATGGGATTCATTAGGTCGAACGCAGGCGTGGGCAGGACAACAGACAAAATAATACAAGAACTCAATTGAAATCTATTAGGTTTCTATTTTTATTTCTATAAAAATAGAAACCAAATAGATTCTTTATAAATAAGACATTGGAACAAATGGGTCGTGTCATTGTTATCTTGGGCCAATCAATTGCTCAAATAGGTGGATATAAGGGACATTGTTTTAGAAGATGACGTAGACGCGGAGTTTTCTAAATTGACGTATGTGGGTACTAATAAAGCTGAGTATAAACTTGAGCCTTTTTGGTATCATATTCGCGCAAGAGGAGCTCGTGGCTAAGTAATAACAGCCGCTCGGGTCGATCCATCAGGTTAAGCTACGCTTGCTGGGGTTGGTCCGTGGATGGGTGACCATTTTCACATATCGAGACTCCTCCGTGCTTCGGAAAGCACGTTAAGCCGTTGGTCCCGGCTGTCATTTGTGGATCCTTGACAGTCGTTACGAGTCGTCAGAAGCACGAAAGTCTGACAACCAGTCTAACCAAGGGGTATCGTATTACCCAGTTACTGGGGTGTGGAGGTCAGATAGGCAGTCGCTCTATGTAAAATACTGGTATTCAGCTGCATCCGGTTAGACTGGAAGCCGACCCCAACATAGTTGGGAAAAGGCTAGGCAGATGATGATTCGCGCAAATCTATACTAATATTATAAAGAGAGTGCGAATTTTGTGAGTTTGTGTGTACGTGAAGGGCTAAGGGCTGATTTCATCAAAGTTAGATTATCTTTTATGCGTGGAATAAAATTGTCGTCTGACAGTTTTTTTTTGTATGGAAAAACTGTCAAAATTGACACGCCCTTCCGCTCCGCCCAGAGCGGGAGAAGTAAAAAAAAAAAAGGATAATACTTATACTCGGTATAAAAGTTTGGTGAAATTAAAAAAATCATCCTCCTTCTATTCAAAAAATAAAAAAAGGTAATATACATAAATTTGCCCTAAATAGTATAATTATTTATTACATTAGGTACCTAAAACGCTTTCTAAAAGTGTTGTGTTGTGTGTGGCTCTTGTATTTGTTCGGGTTTTGCATATTCGATGTTATGTAAAAAATAATGCTCTAGTTTGTACTAACCTTAATATATAAGAAATAGAGCCTTAATGTTATATTTACATAAGTATAATAATCATAGAGGAAGACTCGCATCGTTAAGCAATATTAACGACCGAGACTACAGAAAATATTTTGCCATCAATAAATATTAATATACAAATATTAGATTACTCTAAGTATAATGTTATTATATGATTACACCAGCTGCCGCCAGCGGCTTCGCCCGCGTGTAATCTTTATAAATTATAGCCTATGTTACTCAGTGTGAATGTAGCTTTCTAATGGTGAAAGAGTTTTTGAAATCGGCAGTAGTTTTTGAGTTTATTCATAACAAACATACACACAAAAATACAAATCTTTCCTCTTTATAATATTAGTGTAGATTGGCCATATTTTTGTTCGTTTCTAAAAGCTTGAAGTCTTTAAATCATGTGTTGTAAGGGCAACTTTGACTTTTATTTTAAATTTGCTGATGCCCGCGGCTACGCCCGCGTTGATAGTGGTTATTATATACTAAAACCTTCCTCGAGAACCACTCTATCCATTGGTGAAAACCACATGAAAATCGGTGCAGTCGTTTTTGAGTTTATCGCTAACAGACAGACGGACAGACGCGCTGGATGACTTTGTTTTATAATAAATATGTAAGGATATGAAAGACTACCTTGTTAATATTAAATCAAACCAAAATTTTACTTTCAGAAGTACCTTAACTACATACGTAGCATTGCCTAGTATTTTACATACATGCATTCTTAACTTATGACTTGATCTTCCCATGGGTGTAGGCAGACTCTACAGAACGCCACATCCACCTGCTACGATCCTTGCATACTCCTTTTGCTTCGTTTATGTTCATCACACGCCGGTTACGAGTATTACACCCCAGCGGACCCTTCTGAAGAAAATCCCCAAATAGTCACTAACTAGTAGCATGTATAACTAGATTTTTTTATCCTAACTAATGTTATAATTGCAAAAGTGAGTTTGTTTGTTTATTTGTTTGTTACACATTCACGCTAAAACGGCTGAACGGATTTGGATGAATTTTGGCACAGGGGTAGACCATCTGCCAGGGTTGCGGGAAAGTCCGAAAGGGTTACCGGGACCCTTGGCAACAGGCAACTGAAGGAACAAGGGTGGGTTTTAGTCAGTAAAAGTCTGACATGCCCTCCCGCTCCGCCCAGAGCGGGAGAAGTCATTTGATGATTCCCAAAGTCAAAAAGAAAAAAAAGGGGTACACCATGATCGGGAATAGGATGATATAGAAAACCTTTTGACCTGATATTCCCACGGGATCGAGACTTGTGCGGGTGAAACTGCCGGGCGCAGCTAGTTTTAAATAATTTTGAAACAAAAGTCTTGTGGAAATATAAAGTAGGTACAACCCAAGTAAAAAACTTTAAACTACTAACTAAACTACCTATTTAGAAAGTGTTAAAGCAACAATGTTACAAACGCCATGCTCATACTAAGACATGAAAAACTAAATGCTAATATGTTCCACTTATTTCACCTCATTAATATGGTACATGACGTTACGAAAAGGTATTTAATTTACATGCCATGAATTTTACCTATGACTTATACCGAATTTCCAAGAAATTTGCTTTGTTTTTCATAAAGTTGGACCATTCAACTCTTCAGTAGTTACGTATGCGGACCAACGGAACCTCATACCTAAGCTTTGGTTTCCTAAGAATTCCAGATGGGAAAACCCAATAACACTTTACCCGGCCCGGTAGTCGAACCCAGGACCTTATGCGCGCTTGCGACCACTAGAACAACGTGGGCCCTCCGTATCAAAAGTCCTAAAAGCAAATGATCCTAATAGCAAAATTACAGTTTATCAAAATGTCCTATTTGCGAGAAAAAGGTCTTAAAAACAAATGAACGGAAACAGTACAGTCATACCACACATAAATAATTATGAAATTAAAGAAATAATTTTACTTTTCTCAAACATGCTTGGAAATTCGAACATTATTTTGAAAACCTTCTTCGAGATCGAAATTGCTGCACTAGTCAAAAACCGATGATGGACTCACGTATGTGTGACTCGGCTTCGCCTCGGTCCACATTTTCACGATTGTCCATCAATGCCCTAATTACTAACCGCGACAGTAATGTACTTATATTTCTTCTGTTCACATAAACTTAAAAAATTATACTAAGTTTTGTTTGTTTGAAATGTAAAACCGGCTCGATAGTTTAAACCATGTCTTAGAAAAACCTTGTATGTAATAAGATGGAAGAAGACTGTAAATCCAAGGATTCCTGCTCTGTATTACGGTATCTACGGAAGCTTAGTACCGAGTCGGCATAAAGGGTCCGTACACGTCCTTTTCCTTAACTCTTGAGTTTTGAGTCCTTGGCACATTATGCGAAAAGGTTTTTTGACACGTGTGTGTTAGATGCACCGATTCGTAAAGGTTCATGTGCCACACGTGTTCTTTTACCAATCTATATTTTTTTTAAATTAAAAAGAGTAAGTTAGTTTTAAGATAACCCTTCCACTGACAGCTGTCAAATCTAGTTTTGAAAATTTCGGTCTGATTTTCGGCCTATTTTGGCCTCGCGGCGCCAACCAACTCACTCAACGCTCTGTAATTATTGTAAGAATGTCAAAGTTGCCTAGCTTGAGAGTCATTTTGCAAGTTTATTTGATTACCGACGTATTACAAACGCTAAAATGGTTCCAACAGATTAAATATTATCACTGTTTAACAAAACTACACACATTTTTCAAGGATTGACGTACGTTCAACGATACTCCATACTTTGTAAAGATGCTCGTAACTTACGAGGCTCAGTCTACTTAGCTTTACTAGTAATTTAACGATCTTAGTATTTTATTTGAAACTTGATTGTTTTTTTTTTCAATTTGATTTAGTAACTATACAGTTACGACTTTGTAGCCGTCCTCTGCCCTCTACATGTCCTAAGAAATAACTTTTAGAAAGGTACCTACTACAAAATCACGTAATTGTATGTCAGCGGTAAAAACTGTAAAACATTGAATACTTCGTCTCGCGGCAACAGAGCCTAGTAGGACTTTTTTATATAGGTATTGATTACGATTGAAGTTATTGTCTTTGAGAAATTTAATGTTTAGAGAAAAAAAGGAAACAACTGTACCTATGGCAAATTTCAGTTTTACCTAATTATAAAACTTACTAAAGTGGTAAGTCAAAGCAGGTTTCAAGGCTCCTTTGCCTTTTATTAGTAGAAAAAAAATGTTGAATTCGAAATTAAAAGTGATTAGAGAAACCTAAGATGATTTTCTAAGACCTATACCTACCCCACTTGACATAGTTCGTCGACTTTAATTTTTTTTTTCTTTGGCTTATACAATATGGCGTCTGGTTGTCGCCATATTGAATTTGATTACTGTCATATCTTTAGTGACACTCACAAGATTAAGACAAATCGATTGACGTAAGAATCATCAAATCGGCACTCTAGAAAACCAAACGCGAGGGGCGTTTGGTCTCTAGAGCGCCACCAAGGAACAAACATACATACATTATAGGCTAATAAACACATTACCCTACCTTGCGCCGCGCAGTCGGGTAAAAAAAAACATTTTTTTTGTTATAAGTATAAAAACTCATTTTATTTCCTATTAAACTTTCTAGTTCTCCAGCCTACGCTAAACGGTTGGTCAACACTTCGCGTGACCAGAATGTGCGCCGTTCTTTGGCAAAGGAATTAGCATTGCCATTCAACGTGGCATAGTTGCCAAGATTACGTTACGTAGGACAGCAATTGATTTTCATGCTCTTTTTTAAGGAAACTGTTGAGAATGCGTGCATATTACAAAAGGAGAACGTGTTTCTGTCTGTCTTTTAGTGAGCTTGTAACTCGTGAACCATATTTCCAATTCATATTCATAGAAATGTTCGCTGACTAGGTTTTATTATATCTTCACGCGATGTTCGTTCGTGTCACTGCACTGGACCAAATCTAACATGCATTATCTTTATCACACAGACTGGTTGACAATTATTCGAGAGCCATAAGGCTCCCACAAACAGGCGCGACAGGGGTTGCGCTGTTTGTCGCGCCCGCGATATCGCGCAAAGTTTGCACGAGGCTTTTTGACTTATTTTAGAACACGCTAGCCTGCTTAGTGCGACCTTTGCAATACAAATACCTAACACACATACGTACGTACATTAAAAGATATATGATGTTTCGGGGCAGAGGTGTACCTATAGTACACCCACATTTCGCCAGTTATGTTTAAGTCCTACGTAATAGATGGCCAGCCTATTGCCACCAACGGCGCATAACTCCAGACAACGCGTTGCTACTGAGAAATTCCTGATGAAAAAAACAAATAACACTTTGCACGAATCTGTGAATCGAACCCAAGACCTCAATACTCAGCAGTAGCGCTACCACTAGACCAACGAGGCAATATACAGTATGTTAACTACAAAGGGCGTTCCCGTTAACCTGCAATAGTATAGCGTCTATACATGCTAATAAAAATATTACCATTTAAAAAAAAAGTTTTTTTTTGTTTTTGTATAGTAAAATATTCACAAAAAATATTAAATTGTTACGGAAAATAAACTCTCTGTACACGCCCACTTGTCACACTTGTTTTTCTACGTTGAAATACAAGTGTGCGTGTACAGAGTGTTTCTTTTACGTTTAAATTTAATCGTTTCGTGAACATTTAACGACAAAAAAAAAAAAAAAATTTTTTGTGTCGTAATATTTTTGTTTGCATGTATACACGCTATACTATTGCAGGTTAACGGGAACGACCTTTGTTAGTTAACATACTGTATTATGGTTTTAAAAATAGGACATCATTAGATGAATTTGACACACATTGTTGATATACAATAGGGCACCGTTATCGATGACCGTGATACAACGATTAGGGCAATGATCATAATTATAAAAAAAACATATCGATATCAATCCAATTCTTTAATACTTAGTATTTTGGTATTGATTGACGTTCGACACTAATATTGTTCTTTTTGTATTTTTATTTTTAGCCTAACATAATGTACAGCTAGACATTTAACACAAAATTTGGCAGAATAAAGAGAGAAAAATATCTTGAGAAGTCAGATTATTTGCAGTTTTTTTTTACCAGTATAAACTTTTTTTTTTTTCATAGTGATAAAGGTACTTTGATTACGTTTATTTTTTTACGTATTTCTTTGGCATTTATATATGATTAAAGAGTGAGTCTCATTAAATAGTAGACATGGAATCACTGAGTGATTTCAACCTCTAACTTTACATGCAATTTAATTTTAATCATCACTGAATTTACCAACAATTAAAATGTCATAGGTAGCATATTTTCTTAAAGAAAATGCCAGTTACTTTGGCTTAAGACCTCAACTAGACTTGGTAAGCGAGGGCTGGTCAAGGACGTACAATAGCTTCAGCTTTGCTTATTTATTTTGCCGCATACGGAAATCGAACGTGTCACCCCTGCAAGTGTACAATTACTTAGGTGCCTAGCCAGATAACGAACTATCGAAAATGGTATTTAACTAGGTACTAAAACCGACAGTACCTAATTTATTGTTAAATGTGTGATGTGCATGAGAGCAAATAAATAAATACTGTTTTTTTTCTATGAGCTTAGTACTTCGCTGCTGCGCAACGTGTCGCGGGTTCGATCCCCGCACGGAACAAATATTTGTATGATCTGCAAGTAGTTGTTCCGGGTCTGGGTGTTAGTGTATGTGAGTTTCTATGTTTGTAAACGCACCCACGATACACGAAGAAATTCTTAGTGTGGGGCAACGATTTAAAAAAAAAAAAAAAAAAAAAAAAAAAAAAAAAAAAAAAAAAAAAAAAAAAAAGTTAAACATCGAAACTAACCTATCTTTGTACTGTTCTTCTTTCAGCTTTAAGTGAGTTACCTAAATAATATTAGAAAAAGTTACAAATACAAAAAATTGCTCTAAGACAATACTCGTACCTACGTACTTACAACGGTCAAACCTTCATTGTTTTTTACGATAGTTCTTTATAATATCCTAACTAGTAATAATACAGGCTGTAAGGGTAAACAGTCTTGTCAGTCAAACCATGGGTAGTTGACTTAAATATAAAAATAAATGACTGAAAACAACAAAAAAAAAAAGGTTTTTTCATTAAAAGATTTTAAAAAGTTTCTATCCGACACCGTGCTTGCTAGCGAAACAGCTGACTAACTGACGGAGGGATCGCGCTCGCGGCCGATCAGGTCGCGTCCCGCACCCCCCATCCGTGTTGAGACGCAAGTTCGTTGCCCTAGCGCATAGGGCAACGAACTTGCGTCTTTTGTGGAAAAATGTAGTTTTAAAAATAAGAAAAAAAAAGTTGTAATTTTCCATTGATTTTACGTTCTATAAATGAAACCAAACCACTGGTTGCAAGGATAACGGTGTTTACACTAACACCCTGTATAAATGCGAAAGTGAGTTTGTTTATTACGCTTTCACGCTAAACAGATTTGGATGATATTGGCACATTTGTAGACCTGGAATAGGACATAGGATACTTTTTATCCCGGTAGTACGTTCCCGTGGGATTATTTCGGACCTCCACGCGGGCGCAGCCGCGGGCAAATGCTAGTTATCATATAAAATGTTGTCTCGATGTCCTAAACCTCTTATCGTTAAGCGACCAAAATCTAAAAATACACCCCTTTGCAAAAAAAACGGGCCCCTTAACAGTCATTGGCTTTTGTATGGATAATATTAATATTTTTACTATGTCATTACCATAAATGACTAGTAATTTGTTATAATCAATAAGAATATAGTTTTTTGGCTACACCCCTCTTCCAGCAGCGCTACAATTTTACTAGCTCTTATTGCTTTTTGTGCCATTACAATCGACACAAAGATATCACTTTTAAGTCACAATAAGGCTGGATTATGCGACAAACATAAATTATTCTACTAAAAATAACGAGAAGTTAGTTTTAGTTGGCAGGATAACCTTCTAACCGCAAACCTGCAAAATGTTAGTAAAAGTCACAAACGGAAAACGGGATTATTATTGGTTTTAAACTTAAGTTTCGAATTTGGAATTAATTTTTTTTCTTACCCAGACTCTTTATTAAGTGCCAGTAACGTAGTTTGGCTATTAAAACCTTTTTACAACTAAATGATTACCAATAATGTACAAAACTCAAAACCACCCGTTTTTTTTGCAAAGGGGTGTAATAATTTCTACCTAGTACTTATAATAAAATATTAACACACTGTTCTGTCAAGAAATAACTTTAATTTGTTTACAACTTTCCGACGCACAGATTACGATACTTTTTATTATGATGAAACAATTAAACCCTTGATTTCTTGTAAGTGAAAGATAACTAAGTACATACGTCATTTGAAAAAGTGCAGCGAACCCTATAACAGTGGGTAATTCAAAGAAACTAACATGCCTAACACTAAACTATTTTTAACTCGGAAAATGAAAATCGATTTAAAAGTTCCGCACTCAATCCCAATGGACTAATTTCCCAGCCATTACCGACTAACGACAATATGAAGCACTAAATCCGATATTTAATAATAAATTCCATACCTTGTCAAATTGGAAAGTTTCCATGTTTCGTGATACGTAAAAAGTTTGTGGGAGCAGCGAGGGCGCGTCCTCCCCCTGCCAACAACGCCATGGTACTGGCGAGCGTCGGGAAACCCCTGTCTTATATAGCCACACGCAGGGTGATTCACTGGGAAAGTCAGGACTCGTCTGCTTTCTTTAACTGTTCATATTCAGCCTAGTTGAATGGATATTTAAATAAAGAATTAACGTTTTTATTCCCATGGTTCTATATTCAAATCTGTGTGTGGGTTTATGAAAGTCTACATTGTTTGTAAAGCTTTGATACTTTGTTTTGTACCTAATTTAAGTATGTACAAACATTTCCGGATAAAGATGGAAAGTTACCGAAACTACGTAAATTTCCCTCTCGTGTTTTTAAACATACTTGGGAGTAGAACAGAGTGGATGTAAATAGACTTTACACACTTTATGTACAGTGTCTCACAGAGTGTGTGTGTGTGTGTGTGGGTCGCCAGAAGCCCGAAAGTCTGACAACCAGTATTACCATGGGATATCGTGTTAGCCAGTAACTGGGTTATGGAGGTCAGATAGGCAGTCGCTCCATGTAAAATACTGGTATTCAGCTGCATCCGGTTAGACTGGAAGCTGACCCCAACATAGTTGGGAAAAGGCTAGGCAGATGATGACATATGTACAGTGTCTAAAGTCAATTCGCTGTTGATGTTTGAAGTCATTTTGAACAAAGACAGTAAATACCAATTGCTATAAAATAATAAACGGTAATGATTCTCACAAAAAGACTGCAAAATAACATTAAACAACTCAATTCTATTGACATTAAAAACACGAAAAAGCTCTCTAAATTATGACAAATAATCCCGTTCAAAGTGCCTTCATAAAGTACAAAATTACTCAGTGTCCTTTATCAATGGTAGCCCATTGATAAATAAAGGACATTTGAATGTCCTATCCCGTCCTTTTAAATGTCACCCGTTCGTAGCTCGTAGCCACAGACGCGTAGGCGCGTAGGCGCGTAGCGTCGTAGCTAGCTACGCGGTGCTGAAATGTTGACAGTCGCATAAAAGTGGGCTAGCTTGTTTGATTTATTTATTATAGAAGAAAATGGGTTCTGTGGATTTTTTTTTCTTATTATTTTTTGAAAAAATCCTAGGTTTTTAGAATAAGTCAAAGTTATGAAGCATTATAGGCAGACTCTGCAACATCAACGTAGACCGATTTGTTCGGTTTCTTTAATAACGTGTTAATGTCAACTGTTCCTGTTGTTTACCTAACTTTACAACTTTAAAAATATTTGATTTTTTAATTGTTTTTTTTATACTACTATTCGTCTTTTATATTCAACTAGCTAATGGCCGCGGCCTCGCCCGCGTGGATGTCTTGACAAATTATATACCAAAACCTTCCTCGAGAACCATCTCCATCCATTGGTGAATAAAGCATGAAAATTGGTGCAGTAGTTTTTAAGTTTATCGCGAACAGACAGACAGACAGACGCGGCGGAGGACTTTATTTTATAATATTTAAGGACAAATATAAGTATTCGAAACGGTTAAATCCTTTATTTCTTCTTTAAACTTGCAAAACATCATTCATCTTTAGTGAGTTCGAGATGATTCTATATCAACGGAACTCTAAAATCTTCATTGACATTAGGTAAACAAAGTAATATAATACGCATAAGTTATTAAAACGAAATAAGAGTTACATTTTCATCTTTAAAGCGAATGCTTTGACGTCAAACTTGACCTTAGATAGATGTACTTAATCAAAATAATAAACTAGAGCAACCTTTGTACAAGCGTAATACTGAGAGATTATTCTAGTATTCTAGATCGTAATATTAATTCAACTCAAAATAATAAGAAGAAGAAAGAAAGAAAGAAAGAAAATACATTTATTTAGCACAGACAGGGCACACAACACAATGTCACTACATGTAAACGAATAAAAAAATAAAAATAAAATAAAATCTGCCTAGCCTTTTCCCAACTATGTTGGGGTCGGCTTCCAGTCTAACCGGATGCAGCTAAATACCAGTATTTTACATGGAGCGACTGCCTATCTGACCTCCACAACCCAGTAACTGGGTAATACGATACCCCTTGGTTAGATTGGTTGTCAGACTTTCGTGCTTCTGACGACTCGTAACGACTGTCAAAGATCCACAAATGACAGCCGGGACCAACGGCTTAACGTGCTTTCCGAAGCACGGAGGAGTCTCGATATGTGAAAATGGTCACCCATCCACGGACCAACCCCGGCAAGCGTAGCTTAACCTGATGGATCGACCCGAGCGGCTGTTATTACTTAGCCACGAGCTCCTCCAGTTAATTCAACTAGTACTTGTTATTATCTAAATATCAAATCAGGGTCACACAAGGCAAAGTACAGGCTCAGTGCGGTATACACTACAAAATTGTGAATGTTCATCTAACGGGTGTAAACGCTTATCGAAGCCAAAAGTCACTTGTTATTCCCGTCATTGTGATCGTTTTTTAGTTCTGGATCATACCTGGGAACCTTCTGGTTACGGAGATATTGAAGGTCAAAGTTCCAACATTTTCAGACGTTTTTTAAAGAAGTTTTAATGAAATAATTTAATAAAATTAAAATAATATTAAATACCCCCACGAATCCTGAACCTTTACATGCACCCATAAACACAATGTTTTGCGTGCGTTACGCTGCGCGGTACCGTCACCGATTTTTCACACCAAAAATAAAAGTAGTTTCCCAGCAATTATTTTTGTGCTATGTTACTTAATTTAATGTACAGAATGCGTAGTTGACGGCTATGTGATGGATTTTTTACACCCTGTACAGTGAAAAACAAATAAACATAACCGTCTTTCAAAAGTCGTTTAGGGGTATGAGGAACAGGGTGTAAAGTTCACTCATCCACCATAGAAAAGGGAGGATCCTCCGACCAGACGGGTGTTGTGTCTGGCGGGCAACTGCCCAATGATTGATATTGGATTCTTGTATATATGTCCATTGCACGGTAAACTCTAATTGCGCGATGCAGGATTTTTGTGTGACGTCAGGTCTTCGATGCTTAGTTCGCATGTGGCGATGTAGATACCGCCACAGTCGTAACTGTCCCGAACTACGTGTACACAAGTACCTAGGCACAAAGTGAGTGCCTGGGTATTTTTTTTAAAGAATGAATGAAATCATTGTGAGGAAACTGGCATCCTAGACCCAAAAAATCGAAGACATACTGTGACATTCACCAACCCGCAATGGACCCGCGCGGTTGATTATGGCCCAGTCCCTTTCACAGAGAGGTGGCCTGTGTCCCAGCAGTGGGAACATTATAGGCTGATTATCCTATGCTTTATGCTATACGTCGTCCGCTTTTGTTATCGAGACGAGCGCTTCACAAGGTGTGCACCTGCCTTAAAAATGAAGTCTAATTTCTGATAGATTATGTTTAAAGTATTTCAGATGAACTATTACATCAAAGTGATCACTTTATCGATAATCTGAAATTAGTTTTGTTTATCTAGATTAATATAATACTAGAATACTGTTTTTTTCTAAGTAAATAAATAGGTTTTGAATATATTGATCGTTCTAAAGATACTAGGAATAGTTAAGAGTCCTCCGCCCAGTCTAACCAGATGCAGCTGAAAACCAGTATCTTACATGGAGCGACTGCCTATCTGACCTCCACAAACCCGGTAACTGGGTAATACGATACCCCTTGGTAAGACTGGTTGTCAGACTTTCGGGCTTCTGACGACCCGTAACGACTGTCAAAGATCCACAAATGACAGCCGAGACCAACGGCTTAACGTGCTTTCCGAGGCACGGAGGAGTCTCGGTATGTAAAGATGGTCACCCATCCACAGACCAACCCCGGCAAGCGTAGCTTCACCTGATGGATCGACCCGTGCGGCTCTTATTACGTGACCACGAGCTCGTCATGTCAAAGTCAACCATTAATCAATAATATAATACCTATTTTAATTTAATAGAGAACATTATTTCGAGGCGTACTGCCTTCACTGGACCAGGACGTTTTATAATATTACCTTTTCAGTCACACTGACACCCAAGAGTACCACAAACAATAGATAATTTATCGAGTTTCATTAGCCGTGGCTTGATAATTAATTAATATTATTTTTTGTAGCAGGGAATATTTAATATTTCTTTTATTTTAGTGTTTCGTTAATTTACTCGTCGTTTTTTCAGGAAAATGAGCATGAAACAAGGCATCTAACCACTAGACATTACATTAAGGCATTTTGAAAACCCCGGACTAGTGAGACCCAATATTTTGTTGAAAATTAATTAATAGGTATTTTTAGTAAATAAAATACTTATTTTAATGTACACACGGCTACACATCAAGCTATACATTTCCAGTATAAGCTGACCTCGCATTGTACGGAAATAATATCAGCATAAACTGGAAATGTATAGCTTGATGTGTAGCCGTGTGTACTAATGTTGGGTAAAGGATTGACAGATGATGGCGTTTAGGTAGTTTTAAGTAAGTAGTATCGCTTAATCGCCTTAAAGTATCTTGTTAACGTTTTAAGATTGATTTCACCCATAAATTACACAAAGCAATGTAGCTCTACATCCTAAGCTAGTGTAGGTACCCGTTCATTTTTGAGAACGTTCGCATCCTAGTCTCAATCTGCCAAAAATGCCTCAAACTTTCACACATTTTTGACATTGATTGTCACTGAGATTTTAAACTTTTTAATTACGGGAATTAGCCTATGATATCAGTCAGAAGCCAGGTTGATGATGTTCTTATTCTTAATCAGTCAGTAAATTATGACCTAAATAAAATGTAAACTACATGCTCAATGTTTACTTAACCGCTACTTACTCTGAACTACCCCATAAAACTACAAACCGCAGTCGTCTCGCCATGTCCCGCGCACCGCGTCCGGTTCGCATTCACTTGTTTCAATCAATGCTTGGCATTCTCCCAGAGATCCGCCGTCGGCCCGACAGAGCGGCGCCGGCTGATTTTATTAGCTTTGTCTTAGATGACGCGTTGCAAATAAATATTGTGCTGATCATATTTGTAGGGGAGTTGTTTATTGAGATTAAGGAATAAATGATCGATGGTAAGATTTTGAGAATATGATTAAATGGTTTGGTGATGTTGAGAAGTGAGGCGACTAACAAAAGGTAGGTATTTACGAGGTAGATGCGAGTTTAAACGCCCTATCTTATCAGGTGAGTAGTATCTCTACTCGGAGCCGGTTTGTGTGTAAAATATGATGTACTAGATCGCTTTTAGCAATAAGACCGCCCATTGAGTCACCCAATGTAAAACTTCTAATTTATGTCTGTAATTTTTATGGTGTACATAATAAAGAGTATTCTATCTATCTATCTATCTACTAGCTGCGCCCCGCGGTTTCACACGCGTAAGTCTCGATCCCGTGGGAATATTGGGATAAAAAGTATCCTATGTGCTAATCCAGGTTATAAACTATCTGTTTGCCAAATTTCATCCAAATCCATTCAGCAGTTTTTACGTGAAAGAGTAACAAACATCCATCCATCCATCAATACTTACAAACTTTCGCGTTTATAATATTTGTTAGATGTTAGATTGTTAGATAAACGTATACGAAGCAAAAGGAGTATGTATAGATCATGGCAAGTGGCATTCTGTAGTGTGTGCCTACCCCATTAGAAAAAGGCGTGAGTCTATGTACGACTTTTATACTGAATTTATTGATTCGTTTAAAGAACATCATCATCTTGTATTTTTCGAATTTTTATTCTTTTAAAGTTTCCTGAGGTATCGAAAATAATATGAATATAATATATAAAACCTATTTAAAATCATTAGCACGTAAATAATACTCTTTTAGTTTGAATACTATAAACTTGAGAAATAAATTATATTATTATCATTGCCAGCTACCTATTTTAAAAGATAGTTTTAGAACTTGAAAAGTGTCTCGACGTTCTAAATCATACTTAGGTACAATTCAAACCACTTAGGAGTTGAATTGACGCAAACCGAAGAGTTGATACAAACACTTAATTTATAGAATAAGTAACGCACAAGGTAGATTTGCTGTAGGAGCTAAACAGACTGAAAAACCGCCTTCAAAAAGAATACAAAATCATACAATATCAATCAATCAATCTGCCTAGCCTTTTCCCAACTATGTTGGGGTCGGCTTCCAGTTTAACTAAATGCAGCTGAATACCAGTATTTTATATCGAGCGACTGCCTATCTGACCTCCATCTCTTTGTCCACAACCCAGTAACTGGGTAATACGATATCCCTTGGTAAGACTGGTTGTCAGACTTTCGGGCTTCTGGCGACCCGTAACGACTGTCAAAGCTACACGAATGACAGCCGCCGGGACCAAAGGCTTAACGTGCTTTCCGAGACACGGAAACAATGTGTTTTTCATACAATGTGTAACTGATTTCTGTAATTGTTTATATTTGTACTTACTTAATTTTTTATCCCTCAAATAATCAAAACTACTTAAACAGTCACACTTCCACTGTACAGTTAAAACAAACCAAAATGGACGAATTACCTACCATGCTAGACCCTTATACGTGTGCAACTGTGTGCGTGCGTAGATTGAGAATTGATTTTTAGTAGATTGAGAATTGTGGACATTTAACAATGTCCACAATTTTCTCCTACAATCAGGTTCTAATTTAATAATGAACGATGCAATTATATGCAAAATAATAAAAAAATTGTGTACCTAAATACTTATGTATTATGATTATAAGATAATAAATTCTAATGGAGGCTGTTTGGTGAAGTGCGTTAATACCGTAACATGTGGTATATTTTGAAGACCGAAAAAGTTTTTAGAAGATAATTTTTTAAATGTTTTTAATTGCCCACTATGTATAGTACCTATACAGCTCAGCAAAACAAAGCTTTTACCTATTAATATATACCTAGTCAAGAAATAAGAACTGTAAGTTTCCAGCACGCGTAGCTTGATCACCTGTAGAAACGGGTTTTGTCGACGGAAGAATAGACAAAATGACAGATATACTATCACAATCTATCATTTTGTATTCTTCCGTCGAAAAAACCCGTTTCTACGGTGGTCATGCTACGCGTACTGAAGAGACAGGTAGGTAAGTAATAATATTTTTATAAAATCTTAAAACAACTGTCTCTTTTCAAGTCCTCAAATAGCTATTTATGGAATATCAAATAGTTCCGTGGGCGTCGAGTTATTGTGGTATCACGGGTACCATTCCAATACCGCGTAACCTTTTTGTACTGGCTCAGTTTTTTTTTCGTAGAATACTTTACTATAACAAAGGTCTTACAACATTATTTTGAGACCTTAGGTATCCTTACTTATAAAATAAACACTAGCTTTCGCCAGCGGTTTCTCCCGCGTGATATCTTTATAAATTATAGCCTATGTTACTCAGAGATAGTATTAGTATTAGTAGTAGGTATCGTATTACCCAGATACTGGGTTGTGGAGGTCAGATAGGCAGTTGCTCCATGTAAAATACTGGTTTTCAGCTACATCCGGTTAGACTGGAAGCCGACCCCAAAAAAGGTTGGGAAAAGGCAGATGATGACTCAGTGATAGTATATAGGGTAGCATTCTAACGGTGAAGATTTTTAAAATCGGCAATGTAAACGACATTGTTCTTATGGGTGAAGATGGACCTGAGATCCAGAGCAGATTGCAGAAATGGCAACAGAACCTGGAAAATGTTGGCTTGAAAATAGTAGAACCAAAACTCAATACAATAAGTTTTGCGATTTCGGCAGTAGGTATCTCCATTTCTCGGGCATAGAAAGAAAGAAGCGCTTGATGGCGCGCTTCTCCCAGTCTGCTCCTACTTTCGGTATCTCGGTTCACTCATGCAAAGTGATGGCGAAGTAAATCCGACTGTTAGGATAAAATGGCGGTAGGTCACGAGACCAGTCTGCGACTCCCGCAATCACCTTAAACTTAAGGGGAAGACCTGCTGTCTTGTATGGATCTGAATGTTGGGTCACAAAAGGGATGAATGAAAGGCAATTGCATGCAGCTGAGATGAGAATGCTAAGAGGGATGTGTGGTGCTACCCGAATGGATAGAATAAGAAATGAGTAATTTTAAAAGAGGATGTCTGAAAGTGACACCGCTGCCTGAAAAGTTGTGTCAAATTCGGTTGTCATGGTATGGGCATGTGGTGCGGAGGAATAATGAAAATGTCGTCAAGAAAGTTTTGAGTATGAATGTGGATGGTTAGACAAGTAAGGGAAGACTAAACGATGAATGGACTGTGTGGAAGATGGCTAGAAAGGGAGTGACTACCGAGATGACGACTAATAGAGAAGTATGGAAGAAAAAGAAAAGTTGCGCCGTCGCCAAAAAAAATTGGGATAAAGGCATGAAAATGATCAACATATAATAATGTAATTGATGTATACAAAATATTGTAAAACATTTTTTAAAAGAGTTACGGTGGAGTTTCTTGCCCATTCTTCTCCATACGAAAACTACCTTTTGGAAGGGGCAACTTCTATGTTTTTTTTGACGGTCAAAAGTGCCTTGTATGTGCCTACGGTATTTGAAATAAATTATTTGACCTTGAATAAGATGATGACGAGTACCCTTATAAGTTTATTTCTATTACAATATTTAACACAACTAAAAAATTACATTAGTAACTAACTAACTTTACCAATAAATAAAAAAACAAAATCGAAGTATTCGTCCGCATCTATCAGCTGTCATCCGGAAACGTGCCCAGAAGACTGGCAGCATTGCCACGTTGAATGGCAATACTAATTTCTAGTACCGTTCTAGATTACAAACCGCAGCTTTCAAACTTCCCAGTGCGTTATCACAGCCACTTAAACTTAACCTTTAAAATGTCAACAGCATTCAGCTTGAATGGTAACTTAATTATCTTCAAGTTCCTTTCAAATTAGAATATAACTTAAAATTCACACAAAAGTATTTTGACTAAATACTTTTGTATGAATTTTACCTATTGAAAAGGTTTTCTTGAAAACATGAGCTTCGTTCAATTGAGCTGCTCGCTCCAAAAAGCTTTGTACATACAACCATAAAACTTGACATTTTAATTATTATGTAAAATCATCAAAAAATACTAGATAAACTTATACACACATTGACATTGTTGAATATTTTATACAAAATTAAATGATTACTATGTAAAGTATTATAATTATTATTTTAAATTGTGAATGTGAGGACTATGTGGATCATTTTTTTGTCGTTTACTTTTATTATTTACCTATATTTTTTTTTCTTTTTCAGTTAGTTTTAGCGATGGTCTGGCAGTTTGAGTACTTTATGCGGCCTACCCAAATGTCCTTTCTTTGATATTGTTCGTTGTATCCTCCATCTTTACTGACAATTGCTTGCACTGATGTCCAGTCAGTGCAAGCAATTGTCCATTCAAGTCTTTGTGGTTCATTCCTCAAAAGACCATTTCAGACGCTAATCTACATGGATTTCAGGCGTTGCCAAGATTATGTCTAGACTTTAAAAGAGACTGCGACCTCTGAGTTTCTTTCGGCCTTTTTTTTAAGAGTAGTCTAATAGGAAACGACGACCTCATCTAACTTATTTGTAATATTTTTTAAATATGACGTGTAAAAGTGATTCCGATATCCTATTTACAGAATAAACAATAGGTATCGTTTCATTTCGTTGATTTACTATCGGCTACCTACCTACGTGATTAATGATAGGTACTTATAATTTGAGGGACACTGATCGCCCATACCTAGGTGACAGGCGTTAAAACAATAAAACTTCCATTGTCTCGTACAGTGTTCTTGAATGCTTTAAGATATTGTATTGTGGTAGTGTTTTGACTGCAAATAATAGCCCATCAATTATTGCCTATCGAACGGTGCGTTTCGCCGCAGTTGACCGATTTTTACTTTACATTTTTACGTTGCAAAATCAGTAAGGGGCGGAGCAGCTACTTCTTAACGGTTCAGGGCGGCTGAGACTGCTTGTCCTCATCTGGTTTCGATAATCAAATCTCATATCTCATGCATATTTTTGTACGCCATACTGTAAGTACATACATATTTCTTTTGTGTAAGAAAGAAAGAAAGAAGAAAGAAAGAAAAATAGGTTTAATTGTCACAGAAACACGTGCATACAAAAAGATAACAGTAATCAGCAATATTTACCACAATATATCTAAATACCATTAAAAATAAAACATGAGATCACGAGTATAGATAAATAATCGGCAGGAATGGAAGTTTTGTCACACACATTTCTATCACTGCACCAACCGTGCCTTCGCTTGATCATACTTTCAAGCAACGTAACACTTAAAACTATCATTAATCAATCTATTGATTTATGATATTTTTAAGTGTTACGTAATTATTGTAATTTTACGACAAGCAGTAGTTTACCACTGATACACACAATTACTGTCAACACGTTTCTTAGGACTGAAAACATATAATTTGCCTATTGCCTGACGAAGTAGGTAGGTACCTTATGATTGGACGATTCATCATTCATTTGCCACAAGGACGTTTGAAATTTTTTTTGATCTTTGCTTTTCTATATATTTACTTTATTATTCATAAACGTTTCATACAGTTAAGATTAGCGAGTGTTACACCATACATTTTGACATTTAAACATCTCTAACTTTAAGCAACGTTTATTATCTGCCTATTTGTTATCGTCTGTGGCTGGGAGGATTCCACAAGCTGATCTGACCACATCCAGATGTGTGTGTGTGTGTGTGTGTAAGATACAACATAAATCAGAGATGAAGATGTGTCATAGTATTATGTGGGCCGATCCCGGCGGCACTGCAATGCCGGGCCGACCCGCGACGGGAGTGGAGCGAGCCCCGAACATCCCGTCAGCTTACAAAAATCAGTTTAATATACTGGTCCCTCAGTGAGGGAACTTTCAGAAATTAAGCTGAAAAGAACAGATACTACACTTTGATCTTAGCCAAAAGGCCGAGAAGCGATACCGTTAGATCATAAAATCGGGGACCCTAACTCAGTCGCAACTAGAATCAGTTCTATTTCTATGTATTTGACGTTCAAAAGTGCCTTTAATGTGCCTAGTTGAAATAAATTATTTGACTTTGACTTTGACTTTGACTTTGTCGCGGAGAATCTTAACACCGCGATTCAGGAATCTACAGTGAATTTAAAGCGCCATCTATTGCGTTAACATGGAACTAAAACAGATAAGCGTTCTTTGATATAGCGACGATGACGATTCTAAAAATCGTCATCGTCGCTATATCAAAGACAGAAGACAGAAGACAGGAATGGCAAAATGGTGATAGGCTTTAGGCCTATCACCATTTTGCCATTCCTGTCTTCTTAGTGATTGGTTACATAACAATACTCTAAAAAATGCCACTAAATCTAGGGTTTACTACGACAGCGATAGTCGTCACATAATTCCGCAGTGAGGACCGTCATGATAATGACGGCACCGGTGTTTGACCATCCCCGACCTCCACGCGGGCGAAGCCGCCGGCGAAATCTAGTTTAATAATAAGTAACTCTCGACGATAAATTGCGGACGCTACGTGGCGGCCACCGTAGCAATTATGACCTTGATTCGTAAAATGGTTCACAAATTATGAACTGCTTTTTTGTCAAATTAGAGGAATTGCTAATATGACAGCTGGGAATTCAGGAAATGAATTGATTTTAGAGGAATTGCTAATGTGGCAAATTTTTAGGCCCCCTTATCACATGTTCTGCTTACATAGACGGTACATAGACCTAGTTAAACATTGATAAAATCCCTCTATTGCATTTAATGCAATTACTTAAGGCGTATAAAACTTAATATTAAAAGGTAAATGAAAAATTAAATTAAAACACAAGTCTTCTTAAAATTACTTTATTATTTTAATATAATCCGTTATATTGAATACAACTTTAACAAGTGAACTACGTCAACTAACACAGATAATACATCAGCGACATTTTTCAACACTTTACGTGATTTTTAAACACTCATTATAGATAATATTTATGACAGTTTGTATAAATAGTAGATAAGCAACTACATTTAGGTACAGGAGTGTTTTACTACAAATAATAGTAAATAAATACATACTTATAATAGATATTTCAATACTGATAGACTAAAATCTAAATAAATATATAGATATGGTAGATTTTTGTAAAAGTGTTTATTAATTAAACTATAAAGTACGTAAGTTCAACACAATAACACATCTGTTGAAATAAATATTTTAAATTATTAGTAAAATCTTCAGTGATTACAACTAGTTTTCAGATAAAATCGTGTCGATATTTGCATAATAAAGGATACATGTTAGTGCCATGAAATCTTCAGAAAATATATTTTAGCCCTACATCCTGAAAAAATCAGAACAATATACCAGGGGTTAAAATTACATGTTTATATTAAACTTCGGGTCAAACCGGCCACATCATAACGTACATAAATATGTAAACATCAACTATAAACAATATAGATCACTACCATAGATTATAGAGTAATATAGAGCAGATAGATCTACACTCTACTATAACAAATCTTATAATTTATGCATTACGTTTATACAATTTCTATATTTTTTAACAGTTTTTTATTTGTGCTTAAACATTTTGCGGTGTAACACCTTAGTTTTGTCTACGTATACGTTGATTTTTTGGGCCATTATTATATTAAACTAGCTTCCGCTCGCGGCTTCTTCCGCCCGCGTGTTATGTCCATAAAAAGTAGCCTCTGTCCTTCCCAAGGATTAAAAATTTTCCCCATACAATATTCAGCCGTTTAGCCGTGAAAACGTAACAAACACGATTGACCAATTGCAAACCAGAACGCGACTTGTTACCACACCGAGCGCTGGACGCAGAGTCAAGATTGACTCTGCGTCCAGCGCTCGGTGTGGTAACACGTCGTCATCCTGAAGATGCCTCGTTGAGAGGTGAAACACGTGTCGATTTCTTACAGGGTTTTTATGACTCTTGAAGAATAGTCAAGCGGAATAGGTTACTAAATATATCAGCGTCTATTGTATTTTATAATGGATTTCCGCAAAGTCACGCCTGAATCAATTAACTACCTTTATTCATTTTAGATCGCCAGGATACCCTAGGAAGCAATGTGACACGGCTTCTTATAAATGTTGTGTCTTCTATCAAATCCTGCACGCCTTTTGAACCTGTTTCGAGAACTACACTGTATAGATGTCACCTTATAAATATGAACTTTGATAGTTTATAATCTATCAGTATTATTTCCGTTACATTATAAACTGTCGAAAAATTGTGAACTGCAACAAACTTGCTTGCGACGTAACGCACCTTGAGCCTACCAAGCTGCGAGCAACTTGGCAGTAGCGCTCGCTCGGCTCGCGCGCGGTTGTTCACAGTTCTAACCTAACCTAAACCATTCCACCCAGTTCACAATTTTTCGACAGTTTATAATAATACCGGTAGATTCAAAACTACCGGTTCTCACAATCTTATGGTGACGTAGAGCATAGACACTGTTAGTGGCAATATGAACCCCACGAGTAGCCCCTAAAAGAGGCCGGAATATTCCGTGGTTGGTTTGAAAACTGGATTAGGCCATCTCTCCCCCTCAATAATATTGTTGGTGAGAGCTGAAATCACCTGGCTGTCAACCCGCGACGATAGCTGCTGTCAAAACAATCATCTTCTACAATGAATGATACGACAATAGGAAAGAAAATCAAGAATACGGTCTGCATATTCAAGCATCACCGTATATGTGTCCTATCAAAGCTAGAAATGGCAGTGTTATAAACTTACACCATAGTTAAATACAAAGTTGGATAATAAACTCACATTCTGGTGTTTCATTTGACTTTGAACATTATATACGGTATAGCATATCTTACAATACTCTTGCAGTTGCAGCACCCTTCATTTTCAGGGTATCTTACGCGCAAAAGTGATTTACAAACAACAACCAGAGAAGAACCAAGAACAAAGTTGTTATTGTTTATCTTACAACTAACAAAATTGCCAATAGGTACAGTACCCCTAAATTCAGAATCACAAATATCGCAAACGAGAATCAAAGTCACCCAGAACTGCAAAAAAATCATTGTACGCACGGCTACACATCAAGCTATACAAAACCAGTTTACGCTGATCTCTCATTGTAGGGAAATCCTATACAATGCGAGATCAGCTTAAACTGGTTTTGTATAGCTTGATGTGTAGCCGTGTGTACATCAGGTTATTACTCATAGTTTGAGCTTTACTCTTCATTTCAGGCTATCTGCCGCACCATGATAGCGAGGGCGTCATGCGGAGCCGGTACATCGAAGACAGGAGTGCCGGAGGAGTCCTTGTAGTCCACGTAACGAACTGTGCGGATCACTTCCATGCCTAGAGAGCTACATATGCGCTGCGAGTAGGCGCCTGTCGCGTCTGCTTTGAACAGCTGGAATAGAAATATGAAAATGAGAAACAAGACTTGTAATTGCAGTGAAGATCGCAGACCGCTAGCAGAGACTTCTTCAATGAGTGTTTACATTTACTTTTTACTAGAAATAGGTTCATTTATTTTCCTGTACGATTACATACAAAAAAGTTACGATCCTTGCATTTTTGACAAGGTAATCGATTTATTAAAATTGTATTTTTTTTTGTGTACCAACGTTTTCCATAAAACTAAACACTAGCACAGTCACAAAACCGCAAATAAGTTAGTTGTAAGCAATAAAATTGTTCCGTGCGGGAATCGAATCCATGACCCGTAGCGTAAAGGCACCAATATCATTCCTATTTAGGCATTGTAAAATTGAGTATTGGATACTTTTAATCTTTAGGTAGGTACTCGTATATGCAATCCGGCCGTCGTGAGAATGTGTTCCTGTCACCTCTCAGTTGGACAATTTCTCGTAGTAATAAAGATCAAATTCGCAAAATACATATTCGTTACCATGAAACTGACAGGTGTCAAGAATTCATGATCTCGACGGACGGACTGTAATTCATAACCAAACTCCAATGTGCTCTGCTTCTACGGTTCCCCCTTGTTGACAAAACCCATAAGACTGTTGCGTGACATCTACAGCTCAATAACTAGTGATATAGGTCAGTAGGACAATGAAGGGGGATTCAAAGCAATACATCTACATCGCTATAATCATGTACATATATCTTCGAACTATATTACCTTGAATCCATTCTCTTTGGCGATGTCTATGCTTCTAGACATCAGTTCTTTAGCGAGGCCGCGACCCCTCGCATTCTGATCCACGGAAATTATCCTGCATTCCAGAATTTTGTCCACCTGTAAATGCAAAAAATACAAAAACATTTTAGTAACTTGTAAATGAAAATGATTATAGGGTCTTTTATTAATAGTGGTGTATTCCAGAGGCCTTAGACAAAGTGACATTCTATCAACGATAACGATGATGGAAAAGGCAAAAATGTATAGGACTGACATAAGCTATCGAAAAGCTTTATGACAATCCTGTTGAAAGTCGTTGTAGAAATACGAAACGCTTTCGAAGCGATTGTCACTTGTCTAGGCCCTCTGAATTATAGATCTTTTGCCGACTTTAGTTACTGCTTCGGATTAAAAGCCACACTTACGGAGACTTGGCTACAAAAGATCCTCTCCTGAGTAGATAAATTTATTCGTGAATAATCCTATCGGAAAAAGTAGCATAGTCCCCGCAAATGTTACTTTGCTCATTCAGAAAACCCAAAAATAGACCAAAAATCAATTATCATGGATCAGTCAAGGACATAGGCCTGTTCAGATATAAGCAATATCGCTGTCGCACTGGGTAGCAATACCGCATCGGTACGCGATATCGCTCTTGCGCTCGGTAACGATATTCTGGTACCTAAGTCACTTTGGACCTGTGTCAATATCGAGCGGGACAGCGATATATCGCTTCTATCGGAATATGCCTTAACGTATTGTTAAATACTTATAGGTTAAAAACCTAGTATTTGGTACTGTTTTTGTCATCAATAAAATATAAGTAAAAATTTTTTTTTAAACAAGCTTTTAATGGACTAAAAAGGATTTTCCAATGGCCACCTTCCGGCTCCATCATCAGACCCTGAACACCACCTAGCGTCAAACCACTGGTTAATAACTTAATACATAGCCAGTGAGTCCATACACGATGTTGCTATCTTGTTTGATTGAGGAGTTCCTATGGCCAACTTCCGGCTCCATCATCAGACCAGCTCCATGGTATCATTTTTTCAAAATGTCTCGATAGTTATATAAGTATGCCAAGTTTCAGCTCAATCGGATGCCAGAAAGTGCTTGAAAAATGGATGACAATTGGAGTAACCGGAAACACATACGAACAGAGCAAGCTAATATAAAGCTTGTAAAAACACCCATCTCAGTACTAAATAACTCGTTTTACTTACTTGAAACGTATGAAACAGATCCAGTTCCTGACTGACAGAGTACAGGATGGTGAATATCTTGTTGTATTTCTCGTCTGAGGACTGCTGGATCTTCTCAATCGACTGCTCGATGTCGCCGGGTCATAAGATGCCGTTCAGACCCACTCCCAGCACCTGGAAACATATTCAATACTCTATTAGGTTCGTTACCTTGGACAGTGATTTCGCAACAGGTGAGTCTGGTTCTGCGGTGTAGATAATTTCCACGTGTTCATTAAATAAGATAATTTTCAGTGCAAGGAAAATGATGCCAGACGTCAAGATTTAAAGAGATTGGTTTTGATTTGAATGGTGGATGTCAATCAGTAGTTTATTACGTTTACGCAATCTCTGAAAACCTCATATTCGCCAAGTTGAGTCAACTTGGCGAATATGAGGTTTTCAGAGATTACTTAATCTCTGACGTTGACACAGAATCACAGAAAGACTGCATTGTTTTGAGGTTTCCAAGCGTAGGTAAATTGTATTGTATTGTAGTCTTGATCCCGTGGGAATTTCGGGATAAAGAGTATCCAGAATAGGACATATCTCATGGTCATGGTCTACCCATGTGCCAATCCGAGCAATCCAAAGCGTAAAAAACAAACTACCTTTCGTATTTATTATTAACTAGCTGTAGCTGATGCGCGCGTGGATGTAGGTTATTATATGCTAAAACCTTCCTTGAGAACCACTCTATCCATTGGTGAAAACAGCATGAAAATCGGTGCGGTAGTTTTTGAGTTTATCGCGAACAGACAGACAGACGCGGCTGATGTCTTCGTTTTATAATGTGTAGCGATAAAAATAAAGTTAGGATAAGGCATGTGACAGATTGGGCAGATGGGCGGTGGGATCCAGGATTGGAACAGATTCTCGCACGATGACACTGCCTTGTTTAAAGTAGCATGATAGCCGTAGATACTGACCGTGTCTCCTTCGATAGCCGCAAATGACAGTCCATCAGCGATGGTAACGGCGCAGAGCCTCTCCAATGCCGCGTGAGGCTCGCCTCGTTGACACAGCGACACTGCCTTATTCAAAGGCTCATCAGCGAAGAAGTTGTCCCGCAGATGCTTTATCACAGCCTCGCTCATGTCCGGGGTTATAACCACGAAGCGCGCCATCTGAAGTCAATTAAAAAGGTATAAAACTATTTTTTAACCGCGGTTTTACTCCCGTGGTCTATCCCACAGGAACCGCGAATTGTGCCGGTATTAATAGCCTGTATCACTCTCTGGTTCATAAACTATCTATATTCCTTTTGAAATAAGATTAGACATTTAAATAAACTTTTCTTACAGTCCGTTCAACCGATTTTGACTTCTATTGCGATAGTGGCATGACAAATGGCAGCTGCAGTAGACAGTTGGTATTGTGTAACCTTTTTTGCTTTTAATGCCATCCTTATGCCTACGGTATAGAAGTCAAAATCGGTTCGTACACATTTCCAATGAAATGTGTACGTTTTTCTTCATACGGCTAGAAATGATAAAAACAGATATACGTCTAATATCGAGGTCCTAGGGCTAACATAATTGGCGATATTTCTTAGAACTAGTGAACGACGATTTCGGTAAAATATGCATGAGGGTGGAAGAAGTAAACATGTAGAAACTTTTATACATAACGATGTACTTGAGGGCTATTTAATAATAGCCGAACGGATCGATCGATCAGGTCAAGCTACGCTTGCCGCGGTTGGTTCGTGGATGGGTGATCAACTTTTCATACCAAGACTCCTCCGAGCCTCAGAGAGCAAGGCCGGGACCAACGGATTAACATGCTTTCATCTCGTCTTTCGTGGATCTATGATAGTCGTTACAGGTCGTCAGAAACCCGAAATACTGATAACCAGTCTTACCAGGGGGTATCTATTACCCAGTAACAGGGTTGTGAAGGTCAGATAGGCAGTATGTTTGTTATTTATTTATGTATGATTATTTATTTATTAAAGTTTCTTAAACATTTCCAGAATATTTAAAAAATACAGGTAAGTATAATCGTTGCCTGGCCACAGCGAGTCACGCGCCGATTTCAATGAAAAATAAAATTCACGTTTTATCTCACTACACCCCCCCTCTACTACCCCCCATGTGATATTTCGTGAATTTTTCCGAACCCCTTCCCCCCTTTCGAGTCTCACGTGATTAATGGACGGTTCCCCCATAGCCGCCGTATTGTGAACCTTTAAATTGTGGATACCCTATCAAAAATGTGTATATTTATATCTGTAATTTATATGGTGTATATAATAAAGAGTCATCTAGCTGCTTAAAGCCTTATTTTATTTATTATTTTTATTTATTTATTTATAGTTAATTAAAACGGCACAGGTCCAATTACATTAATTAACATAGAATTATAAAGATTAAAATAAAATATAGATTATTATAACGTACTATGTAGGTACTATTTCACCTACAATTGCACCATAAAATAGCAATATATTCTCAATTCATTTAGCGGGCGGTGGGTGTGCCTTGATAAACGCGTCTCGATCGGCCGAACTCCGAGCTCTCCCGAGCTTTATCGAACGATGCTACGAAGTACCTAATTATTCTGCACTGGCTGCCCTGGCTATCTTTGAACGTAATTTTATACGGGGACTTTAAATGGCTCCACGGTTTCATTTTGATTTACTAAACTGCTTATAAAAAGGTACAAGTGACTTCGTTTGTAACCCGATTGATGGTAACAGACTCGACCCTATTACTACGAAACTTGAAGAAAACTGGGGGCCAAGTCTACTAATTTACAAACGTGTCAGTGGTCTCACAATGATCATTTTTTGACGGATAAGCCATACAAAATCTGTCAAAAACTCATTATTGCAAGAGCACTGACATACGTTTGTAAATTAGTCGACTATTGGCCCCCGCGGGATTTTTTACACCTCTGTCTGCCCTCTCGGCGACTAAAGGCGTGATGTTGTACTTTTTAAAAGTCGACCACATATTTGAAGAAGCCGAAAACGTTTTCATTTTCAATTTACAAAGGTACCTTGAAGTCAATAACCCCGGTTCATTGTGCGCCAACAGAATGAAGTAAATCAAATGAGAAATGTAACACTACGAAGTCTATACGAATACATTTTGATATTTTTCTACCTAAACATTTTTTTTTTACTTCAGCATGGGCAGCATGACCACCGTAGAAACGCGTTATTTCGACGGAAGAATAGACAAAATGACAGATTGTGATTGTTAATTGATTCAGGCGTGACTTTGCGGAAATCCATTATAAAATACAATAGACGCTGATATATTTAGTAACCTATTCCGCTTGACTATTCTTCAAGAGTCATAAAAACCCTGTAAGAAATCGACACGTGTTTCACCTCTCAACGAGGCATCTCCGAGGCGATCCTCGTTGAGAGGTGAAACACATGTCGATTTCTTACAGGGTTTTTATGACTCTTGAAGAATAGTCAAGCGGAATAGGTTACTAAATATATCAGCGTCTATTGTATTTTAGATTGTGATTGTTTATAGATCTGTCATTCTTCCCGCACGTTCTTAAGGCGGTCATGCTACACGTGCATATCTGGGTGACAAAGGAAAGGTAAACGATGAAGGCCCCGTAAGTAATTATAACTTGATACTTTACCTATGGACCCTTTATTAATTGTGCCAGACTCTCCATGATTAAGAATATATAATATATTTATTATAGTTCTCTGCACTCTGAATAAATTCCACTTGTCCTCGCCATTTTAATGAAACCGAAAATGTTTTACAATGAGTTTTGGACATTTTTTTCTGCATCTCATTTCACTAAGCATGCAGTTTGCCGGTCTTACCTAGTTTTTTTTTTAATATTATTGACGTGTAAATGTGTTTGTATACAGGCTGTAAGGGTAGACAGTCTTGTCATTCAAACCATGGGTAGTTGACTTAAATATAAAAATAAATGACCGAACACAACAAAAAAAAAACGTAATTTTCATTAAAAGATTTTAAAAAGTTTATATCCGACACCGTGCTCTTTAGCGAAACAGCTGACTGACTGAGGGAAGGGTCGCGCTCGCGGCCGGTCAGGTCACATCCCGTACCCCCCACCCTTGTTGAGACGCAAGTTCGTTGCCCTAGCGCATAGGACAACGAACTTGCGTCTCTTGTGGTAAAATGTAGATATAAAAAAAAGAAAAAAAAAGTTGTAATTTTCCATTGATTTTACGTTCTATAAATGAAACCAAACCACTGGTTGCAAGGATAACGGTGTTTACCCTAACACCCTGTATACTTACTAACAGAAATAAACAACATGTATATAGTACGCACTTCGAGTTTCATGATCATCATCTGCCTAGCCTTTTCCTATGTTGGGGTCGGCTTCCAGTCTAACCGGATGCAGCCAATACCAGTATTTTACATGGAGCGTAACAGGGTAATACGATACCCCTTGGTAAGACTGGTTGTTAGACTTTCGGGCTTCTGACGACCCGTAACGACTGTCAAAGATCTACAAACGACAGCTGGGACCAACGGCTTAACGTGCTTTCCGAGACACGGAGGAGTCTCGTTATGTAAAGATGGTCACCAATCCACAGACCAACCCCGGCAAACGTAGCTTAACCTGACGGATCGAGCCGTGCGGCTGTCACTACTTAGCCACGAGCTCCTCATAGCTTTGCCGTAGTTAAAAGGCAAAAGCAATACGCATAACAAACAAACAGTTAGCTTTACACGTCATTGACTTGGTCATATACTCCTCGTATAGCCGTAAATAAAACCACGTCCCCTTCCCACTGACTCAGCTTATATGTTATCACAATATGACTGCTGTAATCTTCACACTTCATTAAAGTCGAGACGAAAGGGGCGGAGGGTTCCTCGAAAGTAAGAAAAATGTTTATTTTGCACAGTGTCGTATGGCCAGGAAAGAGTATCGTTGTGTGCATAGATATCGTTTAAAAAGCGTTATTATGCTGAAACTATTTATAATAAATATGTGTCGTTCTAAAGTATAAACTATTCAAAACATTTAATTCTACATTTTCGTAACAATTACAAAATATTTTTTAAATCGATATTCATTCATAAGTATCGATAAAGAAAACGGTGTTAAGTAAATAGGGTTTTTTAAGAGCCTGGACCATTATCCAGTACCTTGATAACTTGCTATTTTTCTCAATTGGTGACTTATTAATTAAGTAAAGATCCCAATTTCATGGTATCTCAAACGGACTGTAAAATGTTTTTTTTTTAAACATATGACAAATATCAGCTTTAGTTCTCAAGCACAAACAGGCACAGTTGCAAACGTTCTGTTCACTCCATAACTAACGAAGCGTGAAGGCCTATTGTGATAAACAAACGTCTCGTCAGTGACAACAAGCGACGGGGAAGCTCTGAGTTTGATAATTAATCATTTCACACGCCCGGCCGGCGCCCTGTCGCTCGCAGAGGCGGTGCTACGATGAACGTGCTGCGAGCTACGGGCTACGCGCTACGACCTACATGCTACGCGCTACGAGTTGATGGAAGAGTTAGATATTATTAATGGCCTGAGTGATAATTGGGGCTCGATATTTCTAAAGGGAATCGTTCACTAATAAGTATTTGAAGGATTAAATGTAAAAAAAAAACAACGAACGTTTGAGAATGTTGTTCGGCTTTGCTATAATCAATCAATTAATTAATAAAACTCGATTCTCTTGATTAACATACATACATATACTTACACCTTTTACCCGTGGGGGTTGGCAAAAACTAGACACAGCCGCGTGCTACTGATTATTAAACGGATTTAATCTTAATTAATATTATAAATGCGAAAGTGAGTTTTTTTGACGCTTTCAGGCTAAAACGGCTGAACGGATATGAATGGGCACAGGGGTAAACCATGACCTGGAATAGGACATAGGTTACTTTTTATCCCGATATTCGCACGGGATCGAGACTTACGCGGGTGAAACCGCGGGGCACAGCTACTTTAAAATAAAACTTAGCTTCAAGAAACTTCACTCAATACTGCTCAATACTGCTAGACTACCTAGTATATTCTTTGTTCAAAAAGCAAAAAGGCTCAAAGCTAAATATAAATCCTTCGCGAAACTAATTAAAACACTGCAAACTCCAAGGAGGTAAAATTAAAAATAAAACCAAAAAATCCTTGATCCGTAAATCAGTTGAGTCTATAGTTTCGCAGTTCGCCGTCCTTATTGAATAGGCTTTGTCACCGGGAGGGCTGAAGAGGGTTGGGAGGAATTCCACCCGCTCCCTCAGGCCCTCACGAGAGGATATTGCTAACCATTAGTCGGGAAATTTTGACAAGGCAGGGTATTCAACGTGGTTTTTAAGGCTTTATGGATGAGTTTTTTAGAATGTTTTAATTAGTAAGCAAAGAAGTAGATTAAAAAATAAAATAGACGTACTTGGATAAATTTAGTAACCTATTCCGCTTAACTATTCTTCAAGAGTCATAAAAACTGTAAGAAATCGACTCGTTGCCACACCGAGCGCTAGACGCGACAGCGTTCGGTGTGGCAACATGTCGTGTTCTGGTTCGCGACTGGTCAATCCTCATCCTGAGGATGCCTCGTTGAGAGGTGAAACACGTGTCGATTTCTTACAGGGTTTTTTTATGACTCTTGAAGAATAGTTAAGCGGAATAGGTTACTAAATATATCCACGTCTGTTGTATTTTATAATGGATTTCCGCAAAGTCACGCTATGAAGTACGTTATAAAAATATCTTTATGGCATTGTGAATTTGTGATTGCAGTCGATTGACGTCGACCAGTCAATATCTAATATATATATATATATATCAGCTTATTACTGCCCAACAGTTGGGCAAAGGCCTCTTCTGATACAGAGAAGGCATTGATCACCACGTTGATCATGTTTTACACATATTCGACGGTCTATGAACGTTCGACCTTGGATCTTCTTCATAGAAGTTTACATTTTTAAATGGGAATCTTCAACTTTCTGACTAAATGATAGTCGCATTGACAATTCAAAAGTGCCTGTAACTCGACCTCAAAGCATTTAGGTATTTCAATTAAACCATTTAATTGAAATAAATGTTTGAGTTGGATGAGATCGAAATAGATTTTCTAGTTGGAACTTTTGCCGTGGCCCGGTAAAAGACTCGATCGACGGCAAATAAAAACAGTTGATATTACCGCTAGGTCCAAGAATGATTTTCGATTCGGTAAGGTAGACTAGAGATGACAATAGACATTGATTTTGAAAGACAATAAAACTCAGAACATTTTACCTCGGACTTGGTACGCAAAACCAAACTTAAAGTAGGCTATAATTAATATTCGACATAACTCAAAGCTGTACCTATTGTAAACTAGTTTTTGAGGTACCTAGCTTTAATATATAAATTGTACCACATTAATTTATTACATCAACCAATATCATCATACTTATTACTTTAGAACATTTAGTTCAATTCTTGAAAGCCAAGTCATAATGAACTACCTCATACATTAAACTTTCTTCATTTCCGAACGGAGACTAAACTTTATTTCGGCTGAATAAAGTTGTAAGTTCAACGACAGAAAATATACATAGATAGGAAACTTATGTCCGAAGTGAGTCTTATCGATTGTCGGTACCTATTGTATCAAATTGATTTGGATAATACCTACTGACTATAAAGGTCAGTAGTATTATAGTTTATTAAACAGTATGTTATTCAACTAAGGGCGATTCCGTTATTCTGCAATAGTATAATAGAATAGCGTCTATACATGCTAAAAAAATATTGCTATAAAAAAAAAGGATTTATATTTTTTTTATAGTAAAATATTCACAAAAATCTTAAATTGATACGAAAAAGAAAGACTCAACACCATGTGTGCGTCTACAGAGATTTTCTTTTAAGTACCTATCAATTTAATAGCTTTGTGAATATTACACTACTTTATGTATTATTTTTTTTGGTAATATTTTTTTAGCATAGGTACTATTGCGGGTTAACGGGAACGCCCTTCGTTAGATAACATACTGTATTATTAGTACTTCCTATCAGCCAGAGCAGTTTTTTAAAAGTTACTTAAGTTTAAGCAGCGTTTATGAATAAGGGGGTTAGTTTGTACAGACGATGGCTGGACATCATAATATTGAATAGAGAATGTAGTTTCTAACAATATAACATACGAATGACGTTTAATAACATAAATGGAACGCGCCATTCCGGTCGCCTTTCATCAGATGCACATGTCCTTTGTAAGCTTCCCCTCGCGAGCTTGCAGGGGCAGAAATAACTTCGTAGATCAGTATTTAATAATTTACTACTAGTTAATAATAGTAGGGGAGGCAATGATGCTAAATGGGGATTTACTCGAGCGTCGTGGGGACCTATTGGATTGTGAAGATTAGATGCTAAACAGAAAAAAAGGTTATGTGAAGTATACCCTTTCACTGGTGGGGGGAGCGTCTATGGTAGGGGAGCCCTAGCGGGGATTTCAGGAGTTACTCGAGCGCGGCCGAATAACATACGGGGGGCGACCTTGTACCTTGTGAAGTACTCCCACCATACCTGAGCCCTGTACATAGGGGCAAACGCCTAGGGCAGCCGATCAGATTAGTAAAAAAAAATCGATCGTTAGAAAAACTCGAGCGCGTCAGATTAAGGTAAGGTAAGTTGGTTACATGCAGCAAAGTGTGCATTTCAATAATCTGACAATTTAAGCGTGAAATAAGGAAATGGGAGAGTTTTTACTAATCTGATCGGCTGCCCTAGGCGTTTGCCCCTATGTACAGGGCTCAGGTATGGTGGGGGTACTTCACAAGGTACAAGGTTGCCCCCCGTATGTTATTCTGCCGCGCTCGAGTAACTCCCGAAATCCCCGCTTGGGCTCCCCTACCACAATGTACTAGCGACCCGATCATTCTTCGCATAGTTTTTAGACTTTTATGTAAAACATCGAGATTTATTTTTTAAGAACACACAAATCTTTCGGAATAAATTCTCCAAAAACCTCATGAACGAACAACTGCTGCAGAGTTGCAAGAATAATTACGTGGTCACACAGACAGACACGTTACACGTATAGCGACTTTAATTTGTATATAGATATAAGTAGATAAATGTATTTCTCATTCAGAATGTTTTTCAGGCTCACCGCCACAGAACCATTTAAGAGAGGTCCTCAACTGTTATCTACTAACAGTATTGTCTTGTATGCATAATTAAGCAGGAGTAAGTATTAAATGGATGCCTTTGTGACTTTCTAAACCATTGCACTTAGTCACAAATAATGCGTAACTTGTGTGTTTTTTTTGAGAATTTATCTGAAACTAAGTACTGAAGTAAATTTGTAAGTAGGTACTGATGGCAGAGAGACAATCATGTTCTTTGAATTAAAAAAAAATACGAGATGAATATTTTCTGAAAATACTTAAAGGAAGTAGGTATGTCAGTGGCCACTTTTAATCCTAAGTTAGGAGCTAACGTTTACCGGTGTATAGGAGAAAATGACGGAAAGATCCTAATAACTTTAGATTCATTAGAAATTTTAAGTATTCTGAAACAGATCTTATTACAATGAAATAACATACAGTTTTCTTGGAAGAATTCTCAAGCCCATAGCATTGATAAATAACTGTAGACCGTGCAAAAACCGGCGCACGTCGGAAATTGACATCCTGAAGATCCCTTTACCTCCGTCCTTTATACTGCTATATATCGAACGATTTTACGGACTCACGACTTCCTTCGAAGCAAGATAATAATCTTACTTAGCCAAGTTATCACTTCTTTTATGTGCAGTACAGGTACGTTGTAGAAGAATGTTTTTTTTTTATTATACTGTGGTTTTGCCAAGAAAAGTTGTGCTAACAGTTTTCTATACTATTAGAGGGGGCTTTATTTATGGCTAAGTACCTAATAACAGCCGCACGGGTCGATCGTTCGGGTTAAGCTACGCTTGCCACGGTTGGTCATCTTTACATACCAAACGGCACGGAGGGGTCCTGAGCTGGTCCCGGCTGTCATTCGTAGATCTTCGACAGTCGTGACGGGTAGTCAGAAGCCCGAAAGTCTGACAACCTTTCCAAGGGGTATCGTATATCACCCGGTACTTAACTGGGTTATGGCGGTCAGATAGGCAATCGCTTGACGTAAAATACTGGAATTAATCTTCACCCGGTTAGACTGGAAGCCGACCCCTACATAGTTGAGAAAACGCTAGGCAGATGATACTTGGTTACTTATTATATTATTGTATAAATCGATTTACCATGACCTCTGCTTTATTTAAAAGAACTTCTGACATTTGGCCACCGTAAGACGTCTCACAACTTTTTATTTTCAAACATAAACAAAGTATATATATTAAAGAAGCCAATCTAGCGATTTGTAATATTAAAATTCTGTTTGAAAACATCGAAACATTCGAAAAAAAAATTAGTCGAATAAAAACAAAGAAAGTATGAGATCGTAAACCTATAAACGGCTTACTTACTAACATTCTAAGAAGGTAGGCACCTAAGGGCGGGTTGTTCCACGTGCACTTTACACACGGGTAAACGTCAAAAATGGCGCTAACTATCGTCAAATCAAAAACAAGCGTTATTTCACGAAATAATGGAATAACTTTGACACAACGCTTTGTATTTACCGAACGTTTAATTTGACGTACGTATGTTACGTTAACCAACCGTTTGAAACAACCGGCCCTAAGTAGGTAGGTACATAACGAAAATTCCTTTTCACAGCTTAAAAGTCCAGCTCTCTTTGGTATATAAGTTCGGTAGTCCCCTACCCTAATTGAAATTTCCAGCTCGCAAAACCTTTCAATATGGGAACGTTATTGGCGTAGTAAAGCGAGCTGTAAATGGTTGCTCCGAATATCAATCATTCCTTCACGTATACCGGTGTAATACGCTGTAGTCACTTTACGTATTTACAACCTTTTTTATGGACTAGGCTGTACTTTATTAAAGACTACCTTCTGCCCGCAACTTCGTCCGTGTGAAATTTCTTGTTCCCCTGACCCACCGCGTCGCATCGCATCGCCCTCCCCAGAATCGTAGCGTGATATTAAATAGTGTATCCCACAATTTTCCTCAAGAATTGGGCTATCAAAGGCAAAAATATTTTTTCAAATCCGACTGACAGTTCCAGAGATTACCGCGAAACCTTTAGCTTTAGTATGTAAGTAAGTATAGATAAGGTAGTTAGTAGAGTTACCTATAGACAAGATCAGGGGGCTGACTATGAAGTATTAATGCCATCATTATTCCACTGCGAAAAAAGGATGGTGCTAGCGGCCTTGTATAGCTCCGTCTCTCACTAACACTGGAAAAATGGTGGCATTAATACGTCGTAGTATCAGAGCTTCATCGCTGTCACTGACACATCAAGCTTTAGGAGACTGTCACCTCTCTCTGAATCTCGATGAGACATAATATTAACGTCCGCGGACGTTAATATTATGTAAAGTAGTTATTAGTATTACGGCGTACTTGTTGTGTATTATGTAAAGTAAAATCATAACAAATTACTTATGTTATGTAGATGAGGAAAATGTTTAAATTACACTAAGAAAATTACTAAGCGCTGAACTAAGAATCTATAGTCTGTTCTTTACAACGTTTAGTTATGCTTAAATACATATTATAAAACAAAGTCCGCCACCGCGTCTGTCTGTCGTCCTGTTCGCGATAAACTCAAAACTACTGCACCGATTTTCATGCTGTTTTCACCAATGGATAGAGTGGTTCTCGAGGAAGGTTTTAGTATAATAATAACCAACATCCACAGGGCAAAGCCGCGGGCATTAGCTAGTTATTATATAAAATAACTTGGTAGTCAATAATTCAAGTAAAACCGATATACCAATAAATAACTTAAAGTCATTATAATACCTAATAAATAGATACACCGCGCGCTGTTGGTTCATATCTAAATAAATGAAACTGAAGTAGGTACAATAATTCACGTACAAAAACCCTACTATTCATTGAGAAACTAACTCCCCTAAAATTCAATTAAAACTCCCATAAATTAGAGTTAAAACCAAAGTTACAGCCTCAATATCACTGGCCGGGCCAATAAAACGCACAAAAAAAAAAGTAAACGTCAAACGAAACAAAAGACAACACTATCATTTTTCCAGATTCAAAGAAAGAACATCGTCCAAGTGGTAACAGCACGTACTACATGCAGCCTAGTATGAAAAAGTAAAAAAAAAAAAAAAAAAGCGGTGGCAAGGAGGTTGTACTCACCGTGCGAAGGCGTCAAGCTCCCGCTGCGCACTGATAAGGGTCGCGCGCCCTGCCCCACTGAGCGGTGCATAGATTATGCGTGGACCAGCGAGGCCGGATTGTAGATATCGACAATTGATTTTAGAGGTGTTATGGACGTATTGTATGGCTCGTTTATTTGAAGATTATTCAAATGGTAATGTTAAAGGATTTGAGGGTTGAATATTGGGTTTATCTCGTACCTATATGTTTTGTTTGATGATTTCGTTATAAAGTAAGTAACCTGTCTGTAAAATGCCGGTTTTTTTATCTCGTATTAAAATAAGTATCTGTTATTTATTATTAATAAATTATTTAAATTAGTTATAGTTTCGCAAACTTTTAGAATATTGTCTGCGTAGCAAATGAAGCGTAGGAAAAATTCGTAGCAAGGCGTAGCAAATGTGGCGTAGCAAACGGTTGGCCAATCTTTGAATATCAAAGTCTTTGGGGAACGATTCAGTTCGGTAGATGTTTTCTAACTGATTTGTTGCGGGGAAGTGAAAATTTGATAGGTCAAGGTCGTAGCTCTGAGATACGGATACGGTTTTTCCTTTTCCGGATTTGTATTAGGACCAAATATCAAAATGATACAGTAATTTCTTTACTATGAAAAATACTTTATTTTTCTCTTTATATTTTGTACATTTAAATGATAATTATCTCTCGTTATTTACATTAATCTGAATATTATTACTTCATACGGTGGGCACCAGAAATACTTTGCTAAATTAAATTGCACTTTATAAGACCCCGAAAAAATTTCATTTAATTTATTTTTTCATAAAATAAATATAAGTTAAAAGGTAAACTGTAGGACTAGGTAGTTATGGGTACTAGGTACGATCTACATGTCTGCTACGCCGTAGCTGGTGCGGTGTTTTCACCGCTACGCGATGTCGTAGCACGTAGCACGCGGTTGTCGGTCCGAAGTAGCCGCTAGCTAAGTTTATTTGTCACAGACGCAAGTGCATTCAAAAAGATAAGTAAACTCGAATAATAAAGAAAATAAAAATACTACGAGTAGGTTTGATTGATTGGCATGAATGAGTTGCATCCATCCGAATTTTTTGAACATTTCCATTTCGTACCAATCTCGGATCTCGAATTCGGAATCGGATCGGATGCAGGCAGTGCATAAAACTCTTGTATTTTTAGGGTTTTATTCGTAGGTATTTCCGGAATCAAGTAGATACAAAATAATGGAAGCCGTAATTAAAAATTAAATTGCTAACTACTACATAGACCAGTAGTAGGCCAACCAGTACTACTACTGAGTGTACCTAGTAGGTACACTCAGTATTCAAAGCATCTAACATGCGGTATTTAGGTACGTACAGAAAAGGAACATACCACCTACCCAAAGACACATTTGAAACGGCAGTGTATTGTCACTAATCGTCAGATGGTAAATACCTTAGATGTACTGAGAATTTGAAATATTTCTACCTGCTCAAATACTAACTAGCTACAAAATGATGTACGTTAACTTGTAATAAAGATTATTTTCGCGCTGGGCATTCTTCCAGCGTCGGCATTGACGCAATGTAGATGCAAAAAAGTTCCTTCATTCATTCAACCGAACGAACAAAACATTACAACTAATGGCCGATTCCTATAATTTACGGACCGTTATTGGTTAAAATTAAGACTCTTTTATCTTTACCAATAATGAAGCAAAAACCTCAAAGCTTTGCATAGTAGACCCTCCCATATGGAAGTAGCTATCACAGGTAAAATTAACTTACGAATCAATTTATATGCCCAGTTTGGCAATAAAAAAGCTACTGTAAACAAAACGATTTATTTTTGTTTGTAGGAAAACTGAGCATAAGTAACTATTGGACATGAGAGAGAGACGTAATGGCCCAGTGGTAACGGCCACGACTTACGAGTTGTATGTCGTAGGTTCGAACCCTGTCGAACCTTGATAGGCGCATCCTCTCTGCTCTCAAAACAGTGAAGGAAAACATCGTCAGGAAACCGGCATATACTTAGAACCAAAAATTCAAAGACGTGACATCTACCAAACCGCACTGGGTGTGGTGGCTCACGGCCCACTCCCTCTCACTGAGAGGAAGCCTGTGTCCCAGCAGCTCACCGTAAGTGAGTATAATAATGTTCCTAGCCCAGCAGTGGGAACATTATAGGCTGAATATGCTACCTATTGGTACCTATTGTTGCTAAATAAAATAACAATAAAAAAAACACAGGATTTTTTGTTGAATACAACAAGTTTATTTGGTATTTTTTATTGTTATTTGTTGTATTCTACCGACTAAAACGTAGAATACTTATAAGTGAATGCAAACGTAAAAAAATACAGTGGCTACATTCCACACTATTGTACCTTTTAAGGCTACCATATAATTATGATACTTCAGTTCCACCCCGCCTCACCTCATTTAAACTGATGGTTTATGGGCACGAACAGGCCAAACTGCATTTTCGCCTGTACAGTTTGACCTCTCCATGCAACCCAATAAAGCTTCATTCCTACTGATTGCTTGACCGATCAATCTATCGACTGAATAAAAGGTTATATACTGCGTTTGCGATTTAGCTTCCAAACATGTAAATATATAAGTATATGTGTTTTTAAAAAAGAACTTTAACACCCATAAAAATCAGTTGGGCTTTTATGACTTTTCAATAGAACTAATCATTCTGAAATTAACTTAACTACCGTAAAGTTAATATTTGTTTAAGTGGAACTTACCTCAATTGGAAACAAGGATTTGAATAGACTTTAGTGCGCGCCGGGGCGTGTTGTCGCCGTCCTAAGCCCCCCGTCTCCTTATTGGGTCACGTAGGATGACGCACCTCGGTTCGAGCCCTCTTCAGTGAGTAAGTACTACTTAGATGCAACTAACTATGACCCTAAGGACACTATGCTCATTTTATATTCACACGTGATGGTTAAGTAGGTAAAGTTTATGTTGAGTTTATGGTACGCTTTTGAATAAAAAGTAATTGGTAAATTGGAAAAAAAATATCTAAAATGTGAAAAAAGTTCGGACTAAAGTTAATATAAACAACAGGGCCGCAGCTACCGTACAACTCGATTCCTATCGGCTTCCCTTCTGGAATTCGAAACAAAACCACTCTATCGTCATTGAAAAATGACACAGTCAGTAGTGTTTAAAATGCCTTTTAAGTAATCACACTATAGGTATTTAATACACCATATAATTAAAACTATACAAAACGCCTACATTCAATGTTTTGTCTTTGTTGTCTCCCAACAGCAAAAAAATATTCTCTAAAATAACTCGGCGGCGCGGCTGGCTTATCGCTCCTTCAAAAATCAAGGCGTCATGACGTCACTTCGGTCACGTGACACCCCGGTTTTATACGCTTCGAGCAAGCCGGTCAAATACGAGTTATTGTACCTAAAACGATCTAAACTTGCGTTCGCGTGAACGAGATGCCGCGATATCGGTTCGGTAGTTTTCGTTGAATTTCGTAATGCGTTCGGCTCGGAGTTCGGACAGGCAGGACGCTATTGTGTGGTTGCTGTTTGACGTAATCGCATTATAATTTGTTTACACTTGCAGTTAATTTGCATTTTGTTCGTATTATTTATTGAATACATTAGTTTATCAGTTCGAGAATCGTAGTAGTAGTATTAGTTTGTTGGTATAAAACAGTGATTAAAGTGTTTTGACTTTAGTGAAAGTGTACGTTGTAATTATGTATTTGGGGTAAGTAGATAGTTAATAAGTTGAAATTTCTTAATAGATTTGAAAAGTTATTAGTACTATCAGTAGGATTAGGATGGCGGCAATAATTCGTAGGTCTTTTGGCCCGCGTGCGGCCCGTCTGGTAGCTTAGTAGTAGCCTATACATTGTTGTTTAGGATTATTTTCTTTGTGAGGAAACATGCTTTCCAAGGTTAAATTACGTTAGGCCGTGCTCGTTCAGATATAAGTATAAATTACAAACGACGTGATAGTTTTTTCAAACATTCTAATGTTTCCCTTTACGATAAATATAAAAAGCTGACTGGCAGTTGTAAATAAAATAAAATGTATTGTTTCCCTTGTTTACTTTTCTCAGATTCTAGTAGTTTATGTAATAAAGGGGTTTTTACATTCATAATCTGACGATTTTTCGCTAATTCGTTTGAAGCTCTACACCCGGGCCAATTCCCTCTAGTGGCCGTGAGCGAAAACTCTGAATTGTAAAATGCCACTCCCTAAAAATTTCTCGTTAAACGCGCCCTCTGTTTAATTATTTGTGAACTTTTTGAATGGAGATATCTCGTTCTTGTACTGACAAAATGCTTTTCTGATATTTTCGTTAGATGGCGTTGCGCTATTAGGAGCTTAGTAGGTACCTATAGATCTGCGGTAGTGCGGTTGAAATCACTTGTTGAACTGTGTGAGTGTGCGTGGTTTGTGAAAGCGGGCTTTTTGAATGTGAGTTTATAAATAAGTTTGAGAAAAGTACATCAAAATAGGAATTTAATGAAACGGTTTATTGACACCGTTCTTTTGTTAGGTAAACAAAACAAGAAGTAGGTTTTCGCGGCCACAAGGAAGGTCCGAAGTGAAATCATAACAAGTATTATTAACCGACTTCTTCAAAAAGGAGGAGGTTCTCAATTCGTCAGTATATAATTTTTTTTTTTTCTTTTTTTTTTTTTTTTTTCTTTTTTTTTTGCTCCGGGTTCCCACCCCCGAAAAATCACCCTTCGCCACTGATAAACAATATGAATCAATAAAATATTAAGTATAAGAGCCATGCAATTGAAACTTTCTACGTTTCTATGTATAAATGCACTATTGACATCATATCCCGAGAATTTTGTTTATTTTATTTTATTTATTTGGGAAAATAAACGGTTACACATTACAATATTACACAAAATTTGAGCTACAGAGTGAGTAAATGTATAACCCACGACGTTTTCCACATATTACAAATATAGTTTATAAAAAGTAATGCGATGTGCACTGACAAGTATATGAAATTATATAAAGGTAACTAAAAACTAAACAGGTATAAAAACTAAACAGGCATGCAAATAAAAATAAAAACAATAAATTTAAAAGTTAAAAAAAAAAAAAAAAAAAAAAAAAATTACGGAGCAAAACCCAAAACAGTTTTCCGAACAAGATCTTTAAATATTGTAGCTGGAAAAGCGAAGATGTCAATATTTTCAAATATATTATTAAATTGACCAGTAAGACGACGTAGGGGGTGCTCGTAAGCCTGCGTTCGTACGACTAGAAGATACTGCAAATAGAGGTCGTGCGCGCACCCCACGGCTTACGGTTGTTCTAGGTACTACGTAGCTGATCTTATTAGTGATATCCATACAATCACATGCGTTATTACACAGATTAAATAGAAACATTGTCTCTAAAATAATACGTCTGGCTTTTAGTTTGTGTAACTTATACCTGTTGAGAAGATCACTATATGATGCACGTTTATATCTGATATAAACCAAACCCAAGTTATGAGGGTTCAAAAAAACGACGAAGCGCTTCGAGAAAAGGTAGGCAGTGCCCTCCTTGAGCTTCGCTTGGCTCGTCTTGGCGGGAAAGATAGAATAAAAACTTTCCTATCGAAAATACAACCAACTTCCAAAGAGAAAACAGTGCAGTGCAAAAAAAAGTTTAATTTCGGAAGTCGGTGGCAACTGGCAAGAAATAAAACAAAACCAAAGACACCGGTTTCCGAAACTAAAGTTAGTTTGCATTTTGTAGTTAAGTAGAGTTTTCTTTTTAGAAGTTAGTTCTATTTTAATTTTTTTTTTTTTTTTTCACTAATTCGTGTTCTAAACCTACAGGTTCAGCTACTTTATTTAATTTTCAGTACGATTACCCATTCCCAATGTGTACTGTTCGTCGATGAGGGGTTCCCTTAAGTAATTTCGAAGTTCATGATCTGTTGGCCACCGTTAGGTAACTAACGAAAATATCGAAGGAAAAAAAATTAAAAAAACATACGCTACGAACATAGAACCTCCTCTTTTGAAAGTCCGTTAAAAAATTCAGTCGAATTGATAATTCTCCTTTTTGAAGTCAGTACATTGTTTACTCTGCACGAATAGAATAGAATACTCTTTATTATGTACACCATAAAAAATACAGATACGAATGTAGAAATTTAACATAAGGTGACACAATACTCGAATACTCGTCAATCGTCTCGAATATCAGGTTTAGGTATTACTTAAGCAGCATTCGTTGAGATGTAGCAACATCTTCCGTCCTTTCTTTCGACATTAGCTTCGTTTCTCTTCGTTCCCAGTGTGGCCTGCGTATAATATGCTGCATTAGGATACCAAGGATATCTGGATAAGGGTGCCGATTCTCTTGTACAACGAACTAAACTATCACAAAAAAATCTTATTTTTCGTTAAGAGAATCTTAAAAGCTATTCTGCAAACATGATTCTCTAAATTAAAAAACGATTTTGAAACAAAAATTTCAGAATGCGTTAATCGTTTTTTTAGTCTAGTTCAGAAAATTTTGAGCACCAATCCAAATAAATGTCAGTATTAGTAGGTAACTTAACTGATAACTTAACTGGAACTTATCAGATGATCAGGTGGTAAAACAGACCGTAAATGTCGGGGAAACTCGGCCCTGAGAAACGATTTATAGGCTACAAAGAAAAGGTAAATTATAAAGTCCGTGTCAGGTAAATTATAAAGATATTTATTATCATTAAAATATCAACGAATTTAGGCCATTTTTCTACAATTTAAATAATATTAGGTACCTATTTCAAATAAAAAAAACTTACTTTTATTGAAGTAGAGTAACTATTAAAGTTAAATAATAATTATGTCCAATAATAAAATATCACACTAAAATGAATTACTCATTTGATAATAATCAGTACTATTTTCCTCAAGTTTTTCTTACAGCCCGCTGCTTCTGCTTATCCACAATAACTAAGGATCATACTTATACATAATATTCTACAATACCAATAATTTGCACTAATTAACTAAATGCAAAGACACTATATCTAAACAAATAATATTGAAAATAAAATATTTAGATATAAAAATTAGAAGGTAAAAACATGGTAATAGGTTATAAAATGGAAGATCAAAAAACTTAAAATTTTTATTATTTAAAATTAATTAATACTTAAAATATTGAGTAGCACCCAGGTAGGCGGGCTAATGCTTCTAGTAAATCACAATAGTGAACATAATAACATAAACAAAACATCACGACTGTTTACTCGGGGGGCAGTGGTGTACTGTACACATGGCTACACATCAAGCTTATACATTTCCAGTATAAGATGATCTCGCATTGTAGACTTCCGATCATCGAGGTCATCTTATAATGGAAATGTATAGCATGATATGTAGCCGTGAGTATCTATAATATTCTGATAAAGGGACAAGCGATAGTGGCGACATCTGAAGATTTTCCCTAAAGCTGCATTAGTTAGCGCTGCGTTTTGACTCGACAAAATAATTGTCCGGCCGCCGAGACAATGCGTTCTTGACACCTGTCAGTTTAATACTAACTGTGTTCAACTGAGAGGTGTCAGGAAGGCATTCTCTCGACTGTCACATCATGTTCATTAACGCAACCTTAGGATTTGTGGTTGACAACATCAAGAAATTGAACAATAACTATTTAATCTGTAACATGGGTATTATTAGTGCTGGCTAACTGGAGGAGAGTGCCTCGTGATAATACAATAGAGATAATATAGAGGAGGCCTCTGCCAAGAGGCATGCTGAATTAAGGAACATATGTAAAGAAAAACTATATAGAATAAAAGGGCATTATTATTTATAACATAGGTATTTAACACACTAATTACATGCCAGGTTTTTAAGGTTCCGGACCCGAAGGGTGCTAAACAGAACCTATTACTAAGCCCGCGCTATCCGTCCATCCGTTCGTCTCTCAGCGGGCTGTATCTCATGAACCGTAATAGTTAGACAGTTGAAATTTTCACAGATTGTGTATTTCTATTGCCGCTATATCAACAAATAATAAAAAGTTAATAATTAAGAATGCGAGTCCGACTGGCACCTGGTCGGGTTTCTTTTTTATGAACTCGCTGGACTCGACATTTCCTATCCGACCACGGAGAAGAAAAGTCGTAACGAAAAATTTAGTATACATATACATATTATACATACGTACTCCCGCTTTCACGCGAAACTACAGAACGCCACCTGCTACGATCCTTACATACTCCTTTTGCTTCGTTTACACGCACGCCGGTTAATTTAGTGATAGGGCTTAAAAATAACAAGGGAACCAATATGTCTTTATAAATTGCACAGAATAGGACAAAAACTGAAACATTATATATTATTTAAGGCCATTTTAGAATAGGACAAGCAGTAAAGACACTCAATTAATGTAATTATATTTACATAAAAGCCTTATAAAATGTGAAGGCACTAATTGGCGGTAGTACTATAACTTAGAACTAATGCGTGAATAGAGAGCGTTTATTATTAACATAATGAAAACAACCGCTGCTCCGCACCAGAGGTCACTTACCTCTAGCGCGGAACAGCGGTCTCGGTCAAACACACACTGGCAATGTCTTTCAGTTTGATAATTCAACAACATTCATTGTTGTCATGTTAGGTAATTTAGATGAATGGAATAAATAAAATCATTAGATTCATTTCGACAACGAGATAAAAGATTTCCAATAAATTATTAATTTTGAAATAATATTTTAGTCTAATCTTAATTTACAGCCTCAATTTGAGATGACCCATTTCTAATACGGGTCGTAAGCGACCCAACCGAAAATAAAGAAAATTTGTTCTTTTTTTTGCATTAATTAGAAGAATTACAGAATAAATCTAACAAGATGCGAAGCTTTGACTTTTATAGTCCTTTTATAAATACTGTGTACAATAAGATAAATATCATACTTTTAGTGATTTAACCTTTGCGACAGAGATATGAGTTACACAGGCGCTTTAGGAGATAGTTTTGTCACTTTTCAACTTCAAATAGTGCTGTTTCTCAGACTAATCCCAATAAATGTTTCAAATACCATACACACAGGGTCAAATTAAGTTAGCTAGCAAAACTCTGCAGACGTGATGTGTATTGTTAACTATCTAGATACAAAAAAACTGATAATATCATTTAACTAAGTCAATCAATCTGCCTAGCCTTTTCCCAACTATGTTGGGGTCGGCTTCCAGTATAACCGGATGCAGCTAATACCAGTATTTTACATGAAGCAACTGCCTATCTGAACTCCACAACCCAGTATCTGTGTAATATGATACCCCTTGGTAAGACTGGTTGTCAGACTTTCGGGCTTCTGACGACCCGTAACGACTGTCAAAGATCTACAAACGACCCAACGGCTTAACGTGCTTTCCGAGCCACGGAGGGGTCTTGGTATGTAAAGATGGTCACCCATCCACGGACCAACCACGGCAAGCGTGGCATAACCTCATGGATTGACTCGTGCGGCTGTTATTACTTAGCTACGAGCTCCTCCTGATGATTTAATATAAGTAACTGAAGTAACTACACAACCAGCGTGCAGCGGTCATTTCTTTTTAATTTTTTTTAAATATCAAAACTTGTCTCGTCTGTCGAGTTTCTCTAATTCAGTTTAACCCTGTATATTTGGACATTTTTGAACATCATCCATTTATTGACGCCACTGTAACTCAAAAACTAAATCTTAGCTCTCTTTAGGCAGTTTAATAGTAATGCCGTTAACAACGCCATTTGTATCACAACTATTGATAGTGATAACGATTCTGTTCGAATCTGCGCAAGAGTGCATGGGATCACTCTCAACACTTTCTGGAGGCTTTAAATTCAACATCTGAAGATCCTTATCAACCTCCGGTGGTTTTAGAATAAGGGGAGGAAGATCTTTGTTATTTTTGAAGGTCAAAAGGTTGAATTCGGAGGGTTTAAGTTCTAACATTGGCAGTTGTGTTGGACCTTCGTTGTTGAATGGTTCTGTATTGTCTTTGGTATTGATTCGTGGGTCATTGGCCTCCTCGCCGTTTGCGAAGTGGACTGGGTAATGTTGCTTTAGTTCTGATAGTAGACGGAATCGGGAGCTGCATATTGTGCATCTGGAATTTAGAAAACTCGTGTTAAAGCCTATAAATTAGATTTTTATTTTGTACAAGAAATATTTAAATAAGTGTCTATCTATATCTCTACATCCTTACACGACAGAAATACGCTATTACGAGATTTTTTTCCAGAAAGTTTATGTGTATAATATTGAACTTTCAAATAATAATAAAGTCTATATTTTGTCAAGTTGTAAAAACTGTGAGAAACAGGGGTGGGTCGCTAATATAACATCACGCCTTGTACCCCGAAGGGTTGTGCAGAGGTTTACCTTTACACCCCCATTTCGCCAGTAAGTCCCATGTCATAGGGCCGGTCGCTAGTTATAATATCATGCAATCTAATTAATACTACAACCAGAATAAGTATGTACTAAGTGTATGTGTGTGTATCGTGTACTCACTGGTATATGTTCTGTCCGATGTGCTGGCGCGTGTGCTTCACCAAGTCGTTACTCTGAGAAAACGCTCGCTCACAATACTTGCACTTGTAAGGTTTCTCGCCAGTGTGGATTCTGATGTGACGCTTCAGGTGATCTTTGCAGGTGAACCTAGAAAAATTAAATAATTGTGTTAGTTATTCAGTTAGTAGACTGTTCTTCTTTTCGTATCGATTGTACTTTGTTTTTATATTGAGGCACGTTATGGCTCATTCACACGAGGACGATTCGTGTTTCTTGGCAAATCGTCTTTTTTACGATTCGTTTTTTTTACGGCGGCGGCTGTGCATCAGAATCGTGAAAAATGACGGACAAGTATTATATCACTTAGGGCGAATTTCACCAAACTTTAATACCGAGTATAAGTCTTATCCTGCGAAGAAATTTTGAATTTTTTACAGTTTTTCCATACAAAAACTATCAGACGACAATTTTATTCCACGGATAAAAGATATCTGACTTTGATGAAATTAGCCCTTAAAGTCTTTTAATATTTTTGACGAATCGTCAATGACGGATCCCGTGTATGCGGCCTTACGCAGGTATTGTAATTTAAACCTTATGATAATGTTCTTAAAAGTTAAACTGCTGTAACATGGTTATTCCAACTTTATGTTTTAGGACGTCATAATTCTTGTCGTACCTCATATTACAAGTCTCGCAGGCAAATGGCCGAATAGCGAGGTGTATCATGGAGTGTTTCTTCAGAGAGTTTTTCTTAGTGAAGGCGGCGCTACACTCCTCGCATTTGTAAGGGTGTTCCCCGGTATGCGTGGCCACGTGCGATCTCATCTGACCTGGAATTTAATTGTTTTATGTATGACTTGATAGTTGACCGAAAATTCAATTGTTTTAAGTATTTCCTGATATTTTGCGTGTTCCTTATCTTCGCAATTAATTATCATTGAAGCCAGATTTCTTTAGGGTCACGAGACATTGTTACATGTCGGGAAAAAACTGTTCATTATAAGATTTTTTGTTGATGGTAATATTGTTAGCTGAACCCACTATAAACGTCAAGTGTCAAATATAAAAAAAAAAATACAAAAGAAAAACAACCGACTTCCAAAAAAACACTACAAAGTGAAAAATAACTTGAATTTCGGAAGTCTGTGTTTTTGATTAATTTTTGCCACCTACCACCAATATTAAAGTTAAACATATAACGGAGGTTATATCAACATGTTCGACTTTCTGTATGTTTTCTTGTGGAAAAATTACTGTAACACTGTCTTTGGAACAATCGGAGGAGCTCGTGGCTAAGTAATAACAGCCGCTCGGGTCGATTCATCAGGTTAAGCTACGCTTGCCGGGGTTGGTCCGTGGATGGGTGACCATTTTCACATATCGAGACTCCTCCGTGCCTCGGAAAGCACGTTAAGCCGTTGGCCCCGGCTGTCATTTGTGAGTCACGAAAGTCTGTCAACCAGTCTAACCAAGGGGTATCGTATTACCCAGTTACTGGGTTGTGGAGGTCAGATAAGCAGTCGCTCCATGTAAAATACTGGTATTCAGCTGCATCCGGTTAGACTGGAAGCCGACCCCAACATAGTTGGGAAAAAGGCTAGGCAAATTGATTTGTCTTTGGAACAATAAATAAAATGAATTATGATAAAAATTGATTAACTATGTGAGTATAGTCCATGCTATGGCACAAAATAAAAGCCAGTCAGCAAGCTTGTAGCATGACTGATTGCTCATTATGCGTCTGACGGATCGCCACTGTTGAGGCTAATTTAAGATTAATTAGAAAGACTTACCTTTCGTACAGAATGTCTTGGGACACAAGTTACAAGCATACGGCTTGACTCCGGTATGCCTCATCATGTGCTGCCTCAGGTTGGAATTGTTGGAAAATCCCTTGCCACACTCTGAACACAGGAATGGCGTCTCCCGAGTGTGGGTGCGGAGATGGTCCTTTAGACTGCACATTTGGGCAAAACCTAAAGAAAAATGATAATGAATAATTATTGTTTGATATTTAGACTGGACCAGCTTGAAATTTCTCCTCATTTTATAAATACAAAGCAACCAGGTATCTATCCATACTAATATTATAAATTCGAAAGTAACTCTGTCTGTCTGTCTGCCTATCTGTCTGTCTGTCTGTCTGTATGTTACCTTTTCACGCCTAAACCATTGAATGGATTTTGTCAAAATTTGGCAAGGTGATAGATGAAGATCATAGGGTACTTTTTATCGACATACCACGCGGGCGAAGCCGCGGGCGGAAGCTAGTAATTTATATGAAAGAATCTTATACATGTGTACATCCCTTCACAAACAGAAACCAATCAATAAGCCAGTATTTCAGATACTAGAAAACTGAAGGAATTTTAACTGACTTTAGATGAAGTATAGCAAAAAAACAAACAAGCATGCAAGCAAACTTAGCTTAGTTTAGTTTAGTTTACAACATTGGTTCAGTAAAATTGCAAGTTAAAAGTTAGCTTAGGTACTTAAAACATTGCATAAAACAAAAAACAAATCAAATCAAGTTAGTTAGTTAGTAACAGAATAATTAAAATATGCTTACTTTTTTTGCAGTATTCGCAGACGTAAGGCTTGTGTTTTTTATGTGAGTACATGTGCGACATCAGCTGATCACGCCTGGCATATGTCTTGGAACATTTCTCACATTTGTGTGGTTTAACTTTGCTGTGCATTATTAAGTGCCGTTTCAACAAATGTTTCATGGCAAACGTCTTCCCACAAGTGTCACAAATGAATTGTTTCTTCTCATTTTTATCTCTATGTTTTCTCATGTGCATTGAGAGTGATCTTTGCTTTGCAAATGTAAGGCTACAATGTGTACATTGTAATTCAAGTGATGGTGTCTCATTTTCATTTTTTACTTCCACTTCCTCAGTGTGGTCCACCATATTATCTTCTAGTAAATATGGCTCACTCGTAAAACTTTGATCACTAACAAAACACATATTAATTTCATGCTTCTCTCTGTGTTTATCCAACAATGTCTGGTTAGGATATAACTTTTTACAAATGTCACATTCTAGCGATAAATTCTCATGTTCTACTAAATGCTTCAAGTATTTCTTCTCTTTTGTAAACTGTTTATTACATTTGATACATGTATATTCTTTTTCTTCAATCTCAGTTTTCGAAAAATCTGGGTTGAAATTGAAATCATCATATGTTGCAAAATAGTCGTGATCATGCTCCATTTTGAGGTCAACATCTTGAGGTTCTGTTTTTACGTTCGTTTCTAGGAGTTTTTTAAACTCCTCCTGTGCCTTCGCCGCTTGCTTACGGAATGAGTACGCAAGTTGCAGCACCTTGACACAGCCATCACAAAGGTGCTGTGGTAACCCATCCTCCTTGGAGATCTATAAAAAAAATACTTTATTTTCCTACTTACATCATTTTAACAGTATTCACGCAAATATTAAGTACTCTATTTCCATGTTACATACCTCAATTGGAGTACACTGCACAAGTACCTCGGCTAATTGAAGACAATTTTCCTCAATTTCAACTATTTCATACAAGTCTACCAAAGTCACATTGTCCTTCATACAAGTCCGACACGACGTAGCTATGTCTACCATTATAGCTGATTTTTTTAAAGTATTAATTTATTAAAGAAGATTTTAAAATTAACAATAAACATCGCATCGTAATTCGTACGTTCTGACAGCCAATTTGACATATTTAAGTTTTTTGACGTACCCGGCCCGGTACCGAACGTTGCCGTCATCGATGTTTGATTTGATTTTTGTAATTTTTCTCATTACTAATCATGATATATTATAATCTCATTTTTGGTAATATTTTTAATAAAAATAATGATATAAAAACAAAAATTATTATCATCTTGCATCATTGCATGCTATGGTTCCGCATGAAACTTTTTGCTTGCAATGGAATGAACAAGTTTTTAATGTCACGCTTTTTCATAGACGAAAAATTTGTTTAGCGTAAAATTAATAAAATTCATGTTTTTAGCTATCAAAACTTTTAAATACCGTTAAAATATTATTTATTGAATTTACAATGTATATAAGGCTGGGGGCCGTTGCGAGTATACGACTATTTAAGTAAAAAAAATATACTATATTGTATACATTTTTTACAGTTGACCTAAAAAAACCTAGTTATCAAACAAAGTTTCGTGATCTTCGTGATTTTTGTACTTCTGTGTAAACTGAACGTGAAGTTATTTTTATATGTAAGCCTAATTCTTTGGCTTGTGTTTTCCTGTCCTGTTTTTAATTGCCTAGTTCAATACGTAAGTAATGGACGACATAATCTTTATCGGTGACTGGATAAAAGAAAGAGAACTTGGAAAAGGAAGTTTTGGAACTGTTGTGTTATGGAAACACAAAAAAACTGATGAGAAGCTGGCTATAAAGACCTGCCAATGGGGTAATGAGCTTACTGAGAAACATAGAGAGCGATGGACGAAGGAAGTAGAGATGTTACAGAGTTGCAGAAACCCAAATATCGTGGGTACAAAAGACTTGCCCCCAGAGTTCATACCAGGGCTGGAGCGAGCCAACCCGTCGCGCCTACCAATTCTCTGTATGGAATATTGCAGCGGCGGTGACCTTCGGCAGGTGCTCAATAAACCAGAGTCCTGTTCAGGGCTCAAGGAACAACAAATCAGGCAAATACTATGGGATCTCCGAAATGCTATGCATTTTCTGCATCAGAACAAAATTACACACAGAGACCTCAAGCCTGAAAACATAGTAATGCATTTATTGGACACCGTTCAAACCAATGTAGCTGTTCAAGGCCAAAGAAAGGTGATATACAAACTTATAGACCTTGGTTATGCAAAAGAAATAGATTCTAACTCTGTATGTGCCAGTCTGGTTGGCACATTACAGTATTTAGCTCCGGAAATTATTTACAGCAAAACATACAGTAACTCGGTTGACTTTTGGTCATTTGGTTTGGTTGTGTTTGAACTTATTTGTGGTAGAAGACCATTCCTGCCATTCATGGCTCCGGTGCAATGGATGCCACATGTTAAGAAGAAGGCTCATGAAAGTATTTGTGTGTATGAATCTTTCCACGGTGACATTGAATATTCCAATGAAGTGTTCCCTGAGAATTATGTATCTAAGCCATTCAAAGCCCTGATTGAAGAGTGGCTGAGAATTGCTTTAGAATGGGAACCCAAATTGAGAGGCAGAGACGCCCCCTCTCGAGTCACATTCAACATACCAAGTGAACAACGAGAAGCTGCTAGCAAAATAGTGATTTTTGATGTCCTTGAAAAGATTTTAGCAAAGAAAATTGTAAAGATTTTTTCTGTAGCAACAATGTCCCAGCTAGCTTATGAAGTAGATGATGAAACTACTGTTCTTATGCTTAAATCTAAGATTTACAATGATACTAGAATTCGTATGAGTGAACAAATTTTAATAACGCAGATGAACTATATGGAGCCCCCGGATGATGAATGCATTGTTAAATACTGGAATGAAAATGTCATGCTGTTCCTGTACAATAAAACTTACATTGTCAAAGAAAATGTAAAGCCGATAGTACCAATGGCTGTACAAAGATGTTTGGAAAACCCGAATGCCTTATATAACTTTAAAAACAGCCAAAATTTATATAAAAATTCCATGTTTCTTGTCCTGTCTCAAATGGAATTATATGACTTGCTTATCAATGGATTGTTTGTTAGAGCGGAGTCATTAAAGTATGAAGGCAAACAATTGTTACTGAAACATAATTCAGTTGATAAAAATCTTGGTAATCTCCTTGCAAGACAAGAAACTCTCAAAAAGTTGACAGATTCTGGGAAAACACACATATCTGCGCTGAAAGAAACTCCTAACGGATCCAATTTACTTTGTGGCTTTGACAAAATATTTAAAGATGCTGATGATATAACAGAAAGAATAAAAAAATTGCAATCAGCATGGACCCAACTTACTGTGAGGCTTCAGTCTGCAACTAGACGGAGCAATGAAGTAATCACAGCTGATATCAACAACTTTGTTACTAAATTCAACTATCAAGCCGTGTATTCTAATGCATATAAAGAATTTCTAGCTTACAAAAAAGGTGAATCTGCTAACCGAGGAAGGGAGAGATCATGTAAAGACATAGGCAGTGTATGTTATAAATGCCTCAAAGTCGGTAGCAATATATTAAAGGAAGTTCGGCAGCAAGCCTTTGTTCTAAAACTTATGGATGTAAGTACTGAATTCGCAAAAATTGATGATATTGTATTGAATGCAGCAGATAATACCAGCAAATTGGCAGCTGACTTAACAAATGTACTAGACGAACTTACGAACTGTACATGGTCAACTATCAGTCTTGTGGTTAAAGATTCTGAAGGTTTTTCAAATGTACCATACAGTGTGGTGTCTTTTGAGAAAAAGGATTTCAAGATTGGAGAACCTGTGTCCAATCATTGCATCAAAGTGGCCAACAAATTGGAAGATGATGAGGCACTGAAGTCTCTTATTGAGGACAGTTTAAAAATAAGGAAGAGTCAAATTAATTTGTCAATGAAAATAAATTCGCAAAAGGAACTGCTGAATAAAACATCTTTAGATTTTAGCTTTTTGAATGATGCTTAATCTTTTGATTAGATAAAATCAATGAGATTTTGATCTCTTTAACGTAAAATGTGCCTTATTTTCTAAATGATAAGATATAAAAATAAAACGTAAGTAGGTATTAAGATGATGATGTATCCGGTGCTAAATATATTACCTAATAATATATCTTATTGATATTAGTAAGTATAGTCGACCTCGTAATTGCTTTACCACCCTAAGCTTGAATGTCACTTGCACGTCATAAAACGACAAGGTATATTATTAGTCTGTGACGGTTGGAATGTTTCAACCATAGTGAAGTTTCAATTTACTGGAAATTGTTGTCAAACGTGGATAAACAATTACGAGGTCGAGTATACCTACACATTTACCTATTGTTTTGTGTTCGTACTTTCAGTGTTGCTAACATTTGAGAATGCTTACCATTTTAAAGAATTTATTGTATCAAAAATGTTAAACTAACCATTGTTTCGTGTTCTAGTCAAAAGCATAATAATATACCTATGAATATTATATTTGAAATTATAATAAATGTTTATCTGTTAAAATTGTGTTGTTTATGTGTAACTTCAAAAATTCTGTCGGTTAAAAAAAAAAAAAGTATTTATTTATGTCTAAAGTTTTAATCAATCAAAGGACATAAATAAGAACATTCATCAAATTAAGTAAAGTAAAAAAAAACATTGCCCCACGTGCCGCCACCACAAAGTAGGAAAATCTCAATCAAAGCAGACAAGTACCGGTAAATTGTTCTAACCAATCTTTGAAGCTGTTTATTATTTTTTGTAATTTTCTCACGTCTGCCGGGGTTTGTAGGTATTCTTCGGGGGCAAACCGCGGCTCGGGACTTCCGCTGACGTGTAACCAAATGGCAAATACTGCGTCGTCAATATTAGCAACTTTCCTACGGCATAGCCTGGCTGAAGTGAGGCAAATTGCTACTAAAGCACCCATGCTACCAACTGAAACACACTTTGAATTCTCCTTACGAGCTGCTAAAAAGTAACTTCGTAACAAGTTCTCCGTTGCATCGTCTAAATCAACCTCGATTCCTGCGACTAGATCGATATACTTCGTCACATCTTTGAGGGCTTGTATTTCATCCTTACTTACACCAACTGGGTCTACGGCTTGTTGGAGAACAAAGTCAACTATTTCATCGTAATATTCGCCATAATCACCGCGGCAAACATTCCCGAATACACTCGCCACGTTAAACAGTATCATCTTCTTGAAATCCATTCCTTGCGCCCAAACTGCAGACTTCAGCTTTGTTAATCCTGTGCCAGTATTTATATCTCCTGTTTCAATGGCTGACAGTACAGTTGAAACTTGTTTGTGGTGGTAGATGTGGAGGGGTAAAGGCAGGACACAAACTCCGCCTGAACTGCCTATCATAGAAGTGGACGCCACTGAATTAGATACCCCTAAAATCACAGATCTGTCTGCAAGTTTCGCTGCTTCGGTCATTATTTCCCCCACAAATCTGGTATCAAAACCTCCTACTAGGACGTGGATGATACTTGCGCCCGTTATCGAGTTTGCCTTGATACTCGTAAGACTTAATAACAGGTTTATCTTGAGATGCATAAAGCAATTCAAAGGGCAAATATTGACTCCTATAGTTGAAGCCAGACAATATACGAACTTCCAAGGTATTCCTTTACATGCACTGAACAGTTCATCTACGTCTTTAGGAATGGGGTTAGTTAATGGTGCAGGCAAAGGGATTATTTGTTCTACGGACCATACTGCTGTAACTTTTTTTGTTACAACAACGTGCAAAATATAACTCGTACCAAGGCTTAATTTAGGGAATAAATCATCTATAATAAGGAATCTTTTTGGTAGTAACTGATCTTTTACTTTGAATGTAGCAGACACTTGTTCTCCGCATCGTCTCAATCCACTGTTTTCATACAGAATACTTTTGCACACATAGCACTTCGGTGAGTGTTTTGGTATGTAGTGTAAAATGACTTCGCTGCCCTCGCATTCTTCTGGACATGACCAAACGGAATGGTAAACATAGCTCTCTGGCTTCGAAAAAGATAACAGCAAGCCGTCAATGGACACCAAACCTTTATAGTAACTGGGGTTAGATTTATGAAGTTTAGGTACACTCTTCAAACGTAATATAACGGCCATCTGAGCATATCGTATATTATTCTTTATCTCGATATCGGTAGCCTGGAGGCAAACAAACAAAATATCGGTGCACATTTTTTGAAATTGTGTTGTCTCTTTGATCAAAACCTCCCCTAGCTCGGGAAATGCATCTAGTAAATCCATGACGTCAAACTCCAATATAAATCGTAATGGCGGGAACTTACACAATGTTTTCTCAGTTATTTTTTCAAGGAAATTCACGCAGTTTTCTTTCATGTCATGTAAGTAACGCCTGTTGTCTAAGTAAAGCAGTAATTTACACTGCAGCTCCATTGCTAGCGAAGACTTAATTAAAGTCATGGATGAAGTAATTATTGGCACGATTATAAAAGTGGTAAAGATAAAACTTCCGTGATAAGTATTTCCGTTAATTCCGATTACGGGTTTCCCGCCTTATTAATTTTCTTCTTTTTTTATTTTTAATTGGGCTGTTGCCATGGCTCGCGTAGGTATGTTTCCAGACAGCCAGCGTACCACCTACTTAATTCATTTTAATTTTATTCTCACATTGGTTTGAAATAATTTAAAAATAAGTTAGAGGGACTACAAATACTTTCACCAAAAGATGTCAGTGGGCGTAATTAATGCAAAAAAGACTGGCCGCTAACGTTGCCTAACTAAAAGAGCAAAGGGCTAAACTGCAACCTATGGAGGTAGGTACCTGTACCTAGTAGCATTACATAATGAGACTTTGCGTCACCAATGATCGCCTACACATTACTTGATCATATCCAACGTAGGTAGGCAGGAACAGTCGAGTACTTCGTTCGGCAAGGTCGGTAAACAATTAGTCCACGCAGAGCCTTCAGAACGGAAATGCCGAATCGAATATGCAAATGATATCAATCGGATTACTACCCATTACCCAATGAGTTATGTAGCTGCGATGCTGTTCATTCATTGTGACCGAGGTACAGGGGAGCGCTCAAGTATTATAATTACCTACAATACGCTCGCGGGTTATGATATTATGATGCATCCTATATTTACAGTTGGTTATCTATAGAAAACAACTGTTTTTTATGAAGTGTTTTTTTTTAATAGTAATTCCATGCAATTTTATAATGTAACCTAATCTTACAGGAATAATATGTTGGCCTTTAGGATTTTGGAACTTTTCCACCCTGCTAGGTAATAGTGTTATTTTTAGATAAGTATTCTCAAAACTGTTCGACAACCATGACAATTACTCTCCGTGTTCCGGGCCGGTTGAATGAATAGGAACTTATTTCTTTTTCTGCAGCAATAAAATTGAGCAAAAAATCTCGTGGCATAAATATTGCTTGTCTCATTTGACACCTCATACATTCCATAATTTATGTTTATCGTAACTGTGTAGGTTTAATTTCAATACAATGCAATGTTAAAAGCTTTCTGCGCGACTGTATATGAACGGAGCGGGGCAAGTGGGCGGAGTGAGCGTATTTTTCTTGCGGCGTCGCTGCGCGGGCGGCGTGGTCGCGTGGGGCGGCCGCCGGCGTCAATCCGCACTCCATGCCCGATCACGACAAGTACCAGCTGCGACCGCGCGCCGCGCGCAGCCGCGAGCCGCGCGCACGCCGGACGCCGCAGCCGCTTAGCAAGTACAGGAGGAAAACAGCCAATGCACGCGAGAGGAGTCGCATGCGAGAGATCAACCGCGCGTTTGAGACCCTTCGACGCGCCGTCCCAGCATCAGCCATCACTGGGACGCCGGTGCCCTGCGAGAAGCTCACCAAGATCACGACGCTGAGGCTCGCCATGCGGTACATATCGGCGCTGTCAGCGGCGCTGCGGGAGACCGGCCCTGGCGACGGGTCCCGGCCGGAGCGCTGGCCCTCGCCGCTGTGCTCGGAGCTATCCGAGTTCTCCACGGAGCTGGAGCAGGACACTCCCTCTGAGTTCGCGGAGGACTCGCTATCTCCGTTCGACTCGTTCTTCGCAGAGTTTGACTGCGACTACATCGACCGAACATTCGCGTGATAGTGTTGTTGTGAGTGGTGACACTGCCGGACTATTTCCAATTAGGTACCTACTATTTAATTCTCTTTTTGCCATACTATTAATTATTAACTATATTTTATTTTGTATGAGATATATTTTGAGATTTATTTATTATTATTAATAAATTTTAATTGTTATCGTTATTACCTCATGTGTTTGTTTTTAAACTCCGTAACTAACTGCACTTGTCTAATAAGTTCTCTGCTAGATAGTAGTACCTTGCTAATTAGTCTATGACTCTACGGCTCTACACCGATCTGGCTGATGAGATAGATGGTTTAAAAGTAAAGTACCTACTTATTCGGTACTTGTGTACGATTTAGCGGGTAGAGACCGGCTAAAGGAAAATAGGCAGCTTAGCAATATTTATTAAATCAGTAGGTAACGCCTAGTTGGATTACTAAGCGCACATCTCCACACGCACCTTAATTGTTAAGTAAGTAATAAATAACTCAATAAATTAATTAATTTAATTACATTAAAATATTATATATCGTTCGAGCAACACAAATGACAAAGAATCGTAAAATTTTAAGGTGTCCACCTACGAGCATCGAAAACCACCCAGCAACGCAACTTTAAAAAGCAATTGTTTTTTTTTTTTTCATTACCGTTTTGTTTCCCGAGTCGAAGTTGCCAACCGATGCGGAATGATCGTTTGATTATGTAAATAATAGGCTGCGGAAGCGTGGGCTTGGCCGATTTATTGTCGTACGACAAAAAGAAACGTCTTAAAACCTTGTGACTGTAAAGACTGTGTCACATGATGTGATGAGGATTTTTACCCGGGAGGTTCGTTTAGACGGCGGCACCTTGAGAATTTTGCGGGGATTTTACTATGTTCCAAATTCAAGTGTTGCCATTTACATCCTACCGAAAATTGTTTTGAATTTTGTTTTTAAAAACTGACGGCTGTTTAAGGTAGGAGGGGGTGTAGATACTGTTGTGCGAATTCAATAATTATACCTCAGATACAAAATTCGCAGAAGATCCAACCAAAACATGTTTGAAGGCCAAGTTCGAGTAATATCGAAACAAGATCTGATAAGCGGCCAAGTTCAATCATTTTCACATTTATGTTTATTGAAACGTTGGGTTTATTCCTATCCCCTTTTACCTATCTATATAAAAGGTAGTTAGATATAATAGTTAGCCTGTATTTGCCCCTCTTTAGATCAAAACTCCTCGTCTTCTCCAGAGAAGAAAGGCGTTAATCACCTGTTGCGCTTTCAAGCCATTAGTTACTAACAATACAAGTCCAGGTTTCCTCATGATTTATTCATTCACCAACACTCAGTGGTGTGTACATATATAAGATTACCTAAACTAAAAAGTACCTAACAGGTAAAAGTCACATGGTAGTCTAAGGGACGAAGTCACAAGGTAGCCTAAGGGACGAAGTCACAAGGTACCCTAAGGGACGAAGTCCCAAGGTACATACCTTAAGCTCGATTGGCTGATCTCACAATCTCCGTGCCTTCAAGTCTCCAGCATCTACTTTATTACCTACATAGGTAATCTGCTATAAGCTAGTTACCTATATTTTTCAACAATGTAGCTACGCCTTACAAGTGATGTTACCGCCCAGTGCCCACGCGCATCGATCTCTCTCATTGTTTCGATACAAGTTGCCAGTACCTACGTAGGTAGGTACCGAGACGAATGTAATCACTTTTTTACTACTGGCCGTCGTTAATTTTGCGTGGAAGATCTTCTATTTACCTGTGTGTGACAAATTAGGTTTTTAATTTTGGGAAACGTGGTTTGGTGGTTACTCGGTTACTCTCGTAGGCTTAGCAGCAAATCATTTATAGGTACATCTAAGTAATAACCTATACCTCCGAAAACGTGTTGTAACATTTACATTGGACGATGATGACTATCCTATAGTACCTACCTACTTATGGTTATGGGAAGTGACCATAATAGTCGTAAGATTACTTAGGCACAGGATAATATTTAGCGAAAAACTTAGCCCACCATAAAATTCCGCCAGTCCTCTAGTTCATGCACTATTTAGGCGTAGGTATACAGTGTGTTTACGCAGACCCCAAGAATAAACGCATCATCATGAAATATCTGCATAGTCAGAAAAGTTTTTCACAGAGGTCTATATCCAATCTTTCCCCATAATTTCTTAGGGCTTGTACACAAAACTGCGAATCGGCGCGATGAGAATTCGCAACGCAGAAGCTTTCCTAAGAAAATCTTAGGGTACCGTCGCTGATTCTTGCGATGCGACGTCACAACGCAGTTTTGTGTACAAGCCCTTATAGTAACCCTTATGGGCTTGTACACAAAGAGGTTTTTGGTGTGAGGTGGAAAATCCTAGAGTAAAAGTTAATCTGAATTGAGTGGTAACTATAATGCCAATCATTTTAGCACCATACTTGCGTAACACACGATCAATCACAATCTGTTTCATTTTGACAGTTCAATAACATTCATTGCGTTATTTACGTTGTTGAGCAGACATTTTTTCGAACATATGATGCAATGGATTAGCAATAGATATCCCTAAAATGGTATTCGCGCTGCTGAGTAGGTACGAACAGGCGACAAAGATTACGCTATCGTTGCAACTTTAGGTATTTTTTCACTACTTATAGCTGAACGTACCTATTAGTTACTAACACTCCATCCATAAATTAATTATAGGTACTTAAAGGGGTCCCTTTGCCCATTTGGTAAATGCGCGAAACCACAAATATAGATAGATATCTATATCTGTGCGCGAAACTAATATTTTCCGACTTTCCGTCAGTTTTTCATAATACATATTAACCCTAACAAGTATGCCTGACCTCAACAATTTAAAAATGTTGTTATCTTGCTTTTAAACCTACACTGTTTATGTAAGAGCAAATTAAAGTCAACAAAAAACATACATAATCACGTAACTTGTACTTAGTTATTTATACCCCGTTGGGTTAGGTAAAAATGCAGTACTTATGCAACACCATGTCATGCAATAAAGAACCAAAGAGTAGTATCCCAGCGCATGCCCATTTGGGCTAAGCGGATTGCTTTCCCGCCAAATACGGCAGCCATGACAGTTCCCTGAATTATTCGATTATCTGACGTGACGGCGAAGCGGGCTGCGACTGCGAATCATGATCACATGGTACCTATTATGATTTTGTATTCACGATGACAGTTATACATGATCTGTACGTAGAAGGAACACTGATTAAAGTATTGGCATTGCCAAATTGAGAGCTTTCGTGCCTTTTCGGGACAATGAAATGCTTAAAAGTTTAGCTTAGATTGACACTAATTTTGTTTATTGTTGTAGGTTCATAGATTTTATAATATAATGTACAAACTCCTTGGGTAGCTTTGAACTGTTTCAATAGCTTAATCAGTAGTTGACTACTTATTGAATTCGTTATTTCTAAAGGTCATTGTAACCGTCTTCTTGACCGACTCACGCACGACTTCAGTCAATCAGTCTTTCAAGTGTCTAGGCTAGGTCCCGAAATCGAGAAGTCTACATTTTTCGTGGATAAAATTACAAGAAAGTCTGTAATCACGAACAAAATCTGAACTTAGTTAGGTCAGGTAGTATTAAGTCTAATTTAAAAATATCATGGCTAGTTAAACCTGACATTATTATTTACATGATAGCCAATAGCTGTTAAAAACATGTGTTTTTACCTCGTTTACAAAGCAGGCTTTAAGGAAAAAGGTAAAAAAAAAATACAGTCACTTAATTTACTTATCAAAAGCTTATCTCGTGCTGAAATATAATGACTCGACTGTCAACGGACAAAAAAGGTAAAAATAAACGGTTTTTGTTTTATGCCTACAACTTACATAACTTTTTAAGTACAAAGTAAGTACTAAAGATCATTTAAACCGGCCAAGTGCGAGTTGGACTCGGTTCCGTACCGCACCACCATACAAAATTTAGCAAAAAACACGATCTTTTATGGGACCTCCTTTAATATTTAACTTTTAAATACGTATTTTATTTGTACACACGGCTACACATAAAGCTATACATTACCAGTTTATGATGATCTCGCATTGTTTAGGATTTCCGTAGAATGCGAGGTCAGCTGATACTGGAAATGTATAGCTTGATGTGTAGCCGTCTGTACCTAAGTATTATATGTTGTTATAGCTGCAATAGAAATACACAATCTGCGGAAAACTGTCTACTACCTATTAAGGTTCATGAGATACAGCTCGCTGACAGACAGGCGGACAGCGGAGGTTTAGTAATAGGGTTCCTTCGGGTACGGAACCCTACAAAGTGGTCACAACACCTCTAGTTAAAAGCTCAGACATAAACAAACACGCAGAACATTTATTTAATACTTGTGTCTTTATAATTAACAATTAGTGAGTTAAAACCAGGCCATAGTTGAATGGATTAATCATAGTAGTAGGCCAATGTAACGAGGTGTAAACACCTCGGTATTTATACTTAGAAATAGAGGATAACCATTAAAATTAAATGAGTAAAATAAAAACAGTTCTCTGTAATTAAAATAGTGAGTCATTTAAAGGAAAATTTTATTATTTACAGGTCGATTTAGCACAAAATGGATAAACCTAACCGTATAGGTAAAGTAAATACATTAGTGTGGCCATAATAAAAATATTTTTGCACCTCGAGCTATTAGAAAACTATGTTTATGGGTCTTGTCTTCTCAATCATAGATGTTGGCCATAACAGCTGGGCCATTGGTGATTTAATTGATTTGATAAGCATAATGATCATTGGTACTATAACAAACTATATGTATAACTGCTGCTCGCGGCTTCGCCCGCATGGACCCTAATCCTTTTCTTTTTCTAAAATAAAAGTATCTAAAGAATAAAATAAAATAAAATGTTTATTTTCTAGATTAAAAAAGAATTAAAACTAGAAGTAAACCTAGACAAATGATTTAAGCATCTGTGAAGTAACCTATGTTAGGCTTTATAATATCTGCTATCTGCCAAAGTCCCGTAAAAAAAGGTCCAGACGTATCGGAGGTTAGCCGGAACAAACAGACAGAGAAACAGACAACAAAATAAAATAATGTTTTTTTTGGTACTTCGTAATAATACTTTCATACTTATGCATTTAGTAAAAGCTGTTATAAACAGACACTTCAATTTTATTTATTCGTATGTAGGTAGGTATTGTTCTTTTTTTTTTTTTTTTTATTTTTTTTTTTTTTTTTTTTTATTTATTTATTTATTGATATGGCACCTCAACGACTTACTCACTAAGACATACACAAAAAATATTACAAATAATTAGGTATCGTGAATTCGTCACTTACAGAAGTGCACAGCACTATATTAAGAGAACTTAATGATTATAGGGCGTTTTACGTATCGTTAGTTGAATCCTACAATACAAAACAAAAGAAAAACGAGCCAATATGATGGAACGTGCTTAAGTTAACCAAATAACAACAAAAAAGACCCAGAAAGAACGATATGGATGTGGATACGACTTTATAAAAAGACGGTTCGTGTCGCACAGGGGTCTCGTGAATCCGAGCTGTTTAAAAGTCTCGTACGGAATTGACGAAAGGGGTTAGAAAAGATGTCGATGCTATTGGTACGTGTAGCGATTTTATTATAGTTTCCCATTAGGCGGTTCATGGGTGCTGTGCTACCCAGGTTAGTACGACTTGCAGTTGTGGCAAAGGTAATGGTTACGCGACCAGATCTTATTATTTTCTGTCGAGGTACAGCTATATTTAATTCCGACAAAAGATCGGGGACATTTAGTAATCCGTTAACAATTTGTTTGTAGGTAGCTATGTATATTCTTCAATGGTTACATAGTCAAAACTACTTACCTACCTACTTATTAATCCTACTATCCTACTAATATTATAAATGTGAAAGTTTGTGTGTTTGTGTGTTTGGATGTTTGTTACTCAATCACGCCAAAACGGCTGAATAGATTTGGATGAAATTTGGCAAACAGATAGTTTATAACCTGACTAATATTATAAATGTGAAAGTTTGTGTGTTTGGATGTTTGTTACTCAATCACGCAAAAACGGCTGAATAGATTTGGATGAAATTTGGCAAACAGTTTATAACCTGGATAAACATATAGGATACTTTTTATCCCGATATTCCCACGGAATCGAGACTTACGCGGGTGAAACCGCGGGGCGCAGCTAGTAAAATATAAGTTAAAATCTTTTTTTAAACAAGCTTTTAATGAACTAAAATGGGTTTTCGCAGGGCCACCTTTCGGCCCCATCATCTTGAACACCACCTAGTATCAAAGCACTTGTTAAAACATAGCTAATGAGTCCAAACACGATGGTTCTATCTTGTTTGATTGAGGAGTTCCTGTTCCTTCCGGATCCATTATCAGACCAGTTACATGGTATCATTTTTTCAAATTGTCTCGGTAGTTATATAAGTAGGTGTCCCAAGTTTCAGCTCAATCGAATACCAGGAAGTGCTTGAAAAATGGATGACAATTGGAGTAACCGGAAACACATACGAACAGAGCAAGCTAATATACCTAAAGCTTGTAAAAACTCGAAACTTTCAGAAGCTCGCAAACTTGTTGATTGGTCCATCTTTTGAATATGACCTTTTTAATGGCTTGCTGTACCTAGGTATTCATATAACGTACCTACCTAGTGATCCAGGGGGCCAAGTCTACTAATTTACAAACGTGTCAGTGGTCTCGCAATGATAAGTTTTTGACAGATTTTGTATGGTATAATTGTCAAAAACTGATCATTGTGAGAACACTGACACGTTTGTAAATTAGTAGACTTGGCCCCCAGGTTACAGGGAAGACCTTGAAGTACTACTGTAATATTGAACCTTCTTGAAATTCAGCATGATCTGGCGTACCTACCTCTATTTGCTCTTTTCTTTCTGTTATATGAAAATTAGGTAGTTAGCCTGGGACCTGGAGAAGGACTGAAGGACATAGGCTACTTTTCATCCTGGATACCTTTTGTTTTTAAAGATAATATGCAGACGGAATTGTAGGGAACAGCTGGTCTAATAAAGAACAAAATTAAACCTTTATCCTTACATATTATAAAACAAAGTTCTCCGCCGCGTCTGTCTGTCGTCCTGTTCGCGATAAACTCAAAAACTACTGCACCGATTTTCATGCTGTTTTCACCAATGGATAGAGTGGTTCTCGAGGAAGGTTTTATTATACAGGGTGTTAGGGTAAACACCGTTATCCTTGCAGCCAGTGGTTTGGTTTCATTTATAGTTGCCCTATGCGCTAGGGCAACGAACTTGCGTCTCAACACGGGCGGGGGGTACGGGACGGGTCCTGACCGGACCGGCAGCGAGCGCGATCCCTCCCTTAGTCAGTCAGCTGTTTCACTAGCAAGCACGGTGTCAGATAGAAACTTTTTAAAATCTTTTAATGAAAATAACGTTTTTTTTTGTTGTGTTCGGTCATTTATTTTTATATTTAAGTCAACTACCCACGGTTTGAATGACAAGACCCTTACATCCTGTATAATAACCGACACCCATGCGGGAAATGCGAAATCGTGGTCATCAGCTAGTTGTTCATATAAGAAAGACATAGTAGGTAATCACAGCATTCACAGTAATGTAAAAACTGCATTGCACAACCTCGAGATGACAAGACGCTCGCAAAAATAACCGCACATTCAGAGAAAGTTTTTTTATCCAACATGAGATGGAAGCCCGATTAATAAGCCTAAATCGTGTAGGTCGTCTCACACGTGCGGTTTGCAAGGTCACCTGAGATCACACATGCAGTAAAACGACATTTTTGTCAAGCTCTGTTGGCGGGCAGCGTGGGACGTCGAAACGCGCTTTTGAGAAAATAAGGCACGCAAAAATACTTATTCAACGATACAATTCACCCGTTTTGGTATATTTCGAAGCTTATAAATAAGTTTGATTTTTTTCCTGGTGGTCCTTTAAATGAGATTCTTCGTTTTGTTGAACTTTTAAGGTGAATGTCTCATTGAGTAGGGTACGGGCTTTGAAATCTCAAAAGAATACCTATATTGATACAGATTTAAAATAATGATGACGATGTCCAAAAGATTACCTATTTGCCTACAGAAAACACTTGTAGGTATTGTAACCACTACCTACTTATACCTACGCGGTACTGGTCTACCCATAGATATCCGTGGGTCTACCTATAAGCTTACCCATTCGTTTTAGACAAAGAAAACCACTGATTGATAATTAACACGAAGCATTTTGTGACGTTTTAAATACATAGTTTTAATGGGATGAAACATAACTTTTGCCGCCTGTAGCCTCACAGGTTTACCCCCTCCCAAGGTGATCATTAAGATAAATAAAAAGCCTCTCATTACCCCGGCTGTGTGTAAAACAGGCATATCTCACGGTCTCTCGGTAATAAATAGTGTCGTAAAGGACGGGCGAAGCGCTGACGGCGCCTGCGCCTGTCTATCTAGGTGAGGGTTAGGACATTTTTCTCACACTGCAGTTAGTGCAAGCGCCCCGCTACGAGCTACCGCCCGCTGACTTGTAAGGCCTAAAGCATAAAGTATCTAGGTTTAATTTTTTCTGTTTTTATGAATAACTGATGTCTATGAAGTGATGTAAATCGAACGTTGATCCCTTCATTTTAATCGAAACTATAAGCTTTATACTTTACTTTGATAGATACCGGTTTCTTTCTGAAACTTTGTACCTATCAATCTGCCGATATAGCCTTTTCCCAACTATGTTGGGGTCGGCTTCCAGTCTAACCGGATGCAGCTGAATCTGCTTGCCTAGCCTTTTCCCAACTATGTTAGGGTCGGCTTCCATTCTAACCGGATGCAGCTGAATACCAGTAGGTATTTACTATTTAGTTTCTGAAACTTTGTTTACTACAAATAATTAACGTCGTCTTCGTAAGTTTTCGTTAGTGGAAGCTTTGTTAGAGACAATCACGGAATAGACAAAAGAGTAGGAAATACAGTGGGACCGTAAAGCTTTCACAAAACGTAGGTACTACTTGGACTTGGTGACAGTGGCGTAGCGTGGGTTTTCGCCGCCCGGGGCCGACCGGAAATTCACCGCCCCCTATAACTATTCATCATTAGTCAAGAAAATTGGTAAATAAAAAGTCATGTCGTTCGGGAACGCTCGGCTCGGCGGGCGCTACACTTCGGCCGCATTTCAGACGCGATTTGAAAAAGGATTTCCTAATTTTGTATTAATTGCCGCCCCTTTTCATGTGCCGCCCGGAGCCATGGCCCTCCACGCTACGTTACTGCTTGGTGAAACGGCTCCACCAAACTTCTAGAGTAGGCCGCGTATAGACTGATCCGCAATAACTCAACTGCAGGCGTAGCATGAGCACCGTTTTGTCGACGGAAGAGTACAATAATAGTAGTCTATGGAAGAGTAGACAAAAATGACGTTTCCTATAGACAGTAGACAGAACGAGACGGCAGCAAAATAGAAAGAGTCAACTGCACTTTTTACGAAATTCACCCTTTTACATAATTCGACTCAGAATTCTTTGTTTTATCATAGGATTTATCGGTTGTCAGTTTGATTTTGACAGTAAGGATAGAAAACTTTCTTCCGAAATAGTCTACATATAAAAAGACCTAGACAAAGATCGACATCGATCAAGAAATGAAAGACAAAATGACAGATTGTAGAAAGATTTCTACAGTGGATGTCAAAAATGAAGAAACGAACTGTCACTTTGTATAGAAAAAGCTATGTCTATTCTTCGTAGAGATAGAAAGCGCCATGCTACGCCTGCTGGGATGCTAAAGCACAACATAAACATCCCTTTGCAAATATTTAGCGAAGCATAGCTAATAGTAATCGCTATACAAGATTCCAGATTCCAGTCCACAAAAACTGTGCCTACTTTCCTAACGCCTGCTGAGTGACGAATACGTTACGCGCTACCTAGAAGATATATCGAGTCCCTAATGGCAGAAAACATTGCTTATTGCCATTTAATGCGAGAAATTCTCACGTAAGAATCAATTAGATTCGTTTGAAGTGTGATTTTTTGTGTGAACTTATAAATATGAATGAAATTAATTGGTTTTATAGCCAGACTCCGCGGAAGCGAACGGGCTGTTCTGTTTTTACCAGCATTACCTAAGCTGTCACATTATTTCCTATTATCCACTTACCACCTCCTCGTCCAAGAAATTCGTCATTTGTCCCACGTAGTTCTAAACTGGACCAAATACGTTTATTTAAATAGATTATTACCACTTTAGATGAATGCCTTATTGCCTTATTTAGATTTCTCGTCTGTAGTTTCCTACCTACCTATTTGTATAAAACTTTGTTTTCTGAATTGTTTTCTTTCGTTTTCTGTTTAGTGATGTTAAAATTGCCATCATCATCTGACAGGAAGTGTTGTAACAAGCTGTATGATTTCTGAGGTTCATTTGGTAGGTACACACGGCTACACATCAAGCTATACATTTTCAATATAAGCTGACCTCGCATTATACGGAAATCCTATACAATGCGAGACCAGCATAAACTGGAAATGTATAGCTTGATATGTAGCCGTGTGTACTAAGGTATGACAGAGCATAGATTGGTAATAAGAATTCCTCGCACTTTCGCTTCGTGAAGACCATCAATTACTTACCAATCGGCAACGTATAGCTTACGTTACAAAATTAATAGTCGACTTCGCTAGATGGGATCAAGTTGAAGATATCCTAATCATAAACCGTCCCGATCTCCCTTAATCCTGTTTATCTCAGTTTAGAGAGTGCAAACAGATAATTAATCGCGTGTCAGTCAACGTCATGGATGACGAAACGGCGCACTGCGAATCCGAATTCTGAATAGCAGCTAGTTAGCTTAGGCGACTTACGACATCTGAGGCCCTAGACAAAGTGGCATTCTATCAACGTTAACGATGATGGAAAAGGCAAAAATGTATAGGACTGACATAAGCTATCGAAAAGCTTATGTCAATTCTGATGAAAGTCGTTGTAGAAAAATGAAACGCTTTGGAAGCGATTGTCACTTGTCTAGGCCCTCTGAGGTTATAGAATTATCCTATATAAATGCCAACTCAATGAAAAAATATAATCTGGAAATTAAAGGAAATGAAACTCAAAACTCGAATGCTGCCAGCCTTTTGGGCATTTTTCCTGCTGACAGCGATGTGGACGAATTTTTTGATGCACTATTGTCATTATCCCCCCCCCCCCCTATTTTTATATACTTGTACATATTATTATTATTTTAGTGTTAGTTGTATACCTAATGTATATTATTGAATTACAGCTAATTACTTAACTTTAAAAGGAAAAGGTTTGTCCAGATAAAAATAGCTTTAGTTATTGGTTTCGCCAGGGTAACATTTTGAGTCCTACTATTTCTCAGAAGTCAAATATTCAATTGTTCCAGTTCAGTAGGTTACCCATATTTTTCAATCACAACCAAGTTCTACGAAATGACTCCATTTTAATTCTTGATAAACAATACGTAACTGGCTAATAAAACCTTAGTGACATTAATGTCTTTTTCTGTCGACAATGTTTTAGCTCGAATTTCCGAATATGGCGATGAAAATGATCGCGGTAGCAATTATCGAGTCAATATAGTGTTGTTATTTCTTGACAGCTTGACACCGATTATAAGCAGCGACTCGATCATACTTTTATGGTGACTGGCTGATTATTTTAGTAGGTACCTTGGCTTTGTTTTTTTTTAAATTCTGTGATGAATCTATTATCAGATCTGTTGTCTTGCACGACACTCTGTGCTGATCATTGCCACTATTTTTACAATAATGAAGCGATTAAGTAAATAAATAAGTAGATACCAAAAAAATCGCCCAACAAAGGCTCTACATGCATGTGGGCTCTGCTATAAGTAAGTAAATAGCGCATTTACCTGGCATGGTAACCGGCTAGTTAACGCAATCAAGTGATTAAAAAAATAACTGTCATTTTACGAATAATTGACACTAATTAATATAAAATGACGCCACAAATTATACTACTACATAGGTTTATTTAGTTCGAAAAAATAAGCTTACGGAAATATTATTTCTCGCTCGCCATTTCTGTATATATGTAAATGAATTAGGGAGAGCACCCGTCCAAAATTGTCTAAGTCTGATGTCGAAGAGGGGCCTGCATGTAATTGAAGGAGCTCTCCTCTTAACCAAAAAACCCAGACATCCTATATCAGAATTCGTCATTGTATTATGCCCCCCATAAAGACATGATCTACATATGCATAATCAGCCTCTTATGTTCCACTGCTGGGACACAGGCCTCCTCTCTACGAGATGGAGTGGGCTATAATCTACCACACAGGCCCAGTGCGGGTTGGTACATGTCACATGTCTTCGAATGTTTGGTTCTAGGACATGCTGGTTTCCTAACAATGTTTTCGTGCACTGTTTTGAGAGCAGTGGTGTTGAAATTATTTATACAAAGTAAAGCGCCTCTCTGGGTACGAACCCCGACCACTCGTAAGTCGAGGCCGTTACCACTGACCTACCACTCACTGGTCCTCTTAATCTACAGATGTTTTAGATAAATATATGGTAACTATGCTTCTGCAGGTCGATCCCATTCCCATTTTTAGTGTTTTTTTTGGAAGTCGGTTGTTTTTTTTTGTAAAAAGTTTTTATTTTTACTTTTTAGTTGTGGTACCTACCCCACATAAATTCGTATACCACTACCTGCTATGTAAATAACAGTAACGGAGCAGCCAACTAAGATAATAATATCGTCTACATACGCAAAGTAGGAAAAATAAGTAATTATTGAAGCTAACTTGAAAACTACGCAAGTAAAATTAATAAAATTTATATGGGACCACCTCTGAAGCATGACCTACCAAACAAAAAAAGAATCATCAAAATCGATTCATAATTGACGGAGTAATGGCGTAACATATATAAAAAAAAAAATATACAGACGAATTGAGAACCTCCTCCTTTTTGAAGAAGTCGGTTAAAAATGATGGCAAAGCCATAGACACATAGAAAACCATAACATTCCCACGAAACCCTCAAGGTTTACCAAACCTGTATCAATACGTGTGCATGTCACACCATTATGTTCCAGTAAAATTTTATATGGTCATGCGCTCATTTTTGTTGACGTTTATAAAGAAATACAATATGAACTATTGATCGTGATCTTTTGCACACGACGTGTCTCTGATGACAAATTGTTTACGGCTTAAAATAGGCCCCCCTAGCTTTACTACACTAGCAATAAGGTTGATAATGCCTTGGCTATTATTTAGACGATGGTAAAGTGATCTCGGTCGTCGTATAGGGTCGGTCCACCTGACATAGTCGTATTAGGTATGGTGAGCGTTTATGAGGCCTAGGCCCGCAGTCCATGGTACAATGCTAACGAACTCTATTTTTTACTGAACTCTATGATTGAGATGGCTGGAACTAAATTAGTACCTACTTGAATTTGGAATGGCACTGAAAGAAGCTATTGGATCTTTTTCGAACTTTATGGTGGGTCTTATACGGTTCACCCACGAACATAAGACATACATTTTTTTTATTAGTTAATACTGTCCCATTGCTGGGCAAAGACCTGCCTCTCTCTTTCCAGCTGTCTCTGACCAGAGCTGCCGCGAAAAAAAAATCAGCTGTTCCATACATTTTGTCGATTTAAGTGAACACAAATGTATGGAACAGCTGATTTTATTTTCGCGAATTCAAATTGGTCCCATAGAAAAAGTTGTTCAAAATGAGGAGTACAATGACCCCTTTTCGGGTTCAGCCTAAACAAAAACTAATGTTGTAAGTATATTGAACCATACTTACATACTTAGAACATTTCCTTTTTATGCGATGCAAATAGCGACTTCAAAAATGTGATGTAAGTATTACCTACATTAATGTAGGCCAATAAATGGCACTTTTGAACGACAACAAGAAAATTGAATTTATACTAGGTCCCCCTAGGTTTTATCATGTTTTAAATATCGATACCCATCACGTCTGCGGAGTTTTGCTAAATACTTTAATTTGAACCTGTATATTGGGACATTGCACTAGGCACCTACCAATTGGTCCCAGACCAATCAGTATAAAGCATCATAGATGTACCGTCGCGCGTCGAAACGAAAAGAAGAACACCTCATAGTCATCTGCCTAGCCTTTTCCCAACTATGTTGGAGTCGGCTTCCAGTCTAACCGGATGCAGCTGAATACCAGTGTTTTCAGAGTCGTATCTATTCCTATCCCTAAGGCAAACTCGGCACGTGTCTTGGGGCGCGAGGATACAAAGGGGCGCGCGGAAGTTTTTAAACAAAAAAAAACAAAAATTAACATAAAATTAATTGTGTCAGTAAATAATATGCACCTACATCCTACATATAGAGATGTAGGGCTTCCGAAGTATAAAATTTAACCTGATCGATAAACCCGTTCGGCTGTTATTACTTAGCCACAAGCCGCTCACCAAGAAAAGAAGAACACTTAATTCCGCCAATGATGCAACTTATTTCAAGGCTAACAAAATCTAACAAAACCTTTGACCAAAATGACCTAATCAAAAATGTGACTCCACAAAGACAAACAGTTAACTTAATTACCATTTTTGTTTCAAAACCCACAAGCTGACGCATCACAATCGAATCATTCATCATAAATAGACGCCACTTCATTTTAATTTTAAGTCTCATATTTCGTGAACCATCTTCATCATCATTTCAACCGAAAGACGTCCACTCTGGACATGGCCTCCCCCAAAGCACAGCCACTTCAACCGGTTCTGTGCATAACTGGTGTGAGCCTAGAGTCACTTTGTTCTTCCCTTTAATTTATGATCATTTTTTCCTACTGGACCATACCTGGATTGCATAGTTATCGAAAGTCAAAGTTCAGTCACTTTTGTTGCGGTTTTTTTTACGAAAAATTAACTCTAAATAGGTTATCCCACGTTCCCTGTACTGTACTCCTACAGATGTTTTGTTCGCGATACATTGCGCACTAAACAGCGTTTTGTCACACCAAAAATAAAAATCGTTACCCTGCAATTATTTTTGCACAAAGATACTTATAGTTTGATGTATGGACTTGCCAACTCATTTACCTACTCGATTATAAATAGTTTCTAAGTAAAACAAATGAAATCGAAAACTAAACAATGCGCTAAAACTATGACTCAAGTAGAGTCACGACTGTCGGGGGATCGCCGCTCCATACATGGCCATACAACCATACTAATGTCCTCGTGGTGAAGATTTCGATGGTAATGATAAACTAGAAACTGAGATTGAATCATTAACAACAAAGATACAGCTAATGATGGATTCATATTAACACTGGTTACATATTAATTAGCTTGTTTACAACAAATGAAGCTGTGTCGACAGCTTGTATTTAAAAGAAGTAATGACTTCTTTAAACCAGGTAAAGTACAAATTAGTTTATTATAATATATGTTTCATAGATCTTTCAGAAATCTGAAAGGGAAGAGAAATATATATTACTAGCTTCCGCCCGCGGCTTCGCCTGTGTATGTCGATAAAAAGTACCCTATGTCCTTCCCCGGGATTCCATCTATCTCCTTGCCAAATTTTATTGAAATCCGTTCAGTGGTTTAGGCGTGAAAAGGTAACATACAGACAGACAGACAGAAAGACTAGACAGACAGATTTACTTTCGAATTTCTAATATTAGTATGGATAAGTTTATATATAAAATGACGATTAAGTTATTCGTGTTATCTTTAGTTCATTTTATTTTCATCTACAACGGAAATGCTTTAATAATTTTGATCATAAAGTCATTATGACGTCATCATAGTTTAATGTCACTTTGAGAATGGATTTTGTATGCAAAAAGGCGATAGGTATGTGTTTCGTAACATCCTGTGTTAGCGTTGGATAAAGCTTTTTTTTATCAAGTAAATGCCAAGGTATTGAAGTAAAGGTAAATTAAATGATATTTATTTCTGTAAATAATGGTACTAAAAAACACTTATACACGTCAAAAATAACTAACTAAAAACATTACTACATTACTTAGATGAATTTGGTTTCTATATCCAATATGAGAAACGAAAACCATAGATATAAGAAAGAAGGGAGGAACCAAACTACCTATTCTGCTGTTACTTGTAATACTTAGTTTATGGTGGTATTGACTCTTTACATCTGCCACGTACAAGCTGATAAAGCTTCGTTGGATTTTGCAATTGCCAAATAGGTGGTCCAAAATGACGATAAAACATCAGATAGCCAGCCACATTTTGTACAGGTACTTATTACAATCAATACAATAACGCATTTAGGGAGTAGATGGGGTTGCCTCGATACTGCAGCGCATCAGCAGGCGTAGCATGAGCACCGTTTTGTCGACGGAAGAGTAGACAAAAATGACGTTTCGTGTAGACAGTACGACGGCAGCAAAGTAGAAAGAGTCAACTGCACTTTTTACGAAATTCACTCTTTGACATAATTCGACTCAGAATTCTTTGTTTTGCCATAGGATTTATCGGTTGTCAGTGTGATTTTGTCAGTAAGGATAGAAAACTTTCTTCCGAAATAATCTACCTACAAAAAGCCCTAGACAAAGATCGTTAGAAATTAAAAGACAAAATGACAGATTGTAGAAAGATTTCTACGGTGGATGTCAAAAATGAAGAAACGAACTGTCACTTTGTATAGAAAAAGCTATGTCTATTCTTCGTAGAGATAGAAAGCGCCATGCTACGCCTGCAGGGATGTTTGCTGAAGCTCGCGTTGACTGCTTCTACACTGTGATGCGGAAGCGGTGCGCACTGCTGGTGAGTAGGGTGCGAGGCAGCACCAACAGCATCCTGGCTATGGTACCAAGCAGGCTAGATTGTGCGTTTGTGAGCCACTGCTGCAAGGTATCGGCTGGGCCTGTCACCTTGCAGCAGTGTTGTCACAAATTGTTTGTTGTTGTTTTACTAATATATTTAACCAACACTATGAGTCCTGTTGCTTGAAATAAATGAATACTTAAATAAAATTACAGCTTCCTCACAATAGGCATTGATATTACTTTTCAGAAATCGTAACCCGATCTTTAAAACAATCGTGATCAACACACGAATATCTTACTAACTTAGCCTACTTCATTGAGTCTAGGATTTAGTGTCTATAAACATTTCAATCAGGCTATAACATTGATCATTACTCACCCAGGTGCCTAACACTCGGCTCCGAACTTCATCAAGTCTCATGCGCATAAGAATGATGCAGATTTCCCATATAAAGGATGGAACCGACCTATTATCTACAATCTTAGCTGCAAACTCAAGAACACAAAGCCAGACAATCCTCAACTCTAATCCAAGAATATAAAGTTTGGCATAATGAAAAGCGACGGAAAATTTAAACTGGCTAATTCCACTGGACCCAGCCTTAGGTAAGCGACTGTTTACATTAAAAGTAAAGACTGACTGGAGCTATCAACATGTATTGACTCTTATGTTCAAAGCAACAATGGTGTTAATTGTAAATCTGGACAGGTATCGCAGTGTATAGAACACATGCATTCAAATGAATGGGATCCAATTACATATAAATGTTTCGAGAAGGCGATACTTTGATAATTGATTGCTAATATCTTGTTGGTTGTGTGGTACAGCACTAATAACATGGTGGTTATTCAATTACAACCCGCACTCACCTGCCTTAGGCCTGAATTCCTCTTACGCTGAAGTCTGGTGCGTCGTCACTCAGGACTCGTCGGTCGCGTACGCGTTGCAACGTAGTACGCGCCGCAAAACGTCAGCGTCGCAGCAGGGTGCTATACAGGGCGTCCCACGGATATGCCACATGGAGGGAAAGTACCTTGAATATTGTAGATGGAACATTTTACTGAAAGAAGACAAAAATTAAACTGCATTCATAGATATTTAAATAATTACATGGTTGAACCAGGAATCGAACCCGTTACATGAGAAAAATAATCAACCTGTAGCTTTATCATACCGATCGAAAGGCTTCAAAATAACATAGTGTCACAAATAAAAGGAAGACCATGAATTTTAATATTTTTAATACAAAATTATATACATCGGTTCAGTAGTTTTGGCGTGAAAGCGCGACAGACAGACAGACAGACCGACAGGCAGACAGAGTTACTTTCGCATTTATAACATTAGTAAGGATTCTCCAAATTCTCCAAATTATATAAGTAGCATATTATATTATATCGAATCATATTACGCTATAGTTATAAACTAGTAATAAAATCACTGGAACTAGTTACGAAACGCGTTCCACGTCGCCTCATTCATGAGTTAGTTCACAGAACAAAAAACACTGTAACAGAATCTGTCTTCATTGAAGACAAGCCCAGTGTTTGCACTAATTGGTCATTACTTGAAGGGCAGGGAAGGAAAGGGTAACAAATAATTACACATAATAAAACCGTTAATAACATCTAGCTCTCAAGAAATAAAGTCCATCTTTCAATGGAAATTCTTAAAATGTCCGCGACTAACGTCAGTATTCTTTGCAGAAATAGATACAATTCAAAAAATCTCGATAAAAAATGCACCAGCTACCGATAGCATACATTATTGGTAATTTATCATATTTTCTCAAGTTTTAATGATATATTTGATTCATATAGTTTTTCAACAGATTCTTAGACTGCATTCGCGTTGTTTTTCATTTCCTGAGTTGACATTAGCAGTTTTGAACGTGGTAGCACTAATTGATAGAGTCAGTACTAAGTTGGAACCATGTAGATTGGTATTTGTCTAATATTATTCGTGTTGTAGGTGTTTTGGAATTGTATTTAATGTCTAGGTTCAAGTTTCTTCGATAGGTACTAGGCAGGACGGTACAAGTGTACAAGTACTATTTGTATACTTAACATGGTCTTATCAGATTATATCAAACAGCACTGGAATCGAATTTAAATAATGACGTGCCTATTTATGATTTCATTACCTACAAAGAATCTACCTATCCAACTGTTTACTGTTTTTATATACTAGACAACCTTTATGCGTTAGGAGGGGCTCGTGGCTACTAGTTACGTGGATGGCATGGGTGACCATCCATTACATAACTATCGAGTACCGTGCTTCAGGGGGCTTAAAACAGCCACTTTGGCCGAATCATAATAGGAAAATCAGCGTAAAATGTCAAAAACTGACAAATCTAATATCATCTGTGTGCGATTCATATTAGGAAATAATTCATCTATTTGACAGTCTTCTACGGAGACTCGTGATTGTGGTTCACACATTATGAATTGCTTTTCAGTCAAATTAGAGGAATTGCTAAGGACAGCTGGAAATTCAGGAAATTAATCGTTTTTAGAGGAATTGCTAATGTGGCCGTTTTAGGCCCACAGGAAGCATGTGGTCCCGGCCGCCGTTCGTAGATCTTTGACAGTCGTTGCGGGTAGTCCACAAAAAAGCTTGACATCTAGTCTTACCAACCGGTATTGTGTTACCCAGTAACTGGGTTGTGGAGGACAGATAGGGAGCGGTCGCTCTATGTAAAATACTAGTATTTTACATAGAGCTTGAGAGAGCGAGTTGAATACGGTTAGACTGAAAGCAACTTTCCCAACATATTTGGGTAAAGGATATTTGACCTCTATAGGCCTCAAGTCCTTAACTTCAAGCTCTTGATAAAGACCGACTCTTCATTAAAAATCATAATTTAAAATTGATAACTTATGTGCTTACCTCTCAAGCGTCACAGCGCCTGGCGCCACTGCTGTCAATTTTATGACGCAACCCACAAAAAAGGTCGCTTGTCGTGTTTATAGTACCTACCTCCATAAAGTAATTAATTGTTTATAAGAAAAACTACGTAGTGAAATTGCACAAACTTAAAACTAACCCCTCGGACAAAAATTATACGCCATTTCAGTCAAGCGTCGAAAAGCCACATGAAGTTTCGATAACGCCTGAAAGTTACGTCATAGTCACAATTTTAAATTGTTGATTTATCTTTTGTTATTTTATTCTTGACTAGCTGCGCCCCGCGGTTTCACCCGCGTAAGTCTCGATCCCGTGGGAATATCGGGATAAAAATGGATAAATAAGGATATCCTATGTGTTAATCCAGGTTATAAGCTATCTGTTTGCCAAATTTCATCCAAATCCATTCAGCCGTTTTTGCCTGATTGAGTAACAAACATCCAAACACACAAACACACAAACTTTCACATTTATAATATTAGTAGGATAATCTACCTACTTACAATTACCTAGGTACATTAATAAATCCTAGGTAGGTACTATCGAAGAACTTCATATCTTAGCAGTTTGAAAACAAAATCCCGTGAACACGATGACCACATCTAGCGCTGCAAGTAGAAAGAGTCCTTACGGTGCATAGATATGAACTTCTTCAGTGATACCTACGGTAGCGGTACCTACTGAGAAACTCTTTGTCACTGACCCTACACAAAAGCATGATGTAGATGGTAGGTAGGTATAATAGGTAGGAACTACACATTCATAGACAAACATAAATATTTATGCTGTCACAGTCTATTAGTTCCACATCCCGTAATTCCTCATACTTCCGTCCTGATTCCCATGCATCGTCGGCTGCAGCAGTTGATCCCAATTAAATAATTATAGCTTTATTGATGAAAGTCCTGGATGATTGAGTGGCCCAATTAGCTGATTGATAGCTTGATATACGGGCTTTTGCTTAAAATAAGACTTAGAAATTTTGCAACTTGTAGGCAGAAAGAGAAAAGGTAAGGAATCTCTCTTATTTAATCGTGGTGAAAAATGTCCCCTTCAAATCCATTTTATTTATCTTGCAGTTTAAGTACTTACATTGTATATTTTCAGTGAGTAGATATAATACTACATTGTAGTGTCTTTGTAACACCAAGCAAAGGAAAAATTTAATCATGCCTAAAGAATCTAAGGACACGAAAATAAAGTACCTATCAGCTCGCTACGCACAATGCACACATGTAGGTACAAAAATCAACAACATTTTAATTTAATTAATAATAAAACACGCACATGGTATGAATCGCTTTTAAAATACCGTATTCATAAAATTAAGATACTTGTAATGGTTATAATAAAAAATAAATAAATATAAGTAGGTACTTATAAAGTTAGTAGGTAATATGAAAATATGTTTTATTCATCTTGTTATCGAGCATTTCTTCACGGTCTGCGCTCAGACTAAATTAGTTAATTATTATTTAAGTCTTGTGAGTTCTAAATCATGTCAAAAACATATTGCGCAGAAGCTTTGTAGTTTTGGAATACTTAAGTGTTCTTTTACATCTCCTTATATCGTCCTCTAGATAGCAAACATAAGACCTAATTATGGTAATGTGGCGGTATCTAAATCGCCACATGCGAACTACGCATCAAAGATCTGACGTCACACAAAAATCCTGACGTCACATAAATCCTGCATCGCGCAATTACTGTTGCGACGGACATTTTTTTTTTTTAAGAAAATATATGTACATTTTTCCCGCCAGACACAACACCCGTCTGGTCGGAGGTTCCTACCTTTTCTATGGTGGATGAGTGAAATTTACACCCTGTTCCTCATACTCTTAAAGTAGAACAAAAGCCAAACTTTCTTAGATCTCTGACTGATCGGTTTAGTTTTGTTTGTTGAGTTTTTATTATTAGTACCTATGTAAGTAAGTAAATCCATATATTATACTTACCTAATTAACTAAGCTCAAGCTTATTGGTCTTCGTAAAAAACTATTTAATACAGCATTTTTGTCGCGTTTTCACATAAACGTCTCAGGCGCCAGTTCGTCGTCCGTCCCGCCAATTAGCCAAGTGTCCGCCGTTCAATTTGATCTAATTCACGTTGATATTGTAACTGGCAGCCATTGGCAGCTTACTATCTTACGATCATCTACAGATTATCGACATTACACGTTTGTATGGACGGGTACGTGCAGGCGTGCGTGATGGATCGTGAATTCATGCTACAAAGTGGCAACCAAATTCCACTGATATGCAGGTTGAACCAGGCTTAAGGAAAAGGCTAAGGAAAAAGTCATAACGATTTTTTGAAAAATGTAATTACTGTAATTAGTAATGAATAAATCAGAAATTCGATATTATCAATAGAAAAACCGACAATGGAATTTCACTGACTTTCAAGTTAAATCCAAATCTACAACCTAGGTACATAATAATGCTATCCACTTATTTTGTAGGTAAGTAACTGATTTCTATCTCTCAAACGTAGGACGCTATGTGTCTGTGCTGCCCTTGCACTCAACTTCATACATATCTTCCTAAACTTGATTATAAACCTAAACTTGACTTGTTGTCTACTTACATCAATCTCTATATATACGGTACTTTTCTATCGCAGGTAGGCTGGAAAAGATTTCTTTTGAAATAGGTACCCTTTGTAAGTACGTATTTTTCTGTTCCTTTCTTCTTGTCTGTTTACTATGTGTGTACATAAACTGTTAAATAAGTAAGTAAATCAATCTGCCTAGCCTTTTCCCAACTATGTTGGGGTCGGCTTCCAGTCTAACCGGATGCAGCTGAATACCAGTATTTTACATGGAGTGACTGCCTATCTGACCTCCACAACCCAGTAACTGGATAATACGATACCCCTTGGTTAAACCTGTTGTCAGACTTTCGTGCTTCTGACGACTCGTAACGACTGTCAAAGATCCACAAATGACAGCCGGGACCAACGGCTTAACGTGCTTTCCGAGGCACGGAGGAGTCTCGATATGTGAAAATAGTCACCCATCCACGGACCACCCCCGGCAAGCGTAGCTTGCCCGGTTGGATCGACCCGAGCTGCTGTTATTACTTAGCCACGAGCTCCTCAATAAGTAAGTAAATAAAAATGCTAATCCCCCGCAACATCGTCGAAATCTCATTTTAGCGTTTTACCCATAGGTAGCTAAGAGTCAGGAACTGTTTAATTTTAGGTGTCTATCAAGCTTCAATCATATAATCCATAATCATCATGACTACATAAGTATTAATTAGATAATCTGCAATTTAAATGAGTGTTAAATAAGATTACAAAAAACATAAAAAAGTTCATGCTTCGCTCGATGCAGACAAACATCACGGAACCATAAAGCTGAACCAATTACAGAATTTGAATAACGAACACAGACATAGAAACAGATTAATTAAGTATTTTCTAGTCAAATAACCTTGGCCAAAAATGTCTTCAAAAACAATTTGGCTGCCATATGCAAAGATAAAAAGAACTGAATTTTATTTCTGTTGACATAAATGGCATTCTATTTTGTTGATGGTACCAGTTCCACTCAATATTTTTTCCTAATCAAATAGATTCCAACTAGGAATTTATTTATTTTAATTACTGTAACAGCGCACCGGTCGCAAAAAGTCTACTTACTCCTTATAGACTGAGAAAGTTGTATACACGAAAACTACAATATTCTTCATGGAAAGCGATACGTTAGGAACACAGTGAGAATTGAAACACTCGAATTGAATTGAAACACTCGAGAACGTATTGCAACTGCACAAGCAGTTTGGCGTTAAAGTGTGAAATGGAGCAGTGGTGGCTCAGTGGTAACGGCCCTGACTTATGAGTCGTAGGTCGTGGGTTCGAACCCAGCCAGGCACTTTACTTTTTGTGAATAATTTCATCTCCATCCAGTGCTCTCAAAACGGTGAAGGAAAACATCGTGAGGAAACCGACATGTCCTAGAACCAAAAATTCGAAGACATGTGACATCGACCAACCCGCACTGGGCCCGCGTGGTGGATTACGGCCGACTTCTCTCAAAGAGAGGAGGCCTGTGTCCCAGCAGTGGGAACAATAGAGGCTGATTATGTTAGTATGGCTATGTGTAACAATGACACTAATCTTCTTTATCTTTATCCACTCAATAAGTACAATCACATACACGCGTACTAACTTGATTAACATTCAGTTTTAAATGACCAACTTTAAGTGGCTTGTCAACACAGCCACCCTAATACCTACTACTACTAGGTAACGAAATTACACCGCTTATTTGGTATCACACCTACAAATATTTTATGTAGGTAGGTACTTACTATTTGCATTTAACTCGCGGTAAACTCACTTTAGATAAAATGATTTAGATCTTTGTACACATGGCTACACATCAAGCTATACATTTCCAGTTAATGCTGATCTCGCATTTTAGAGGATTTCCGTACAATGCGAGGTCAGCTTATACTTGAAACGAAGCTTGATGTGTAGCCGTGTGTACTTTGTTACATTCGAACCTCATTGGTGTGCGTTAATCGAATAATCGCCCCGATCTTATGACATAATTGTGTGGTAGTTAATATTATTATCCAGTTACAACATTCCTGCAGACCTTGGCAATATTATCGCATTTGAGCATCACAAAACTGCTTAAATAAGCCTTAGCCCGGTAGCTCCAAACTTGATATCTACAAAACTACTTACCTATTAAGTAAGTAAGTAAGAGGTGTTGTGTTTCTCTACTACCGTCGAAAACGAAATACCTACCCTTAAAATAATGTCTGGATGGAGAATAAAGTCCTAGGAGACAGGAGTAGAAAAGATGAAGATTCTAGCTCTTTACAAGACGAAAATGGGATCTATCTCGATTTCCAGCAGGTTTTTGATAACAATAACTTAATCTCCTAAGATTTAAAACTGGCACCAGTTGGAGCTTGCATTGGCCCCTTCCTATTATCCGATATCTATATCTATCTATCTATATACATATAATCAATCTGTAGACGAGGCGTTTCTGTACAATGAAAAAAAAAAAAAAGAAATTGGTGGGTTGTCCAAGAATAACCAACAGATTCCATTTCTACCATTTTTGGAATTTTTGTCTGTTTGTCTGTTTGTCTGTCTGTCTGTTTGTATGTTCTTTTGTTTGATTGTTCCACTATCACGTAAAAAGTACGAAATCAATATGGTTAACTTTTATACTCAAATATTGTGTGTAACTCGATGTTTCAATTAGTTTTTGTTTCATCGCAATCGCTTCAAAATATCAAAAGATATATGAATTTAAAGTGTTCAAGAAGGAATTTTCATTACGTAATGTACATACACGTAACGACATCTATTGACGCGAAATGATACTTACTTCTTAATTACTAGGTTTGTGAGATCGTGTGTTGTTATATGACCGTCATTTTCTTTGCGCGGAAACTTAACGCGATACATTGTGTATTTGTGTATAGAATATAACTCTAAAGTTAGATTAATTAAAATTTTCCAGATGCGTTGTTTATTTATTAGTTTAGTATTAGTGCGATAGGTGGCGCTACCTATCTTTCAAATCTTGATAATCATGAAAGAAAAATGTTAATTTAAAACAATTTACAAATGATAATTTCTTAAAAAATATGGGTAGGATACTTTAATTTTTCACTTTTCTACATAGTTTATTTAGCTTACAGAGTGTTCGAACGTTTTCCCATATATTTTGACAGTATCATTTCGTGCTCGATAGATGGCGTTGTTCGTTTAATGTCATTTTCTGAATCGTGGTGTTAAGACTCTCCGTCGAAGAATGACTTTCGCCCAGATATTCCAAATAATTTTTAGTATAGGTATCTTTATTTTTGACTTCTTTAGTGTCGATAATATAATATAATAATATAATAAATAAATAATAAATTATTGGTTGGGTTGGGTTGTCATTCGTTGAAAGTATTGATTTAGAGATGGGTTGTAACAGGTGAAACACGATATCTGTGATCACTGTGACTGTGACAAAAAATAACAGATCCAAATATCTGTTATTAAATCACAGCCTGTGATTTTTGAAAAATACGTATCTCAATCGAATATCATCTTTATTTCTTTTGATTTAAAGTCGAAAATCGTATCTATCTGTTATAAAATCACAGCCTGTGATTTTTGTACAGACGATAAATACGTATTGACTCAATTGAATATCTTCTTTATTTCTTTTCGTTAAAGTCGAAAATCGTATCCGAAGTTTTAACAGTAACAGTCTTGAGGATCTGTGATTTTAAGTAACAGATATTTTTTATCGTTAGGAGCAATTGCTATCTGCTATTTTATAATATCTGTGATTTCTATCTGTGACGCCTCACTCCTAATTGATCTGATTGGTTTTAATTTGGTATTTTGGTTGGTTTCGTTCATGAGGTTCAAATTAAGAAGTCAAGAAACGAGTCGTTACAGATCGATTCAAATTTAATGGCGGCTCGGAAGTTAGCTTTTAGCTGCGCAGTACCCCACCCCTCACCCCCGCTGTCACATGAAATTGTTACTGCGCAGCGACTCGCCTCATGTTCCGAGCCGCCATTAAGTTTGAATCGAACTGTACTATACTTCGTAATTTGTTCGTATGATTCGTGACCGCCGCTCATTCGATTCGATCGTTGTTGGCATGTAAGGCCTCGGCCTCGAATCTTGCGGGCAGCGGGGCGGCGGCGGCGGCGGCGCGGGAGCAGGGCGGGCATCAAAGACCCGTTCTCGAAACTAGCGGGCAGATCGCGCGTCACTATAGCCGCGTAGTGTTGTGTTCACGATTTTGTCGTCGAGATATTTGTTTTTATTCGCGAAAGAAATGTCTGAACAATGGCGGCAACATCTTTTTGATTCAAATTTATTCCTAACGCTCAATTTATTGTGGGCAACAACACTGCAATGCAGACGCGCGGGCGGTCACCGCTTGAATGGAGTGCACCGCTCGCTGCCCGCCGCCTCGCCGCTGCCGCGCCGTTGTTTTCGAGAACCGGTCCATTTGATTTTACGCATAAGATCCTGCTGCGCCCGCGCCGCCGCCGCCGCCGCCCCGCTGCCCGCAAGATTCGAGGCAGAGGCCTTATGGTTGATTTGATTTGTTCGACTATCGGACAGCAATAAATACACAAATATTGGCACATGTTTCTGGGGAAAGTCAACAATATACATCGATAAATACGGTTCCCGAAGAAGAAGATGCCACACACTATACAGTAGAGTTCTTAGAATCCCTTAACACACCCGGTCTTTCAGCACACAAAATTTGTTTAAAAGTCGGAGTGCCAATAATTCTTCTCAGAAATTTAAGTCCTCCCAAACTTTGCAACGGCACTCGGCTCATAGTCACCAATCACCAACAAAACGTCATCGAAGCCGAAATCTTAACAGGTTGCGGCGCCGGTGATGTTGTTTTTATTCCAAGAATTCCTCTCATTCCCAATAATTTCCCGTTTAGTTTTAAGCGTGTGCAATTCCCCGTCAGCCTGTGTTACGCCATGACCATTAACAAAGCTCAGGGCCAGACATTATCCGTTGCGGGGGTGGATCTTAGTATTGGTTGCTTTTCCCACGGCCAACTTTATGTAGCTCTTTCGCGTGTGAGCAACCCTAGCAACTTTTTTGTGTACGCTCCAGGTGGTTCCACCGCTAATATTTTATAAAGAGAAGCATTTTCTTAAATAAAAACACAAGTTTTTTGGCAGTTTCTTACTAGGAAAAATCACCAGGCCTGGTCGAAAGTTTCCACCTTTTTAAATGAAGGTACAACTTTTCTAAGCGACATATTATTGTTTTCCGACATCCATGCGAACGAAGTCGCGGGCACAGCTAGTAAATAATAAATTGTTGGTTGGGTTGTCATTCGTTGAAAGTATTTATCTTAGAGATGGGTTGTAACAGGTGAAACACGATATCACGACACGATACCATGACATCCATGCGAACGAAGTCGCGGGCACAGCTAGTATAGAAATATGCACATAGAACTGTGTCTGCCTGCATAATGTTATTGATACGGAAGCTGAAATACTTTTTGGAAACATTGGCCACTGGACTTTAAATAATAAAGTCCTAAAAGCGGAAATAAAGTTCTCACAGCAGGCGTAGCATGAGCACCGTTTTGTCGACAGAAGAGTAGACAAAAATGACGTTTCCTGTAGACAGTAGACAGAACGAGACGGCAGCAAAATAGAAAGAGTCAACTGCACTTTTTACGAAATTCACTCTTTATAATTCGACTCAGAATTCTTTGTTTTATCATAGGATTTATCGGTTGTCAGTGTGATTTTGACAGTAAGGATAGAACACTTTCTTCCGAAATAGTTTAAAAAAAGACCTAGACAAAGATCGTTAGAAATGAAAGACAAAATGACAGATTGTAGAAAGATTTCTACGGTGGATATCAAAAATGAAGAAACGAACTGTCACTTTGTATAGAAAAAGCTATGTCTATTCTTCGTAGAGATAGAAAGCGCCATGCTACGCCTGCTGGTGTTATACCAGTGAGATACCGACGAAGTAATCCTGGTAGACACCAGGTGAGTACCTACATAATATTATACCTACGTAGGAATTTCTCCGAATACATTTGATTTAATAGCGGTTCTAACTCCTAACGTAGCTCGTAGGTGTCCAAATGTTATGGACTGGATAACGATAAACGTGTCTTGATTGACTTTTAAGATTGTGCGTCCTAATTACTGGACACCTTAACGAGAGATGCTTTGTAATGTAATTGAAATATTTCGAAAGCTTTAGGGTAGCGCGCGAAATTCAATTTTTCTTAAGTTTTTTGCAATTTGCAGGTCAGTATCAGGTTGTATGTTGATCATGTGACATTCGGCACTTATATTAGGTCTTTACCTATGAAATTGCCGTTTTGTATGAAAAAATTTAAACGAATTTTTTTCATGTATTTTTTATTTGTATTAATCGAAGTAATCACCCATGCAATCAATGCATCTTTGCCAACGCAGTGGCAGTTTATTGATGCCCTTCTTAATGAAATCAGCTGGACGGGAGGCAACAAATTCTTCAAAGGCATTTTGTATTGCCTCTCGGGTATTGATTTTTTTTCCCGCCAAGAAGTTATCCAAATTCTGGAAAAAGTAGTAGTCTGTAGGCGCAAGGTCTGGTGAGTAGGGCGGATGACGGAGAGCTTCCAACCCCAGTTCTTGCAACTTGGAGACCGTTTGCTGTGCAGTATGAGGTCGCGCGTTGTCGTGCAGGAGCAGCGGAGATGAGCGATTGACCAATGATGGTTGGAGATGTGCCAGCTTCTCCATCATTGTGATCAGTTCTTCACAGTACACATCTGCACTAATGCTCACCCCGTTTGGTAAGAAGCTGTGATGAATCACACCGGCGCTAGACCACCAAACAGTGACCATCACTTTTCTAGGGGTAAGTTTTCGTTTAGAGCATTGTTTAGGTACTGAACCAGGATCCAACCAACTTGCTGAGCGCTTGCGGTTATCAAACAGAATCCCTTTTTCATCGCAGGTAACAATGCGGTTCAAAATTCCTTCATTTGCGTGTCTGTTGAGCAGTGCAAGGCACGCCTCGACGCGTACTTCGCGCTGGCGATCATTGAGTTCGTGGGGCACCCATTTGTCAAGCTTTTTTACCTTGCCAATTTGAGGCAAATGGACCAATATTGTTTTGACGCTAACGTCGAAAGCTGTTGCTAATTCAGCCGTAGATTGTGTATCATCAGCTTCCACAATCGCCTTTAATTCGTCATTGTCGACCAAAGTCTTCGCACGACCGCGAGGTTCATTTTTCAGGTCGAAATTTCCAGAACGGAAGCGAGCAAACCAATAACAGGTGGTGCGTTGGTTTGTAGTGTTAGCTCCGTAAACGTCGTTAATGTTGCGTGCCGCTTGTGCCGCGTTGGTGCCACGACGGTACTCATATTCCATAATTACTCGAATTTTTAACGTATCCATGATGACGAAAATGATTGAAATGCGATGAAAATGTAACACTAATCATTAAACAAATGACTTCTTTCGAAAAAAGAATTCCATGTTTTTAAAATAAAATTAATTTGAAATTAGAATTCTTAGCCAAATAAAAATTATTTTGATTTGAAATGGCCAGTACTGCAGAACGGCAATTTCATAGGTAAAGACCTATTATGAACTAAGGAGTTGTATTGCTGATTGATTGATCTGTAAATCCACATTTGTTACGGCCGCGAATCATATTTAGATAAACATACAACCTGATACTGACCTGCAAAAAACGTTAAAAAAATTGAGTTTTGCGGACTATCTTAGTGCATCCCCAAATACCACCCAATTTTTTTGAAAATTGCTGTTTTTGAACTGCACCTTTGGCACTAATGACGAAAATAAAAGAATTTATTTTTGGATTAGGAGCGAAATAGATCTCAATCTATCTCTTGTTTATAGGAGCAAGGAATCAGCAAGACTACAAGAACTGCATGTTCAGTCCAGTTACTTGCATCTCGCACCTACATCGCCAAGGCGCTCGGGCTTTGGGGATATTCTGGATCTGAAATCCCAGATCCTATGTCGTATCCCCGAAGCCCCAGAGCTTTTGAAAGTTTCCCCCCGAAAACAAAAGATAAAACTGGATGAAAGACCTGGAATTACAATTTAAATAAGGTCACCATTAAATTTTAATTCCAAAAGGCCTTTCACGCAGTTTCGTGGTGGAATTAAGACAGATTTGGCAACTACCTACTTTGTATAAAAGTACCAACGTCGCGCTCAACTGTGTCCAAGACACAGGACCCATGTTTGATGCATTTTATTTAAAATTTTACATTAAAGTATTATTAACTTCAAAGGAAAACCATGTAAAATATTCATCATAAAATACTAGGAAAAACATGAAATAAGTAAATACTTCGTGGTTGCATTAGTTGTCAGTTGCCAACTTGCCAACCAGCTCTAACAGCGCTACAAGGTTCGTTTGGTGCGTGGTCAAAAAAGGAACTAACGCCGCCATCTTTGACAATTTCACCAACAACGCCCTCTGATAATGTCATTTAAGGAACCAAAAGATCCTTGTGATCCTTCACTCACATTCACTTTACGTATCTAAATATTTACTAAGCATTAAAAATCGGCCAAAGTCGTGATTTTAACTTACTCACATTTTCTATAAAAAGATTATGTACTTATTATAAAACATAAAATTGAAATAATATTGTTCTTAATAAACAGTGGGCCGTAATAGCTTGAAATACGACGGCGAGTCATTCATTTCTCTCGAACTGGTACTCCTGACCTCAGAGGCATGAATCATACGACCTGATACCTACTGGCGAGTGTGCCGAGCTTCCTACGTACACATACGCTGAGAACATTACACATTTCATACGTTTAATTCAAAAGTTGGAAAAACGACTTGAAGTTGATTTTAACCTTTTGTTTATTGCATTTTCCGAGAAGGAGCATCAAGAAAGTGACAAACAGCATCAACAAGTGATCTCTGCTGCAGCTGAAAGCTAGTCTTGGCTTCGATTCCCAGGGCGGGCAAAGTGATATTAGGTTTTTCTATTAAGAAATTCTCAGTACCAGCCCGGAGTCTGGATTTGTGCCCGGTTGATGGCAATAGGCTCTGCCACCTATTACATGGACTTAAATATAACTGGCGAAATGTAGGTGTACCTAATAAGTACACCTCTGCGTAACCCTTCGGGGAAACAAGGCGTGATGTTATGTTTTCTACATACACAAGCAGCAAGGTAGCCGTCCTTTACCGTTACTGAAATAAAATTGCCAAAATTCCAACTTAGAATGGTCGCAGTGTACCACCACCGGCGCCAGACAGTTACACCATACATTTATCGTACAGTCTAGTCTTTTAAACCTTCGTCGGACACCATACACAGATTTCATCTCCACGTTATTTTGGCGACACTACGTGACTGTCCCTTATATGGACGCCTTTATACTTTATCAGTGCCTTAAAAAAAAAAAAATCTCTTTATGGTAGCTGTAAAGTGTCTATTGTTGTTATAAGATGTTATTAAAAACGGAATGACGATTAAATCTTGCCTTTTTTAGTAATTATTTGTTACAGTTGCAGGAGCTTTTTTTGCTATCAAACTTATTCAATTATGCTAGAAGTCGGTTCACTGATGATAGCTCTTGTTATAATTAGTTCGGTAGGTAATTTTTTTATCACCTTTTTTCTATTTCCTGTAAGACTAGATTACAGAACTATCCTATCATTTACCGTTGATAGTAGATTTTGAGCTAACATTTCTCAAGGCACTTTAGATATTAGAATCTTCAATCATAATAATTTAACAGCTATTTTCGAATCCGTTTCGGCATTACAGAATGTAATTTACGTTTCATTCTTGAACGTGCAATAGCTTCTCTTATCTCTGCCATCCCCCATTGGTGACAAGCTTGATGTTAACGTAGGTATAGGGTAGGTCCCGTCTGCAAATGAAGCAATGGTCACCAGAATAATTCTGAAATAACATTGCGCGCGTCTTTAAATATTTATTCGAATTTTAATTTCACCCAGTTCAACGACAAACTTGGAAAAGTAGGTAGGCCAAAAGGTCAAGTAGGTTTACAGTACATAAAAATAAATTGCAAGACTTGAACTTTGTTAAAATTAATTACGATACACCGTGACACAGACAATTTACGCCTAAAGCTCTTAACATCATACATGCTTCCATTTTAGGAGAGCGTACGACCGGTTGTGCCTTATACGGCGCGTTTTTTGGCTTTCGAAAACATTTGCGAGATATCGGACTCCTTGGATCGCGTACCTACTCCTTAATGAAGTAGGTAGGTACCTACCTACATACCAAGTGTAGATAGCCAAATGTTAAAACAATATTGATGCGGTCGCCCAGACGTGCGAACTTCTCCGGGAGTTGAAGTGTACCCTTCCTCATCGCGGTTTCCATCGGTGATTTGTTTGCAGAAAGTATTTTGCCGATCCTTAACAATACTTGCGCGTGAACGCGAACAAGGTTTTCCAATTTACGCTGTCTGTCTTCGCTTCTAAAACATTGGTGGATAAGCGAAATTGGAGACTTCGTTAGTTCGTTAACGTTACGCCCGCCGTACCTACTTTCCTTCGTTAGGTATACAATCTTCTGATATCTCCATGTAATACAAATAGATTGGTTTGTACTTAATTAAATTATCATCTAAGTTATTGCTGGCCATGACAAGACGTAAGCCTTTTTCAGCCATCCTATAATGTATATAGAAATAAAGTATAAAGAAAGGGAATGTTCTTACCTATTGCCCGGAGTTACCATAATTCATAGGTAGGGATGTAACTCTCGTTTACTACCTATGTCTAGAGTTTTACACAACGACAAAGATTGGGTTTTTCTACAGAGTTGATTACTTAGTCAGTATCTACTGCCGTGAGTGTATATTACAAACAGAGTGAAACTAACCCAGAAATCACGAAACATGTAGCGAATAGCTGATTTTTTTTCGCGATTTATTTCTGGTTTGGTCCCATAGTGAAAGTTGTTCATAATGATCAGTAGGTACAATGACCCCTTAAGAGTATGCCCATGAATTCAATTTCACCCTGTAGGTGGGTATAAAGGGGTGCTCAAGTCGCGCCTTCATTTATAACATCTGTATCTGACACTTCTCATTTTCAAGTACATTTAGGCATAATGAATACCTGTACTCTCCAAGAGTAGTGAGGGGTGCCGCAGAAATCTCGCCCAGGGCGCCGGTAGTAAGTACTAAAACTGGTACTGAGGTTAGTGGCAATACTGGCAATAGGCTCGCACCCTACCTATCGCATGCTCTTCAAAATAAATGGTCAACTATACTTGGATTGTAGGTAAGTACTTACTATAGATAGACCTCCCAGGGTACAGCTCTGCCTATCACTTGGGAATGGGAAATAGTCGTGGTGCTAATAAATCGCGTTCCAGTACTTTACTACGCGTTATAGACAATGAATGAAGAGGCACGGTGTATTTTTTAGATAAACACCTACACCTTCTAAAAATATTTGGTAATTTTATCGTTAGCTGGTTTAGATAACTAACAAAGTATCCGCTGTTAGTTTTAATAAAAATTATAAAACTAATGATGCGATACAACAAACGACTCAGAACCGGATTGCAACGCCATCTATTTTTCGTTCTCTGACTGCCTGCTGTCATTCCGGTGTCAATGAATTACTGAATGTCATTAGAGTCAAGTCATTTCAGTCCAGCGTTGCCAATTTGTGGGGATTTCCCCAAAACTGTGGGGATTCTCATGACGATTGGGGAATTTGTGGAGAGAAGCTCCATGTGTGGAATATGTAGGGAATTTGGGATTTTAAATTTTACCAATTCAAACCAATATTACATTACATTTATGTCCTACGTTCTTTCCCTGGTAACCGACTTCAATACCATGTTTCAAGCTGACGCTGGAAGTTACTGGGGCAAAGTCTTTCGCCTTCAAAACAGAGGAGGGCAATTAGATGTTCCCAAATTTAAAAATGGTTATCACCTTATTACTGGTATTGCCTCTTACAAATGCATCAGTGGAATGAAAATTTAGTATTCTTAAAAAAAACCTGAAAACGTAAAATAGAAATCGCCTACATACAGATACTGTAGTGGCGTTAATGGCTACCAGAGAAGAGATAAAAAAACAAAGGAGTAGCCAAAAATTTAATCCTTCTAATAGTATGCTCACCAAAAAGGTATGGCAAAGTGAGAGACAGTGAATGTTTTTTATTTTAAATTTTAATGTAGTAATAAATATTGATGATTTTTTGTATACAAATGAGTATATTTTATGAAACAATTGTGTGGGTTTTTTGTGGGGAATCAGGCATTTGGTCTCCCCAAATTTGGGGATTTTCACCAATGATTTTGGGGAATTTGGCAAATAGGCATTGGCAACCCTGTTTCAGTCATTTCACAGTTTGCCAGTTTGTCATTGTCATCCCTCCTGTCATTCGACTTCGACGTCACCTGTTTAGCCGAATTTACATTTAGCTTTTAATTTACAGGTAATATATTAAATACATAAATGCCTGTACTAAAACAATGAGGTGACGTGAATCTAATAAAAACCTAATCACTTATGCATTCCAATCAGTAAGTTACACATACAATAAATAATTTATTAGAACGATGGCTGGCGTTCCGGTGAAGTTCGGTACGATAGTATCGTTCTGTTTCGTGTTGTACGCTGTTTATTACCGCAAGAATGATATAGGGGACGTGAGACTGTCTCCTGTGAAGGAGCATTTGCTGTTTTTGGAGAGTGAGAACAAGGTTGGTGCGGGAAAACAACAGCCGAAAGTCGCATTGGGTTATGGCGCGTGTCATGATCTGTTCGTGAACGCAACTTCACTATTGGACTACAAACACCTGAAAGGAAGCCCTGAACATTTCAACGAGATCTCAAACAAGGAGGAGTTCCTCAAAAGTTTCGCGTATTTCTTCAAACATGGCGCTGCTGCCGAGTAAGTTATCTTGAATTTTAATGACCATTACAATGATGTTTAACATTTGGAATAGTTAATGCTGATAAGAATTACAAAGAATTCCATTAATTTAATGATAATTTAGTCCTTAATGTAATCTACATTAGGTTAATTTTGTTTTAAACAGAACATTTTTATACAAAATGTAACCACATACATTATAATTCCAGGCGCTTCGTGTCCAATGCAAAGCTGTTCGACGATTTAATAGAACAAGCCTTAAAACTGCCTGACTCAAGATGGGGTATCGGAGGCAATGCTCCACTAATGGCCAAGCGGTTCTTCATAGAAGGCTGGAAAGTGCTGTTTGCAGCAAAAATGAGTAAGAAGCTGAAGAAATACATTCCAAAAGATATCCAGATTGTTGGTGGAGAAGGAAATGAAGAAGTCAGAGATGATGTTCACATGATCCTTGAGTATAAGGCTGATGAGGAGTTTGGTGCTCTGAAGGCACCGCGAGCAAATAGATACATAGTACATAATGATGAGAACAATCCCCTTCTCAGTTCTCTAGAGAAGTTTGATGAGCACTTGCCAGGTTTCAGTCCTCACTTACTAGTCATTAGCGGACTGCAGATGATGGACAACTATCCTTTTAAAATTGGAGATGGAGTAGGTATGTCTAACATTATTTTATAAATTAATTAATAATTACAAGATTTTTCAAAGAGGTAAAATTGGTATAGCATAACATCACCCCTTGTTTCCCCAAATGGTTGGGCAGAGGTGTACCTATAGTACATCCAAATTTCGGCAGTTATGTTATAGGGAGCAAGCCTATTGCCATCAACCAGGCACAACTCCAGACTGGGCTACTACTGAGAAATTTCGGATAGTAAAACCCAATAAAACTTTAAATAGTTATAAAAAAGTGGTAATTATTTCAGTAAAAAACTTCATTGCTGCATGTGAAACATTAGTCAAGATAATTTGTTGATAACTACAACACAGCCACTTACAGTTCTAGTCTATATGACACTTGCTTATCTTAATAAAAATTTGTAAGATAGCAGTTTGTTTACAAGCTGATAAAATGAATCCTTTTATTGTTTACAGACTTAAGAGCTGAAAGACTGGACTTAGTTAAGAAACAAATCTTATCGCAACCACTGACTACGCTGGCCCACTTTGAAATGGCTAGTTATGTTGACTTAGATCTCCTCAAACAGCTCACTACCAAAATACTGCCATTTGTGGACTCTGTTGGTATGAATGAACAAGAATTAACAAATCTTTACAGTGTACTCGAATATGGTGAAGTCAGTATTGTTGCCGACTCCAACCCTAGAATAGCAACTGCCTTAGATCAAATGCGCAAAACATTTTTATTGATAAGACGCCAGAATGAACTCTTTCAGAGCAAAAGAAAGTTGTCACGCATCCATGTGCACACTTTAGCTTACCAAGCAATAATGACCGTCAAAAACTCAGACTGGAAGAGAACTGAAGCTGCTGCTGCTAAGGCATCATTGACAGCTCACAGATATGTGTGTAATAGCCAAGATATTGCCTTGGATAAATGTAAACTGCTACTTGACGACAGTTTCTCAACAACTACAGATAATGACAACACCAGTAGGGTGTTCTTTGAACCCACAAAACCTGTGTCTTGTTGGGAAGAAGATGTAGACGGGGAGAATGTTGACATATGTGTGGCTCCCGTACTTATATGCACTGAAGCACAGTTGACTGCTGGTGCTGGAGATAATATCTCTGCAGCAGGACTAGTGCTGCAAGTCGAAAAATAAACATGCCACTAAAATATTGTCATGAATTTAGTTCAGTGGCAACACTTTATTCATTCCATTTGAACATTTAATATTTGGTGCCATTCTATTAGGATGATCTTATTAAAAATATAATAATTTTTATCAATTAATAATTATGACTAGGAATTAATGAGTTAATTATTATTATTATGACATTTTACTAATTTATTCAATCAACAGAAGTACAAGACTGGATGATAATTTATTTATTTAAAATGTTTGTAAATAGGTAAATTGTATTTAGTTTTGCAATATTTTTAATTTATTCATCTATGTGTTAGTTTATTATTTAAATTACTATTTATAAAATCTGATAGGAGCATAAGAACAAAATCATAATTTTTTTCTATTTCATTCCATTGCAAATCTAGATAAAAATTTTACATTTGTGATTTTATATTTTGAATTAAAATGCTATTTCTTGCAATACTTATTCACATAATAAAGTTTTGAAAGTTGTTGTTTTAGTAAATATTGTAAACTTTTGCAACATTCCTAAAATTGTAATTGTGTAGTTCGAGGTAAAGATCGGGTGTTAATTGTTGTTTGAATAAAATCCTTTTTATATACAATGTTTTATTTTATAAAAACGTATGTACAGTTTGTTTGAAAAGCTTCGAGTCTGTCCATGTGCACGCGTAGGATCTACAAGGTAGGAGTTAGGTGTAAAGCCAGTAGCTAAGATAATACAAGAGTTGAGATATAAGTTGACTTTGGGTAATTCGACCAAATTCCTCTGATTTACACCACCCATTATTGTCTTATGTAGACACGTGACGACGCTTTGGGGTATAGCGTTCTAGTGTTGGCCTGCGGCGTGTAATAGGGTGTATACATTGGAGTCGATTGTGAAAGGACCTGAGGAAAATTAAAAATCATAATAAAATTTTAGTTGCGTCCACATGTTCGTGACACAGTGTGCTATATGTAAAGGTAAAAATGGGGAGGTTTAACCCAAAAATGTGGTCCATTTCATGAAACATTGGAGGATAGCAGGGAAATTCTAATTGCCAGAGAAACCTTGACCTATTACCTATTCTTGTAAGACAGATCTTTGTAACTGGGGGGGTAATCACCAAATTTCAAATAATGACATTGAATTGTTGACTGTCCTTTATTAATTATAATTTTTTAAACAATAAAAAGTAAAAAAATACATAGAAAACTTTTTTTTTTTAAACAATATTTGACCCTTGGTTACACAAATAATAATAAAATGTAATTCTCCCACTTTTGTATTAGGGAAAAGATTAAATTTAAAAATAAATAAAACAAAGTACGACAAATGTAAATGGTCATAACCAAAATTAAAATCTAGAGGAAATTTAAAAATAAACAGATCATTGTACCTGGGGTGTAATGAACAAATTCCAAATAACTACGTTTTTTGTAGGTCCCGTGTTGACTCTGACTTTTTTAAATTATAATATTTAATATATTTTTTAAACAATAAAAAATATATTTTATTTTTTTAAACAATAATATACCTTAACTTAAACTTACATAAATAAGAATAAAATTTAACTCTCCCACTTTTGTATTAGGACTTGGCTAATGGTGCACATGAGCTCATGAAGTGTTAAAAGATTAAACTAAAAATAAATAACACAAAGATTTGGTCAGTGTTAACACACATTCTTAAAGTACGATAAATGTAAATGGTCATCATGAAAATTGAAATTTTTGATGTGATAGGGTACCTAGTAAAAATTAAAATATACAGTATGCAAGGGTAAACACCGTTGTCACTCAAACCATGGGTAGTTGACTTAAATATAAAAATAAACGACCCAGTAACAACAAAAAAAACCTTATTTTCATTAAAAGATTTTAAAAAGTAAATATCCGTCACTGCCCCGATACTCATGGATACGCGTTCGAGAGAGCTGCGAAACAGCTGACGGCCGGTCATGTAACGTACCGCGCGCCCCGCCCGCCCCCGCCAACCGCCGGCCGCGGCCGGTCGTTGCGTGTAGGGTGAAATATTCTTGCATGTAGGGTGAAATATTAGTTGTATTTTTCCATTGATTTAACGTTCTGTAAAAGAAACCAAACCACTGGTTTCAAGGATAACGGTGTTTACACTAACACCCTGTAGAATAGGGCTAAAATACTTGACATGATTAATTACTAAATAAAATATTGAGTGGGAATTATGTTGAACTACAATGTAACAAACAAACATTATTACATATAGATTTTTTTGTTTTTCTGGTACCCAAGTACAAAAATGTCTCCCTAGAAATAGGAAATGCTTCATAGATACCTATGTATACATGGATGGATACTCAAGTAATAGACTTATTTACGTATAAAATTTAACCAAATGGGTACCTACTTATATTCAGAACTTGGGAGTTAGTTTAAAAATTGGGATGAAGCTCAAGGTGATATTTAAAACAATATTCTGGTTCATCAGTAAAACAGGACTGAAAGCAGGAATAGGGACACAACTATGACAGGATTGTAACATAGAATTAATAGGTACTATTTATATATTTTGTTGTTAATAAAAACTCGAAATATTTAGTTGTTAATAAGATATTTGGTGAATAATAGGAGTCTTTGTTCACAACAAAAGTATTAATTCAAAGCTACAATTCCTCATACAGTTTTGTCCTTACCCCCTGCAGCCCTACAAATTGTTTCTAGGCAACTTCCAATTCATGATAAGTGTGTATGTTTGTGTCTCGTACATACAAATCTTATTTTCAGTCTTAACATTTTGAATTATACATAACAACCATGCTTATTATTTACTCATCAGAGAATTTGATCCTCTTGTTTGGTGGTCTTGCCGTAGCTTTGTACGGGTCATAGAGACCACTCTTGATGAACCTCTTTGCTGCTTCTACATCCACCACAGGTCTCTTGTCTCGATCTTTTACTTCTTGCCACTTTAGCATCACAGCTTTTATTCTTTGAAGTTCATCTTTAATAGGGTGCTTTGTCGGATCGATGCCTTGTATCCTCAAGTGAATCCAATGGAGGGAATTCAAGGTGAAGGCCAAGAATAAATCGAGTTCTATCTGTGCGGGCAGTATCAAAGAATCATATTGCTCCTTGAGCGGTAACAATTGGTCCAATACCTTTTGTACTTCCATTAAATTCTCCTTGAGAGTCTCGCAGTTGTTGACGAAGTCTCTATCTTTAGCTAACTCGCCGTATTTCAAGTCCCAATCCATGTTTGCACTGCGTTTTTACTATTACACCACGTATGATTGTCTTTCAGAAGTAAATGTCGCTTTTTGTAGCGGGATACACAAGTGGACGAAAAGAAGGATACCACGTTTTTAAATTAATCCAATTTATAACCTGACCCTGAGTTCTGAAAATACAAATTGAAAAATGACAGACAACACTTCAATTGTTCAATCGCCTTTTTTTTCTTGGCAATTCATTCTGCCAGTGTCACGTTGAGACGGCATCGGCAGCGCAGATTATCAGGCCGTCGGACTTTGTACTTTGTGCTTAAATAGGTTAAATGCTCTAAGACTTTGTGGGTAGATATTATGTTAGTAGCTGCAAAGACGAAAACTAGGGTTAGTAAAAAAAAACATTAATCTAATTTACAAACATAAATAAGAAACTATACAACACAAAAATATAATACATAGATAGTTTACGCACCAGTTAAAAAGGCAACCTGACATTATTTTTAGAACATATTATTTCCCACATATTAGTTTGATTTTCTTTATCAATTAAATAGAAACTAGTTTTAAGCCAGTTTAGCATAGGCAGTTAAAAAAAAAGTCCGTAGGTCTGCGGTTCTGAATCTGGCAACTCTGATCCTTAATGATAATCTACAGGATGCCCAGTATATTTTTGCTGCAGGTTGCCTGATCTCACAAAATATTCATACTTGGCACTCTGTACTTGGTTTCTGGTCAATCTATTACTATACTCCTCAGACCAATTTTATTTGGTCTGAGCTATACTCTATGAGCAAAACTATAAGTAGGTATGAATGTTCATGGCATGAGTAAGACCTCGGTGAAGTTAGCCGCACGATTTCATTATTATGAACTTTTGTTAATGCTAATCGTTAGAGAGAGTTAGAGAGAAAGGAAAAATCGTTAGAGAGTAATTAGTGTTTATGTAAAAACAATTTTAATTTTTCGTGTGAGAGGTTGATAAAAAATATGAGTACAAAGGTACTGCATATTTCTTAAGAAATAATTAATTTAGTGTTAATTTACTCCTAAAACGAACAAACTTTTCTAATTATCTAGGCTAATAAAGTGAACCCACCCCAGAAAACAACAAACTTTTCAAAATTGACACATGGTACTGTCATTACAGTCAATCAATCAATATTTTGTTGTAAAGAATATGACAATTCAAACAAAAATTATAATCAATTTATTTACTTTATGTACATACCATATTCTGAAATAAGATGAAATGGGATATTTTCAGTCAAAAATGTGTAGCATAATTCTTTTAGATCCCTCTTTAGATTTTAGCTACTAGGAATCTATAAGTGCATGTTTCAGCATAGTCCACAGGCTTAGCAGGAGTAAAATGATAATAGTACCTACAAACATTTTTTTAATTACGATGGAGAATTCCTGTTTTATGACTTAGAATCGAGATCGGAAGTGGCTGAAAAGCCTTTCGACAATTATGATATTTAAAAACTGAATAATATGCTTTGAATTCAAGTGTTACAGATTTTTTTATGAAATAAAACATTTTTTTTTAGTTTTAAATAATGATTTATTGATTTTCTTCATTTTCAATGTCTTCTCTTATTAAAATACTGTCGAGAAACTGAGCAGGTGGAGATATATAATTTTGATGCCGGCCCATCCAAGATACTAGACAATAATGTAATACACTCTTTAGATAAAGTGGTGTGAGTCCTCTGATCAAAGCTGTCTCATGTGATGACGAAATGCCTGGTATCTTCACTAACTTCTAGGTACAGTAAATGTACCGTTCGGCTGAATATGTTGCCCATAATATGAGCGAGCCTGTTTAATCTAAAACGCGTTCTCAGAAATAATTTAATATCAATTAAATTAACTCTAATGATTCTTTTTTAACTCTGTATCTCTCTCTAACGATTCTCAAATTATAAAAAAAAAAATTACATCTACGTCCATTTTTGCGGGAATGGGGGCCAATTTCACAAAAGTAATTAAAATCGTTGATAAATAAAACTAATTACTCTCTAACGAATTTTCTTTTCTCTCTAACGATTCTCTAACGATTAGCATTAACAAAGTTGAGAATAATTATATCGGGGGCAAAATTCACAGAGGTGGGCTAACGTCACGCTCTTAGAAATTATTTAATATCAAATAAAATATTAACTCTCTAACGATTTTGTGTAACTCTCAATCTCTCTCTAACGATTCGCAAACGATTAAAAAAATAAAATCACGTCTAAGTGCATTTTTGCGGGAAGGGGGGCCAACTTCACACGAAAAATTAAAATTGTTTTTACATAAAAACTAAATTACTCTCTAACGATTTTTCATTTCTCTCTAACCCTCACTAACGATTCTCTAACGATTAGCAATAAAGAAAGTTCATAATAATGAAATCGTGCGGCTACATTCACGAAGGTATGAGTAAGGGATGAAATGGGAAGAACAAAGAAACGATGGATGGACTGTGTGCTGAAAGATAATATGGGTAGAAAGGGGATAATTACTCAGGGCTGACGACTAATAAAGAACTATAATATAAGAAGACATGGACCGACCCTAAGTAAGGACAAGAGAATGACTCATCAGATGATAAACTAAAATCAATGATTACACTATTTTTTACCCGACTACGGCGAAGCAAATATACCTAGTCATGAACAATAGTATATTATGCAATTAGTGAATAAAGGACGGATTTAAAGCGAGGCGAAGCCATAGGTGAATCACGAGCAAGTGAAGAATTCTAACGACTGAATCACGACCGTAGGGAGTGATTCATGATAAAATGAAATGAAATGAAATTGTTTTCTGTAAATAGGATAATATTGGAATCACTTTTACATGTCATATTAAAAAGTTGTAAAAATAAGCTAGATGAGGTCGGCGTTTCCTATCTGACTACTCTGAGAAGAAAGGCCGAAACAAACTCAGAGGTCACCGTCTCCTTTAAAGTCCAGACATAATCTTGGTCAGGCCATATGAGGACCATGTAGATAAGAGTCTGAAATGGTCTTTTGAGGAAAGAACCACACAGATTTGAGTGGACCTGTCCAGTCAGTGCAAGCATTTGTCAGTAATAGTGGAGCTCAACTCAGAACTTAAGGAGCTCAACGACTCGACGAACAATAGGTACCAAAGAAAGGACATTTGGGTAGGTCGCATAAAGTTCCCAAATTGCCAGACCTTCGCTAAAACTAACAGAACGAAAAATAAATATCCACATAGTACAGATCGATTCAAACTTAATGGCGGCTCGGAAGTTCGCTTTTAGCTGCGCAGTACCCCACCCCTCACCCCCGCTGTCACATGAAATTGTTACTGCGCAGCGACTCACCTCATGTTCCGAGCCGCCTTTAAGTTTGAATCGAACTGTACCTACTCACATTCACAATAAAACAATACTTTACAAGTACCTAATCATCATGTCATTTTGTATATAATATTCAATAATGTCAATTTGTATATAAAACTGGTAGGTATATTTTTATGGCTTTCCATAATATTCAAAATGTCACAATGCTTAGCAGAGCGAGCAGCTCAATCCCATGCATTTTTGTCTTCTAAATAATCTGTGATTTTATAGTACCCTTTTTTACAAAGTTTGGTTTTAATACAGCTTTTAAATCGTTTAATGGGTAAGTTTCGAATGTCAATGGGAAGTTTGTAATAAAAGCATATACATTGACCACCTATTGATTGAGGCTTATCTTCAAGTTAAGTGTAAGAAGGACATTTACGCCTCAAGCTTTTAAGAAAATATTAAAGTTCTATGTTTACGACAGTTTTATTTAGTACTAAAAGCTTGTTTTTAAAAAGATTTTTACTTATATTTTATTTTATACTTTTTAGCATTACGATTTGTTTAAATATCTGTTCTATCATCTTCACAAATCCAAACAATTAGGTTTTCTCATGGCCACCTTCCGGCTCCATCATCAGACCCTGAACACTACTTAGAGTCAAAGTACTTGTTAATACATGACCAATGCGTCCAAACGCGATGGTGCTATCTTGTTGGATTGAGGTTTTCCCATGGCCACCTTCCGGCTTCATCATCAGACCCTGAACACTAGCTAGTGTCAAAGCACTTGTTAATGCATAACCAACGAGTCCAAACGCGATGGTGCTATCTTGTTTGATTGAGGAGTTCCCAAGGCCACCTTCCGGCTCCATCATCAGACCCTGAACACTACCTAGTGTCAAAGCACTCGTTAATACATAACCAACGAGTCCAAACGCGATGGTGCTATCTTGTTTGATTGAGGAGTTCCCAAGGCCACCTTCCGGCTCCATCATCAGACCCTGAACACTACTTAGTGTCAAAGTACTTGTTAATACATGACCAATGAGTCCAAACGCGATGGTGCTATCTTGTTTGATTGTGGTTTTCCCATGGCCACCTTCCGGCTCCATCATTAGGCCCTGAACACCACCTATTGTCAAAGTACTAGTTAATACGTAACCAATGAGTCCAAACACGATGGTGCTATCTTGTTTGATTAATAGTATACACGATTTTTACATTTTTAGGAACATGGCTAAGTGGGCCAGAGCAAAACTACTCTGACTTCTAAACTAGGGATAACCTGTTTCTTAGAAGTCAGTGTGCCTTCGAAATTATGTGCGCATAAGCCAATAACAATTATAATATTATCTGGATAAGACACTAAGTATACAAAAAAATAAAAAGTAATTATTACAGAACAATGTAAGCCAATCCAGGGCGAAAGATTATTGATAAAAAAAAAACATAAAAAGGAGAACAAAAAAAAAAAACAAAGATGTTTTTTAATTGGATTTGAGTGATAGGTGTGTGTGTGTGTGTGTGTATGTGTGTGAGTATGGGTGTATGTGGTATGATTGAGGAGTTCCCATGCCCAACTTCCGACTCCATCATCAGACCAGCTCTATGGTATAATTTTTTCAAAATGTCTCGGTAGTTGTATACGTATGCCAAGTTTCAGCTCAATCGGATGCCTGGAAGTGCTTGAAAAATTGATGACAAAAGGAGTAACCGGAACGACATACGAACAGAGCAAGCTAATATAAATCTTGTAAAAATAGCGCCCATTTACTAATGACAGCAAAGAACACAAAACAGTTTTTATTCTAATGCTAAACCCCTGTTCGAAAATCAAATCAAATAGGAGTTTGTATAGCATTGAGATGGAGTTCGAATATATTGGTGTGTTCTAAATTCAAACACCAAAACAGTGATTAAAAGTGCTTTTTATTCACTGTTTTCAGTGAATAAAATAAGCTTTTTAGAGGGGGCATGGTATAAACATTTTTATACCATTCCCCCTCTATGAGCCGCCGTATACGAGTTTGAGTATATGTTGTTGTGTCAACACGTCAGCCGACTGCTACGTGTTTCGTTAGGCCCAATACTGATTGATGCACTAACAATAATTATGATAACTTCTCTGAATCGGTTTGTGTAAAATGTGTCGAGGGAAAGTAAACAAAGAATTATTTAATTAGGTACATTTAATTATTTCTGAAACACAATAATAATTTCCTGTTAGTAATCATGTACTTCAACATTAAAATCTAAATCATAACTTGTTCAATACATTGAAAATGATTCATTAACGTCCTATTACTAGAGAGCATCATCAGCAGATGATGACACTTAACTAAAGAGACAATATCAATCATCCAAGTACTCGAAAGGTTCTGGGGGTTCGGGTTCCTTTTCTTCTTCCGTCTTGGGACCGAAAGCGGCCACAGGTTCGACCAGCAGCTGTTCGCCATCCCCAGAGTGATTCAACATGACGATGCCGCCAATTGTAACGTCTTTCAATGGCGTGAACCCAGAGCCCTCTACAGCCGTCAAGTTCTTCAACTGTTGCCTCATAACCCTCGCAGGGTTGTTCAAAATTTCAAAAGTAGGCTCAGGCTCCTTCTTCTCTTTAGTTTCCTTTTCTTCACCCTCTTTTTCCTCCTTCTTAACTTCCTTGGACGAGCCAGCAGCGGCAGCGGTGGCGTCCTTATCAGATTTTCCATGAACTGTGATGTTAGGGTTTGGTGACTTTGAGGGTTTCTTTTCTTCTTCATCAACATCCATTTTAGAAGTTGAGGAAGAGGTCATGCTGCTTCCTGATCCTTCAGTTCCGTGGGCCCGCCTGCGGGCTTTAGCTGCTGCAATACTCAACACAGCAGTGGTGACTCTCTCTCTCTCTTCACGTTTCTTTTCTTCCAATGGGGCAGGGTATGCGTAAAGAGAAGGTTTCGAGTTGGACTTGAAGTCCATCTGAGGCATCTTCAAGTCAGAGTTGAGGGCAATCAGGCAAGTAGGTGTGAAAGCTAGAGACAGGCAGTGAGCCAGAGGGAACCAGTACCAGTACTGCGTAAACACTAGCATGCCTACAACAGCAAGCATGTTCATGTGGCCTGTCCTGTTTTGCAGAGACACAGTTACGTTGCGGCCACCGGCGTCTATGATACCCTGAGCCAGGATAGCTCCGAATTTAGCCATCACGTCTTCGTGTTTGTTTGAAATCACTTGTGCGTAAAGTTGACGGAAATATGTGACTTTAGGGCAAAGAACTTCAGTTTGTTGGATAAGAATCATGGCAGACGCAATCAAGGCGCCTTGCCTCACAAAGTTGACAGGGTCGAACTTGACCATAGGTTCCAAGAGGCCAATAGCCTCGCGATTACCAGTTCCGGCGCAAGCGATACCCAAGGCCATAGCAGCGCCATAACGAACGTGAGGGTTGTATGATTCAGCTAACAGGGATACAACCGAAGGGCACTGTTCAGGTGTCCTGAATAGAAGGAAGCCGAGAGCGGTGACGGCGGCACGACGTACGTCGTCGTTTACGTCAGAGACAGCGACATGAAGCAGTGTGCGGATGGAGTCGTTGTTGCCAGTACCACAGTAAGCAGTGGCGATGGTGTAGCAACCGGCGCGACGCAGCAAAGGATCCTTGTCTCTCAACAATTGCTGCACAAGGGCATCAGCCTCTTCAAGGCGTCCATACATAGTGAAGGCTATACCTACAGCCAAACCTCTTAATATCTTCTCATGCTGAGTTTCTTGAGCATATGCAACCATGTCTTCAATGGCAGCTGCATGCCTGGAGCCCAACATGACCATTCCCATGGCTATACCAGCTGCCTCGCCGGTTACCGCGTCATCTTGGTACAGGTTAAACTTGAGCTGTTCATAGACATCCTGCCTGTGGGTACCCATAGCAGCCAGGCCAAGTCCAAGACAGCCTCCATGGCGCACCATCTCATTCTGAGCATCTTTTAGCTGTGTTAGAAGATAGTCAATGATATTTGCACCATGATTAGCATGAATTAAACCTAGGGCATATAGGCCTCCTCCCTCAGAGTAGCCCGATGAAGGCCCTGCCTCTTTTGGCAAGTAAGACTGCATGAGAGCTAGGGACTCACTCTCATGACCCCTATGAATAACTCCAAGGGAGGCTGTTACTGTTAGCTTGGCCCAGTTTGTCGCCCTGGCAAGCCATTCTAAGTTGTCCCTCAAGAACTGATCACTAGTTGTTCCTGAGTGCATGAAGGCATTGGCTATGACAGTGGCTGTGTGACAAATAGACACCCTAATGGCATCTTTAGTGTTTTTCAAGATAAGTAAATCAGCATGATTAGATCTAATCAGAAACTGTAGTTGTAACCCTATGGAAACTTCACCTCCTAAGATTGAAATTAACTTTTCTACCCTCCTTTGATGTTCCTTTTCTTCGTCATTCAGACTTTCAATATCTCTCTCTGGTTTCTTGGATTCTTCAGCAGCAGGAGCAGCAGCAGCAGCAGGTTGATCAACCTCCATGGTAGCTTCTGGGAATGGCCCACCTTGAGGTTGGGGTTTACCACCAAGAGCACTAGGGATGGGTGCTGTTGTCCTAAGAGCCTGTAATACTCTGCCGAGGAACTGTTGAGTAGCTGAGTCATACAAGTCAAAGGCTATTTGGTATGCCATGAGGACAGATTCTTGCGGTCCATGAGTGAGTTTGTCAAGGATTTCTGCTACAGAGAGAGGATCCTCAAGAAAGATAAGACACTGGCACATGTTGACATAGTCGGGAATGTTGAGACCTCTGTAGAGACCTACCAGGGACCGGAGGACTGTGCTGCGGAAGCCTCTGTTCTGCAGGAGGCTCATGGCAACAGTGAAGGCATAAAGAAGCATACCTGAAAAATTCAAAAGGTAACATGACACAACTATTTCCACTTCAAGATAGTCAATTCACATAATTTATGGGTAAATGCATAATATAAACAAAATTATGAAACTTCATTAAACTCAAGGAAGGAAACAGTCTTTTTTGTACTGTGTTAGCAGTATGTAGTTGGAATCTTTCCTCAAAAGACCATTTCAGATACTAATCTACATGGTCTTCATATGGCCAGACCAAAATTATGTCTGGACTTTAAAGGAGACTTTTACCCCAGTTTGTTTTGCCATTTTTTCTCAAGGGTAGTCAGACTGGAAATATTGACTCCATCTAGCTTATTTTTAATAATTAGTATGTGTAAAAGTGATTTCGATATCCTATCTTTACTATTAGGTCTAGTAAATGTGCCAGGTGATAAATTATGTTTTTGTGCACAAAACCCGTTAATCTATAGTTTTTATTTCCCTTTTGAAATAGTTCCTTGAGCTCGAAAATGATGATGTTTCATATAATATTGATCCTAGAATTTATAATACAAAATGTCTTATTTGTGTAATGTCATGATAGCTTAGCAGAATGCAGATTAAAAAAAAAAAAAATATGTCAATGTATTGATCTATTGTTTTGTATGTGAAAAATACTTTGTATTTTAATAAAATATAAGGTAATATAATAACAACCATACACCCTTCAATGACTTATGAATTTTCATCAATTCGATGAGAAAATTTATTAAAATATCAAAAGATAGTATTAGATTCGGACTGAAGACAAAGGTTTTTATGAGTTGTTTTGAACTTACCAGCTACATCATCAGATTTCATGATGGACTCTTCAAATATGTCCATGCGGCGGGTCTCCAGCGCTAAGCCCAGCGCCTGCCTGTACTGTCCATCTTCAAGACATCGCTGGAACATTCGATTCACGATGGCTTCCAAGCGGGGATCTATCGTCTCCGCCATGCTGTCCACGAACAGCGCCTTCCTCTTCTGGGTGTAGAAGTCGATTGCTTTTGCAATCGTAGTATCGACATACTCATTTCTTGCGTTCACGTCGAACAAGTCGCCAGCGCCCAGCGCATACGTCAACGAATCTTCAAAGGCTCCCAGGTGGTAATATACCTTACTTGCCACCAAAGCTGCGAGCTGGTGCTGGGAGAAAACTTTGTCTTCATGCAGAATTTCGATTTTCTCAATAGATTCTGATATTTCTGGCCAAAACTCGTCAACTATGTTGTCCAACCTCTTCAATGCGAACTCTTTCACTTCGGACATCGGCTCATCCAGCAGGGATATAATCCCCGCCGCTGATGTTATATTCATCTTGTTGTTTTTTTAACTTTAATCCAATTGCACAAACCTTTTGCAGATACTTTTTGCTTATTAATCGGCAATTTCTGAAATGACTACAACAAAATATTACGATGATTTGACAAATTTCTTTCATCCATGGACAATAGATAATTGACGGGGTTGCCGGATTTATGCTACTATTTCAACTGAACAATGACAATGAAATAGAAGAATATTTTTAAATAAAATTGATTATTGGATGTGTGAAAAACACCTAACTAACGCTAGGTTTTTTATCATTTGAATTAGACCTTTTCACTTCCACTTAACAAATTCCTAGATACTAAAATACAAACTTGGCGCATTGCATTTTGTTTTTTGTAGTGAAAACACTGAATCATAGATCTTGTAGAATCCAAACATATCAGTGAAGGGTGCGTTTTAATACCTACGAACCAGAAACTGATTTAATATTCAGTATACAAACAATGTGTGTATAAACAATTTTAGTAATTACTCGTATATTTAAAATTACAAACAAAGGGTAACCTTTTATTTATAAACGTGTCAAATGGGTTGGTATTATTTTTATTTCACTTTTTGTCGCAAGTGTATCTTGTCTTGCTCTTCAATCGGTTTCATTGAGTATCTATTCGGAATCCACCTGTATTGTGAGTTGTCAATTTTCTGTCAAACACATTCCTACGTAGTACGAACGAAACATCTGTAGTGACTCTCTCTGTGAATAACGCAATAATTCTACAAAATGCTAGACCTATTCAGCATCTTTAGTAAAGGAGGCATAGTGCTGTGGTGTTTCCAGAGCACAAGCGAAATTTTTTCGCCATCCGTGAACGCTTTAATTCGTAGTGTGATATTACAAGTAAGTTAACATTTACAAGTTGGGAAGCCCGTGGTGTAATAGTGGTTTATCTGATTAAGTATTCACAACGTGGATAATTTACATATGCTAAAATTTGGTCTTTTGTATTATCGTGAACCTAGAATTTAAATATTAATTGGATCTGCTTGCAATAATGTCCTTGGCTTATTTATATTGTGTTCTGTGCATGCTATCGTAGTCTTTAGGGCCTTATCTTCCGCATACCTTATAAGTATAAAGACTTGTTTGCTTATTGTATAATAAGGCATCAGTGCCTAGAGCTATGTACAAATAATTTACATTCATTTTTAACCCCCCCACTAACCATGAAGTAATAAGGTTAGGTATTGCTACATTATCCTAATTGGATTACCTTACATAACTTACTTCTTCTACCCTTTCTCTTAAAACATTTACATGGCCTTTATTTTTAATCAACCTGTTTATATTTTAATAGACAACATTTATATTTTCAGGAGCGTTCAGGCAACAATACTTTCAACCATAATGCCTTATCATTACAATATAAACTCGACAATGAGTTTGAGCTGGTGTTTGTGGTGGCTTACCAGCGTATTCTGCAGTTATCATATGTGGACAAGTTCCTCAATGATGTGCACCTGGAGTTTAGGGACAAGTACAAGAATGAGCTGCAGGGAGGACGGCATATCATGGACTTTGATTTCAAGATGACATTTGATAAAGTGTTACAGAATTGTGAAAAATGGGGTAAGAGAGCTTACAACCATATCTGCACTGATGATTTATTTTGCATCTTTTAACATTCTGTCCTCATATTCAATTCATACCCTATAAATCCAACAAAGTCCCCAACATAGTTGGGATAAGGCAAATGATGATCCTACAAATCCAGCAAGCATTATCCCCAGGCATAGTGTTTATTGCAAAGAGTAGTGCATATACTAATTTTCTAATATTGTATTACAGCTAAATCGCAAGCTAAGATTCCAAAACAAATGAGAACATTCGAAGACTCACAGAAGTCCAAAAAGACTGTTGCTTCAATGATTGAACGCAGGGGAGAAGATAAGGGGAAGAAATCTGGTAAGTCTTATTAGAAATAACTGGTTTCCGCCAGCGGCTTCGCCTGCATGATAACTTTATAAATTATAGCCTATGTTACTCACTAATAACTGAAAGAACTTTACTCAGAAAGAATGTTTTAAATCAGTCCAGTAGTTTTTGAGTTTATTAATTACAAACAAAATTACAAATCTTTTGTCTTTATAATGTTATTGTAGATAATAAAGTTTGTTTTCACATATTAAAAGCAATAGGTTTCATTTTTGAATTTAAAAAATAAGTAGTAATATGCCTGAATGAGGTTTTAAACATTTTCATAAAATTTCTTCATATTACTAGTAAATCAGAATGACAACACAATACTTTGAACCTATTATCTCATTCCAACTGTAAGCCTGTTATGTTTAATTGGCTTATCTGTATGTTTCTTTCTTTTGTAACTTTTACACTGATTTTATAACAAGTAAGTAGTTTGAAATATATGTGCTGTACTTGCAGGGGTTAGTACAGTACCGGAAAGAGTCAGTAATTGACGGCGATACTGCCACTGCCCAGAACGCAGTCTTATTTTATACTAGCTTCCGCCCGCGGCTTTGCCCGCGCGGTATGTCGATATAAAGTAGTCTATGTCCTTCCCCTGGGTGCCATCTATCTCCTTGCCAAATTTTGTAGAATTCCGTTCAGTGGTTTAGGTGTGAAAAGGTAACATAGGGACAGACAGACAGACCAACGGATAGACAGAGATACTTTCCAATTTATAATATTAGTAAGATTGTAGGACTTAATAGTAGGATTGCTCTATTAGAAGAAAAAAACACCTTTACTAATAGAATGATGAAACTTGTTTTCAGTAAAAATAGTAGAAAATAAGAGCCTGACTAATGGCAAGGTGGAGGAATCGCCCGAACCTGAAGATGATGTGATTGCCTTGAACAGAGCCAAGCTGGCTCAGAAACTTGCCTCCAAAGGCAAGAAGGAGCTGCCTAAGTAAGTAGCATTGTTACAAGTTTATTATCAAAAATTCTACCAAACACATTATGGACATCTTGACTAAGCCTGCCTATTTTCTTGGCACAAACTTACAGTGTACCAAGAAAAGTGGTAAGAAAGAAGGGAAGCTATTGCAGTGGGACAACATAATTATGTTTTTTACCACACTGTGTGCAGTAAAGTCTAAAATGCTATATCTTAATTTTAAAGTTGACACAGGTTTGAATTTTGAATCATCGACCTTGTGACTTATGTGTGTGCATGCAATTATAAACCTAAAGGTGGGAAACATTCTCAGACCGCGAAAGTACAAGTATCTCAAAGACAAACAGGATAATATTCATTTTGCTGTTTGAGTAAGACTGGTTTTATTCACAATAATAATGTTTTCCTTATGAAACAAGTTTGGTTTACTCATCACATGTTTTTTTATGTAGAATAAATAATTATACTTACAATATATTAAGACAAATAGAAAGAAATAAAGTAAATTTATTTGAGTCAGGTAAGGCACACAATATTCACACAAAAAAACAAAGAACAGAATAAAAATATAATTGAGCGCACGGCTGCGCCAAACATATTATGAAGTATAAATGCCATTATTATTCCAGACCGAAAAAGGGATGGTGCTAGCGGTCATGTATAGCTCCATCTCTCTCGTACACTGGAATCATGATGGCATTAAAACGTCATAATACGGCACCAGGCCCAGTTCAGCATGAATGCCAGCCAACTAGTGCCTTATTACGCTGGTTACGAGGACGTCTTACGGATGTAAATCAGTTTAATAGTGTATGCAGATTTAAATAAAAAATAGAGAACTAATATTCTTTTAAACTTACTTACTTACAAAGTATAGAAAAGCATCAAAATCGTATTGTTGTCTAAGTCTACATTGGTATGCCTTCTATTTATTTAGTTCATGAGTATTAATTAAGTAAATAATAAATTAAATAAAACACTTTTTTTGACCTTCAATCCCCTATCTGTGATATTCTATTGACCCTCATCTTCTTTTCGTTTCAATGATACATCTTTGTTACTTATACTGTTTGAGCCCAGTAGGAGGCCACGTTTATTACGTTGTTGGAGGCTTTGTTCAGTTGTTGTTTGTTACTGATCATCATCAACTGCCTAGCCTTTTCCCAACTATAGTGGGGTCGGCTTCCAGTCTAACCGGAGCTGCAGCTGCATCCGGTTAGAAACCTGGTCACACACACATGGAGCGATTGCCTATCTGACCTCCACAACCCAATAACTGGGTAATATTGATGTCTGTTATTCGTTGTAAGAATAATATTAAAACCTTTCTCCATAGGAAGTCTCCCAAGAGCCCTAAGGTGGTCGAGCGCGTGAAACAGCCGCGTGTGTGGGAGCTGGGCGGCGGGTCGCGCGACCTGCCTTCACTAGACTTTAGCACGGACAAGCCAGAGGATGCCAACGAGATCACGCCGGACACACAGGTCGGTTTACTGTTGGAGAGGTATAAATACTAGCATTTACCTGTGGAGCGCGTTGCGTGGAGTCAATTGTTCATTACTTGTCTTATTTGGTAAAAAATAGTTTACATACAAAATGAGTTTGAATTTAAAATTAGAGATGGGTGAAACATCTGTGATCACTGTGACTGTGACAACAAAATAACAGATCCAAATATCTGTTATTAAATCACAGCCTGTTATTTTTGTACGGACGATAAATACGTATCTCAATTGAATATCTTCTTTATTTCTTTTGGTTTAAAGTCGAAAATCGTATCTATCTGTTATAAAATAACATCCTGTTATTTTTGTACGGATGATAAATACGTATTTAACTCAATTGAATATCTTCTTTATTTTTTTTCGTTAAAGTCGAAAATCGTATCCGAAGTTTTTACGGTCGCGGTAACAGTTTTGAGGATCTGTGATTTTAAGTAACAGATATTTTTTATCGTTAGGAGCAATTGCTATTTTTTAATCTCTGTGATTTCTATCTGTGACTATAAATACGCCTCACTCCTATTTAAAATCTAATAAAAATAATGTAAATGCAGCTGATCGGTCAAATGACGGGCGCTATCCGCGACCTGGAGGTGGAGTCTGATGAGAGTAGCAGCGACGAGGAAGTGGAGCACTCCGCACATCCCAGCCCGAAGAAGACTGGTGGCATGTTCAGCATATTTAAGGGTGCGTACCTTTTATAAACTACTAGCTGCGCCCCGCAGTTTCACCCGTGTAAGTCTCGATCCCGTGGGAATAGCGGGATAAAAAGTATCCTATGTCCTATTCTGGGTCATGGTCTACCCTTGTGCCAAATTTCATACCAATCCGTTCAGCCGTTTTAGCCGTTTTAACAAACAAACTCAATTTCGCATTTATAATAATTATTATAGTTAGAACTAGCGACCCGACCCAGCTTCGTACGGCCCAAGTATGTTATAATAACTTATACATTTACCTAGCTTATTTTACGGTTACTATGGTAATTATAAACTTTTTAAAAGATTAAAAGTGGCCAGATTTTCTAAGACAATCCTTACTAATATTATAAATGCGAAAGTAATTCTGTCTGTTTGTCTGTCTGTCGCGCTTTCACGCGGAAACGATTGAACCGATTTAATGAATTTTGGTACAAAGATAGTCTAGAGCCTGAGAAAGGACATAGGCTACTTTTTATCGACATACCACGCGGGCGAAGCCGCGGGCGGAAGCTAGTAAATTACAAAAATAGTTTATTTTCACTTTCAAGTATAAAATATAGTTTACAATAAAATAAGTAAAGTTGCATGTTAGAGTTGCAGCCGAAACAATAAACGTATTCTTTTAACTTCCAGGGTTGGTAGGCTCTAAAGCCCTAACCGAAGAATCCATGCGGCCTGTGCTGGACAAGCTACAAGACCATCTGATCGGTAAGAACGTTGCCGCGGACATCGCCAACAAGCTGTGCGACTCTGTCGCTACCAAGCTGGAAGGAAAGGTGAACATATGTAGTTATTGGACTAACTCTCGGAATATTGTACAATATGCAAGGGTAAACACCGTTGTCACTCAAACCATGGGTAGTTTAGTTGACTTAAATATGAAAAAGAATCCCGCGAGTCCCGCCCGGCCCCGCCAACCGCCGCCCGCCGTGTTGAGACGCAAGTTCGTTGCCCTTGCGTATAGAGTGAAATATTCTTGTGGAAAAATGTAGATTTTCTTTTAAAAAAAAGTTTTATTTTTTCATTGATTTTACGTTCTTTAAATGAAACCAAACCACTGGTTTCAAGGATAACGGTGTTTACCCTAACACCCTGTATATTGTATAGTGTATGTGTTTTGTTTTTCTTGAATATGCCTCCCGAATTTATACAAAAGGCGTGTGGCGACTCTACAACGCCACTTGCGAACTACGCATCACTGTGAAGTCACGCAAAACCCTGCATCGCGCAAGCAGAGTTTACCGCGTGACTGTATATATGCAACGTCCCGACATCAAACTTCGGGCAGTTGCCCACCAGACCTACTCGTCTGGTCGCTAAGCAACGTAATGCAAATAAGGGTTACCGCAAATTTTAGTTTACAAGTCAATCATTAATATTTTCCGAGTTATTGTTACCTCACGTGGCTGATGGAGTGGTGATCATCATATTTTTATTTTCTGTATCGGAAGGGTGCCAAACGGAATCCTATTACTAAGCCTCCGCTGTCTATCCGTCCGTCTGTCTGTCAGCGATCTGTATCTCATGAACCGTAATAGGTAGAAAGTTGAAAAATTACACAGATTGTGTATTTCTGTTGCCGCTACTACAACAAATATTACTGAACAATAAAAAATAATAATTAAAGGATACAAGAAACGTGTTTTTTTCGGCGTTTATTGTATCTTAATACGGTAAGGAACCCGTCGTGTGTGAGTCCGGTTCGCATTTGGCCGATTTTTCTTCTTTCTGTTTATTAGTCTCGTGCGTAATGACCACAACCTAATTTTAAAATAGAACTTTAAAAAACGGACTCTCAGTTTATACAAATAAGGTACATTTTAGACATTGCTATATACCATACTTAAATCTTGTAACATAAGGATGAGCCCTAACTTAATAATCTTGAGTTTGTTTCGGCCTTTCTTCTCAGAGTAGTCAGATAGGAAACGCCGACCTCATCTAGCTTATTTTTTATATTTTTTAATATAACGTGTGAAAGTGATTCCAATATCCTATATATAGAACTAGCTGCGCCCCGCGGTTGCACCCGCGTAAGTCTCGATCCCGTGGGAATATCGGGATAAAAATTATCCTATGTGTTAATCCAGGTTATAAGCTATCTGTTTGCCAAATTTCATCCAAATCCATTCAGCCGTTTTTGCGTGATTGAGTAACAAACATCCAAACACACAAACTTTCACATTTATAATATTAGTAGGAAGTAGGATACTAGCTGCCGCCAGCGGCTTCGCTCGGGTGTAATCTTTATCAATTATAGCCTATGTTACTCAGGGTGAATGTAGCTTTCTAATGGTGAAAGAACTTTTCAAATCGGTTAAGTAGTTTCGGAGCCTATTCAATGCAAACAAACAAACAATCAAATCTTTCCTCTTTATAATATTAGTATAGATAAACAGTTTCATTTAATTTCATAAAATCCTCTCGACAGGTACTGGGAACATTCGACAGCGTGGCCAAGACCGTGAAGGCGACGTTGACTGAGTCGCTGGTGCAGATCCTGTCTCCCAAGAGACGAGTGGACATCCTGCGTGACTGTATGCACGCCAAGCAGCAGGGCAGACCTTATGTTACTGCGTTTTGTGGGGTATGTAGAAATGGCATAAGATTTAGGGGTTTATTTATAAACGTTGCTTAAAGTTAGTGACGTTCAAACGTCAAAAATGTATGGTTAAACAGCAACGTTAAACCCTTTAAATACAGTCAGCAAAGCAAGTCCAAATTATCCAAAAAAAAAGGATTTAACAGAATATCATCATTTTTCTGTCTCTTTCCTAATTTATTTGTGGTTGGCGCAACATGTCTTTTTCTTTCATACTTCTCTATGAGTCGTCATCTCGGGAGTCCCTCCTTGGATCTATCAGAATAGGTAATTTCAAAATACCACAAACTCTTGGCACTTTCATTAATTGCTGAAGAGTACCTAGTGTATCGAATTTGTTTGTCTTTTTAGATTTTTATGTAAAAGTAACTGTGTTAACCAAGTTTCGTTGTTCACCGTACTCTGAATAACTTAAATCTGGGGGCCTAAAACGGCCACATTAGCAATTCCTCTAAGAGCAATTCATTTCCTAAATTTCCAGCTGTCATTATCAATTCCTCTAATTTGACACAAAAGCAATTCATAATGTGTGGACCATTTTACGAATCTCCATAGAAAACTGTCAAGCAGATTAATTTTATTATTTCGTAATATGAATCGCACGCAAATCATTTTATGAATTGTCAGTTTGTGACATTTTACGATGATTACATTTATGATTCTGCCAAAGTGACTGTGTTAAGCCCCTGAGCGGGATTCCAATTACTACAGAATTCTGTTTGATGGGTCACAAAGCCCAAAAAAGCCCAGTAAATTAACAGCTAAAAATAATAAACAGCTTGCTATGCATAAAAGTAAAAACCTAATTGAGTAATTTGAAATTTCCTATTTCCTGACTACGTAGCCATACGTTTAGAAACGCTACACAATGCGAATCGTGACCTTATAATTATAAAACTTCTCTCCTATTCCTCGCATTACCATTTTTTGCTTATAAAAATCCATGTATCCAGGTAAACGGCGTAGGCAAGTCTACAAATCTGGCCAAGATCTGCTTCTGGCTGATAGAGAACGACATGTCGGTGCTCATCGCGGCGTGCGACACGTTCCGCGCCGGCGCCGTGGAGCAGCTGCGCACGCACACGCGCCACCTCAACGCGCTGCACCCGGCCCACGGCCACGCGGGCAGGAAGATGGTGCATTTGTATGAGAAGGGTTATGGTGAGTCTATCATTCATGCAGCGACCACACTGGGCCCCCCTCACTTTAAAGTCTAGAGTAAATACAGATAACACATTTTTAGTTTCCTTTCTTCGTTTATTCAACACTAGCTGATGCCCGCGTGAATGTCGGTTATTATACTAAAACCTTCCCCGAGAACCACTCTATCCATTGGTGAAAACAGCATTAAAATCGGTGCAGTAGTTTTTGATTTTATCGCGAACAGACAGACAGACGCGGCGGAGGACTTTGTTTTATAATATGTAAGGATTTGATACTTCCACTAAATAGAGTGGTTGCCCATCAATGTGATATCACATTGATGGGCAACCACTCAATTTAGTCGCCAAATAACAACTAAACCTCACACTCTATCAACAGGCAAGGACGCAGCCGGCATAGCAATGGAAGCGATCCGTTACGCAAACGACTCTAAAATCGACGTCGTCCTAATCGACACAGCCGGCCGCATGCAGGACAACGAGCCGCTAATGAGGGCCCTCGCAAAACTAATCAAGGTCAATGAACCCGACATGGTCCTCTTCGTGGGCGAAGCTTTAGTTGGTAACGAAGCCGTGGACCAACTGGTCAAGTTCAACCAAGCCTTAGCTGACCACAGCTCCTCTACAAACCCACACGTTATCGATGGCATAGTGCTGACCAAGTTCGATACTATTGACGATAAGGTTGGGGCTGCTATATCGATGACTTACATCACAGGGCAGCCGATTGTTTTTGTTGGTACTGGACAGACGTATACAGATTTGAAGGCGTTGAACGCTAATGCTGTGGTGCATGCTCTTATGAAGTGAATGGTGATTAGGATTATTGTGTGCTGTTGGTATGTATGGTTTAGTCCAAAAGTACTTGATGAAAATGTAAACAAATTGTTCCTAAAACGTACCCGTGAATGCCAATTTCTAGCGCCACTTTAAATATTTGATTTAATTATTTGAATATTCAAAATCGAAATTCTAATTTTGATTTACCATAAAGATGTTTTTAGCTAAATTATCGTCGATGATTATTTCATAACAATTTAATAATTTTATTCAAATAATAGTTGCTGGAAAAAGTGGTGAGCTATAAAGTTTAAACCTTTTAATACTAATAATGTGTTACTTATTCCCTTTAGTGAGTGATTGCGTAAGAATTTAATCTGAACAGGGTTTGTTTACACTTTCATCAGATATTTTCGGAACGGAATATAGGTTAAAATAGACGCAGATAATATTTAGTAACCTATTCCGCTTAACTATTCCTCAAGATTCATGAAAACCCCTAAGAAATCGACACGTGTTTCACCTCTCAGCGAGCCATCCTCAGAATGACGATCGACCAGTCGCGAACCTGAACATGACGTGTTGCCACGCCGAGCGCTGGACGCAGAGTGAGCCATATCGCCAGGAATATAGATGTCTAGTTTGGGGCACTTTTATTAAATTTATGTTGTGTATTAGTTAATAGCATGTTTTTAAATTGGAATTTTATAATTATGTGAAAGGGTCGGTAGAAAAGTCATCAAGGTAAGCAAGGGTCGGCCCTTTGCTTGCATTGATTGGATATTTCTTTTATATTTCAATTAGGTATGTGTTGTGAATATAATGGTAATGTCTGCGTATACAGGGTTAAATTTTTCGAAGGTTCCCTACATTTTAACGAGTTATTATTATCCGAACATAAAAAATGTAGGTAACAATTTTTTTTTTCTCGCGATTTCAGTGTTGGTCCCACAGTGGAAGTAGTTCTTAGTAATGAGTACAATGACCCCTTAAGAGGATTTAAACGACTAAAATTTAAACCTGTATACAGCAATTTTAAATGGTGTTATCTGCCACTGACGGTGTAATGAACTAAGCTAGAATTTTGATGAAAATGTGATTATCGAAAATTTATAAATAGGTCTCGAAATATGAATGTTATTAATTACATAATTATTTAAATGTTAAACTCGCCAACAGCACACACAAGTTTCAAGTTAAGTATTTAGTACATTTTAATAATTGGTATATTAATGAAACTTGCGTTCAACCAATGTGGTGTAATGTTCACAAATAAATGTTTATTTTCTTATCTTTTTGTTTTTATTCGGGTTTTGTTACAGGGTTGTTGTGCATATTGCTGGTGTATATTTATTTGTAATAATAATTTAAAATAATAATGTAGTTATTCATTTGTATTAACCAATTCTTTTTCTCATGATTATATATTATTATGTTAATTCAAGTATTGTATACAGGGTGTAAGGGTTAACACGTAAAAGGTCTTGTCATTCAAACCATGGGTAGTTGACTTAAATATAAATAATAAATGACCGAGTAACAACAAAAACAAACGTTATTTTCATTAAAATATTTTAAAAAGTTTCTCGCACACGTACTCGCTAGCGAAACAGCTGACTATCTGAGAGAGGGGTCGCGCTCACGGCCGGTCAGGTCACGTCCCACGCTCCCCACCCGTGTTGAGACGCAAGTTAGTTGCCCTAGCGCATAGGTAAAAGGGTGAAATGCTCTAGTGGTAAAAAGTAATTTAAAAAAAAGTCGTAATTTTCCATTGATTTTACGTTCCATAAATGACACCAAACAACTGGTTTCAAGGATAACGGTGTTTACCCTAACACCCTGAATAGAATTCATCATTATCTAGACATGCGACCGCGTGACAAGTTCAAGAAAAGAACTAGCGACGCAGCAGCCTTGTATTTTAGTTTACAAGATAATATATGGCCACCAGTATGCATCTAAAAATGTTTATTTTGATATTCTTATAAGATATATCGTAATATAGAATAGGTTTATGAACTACGTCATATTATTATAATAATTATATGTTATTAGAATAAATTGTTTTCGATACTTTGTATGAGAAAAGCAAACCGTATTGTTTGATACATTTTATATTGATGATAATGTAGAACGTATAGCAAAAACAATATCAAAATGAAATAACAAGCATAGCAAATTATATTTGGTACCTACTACACTACATTGAAAATACTGCTATCTCTTACTAATACTAGAAACTAGAAAGAGATAGAGGATATTTGGAGATGTTGTTCGAGTATAGTTTAAAGTCCGTGACCAAAATCGAGGTCAATATAAGTCGTCGAATCAATCTTCATAAATGGTTTTCAAGCTTACTTTTAAACTTTGGCCACACTGAATGCAACACGTTTGCCAACCGAGCGTTTGCACTGGCGAAAAATTACAACAAAACATGTCATGTTTAAATCTCTAGTTCCTGTCAAAAATTGTATGGAACATTGACAGAAGATAGAGATTTCAACATGTTTTGTCGCAAATGTTTCGCCAGTGCAAACGCACGGTAAGCTGCGGTAAGCATAAGAATATCAATGGGGATATCCTTTGGCCATATTTGGCGCGGTAGCGATCGTCCTAAAGCTTTGGACACACTGAGGCAAATCCCGCTTATCGATTGTTTTAATGATTATGAAGTCACGCGATTATTCGTCTCTCATCGTGTGACGGAATAGCGTCAGCCCGACCAGAGCGTAACTTTATAGAGGCTTGTTCTACCTTTAGTTGTTACACATCGGCAGGCAGAGGCTGCATTTGTCGGAGTTACATTCGGTGTGACCAAGTCCTAAACATTAATACTTTTGAAATCTATAGAATATTTTATTACTAAGAATGTATCAATAGATCTAATGAGTATTCATTACTATTCTCTATAATTATTCTTTAACAATTGCCAGTTTCCAAAACCGTAATTTTTATCTATCACTCAAATATTATATTTCTAAATGTTAAAGCGTATGACAAGTGCACGCCATATTACATTCTTAAGTCTTTAATATAACCTTTTAATTATTTTAATCTTGTCAGTAGATACCTACATCGTAGAAACAGATATACTCAATCTTTTCTTGATAACTTCAAGCTAAATTACTAAAGAAAAAATGTCATAGACATTAATTTCTCTCTTCGAAAGTATCATCTATTCAAAATTAAACTGTTTCTTACGGCCCGTTCACACGTACCACAACCACACCACATCGCAGCGATAAAATGTGGGCAAGCAATGGTTATGTGTGAATATTGTCGCTGCAATTCCGTTGTGGTTGCGTTCTCGGTAGTAGTTGCCATGTGGTTATGTTGTGGCTAGCCACAAGCGATAATTCTGCAAGCAGATCGTTGTGTTTGCGATGTGGCCGGCCGGCCGCTAGTATGCGGTCTCATTTGTAGTTGCATTGTGGCTGCGACGTGGCATTGATGTGGTTGTGTGTGGCACGTGTGATTGGGCCCTTATGGTAAAAAAAAACAAATTAATGTTTTAAGATGCCACAAGCCGGCGTTCTTGCAAAACATTTTCTAATAGTTGTCGTATAATCCAGCTTACGTAGTCGAACGTTGACCGTAAATAAAGATTGGGTATCCCTGTCGTAGAATAAAAAAAAGAGTAAAATAATAGCATTAATTTTGAGTGCCTTGTATTGCTTACATGAAAACGATGGTTTAGTTGTAACATGTTGTTATATTTTGATGTCGTAAGCGAGCGTTTAGCTTTTCATGACAAACACTGCCCATTACCTTATTGGGTGATAAAAAAAACAATTTTTAAATATTTTTACCGCTGCTTTTGAACTTGAACAATAATTTCTAGAAGTGATGATAATACGTAGACTTTACATAGGTTTTCGAAACTAATTAAATTAAAAGAAAACCAGCATGGCTATGGACGCTTCGTCATCCAAAATGCGACATTTTATATACTTAGAGAAATCGAAAGCATAAAAGAAGAAAATAAATTAGTCCTTATTAGCTAGTCCTTAAAGCTATGAAATCATTCAACGACAAAACAATCCTATTTATCAAGATGGATACGCATCATACAATTTACCTTTAGTAAAATATACACCCAGCATAATTTTGGCAATAATGATTTGATATATCTACAATTTATTTAGAAGATTACCTACTGCATGATAATCTATTGCAAGTATGTTGTAGTCAATTATGGCGGAAGAGGATTTTTCAAAGAAATGAACAATTCCTTTAAAATATAAAGTGCCGGGTATCCAAATATAAATAAAGTGCCAATACTGGTATCCAAAATATTTTGTTTAAAAAAGAATGCGGTGCTTCAAATCCCCACCTAGTTTTTGACCAAAAATATATGTAAGTATATGCCAAAGAGCCATACTTTACAGGTACTGCATACAATTAGAAGAATCCTCTTGATTTGCCCAATTGAACTAAGTTGAAAGAACCACGAAGGCAGTACAGGCCTGTAAACAATTATATTATAATTACTTACAGAAGATTTAAATAAAAATATACTTATCTATTACTATATGATTTTTATTTACCTCTAAATGTGGTCCCCTGTTTATAAATCAGAAGTTATACCTATTAACCAATATAAGAACAAGAACTTATCAAGAATTATTTAATTGTAAAGGAGTTTGTGTTGTGTTAGACTGATAAGCAATTATTATTTGCGTATAAAATTAAAACCTGTGTATCTCTAACACTACACGTTTTCTGCCTAGCCCTTCAGGGTTCTGACGGCAATAAAGCAAAAAAAAAGGTCAGACGTAGGTCTAAAAAACGAATTGCGTAACACACTTTCAATCGCAATCTGGATGATTTTGAAGGATATTGCTAATCCATTGCTTCATATGTTCGAAAAATTTGTCTGCTCAACAACGTAAATAACGCGATGAACTGTCAAACTGAGAGCCATTGCTACTGCCGCGCACCGCGTGATATTGATGATCTGCAATTTAAATGCATGATCTATTATTACTTACATAGAACCGGCCAAGTGCGAGTCGAACTCGCGCACGTAGGTTTCCGTATCATTATCTATAAAAACGGCAAAAAAAAAGTTTGTTTTATGGGAACCCCTTTAAATATTTATTTTATTCTGTATTTGTTGTTATAGCGGCAACAGAAATACATCATCTGTGAAAATTTCAACCGTCTAACGATCACGGTTCATGAGATACAGTCTGGTGACAGACGGACAGCGGAGTCTTAGTTATAGGGTCCCGTTTTAACCTATGGGTACGGAATCCTAAAAACAGCATTTATTACACAGCCTCTCCCTGCTCGCCAGCAAACTGACCACCACACCGTCCGTTAGTTACCGCATAGAATTAGCTTAATTGCTAGAACATAATAATTTTGTGCGACCTTCTAATTAACCAGCATCCTAATTAAAACAAATAATTACATTGCGGCGGTATTTTCGGTACAATTCAGTTGAATGTCCATCGGTACAAACGTGTAAAATGGGGAAAGGTTTCGAATATGTGAAGGATCTAGTGGTTCATTTTAAGTTGGATTGGTGCTGTTGGGTGATTCCTGTTAGAATTGGCTTGATGATAATAGGATATTTTAATATATTTTTAGCGGTAAGTAAGTGATTTTTATCATCATGTAATTCCCTTTATTTAATTTATACATACACCTAAAAATACATTTTTAAATATTAGAATAGAAAAATATAAAAAACATTTAAAAATATAAAAAATAGTAGTCCACCGGTATCAGGAATTATCATCATTATTTTTATGCTAACCGCTGATGGTATCTATAAGTCCCCTTACTTAAACGCCATTCTTTCCAATGTTTTGTGCCAATATTATAATTTTATTTTGCTTACCTACATTCAGAAGCCGCGACGTTTGACTCATAATCGCGGGCGCAGCTGTCTTGGGTTCGATTCCCAGTCAGAAATACTGTACATTCATAACTTAAGTACCTACGCTTTAATGTTTTTCTTTTTCATATTAGAGATGTTAGGCTACGTGGGTAAAAGATATCATTCTGGTGCATTTTGAATTCATAATGTATAAGAATATTTAAATTAAATAATTTAAAAAAATAAATTATTATACAATTTATTTCATTAAAAGTATAAAAAATATCTAGTAAGTATTTGAAAAAAAATATCAGCAAAATTAATTTATAGAATAAGATACATTAGAATCAGCAATATAACTCTCTTAGTTCATATAGGTGCATTGAATGACTATTTCATGAAATCATGACATTTGGCACTGATATGAACTTGAGGAGTTGTATTGCTGATTCTAATGATTATAATTGTGTAAATCCATATTTGTTACGGCCGCGAATCATATTTTAATCAACATAGGTTGTAAAAAACGTAAGAAAATTTGAATTTCGCGGGCTACTTTGGCGCATCCTTTTTAAAATAACAATATTACTTGGTAAATGTTTGCAGCTTACCTCCTTTTTTCAGGTCATCTCTCTAGTAGGTATAGCTGACGACAGTTTCGTGCCGATCCTGGTACAAGTTCAAGCCACGATATTGGACGACAATGCCACCAAACCCGTCCCTATGATTGCGTACTCCGTTGAGCTGGCCTTCAATGTTATTCTACTATGCGGTTTATATCGGGTAAGATTTAGGTAACTGAGCTAATCTTAGAGCACTTTACCCCCTCCCCCAAGCAGTAAACAAACATTTCTGAAAAGTAATCATCACATACCTACAATATGTATAACATCACGCCTGTATTCCCCAAAAAGCTAGTCAGAGATTTATAATTTGATAGTGGAACGTACACCCAACCTGTCGCCAGTTATTTTTAGGCCTAGGTAACTATGTATATTTACACAGGTCCAGACTCCGGACTGCATTAGCACAAAAACATTACTTCTACGTAGAAACCCGAGAGGAATCGAAATCGCACCCAGGACTGCCTCCACGCTCAGCAGTAGCATTTCCAGGATGGAAAATCCTCATGGATGTTCTCCGCCCTGGGGCGGCCGGAGGGGTCTATCAGCCTGTGGCGAATCGGTAGTTTTGATAAAGTGCACCGTAGTGTGCTTCACCACTTTGGACTCTTTGAATTCCCCTACATGACATTTGGCCTTAGAAATGCCGGACAGACATTTCAAAGGTTCATAGACGAAGTTGTGCGGGGATTTAACTTCTGTTTCGCATACGTCGATGATATCCTCGTGTACTCGAGAGACCCCCAGCAACATGCTGAACACCTAAGACTCTTGTTTAACCGACTGCACCAGTATGGAGTGGTCATCAACCCGGCGAAGTGTGTACTTGGGGCAGCCGAGGTAACGTTTCTGGGTTACCGTATTAATGCTGCAGGCACTTTTCCCCCCGAAGACCGTATCCGTGCTTTAGTGGATTTCCCTCCCCCTAAGACCGTGCAAGGCGTGCGTAGGTTCTTGGGCATGGTAAACTATTACCGCAGATTTTTGCCCCACGCCGCCAAGTATCAGGCTCCTTTAATCGACGCAGTCGCTGCAACTAACAGCAAAGGCGCAAAACCATTTCCATGGACGCCCGAGCTCGAACAATGCTTTGATGACTGCAAGAAAAGCCTAGCTAATGTTACCACATTATCACACCCTAATTGTGAGGCTCCCTTAGGCCTTTTTACCGACGCGTCCAGCATGCACATAGGTGCATGTTTACAGCAGAAAGTCGATGAGAACTGGCAACCACTCGCATATTTCAGCAAAAAGCTAACCGAGAAACAATCTCAATGGCCTGCTTATTATAGAGAACTTCTAGCTGTGTACGAGAGCGTTCAACATTTTCGGCACATACTAGAAGTGCAAAACGCAGCAGTTTTTACTGACCATAAGCCCCTGGTGTATGCCTTCATGCAGCGTCGCGACAAGCTTCCACCAACACAACTCAACCAACTAACTTTTATCAGCCAATTTACCACCGACATACGATATATTAAGGGCACCGACAACGTAGTCGCAGATGCTATGTCGCGGGTTGAATCCATTTCATTGGAAGAGGACTACCAAGCCCTTGCAGAGTCACAAGAGAGAGACGAGGAAATCAAAGACGCGAGCTCATCTACTTCTTTGAAATTGAAAAAAATCGTTGTTCCTGGAACCAACACTTCCATACTCTGCGACACGTCGACAGGTAGACCTCGCCCATACCTCACCTTACCTTTTCGTCGAGCAGCTTTCGATCGACTGCATGATCTCAGTCACCCAGGCGTAAGAGCAACCTTACGATTGGTGTCTGAGCGGTACGTCTGGCCGCATATTAACACCGACTGCTGAAAATGGGCTAAGTCATGCCTAAAGTGCCAACGTAGCAAGGTAACCAGGCACACATCTGCACCGTTGATGTCTTTTCCGATCGCATCAAACAGATTCTGTCATGTCCACATTGATATCATAGGACCACTGCCGTCTTCAGACAATTTCACATATTGTCTGACCGCGGTTGACAGATATACGCGCTGGCCCGAAGCGTGGCCTATGACATCTATCACGGCGGAAGAAGTGGCAGATACGCTGGTGACTGGGTGGATATCCCGTTACGGGGTGCCAAGCACCGTCACGACCGACCAGGGTCGTCAATTTGAATCCGCCTTGTTTCGGCGCCTTATGAACGTGTGTGCAACAAAGCGGATTCGCACAACCAGTTACCACCCGTGCGCAAATGGCATGGTAGAACGCATGCACCGCCAACTAAAAGCTTCTTTAATGTGTCATCCCCAAACGTGGAGCAAAGCACTTCCACTAGTACTCCTTGGCATGAGGACTGCCCTCAAAGAGGACCTGAATACCTCGTCCGCTGAGCTTGTCTATGGCGAACCTCTCCGACTTCCGGGAGAACTAATCTTGCCAGCAGAAGAACCCAGAAGCTCAAACCGCATTTTGAGGAGAAGGGATAAAACCCTTACCTTGGATATCAAGGGAAGAGAGGCTACCGTCAGCATTGACCGTGTTAAACCAGCATATCTGGACTCTGAACTGGTTTCCTCACCACCAGTTTCAGTTCCTGTTCCAGTTTCTCCCTGCACACAGCCAATTCCCTCCACGCCAACAACTACTCCATCCCCTTCAGGCACTGTCACCACCAGAACTGGCAGACGGGTTAAATTTAGGGACATCCTAGATTTATAGTTTTCTTTCTTGTATTGTTATATTTAATTTTTTCTGTATGTATACCTTGTATTTCTCCGTGGGGGGGTGGTGTGGCGAACCAATTAATTATCTGTGGTTCCCACCGTTACATAACCTGACAACACTGGTTGGTAAAAAAAGGGAGTCTATCTATGGTTCAATAAGTTCGGTGATTGGAATCTACTAAAACCTGTTAGGATATAAAGTTATATTGTTACCCTATTAAAACTCTGTGAACGTGTAACCAAATATATTATAAGTTCGTGTATAGGTTAGTTCCGTTGTCACCTGGATACTGTGCTGTGTTATATTGAATACACGTATATCACAACTGGACGGAGTTTCATTCAAAGGGCGCCCTAACGCGCCTAAAAGCCTAAAAACTACAAGACTACAAGACTAAAAACCACCCCGGTGTTCCAACTCACACATACGCCGGGGGTCGCGGGAACGTAAGAATCTTCCGCAACCCCCGAATGGTGCCGGCCCGCGACTGCGGGCCTCCTCGGGTCAGGGGGGGAGGGAGGTGTTTAACTTGCCCCGCTACGTCTAAGGGCCGGCGCACACCTGGTAAGGCGCAGCGCGGCGCGGTTGTCACTGTTAAACAAATATCAACGTTGCTTGCCTAAAAATAAAGTTGAGAATAGATAACCTGAGACGCGCGCCTCTTTCTGCTTACGGCGCGCTCTCGAGCTGATGGAAGTTTATTTATTATCAACTTTATTTCAAGTGATAAAAGGTTTGGTTTGATTTGGATTTGTTTGGCAGTGACGAATGCGCTGCGCTGCGCCTTGCCAAATGTGCCGGCCCTAAGAGGGGCGCGCGTGGAACACTTCGCGCCACTACCTCGGGTCCTGATGTGTGGAGGGCGACGGACGTCCCCGAGTCCGTCGCCCCCGGACCCAAGGTGACTGGACCTAGAAGAACGAAGCAGTCTTGATGTTATCTTTATAATTTAATCTAAATGTGTTGTACAGAAAGACATACCGCTGCTGCGGGTGTACATGAAGTACTGCATAGCGGCCATCATCACGTCGGTAATGTTCTACTCCATGGTGGTGGCAGCTATCGGCGTGATCGTCACCATTGCTATGGTGCTCAGCATATGTAAGTAGACACACAACAGGTGACCTTCCATTTCATATTTTTTAGAACACATAATAACATAACATAAGTTCTGCCTGTTTCCCCCGTTGCGTCGACTAAAAGTACCCTATGCCAGGATGCCATCGTATCTCCTTGCCAAATTTTGTCGAAATCCGTTCAGTGCTTTAGGCATGAAAAGGTAACATACAGACAGACAGAGTTACTTTCGAATTTATAATATTAGTATGGATGTTGCAGCTTTCAATTTTACATTACAGTGTTCCAAATATACATACTCGTGTTGGTGAGAAGCATCTTAGTAGAAATGAGACTGGAACAGAAAAACCTGGAGCTTCCGACTTTAGTCATGAGTACCCTCATTCAGGAAGACAAAGAAAAGACCGAGAAAGATAAAATTGAAGTCGATGTGGAAGCCCCGGTGGAGGACGAAGCCGAAGCCGAAGTCGATGTTGAAAAGAAACCCGACGCTAAACTCGAGACCGTCGACGAACATCCGAAGGAAGTGACTTTTCAGACAGTTCATGTGAAGGAATAAGGGAATCCGTGTATTAAATAATTTATTTCGATTCCTTTGTTTTTTGTTTTTCTTTGGTAGGATTTCTCAACATTTGGTTCAAGAACTCTGACTAATTTGCTAGGGTTATCAATTTTTTCTATTATCATTCAAATTGCGTGTTTTGTTCAAACCCTCTAATAAATAACTAACAATACATCGCACCATAAAGTAAAGTAATTAGATAACATTAAAAAAAACCATAAGGTAACCCTAAAAAAGGAAAGCCAAAATCAATTATAATTATTTAATTGTCAATATCAATTACAAAATAAGTAACTTTTTGTCCTTAAATCACATTGTGCAGTTCGAAATCTGCAGTCAGATCAATAACTACTTAAATTAAATTTTATGACACTGGAAATTGACTTATGAACTTATAAAACAACAATGTATAAACATACATTAGTCAAGAATGATAACAAAAATATCGAATGAAAACAAAGAAATAAAATCACAAAAAAACGTCTGGAGGTGACTGTACAATATTTTAATGTTAAGAAATAAACATTTAAATATCACAACATTTACATTAAACATGTTTCAATATTATTTTATAATATCTTACGCACTGAGCTTTGAGATAAAGGACAACATAATATCACAGTAAAATAAAGGGACAGTATTACACCTTGACAGCCTTGGCAGTGACTTTCAAATAATTACCTCTCGGTAGATAATCCTTGCGACCGTGTACTCGCAACTGTTGCGTCCTGAACTGAGATACACACACTGAGACACACTGAGATTTCGAAGCGCGTTATTTCTGCCGTTTTCAATGAAGACATAATACTGTTATTTATTTATACTGTGGTAATAGTATGATGTTAAGTTTAATATTGGTACTGTTGTCACGCCACTGCCTTACAACTTATAAAGACGCGTCCTATTTAAAAGCGCGTTATTATGTGACTTTTTGTTCGGTGAACCTGAACGCGTAGTCGCGCTGACAGAGGTCGCTTTCCGGTTTTCCGGACAAAAATTGACATCTAGTCGCGAGAATTGGTTTTGAACAAGACGCGGGGTAAATGGAAACTTTGGATTTTGTTGTAATATTTCCGAATTTTTGACTAGATTATAGCCAGGACTCGTCTAAAATTGCGGTCATAAAAAGTGCGAGAAGGACGGTCAGTATTTAGTACGGGATTTCTAAAAGCACTCATGTAGTCCCTCTCCCACATGACCGTGATTGTCACGATCGTTGGCGTTTAAGCCTGGTTTATACCATGGAGGTGACTAGACCCAGTCAGTGGGTTCATGTAGACGACATCGGAAGTAAGTCAGACGGCGGAAGCTACTGATGCACAGGTAGGATAGTCAACTGGATTGACTTGACGGCGGCGCGGCGGCGCGAAGTCAGCACTGGACTGGGTTGAAAGTACTGTATACACGAGCCCAGTTGCAAGTCACCGCTGGACTGTCACATTATTGGGCTCGTATAGCCCTGCCTTTTGTACAGAATAACTTGTTACCTTTGTTCAACATCAACTCTGAGGAGTGCCTTTTATGGAACAGGCCCCAAAAATGTTCTAATGGCACTTACTACTAGGGAGCCCAGCAAACGCAGCGGTTTGTTAGGCGCTCCGCAAACAGAGCAACTATGATCACCGTATTGCGGCAACAGGCAACTCGCAACTAGCTGTTTACGTATAACATAAAGAAAATGCGCAGATATAGCAACTCTAATTGCGAGTTTCGATGATCGACAACAGTTTTCAGTTGCTGCACTCGAGGACAGAAGCAGTTTCAAATTGACGAGCAACTGTCAAATTGTACTAGTTGTGTCAAGTTGCTGGTTTCACCAATCACTTTCTGATCGGGTTGATTTGGATCGGATTTGAAAAGTTTATTTAGAATCGCGGCAACCGTAAACTGATGGGCCTTTTTTTGCTGCAACTTTTGCGGAAACCTTTAACGAAAACTTTAAAAAAATTAATAGTTTCTTCAACAAAAGTTGTTCTGTCTGGGGAGCACCTTAGGTAAAAATTGAGCATTCGATAATAGTAAAACTATAGTGTCCTACGGTGTGCGAAATAGTGGGGTACAGTTACAATCTGAAATTATTAAACGGGCTTTTGGCGATGATTTGTTCTTTCCTGTAAGTAGTGCACAGATATACTGGCTAATCGTAGCCACATATGGTACGATATACTTGCGCAAGTTTAGACTTGCACAAGGCTCGGATACTATTGTTCATCTTCCCACACACGTTAGGGTCAACTCACACCGAAAGAGCGGCGAAGGGCAGCGCAGTTTCAATGTCATATGAATTTTAACTTTATTTTCATTACTATAATACTTATTATCGCATGAGAAGGCGCGTCCCGGAATTCCCGCGGCGCCGCGGGCATCCGCGCGACTCGTTCGAGTTTCTCATGCGATAATAAGTATTATAGTAATGAAAATAAAGTTAAAATTCATATGACACTGAAACTGCGCTGCCCTTCGCCGCTCTTTCGGTGTGAGTTGACCCTTAATGTATACTAGTGCAAGTCCAATTTTGCGCAAGTTTATCGTAATGAGTGTGGCCTGCACAGAATTCTAAAATTCGCTTATAATAATAGCTGGTTGAAGCAGAATGCGTATAGATATCTATTGGTAAATAATTATAAGAATGTCTCACAAAGATAGATTCAAAAGGAACCTTTTTCTTTGGTTTATGGTTAAACTGAAATATAAATAAAATACTTTCTACTACATTACATTCAGAATGTTAGAAAATCGCTGATAAATGCAGCAAAAACATATTTCGAAAAATACGATAACCAAGATAAACGCTAGTCAGTACATTTATAAATTTCTTAGTATCAATAAACATTTTTTTATAAGAATTTAACACCAATGGGATTTTTTTTTGAACACTGGGAACTGTTACTTAGGGAACATTCAGATTCACTAAAGACTACTACTCAACTATTCTACACTATTCTACTATTTTACTATTCAACTATTTATTGGTGCATCATCTACAGTGCGTTCAATAGAACATAACCCGTGACGCTATTAGTAGCACTGAATTTTGCAGGCTTAGTCCCGATACAAATAGAGTTCAAAATAGCGACTCAAAGAACAGTACTTCCAATCATTCGACTGCAAATTTGTCAAGTTATAATGAACGCACTGCATAGTAAAAAACATCATCTGTATTTGTTCGGAGTTTGTGCACCGTTGGAACACTCTCGTGACGATTTTTAATCGATATGCGACTTACGTTTTCAGCTGCACCCAATGTAAATACAGAAAACAAATGAGCAAATACGCTCAATCAGCCGATAACGTTCCCACTGCTAGGACACATGCCTCTCTGTGAGAGGGAATGGGCCCAGTGCGGGCTGGTAGATGTCACATGACCTCGAATTCCTGGTTCTAGGACACGCCGGTTTCCTCACGATGTTTCCCTTCACCGTTTTGAGAGCAGTCATGATGAAATAATTTATACAAAGTAAACCGCCTGTCTGAGTTCGAACTTACGACCTACAACTCGTAAGTCGCGGCCGTTAACACTGGGCCACCACTGCTCTCCCAAATACGCAATATTCACAAATGAAAGTTTATACAACAGCTCCATTAAATAGCCACAACACTTTGAACACCCTAATTGCGTAACACACTTCCGATCACAATCTAAATCACTTTGATGGCTATTGCTAATCCATTGCTTCATATGTTCGAAACATTTGTCTGTCCAACAACGTAAATAACGGTATAAATGTTGTTGAACTGTCAAAATGGAACCCATTGCCTTTTTCAGTGTTTCGCAATTACCTCGCTGAAATATTTGTCGTCACGACCTTAGGCCCTTTGTACACACACGTTTTTCTTGCCGTGAAAACTACGGGTTAATCGCCGTGTGTAGGCACGGTCGTCAGTATTTTATGGGTCACTATGGAAGCTTGTTGACAGACACGGTTTTTCTACTGCGCCGTTTATACGCCGTACCGTAAAGAAACCGTGTTGTATGGGTCACTATGGAAGCTTGTTGACAGACACGGTTTTTCTACTGCGCCGTTTATACGCCGTACCGTAAAGAAACCGTGTTGTATGGGTCACTATGGAAGCTTGGTGATAGACACGGTTTTTCTACTGCGCCGTTTATACGCCGAACCGTAAAGAAACCGTGTTGTGTAGGTCACTATGGAAGCTTGGTGATAGACACGGTTTTTCTATTGCGCCGTTTATACGCCGTACCGTAAAGAAACCGTGTTGTATGGGTCACTATGAAAGCTTAGTGATAGACACAGTTTTTCTACTGCGCCGTTTATACGCCGTACCGTAAAGAAACCGTGTTGTATGGGTCACTATGGAAATTTGGTGATAGACACGGTTTGTCTACTGCGGCGTTTATACGCCGTACCGTAAAGAAACCGTGTTGTGTAGGTCACTATGGAAGCTTGGTAATAGACACGGTTTTCCTACTGCGCCGTTTATAAAGAAACCGTGCCGTGTACAAAGGGCCTTACACATTCATAGCCAAGTTGTATAAAATAATAACTGTACTTAAGCAATCGACCTTAAATTATAATATCAGACGGTTTCAACAAAATTATACTTAACATTAGTCACTAGTAACACTTATGAGCCAGACCCTGTATCAAAATGTTTACTAAAAAGATATGGACAGTATAAAAAATACATGGAACAGCCCGGCTTAACGGGTCGCTGCGCAGTAACTACTTCATGTGTCAGCGGGGGTACTGCGCAGCGAGTAGCTAAATTCCGAGCCGCCATTAAGTTTGAATTGAACTGTATCTCAGATATATTTTTAAACTTTTTTCATTTTAATTAAATTAGACTTTTTTTTGAGAAGAATCATAATATTGTCTTTTTGGACTGTCTTTTGGATAGACCATAAAATAATTATAATATAACTGTAATATTGTAAACAGACAGACTGCAAAAGTTCAGAACAATGGGGGATTTTATAAAAATTCACTCCACCAGTTGGCGCCACCTTGACAAGAGGTCTACCATTTCGATAATGATTAGAGTGCGTTTCATCTAATAGTTCCTATGCCGTATTGTTGGCTCCACTGTTGTAGGACCAATACGAATAAGGTACGCGGCTGCGGAGCTACCTAACAGGTCCGTTTTTTTTAATGTTAAACTAAAGTGGAGCCAACTTTACTCCAAACAACTATTTTATGAAACGCACTCTATATGATGATGTTCATCATTCGTTTCATTCATTCGTTCATAATTCAGTCACGACTAAAGATATAATAATGGCGCTTTGACACTTTTGACAGGTGCCCGGACCTAACGTCTCAGTGCTGCCACCTGGTGAACATTATTTCAGAAAAACCTCATTAGAAAATAACCTCACTGTGGGAGCACCTAGGGATGATTCACGCTAGACTGTAGCAATACTCGAAACTGGTAACACTATATATTATAGCTATACAACATTATTTTTTGTATATGCTAAACCCGAAAAGGGGTCATTGTACTTATCATTTTGAACAACTTCTGCTGCTGTTCCATACATTTAGTCGATTTAAGTGAACACAAATGTAAGGAACAGCTGATTTTTTTTTCTCGATTTCAAGGTTGGTCCCATAGAAAAAGTTGTTTAAAATGATGAGTACAATGACCCCTTTCGGGACTAGTATAAAAAAAAAAAATGTTGTACATGTATACTAGCGACCCGCCCCTGTTTCGCACGGTTTTTACGACTTGACGAAACGTGAACATTACTTAATCTAAGTTATATATGAATGTATTATTTATAAACATAAACCGCTAGAAGTTAAAAATCCGACTATTGAAAAATTACACTCTAAAAAGTATGAAACTAGAAAGTATTCTCATCTGGAATTGTTATGTACAAACTATCCAAAATATTTTATCGTCTATAAAAAAAAACAACTTACACGTAATATATTTTAATGTATTTAATACATATTCATTGTGATGTTCAGAGGATAACCGTGGTGAACGATACCTCATTTGTCAAATTATGATAAGTAGTTTAGAAGTTATGAGGGAACAGAGGAACATACATACATATCGGTCAAAATCATAACCCTCCTTTTTGCTTCGCCGTAATCAGGTAAATACCGCTTTAAAATCTGTTGCCTGATAAATAACGCGGCCACAAAGACAGACATTACGAGGAGCTCGTGGCTAAGTAATAACAGCCGCTCGGGTTGATCCATCAGGTTAAGCTACGCTTGCCGGGGTTGGTCCGTGGATGGGTGACCATTTTCACATATCAAGACTCCTCCGTGCCTCGGAAAGCACGTTAAGCCGTTGGTCCCGGTTGTCATTTGTGGATCTTTGACAGTCGTTACGAATCGTCAGAAGCACGATAGTCTAACCAGTCTAACCAAGGGGTATCGTATTACCCAGTTACTGGGTTGTGGAGGTCAGATAGGCAGTCGCTCCATGTAAAATACTGGTATTCAGCTGCATCCGGTTAGACTGGAAGCCGACCCCAACATAGTTGGGAAAAGGCTAGGCAGACAAAGACAGACATCATGAGCTTACATTTTTGCATAGCTATGTCATGTGAAAAGATTTTTTTATTTTATTCTGCACTAACAAAACGCACATTACAAAAAATGACATAAAATACAAAGTAGCCAAAAGCCTCGTATTCAATAGAAGTCCGAAAATTTTATCTATGAAAACCAGGCCAGCACTAGAACCAACATGACTTTCTCAATTCCAAATGTATTTTCTGCATTTGTTTAAATTAAATTATAAAATAACATCAAGCTTGTTTCCCCGAAGGGTTAATCAGAAGTATACCTATTGTACACAATGTGCCAAGAGGGCCTAGACAAGTGAAAATCGCTTCGAAAGCGTTTCGTATTTCTACAACGACTTTCAACAGAATTGACATAAGCTTTTCGATAGCTTATGTCAGTCATACATTTTTGCCTATGCCATCATCGTTATCGCTGATAGAATGTCACTTTATCTAGGGCCTCTGTTCCTGTAGAATTATTTATTGTAATGTGATTGATTGTTAGATAATAAAGGCTAATATTGTAAGAAAATCTGGACATTATATTATAACAACCTGAAATACGCAGTGAGCAAGCGCGTGGATCCATAACGTCTCTGCATAAGAAGCCCTGCCATACAGTGGATCAATTTACATAAATGCGCCTGAGCAGGAGCCAGCACGGTCTAACATAAATCATTTCCTTTAATCATTAAAGGCTAAATGCGCCTGAGCAGGAGCCAGCACGGTCTAACATAAATCATTTCCTTTAATCATTAAAGGCTAAATGCGCCTGAGCAGGAGCCAGCACGGTCTAACATAAATCATTTCCTTTAATCATTAAAGGCTAAATGCGCCTGAGCAGGAGCCAGCACGGTCTAACATAAATCATTTCCTTTAATCATTAAAGGCTCCCGCAGAAAACCGCGACGCGACCGTGTGACACGATTCTGGTAGAACAATTTCCATGAACTTTTCATAGAAATTATTCTACTGTCGCATCGCGCCTGTCTGCGGGAGCCTTAATTCACAGTGAGGTTGATAGTCGGAATGCAGTCCATCTGTCTACTCTGTAATAATAATAATGTCAGATATCTTAATAACAGTAAAAAAATATTGTTTGACATTGAATGATTCCTACTTTCTGATGTTCATCCTTCCGAAGCTACCAGCTAAGCCGCGGCCTGAAAGTGGAAAGAAATAATGGATAAATAACATGAATGATAGAAAGAAAGAAAGAAAAATGGGTTTATTTGTCACAGAAACACGTGCATACAAAAAGATAACAGTAATCAACAATATTAAACAAAAAATAAGGTCTAAGTTCAAATAATATGAGATCACTGTTAACATGTTGCTATACGTACTCTTTGTTGGTAACAAAATAATATACTTCATGCTCTGTGGAAACATCCGCCTGTCAAATAAAGTCTATTACGAAAAGCTAACGTGTTTTAATAGGTTATGGGCCCAGCACGCTTCCACTGAGTATAAATATAAATAATTGGCAGCTGCACGTCATGACTGTGATAAGAAGGCTGATACAGATTTTAGACTTGCTTTATAGATTTTGAAGTGAAAATACAGGGGATAGATTTGGCCAGCATGCAGTAGTGACAAATAATAGGTAAACGTTGAAATATTTCAAGAGAGGAAATAGTAATTTGTTTGAATAAGCTGGTTCAGATATATATACAGGCTGTAAGGGTAAACACTCTTGTCATTCAAACCATGGGTAGTTGACTTAAATTTAAAAATAAATGACCAAACACAACAAAAAAACGTTATTTTCATTAAAAGATTTTAAAATGTTTCTATCTGACACCGTACTCTCTAGCGAAACAGCTGACTGACTGAGAGAGGGGTCGCGGTCGCGGCCGGTCTAGTCACATCCCGCACACCCCGCCCGTGTTAAGACGCAAGTTCGTTGCCCTATGCGCTAGGGCAACGAACTTGCGTCTCTTGTGGTAAAATGTAGATTGAAAAAAAAGATAAAAAAGTTGTAATTTTCCATTGATTTTACGTTCTATAAATGAAACCAAACCACTGGTTGCAAGGATAACGGTGTTTACCCTAACAGCCTGTATATATTTTTTATTTATTTATTTAATTTAGATTTCCGGAACTACAGAGTCGACTATAATAACATTTTGAAAAAAAAAATACAGAAAAAAAGTTATAATAACATGGCAAGTCTCTCAATATTATGCGTAAAAACTTACATTTGCAGTTGGAATGTATGGGAGAACATGTTTTTCAACTACAATGTTAAGTTTGTTCTGGAGATAGATTCATCCGAACTACGAAACCCATTCATTGTGGGTGGTCCGACACGCAATTGGCCAGTTTTTATTTTATTATAACTATGATTAACCTTAAAAATATACCTCTGTGGGGTATACATAACTATTCCATATTTAAAAGCTAGTTTCCAATTGTTCACTCATATAAATGTCAACTTTATTTCAGTGTAAATTAAGTTGATTTCTGAATGGCCAGAACTATTGAAAAAGTCATAAAAATGTTTGAAGTTGTAACTCAAATTGAACTTTATGTTTGGGTATTACAGTTATTTTTCCAAAAATACGCAGGATACGTACCTCGTCCTACTCCAACGGACAGCGTAGGGAAGTCTTCATCAGTCAACTCGGGAGCCGGACGCATGTTCCTCGAATCTGTAAACAAAATTTTGCTACTATATCTATCTATCTGTACATATTATAAATTAAAGTCGCTTTTCGTGTTTGTCTGTATATCCGCGTTGTTTTTCTAAACCACGCAACAGATTTTGATGAGGTTTTCACCATCGTTTAGAGAATTTATTCCGGAAGGTTAATAAAATTATGAATGTATAATACTTACAGTCAGCTTGCGGGAGACGTAGTGGCGTATTAGTCCGTTTTTCTTTTCGTACATCTGAAATGAAGATAATCAATTAAACAAACGAAATAGAACCATCGGGCCCAAATTCGGGACCAAATCACGTGATTATATACTTGAATCTTTCGTGTGCAGAATGGAAACGTCATTAGAAATACACAATTTAATTTATTGTCGTATTCTCGTCATCTTCTTATTTATGTATGTCATCATCTGCCTAGCCTTTTCCCAACTATGTTGGGGTCGGCTTCCAGTCTAACCGGATGCATCTGAATACCAGTATTTTACATGGAGCGACTGCCTATCTGACCTCCACAACCCAGTAACTGGGTAATACGATACCCCTTGGTAAGACTGGTTGACAGACTTTCGAGCTTCTGACAACCCGTAACGACTGTCAAAGATCCACAAATGACAGCCGGGACCAACGACTTAACGTGCTTTCCGAGGCACGGAGTCTCGGTATGTAAAGATGGTCACCCATCCACGAACCAACCCCGGCAAGCGTAGCTTAATCTGATGGATCGACCCCTGCGGCTGTTATTACTTAGCCACAAGCTCATCTTTATTTATGTATGTGATGAATATAATTAACTGCAATACTAGTTAACTTACGTTCAGACAAACTGGAGGCAGTTGAGTTAAGGCCCTGTTCGAAGAACGATTCGTTGCCTGTCGTATTGCACGAAGACGATGGTCCCTGCAACCAAAAATATACATTAGAAAGAAAGAAAAAATAAAATTAATGAGAGAATTTATTTATTAGGAAAAATAAAAGACTTTGGTAATACAACAGAGGGCCAATTCCCGTAATTTTTAAGAACGTTCGCAATCTGTCAAAAATACATTCAATTTACCAACATTTACGACAAGTTTGATAGATTGCGACTGGAATTTGTACATTTTTTATTTAAGTACGAGAATTGGCCTTCAGCTGGCAACAAGAAAAAAAAGTGACAACTTTTTTAATGCCCGTGTTTATTTTTTACAATATAAAAAAATGTGTGAGACCCATGTACAATCAAGCCTTTTGAAGAAAGAGCCATACCGATTTGAGTAAAGTGTCCCGTCGTTAAGCATGCATCGTTCAATCTGTGTCCTGTCAGTTAGCATGCATGATTACATTTCCGATGTTTGACTTTCAAAAGGGCTTTTTATGACATATGTCTATTTAAAATAAATGATCTATAATTACCGCAAATCCAGCAATCGTTGGTCCAGACCAGGCGTTCTTTGAGTCCTTGAACTTCACAATACCCTGAGAAAAGAAATACATTACAATTAGTTTCAAGTTATTTGCATTTCTTGAGCGCGCATCATTGTAAATTAAACCACTTGTGTTTGGCGCCACAATCAATCTCAAAATCTGCCTAGCCTTTTCCCAACTATGTTGGGGTCGGCTTCCAGTCTAACCGGATGCAGCTGAATACCAGTATTTTACAGGGAGCGACTGCCTATCTGACCTCCACAACCCAGTAACTGGGTAATACGATACCCCTTGGTTAGACTGGTTGTCAGACTTTCGTGCTTCTGACGACTCGTAACGACTGTCAAAGATCCACAAATGACAGCCGGGACCAACGGCTTAAAGTGCTTTCCGAGGCACGGAGGAGTCTCGATATGTGAAAATGGTCACCCATCCACGGACCAACCCCGGCAAGCGTAGCTTAACCTGATGGATCGACCCGAGCGGCTGTTATTACTTAGCCACGAGCTCCTCGTCGCCACATCAAAATTTATTAAATTAGTTTAGGAGCTTAGTTACACTAAAGCATTTATTTTTTATTTATCGCTTTTCAGTTTTTTTTTTTGTCGGTTTAATTTTTTGTAAAAAAGTTTTTTATTTTTCGATTTTGCGTTGCCATATTTTGCTGCAGTTGTGGCTAAAATCTACTATCTACCAACTTTTTAAAGCTCAAATACGCTGTAGCTGTTGTAAACTGCAGAGGAGCACTCGCGACTGACTTCCGTCTCCATCATCAGATCAACTCTAGTTTAAAGACCTGAAGTTGATGATGAGTGGTTGTGTCATCAGAACTATGTATATGAGCGAAATTTAGAATCGGTTCACATTTGAAAATTCAGTAGGTGAAAAATCGATCAACCCCAATATTTCTACCTTTTGGGGTGGATTAAAATCAATTTTACATGGGAGCAACTTGCGAGGTATACCCTCCCATGATAATGTTTTCGTCTTAATTAGGATTACAACTTAACGAGGTTCCAGCTATCAAGATTCCACTGTACTAATATGTAAGCATCAGTCAGTGTATCAGTTCTGCAACATTGGATGCAGGACCGCAGGCGTTCATTAATTCACAAAAAAACAGAAATTCTGCAAGCAATGGGAAATTGCTACATAAGGGTGCGGGTGTTGACATCTTTTAGTATGTTGTGGTGTCTTACAACATCCATGCGAACGATGTCGCGAGCAGAATCTAGTATACAATAAATATATACATAAAGTATATCCTTAAAGCCACGTAAGAACCACAATAAGAGCCAATTTTCGAGGCAAGTGTATTGAAAAACGTCGTTTGGAACGGGTAAGCATTTGTCATTGCAAACTTGCACTAAAATTATGAACTCTGCTTACCTCAACATCATATTCGACGGGCACGTGCTGTCCAGGAACGATCGGGATGCCCACTACTGGGCAGCAGCTGTCGAGGATCGTGAATGCCCAGCGTTTGGCTCGCGAAGTGGTGCATTCCACGGACTTGTCATTCGATTCGTGGTGCTGTTGGACAATTAAAAGGGTATTATTTCGTTGGTCTAGCGGCGAAAGCGCAACTGCTGACCACGAGGTCCAGGATTCGATTCCCAGGTCCGGCAAAGTGTTATTTGGCTTTTCTGTCCGGAATTACTCAGTATCATCCCGGTGTCTGGATTTGTGCCCGTCTGATGGCAACAGGCTCACCCCCTATTACATGGGACTTAAACATAACGAAGAAATGAGGTTGAACCGAAATTTGTCATGTCAATTTGTCATCTCTGCCTAACCTTTTGGGAAATACAGGCGTGTTGCTATGTTGTGTTTTCTATTACTGTTAGTTATACATGAGGTATTGACGAATTGGAGGATCGTCAAGCGTTGCATTCCAATTAGATGGCTCATTTTTTTTTTTTTTTTAAATAACGTTGCCCCACACTAAGAATTTCTTCTTGTATCGTGGGTGCGTTTACAAACATAGAAACTCACATACACTAACACCCAGACCCGGAACAACTACTTGCAGATCATACAAATATTTGTTCCGTGCGGGGATCGAACCCGCGACACGTTGCGCAGCAGTCCATCGCTCAGCCACTGCGCCAACCGTGTCGTTCATCATCGTCATTATCTTTATCGGCTTATTATTGTTTATGTGATGGATTAGATGCGGCGACGAGTACTTGCTATAATTAAACAGACGGTCGAACTGCAGCTATAACGATTTCTTCTCGCCAAGGAACGAAAAACTATATAAATTACGCTACAGGTATCGAAGAATTTTGGTCACTTCTACAACTAAGGTTACCGCTATCCGGTTTCGGTCCCAGCTTCTAGGCAACATGTCTTTCCTCGACGGTAACGAAGTGAAATAAGTCTTATAGCGTGGCAATAAGGTCACGTTTTTGTTTTATATGTTTCACCTATCCACCATCCTATTTCCTATTCCAGGTGCCTCTGTGCAAATTTCATCCAAATCCGTTCAGCCGCTGTAGCGTGAAAGTGTAACAAACAAACTCACTTTCACATTTGTGGCGGTATCTACATCGCCACATGCGAACTACGCATCGAAGACCTGACGTCACATAAATCCTGCATCGCGCAATTAGAGTTTACCGTGCAGTGAACATATATACAAAAACCCAATATCAATCATTGGGCAGTTGCCTGCCAGACACAACACCCGTCTGGTAGGAGGATCCTCCCTTTTCTATGGTGGATGAGTGAACTTTACACCCTGTTCCTCATACCCCTAAACATTTATAATATTAGCGATGTTGCATCTTTAATCTATGGTAAAACGCGCGCATGTGGTTATTTTTGTATATGTCATAGTCATATTAAGTCAATAATCACAAATCGTATAGTATTCAGAACCCCAGAACTTACCTCACACCCCAGTCCTGGGTTGTACTTGAAAGGGTCCTTCCTGAGCTGAACCAGCGCCAGCGACTCTTTCGGGAATCCTTCATTTGAACGACTTTTGATGCTATTGATGAGATGGTAGAACAGCGTGTCGAGCTTATAGATGCGAAAGAGGCATTCATCCTCCCCTGAAAATAATTAAATAGTAAGTAGAATAAACTCTTCGGGAATCATCGTCTATATTTGGAATTATGATAAGATTTAATATAGAGCTGTTAGAACCTTGGAAGTACTTGTCTATTTTGTATGTCAAAATTATAAATAAAAAAAACTTTTGATTTGAGACCGGAGTAGGTAACTCTACAGAGAGAAAACCTCATACAAACGCGCAATAATGTGCACTACTACGAACTGCGATAGTACAAAACTTTGAAGGATTGCCTCTATGGGGTTTACTCTGTGGCACGACCTGTGACAAACTGTGTGTATCGTAGGCCTTCTAATTAATTATTGGTAATTTTTATTTCACGAGAAAAACGCTTTTGAATTTTGCGTAACTTGTAAGTTAATTTATGCTCGTGACTGTACATAACATACCAATGGCATGGGGTCTCAACTCGAACAAATCATAATTAGTCTTGAAAAAAAATCATAGATGGCAGCATAAGTAACAATTTATGATTAATTAACAATCACTAAAAAGCATTATACGGCAAATTTTGGCTGAGGTAATATTAGTAAAAATCAAAACATCTTTGTTTAACGCTGATTTATGTATTTACACTCATAAATCTCGTATTTACAACAAAAAACTTAAATTAAGCCGTTTACTTCAATTCGAACCCTTAGAATGATAAAGTAGCTATCTGTAAATCATTTTGTCGAGAGCTCTTTGCGATAGATGGCGTTTTACTCAAGTGATGACAGGGTAAACTTTAAAATTGCGTTTAAGTCGTTTCATTAATAAGGAAAAACAAACAACTTTTTTTTTTATCTAGTATTTTACGTAGAAATATAAAAATTGAACACCTAGGAAGAAAAAACGTAAAAAGGGAAGAAAAACATCTAGGAGTCTTGCGTAGTATCTAGGCAAGACTCCTAGATGGCGTTGTAAAACTACAGTCTCTGGCAATTTGTGAGTCGCTGATGCTGCTATCTGTTAAAAAAACGGAGTATGAAAAATAGCCAGCTCAATAGGGAATATGCATGTATTTTTTTAATATTTTTATTCGCTAGTTTACATCGTCAAATAAAAGTAAAAAAAAATTCGACGGCAAAAAAGCAATTTAAAGTAGTTAAAAATTTTTTTTAAAATATCCAACCGATCCGGGCTATTTAAACGCTCTCCATTTGGCGCGCTTGGTGTGGTGACGTCACAGTTCGTGAAAACAGACAAGCAACTGTCAAGTCAACGTCAAACACTCCTTTTTCTATGAGCGTTTGACATTGACTTGACACTTGTTGATTGACTTGACATTGACATTTTGATTGTTAGCCCGGATTGTTACGTCACATCCGCTCTTAGCCTTTTCAAGTATTTGAATTACCCACAGTTTTTTGGGACTTTTAAAAAATTAATTTCTCGCTCAAAAAGAAATTTTATTCAAAAATATTGATGGAGGCTTAATTCTGAAGTAACATAGTTTATAGAAAAAAATATTTGACCCATATTTGAATCATCACATGCATATTCCCTATTGCCAGACTTAGGGTGGTGTCATTTCTTTGTATGGGATTGGGTATCTGTACGTAGTATTATAATATCTGTGTCAATGGTTAATTATACTGTGAGTGTGAACAGACACTCTTTAATCGAGATATCATATTATTATAACTTGTTCGGAAAACCGGAAAGAAAGAAAGAAGAGAAAAGAAGAAAGAAAAATTGTTTATTCTGCACAAACTAAACGCACAATACAAAATAAAAAATGACATTTACTAAAACTCTGAAAGCGCCCTCTGTCGGCGCAACCACACGTTCAGACTCACCGAACAAAAAGTTGGAACGATCGTGTATTCGCGTGACGATCGCTTTTAGATAGGACGCGGGGTAAGGGTGGTGAGACATCTGACGGAAGATGCTCTTTCTCTTGCTATTTTTGGGCCTAGCCACAGAATAGTACAGAAGGCGCACTCCGCATCTTAGGTATGAAGCTGAAAGTAAGCGGCGGGCTCGTCTTGTCGGACCAATTCAGTGAGCGTAATGTCAGAAGATTCGAAGAGAGAAGTTCTTGGTGAATTTAACTGTAGGTAGGTTATCGCTGTGCGACCTGAATTGCACTTTATTGTGTCATAGCAAGAGTCGCTTTTTATTTAAATGATTTTGCTTTGTGAAGCATCTGTATCTCTATGTGTATTATTTGTGGCCTAGCGTAGTACGGAGTTTTAATGATAAATGATTTTACCTAAATAATACCTAAATGTCTCAGAAACTTTAAGGGCCTCACCACAAAAACTTAGAAACTTGTTCAACGCGTGTTTAATATCAGTCTTATGCCAAACTCCATACAGAAAGGTCATGTTTCAAAGGTGTTTATGTTTAGGCTAAACAACTAATAAACACGGAGGTCCTGAGGTCATCGGAAAACTTGAGACTAGAGATGCCGATGCATTCCACCAGTTTTTATGACAAATCTTTTTCTGTCCAAGCAGTACGGTTATGGAATGCCTTGCCCGTGTCGATAAGGCGTCCTCAAACTTTGTCCACTTTTAAAATTCTGGTGAAAAAACACTTCTCCTTACACATCATCATAAATAGTTCTTTGCTCTTGTTTCCTGTTTATTGTTATATATATATATATATATATATATATATCTAACTATGTATATATTATATATATATATTTATAGAGATAAGATAATGCTTTTCTGTGTGTATGTATTTATTGTATATGTAAACGGTACACCGCTGACTACCTGCAGTATTGTCTCTCCTTCTTACTTTAATCCATCCAAAGGTTGTCTGTAAAAGATCGCTTTTAGCGATAAGACCGCCCATTGTGTCACCCTATGTAAAATTTCTAATTTATATCTGTAATTTTTATGGTGTACATAATAAGGAGTATTCTATCTATCTATCTAAACACGGTTTTGTGGTAACAAGGTAAAAGTTTTCCTTCCTGCAAGGGTTGCGGGAAAGTCCGAAAGGGATGCCGGGACGTTGGCAACAGGCAACTGAAGGAACACGGGTGGGTTTTAGTCAGTAAAAGTCTGACACGCCCTTCCGCTCCGCCCAGAGCGGGAGAAGTCATTGGATGACGTCCCACCCCCAAAAAAAAAAAAGGTAAAAATTTTCAAATTTTCCTTACCGGACTTTTGACACAGCTGTATTATAAAATCCTGCACGGCCAAAACCTTCTCTGGCATGGTGTACAACGGCGGGAGGGTCTTCACACTGGGGTCCTTTTGCTTCAGATAGTCGATGATGTTGGCTAGGATCTGCATGTAGTTGCTCTTAGGGCCAGTCTCGTCTGGCATGTCCAGTCCAAGGTCGATGCTGCCCTGTTTCACGTCCGATGCATAGCCGACGGGGATGTGACCTGATTGAATAAAAAAGTATGCTTAAATCGTTAAGGCCATAGCCCACCAAGCGGCAAGGCCCGCAAAGGAGTTTTGTAAGCGGAAATCAAAGTAAAAACATTTTATTTCACATAAACCTACATGGGCACTTATGAAACGTCAGAAGCTAGGTGCACAATTCCAATTGGTCGTTTTCTATGGACAAAAGCCGGCAAGAAAATCAAGGGTTACTCTTTTTAAAAAATTGGCTTTTAGAATGTTTTTAAATTACAGTGTTCGGCCGGCAGGCACGCGGCGGCTCGGTCGGGACATGTACAAGTAAATTCTTTGTCGTGTCATGCCGCGTCGTGCAACCTAATGGGTGCTGGCCTTTATAGTCCTTGTTCTCGTGTTGAGTTGATGGGAGAAATGAAAGGCTAATTGCGAACTTCCGAGGTCTGCGATACCCCGCACGTACACCTTCCCACGGTCCGTCCGCAAAATCGCGGATCGTGGGATTTCGGTATAAGGCATCTACACGATGGATGTAAGTGGAAACGCGGCCCGGGACCTCCTAAAAGGACGTATTCAGACCTCACTAGTGATGTCCTTCAAACTCAAACCATTTATTTCAATTAAACCATTTACAGACACTTTTGAATTGTCAAGGAGTCGGTCGGTCAGAAATATGAAGCTATTTGCCCATTCCAAAGCGTAGTAGGTACCTATGGAGAAGAACGGGCAAGAAACTCCACGGGCACTCTTTTAAATAAAAAAATTGAGAAGTACAAAAAAGGTCAGTCCAGGGACCCTACCACCACCGCTTATACCATGTATTATTTAAATCTTACTTCAGTGGGGGAAAGAGATGAAGCTATACAGAAGTAATATTAAACTGAGACTGCTTTAAGCGGTGCTGGTAGGCCCCCAGATGTAAGAACGTGGACGAAGTAAAAGGAAAATCGTGTGGCGTTTTAGTTACTGCCTAGTGCCTACACTCATGCGGAAAAGACGTAAGTTTATTTATATATGATTAGTAAAGGGAAAAGAGTAATCTCTCTCCCGTTTCCTTGTTCCATCATTTTACTTTTACATAAGGAAACAATAAATCTTTTAATTAGTACTGAGTTCATAATCGTGTTCATTATCTTCAGCTCCCTTCATAAAACACGTGATCGTGAACATTAATTTGACTTTTGAACATAAGGAAAACTACAAAAATCATGTTTTGTTGTTTTCCTCCTATGTTGATGATGTTGGGAAAAATTATGGTAAAGGTAACTTATGAATACTGACACTTGAACGGGGGTTATTTAAAAGCGTTAAGTAATGATTAATGACTGTTTAACCACACATTTTTGACGTTTAAACTACGCTATCTTTATGCTACGTTTATACGTCGAGCCAAGCATTGACAAATCAACAGAGTGCATCCCAGCGCGTCGAAAAAACACACTGTTGAACCCTCGGAGCTAAGGCAGAGCGTTGAAAATCCAGTGCACGAAAAAAAACACGGCAGGAAAAAATCGGTCGTGCGTACCATTGCAACGCTTTTGGCTTTTAATTTATCAGCTTGTAAATCCACAACTAGTGATTGACAAAAGTTTATTCCGATCTTACGATCTACTAGACATGCCCGTGCACGAGATGGTTACACCAAATCAGAGGGCCTAGGCAAAGTGACATTCTATCAGCTATAACGATGATGGAAAAGACAAAAATGTATGACTGACATAAGCTATCGAAAAGCTTATGTCAATCCTGTTGAAAGTCGTTGTAGAAATACGAAACGCTTTCGAAGCGATTGTCACTTGTCTAGGCTCTCAGGGCTGCAATTGCCGGGAGCGGCGATCAGAGAGGAATGGCGTCGCATAACTAAGAGCGACACACATCAAGATACGTCATAACGAACATGAACGCTCTGTACAGAGTGTACCGACTAGGAAGAGAGAAGCATGCACAATCTGACTCTCTCTGGTGTGTCTGGACTTTATAAGACAATGTGACCTCTGAATTTGTTTCGGTGTTTCTTCTCATATTAGTTGAAGGAGGATTATGTGTTTGACCTGTATGTATGTCCGTCTCTATGTTCCCTCGTAACTACTAAACGGCTGAACCGATTTTGATGAATATCGTTATATTCCGCGACTGTCACTGGGTACTAAATAAATTATAAAAAAACAAATTGGCAGATTTTTGTTTTTTTCGTTTTTAAATTACTTGTGGTTTAGAAAATTGATGTGTAAAAAGTGTTTGTATAAACCTACCTAGAGAAATACATATGATTAATTATCATTAATTTATGGATGTATATTTGGGTTACCTGGGTTCACCATTTCATGGTAAAAGTCTCGGAAGCCACTCCTCAAGTTGAACCGCAGCACAGTGCTCTCAGCAATCACATACTTAGTTGAAGCCTTGCAATAGTAGTTGACATCTATTAGATAGATGTCCTCATCCAAAATGCCTGTTTAAAAAAAAAATATTACATTACATTATTATCAGCGAAAAATGTAACAACACAACGCCCATATGCCCGAAAAGGCAGAAATGTACAGTACATCCTCATTTTTTCAAAATTAATAACTGGACCTCACCCAGTTCGAAATTCGAATGCAGGACCCATGCTCATCATTTACACTAGCAAACACCAGACCAACAAAGCAGTCAGTGTAAAAGTGAATAAATGAAGTAAAGAGTTCCGACTTGTTTTTTTTTTTACATAATACTGATAGGTACTTACTAGTAGGATCTTTGCTAGGCCAGTGTATCTTTTTGAATAAGCAACCCCTGTAGAAGTTAAAAATGCCTAGAGACCCTCTAGTGCCATCCTTCCTACCTACATCCTTCCAGATCTAGAAACACTTGCCGTTTATTTTCCCACTACACAGTTTGAAAAACACTGGCCTATGCAAATCCAAACCAAATTTGTTACAATATAATACTGATAAACAGCTCTATGATTTAGGAAATCCATATCCTGTGTTGACCATTATTCCGGATTTCCCCAATCAATCTGCCTAGCCTTTTCCCAACTATGTTGGGGTCGGCTTCCAGTCTAACCGGATGCAGCTGAATACCAGTATTTTACATGGAGCGACTGCCTATCTGACCTCCACAACCCACTAACTGGGTAATACGATACCCCTTGGTTAGACTGGTTGTCAGACTTTCGTGCTTCTGACGACTCGTAACGACTGTCAAAGATCCACAAATGACAGCCGGGACCAACGGCTTAACGTGCTTTCCGAGGCACGGAGGAGTCTCGATATATGAAAATGGTCACCCATCCACGGACCAACCCCGGCAAGCGTAGCTTAACCTGATGGATCGACCCGAGCGGCTGTTATTACTTAGCCACGAGCTCCTCTTTCCGGATTTCCCCAATATTATCACATAATAGACACAACACAACATAATAACATTCACAGTAATTCATATCCTATAGGAGTTACTATTTGGCAATATACTATTGTGTTTCATCATTCAATTTTAATTGTAATAGGGAATATGCATGTGATTCAAATATGTGTTAAATATTTTTTTTTATAAACTATTTACTTCAGAATTATGCCTCCATCAATATTTTTGAATAAAATTTCTTTTTGAGCGAGAAATTAATTTTTAAAAAGTCCCATAAAACCGTGGGTAATTCAAATACTTGAAAAGCTAAGAGCGGATGTGACGTAACAATCCGGGATAACAATCAAAATGTCAATGTCAAGTCAATCAACAAGTGTCAAGTCAATGTCAAACGCTCATACAAAAAGGAGTGTTTGACGTTGACTTGACAGTTGCTTGTTTGTTTTCACGGTCTGTGACGTCACCACACCAAGCGCGCCAAATGGAGGGCGTTTAAATAGCCCGGATCGGTTGAATATATTTAAACTTTTTTTTAAGTACTTTAAATTGCTTTTTTGCCGTCGATTTTTTTATTACTATTATTTGACGATGTAAATTATCGAATAAAAATATTAAAAAAATACATGCATATTCCCTATTATAATGATAAGAATACTATGGAATACAAACAAATATTGACCACAAACAATGCATTTTATGACTATACATTAGTTCTTAACAAAGCTCACATTGATGTTTCAATACTAAATAATTTAATATTTATCCTGTAATAATAACATTCATAATTATTATACCTAGACTTCCACATAAGCTCAATTAAACCTGTCTTATTGCACAAGCCTGTTTTTTCCATTGTATTCTATCAAACGAGATTAAGATGCAAAAGTTTAGGAAATTATGACACACATGTTACGCATGCAAAGCTTATCATGAATACTTTAGGTGCTGAGAAAAGAAAAACAAAAGTGCGCTTTTATTCAGGCATTCATGTGGGTGACACCCATTACTGCAAAAAGACGTAAGGCCCATTGATCCATCCATTTCTACCTTAAATTCCTTACATAATCATCTACCTAGCCTTTTCCCATCTATGTTTGGGTCGGCTTCCAGTCTGACCGGATGCAGCGGAATACTAGTATTTTACTTTGGAGCAACTGAGCAACCTCCACAACCAAATTACTGGGTAATACAAAACCCATTGGTAAGACTGGTTGTCAGACTTTCGGGCTTCTGATGACCTGTGACAACTGTCAAAGATCTACAAATGATAGCCTACAAATTCCTTATACTTACTGTTATTAAAAGCCTTTGTCTTGACCATGTTCTTAATGTCCTGTATTTCAAATTCAATGGCATCTTGAAGTTCTTTATGCTGATTTTGAATGGCAGTCAACGGTATCCCAGTTGACGTGTACTTTGCAATGGGAATATTACGATTTAGTTTCTCCTGTTTAGCTCTTGCTTCATAACGGGCCCTGACTTGTGCTGATGCATTCTGCAATAAAGTGATATATTAGTAGTTGAATGCTATTGCAAATATAATAATTATGCAGATTCCCTTGTTCTGTGGTGGCTAATAAATTAAGAAACTAAATATTACGGGGAACAATCACAATCAGCCTGGTACATTTTAAGGATATAGATAAATGAAAAGACTTATAAGCCCCTAAGCCCCCCAGCCCTAGGCCTTATTTGAAATAAATTATTTAAAATAAAGCAATGGGCGATAAGACCGCCCATTGTGTCACCCTATGTAAAATTTCTAATTTATGTCTGTAATTTTTATAGTGTACATAATAAAGAGTATTCTATCTATCTATTATTTGACTTTGAATCACATTAACATATATATGTAACAGCATATTGTTTAAGGTGAATGGTTGTCAAAAATAAATTCATTTGCAATAAAAATGGCAATATAAGATGACCCTCTGACCTAGCTTTCCTAACGGCTAGTGAGGTAACAATTAAAATGTAGCTGTGAAATTGAACAATGCTCCATGAAAGAAAAGTTCCGTTGTTAACAGGTGAGTAAAAATAAGAATAATAATTATATGTCCATCAGATTTGTATTATTATGAGCAGCCTGCAGTGGTGCAGGGTTATAGCTTTCATAAAAGAATCAGGCTAAACTGTAGGCCGGTGTGTAGGCAGGCACGGAAAAATAGGCAATCACAAACTGGTTATCTATACAATGTTCGAGAAGGAAGTATGCTTAGTTGTTCTTTGATCAGCATTCGTATTGTCTACTTATTAATTTTAACAAAACAAGCATAGCATTAGTTATATTTTGTAAAGTAAGCAAAAGGCAATTTTATTGTACTTCAAAATATCGTTACCCTCCATTCAGGATCGGCTGCTTTTGAGACATCCACCAAGGTACCGTAATTGATGCCTTTTTTCTGTTGTTCTTCTTTAAAATCTTGCATGAAGTAGAAAAAAGCGTTTTTCGGCGCTTTTTTGGGCATTTTGAGTATGAGTATTGAATGAACTTTCACGCTGCAACTGCACGCAAGCAATCGATTATCGATCGATTCGACCAAGAACGAAAATCCGCCGCCGACGGAAAATAAATTGCACTCGGCAAAATAAAACTGCCGGGCGCCGCGTCAAAAATGACAAAGACAAACAAATTGACAATGACAATGTTTGTTTGACTCTTGACAGATTACATGACAATAGTCAACGCAGATCTAAAGCCAGCTGCACACGCTTGACAGGTGCCGCAAATTAAAAAATCTGAAAATAAAAATCCGCCAACGGGTGCCTGACTTGAAACTACCTTTTTGATTGTGTATAATGTTTGGAACCCAAACAGCGTTATTACCCAACTCTAGAACAAGCTAATATAATGTAATATTTTGCTTGATAAATTAGAAGGTATAGGAATACGAGGTTCTAGCACTACAATTAATTGAGAATTATTTATATAACTAGCTGTGCCCGTGACTTCGTTCGCATGGATGTCGGAAAACAATAATATGTCGCTTAGAAAAGTTGTACCTTCATTTAAAAAGGGGGAATCTTTCGACCAGGCCTGGTGATTTTTCCTAGTAAGAAACTGCCAAAAAACTTGTGTTTTTATTTAAGAAAATGCTTCTCTTTATAAAATATTAGCGGTGGAACCACCTGGAGCGTACACAAAAAAGTTGCTAGGGTTGCTCACACGCGAAAGAGCTACATAAAGTTGGCCGTGGGAAAAGCAACCAATACTAAGATCCACCCCCGCAACGGATAATGTCTGGCCCTGAGCTTTGTTAATGGTCATGGCGTAACACAGGCTGACGGGGAATTGCACACGCTTAAAACTAAACGGGAAATTATTGGGAATGAGAGGAATTCTTGGAATAAAAACAACATCACCGGCGCCGCAACCTGTTAAGATTTCGGCTTCGATGACGTTTTGTTGGTGATTTGTGACTATGAGCCGAGTGCCGTTGCAAAGTTTGGGAGGACTTAAATTTCTGAGAAGAATTATTGGCACTCCGACTTTTATACAAATTTTGTGTGCTGAAAGACCGGGTGTGTTAAGAGATTCTAAGAACTCTACTGGATAGTGTGTGGCATCTTCTTCTTCGGGAACCGTATTTATCGATGTATATTGTTGACTTTCCCCAGAAACATGTGCCAATGTTTGTGTATTTATTGCTGTCCGATAGTCGAACAAATCAAATCAACCATAAGGCCTCTGCCTCGAATCTTGCGGGCAGCGGGGCGGCGGCGGCGCGGGCGCAGCAGGATCTTATGCGTAAAATCAAATGGACCGGTTCTCGAAAACAGCGGCGCGGCAGCGGCGAGGCGGCGGGCAGCGAGCGGTGCACTCCATTCAAGCGGTGACCACCCGCGCGTCTGCATTGCAGTGTTGTTGCCCACAATAAATTGAGCGTTAGGAATAAATTTGAATCAAAAAGATGTTGCCGCCATTGTTCAGACATTTCTTTCGCGAATAAAAACAAATATCTCGACGACAAAATCGTGAACACAACACTACGCGGCTATAGTGACGCGCGATCTGCCCGCTAGTTTCGAGAACGGGTCTTTGATGCCCGCCCCGCTCCCGCGCCGCCGCCGCCGCCGCCCCGCTGCCCGCAAGATTCGAGGCCGAGGCCTTACACACGCCAACAACGATCGAATCGAATGAGCGGTGGTCACGAATCATACGAACAAATTACGAAATATAGTACAGTTCGATTCAAACTTAATGGCGGCTCGGAACATGAGGCGAGTCGCTGCGCAGTAACAATTTCATGTGACAGCGGGGGTGAGGGGTGGGATACTGCACAGCTAAAAGTTAACTTCCGAGCCGCCATCCGCCCCGCTGCCCGCAAGATTCGAGGCCGAGGCCTTACACACGCCAACAACGATCGAATCGAATGAGCGGTGGTCACGAATCATACGAACAAATTACGAAGTATAGTACAGTTCGATTCAAACTTAATGGCGGCTCGGAACATGAGGCGAGTCGCTGCGCAGTAACAATTTCATGTGACAGCGGGGGTGAGGGGTGGGGTACTGCGCAGCTAAAAGTTAACTTCCGAGCCGCCATCCGCCCCGCTGCCCGAAAGATTCGAGGCCGAGGCCTTACACACGCCAACAACGATCGAATCGAATGAGCGGCGGTCACGAATCATACGAACAAATTACGAAATATAGTACGGTCTCTTGAGTATTAATGTTCTGTGAGTACAGTTCGATTCAAACTTAATGGCGGCTCGGAACATGAGGCGAGTCGCTGCGCAGTAACAATTTCATGTGACAGCGGGGGTGAGGGGTGGCGTACTGCGCAGCTAAAAGCTAACTTCCGAGCCGCCATTAAGTTTGAATCGATCTGTAACGACTCGTTTCTTGACTTCTTAATTTGAACCTAATGAACGAAACCAACCAAAATACCAAATCAAAACCAATCAGATCAAATCTCTAAGATCAAAACTTTCAACGAATGACAACCCAACCAACAATTTATTATTTATTTATTATTATTATTATATTATCGACACAAAAGAAGTCAAAAACAAAGATACCTACACTAAAAATTATTTGGAATATCTGGGCCGAACAACGCCATCTATCGAGCACGAAATGATACTGTCAAAATATATGGGAAAACGTTCGAACACTCTGTAAGCTAAATAAACTATGTAGAAAAGTGAAAAATTAAAGAATAAATACCTATATTTTTTAAGAAATTAACATTTGTCACTATTCTTTCATGATTATCAAGATTTGAAAGATAGGTAGCGCCACCTATCGCACTAATACTAAACTAATAAATAAACAACGCATCTGGAAAATTTTAATTAATCTAACTTTAGAGTTATATTCTATACACAAATACACAATGTATCGCGTTAAGTTTCCGCGCAAAGAAAATGACGGTCATATAACAACACACGATCTCACAAACCTAGTAATTAAGAAGTAAGTATCATTTCGCGTCAATAGATGTCGTTACGTGGATGTACATTACGTAATGAAAATTCCTTCTTATCTTTTGATATTTTGAAGCGATTGCGATGAAACAAAAACTAATTGAAACATCGAGTTACACACAATATTTGAGTATAAAAGTTAACCATATTGATTTCGTACTTGTTACGTGATAGTGGAACAATCAAACTAAACAACATACAAACAGACAGACAGACAAACAGACAAACAGACAAAAATTCCAAAAATGGTAGAAATGGAATCTGTTGGTTATTCTTGGACAACCAACCAATTTTTTTTTTTTTTTTTTCATTGTACAGAAACGCCTCGTCTACAGATTTATTATATGTATAGAATAGATATAGATAGATAGATAGATATAGATAGATAGAATGCAGGCCACTTTTATTGAGGTTTACAATAAAAGTACAAAAATGGTGGAGATAGTGAAATCTGAATTCGAACCTGTAATACTAGGCGTTCCACAAGGCAGTATATTAGGGCCCCCATTATTCCTATTGTACACATGGCTACACATCAAGCTATACATTTCCAGTATAAGGTTACCTCGCATTGTACAGAAATCCTATACAATGCGAGATCAGCATGAATTGGAAATGTATAGCTTGATGTGTAGCCGTGTGTACATAAACGAGCTTCCAAACATAATTAACCACCTTTGCGTAATTTATGCTGATGATGCAACTATATTTATTCCAAATGAATATTCTAATGATTTTAAGTACGAAAATGAAATAAACAAAACGTAACTGATTGGTTGCAGTCAATCAATTTAAAAGTTAACCCTTCAAAAACTAAATTAGTTCAATTTCGAAAATACAAAACTAAACCTACAAAAATGAATGTAGCAGTAGCTGATATAGCGATTGAAGAAGTTAAAGACACAAATTTCCTAGGGGTTACAATAGATCAACATTTAAACTGGAAGGCACATATTGAAAAGACAAATAAAAAAATATCCAGTGCTTGCTATGCATTGTCAATCCTTGCAGAAACTATAAATATCAGTGTGACTAGAAATGCCTATTTTGGTAATGTTTATCCACTGCTAACTTATGGTATTATATACTGGGGAAACAGTACAAACGTGCAGTCCACATTCATTCTCCAGAAAAAATTAATGACATTGAGATGACATTTCTCTAAGAGAAGTTTTCCGAACGGAGGGTTTCCTAACACTGACTAGCATTTATATACTTGAGTTAATGTTTATTTGTCAAAAATCATAAGCAATATTTTAATTTCAAATCAAATTCTAAGAGAAACATTCGCAAGCAATATAAATATGACATTAATTTACCTGTTATTAATAATATGATTTATTATAAAAGTACCTATGTAACTGCTATTCGTGTATACAATCAGTTACCACCAGCCATTAAGGTTGATGCGCTAGGGTAGCCCGCGAAATTCAATTTTTTTTAGGTTTTTTGCAATTTGCAGGTCAGTATCAGGTTGTATGTTGATCTAAATATTATTAGCGCTCGTAACAAATATGCATTTACTGAATTATAAACATTAAAATCAGCAATACAACTCTCTAAGCTCGTGAAAGTGTATTGAAAGACTATTTCATGACATCATAACATTTGGCACTTTTTCACACGCAATTAGGTGCAGGTTCCCTACCTGCAGGCGTAGCATGGCGCTTTCAATCTCTACGAAGAATAGACATAGCTTTTTCTATACAAAGTGACAGTTCGTTTCTTCATTTTTGACATCCACCGTAGAAATCTTTCTCAATCTGTCATTTTGTCTTTCATTTCTAACGATCTTTGTCTAGGTCTTTTGTAGGTAGACTATTTCGGAAGAAAGTTTTCTATCCTTAGTGTCAAAATCACACTGACAACCGATAAATCCTATGACAAAACAAAGAATTCTGAGTCGAATTATGTAAAAGAGTGAATTTCGTAAAAAGTGCACTTGACTCTTTCTACTTTGCTGCCGTCTCGTAGTGAATACTGTCTACAGGAAACGTTATTTTTGTATACTCTTCCGTCGACAAAACGGTGCTCATGCTACGCCTGCTGCACCTATTTGCATCGAATTTATTTTACGACAGTAAAACTACACTCGCGACAATCTAAGAAGTCCGTTTTGACGTTTCGTTCTCGTACATGTAATAAAACGATATACCTTGAGAATCAGTTTTAATCAATGTAGATAAGTCGTCGATTACAAACTCTCTATATAAGTATGATCAATCGAAATGTGTCGAGAATCAATTTTAAAAGAAACCATTTTTCAAAGCATTTTTATAGCTGTCAAAACGGACTTCTTAGATTGTCGCTAGTCTAAGTAATTTGACTACTGCGAAGCAAAAATGAGTTAGGAGTTTACCTTCATGCCATGGTGAAATAGTGTGTGGTGAAAAGTCTAACTGCCACGCAGGCGAAGTCTTGCCGTCACGGGCAGAAGCTAGTTTATAGAAATTTCTGTAAACTAGCTTTGCTAGTTAGCTAGCTAGAGCCAATTGGCTCTAGTGGCAGTCCTTACGGCAAGTGTGTAGATCCGGCTTCAAAGTCGAATTTGTGCCAAGCAAGCAGGCCAAGCTACAAGATACGTTTTGTTAGCATGTTAGCACCTTGTATGTTCTTCTGACGTAGCAAGTAGCAAGTTTGACGGAATTTAATTTTTTTATTTTCAGTCTGTGTCATGGGGAAGGTGCTTGGGTGTTGAATTGAAGGTGTGAACTTAAAATTAATTTATCGTAATAGATCAAATACAATTTTCATAATAAATAAGTGCTAAAGAAACTCTTATGTGATTATTGTTGTTCGTTGATTGAAAATTACTTCGCGCTTCTGAACAGGTATGTTTATAAATTCATAATTTTGGGGATCGAAATGTTTCTCATGAGTTAATTTACTCTTGTTTTTATGCATTTGGGAAGCTACCTACCTCTATGGTATTTGGTTTATGCGTATATAATGAGAGTTATATTGTTGTCTGTTACTGCGATGGATAGATTTGATTTAAATCATCAATATCCGCCGAGCTAGGAAGTTGGTGCGCCGTCCGTTACCAGTACCACTTGATGTGATAAAGTAATAAATATTGAGGTGGCGTGTCGTTGACTAAAACTATTAGCGGCTATATAAATATTTGTGAATGCTTCATATCAAGCATCTTTTTAATATTGAAGAGGCTTCATCTATGTAAACAACAGATGCATGCACTTATGTCGGTTTTTTAAGAATCTGTGATATTTCATTTATAACTATAATTATTATTGCTGATTGAAGTACGATTTTGGAACCTGTTTTGGAACTAAACTTGCTTTTATTTTGTGTTTGCAACTTGGTGAAAAAGAAGATATAGGTACTTACTTAGTTAGTTCCAATTTTATTTTAAAATAAGATATTGTAAGACATAGTTACAGATTACAAAACAATCTTTGACATTATTATGAACAGTACTTACTTACACTAAAACTTAAACTAAAACCCTTAAAATAGCAATGATATAATAACATCAGTAAATAATGTTACATACAACAGTAAAACAAGTATTATTTTAATTATAATCAGAGCAATATACAGAGTCAGCTATTGAAACTTTGCAGATGTGATGGGCATCAGTATCTCGTCTGCAGTTTTGCTAGCCAATTTAATATGACCCTGTATAGCTCTTTACAAAATCTCAACACTTTTACTGTCCATGAAGCAGACACAATAGTTATCACCATGAATAACACACAATCATGGGATATGAAGAGTTCTTAGGCCCATAATACAGACATGCCAGTGTTGCAGGAAATTCCGAAAGGGATACTGGGACCTTGGCGACAGGCAACTGAAGGAACACGGGTGGGATTTAGTCAGTAAGAGTATGACACGGCCTTCCGCTCGGCTCAGAGTGGGAGAAGACCTTTGACTCAGTCAAAACTCAAGCATTACATAAAACTCGTTTAAAACCTTCTGATTGGTTGTGTAAGGTTCTATAATATGGGCCTGAGTGGCCTAACTGTGCAGTAAGTATAGGCTGAATAAATATATCATTGAAAGTTCACAAGCCTTATACAACAAACAAGCCATTTACCTATACTTAAAAACCGCTGATACTATTTTCATTTATCATAGATAGCCGTCGCCCGCGGCTTCGCCCGCGTGTTACGTCGATAAAAAGTAGCCTATGTCCTTTCTCAGGCTCTAGAATATCTGTGTACCAAATTTCATTTAAATTGGTTGACTTTGTATTTTTATCCTTACTTCCTTACTAATGTTATAAATGCGAAAGTAACTCTGTCTGTCTGTCGCGCTTTCACGCCAAAACTACTGAACTGATTTAAATGTTTGGTACACAGATAGTCTAGAGCCTAAGAAAGGACATAGGCTACTGTTTATCAACATACCACGCGGGCGAAGCCGCGGGCGGAAGCTAGTTTATAATATGTTTAGATGCCTACTTATATCAAAAGTAAAAAGGTATAATAACTTTGTTCACATTCAAGGTCTACAATTAAATAGCACTCAACATAATATGCACTGAATCTCGTATCATGGCAATTTTATTAGTTATCAGTAAATCAAACAATATTATGTGTGACATTGGTTCACTAATAAATTATATCAGCAATTACTTAACTGAACATGCAACTAATTATGTAAGTACAATAAAAAAATACAATATAGACGCAGATATATTTAGTAACCTATTCCGCTTAACTATTCTTCAAGAGTCATAAAAACCCCTGTAAGAAATCGACACGTGTTACCACACCGAGCGAGGAACTAGTTGCGTCCAGCGCTCGGTGTGGTAACACGTCACGTTCTGGTTTGCAATTGGTCAATCGTCATCCTGAAGATGCCTCGTTGAGAGGTGAAACACGTGTCGATTTCTTACAGGGGTTTTATGACTCTTGAAGAATAGTCAAGCGGAATAGGTTACTAAAATATCTGCGTCTATTGTATTTTATAATGGATTTCCGCAAAGTCACGCCTGAATCAATTAACTATGTACAATAAAATATGAATAATATAATTATCACTCGGACATTTTACTGGTATTTTGTTGACATTGGTTGAATATTTTATTTTAGTAGATAATTATCATTACAAGAAAATTATTATTGATTGGTAACATAGCCGTGTGAGAGTGTGTTACGTTTTTGGAATAAAAAGTATCCTGTCCGCTCCTGCCGCCAAGCTATAGCTCTGCCAATATTATCAAATTCTGCTTGGTAATTCTGCCATTATGAGCTACTAAACAAACATACAGAGACATAGAGTTATCCATCCTAACTAATATTATAAATGCGAATGTGAGTTTGTTTGTTTGCCAAAGTGGCTGAACGGATTTGTATGAAATTTGGCACATGGGTAGACAATGGCCCGGGTTAAGACATAGGATACTTTTTATCCCGGTAGTGCCTATATTTCCGTGGGATTATTTCCGACATCCACGCAGACGGAGCCGCAGGCAAAGGTTTAATATTACTAAGAACAATTAGGTAAGTCCATTGGTTCAGTCTTTTTCTTTGCCATAAACAAGGTATATTATTAAGAATGTTGCTATTATTATGACTTGCCTCATCCATGACAATGCTCTGTTAGGTCATGTTTATGTGTTGAATACAATGACACAATTATTATAATCCTTTGCGGTCCATATCAACAGTATTGTTACTTGTTAGCCTAGTAGCACTCACTCAATCGCGCGCCATTTTAATTGAACCTTGGCTGCTCCATTTTTTTTTTTTAATTTTTTTGTCCCGCTTCTGGGCAGAGGTCTCTCCCACAGCTTTCTACTCTTCCCTGTGTGTTGCCTTTTCCTGCCAATCTCCCATAAACGCGTCTTAGATAGGCAATGGGAGCCAGAAGACGGGCGTTGTCGCCGATCAGGGAGGCCTAGCGACATATAAATACAGTTTAATGAACGAAAGTATCAAGGATATTTACTTGTCCAGCGCCACAGATGAATACAGATGGTTCACTCTGCAAAATCACTTAAATAAAAAGCGAATCTTGCTACGATTCAATAAATTTAATTCAGGTCGCAAAGCGCTAATTACGTACAGTTATATTCACCTAGACGTTGCCTCTCTTTCTGTCGCGTAAATCTTATAACTTCTGATTACGTTACTACGTTACGCCCACTGAATTCGACAAGTCGAGCCCGTTGCGTGCCTACTTGTAGCTGTATACCTAAAATGCGAATTGAACTATCTGTATTCATCTGTGCCAGCAGGCCACACGATTCTACAACGATAACATTCTTCAGCCGCATATTTGCGTACAGTTTTACCCACGTGTTTGGTCTGGAATTTGTCGAAATGTGTAGAAGTCGGAACCTTATCGCATCGAACTCGACTCGTACCTTTATGCAAATAAACCTCCAATGATTTGGCCTTCGTTTGGTCCGAAACTAGTCCGCCAAACTTGCAAGAAACATCAATTAATATGTAAATATCCATAGATGTGAGTTAATATTGGTCTTTGGGTTTACATTCTTCCATAAATCCAGGATGTATCTATTTATTATCGCCGAAGAATGAATAGTGTATGTTTGCTTCGCTCTCACAGTCATCGTAAGCAAAAACGGTGCCTTTGAATCTCGTATTAACTGAATTTCTGCTCGCTGTAATGGCACATAATTGCATTAAACAACCTGAGCGTTCTCGTAACTGGCTGCAAGTTGCGATGTTTACATTTTTCATCAAGTTTTTCGTGAAATGATAACATTCAAGGGAGACTGGCGATTTTTGAAACTACGAGAGTTCAAGAGAGCTTAGAAATATATTTCCTCCGGCTTCTAAAAAAGCTCCGTATTGACCGCTTTATGAAAACTGTTCCACCCTTATTCCAATTTATTTTATGTCGGTGTAACCCGCGCCATAATTTATAATTAAACTAGCTGAGGCCCGCGGCTTCGCCCGCGTGGATGTCGGTTATTATAAAATAAACCTTCCTCGAGAACCACTCTATCCATTGGTGAAAACAGCATGAAAATTGGTGCAGTACTTTTTGAGTTTATCGCGCACAGACAGACGGACGCGGCTGAGGACGTAGTGCAATATTCATTGCGTTATTTTCGTTGTGGAGCAGACAACATTTTCGAACATATGAAGCAATGGCTTAGCAAATTAGCAATATCCTTCAAAATTATTCAGATTATGATTGATCGTGTGTTACTCAATTAGGGTGCCGTCTTCTTTCATAAATATCTACCAGCCCGCATCTCGGTACTCATGAAAACGACCGCGTAGAAAATATTACAAAGAAACAACCGACTCCCAAAAAAAAAACACAACAATAGTGAAAATAACTTTAATTTCGGAAGTCGGTGTCTTTACTTTTCAATTGTCGTTTTTTTGCCACCGACAAACAAAAAAGAATCATCGCGTAACATAAACACAAAAAAAACATACAGACGAATTGAGAACCTCCTCCTTTTTGAAGAAATCGGTTAAAAATGATATACAACCGAACCGGATAGGATCCGTTCTCCTGACAAAACCTCTTTGATGTCGCTATTTTCAAAACCACAGCACTTCGAATAATAGCTACCTACTTACTGTATATTCAAATCAAAGCTGTCCAGAATCCAGATGATTTACGAAGTCCCCTCAGGATACAAATAGAATCGCGGGAGTTCTAGTATTAACCTAATAATAACACGCCTACTCTTTGTTTACTCTATAATGTAGGCGTCAAATCAGCAGTTGACTGGACTCGGTATGAGATTAACTCGTAATTCATTTGTGATGGCACCCACTGTAGTAGCAATTCTAGAGTTCGTGTATCTCTGCCTCGAAATAGTATAAAACCAAGTCATTCGTCTATGTCAGGACTCAGGAGTCACCAAATGGCGGACCGCAGTCCGAATCCGGACCACCGACCTTATTATAAGCAGACCTTTAAACAGTAAAATATAACTAAAACCACAGACTTAAACTTATGTAAGTAATCTAAAAGTATTAAAATATTTTTTTTGAGTTTTAGCTTGCACTAACTTTACTTATACTAACAGACTTTAGACAGGTGGTTCAACGTAAACAATGTAATTTTTCAAATTGATAATAATTACTTACTTTGTTATTTCTTTTCGTTTTTTTTCTTAATTGTCAATATTTTTAATCTTGGTTACTAGTAATCCTCTACCAAACCGACCGCGGCAGTCATATTATTTAAAAAACGGACCCCCAACAAAACTAATTACAAAACATTACAAACCTAATTGGTGATCCCTGATCGCAGACCCGAGTAATTACAAAACATTACAAACCTAATTGGTGATCCCTGATCGCAGACCCGACAAAGACTTGATGGATTTTGGTGTGGTTTTCGTTATTACTTATTTGGATAATTTCTCGAAAAAGGTTTATTATATACCTAATAAATTGTATAAAAAATTATACTTTACGGCAAATAAATGATATATTTGCCGTAAAGTATACTTTTTTTTATAACAGGTCCTGTATCTGATTCTGTGGTTCAAAGTTTACACGGTCAACCGTGTAAACTTTTTGCTGTTTGAGAGAGATGAGATGCTCTTATGACCGACAGACAGATCCTTGAAATCCTTGAATACATAACAACCAACCGGTACCTATTTGGGCTTTGAGGTGTAAATGAATATCTTATATTGCGTATAATCTGTTCAAAATACCGTTTAATTCGTCAAGCACTTTTTAATTAATTTAGGTAAGTTTTGGTTGGCACGCGCGCGGCCCGTCTGGTAAAGTCAAAGTCAAATAATTTATTTCAAGTAGGCACTTTTGAACGCCAAAAACAAATTATTTAAAAAACCAAAAACCAATAACCTGAAATATGGTGTAACGTTTGTTTGTTCCCCGCCTGTAATACCAAAATTCTACAGATTATAATGCTTGTTTTTCTCTTTTAAGTTATGCGTTTTTGCAGGCGGGTTTTTTGTTTTTTAAATAATTTTGTTTTATTTCAAGCTTTTTTTTAAATTATTTTTTATTAAATTATATTTTTGGAATTACTTAACTGCTAGCTTTTATTTGATACCAATATTGTAATTTATTTAAAAAAAAAACCTTTCGCTCCCACTTTTTTTTTGTTTGCAGATGAAATATATAAAAAAATTATAGCCTATGTCACTCCCACAATTAAGACGAATCTAACGACACCTCAAATGTTAAAATCCATCAAGCCGTTAGGCTACAGAGCGTGCCAAAAAAATAGACATACATACATACATACATACATACTCTCGAAAAACATTACCCTCCTTCTGGGGCAGTCGGGTAAAAAATAGAACTGATTCTAGTTGCCTCTTCCAAAAGGTAGTTCTCGCAAGAAACTCCACCGTTACTCTATAAAAAATGCTAGCGGTAGCTTAGCGGGATTGTTTTGCTTACTTAGACGACGGATATTAATCAAATGCCAGTCGTATGTACCCGTTATAGCCCGTCGCGCGACATATCCGATCTGCACCTGCAGCGACTAAACTACATGTAGTTTATGCCCTGCGTGATAATTAGGCCACGTTCCCATTAGCCTGGAACGGCTGTTTAGGCGGGAAATAGCGTCCGTATATCATTATATAGCGGGTGTTTCACCGGAACGCTTTAACGGCCGGAAGCTGCTTGCAAATAGTCATAAAATTTACTATTCACTTGGTTTTGGACGTTTTGCTGGTCCAGTTTTAGCGTTAGAGCCGTTTTTCGCGAACCATCTCTGAATTCTAAGTAAGTAATTACATTCTGGTTTTGATCATACTAATTAGGAATGATGTCTGATATATTTTGAAATCAGTCTATCTGCTCTCAGATCTCATGGTATGCGATGTTATTGGTCATTACTTGACCAAAGCAACAAAAAAATGAAACAAGTTTCATTAAAAATCATTTACAAAAACCGTTTAAATGACGCAGCATCCAAACACTTTCAGCATTTAATCGTTGTGATCAAAGCACTATAATTCAAGGTGACATGCATTACGAGATTATCTTTTAACTCATTAGTTTGATAATACGCGATGAGCAGGATTGAAGACTCATATCACTTTATGTGGACAGATTAGTGGATTTAGGTGAAGGAAATTCTATACACGTATGATTAAGGAGCATAAAACAAAAGTGAACATATTTCTTGGAAATTCCATTTCTTACCCAAACACGTAAAAGGTTTATTTCAGGATTTATAAGCCGTGTGGTGTTGCTTATCAATAGGACAGTCGGCCATTCCTTGTGCGTGTCGTACGAGGGATTATAAAAGATGTGCTGCACCATTTGTCTATGCATATAGTGTCGTATTGCATTGAAAGGATCCCTAATAAACCTCCCCCTAGCAACGACTGCTAGAGTGCCAGACGAAAAATGGCGCTACCAGACAGGGTGGTGCCTATTGGTATACTTAGCTTTGTTTTTAATTAACGGGAGGTACGTGTTACTGCTGAATTATTACCCGAATATCAAGGCTATTGGAAAGGTATTAAAGCCCTTAATAGTGTTCTTTATGACTTTACATTCCAATTTCTGATAATGTGCCAGATAAGACCATAAAATATTTGCTTTCCACATGTTTGCCGGTACCTGTTTGTCATCAAGCATGACATGTTCCACTCTCATGACTGATGGACATATTCACAATTTTAACCAACTTCCATAAAACAGTCCAATAAGTCTTTATCGTGCGGTGATAAAGTTGAAATTTGATTAATCTGTCGTAAACAAGGTATTTGCGTATTCAGTAATGCGTATGATAATGTAAAATGGCTCGGGTTTATCATAGGAGTAATTGTTTCCACTCGCATTCAAGGATGCTATGAAGTTGGTACAAATAGATTATGTTTACATAGACTTGTGGTATATAGTTTTCGAACCGGTGAAAGAGAACATTTTTATCAGAGATAGTGAAAAGTTTTGCACTTTTTATGCCCGTCTGGGACTGAAAGATAAACGCCACAAACAGGTGTATTCAATGCATGCCATTCCGCGAGAGTTTTATGAAAATGAGATGCTTGACGCCGCGCCGGAAGCACACCTCTACCGTGAAATCATAGCAGCGAAACCGCAGTAGTTCAATTGTATTGACTGCGTCATGTTTCGCTACTCGAATCTGCTATTTAATTGCGTAACTTATTTTCATAACCGATTAAGACTAGGTAATTTGTTTCATTTAGACAGTTCAACAACATTAATTGCGTTATTTACGTTGCTGATTTTTTTTTCGAACTTATGAAGCAATGGATTAGGCATTTGTTTCAAACCGATTCCAATTCTAATTAATCGTGTATTACGAAATTAGGGTGCCAGATTCCAGTAACGGAACATGACGCGAGTCAGTACAATTGAACTACTGCAGCTTCGCTGAGCAGCGAAGCTGCAGTAGTTCAATTTTACTGACTCTATACTGACTGACATGTTCGTTATCGTTTCGCGGCGGAGGTGTGCTACCGGCGTGAAAGCAATATTTTAGCTAGTTGGCTGCTGTTTATGTATGTTTTGACGCTTCTATAGGCCCGTAGTTTTCGTGTTCAGTGCTTAGTACTTACAGTGGTTTCTATAAGCCATACCTTTACATGAGATGATCATGTTAAAATGATAAGTTCAATGTGCTGATCAGTTATCGAAGAGGTCATAAAACTATTCGAGTTCAAAAATGGGTTATCGATTTATTACGAAACTTTTATGATCAGATATTATGAGCTTTTAGTATTCCAATCGTGATAAGACCATGACGCATAAAAGGTGTGATTATGTTAACTTATTCACGAGTTTGACAGAAAACCATGCCCAATATGTATGGAATGAGTATCAGATTTGTAGGCTGAAGCTTCTTTCAGTATCAGAAGGATTCTATCATTGAAGGAAAGCCCTTAGCTGAGAGTTATTCCATTCTAATACCAAAAACTAATACCAATGGTATTTGTTGGAATATGAGGAACTAGTCAGGGCTGGCCATATAGACTTCATTCTACAGAAGAGCAGAAATTAAATATGTGTGTTCTAGCTCAAAGGGTGGGGTCTGCCAATTTCCAATGTGGCTTATTGTGACTCTCCATATTTTCTCGTGATGCGAGCGATGGCAGTAGATGATTGATGTGATGCGATGCGATTGCGATGAGTAGATGGCAGATAGTAGCTAGATATTTGTCTTGTCTACCCTTTTCGAAATATCTACGAGTTGGCATGTAGGTATGTTTGGATAGTACCCATGTCCTATACATGTTTTTCAAAAATATCTAGCATGTAGAGATGTCGGTATGTAGGATTATTACAGGACTGCCCAAAAAGGAGTGTAATGTTTTCAGCTTCCATGTATGTATGTATGTAGCTATGTGAGTTTCTTTATTTAACAATAACCATTCGTGTATAGATAGAAGCTCTCATTATTCTGATGGTTGCCGACATGGACGGTAATTAGGTACCTACTTATTAATGAAGATTGAAAATATATAAAAAATGAGCTTCTTTCTAATAATTATAGAAAATGTTAAAATTATAAAAAATGTAATGACATTTAGGTCTAAGCAAGATTATTATCTTAAATGCTAAACCTAAATGTCATTGATGTGTCTGTGAGCAGTCGTTTATAAAACAGTTTTTACTTTTTCAATATTACGACCGGTTTATATGAGTTTTGATTTTTAATAAGTAAACCAAACTGGCTCCTTAATTTTCTAAGATATTATATAGATTTAAATCCAATCAAAGATCGACTATCTTTGTTTGGACATTTCTATTATGCAGAGCTTGAATTGAAAAATCTGGTTCGGATCTATATAAATTGCGAATGGCAAATGGCATTCAGTAGCTCGGACGTGCAGACGGCTTTCCTGGTTGAGAATGCAATAGTGGAGACGGAATCTAACTTCAAGCTGCATTTTACGACGAAGGCTTAGGAGCCGCATATTTACGAGCCAGCAAATAAGGACCAATGATTTGGTTGAAGAAAAAACTATGAAAACGGTTTGGGGAATATATTGAGGAATTATTAGTACCTAGTCATGATCCACGATTTCGCCTACTTAATGAAACCGGAAAAACATACTCGTAAGATAGTTCCCATCACATCTAGGGCATGAATCTCGGAATCTCGGAATATCGTAATATCGGAATCTCGGAACGTAAGTTCCGATATTACAATTCCGATACTGAGTGATCCAATATGGTTATATCAATATCGGATTTTTTTTTCTATATTTTGAGTTTTAAACTAAACCTATATTTTAGATCCTTGTGTAGCGCCGAGCGCGACAGCGCGCTGCCGTATTCCCGTTGCCAGCTCGCTAAGCATGCGATTCAAGAACAATAATAGTGTTATCTGTCTCAATCGGAACAGTCAATTCAGATTTTCCATCTGGAATTTCTCAGTAGCAGTCTGGAGTCTGGATTACAGCCCGATTGATGGCAATAGGCTTGTCCCCTTTTACATGGAACTGGAGCAAAACTGGTGAAATGTGGGTGTACTATAGCCTAACACTTCGAAGAATACACGCATGATGTTATGTTAAGTACCAAAAAGTAACTACATATATGTGAGAATAGGCAATAATATTGAAGGATGATCATAAAATGGCACGTTAAGCAGTTGGTACCGGCTGTCATTCATAGTAGAGATGAGTTTTAACAGGTTAATATTGATGTTCCGATATTGAGATCTAATATCGGAACTCAGTATCGGAATTGAAAACCTTCCGATATTACATGCCCTAATCACATCCTTCCCTTATAAATAAAAAACAAAGTAGGTAATGCCAAACTTAAAAAAAAGGTAAATCTGAAGTCTTTTTAAACACTAACCTTGTATGTCTATTTTGACCGGACTATAAGGATCAGGTCAAAATAGAATTCGCATAAAGCTAAATCTTATGGAGATTGTAACTTTTGAATCGATATATCTCAAAAACGGTGATTCTTAGGAAAAAGAGTGTAAGGATAATTTTTGTAGATAATTGCATGCTCTACAATTTTTGTCTGATGTATTTTTATGATAAAACTTACCGTTTGGCTGTAAAATGCAAAAAAATATTTTTTGCGAACTTTAACTTTGAATAACTTTTTATGCACATGCGAAATCGATGGGAACTTTGGACATTTCTTTTATATTGATGATATAAACAATCAAACCAAGATTAAGCTTTATGCGAATTAATGCAACCTCAACCCTATTTTTTTTAGCTAACTTGACCGGACTTATTAATAAACGCAGAGTAAAGCTAACCTATAATTTACTTTAGGTTTTTGAATAAGGGGGCTAGCGTTTAATCTGGGTAGAGGAAGCGCAACAATCTCTCAGCAAAATGTATAAAAAGATCCAAGCATGTCTTGGCACTGGTCTTCTTTTTAGTACCTTCTTAAAGAGGCAAAGGCCCCGCTCTCAAGAGGTCGAAGATTAATTTAGTATCTTAGGCCCGTATTACAGAACCTCACTCAAAACTCAAGCATTACTCAAAACCCGTTTAAAGTCTTTTGATTGGTTGAAACTAGTTTTAAGGAGGTATTCCACTTTTAGCACTGATTTGAACGGCACTTCTCCCAACCGCACTTGAGCACGTCTACTAATAGCACTGAAACAAAATTTTGATAAGTGCGGTTCGGTGGAACAGTTTATTCATATTATTTTCAGTCTCCGAATGGCACCTACGTCAAATATTTTTTTAGTGATGGGACGTACTTTTTGTCCAAGGCATTATCAAACAAAACATATCGATACAAATTAGGGCATGAATCTCGGAATCTCGGAATATCGCAATATCGGAATCTCGGAACGTAAGTTCCGATATTACAATTCCGATACTGAGTTATCCAAATAATACCAATCAGCAGAAGTTTAGTTAAGTCTTGTACCGGATAATTCCACCTTGTTCACCTGAAGCAAGGAGTAGATAATATTACCTACAACTTTTAGGGCAAATACATACTTATTATTTTTTTTACCTTTAAGATGCTTTGTTTTTGTCGGGGGTTCTAAAATCAGTATCCATAAGTGCTCCAAATACGAATTACTTTTTTAGACTTATTAAAATTTTGCCCGACTGCGTGACAGCAAAGGCATGGTTATGTTTTTCACGCGTATCTTTGGCGTGTTGCGTCATAATAATTGTAATGAGTTTTCAAATAAAATAGACAGCCATGTGGAGACCCTGATCTCTTAAATGATTAAAAACGTTTTTATAACTCTTTGGTATTGGGCTCGTCAGTAGTAGTTACTTGATGTTTAAGGTTGTCTAAGACTTCTTTAAGATCTTGTTTAATAATTTTTTTTGGGCACGTGTGCTTGGTTATTTTTACTATCTCTTTTTTGGTATCCATTGTCAAGTACCCTGTACACGGTTGACACAAGCACCGCCAAAAAGAGTGACCGCTTCTGTATACCCAAAATTTTCTATACTGCTTTTTGTTATAATTGAGAGTTACGGCTCCTTTTCTACTTGATCCGTAACTGATGTCACTTTTGCTACTGCAACCGGCTGCGGACTCCATTTTATGCTATTTTATATCTTAGTCACGGACCGAAAAATTATATAATTATCGTTGGTGAACAGTTATGGGGATATCACATCAATCATCAGCATCATACAAACATCTCAATACCTCGATGTAACGCCAGTCAATTCAGTACATGAGATCAGGAAATAAAAAAACTAAGTGAGGTAACCCTTTTGTCGCACCGCGATTTGCGGCTTCGGTGTACTAACGGCGTTACATATTATTAGAATGTCATTGAATAGTTTCTACTAAAGAGGTTCCTTTACAAATGAATATTCTCCTTTTTAATGGGGAAGGTCGGTAATCATATCATTTTTTTTCTTTCTGACGTAACCCTCGAACTCTGTTAAATAAAATAAAAAGAGAGGGAGGCCCTTTTGCCCAGCAGTAGGACACAAACAACCGGTCAGGAACTTCCTTCTCACATATGATTTAAAATAAATACTAAATTTTCGCAGATGTCATCATGGATTTACATTTTGACCTCACGATTGACTTTAGCGCTCTCGAAAAGTGTGAAAACGACCCCCTGAGCGAAAAATATGAAAATTGCAGCTGCAATCGTAGATTTTCATTTTGACCAAATTCACACTTTCTCTATCTCTCTCTCTTTCGTCCTCTTTGAATAAGAAGAAGACAGTCGCAAGTATGAATGCATTTTCGCGTGACGATTTCTGCCAGTCTACCGCAAGCCGCGTTGAAAAACTTCATTTAAAAAATTTACGAATAGCTCTAAGCTACAATCTGCTATTCTTATGGTATCTCGTAAAAGGTGGACTCAAATTTCAAAGTAGTAAGGAACACAACAAGGATTGCGTCGGATCTAGGCACGAACACCCCTTCCGCACCGCAGTAATATCGCGTGTCGCGTCTAGCGCAGATAAGATTTTTTTCTTGGCCAGCGCCGAAAAGCAGTGTTCAAGAGTTCGTGTGTAGAAACGACGGCGGCGACTTTTCTTAGCGTGTACAAGCGGCCTTACTGTGCGTGGGTCGACATGCAGTTGCCGTATCGATATGTTGGTAATGTCCTGGACAAAGAATACATACGTCCCATCAATACAAACTGTACGCAAGTGCTGTTCGGAGACTGAAAATAATATGAATAAACTGTTCCACCGAACCGCACTTATCAAAATTTTGTTTCAGTGTTATTAGTAGACGTGCTCAAGTGCGGTTGGGAGAAGTGCCGTTCAAATCAGTGCTAAAAGTGGAAGCCCTCGTTTTAAGTAATTTTTTAGTCTTGTGTGAGGTTCTGTAATACGGGCCTTAGATTGCTACGCTTCACTGCACTGACCTAATTTTCTCAGCTGATTCAATTTGCGTGAGAATTTTATCTCGCACAATGCTTGCTTGCTTGCCGCCAATATTTTTCTAGACTCATCCGGCTTAGAAAAAAGATCCATGTTTATATTAATTGTATTCGTCTGTACATTCAATTACTTATTATGAGTATGACTCATCGTTTTTGTCACTGTCCATAGTCTCCATTCAATCAAGGATGTTTTTCAAGTAACTAGTGTAAACTTAATTAAGTATTGATTTCTGATTTGTAATACAAGTGCAATTGGTTGTGAAGCATTCAGAGGTGTTATACCGAAATCCCACGATCCGCGATTTTGCGGACGGACACCGACGAGCCCGGACGACGGACCGTGGGAGGGTGTACGTGCGAGGTAGCGCAGACATCGGAAGTTCCTCGGTGCGCGGTGCGTGGCGGTCTGTGGTCGTCTGCCGTGAGTGTCCGTCTGCAATATTGCCGAACGTCGAATACCACCATAACACTGTAGGATTGGCTTTGAAATTATTACGACGTCTTAACTATATTCTTTACTCTAGATATCGACACACAGACCGTTACATACTCACACGACAGTACAAGCTTTGCATACAGTTCTAAACAGGAAACTTGGTGTATAAAATAACTCGGTTCGCAGTAAAGCTAATTTCGTTTGAATAATCAACGATCAAGCGTTTATATCTCAAATTCGTGGCAATTCTTGGGAAAACAGCATGCGCAAAATCGTGGGTTTTTGTTTACGTCGACCTGACCGAATGAAATGCTTGGGAAAAGGTATTGGAACACGGGAACATGACAACGCAAGTACAGTCACGAGCACTAATATGTATACACTTAGAAACTTTTAAAAGTGATTTTCTCCTACTGCATTGATTGTAATTTTATGTTATAACGAACATAGTATTTTGGAACCCGTATTATTATGTAATAGGTATCATCTCAAAGTTGCAATCGTTATTCCACGAAAAAATGGTTATTGAATTTTGCAAAGTGTATACATATTTTTGCTCATGACTGTACGCAGTCAGCAATAACAGTTCACTGTGCGCCGCGCCGTCCATTCTAGCATACGTATCAAGCAGGACTTATAACTAGATCAGTAATACATCAATGGGATTTAAAATGTTCCATAAATATTGTTGCGCGAATCGTGACCGTTTATGTATGTAAATTGTTTTTTATGGCTCTAATACGTGTTGCATAGTGAAATATCGCCGCTTTGTGTTAGTATGTTCTTTAGTCAAGAACTGAATAGACTGTTTTATGCCGAGTTTGTCCAGGTTTTTCACGACATAATTACTATGTCGTCGACCCTTCTTGCCATCAGTCTTCCTCCGTTCCGTATCCGTGTTATCACTCAATTCCGACAGTCTGTGACGACATCAGCGCGTGCCAAGCTCAGCCAGCGGAGCAGAACAATCGCTTTGTAAACCTTTTGTTTTTTAGTCTAAAATAGCCTGATGAAGATAGTCTTCATCAGATATTTGACTTACTTACTCCGTTACTTCAGAGACTTGTCAAATGTGTCTTGTCCTCCAATATGATCACGATTCGACAGAATTCCGTTCGATCTTTGGCTGATAGTTGCCTAAGAAAAACAAAATTAATACTAAATTATATATTGCTTCGTTTAAGTTGTGGTTGCAAGTACGCCTGCTGACCACAAGGTCCATGGATTTGACCTCCTGGTCGGTTAAAGTTTACTGGGTTTTCCTATAAGGAGAATTCTCTCATAGAAAAACCCAGTCATAGCTCGATGCATTGCAAGCATTTGTGCCAAGAAAATAGAAATATCCTCTCCATATTGCATGGCCAACATATGCGTGTGTTGAAGTTAATTTTTAGACTATAGTACAATGTTTGCTTTGTTCCAGGTCCTCATGATGCACCAGCACTGACGGCCTGCCGCAACGATGCCGCCGCGACAATGAAGCACTACTCGAGTGGGCCCGTGACAGTCAATGACTACTTTATGATGTACCTAGCGAGATGGAAGCGCGCCGCTGTTGTGTTGCTGTTCATTTGGGTGGTCGTCACTTACCTTGTTATATCGCCGCTCAGGTGCGTACAAAGCTAGACTTAGCACACAACCTGAATAAGCAGTAATTTAGGCATAGAGATATATAATTATAGTATAGAGTGCGCGCAACAGACTATGAACAGTAGACACGGGTTTGAGCAACACGGCGTTCCTCACCACACTCACTTGTCAGTGCGAGATTCATTCATTTGTCACAGTGAACTGGTAGAAAATGTTATTTTGAGGTGTTGGGACATTCAATCATTTTGTATGGGACATTTGAAGTGCCTCTTGTATATCCTACCCAACACTAATCTATAGCTCACTTGTCTACGATGCGCACTAAGCGCAATTTGTGCAATACGCGCACTCTATGTAATATTATATCTCTATGATGTAGGAGTGAATGTTAGATATAGGATGCTTTCAAGATCTCTATGTGTTCGGGCTGCTCTCGCGTAGATTTCTACAAATCGCTTATTACCACTGACTGGCTAGACAAACGCTATTTTTGCGAAGCCGTTGAAGGAAGCGGGCTCAAGCCAATGCGTTTGTAGTTTTAGGATAATCTTGGGCCAATGAAGTCGAAGCTTTGGTTCATTGAGCCTGGAAAAACGTAGTGTAACTTATCTGTAGTGTAGATCATAGTTTGTAAGTACTTTTGTAGTCATATATCCAATCTTCTGCAATTTTCTTAAGTAAAAATGTTCTGCATTACAGCGTCAAGGACGGGTAAGCTAATATCAAGTAAAACTTGTGTGGCAGTTGCTGTTTTGTTTTTGTATCTACAGGGTGTTAGGGTAAACACCGTTATCCTTGAAACCAGTAGTTTGGTGTCATTTATAGAACGTAAAATCAATGGAAAATTACAAAAAAAAAAACTTTTTTCTTTTAATCTAGATTTTACCACAAAAGACGCAAGTTCGTTGCTCTATCACGGACGGGGGGTGCGGGACGTGACCTGACCTGACCCTTCCCTCAGTTATTCAGCTGTTTCGCTAGCGAGCACGGTGTCGAACAGAAACTTTTAAATTTTTTTAAATGAAAATAACTTTTGTTTTGTTGTTACTCGGTCATTTGTTTTTATATTTAAGGGCGAATTTCACCAAACTTTTATACCGAGTATAAGTCTTAACCTGCGAATAAATTTTGAATTTTTGACAGTTTTTCCATACAAAAACTGTCAGACGACAATTTTATTCCACGGATAAAAGATGACTGACTTTGATGAAATCAGCCCTAAGTCAACTACCCATGGTTTGAGTGACAACGGTGTTTACCCTGACAACCTGTATATTCTCGCTTCGTTTCTTCTTGTGTTGTCGGGTTGTGTGCAACTAAATATTGTTTTAATTTCTCGATAATTTAATGTCATCAAAAAATGACGTCACCCTGCAATAACAAAAATCTCATTTAAGTATGAAAGAAGAATTAATGGGATAAGCAACTCCTGCTTATCCGATTAATTCCCGTCATCCCCATTGACTTCATAAACCATAAAGCCATAGTAACTTTGTACGATGCTCCAGGGTAGTATTGTCAACTGTATATTATTTTGGTTTTCTACTTGTTCATTGTAAGGGGTGATACACACATGTTCGGGTCGGCACATTCGATTCGGCAGTATTTGTTGAACAACTACATACATATCTTCGCCTGTCATTCGGCTCGTGGCGAAACTTCGATCAGCATCTAACCCTCGCTTAATCAAGTTCGGGTCGACAACTGTCAAGGCACAATTCAAGCGTTTCCCGAATAAATAAGTGGATATCTTCATATATTCGATTTTACCTGGCTGTGAGTGTGCCATGCCGATTCGCGACCGGAACATGTATGTACCACTCCAAACTATTCAGAAACTCTGCAATGCTCACAATCATTTGTTTTTCAGATGCAATGGGAGCCAAGATGAGGTATCAGAATTCCAGGAGAGGTTAAAAAGAGTGTCGTTACAGCTGGATACCTTGCGGCAGCAGCACAGTAATCTCATATCACAGATTAAAAAGTCTTCTAGGTAAGTGAGCGCTTATTTTGATGCTGCATTCTACATAATGGGCCATGGCATACCATGTGGGTGCCAGGAATACCCAAAATTATAATGGCATGGGACGCCGGCTTCACCTTGACCCTTTTTGTACCTAAGTCTTGATTTCTGTCTGAAATAGTTTCTTGTTTCGTACATTTTATGTCACTGTTATTTTTCTGTAGTCGGATTACAGTTTTTTTAACCTTTTTTACTTCCGCTTTATGTTTGGACACACCTTTACAATGCATTATTTCAATTTGTAGCGTGTCGTCTGGATGGCTTGAAAGCCCCTCGACTGCCAAAAGGTTAACGAAAACAATTTAATCTCAATTTAACAAATTACATTAATTGCTAAAATAATTTACTGTTTCGGTCTGTTTCACAAACCCCGGATAAGTTCCAATCTGGCAGATAATTTTGTACAAAAAGGTATTTTTAAATAAACACACTAATGGTAACTACAGCGCAGCAGCTCTACGAAAATTGCCCTTACCGCTACGACATAAAGGCGCTGTCATATCAAATTGTTAACTGTACCTATCCGGATACTGAAACAGGCCCTCAAAGTTGTGAAAGTTTTTTGAATGTAGCTTTTAAGGCGCAGACAACAGGCAAACGGTAAAAGTAGGCTTGACTTAAACAAAAAAAAAACCCAAATCTTTATAGTTTGTGATAGCGCAAGAAAAAGTAGAACTGGAACATATTTCTCAGAACTTGGTTGTTTCCAAAATCGTTTTGAAAAAAAATCTCGATACTAATTAACGGTAAACTAACCTCACCTTGAATCCTAAATGTCCTAATCCAAAATATCTGAATTAAATATCAACGTACGTTGGTATTTTAATTAATAACGAGAACGTCTTATTTGAATGCAGAACTTGGTTGTTTTTAATTTTCGATTATTCAACTAAATTTTGAATAAATCGATAATTGCTTCATATTTTGCAATAAATTCCAAGCGTCCTGTCATCGCGCTTCTCTTTCATTTCTATGCAATCCGACAGTGACCGCGGTTTATCTGTTGTCAGCGTCCTAACCATTTGTAAACCCTGTAACTATGTATAGTTTAGCTAGGCGGGGTGTTCTTTGTATATTTAACAGGTATCGAAATACACGTATTGAAGTTAATCAAATTGGGGAAGTTGGTAGTATACTATCGAGGTATTATCCGATTATCCATAGACCAGTTAGTTAAGGAAGTATGTCTAATTAGTATTTTGTTAACGTAATTTAAATGTTAAAATTGGATGTTGTTAGTTATTTCCTTGAAACGCTGTTACTGATGTTATTAGGATTAAATATAACCAATTGATAACTTTTTAACAATTGTGTTGATCTTGCATAATTAATCAAGTATATTGAACTAATGGTTTTCAAAATAATTTTCATCCCATTTTTATCTCTCACTGCTGAAAATCGTGTCTTTACGTCACATTGTCAACGTTCATCCATCTATTTCCATTTTTATCTAATGCCGGGACTAAAAGACGCTAGTTTGGCTTAGTCGAGTTGTAATTTTAGAAATGTATGGGAACAACCAAATTGCGTAACACACTATCAATCAGAATCTGAATGATTTTGAAGGATATTGATAATCCATTGCTGCATATGTTCCATCAATTTGTCTGCTCAACAACGTAAATAACGCAAACAATGTTGTTGAACTGTCAAAATGAAAGCGATTGCTACTGCAGTAAGTGTGCATGCGTGTTACGCAATTACCTCGCTGAACTAAAATAGCTTCCCCTTATAGCTTGTCCACTCTACTGCATTTTAAGTACCCACACGCCGCGGCGCCGTGTACGTAAAACGCGGTCGCGTCATTTCAGATTGGACAAGCTATACTTACTTTTGGAATACTAACTTTTCATAACTTTCCAGCCTAAATGGTAACCTGAAGGACATAGACACTGGGTCCCTGTTCCTAGACGAGGGACAGGGACCAACGGAAGACTACGAGAATCTCAGACGGAGAATATACTCCAACACTAAGGAGCTTTGGTACTATGTGCACCAAGAACTGACTAAGGTGATACAGGAAGATAATAAGGCGGAGAAGGTGCAGACGATTTTGGACCAAATTGGGGAAAGGAAAAGGTTAGTTTTGCTTGTTTTTTTATGCTAGTGAATTCTTTCTTTACTAAGGCGTGTACGCAGTTACGTACGAACGACCAAGAACATGGTGAAGTATATTTTTTTGAGGAGCTCGTGGCTAAGTAATAACAGCCGCTCGGGTCGATCCATCAGGTTAAGCTACGCTTGCCGGTGTTGGTCCGTGGATGGGTGACCATTTTCACATATCGAGACTCCTCCGTGCCTCGGAAAGCACGTTAAGCCGTTGGTCCCGGTTGTCATTTGTGGATCTTTGACAATCGTTACGAGTCGTCACCGTCAGAAGCACGAAAGTCTGACAACCAGTCTAACCAAGGGGTATCGTATTACCCAGTTACTAGGTTGTGGAAGTAAGATAGGCAGTCGCTCCATGTAAAATACTGGTATTCAGCTGCATCTTGTGAGACTGGAAGCCGACCCCAACATAGTTGGGAAAAGGGTAGGCAGATTGAATTGTTTTCATGCAAAATTAATGAACGTTTGTAAATCTATATAGTAAGGACTCGCACGTGTTACGATTAATGTAACAATATACATATTATACGTATAATAATAAAGTTTGATACGGTTGTTGTCGATATAAACATTTAAAACTGTAGATATGTGAAAACCGGTTGCAGTTCGCGAATTTTAAGTGTGGTGTGGACGGATCTCGAAGGTCATTGGGTTTAAGAGCGGTAGCACAACGGCGTATTTTAAAGGCCAACGCAGACCGGGACGGGATTTAAATTTTTACCAATGGTCATTCAAACGTATCGATATAGAAATACGACATAAATTGCTATGATTTAAAATGATGCCATGGCATCGAAAGGGATTTCGTTGCGCGGCATTGAAAGACGCGTCACGGGCACTCGCACCAGGATGCCGCGGCGTTCTGCGGTAGGCAACGGTATGCCGAGGACGCCGGCGCTGGTTGTGATATACCGCGGGGCGCCCGCGCCGTGGCAACGCGCAGGAATGCCGCGGTATCTAAGCGGCTAGTGTGCGCTGACTGACGGCAAAATCCTTTGCCATCCCGTCCCGGTCTGCGTTGGCCTTAAACGCGCAGACGGCGCGCGTTTCAAAGCTTTTCTTCGTCTTTCGTCCGAAGTCAAGTTTCAAGTCAAGTTCTTGAAAGTAGGTGCTAGGGGCCTAGTTTTTCGGATTTATTGTAACGGAATTGTTACAGATTTTTTTATGTGAGCTTATTATTTTTATGCAAATATAACTGGGACCCTTGCCTTGGTATCAGTTGTATTAGGGATGTGTAATTTTTTAGTGCATGCAGACCTACTTGGTTTACCTAAGTGTCGTTAGGAAACGCCTTTTATCATTAAAGTGGATGCTGTGAAGCAATGCGAGTTAAATGTCAACTGTCAAATCTGTTTTATCCTAATCCTAACTTATGTAAATTAATTTTATATTGTAAATGCGACAGTGTGTTTGTTTTTTTTTAATGTTAGTTTACGCTGTCCCGCTGCTGAGCAAAGGCCTCCCCATATCTTTCCAAACATCATTTTCCAGGGCCACCTCGATCCGACCCTTGCGGTACGCGTTTAGATCGTCTTGCCATATCTTCCTGGGCCGGCCTCGGCGGCGCCGTCCATCCCAAGGCGTGGGTGCCTTGGGATGGACGGCGCCGCCGTGGAGGCGTGTGGAGACTGTTGTCCAGCGGTCGTTATGCATGCGGCTGACATGACCCGCCCAATCCCAATTTAGCTTGGCAGTCTTTTTGCCTACGTCTAGGTTCCCCGTTTTGGAGTGCAACGTGGTGGTACGCCTAGAATGCTGCGCTCCATGGCTCTTTGGCAAACCCCAAGGCGGAACTTTTGCGACTCGGTGAGCGACCAGGTCTGGGCACCGTAGGTTAGGACGGGCAAAATACATATATATATATATATATATATATATAGATCGCCCTTCATTGGCGTTTTCATGGACCAGTAGCATTTCCAGGCATTTTCGATACGGCCATCGATTTCCTTTTCTTGGTTTGTTTTTTGTTACGCTTTCATGCTAAAACGCCTGAACGGATTTGGATGAAATATGGCACAAGGGTAGTCCATAACCTGGAGAAGGACATAGGATACTTTTTATACCGATATTCCCACGGGATCGAGACCTATGCGGGTGAAACCGCGGGGCGCAGCTAGTACTGATATTATAAATTCGAAAGTAACTCTGTCTGTTTGTATGTTACCTTTTCACGCCTGAACCACTGAACGGATTTCAATAAAATTTGGCAAGGAGATAGATGGCATCCCGGGGAATCATTTTTACATAGGCTACTTTTTATCGACATACTACGCGGGTGAATGCAAGTTCTTTAAATTTGGAAGTCATTCCACACAGACTTGAAAGCAGGGTAAAGTCGTATTCATGATTATAATTATACATTTTCTATAGTCTTGCTTGGTTGAATTAAGAATCAGAATAAACGTTACTTATATAAAGTCGAATATAGAACCTCCTCCTTTTTGGAAGTCGGATAAAAGCCTTCATAATAAAAAAAAAAAATTGGTACAAAAATAAAATATGTAATTTCGTAGCTTGGTTCCTTTGTCTTATTCTTGATGGGAGTAATTTAAAATCAAGAACACTATCGATAACCCTGGGGTCGCGCCGTACTTAGCTCCCGTTGGTACCAATACATTTAGGACTGTATTCATAAGTATGTTTTGTGAATCCGTTGCGTTGTTTATGGAATAAGCACAAACTACAGGCTGTAAGGGTAAACAGTCTTGTCATTCAAACCATGGGTAGTTGACTTAAATATAAAAATAAATGACCGAAAAAAACGTTATTTTCATTAAAAGATTTAAAAAAGTTTCTATCCGACACCGTGCTCGCTAGCGAAACAGCTGACTAACTGAGGGAGGGGTCGCGCTCGCGGCCGGTCAGGTCGCGTCCCGCACCGCCCGCCCGTGTTGAGACGGAAGTTAGTTGCCCTAGCGCATAGAGCAACGAACTTGCGTCTTTGGTGGAAAAATGTAGTTTAAAAAAAAAATGTAATTTTCCATTGATTTTACGTTTTATAAATGAAACCAAACCACTGGTTGCAAGGATAACGGTGTTTACCCTAACACCCTGTATACAACAAACAAACATGTGCGTGATGATTGACAAATGCGTGCACTGACTGGACAGGTCCACTCAATCTGTGTGGTTTTTTCCTCAAAAGAACATTTCAGACACCAATCTACATGGTCTTAACATGATCTGACCAAGATTATGCCTGGACTCTCGACTTTAAAAGAGACTGACATCTGAGTTTATTTCGGCCTTTCTTCTCAGAGTAGTCAGATAGGAAACGCCGACCTCATCTAGTTTAAAAAATGTGATTGACGTGTTTGCAAATCTACTTATAGAAAAAAATCATTTATCATTATCATTTATCATAACTGGTGATTTGTGGGTGTACTATGGGTACACCTCTGCCTAAACCTTCGGGGAAAAAGTCGTGATGTTATTTTGTTTGTCTAGTTAAAATGTGTCTACTGATAATTTATTGAAAAAAATATACAACTAGCTGCGCCCCGCGTTAGTTTCGATCCCGTGGGAATATCGGGATAAAAAGTATCCTATGTCCTATTCCAGGTCATGGTATACCCCTGTGCCAAATTTCACCCGAATCCGTTCAGCCGTTTTAGCGTGAAAGCGTAACAGACAAATTCACTTTCGCATTTTTGATATTAGGGGTACCGGGTGTAGGTGAAGACCTATCTCATAGCTGCTATATAAGCGTTCTGTACATCAAACTAAGTAATATTAAGCAAAAATTATTGCTGGGAAACGATTTTTCGTGTTCGTGCGCTGTTCACGACAGCGCGCAATGTAACTCACACAAAACATTGTGCTATATGAGTGCATGCAACGGTACAGGAGGTGTGGTATTTAAAGTTAAGTTATACACTTAAAACTTGTTTCTTAAAAAAGTTGTAACTTCGTCCTTTAATATCTTCGTAACCAGAAGGTTATCAGGTTATGGTCCAGTACAAAAAATGATCACAATGATGCAGAAAACAAGTGACTCTCGGCTTTTTTTATCCGTTATTCTGCAGTCCGAATCTGTCGATAATATCGAACTTTATATTTCGGTCCTTAAAGTTCTGACAATATAAGACCGTTTCAGACTGATTCACAATCTGTCCGATAACAAGGCAGCCTTGCAAAATCAATATCCTATCGACTATTGAAATGAGCCTTATCAGATTATAATCAGCACTTACTCATAATTCAATAGGAAACTAAGTTCGCTCGACCACACATCAAGCTATACATGTCCTGTATAAGCTGACCGAGACTCTCCTTACGATGAAAGGTCAGCTGTACTTTTTAACCGACTTCCTCAAAAAGGAGGAGGTTCTCAATTCGTCTCTATGTTTTTTTTTTTGTTTGTATGTTACGCGATTACTCCGCCAAATATGAAGCGATTTTGATGATTCTTTTTTTGTTTGGTAGGTCATGCTTCAGAGGTGGTCCCATATAAATTTTATTAACTTTGCTTGCGTAGTTTTTGAGTTAGCTTCAATATTACGTATTTTTCCCACTTAGTATATTTATGTAGACGACGTTTTAAGTGGCTCCGTCACTGTTATTTACATAACAGGTAGTGGTATTCGAATTTGTGTGGGGTAGATACCACAACTAAAAAGTGAAAAAAAAAAAAAACGAAGTAAAAATACAACCGACTTCCAAAAAAAACACAAAAAATGTGATAAATAACTTTAATTTTGGAAGTCGGTGTCTTTGCTTTTCAATTTTCGTTTTTTGCCAATGACTTCCGAAAAATTAAAGTTATTTCTCACTTTATTCTTTGTGTTTTTTTTTAAGTCGGTTGTATCTTGATATTTCGTCGTGCAAAATTTAAAACCTATATTGATTCGATCATAACTGGACATAATCGTATACTTAGTATATACAAATCAATGAGTCATGTGTCATCAAGGTTATTTTAAACAAGTACCTACCTACACATATGTGTTTTGTATTCTTTGTGTAGCGAAGCTGTGATGAAATTATAACTGGTTGATCTTGCATTTAATGTGTGACGCTCTTTTGATATATAATTTAAAGCATCTTTATAACCTTTGAGTTATGATGCTGTTGCTTCTGTCCATAAATAAGCCACTTTAAGGCGACTTTTCTCGATTTATTATTAACAATTAATATTATTAAGAAAACCGGCGAAGTGCGAGTCGGACTCGCGCACCAAGGGCTCCGAATCATTATCTATAAAAACGGCAAAAAAATCACGTTTGTTGTATAGGAGCCCCCTTAAATATTTATATTATTCTGTTTTTTAGTATTTGTTGCGGCAACAGAAATACATAATCTGTGAAAATTTCAACTGTCTAACTATCACGGTTCATGAGATACGGCCTGGTGACAAGCGCACGGACGGACGGACGGACGGCGGACGGACGGACGGACAGACAGACAGACAGCGGAGCCTTAGTAATAGGGTCCCGTTTTACCCTTTGGGTACGGAACCTTGACCGAAAACATGACTCATGGTACCTCGAATAAAGATACCTTGTGGGTTTAGTAATGTAGTTGGATCAAGTTCGAAATAATTTTCTAATCTCCTCGAAATAATTTTCTAATCTCCTCGAAATAATTTTCTATTCTCCCCTGGTGAACCTATTAATTAAATCCAACGAGCAGTGTTTTCGACTAACTCACTTGGTTACTCTCGAAATAAGGTTATCATGTCATGACCCCAGTTGGTTCTGATTGCAACATGTCAACCAAGAGTGTAAAGTGTGTTTTACCTAAAGATTACAATTTAAGCAATAGAATGATACCAGGGTTATGCAGTTTGGTAGTTTTCCTGTTCGTTTGTTCCTTCAACTAAGCTTACATAGGGATGTAGGGAGTCAAACTGGATGCATACAAAATGCACTAATACCTAAGCATTCTTTCAGACTTTAGAAATACTACATACATCACTCTTTCTTGCGTTACTTACCTTGCCTTGTTACTATAGAACTACCTGTGTGCTGTGTGTGAACTATCAGCAGTTGACAGCTATTTTATAAACATACCGCCTTCTTCTCATGGGAGTTAGGCTATTTTATATGTGTATACAGGGTGTTAGAGTAATCACCGTTATTCTTGAAACCAGTGGTTTGGTTTCATTTATAGAACGTAAAATCAATGGAAAATGACAACTATTTTTTTTTAAGAAAATCTTCATTCAAGCAATGAACTTACGTCTCAACACGGCCGGGGGTGCGGGAAGTGACCTGATCGGCCGCGAGCGCGACCCCTATTGTGTATTTAATGTATTTATTCATGTGTTGTGTAGATAGGTAGGAGGGGCGGCGACTTCGGGCGCATATCCATGAATTTGCGGGCGGTGTCGGATAGAAACTTTTTTAAATCTTTTAAGGGATTTTTTTATTGTTACTCGGTCATTTATTTTTATATTTAAGTCAATTACCCATGGTTGGAGTGACAACGATGATTACCCTTACACTCTGTATAAAATAGCTGTCAACTGCTGCAAACTCTCTTTTCTTAGGCCTTTCGCATCCATCTCTTTCCTGTTAACCGTTCTTACCTCTCAGTATTACTTCTCTCTCTTTCTGCCATAGAATAAATTATATAAAATCTGCCCTTTATTCCAGATCGCTGCTATCCGACCAGCAAATGTTTGAAGAGCTGGACGGCTACCATGAATGGCGACAGACAGAGGCGGCTAACGTTAGCGACCTGGTGCAGCGAAGACTACATTATCTGCAGAACCCGCCTGACTGCAAGGATGCTAGGAAACTTATATGCAATCTTAATAAGGTAGGTATTTGAATAGTTGAATGGTCAGAATAGGAGTTTTACCTCTTATAGTAGTATTATTTTAATTTTACTGCAGTGTGGGAAAGAGAAGCTCCATCTCTTTCCCACACTGAAGTAAAATTAATCAGAAACAGTGAGTATCAGAATCAGTGTGATTCTCCAGTACCAGATTCAGTGTGATTCTCCAGTACCAGAATCAGTGTGATTGTCCAGTACCAGAATCAGTGTGATTCTCCAGTACCAGGATCAGTGCGATTGCGCAGTTCTTGCCCAGACTTTATACCACTTGCTGCAGTACCCGCACTGAGGAACGCCGCGATTGTCGTGGCTACATACTGTGCTAAAAACTGGGAACTGAGGTAAAACTCTCTGGTTTGCGACACCGACGAATTGGAGCTCGAATAAAGGAGGTTATTTAGAAAAAAAGTCGCAACAAAATTCATTAATAACCCTCCAGTGTTGGTTTCGTCGCAGTCGGGTAAAAAGGAGTCTTCTTACATGAAAAGAAAGTGGTTAGAACATACATTTTATCCTCAGTGCTAAGAACGAGATCTAGACATTTAGTAGCAGTACCTTATAGATATTGTAATTTCTACATTTTGCCTTTCCTTGTATGAATTTAAATAGCTGCGATAACGCATACATATTGATACATAAATTATTGCATTTTTTTCGCTTACGAACAGTAGTAAAAACATAACACTTCCTTTTGGCTTTGCCGTAGTCGGCTAATAAGTTCCCACTTATCAACATCCATAAATAATAAAAACTAAAACCCAACTACGACTTAAAAGGTATAAACAAGACACCACAGACAGACAAATTAAAAATCCAGAGTCACACGTGTTAGGGCATAAATCGAACAGATTACGTGTGACTCCGGATTTTTAATTTGTCTGTCTGTGGTGTCTTGTTTATACCTTTTAAGTCGTAGTTGGGTTTTAGTTTTTATTACTTGATTTTTTTTAAAATTCTTTTGGGGTTATAATATATATATTTTTGAAATGTGCTCATTAAGCCCTTTCATTTGATACCCAACATGGTACGATTAAACCATATTTTTTTTTAAGTTCCTCACTTTATGTCCTCTAGAGGGCGCCATTTTTAATTTAATGTGACTTCACATAGCCTATAACCAGCGGACAATCACGACGCTTCTAACGATACCTCATTTGTCAAATTGTGATAAGTGGTTTGGAAGATAGGAGGGAACAGATGAACATACATACATACATACATACATACATACATACATACATACATACCGGTCAAAATCATAACCCTCCTTTTTTCTTCGCCGTAGTCGGGTAAAAATTGTATGTATTTTTTTTTAATTATTATGAATGTCGATGTTGATAAGTGGTAGGTAACTTATTTTATCCTTAACTTGCAAGGACACTTGCCTTTATGTCTGCGTTTGTTTAATACATTTCTATCGTTATTACGAAATAACAAGATTTTGTTTAGCAAAACATTCTTTAAATATCACATTTTAGAATAAAAAAGTCATTGAGTTGACTTTCTTTTATTTCGACATCAGAACAAATAATATCGAAAACAATATGAAACGTTCGTTCGTCACTTGTTTGTTATAAATGCTTCCCCAACTGTTGCCATCCATCTCGAGTGGCCCATTTAGCCCTGCAATCTATAATTAGCGAGGCAGGAACTGGGGTTTAGGACGTGAATTCGCGATCACGATACGTATACCGTGATGGTATTAAAGAAAATAGTGTCTCAGCTATTTGTGTGTCCAGAGAAGAACTACCACCATACCTATTTCTGCTGCCGTTGTTGTATTCAGAAAGATAGGAAGGACAGAAAGAGAGGGAGAGATTATGAGAGTTCAAACCGTTACTGTATCCTGGTGCATGTTGGTTGGTTGGCCACCTGGTTGTCGCTGGACGGGGTGCTGGCCCATGGTGTATTGGACGTATAAACAAGTACATAAATGTCTCGTGGAGGCTCTACAAGCGAACAGGCGATCTCGTCTGTAAAAATCTCACCGTGAAAACTGTGAAGTGAGCTGTCAATAGTGTCAATCACGCATCAGAACGTGTAGCATGACCACCGAAGAAACGGGATTTATCGACGGAAGAATAGACAAAATGACAGTTTGTGATTGTTTATCTGTCAGTTTGTCTATTCTTCCGTCGACAAAACCAGTTTCTACGTTGGTCATGCTACGCGTGCAGGTGGAATGACAGCTCCCTTCAAGAACTTACTTAACCTAAGTTTTCACTGAGATTTTTATAGAGTAGACACGGCAGTTTTATATAAACGGTGAACCTTCCTTGGCTCAGCAAAAATAAAAGATAAAAACACAAAACCCTACATTTATTCTAATCGCCCACCTGTTCCCATGGATCTGAGGAGCCCTACAATCCCTGCGCTATAATTAGATTGCCAACAAACGCACCGGTGACCATCCGTCACTTTGCGGCTCACGGTGACACGCGCGTACGCAACGTACGCATCCGTCATGAGGTCATCGACACCGTGACATTGTTTACTTTACCTTTTACTGGTAAGATCGTAATATAGGAAATTGAGATTTATTATTAGTATGTCATGTAATGTGTTTTGAATGCAGTGCGACTGGAATGACCCGACAAGACCACATATCGTGTAGCTGTATTTTCGTGTGTGTACTCTCCGAACGGTATTGGAAGTATTCCTTTATGAGGTCTTTGCTAAGCTCATGACGTCACGTATGTCACTGAAACAGGTTTCTAGAAATCTAAGTTACCGTTTCGGTTTTGATCTCTGCAATGATTGGGGCGCCCCTCTTACCTTGCTTTTAAAAGGGGTGCCCTTTTAAAGGTGAGATAAAGGTGGCGCCTTTTTCCGGCCTATACTCGTCGAGAGGTCCTTAGTTAAAATTAGGTTTAAAATTAAAAAAAACTGTACTGTTAGTATTTATTAAGGAATTAAAGAGGCTTAAATAAAAAAAAAAAAAATAAAAGGTGGTGCCAGTAAAGGAGGCTCATGAGAAATTTCAACTACGTGTTTGGGTGTCATTCTCCTTTTGAAAACCGAAATAATGTATTAAAAAAAGGAGTTCCAAATATTCCATAAGCGTCAAGTTAAACAATACTCATTTATAAAATTGCTGGAGTGAGATAAACCAAGAAAAATCGATAAAATAAGTACGTAATTCTTCCATCGATTCGCACGTCGAGGTTGTTAGCAAACTAGTAAGCGGTTAAAACTGAGAGATTTCAATAAATAATAGTGTGTTTTTTAGTTTTTGTATGTAGGTAAGTAAATATATTTAATAATCCGTTCTTTTATAACCTTATCAGGATTATTATTTTAAGCATTTAAAAATATATCGAAAAAGGAAAAAAAATACAACTTAGATAAAACAATAGGAGATTAAAGTATTATTTTGCAGAAATAAATTAAAGTTTTCCGGTTATTAAAATAAATAAGTACCTACTTATAAAATGGCACATTAGTTAATACCTACTTCGCGAAACAACAATGCAAGCTTGCAAACTCTTCTAAATATAAACGCAAAACAGAAGTAAACATTAAAAATACAGGAAAACAGCGCAAAAGTCGTTCTATATCCCGAAATATACTTTGTCTTCCGGAAAAAATACTGTACGTACTAAGAAAAAGTCAACGCCTTTTACGACATTGTTTGGGTGCTAAACAAAATCATTTTTGAACTCTGTTATCGTACGCACAAGGTCAATAGTTTAATTATCTAATATTGTGATTTGACCTCACACGACCCCACACGAGGAACGGGCCTTAGAAGAATTGAGTTATCATCACTTATCACTAGCAACATTGTAATAAACTACGCGGATGATTGATGATGTGATGGCGCTATTTTTATGTACATTTTTATGCCAGTAAAGCACAAATTGATACATCACTGTGGCTCGAAAGTTTTGTGCCAATTAATTAGTAGATGTTGCGTGAATGTTTCACGTCGAAATCGAAAATTCATATTCATTTTAATGAATATGAAATATAAAATTCATATTCATTTTAATGAATATGAATTTTCGATATGCTTTCGATTGTTTGACCGCGTTTTCAGATTGAGTAATCTATTACTATTTCTATCTGATCTGAAGAATTCTGACGTCAGAACAGTTACGGCTGGGATTACACTTCGGGCCGGAATCATGGACTCTGGTCTGAAAACTTATTTGATATTTGAATCAGCCTTCGATAACGACAGTAACCTATTGTGATACGTACATAATAAAAAATATACATTTTAAACAGAAAATGTTTATCTTTGTTTCCGTGTATGGTTTTGTTTAGTTATATTGTTAGTAACAACAGAATTTCGAAAGCTGCATTTCACACACATTCGTGACTGTCAAAAGGTCAACGCAGGAAGCTCGCATGCTATGCACTTACGTGTGAGTGCAGCTCTGTTTGACAGGTGGGAATAGTAGGTGGATTAAATGAAAAGCCTCCACAAATGACAAAACTTAAGTACGGAATGTTCATTGTACCCTGGATAGTGAGCCCCGCTATCAATTGGTAGCGGGGCTATGAACATTCCGTTTACTAGCCAATGTTTCTGCCTCAACAAGAACTAAGTATTCTTATACAGGGTGAAAATTAATTCATGGGCATCCTCTTAAGGGGTCACTGTACTCATCATTATGAACAACTTTCACTATGGGACCAAACCTAAAATCGCGAAAAAGACATCAGCTGTTCCCAACATTTTGACGAGCTATGCGAACAAAGATGTAGGAAACAGCTGACTTTGTGTTACTGGACTAACTCTCTGGCCTCGTGTTCAAAGCCCATTATTAGGCGCCGCACCAACCATTATTATCACGAATAATGCTTGTCCAAAAGTTATCCGGAAGAGATCACTATGTGCGATAACTTTTGTCGAATTTCCGGAGCCCATAAACGCTAGGGGATTACGTGTAACGTGCATGTCCGTTATGCTAAACGCTTGTGAATGTCAATAGACGAGCTGAAATTAACACTGCTCTGTTAGAACTGTTTAGTAGACTGTGGTTACGCCGCCCCGGTTCACAGCACATCGCTAAATGATGACATGTTACAGTATTTTGAGGAGGTGAAAAACCTTTCGAAGGTCTATGTTGTTTTAAAACGATGGTTAATAACTCTGTGGGGAATATTAAATAGTGATCTCTTGAATAGTGGTCTCTTTGGATGATTGCTTGTTACATTGGTGGTAAAGAACTGGGCTCTGGGCGAGATACATAGGAAATAATGGGATAAAAGAGATGGGGCTGCAGTGGCTGCAGCGGGTCGAAAAAGTTGATTAATATCACAAAAGTGGTTTTTCTTAGAAAGTCACTTACGTTTCTGTTTATATGAGATTCAGATAAGGATTACCTACATTAAAATAAACAATCTATTCAAAACGCAGTACTAAATCGAAATAGTCCATTGTCTACCCACGTCATTTATTTTTCTTTTTTTTTGTCACCAGGGTTGCGGCTTCGGCTGCCAGCTGCACCACATAGTGTACTGCCTGATATTCGCGTACGCCACGGAACGCACTCTTATCCTCAACTCTAAAGGATGGCGGTACAATAATAAAGGCTGGGACTATGTGTTCATGCCCATCTCTGACAGCTGTACCACCGCCTATGATGATAAAGTGGTGCAGTGGCCAGGTAATTATTTTTTAATTAGTTTTGTTATTCTTTTGCTAGGCGAAAGATTTTCATTTTCACCCGACTACGGCGAAGTAAAAAGGAAGGTTATGATTTTGACCGGTATGTATGTATGTTCATGTGTTCCCTCATCACTTCTTGTCTTTTCATCATTTCTTCGTCATTTCTCATCATAATTTGACAAATGAGGTATCATTGGAAGCTTCTTGATCGTCCGCTGGTTATGGGCTATGTGACCTCACATTAAATTGAATATGGCGCCCTCTAGGTACAGAACAAAAAGTAATGAAGGATTTTTTTTTTAATTTTGCCCTGTTAGGTATCAAATGAAAGGGCCTGATTAGCACATTTCAAAAACATATATATTATAACTCCAAAAATTTCACACGTAATTTGTTCGATTTATGCCCTAACACGTGTGACTCGAGATTTTAATTTGTCTGTCTGTGATGTCCTGTTTACATCTTTTTAGTTGACTTTTGTGTCGTACTTGGGTTTTAGTTTTATAACTTTTCTGTGATCACATTGCGCTCGCGACGCTCAGCGGCTCGAGTCGAGTCATATTATTATAGTATAGCCAAAATAGTATAATACGACCACGGAAAAAGGCTCCATGACTATCTTCGGAAAAACCGATATAAATTGGCGATATTTGAATATTTCAAGTTATTTTTCAAAAGGGAATGCTTTGATTGACTGTCGTCAGATAATAACACATTCATACATTCTTCTCACAATAGTCTGTTGTAATGTATCGACAATATCGTCAACAATAACGTAAACAACCACGTATAGGTGTCAAGTTACATGTTGAATACAGAAGATTGTGATGACGTAAATTAATTACTTAGTTGATTACTTTCAATATTAGTGCGATTGGCAAATATAAGAAAAAGTAGATAAAATAACACACAAATCTCCACACTTACTAAGTTACATATTTCAGTGCGGAAGAGTCCATTGTTTTCAATTAGAATAAACTTATAGTTATATTTCTTTTAGAAATAAAAGCAAACCCTAACTAATATTATAAATGTGAAAGGGAGCCTGTTTGTTTGTTTCGCTTTCATGCTAAAACGGCTGAACGGATTTGGATGAAATTAGACCATGACTTGGAGGAGGACATAGGCTACTTTTTATCTTGGATCGCAGACGAAATCGCAGGCAACTGCTAGTTATCAATAAAAGAGTTGGTGAATAGGGAGGAAAACTATGAGGATTTTACAATATTATTTATTTTTATTATTTGACAATATTATTCGTAAAATACGACCGGCGGGCTCCGCTGAAGCATGTATTTTTTTATTATACTATCGAAATATGTCTATACTGCGTTCGCAATTTATTTGCCAAACATGTAAACAAACACGAGTTTTATGAAACCCAACTGTAATGCCTACACATAAGGTTCAGTTTGCGTTACAACTTCATATTTTTTGATGACTTTTTCAACAGTACTAGTCAGTCTAAAATCAACTTTATTAACACTGACATAAAGTTGATGTTTGTTTAAGTGATAATAACATCATCTAGATACAAAGATTTACATATACCTTAGTTTGGTACATTATGCTACACTCTGTATAATTTGTGCAATTTTTATCTTTGTCACGTTATACTTTGGAGTAGCAATGCTCCTGCACGCGTAGCATGACCACCGTACAAACGGGTTGTGTCGACGGAAGAATTGACAAAATGACAGATAAATGATCATAATCTGTCATTTTGTCTATTCTTCCGTCGACAAAAACTGTTTCTATGGCGATCATGCTACGCGTGCAGAGACAGACTTAGCTTTATCAATCTTGGCTACGCGAGGAATAACCAAAAGTAATAGGTTTTTTTTTTTGACATTACTAGAAACGGTGATGTCCCTAGAGTGCATTAAGGAAAATATAACAAACTTGGAAGAATGTCCTGATGATATGCTACGGATGCCACCAATGCTAAACGCGACATGTAATTTTTTTTATACTGTGGGTTACACTTTATTTGGCCTCATGTGTAAAGATGTCCTTGTTATTATGCCACTGGTTGTTTAGTCCGTTAAAAGAACTTGTATTTTCATATCCAAATTAAAATTTTTACTTACAAAAAAATAACGAAGACCACATTATGGCTTTCTTGTAGCTGATAATCTTTTGCCAAGTCAATCAATCTGCCTAGCCTTTTTCCAACTATGTTGGGGTCGGCTTCCACTCTAACTGGATGCAGCTGAATACAAGGGGTCCTAAAACGGCCACATTAGCAATTCCTCTAAAAGCAATTAATTTCCTGAATGTCCAGTTGTCATTAGCAATTCCTCTAATTTGGCACAAACAATTCATAACGTGTGGACCATTTTACAAATCTCCATAGAAAACTATCAAACTGATGAATTATTTCGTAATATGAATCGCACGCAGATCATAATATGAATTGTCAGATTGTGGCATTTTACGATGATTCATAATATTTTCCTAATATGTTTCTGCCAAAGTGACTGTTTTAAGCCAGTACACTCATCAAAATGAAATAAATAAAAAATGCCAATACAATCAATTAGACTTCTTTTAAACAGCATCCAGAATATTATTTAAAAAATGCAATACAGTTGGCATAATGGGAACAAGGTTTATACGCTAAGGTAGACCGCCAAATTCAAATTCAATTTACAGGTCAGTGTCTGGTTGTATTTTGATTAAAATGTGATTCGCGACCTTAACACTCTGTATATGACTTTACAGAATTATAATCATTAGAATCAGCAATACTCCTTAAGTTAGAATAATCCTGTCATGATTTCATGAAATAGTCATTCAATAGAACTCACTGACTCACTCGTTTCATGAACTTAGAGACTTGTATTGATAATTTTTATGATTAAAATTCTATAAATAAATATTTGATGCGGCCGCGAATCATACAACCTGTTACTGACATACAAATTGTACAAAAATGTATGAAAATTGGAATTTCGCGGGCAACCCTGACGCTTTCGCCTTAACCCCGAGTAATGATTTGACTGTTTCGTATCTAATAAATCGTATATTCACATATTATTGGCCTATCTTGTGTGTATCGTTTCAATTTCTAAACAAACTGATATTTTAATGTTTTCACATGATATTTATCCTAGCACCTACATTGAGCTAAAATAGTACGACGATTGCTGGCAGTCAGCCTCAAAAAAATGTGTATATTGACAAGAATTAATTAAATTGTTTACAATATCTGACTGTACCTATAGCAATCGTTATCGTGTTACCATCAAAAAAGTAAATAAAAACCCAAAACAATATCTTATCAAATGTATGTAAATGTCTAGCGACTAACACGTTATTGTTAAGTAACGTATATCCATATGTTCGTGCTAAGGTTACTGTATATCAATGTTAACAATATTAAAACATGTGAAACGTGGAATGAAAATAAATACCGGGTGTAAAAAGACGCTTAACGAAGCCGAATGTCACTTGTTATTCCTGTCATTGTGATCATTTTTTTGTTCGGGACCATACCTGGGAACCTTCTGGTTACGGAGATATTGGAGGTCAAAGTTCCAACTTTTTAAAACGTTTTAAAAAAAAAGCAAGTTTTAATTAAAACACAATGTTTTGCGTGCGTTACGTTGCGTGCCGTATCGTAAACAGCGATTTTTCTCACCAAAAATGAAAGTCGTTCCCCAGCAATTATTTTTGTGCAATGTTACTTAATTTGATGTACAGAATGCGTAGTTAACGGCTATGTGGTGTGTCTTTTTACACCCTGTATTGAAATACAAGACAAATTACTCGTTTAAGTAAAAGTATGACGTCTGTTGCTAGTAAAAGTTGACCAAAAGATGCTTATCCTTTTCATTCCTTGACTGTGCGTCGCATTCGAGTAATTATGTTTTTAAGTCTTGTTTATTTCTTTCAGTAACGTACGATGTCAAGGTGTTGTCTCTAACGTTCATAGACTCGATATCTCAGAAGCCGAAGTTCTTACCGCTCGCCATACCCAAAGACTTGGCTCATAGGTAAGTCAAAACTGTTTTTTCGTTCTCCATATTATAAATTAACGACTCGGCAGTAGGGTGTGGATGTGGAGCTATGTCGCAAACCATGCTCCACCTCGTATCCTGCCTTCCGTGTCCCAAAACATGCACTCAAATGATAATTGCTGAATTAATGACCTCTGTGCTGCGCCCTACGACACCGCGGAAGTGGCGAAGATTTGGGCTAGCAATATCTGAAATACAGGGTGTTTAAGCATCCTCTTAAGCCGTCATTGTACTCATCATTATGAACAACTTTCATTATGGGAATAAACCAGAAATCGTGATAAAAAATCAGGTTTTCCCTACATTTTGACGAGCTATGCGAACACAAAAGGAGGAAAAAGCTATTTTTTTTAAATGAAGTACGTAAAATGTTACGGTGTCGGTAATTATTGCAAATTAATAGGAGTATTTTTCGCTTCTACAAAAAATTTGTTAAATTTTTCCTACATGTATATTTTAGTATTGGCAAAAGTCTTCCATTTATTTTTCCTTATTACAAATTCTTTTTCATAATATAAAAATTAAAGAATACTATTATAGTTATATACATAAATTACGGAGTATTTGACATAGCACACTACACCCACCTCCATATTGGTGCCCAAGATACAGGCTTGCCTAGTTTGGGGCCAATGTAAACCCTTAGTAATATTTACAGGATAACTCGGTTTAACGGAGACCCCTCATCGTGGTGGATCGGTCAGATGCTCAAGTACGTGCTGAAGCCGCGGCAAGCGATGCAGAAAGCGATCAACGAGACAATCGCCAAGATGAATTTCAAGACGCCTATTGTTGGGTAAGAGATATACTAAACGTTATGATTAACTCACATAATATAATAAAATAACATCATGCCTTTTTGCCCCGAAGGGCAGAATAACTGGCGAAATGTGGGTGTATTACAGGTATACCCTGTAATACACCCACATTTCGCCAGTTATGTTGTAAGTCCCAATAGGTAGCGAGCCTATTGCCATCAACTGGCCACAGATTCAGACTCCGGGGACTAAATAATGATTACTTAATCCAATCTTAACTAATATTATAAATGCGAAAGTGAGTTTGTTTGTTACGCTTTCACGCCAAAACGGCTGAACGCATTTGGATGAAATTTGGCACATGCGTAGACCTTGACCTCGAGAATATTAGGCTACTTTTTATCTTGGATCGCAGATGAAGGCGCGGGCAATAGTTAGTTTAAATATATAGGTAACGCCTGCATTTTCTGTAATGGGTAGTAGGGGAAGGGGTAAATGCTCATTTCGCTAGTTATGTTTTAAGACGCGAAGAAAGGCGCGGGGAGGGGGGGGTGGCGGGGATCCTAGGATCCGGGGATTTTAGTGCCCAGTTTGGGGAATCGCCCCCTAACTAAGCACTGGAAACCCTGATCCTGAGCATTATTATGATTATAATTCTATGAATATATACGTATATTTGATACGGCCACGAATCATATTAAGATCAACATACAACGTGATACTGACCCACAAATTGCATAAAACGTAAGAAAATTTGAATTTCGTGGGCTACCTTAGTGCGCTAACTTAGCGGGCTACCTTGTTCCCTTGAGATCTCACATATCCAGGTTACACGGTACAAGTGTTTGAACTGACGTGTTTGGCCGTACCAATAAACGGTGTGGATTGGAACAATTTTACAGCTGCGATAAGTTTAATTTTAATTTCAATGTTCCATAAAATTAATTACTTTTTACGTCGTTTTGTTTCCATAAAGTGCATAACTAGTTTTACGACTGTAGCTCGGTATTGTTCAACGTTTATTTACCGGATAATTTGCAGTTACTAAACGTGATAATGATTTCTTTGTTAATTTATTGCATATTTTTCATATTGTTTTTTCATTACTTCGTTGTAAAGAATTTGCTATTATTTAAAATTATGCACAATTGTAAATAATTGCTATTAGTGTTTATATAATTTATCAAGCTGCAAGCCACACGCGTTTTTCAATGTACAGGTACGCATTAGCATAATTTTTATGAAGATTCCTAAATCAAATGTTTACCAGTTCCTATATGATAATGCGACATACAGTATGCAAGGTTAAACACCGTTGTCACTCAAACCATGGGTAGTTGACTTAAATATAAAAATAAATGACCCAATAACAACAAAAAAAAACCTTATTTTCATTAAAAGATTTAAAAAAGTAAATATCCGTTCCTGTCCCGATTCTCATGGATACGCGTTCGAAAGAGCTGCAAAACAGCTGACGGCCGGTCATGTAACGTCCCGCGCGCCCCGCCCGCCCCCGCCAACCGCCGGCCGCGGCCGGTCGTTGCCCTTGCGTGTAGGGTGAAATATTCTTGTGGAAAAATGTAGATTTTCTTTAATAAAATAAAGTTGTATTTTTCCATTGATTTTACGTTCTATAAATGAAACCAAACCACTGGTTTCAAGGATAACGGTGTTTACACTAACACCCTGTATTTGTCATGAAATTATAAAATGCGCCCCGCAGTTTCACCCGCGTAAGTCTCGATCCCGTGGGAATATCGGGATAAAAATCCTATGTCCTATTCCAGTTCATGGTCTACCCATGTACCATATTTCATTCAAATCCGTTCAGCCGTTTTAGCGTGAAAGCGTAGCAAACAAATAAACAAACAAACTCACTCACTTTCGTATTTATAATATTAGTTAGGATTAGGATTGTTTTAAATGTTTTAGCCATAGTATTTCTACTGTACTGTTTCACCTCGTACTATAGTTAAGTCTATTCTATTCCAGCGTCCACATAAGACGAACAGATAAAGTTGGCACGGAAGCAGCATTCCACCACATAGATGAGTACATGGCGCACGTGAACGACTACTACGACCAACTGGAGCTGACGCGCAATGTCGACGTGCGCAGGGTGTACCTCGCTACTGACGATGCTAACGTGAGTACCCACACGCACAAACACACAAATATACCCCCTCCCTTACGACCTCAACCCTTTACATCCCCCCATACATAAGCTCTACGAAACCGTAAGGGTTCGTTTCCACTGAAGCGGAGACGAGCGGACCTGAGGCTATAGACAAAATCCCTTTTCTGTAAGCGTTAACGCCAACGGAAAGATCAAATTGTATGGAGTTGACATTAGCTTTAGAGATGTCACGTGACTGCTGCTGTCAACTCCATACAATTTGATATTTCCGTTGGCGTTAACGCTTACAGAAAAGGGATTTTGTCTAGGCCCCCTGAGCGGAGATGTGCAGGAATCTTCCAATCATAGCCGAGACGAGAGACGCGATGAGAGGTGGTTGGTCAATTTCTGCAGGTCTCACTCAACTCCGCTTATCTCCGCATCAGTGGAAAGAGCCGTGTTTTAACTAGTATTTTGAACGAGCAAATTAATATGTTGTGGCTGCTTGAAAGTCCTGTTATAGCTGTACGTAGACCTCTTCAATTCACGCCAGTTAGCTGAATCTTCTGCTACTCTCACCCTGCAAAGAACGTCGCTCCACACACCCCGAGGTCGTCCTACCTTAAGTTACAGCTACCATGGCCGGCCCGTTACCAATTCATTTTGCTTAGTCTGTGGGCTATTTATATCTTATTTATAACGATCACAGCTAAGTTTGAACCCTATAAACGTTATCTTGCAGGTACTAGAAGACGCTCGCAAAAAATACCCACAGTACACATTCCTAGGCGACCCGTCGATCGCTAAGACCGCGGCCACACACCGGCGCTACACGCCGCTGTCGCTCACCGGCCTGCTGGTGGATCTACACATGCTGGCCATGTGTGACTACCTCGTCTGCACCTTCAGTAGTCAGGTACGCCTTACCGCTTACTTACTTGATTCTTCTGCTCTTAGAATCTACTCTCTGCAACGAGCGAGTGCCTTCTTTACTTCACGATTAACCAACAAGACTTTTGGACAGTTCAACAGTGCCTGGACTAATTTTAACAGAAGCTCGCCGTAGCAATGCTTCTCTCTCTCTAACTTCAATAACTGGGCATAGCAGTTTATATAATTTGGAGTTTCGATTTTAGGGAAGGTGTATGTTTGAAATTTGTAGCATATACTACATTATTTTTTGTTTATGCTTAACCCGAAAAGGGGTCATTGTACTCATTTTGAACAACTTTTTCTATGGGACCAACCTTGAAATCGCGATATTATGTCGACCGTTTTCAGACATCTTTGAACTGCACAGATCTTACAAAAAGTTTAGTTGTCATCAATAAACTTATTTAAATGTCGCAGCAGTTTCATTGTCTTCGTGAAAGTCAAGGCTTTTATTAAAATAACATTTTGTAAATGTCGCAGGTTGGCCGCGTAGCATACGAGATGATGCAGACAAACCGCGTGGACGCGTCCAACAGTTTCTTCTCACTGGACGACATCTATTACTTCGGCGGACAGAACTCGCACGACCGCGTCGCCGTCATGCCGAATAATGGCGACTACCAGGATATACCGTTCCAGGTAAAAAAAAAAAAAAGTTGTAATTTTCCATTGATTTTACTTTATATAAATACGGCGACGTGGCGCGGCGGAGCGGCGCGGTCGGTCCCGGGGCTGCGTCGGCCGCGCTCGGTGTAACTTCACTGCCCCTCCTCTTCACCCCGCGTTGGGTTCAGCGCGCGGGGTTCTCATGGCGTGTACAGAAAGCAAACCACTGGTTTCAAGGATAACGGTGTTTACCCTAACAGCCTGTATTCAGATATTAATCCATTGAGCGCCTGAGGCGCGTCTTTATTTTGTTTGTTTTATCCGATCCCAATGCTGTAACTAAACTTTGGAATCGAATAAAAAATAACGTTATAAGTTTATAACTTAACGGTTTTAACGATAGTGTTGGATAAATCGCCATTAGCTAGGCCATAGATAACAAAATGGCTAAAACCATATGAGTTTAACGTGCATTCTGAAAGTGGGCAACGTCGCAAAAAGATGTCAAATATTTCGCTGTTTTGATTAATTTAGCAATTTTACTGTATGGAAATATAAAATATCGCTAGCTAGTGAACTAGAATTTTAAATAGATAAATATGACAGCTATTTGCGACGTCCTTGCCAACTTTTAGTATGAACGCTCTTAAGAACAATAGAAAATTGTGCAGAAACTTTTGGCCCAACATCCCCAACGTTGGACGTATGTACATGTAACTAAGTTGCAATAAAGTACCCTTTTTTTGGTTTTGAGGGTGGGAAATCATCAAATAACTTCTCCCGCTCTGGGCGGAGAGGGCGGGTCAGACTTTTACTGACTAAAACCCACCCTTGTTTCTTCAGCTGCCTGTTGCTAAGGGCCCCGGTATATTTCGGAGTTTCCTGCAACAATACTAATAATCCTGATAATTTAACTGTTCCTGATTTCACAGTAAACCTATCGCAGTTTTTGCTAAAAAAGTTGAAAAGTATTAAACGGAGATGTTGCCACTATCTGTCGCTGAAAAACAGCCTGATAACCTTGACTAGCGGGCAATCGTTGATCCTCAAGGGTATCACGTAAAAGACAAGAATATTACGTTGATAATAATGAAGTTAATTTGTTTATTTTTTGCAGGTTGGCGATTTAATCGGTATAGCGGGTAACCACTGGAACGGTTACGGTCGGGGAACCAATAAGAGAACAAACATGGTGAGTTAATAATAACAAAATGATGAAATAAATAATTATGTTATTTTAATTTTAATGTTCGTGCTTGTTTCGAACCTAAGCGGGATTCCAGTAAGGCACATAATATTACATATTCGATATTTTATTGTAACAGCCGTCTGTTCTCTGCCTTACACTGTATCGTGTCAGGATTCACCGTGATGATTGTCACTGACATGTAAATAACGATTGGGGATCAATCTGCCTAGCCTTTTCCCAACTATGTTGGGGTCGGCTTCCAGTCTAACCGGATGCAGTGGAATACCAGTATGTTACATGAAGCGACTGCCTATCTGACCTCCACAACCCATTAACTGGGTAATACGATACCCCTTGGTAAGACTGGTTGACAGACTTTCGGGCTTCTGACGACCCGTAACGACTGTCAAAGATCCACGAATGACAGCCGGGACCAACGGCTTAACGTGCTTTTTGAGTTACGGAGGAGATAACATGTCATAACATTCTCTTAGGTTGTCAATGTTGAATAAACTGTCATTCTTCTTACGTTATTGACCAGAGCAATGCTCCTAGTAGAGAAGAGTTATGTTTAACTAACTTCCGCCCGCGGCTTCGCCTGCGTGGTATGTCGATAAAAAGTAGCGTGTGTCTTTCCCCGGGATGCAATCTATGCCCTTGCCAAATTTTATCGAAATCTGTACAGTGGTTTAGGCGTAAAAAGGTAACATGCAGACATTGAGGCAGACAGACATAATTACTTTCGAATTTATAATATTAGTATGGATTTACTTCGCTCCGGGCATAATTGTAAAATATTGTGTATCTGTGGATCACTCTCTGCTATTAAAATGGCGAACGTACAAACACGTCTTTTACTCATAAGTCCCTAACATAAGCTTCCACTGCGCAATATTGGCGAAATATTGGCGGAATAGTGACATAGTAGTCATCCAAAATGTTAATTAATGAAAACTAATAAATAAGTACGAAGCAGTGTAAAATTAGAAGCAAAAGTATCGAACAAAAAAAAAAATGGCGGAATCCAGGGAAGTAATACCGCGTCTAAACCAGGAACAAAGTTTCAATAATTGGAAATTTAGAGTTAAGCTCCTATTAGAAGAAAGGCAGGTATGGAGTGTGATAGAAAGCGGGGTTGTGAAACCTGAATCAGAAGAAACCATAAAAATGGATGCCAAGGCCAAAAATTTAATTGTACAGTGCTTGTCAGATAAGTACTTAGAAATAGTTAAGAAATGTAAAACGGCTAAAGAAATGATGCATCAGTTAGAGTACACCTTCGAGAGGAAAAGTATATTCAATAAACTTTATCTGAAACGTAAGCTTATAACCTTGAAATGCGAAAAAAGTGAAAAATTACAGGATTATTTCCTTAAATTTGACAGCATAATATGTGAGCTAACAGCGGCAGGATGTACTGTAGATGAAATGGATAAGGTATGCTACCTCCTATCTTCTATGCCCGCACAGTATGATAATGTCATAACAAGTATTGAAACAATGACTACAGAGAAAACCATTGACATAGAATTTGTCAAAGCAAGATTATTGGATGCAGAGGTGAAAGAACAGAATTGTGAAGAAAAACATCAACCACAAACAGCGTTCCTGTCATGTTACAATTGTGGAAAACCGGGACACAAAGCTATCCAGTGCAAAAGTGGACAACGTAGAGGTCAAAATCATAGCAAAAGACGAGGAAGCTTCAGAGGTTACTCAAGAGGACAATCAAGGGGCACATCAAGAGACACGGGATCAAACCGAGAACAAGAAACAAGTGCTATGTGTGAGGTAAATCACATTTCTTTTGTAGCTAGTGAAAATGTGTTATCTATGGACATATATAATGAGAATATTAAGTTTATAGTTGACTCAGGGGCCTCTCAAAATTTAATAATGGATACTTATGAAAAGTACATGATGAATATTCAATATCTAGATACGGATACTAAAATTTATGTAGCCAATGGCCAATACTTGATTTCTGATAAGAAGGGAATGTTAAATGTTAAGTATAATAATGTACCAATTACAATAGAAGCATTAATTGTTAAAGGATTATCACACAATTTACTGTCTGTCAAAAGATTATTAGAAAAAGGAAATTCTGTTAGATTTCATAAAGATTCTGTATCTATTGGCACAGGGAATACAATAATATATGGTAAAATGTTTGGTAGCCTGTATGCAATAAATCTGAAATTAAATTTAGAAAAATGTTGTTCAGTTGTTAATGATAGAGATCTGTGGCACAAAAGGTTAGGGCATGCTAATAGAAAACATTTGAGAATTTTGAACTTACCTAGCTCTGAGAAACCATGTGGTCCATGCCTAGAAGGAAAATCAACAAGACAGCCGTTCCTAACAACACCCAGACCAAGATCAAGATATGTAGGAGAACTGTTACATACAGACTTGTCGGGACCTGTGACCACACCAACTAGTGAGGGTGAAGTATACTATCATTCAATAATAGATGACTTTTCCCATTTTACAGTAGTGAATTTACTGAAAAGAAAAAGCGAAGCAGTTGATTGGTTAATAGATCACATTAAAAGAATAGAGAGACAGACAGGAAATAAAGTCAAGAAAATAAGAAGTGATAATGGAGGAGAATTTAAAAATGAAAAGCTTTACAAATTTTGTAGTGACAAGGGTATTATGCAACAATTTACTACTGCTTACAGTCCACAATCCAACGGAGTTGCAGAAAGAATGAACAGAAATATTTACAATAGAGCTAGAACATTACTACTTGAGACTGGATTACCAAAAACATTATGGGGTGAAGCAGTACGCTGTGCTGTCTACCAGATAAACAGATGGCATCTTCGGCAATTAATTTTCAAACACCTGCAGAAAAGATGTTTGGACACAAAGATTTGACAAAACTCAGGGTATTTGGATCAAAGGTATGGGTTCATATTTTACCAAAACAAGACAAACTTCAGCAAAGAGCAAAAGAAATGAGATTAGTAGGATATAGTTCAAATGGGTATCGTCTATGGGACCCTGAAAGTAATGATATAATATTATCAAGAGATGTGAGATTTGATGAGACACAAATAAAATACAAAGAAGAGACAGAAAAAGAAGAAAATGATAAAATTTATGTGGAAAAAGAATATGAAAACAAAATAATACAAAAAGAAGATGCAGGAAAGAAGAATCAAGAAGATGATGAGAAAACTGAAGAAATAGATGAAGAAAGTGATAAAGAAGAGATTGGAACAAAAATATCAAAATATACAACAAGATCAGGAAGAGAAATTCACAAACCAAAAGACTTAGAAGAATATGATCTAAACATAGCCTATTGTTTATGTGCAGGAGAACCAGTAAACTATGAAGAAGCAATACAAGATAAAGAATGGCAACAAGCAATAAAGAAGGAGCTGGACTCACACAAGAAATTAGGAACTTGGGAAGTATCTAATTTACCAAAAGGAAGCAAAGCAATAGAAACAAAGTGGATATTTAAGCAGAAACAAGATGGAACTAAGAAAGCAAGGTTAGTAGCCAAGGGATATCAACAAGAAGGACAAGAAGGATATTATGCACCGGTAGCAAGACTACCAACTATTAGAACAATGCTAAGTCATGCTATACAAGAAAGAATAATAATAAAACAACTAGATGTACCTACCGCTTTTCTAAATGGTGACCTGAAAGAAAACGTCTATATAAGGTGTCCTAAAGGAATTGATCAAGAAGGAAAAGTTTTAAAATTAAAAAAGGCATTATACGGACTTAAAGAAGCTCCAAAATGCTGGAACCAAAAATTTCATGACTTCATTACTTCAAATGGATTCATACAGTCAAAACATGATTTTTGTCTTTATAAAAATGAAGACACATGGCTATTGATATTTGTAGATGATATTTTATTACTTGGAAATGAAAATATATTAAAGAAACTAAAGGAAGAATTCAAAATAAAAGATTTAGGAGAAGTAAAGAACTATCTAGGATTGGAGATAACAAGGAATAATGATGAAATGGAAATTAAGCAGACAGAAATGATAAATAGAATTCTACAAAAGTTTAAGATGGAAGAATGTAAAGGAATAAATACACCGATGGAGACAAACTACTGTGCAGAAAATGGAGAAATTATTGATGTACCATATAAAGAATTAATAGGTTGTTTGCTATTTATATCTATGAATAGTCGACCTGATATTACATATCCAGTTGCATATTTGTCTAGATTCTTGGACAAGCCAACAGCATCTCTATGGACAGCAAGTAAAAGGATTTTAAGGTACTTGAAGAATACACAACAAAAAGGACTAATATACAGAAGGACAACAGAAGAGAAAAAACTAGTTGCTTATGCAGACGCAGATTGGGCAGCAGATAGAACAGACAGGAAGAGCACGAGTGGATGTGCAGTATTTTATTGTGGAAACCTTATACATTGGTTTTCCAAAAAGCAAACATCAGTGGCCTTATCTACAGCAGAGGCTGAATATGTTGCAGCAGCTCAAGCAGTCAGCGAATTGATTTACTTAAAAGGCATACTTTGTGATTTGACATATGTGTCAAATATGCCTACAACATTGTTATTAGACAATCAAAGTTCTATCAGATTAATTAAAAACTTTGATAACGGGAAAAGGTCAAAGCATATTGACATTAAAGCTCATTATATAAAATATATAGTACAAAAGAAATTAGTATCAGTAAATTATGTTCCAACCGATGAAAATGTTTCAGATTTGTTCACAAAGGCTGTACCAAAAATAAAACACAATTATTTTATTAGTAAACTGAATTTATTATAAATGTAAGAAAATTATAAAAATTAAACTGCTGTTGTGTCTGTACCTAATGTATAAGTACCTTATTAAAAGTTTTACCTAGAAGTACTGATTTGTTATAATAATTTGTTAATTACTTGTAATAACCAATTTAGAACTTAAAATTGTCTAAATTGAGGGGGTGTGTAAAATATTGTGTATCTGTGGATCACTCTCTGCTATTAAAATGGCGAACGTACAAACACGTCTTTTACTCATAAGTCCCTAACAATAATAGGGAATATGCATGGGATTCAAATATGGGTCAAATATTTTTTTCTATAAACTATGTTACTTCAGAATTAAGCCTCCATCAATATTTTTGAATAAAATTTCTTTTTGAGCGAGAAATTAATTTTTTAAAAGTCCCAAAAAACTGTGGGTAATTCAAATACTTGAAAAGGCTGAGAGCGGATGTGACGTAACAATCCGGGGTAACAATCAAAATGTCAATGTCAAGTCAATCAACAAGTGTCAAGTCAATGTCAAACGCTCATAGAAAAAGGAGTGTTTGACGTTGACTTGACAGTTGCTTGTCTGTTTTCACGAACTGTGACGTCACCACACCAAGCGCGCCAAATGGAGGGCGTTTAAATAGCCCGGATCGGTTGGATATTTTTAAACATTTTTTTAACTACTTTAAATTGCTTTTTTGCCGTCGAATTTTTTTTTACTATTATTTGACGATGTAAACTATCGAATAAAAATATTAAAAAAATACATGCATATTCCCTATTAGCAACGCCAATTATTGTAGCACTGTTTTTCGAACAATATTTACCAAAGCTAATATTTCTCCATTCTTTCCAGAACGGGCTAATCCCCTGGTACAAGACTGCGGACCATCTGGTCCTCTACCCATTCCCGGAGTACAGACAAGTGCCGATGTACTCCGACACACGACAGAAGGACTTATAAGGATTGTCCTTCTAATAAGTTTACATCTAAATGGACTAATTGACGCGTGAACAGCGTTACAAATCGTTTGTTTTAAATAAATCATGGAGTTTTGTTCTACTGATCGTCTCTTGTCAGTGGAGGTACAGTCGGCAAAAGAGATATGTGTCCAGGTGGGATTTATGAAATTGATAACCATTTTCAACACACGCTTATGTTGATAAGTTTTTCGAGTGTGCAACCAGACCACAGTCGATCAATACATTGTGAAGTTTTGTGAATCTTATGATAAATAATGTTTTGAAGCGACCTCGGTCTGTTTATGATAATAGCACATAATTGATATCAAAATCTCAAGTGTTTTTATCTCACATTGTTACCACTATCACTCAACTGGCAGTATCATGTATTCTCTGTCCTGCTCTAGCCTGTACACCTATCTCTTTTGCGCATAGTAATAATATTTATGTCGTGTACGATCGTTAAAGTTTTCGTAAGCGTCTTTTACGGGCTTGTTAATTGTTAATGACTGTCAATAAATACTATGTGAGTGAGAGCGTGTAATACTTCTCATTAGATTTCTGTTGAATTTCTGATACTATGATGTTTAAATCATTGTTTAGGATATAATGTTCACGTTTGCAAAATGATCTACATACTTGAAGTTTTCAAAAACGGGTTTTATAAATTACCTGTTTGATTCGAATTATGATCTTGATATTTATCTTCAGAAGAAAAAGCGTCAAATGTCTCTATAAAATATCTTCTGCAGTTAAAAAGAGGAATATAATTCTCAAAATACTAGTACGAAATACTGCAATAAGAAAAAAAAAATTTTTTTGTTGACATCTTGAGATTTGACAGGCCATTTACCAATCAGGCTCTCACAGGAACTTGGGTAAGGCTAGTTGCCTATTAAAGTATTAATTCACGTTTTGACTTCCTTTTAATGTTAGATTTTAGTCTCACAATTTGTCATAAACATTGGCGCTGGCGTCCATATACTACTGTAGAACATTTTTTTGGCGCGTGGCAAAAATTGGAACTAATACCGCCATCTTGTTTTAGTAAAATTGCACAAAACCTCACAAATGTTTACCAACAACGCCCCTATGTCACTATCATTTAAAGGCCAAAAGGTCCTTGTAGCACTCTACAATGCGTTCATTATAATCTTGATCCGTGACGCGATTGGTAGCACTGAATTTTGCAGTCATGTGATTGGTAGATAGATAGATAAAACGTTTATCTGGTGCACACAAAAGACATAACACATCATACAAAATCACGGTTAAATAATAACTAATTACATTAAAAAAAAAGCCAATATACAAATAAAGAAAAAAACAAGACACTGTGAGTACAGTACTGGTCTGTCAGTCGCCATTTTGGACTCTATTGGTACTAAAACTAAGACTGCCAAATCTACCGATCGCGTCACGGATCAAGTTATAATGAACGCACTGTACATACAATTTATTCTCTTCTCAATAAAGATTTACGCGTTCCTTCATAATTATGCTGTTTTTGCACAGTACCATTATATTTTCTTAATACTCTGTGGTGTGAAATTAAATGAAAGGCTTAAAGTTTATGCGGATAGTTTACCTGGGTAATATACCATTTTAATCTTATTCCAAACTCATTTTGCTATCTGAGAATTTTATTATAAAAATAAAACGGAACGGTTTCCAGTTTTATAAGTTTGTCCTTAAACTTGCAAGTAACGTTGCATTTAGTTTTTCTATAAAATGTTCTTGTTTACTTGATACACCAAAACCATGAACAAGTTTTACTTTTTTTTTACATTTATTGGTACACAAAAAGCTCCAATGTGTAGGAGCGCCATTTTGAATAAAATTATTCTAATCGTCAGTAAATACATTCCATTCTAACTTGTTGCTTAATATTATGAATTAAACATGAATTCAAATTTATACCTTTTGGGGATGATTTTATTATCACTAGGCTCTGCCATGTTACTTCCTGAGTTTGATACTTTTAACCCCCTTATTCTGATAGGGGGTTAAAAGTATCAATCGCAGTTAGTTTGAAATCGCATAGTTTGAAAGAATTTGGAGATTGTAAACTTTTACAAAAGAAAAGTCGGCTCCACCATTCGTCTCTAATAGGTGCGAGCGAGATTGAAACATTCTTAACAATGATTCCTTTAATTGCACATTTCATACATTCTAATTTTGATCTAAAATGCAATTCCACAAATTTTTCTGAAACACTAGAACTCGAGATGCTACGGAAAAACTTCCACAAGAGTTTTTTTTAGAGAAAGCTAAGTTCCAAAATGCCGTTGCTAAAAGGGATGGTGCTATCCGTTCTGTATAGCTCCATCTTTTGCACAGTTAGGGTCAGTTCACACTGAGACGCGACGCGCCGCGCACTTTTTTATGATCCGATACAATTTCGAATTTATTGAATACACATAAGGCACACGCGCTGCGCAGCCCCGCGCATCTCAGCGTACTGAAACATTCGCACTGAAATGATACCTTTTCGTGAAGAAAATAAGTTCGTTATTTGTTAAAAAGTGCGCGCAGCGTCGTGTCTCTTCACGCCGCGGTCTGAACCCTTACACTGATGGCTTTTCTCTCTCTCACCTACAGCGAATCAGAATAATTGGTGGCACTGTAAAACTAACCATAATTCAACTAAGAATATAGTACTGATATAAATTCACGTTTCTAACGCGGCCTATACGTTTTAACATGTCTGTGTGTTATACTGTGTATAAATGTGTTCGATTATGAATGTATGTGCAGTTGTGTTTCGTTGGCGCTGCTGTGTATAAAATCCTTTTAATATTAAGTTTATATAACTGTAAGTCAGTCCATCTTAGGGCGAATTTCACCAAAGAAACTGAACGCGATCAGCACATAAAATACGAAGGGCTGTCAGTGTCATTATTTTCTGTGGAATATTGACACTGACAGCTCTTGAACGCGGTTAAGATGCGTTGATCGCGTTCAGTCACATTGGTGAAATTCACTCTTAAACGGTTCTACAAAAGGTCAAAAGCCGAGTCAAAGCAATATTGGCTCAAATGTTGGCTCGGTTGGTCTGAATCTGTTTTGAAGATCTTACTTCGTTCCCACCGTTTGGCCGAATATAATAATTGGGTCGAGTGCGGTAAGCCTTGTAGCATTTCTATAACTAATTTATATAAAGTTATTGACCGCCAATATTGGGAACACATACCGATGGGAACCGATACGCTAGCAGCGCCAAAAATAAACTTTTGTGACGTCATTTTAAAATAATTGCAGAGTTCAAATATATTTGCGAGTCTCCGTGATTACCTCACGTGTTTTATGCCAGAAAAATTAGTAAAACATAGGTACAATACTAAAAACTTTTTAATTAGGTGAAAACTGAACTAACTTTTGTATAAATCTGTAAAGGTATTTTTTTCACTAAAATAAGCACGGATTCTAAAATAAGATCTGAAAACATGGCCCATGATGAAACCCCATGACCAGACTTGATTAGGCAAATTATCGAATTTTAGTTAATTTATGCAATGAATTTAGTTCTCTTTTATTTATATTTTGGCCATTATATTTTTAAAATTCAGTGAATTATATAATAAATTTTTATTTAGAAAAGATTTGCTCATGTAATTTAATTCTTTGTTGTTTATGTTTATTTATGAATGTTTTTTTTGTTAGTATAGTTATACTATCTACATAATATGTAGCCGTGTATGCAATTATGTCTGAAAAGCATTTATGTATGTGTTACGTAATTACCCAAAATGTGTATCCGAGTGCTATTCTACGTACATGCCTTATATCTGTTATTAATCGGTCATATATAGAAAATATGTTACAAAATATAAAAAAATATAAAGTAAAAAAAACTAAACAAAAAAATAATGAAATGAAAAATATTCTCGAATAGTGCAATTCTAAATTATTTTTTCGGTAATATTTTCGTGTGTTAGTTAATTAGAATCAAATGAAATGTTTTAAAAGTTTTACAGCCTAGAGTGCATGATCACAGGTATTCTTCCAAGGTTTAACCTATTGATCGCTTGGTTTAATATCAATTGCTGTGCCCCCAGCGCCCAGCTCATATATCGACAAATAAATAGCTACAACGAATAGGGTCGTGCAATGAAATAATAAACAAAAACCGGCCAAGTGCATGTCGAACCACGCACAATGCAAGGTTCCGTAGTTAGGATGAATTTATCCAACAAACTTAACATTGACAAGAAAAAAAAAACCATCGCCACCTTGCGTTGTTTACGATTTTATTTTTCCACTTTGTCGGTTTAATTTATATGTATACCCATACCAAATTAACGTTTTCTAGCACTAACAGTCTCTGAGCTAAGCCGCGGACAGACCGACAGACGGACATGGCGAAATTATAAGCGTTCCTTGTTGACTACGGAACCCTAAAAAACGAACATAGGTTCGAGTCGTATTTATACGACTGAGACGGTACGGACACGAACACACATTTGTCGTATTAATCCGACTGAGGCGGTCAATAGGTTAATATTCCCAGTTTTACGAATTATAGCAGATACTTATATAAAAGCACTTCAACATATTTTCATGTTATTCCATAATATTTATTTTTCCATAGTAAGTAATAATAGATTTTACTAGAACGGTGATATCTGGTGTATTTTTTAACTTTGTATCTGTCGGAGCTTCTGTAAGATGTATGATAAAGTAACATGGACCTAAAATGTGTGTATATAGCTTTATAATATTATAGTGTATATAGAAAGGAAAAATAATATAAATAAATGGTAACATGTGAAGGTATTCTGAATTTTATTTCATCCGGAACTTTCTTCTCCCATTTTACATAGAAGCCACTGTGTTCTCCGCTGAGCCAAGCTACTGTTAACTGCATTCTAATCTAAAAAAACTAGGGTTTACAGACAAACAGTGCCGCGCCATCTGTGCAGTACAGTTACGTACTGTCAGGAGAACTGCTTCCCATCTTGACATAATCCCCACACACAGATCGGAACATATTACAATACGAACTAGATACCTCGATAGGTACTATCGTTAAGCCATACAAATGATTTGGTACGAGTTTGAATGGAACCCACACCGCAGAACAGAGGGCCTAGACAAGTGAAAATCGCTTAGAAAGCGTTTCGTATTTCTACAACGACTCAACACGATTGACATAAGCTTTTCGATAGCATATGTCAGTCATACATTTTGCCCTTTGCTATCGCTGATAGAATGTCACTTGTCTAGAGCCTCTGGGGCCACCCTGGCATGCACCAATTGAGCTTTTAACTACATCGTTAGGTTAATATTTCAAGCTCATTAATTGTCTGTCTGTTCCTCCATCGATGACCAACTCTATACTCGCTTTTCTGCTCATGTCCATAGATAACAACGCAAAGATACACCACGTTTTTCCTCCTATATTTCTTGGAATAATGTGCGTGTCCGTTCGCCACTTACCCTCTATGGAGTCCCGCTACTTTTAATTAGTTTTCCTGTTACTGTACGGAAGGGTAAGTAAGTAGTAACGCATCTCGACTGCTCGCCAACCGGGACTTCCATAATGCAATTATGTAGAAATTTTATTGATTGGAAAGGCCACGAGAGGAGCGGGTACGGAGAGAGCTAGTGAAATAAACGAGCATTAACGTGGGTAATACGGATTCTTGTTTAATTTAATCTACTTAGATTAATCAAAGAAAGAACGAATAAGCAAGCATGAGTCTGCCTGCTGCTCGCTGAAACAGATGGCCGATGGGGCCGATAGGTTCTGGAGTGGCGACCGCGTACCGGAAGACGTAGCGTTGGAAGGCCTGGGAGGCAAGATGGACCGATTACCTGGTGAAGGCCGCAGGAATCCGCTGGATGCGAGAAGCACAGAGCCGGTCGAAGAGGCGGTGCGTGGGGGAGGTTAATTGGACGGGCCTCTTACATCCAGCAGTGATTTTTATATTGCTTTAGTCATATGGCCGGATTTGCAGTTAAAACAATCTTTTAAGATTAACCCTAGGTACGGATAACCTACGGTTACCTAAACGTTTTCTAAACAAAAGCACTAACAAAAACAAACACATCACTAAACAACTCCACTAACCACTTTCTTAAACCTCACTTTTAATGGCCTCATAAAAAGCGACGGCGGCGAAAGTAGCCCCTCTCGCCAAGTTCAATGGCACGGCATAACAGTACCGTGCCGACTCTTGCGCCAGCTGCATCTCGCCTGCAGTAGTACATGGAGCCAGGATGTGGAGAGTGCTAGTAGTTGTCGTTTGTTGTGTGTCCGCCGTACTGCCGGCTAAACATCTGCCCAAATGGAAGAAACAGGTTGGTTTTGGATTTTTTTGGTTTTTGGTTGTTTTTGCGGTTCTACCTATACTTGAATCAAGGGTTCAGGCTTATCTAAATATTATTAGGACTACGAAGGAAATAAAACTACTTATTCAATGGAAAATAATATTAATGTAGTCACCAAAAATTATTTAATTATTTTCTGCAAATGTTAGGTAGATAAAAGACGAGTAGGGAAGTGTCACGTAATTAATTATTTACCTGCATCTACATTATTAGAATAATTATGTGACACCCAGAAACAGAAGAATATAAAATCGAAAAAATATTTTCATAATATCCCTGTTATCCGTTTATAGAAATTTTATATTCATAAAAATAAATGATAAACAAAACATCAGCAATTGTTTTCACTGGCGTTTTCCCGCGGCCTACTTTCTCGTGGCTTTCTCGCGGCTCATATTAGAAAGTTCCTTTGTGAGTCAGCGAGATGCGTGCGATCCTGTGGTTAGGATGGAAGGAGAGCCCATCGCTTTCTATACCTCTAACATGTAGCACTTTACCATGAACTTGATAATTATGTAAATTAGAAAAGGACTGTGTGAAATCTGAGCAAGTTTATATTGAGACTCGAGACCGGATTTGACTCTGGGTCAGAATACTTAATATAAAGCTTTCTAAAGCACATCTTATATTGCACTCCAGTTCAAATCAACTAGTAAATTGTATCGTGAGCACAAAACAGCTGGCTAGCTGGCTACCGACATCATTCTACTGCAGTCACAGACCGATGCATTTAAAACACATTTTGCTTTTATAATGAATATAGGCTGTCTGCAATGTGTATCGAAATAAGAGTGATGCTCTACATTTCGTAGCTCGATATATCAAAATAATTTTAATGTCATAGCAAAAGGGGAGACCCTATGTTCAGGAAAATCTATCTATCTTTCGTCTATGCAGAAAAAACAAACATATTAAGGTATTTTATACTGAGAACCTTCCTATAGTTACAACTGCTGGCGTTACTTTCTATGGAACCTTTTATCTATTGAATGTTTATGTTTTGTGTTTATAACAAACTATCCACGCACATTTCAATCCTCGTTCACCACCTTCTCACTAACCTTATCTTCTTACGATGTGTGTAAGACGGTACACCGTATCCGACAGGCGTGTGAACTGCCGGCAGTGCAGAGTGAGCACAGCCATTACATCTGCGACGACAAGGGGGAGCCCAAGTGCTTGCCGGGATGGCAGGGCGATCTCTGCGATGTGCCTATCTGCAAGAAAGGATGTGATCCTTTGCAAGGTAAGCTTTTAAGACTGTAGAAAACATCGATTCTTGTGACCATTTAATGAGGTGATAAGTTGGTAAAAGAACCATTGATTGAGAGCCATGGTTATTAATCAGCCAGACGGACTTGGGTAATCAGATGTGTACCTGCATCTGAGTACACAACAGAAATCGATGACAATATATGTGGTATTGTCGAGGCTTATTTGCAGAGATGCGAATGAATGAATACGCTTATCGAAGTTCAACACAACAGTAGGTCAGTAAGTTATTCTAGGTCATTGACAGCTAGTGATTCAGCGTTCAGACTGAATGAAGGTAGGAACACCTAGTAAGCTAGAACTTTCACCGAGAAAGTTTAGCTGTTTTAGCTTTGGTAAGACAACTTTCAGTCTTATTTTATAAGTCACGATTTTGATTTAGAGTCACATGATATGTCATCATTGGTACCTACTGTAGAAGATAGAACGTTGTCAACAGTGACGTGAGGACGGTTTCGTAAACATGTGTGCACTTAGTGAGGTGTGGTTTGATTGTGAATGGTTGTAAATGTGTGCGTGTGAGCGTGTATGCAGAGAGCGGAGGTGTAGTTTTGGCATGCTTCACTGGATTGTTCGCAGAGCTCTGACTTAGTTTTTTTTTATCTGAGCTGTTATCCTGTAGAAAGCGACTATAAAAAAGAGAAGAGATTCCAAAGTACCTACAGTTCGTGACATTAAAATAAACACCTTCAATTGACATTACAGTAACAAAAGCTCTCATTGAATCTAGCACAATGTGTTTAAACGCTGATTACTTTGCCAACAGAGAGTTAACGGCTCGTTCCGTTTATTTATCTCATTAGCGATCCGCTATGATTGTGTCAGGAAAGTTTTTTGCATCTGCCATCTCAATACAACGGTGTATCTTTTTCTTTGCCTTAGCTTAGATTGTTTCGGTTTCAGTCTCGGTGGATTTTATTCAATTAGGTATCCTATATTTTGGATTAGGTACGCGTAGGTTTTAGAGAAGGGCTGGGAGCCTATGAAGCTAATTAGTAGAATCATTGCACCTTTCCAAGCCGCAGGGACATTATTAAGAAGAAGTGATTTATTATTATCTGTAGCTAGTTATTTAACAGTAATGTTTTAACATACCGTTCTTCATTGACAGGGTACTGCAAACGCCCCGGCGAGTGCCGCTGCAAGCTAGGCTTCTACGGCGAGCGCTGCAACAAGTGCATTCCATTACCAGGATGCCAGCACGGCTACTGCAACGAGTCCTTCGAGTGCATCTGCAGAGATGGCTGGGACGGCCTGTTCTGTTCCGAACGTGAGTACAAGTATACTGCTTCATACCCTTGCCAGCTTAGTACCTACTGCTGATTATAGGCATCTCCAATCGCACGCCATTCAACTCGATCTTCATTTATTCTCATCCAGCTGCTGTTATACCAGCTACGGTACGAAGATCGTCGCTCTACTTAGCCTGAAGGAGTCCTACCTTTATTTTGGTCAGGGATTGTGATTGTAATCAGGGCAAGAATAAGTAAATTACGTACCTTAGCCATACGCTACTTATTAGCGCTATTTTCAAGTCTTTAAAGCATTCATTGCAATACTATACAGCGAGATATTTAATAAGATTGATCGTTCCTACAGCTATTTGCCGTTCTGACTGTCACGCGACTAGAGGCTTCTGCGAGACGCCAGGCGAATGTCGCTGCAAGCTGGGTTGGGCTGGTCAAACCTGTCGCTCCTGCCAGCAGTTGCCGGGCTGTCAACACGGGTATTGTGATAAACCGCTGGAGTGCAAGTGTCTACCGGGGTATACTGGACTGTTGTGTCAGACTCGTGAGTATTGTTTACCCTTCTTTTGATGTTGTTTTTACTGCTACATGGCTGTTCCGTTATTTAAATATTGGCACATCAACCTTCACAATCCTCAAAGTTAATGTAGGTCTTCTCACATACATTTCTTTGTTTTGACTTATGTACCCTGTTACTATGATAAAATCACAAAAATACACTACCTAAGTAGGTAGGTATGCCATTTTACAATTAATCGATGAGTGTTCGATTTAATAATCATTCGATAAAATTAACGTTCAACTATTTATACATTCAATTAATACTGGTCGATCAATTGATATTCGATCATTTGGCATTCGATTTTTCATATTACTTACAGCAAACAAGGCCTCTTGGCTCTTATTCAGCAGAGAATTATTTTTAAGGTCTAATCATTATGACCTTTATGATCTTTTTCCAGCGATCTGTGCGTCCGGTTGCCACAATGAACGCGGCTACTGCCGTCGTCCAGGTGAATGTCGCTGCAAGGTGGGCTGGACTGGTCAGTTCTGCGGCGAGTGCCACAGGTATCCTGGCTGCGTGCACGGCACCTGCAACAAGCCTTGGGAGTGCAAGTGTGAGACTGGATGGGGAGGCATGCTTTGTGATGAAGGTAAGATCTGAAACAGGTTTTGAAGCTGACATCGAATAACGAGATTTCCTCATTAAGGCTAAGGCATGGAATAATAATATTATTTTGAATGTGTCACATGATCTAATTGCCATTGTAGGCCACCGAGGAGGCTTTTACCAGACAGGTTCAAGATAACGAATGATTAAAGTACCTTCTTTGCACATCGAAATTTCTAAAACGCAATGCCTTTTTTTTGTGGGTGGGAAATCTTCAAATGACTTCTCCTGCTCTGGGCGGAGCGGGTGGGCGTGTCAGACATTTACTGACTAAAACCCACCCGTGATCCTTCGGTTGCCTGTTGCCAAGGGCCCCGGTATCCCTTTCGGACTTTCCCGCAACCTTGGCAGGCATCCGCCCTAGCGGACCCCGTCGATTGTGCTGACAAAAAAAAGCAATTGCCTTGCAATGTCTTTTTCGCAGCATCCTACCGGGATATAGAACTATAATAGGGATTTCCTTTTACAGAACTCAATTATTGTGACAAGAATCCAGAGACTTGCGAGAATGGAGGAAGATGTGTCTCATTGGAATCCGGTGATGGACACTTCAAGTGTTACTGTCAGCCCGGGATTTCAGGCAAGCGTTGCGAGATCGTGCCCGAAATCGCGACACCAACTAACGCTACGATTACCGAAGAATCGAGCTCCGAAGTGACGGGTACCTCGTCAGAGACGTCGTCAGAACACGGGAGCACTACGGAACCCAATAACGGGGACAATGAGACTGAGTGATGATAAGGACGTTTGCAGTCATATCTTAGGTAATAAGTTAGAAATAATACTAGACTGCGTATTCTTACATATTATAAAACAAAGTCCTCCTCCGCGTCTGTCTGTCTGTCTGTTCGCGATAAACTCAAAAACTACCGCACCGATTTTCATGCTGTTTTCACCAATGGATAGAGTGGTTCTCGAGGAAGGTTTTAGTTATTACTAAAACCTTAATAATACCGCGGTAGGTATAATACCGCGCGCACCAGCTAGTGATAGATAAAAATGCAAAAGTAGATAAGGAAATAATATTGTCGAAGGAAGAAAAAGAGATTCTTTTGGAAATTGAGTATGAGTTCTCAGATGAACTGTCAAAACATCTTTTCAACTTGTGGAAAACTTTTGAAAATCGGACCCAGCTCATTATGAATGGTCTACAAGTCTCCCACTAAATACTAATTAATGGTACATTAGAATATTACCTATGTATGGTTGGTAATAAAAGGCTAGGCAGATGATGAGGGTATAAAATAACGACTGTATTATGTAGTTGATGTTACATTAATGATGCAAATGATATGTTTAGTGAAAAATTTGCTTGGTTCGGGTGATGCTATTTATTTGCTTTGACTATGTTCGTGTTTAGAAAATACTTAATTGTACATACCAACATCGTTATTTGTAATAACTTGAATGTTATGATGTAGAAGCTAGTACTGATAGACTTGTATGCTATCTACTCAAGCCTGCCTAATTGTGGCCTGTCGATTTATGCATGTATTAAACTTTAATTACTCAGACATTCTTCAGAGCAATTAGACAAATTCAAGAGTTCATTTTTAAAGTATGGAGGCAATTTGAGGCGGTTAAGGGCCTCGAAAGCGATAGACCTATTATATGTTGCTCTTTAGCTCGTCAAAACATCGAGATATAAGTACTAACGTACTAGAGAAGCTACGTCAAATAACTGAATTGTCCTATTCTTCGTATTGAATCTTTAGTTCGCTGCAGCGCTAAAATAATAACTATTCGTCTAAACCGTACCTAATTTACCACAGTGCTAGATTTGCTGCGGAAGTGTATTTATTCTCGGCAAAAAGGTCTTAAGCGCCATGTAAATCACGGCACTACGCGTTTTCTTCGACAAACTGCGGCGCGATCGCCGCAGTTGAACGAGACAAAGTAGGAATTTACGGTGTCTTCTCTAGTACGTTAGTACTTATATCTCGATGCGTCAAAAGAGTTCGTAAAACTGAAAAAACAGGAGTTGTGTTCGTAAAAGTTTTCCGAGAAATTTCAAATATAACATGATTTTGTAAACAGAAATGTTAGCATTTAATGAATTTGGTAAACTGAATTATATATAACATGTATTCACGTGTTAGTCGGCTGGCTGTATTTAGCCTTGATGATATCTTTTTTTCTAAACGCGAACGTACAATCGCATACCTATTACATGAGAACTAGATATTAGATGTCTTATTTGTATTATGCAGTTTGTGAAATTGAATGTTTTATTAATTAATTGTGAAATGATGTATGATTGTTTTATATTTGACAGTTTAGATTTAAGTTATTTATTTTAAAATAAAATGATTAAAGAATTGACTGTACATGATTTTGTTTATTTTTTCTTCTATGCGCAATTTTGTAGATGCTCAAACGAACGTGAAGAATCTTTACAGGGTTACCTATTAGCGAATTCAAGACCCCATGAAACGGTTAATTTTAGGATACATATGCGAATTCCCACCCTTAGAATTGTAACCATATATGGTAAAAGTGAGTTTACAAAAACGGCGATTTCATGTACAGCGAAATGTAACTCTTAACTTTCTACATAATGTAGGTACAAAGTTTAGTAATTTTATTGACAGATCCCAGGATCGTTAACTGCACCTACTTGTAATTGACGGAAACACATTTGAGAACCAATTTAAATAATTTCCATCGAAAAGCAATTCATATTTAAAATAAAATATTCTTTGGGGAGAAATATCGGGAACTAGAAATGTAAAATGTTTGATAAACCAGATGTGATCGATCAAATCAACTGGTTTCTTCACTCATGGTGCAGCAATAGATAGGTAACAACATGGAACGGGGGCCAATCTTAATCTGATCTCCTTAGTAGGTACTACATACGGTAGGTAGTACACAGGCAAGTAGTTTGCCAAACTTGCCTATGAATTCATTTGCAGCGAAATTGCATCATTCAGTTGAGAAGTTGAGAGTACCTAAGTATCAATCTATGAATACAGATCGCGTTCTGATTCAACTTTAATACGTAGCGTAATTTACCTATAGGTATCGCAACTGGCAAGAAAATTTTCATGTCAGAAATATCCACATACATTCCAAATTGCAATGTAACGTCTTTCGCCTATTACTTTAGGATTTAGGAGGAGCTCCTGGCTAAGTAATAACAGTCGCACGGGTTGATCCGTCAGGTTAAGCTACGCTTGCCGGGGTTGGTCCGTGCATGGGTGACCATCTTTACATACCGAGACTCCTCCGTGTCTCGGAAAGTATGTTAAGCCGTTGGTCCCGGCTGTCATTTGTGGATCTTTAACAGTCAGAAGCCCGAATGTCTGTCAACCGGTCTTACCAAGGGGTATCGTATTACCCAGTCACTGGGTTGTGGAGGTCAGATAGGCAGTCACTCCATGTAAAATACTGATATTCAGCTGTATCCGGTTAGACTGGAAACCGACCCCAACATATAGTTGGGAAAAAGCTTGGCAGATTGATTGTCCTTCGCCTATAAAGTAAAGTGGCATCCCTCATTAAAATTTGAACTTCTGCTAATGGATGTTATTGTTAAACCTTCAGCCGTCAAGATTCTCCGAGATTTGGGCTTTAGAGTTCCCATAGTCTCCTATTACGACGCACATGAGACGTACCTAGGTATCGTAGATCGTCTTTACATTTACACTTGAAACTTACTTACTTGGATAAACTTGCGTTTTACCAGCATATACTGGAAACCAGACGTTAAATCTCACAAAAAACCATAAACATATCCTTCATAGCATTACCGTTGATAAATAATTTTAATTATTAATGAATTATTCACATAATCAGAACACATGTTGAGTAATGTACGTTTATGTTAACTGATTAACTTATGACCACTGCAGCTATTACAAATTCAAATTGATCTCGATCACTTTAAAAGGAACGCCCCGCCCGTCTTGAAAACTGGAAAATGTCCGTTTGGGACATTCTTCCAACGTGGCGGGGCTAGTTTTTGTTATTCATGACTTCATGTTTACCTATTAGCGCATAAACTCTCAGCTGTTTGATTTATGGTAGATTTTTCAATAGTTTCAATAAAAGAGGAGCATTGATAATTTTATAACTGCAAATCTTTAGTATTCTCTTGTGATGGAAACTGTACAAGAATAGCTCTTCCCATGGAAATAAAATGAGAAAGGTTAGTAATGGTGCCGAGTGCTCAGGGTGTCTCAGGGTGACCGTTAACATATCTCATTAATGCTCCTTTTTATGGAATTATTTTAGCTTACATATAAATGAGGTTAAATATCATAAGATTATTTTGATTTATTTTAATTTTTTAATTGTTTTGTATCGTTTTATCTTTTATTTACGGACTCTTTTAACCTGCACGTTTTTCTACATTGTACTCACATGTATGATTCCAACATGAATGATGTAAACAACATATTGTAACAATATTCTGATTTAAAAGAGTGTCCGTGGAGTTTCTTGCCCGTTCTTCTCCATAGGAACCTACTACGCTTTGGAATGGGCAACTAGCTTCATATTTTCTGACTGACCGACCCTTTGACAATTCAAAAGTGCCTGTAATTGGTTTATTTGAAATAAATGCTTTGAGTTTGAGTTTGAGTTTGAGTTTGAGTTTGAAGAAAATTAATTTCCTTCGTTTCTTAACTAAGTGATCCGCTTGCAATAGAAGGCTATTTAAATCTTTTCAGAGTCGAAAACACAAATTTCATGATGACTGTAGGAAAACATGCCTTACCTAGATTGGTCAAGTACATACGTAGGAGTTTCTGACAAACAAAAAGCAAGAGTTTTAAGGTTTCATGTTTTCTCATAACGATCACAAAATAACGCCCAAATAATTTGTAATCCACCTAATGCCCAGAAACTCCACAAAATGTCGAGTCGTTGGAATCCGAGCGCGAAATGATAAATTGTCTAAAACGAGTGCAATACTGTGGATGTCTGAGAACCACCTGCTGCTGCAACACGCCTTTACTGAACCTAGAACATGTGTAACGAAAACGTAACGAATGTACGGAAATGACATTTAAAAGTACAATTGTGAAAAAAAAATAACAATTCTTCACATGGTGACGAATCGATCAAGAATCGATGAAGACGCTGTATTTTGTGTCCAATAAACACCTACTTATATTAGCAACCAACAGCTGTTCATTCACGTTCAGGAAAGGATTGGTGTCACGACACATCATGCCAAAGCGCAAATCGAAAACTGGCTAGGTAATGTTAATACCAACTAACTTATAATACTATTTTCGATACGTGTATGTTAGCTAGAGCAGTGGTGGCCCAGTGGTAACGGCCACGACTTACGAGTTGTAGGTAGGTTCGAACCCTGACAGGCGCTTTACTTTGTGTAAATTATTTCATCGCCACTGCTCTCAAAACGGTGAAGGAAAACATCGTGAGGAAACCGGCATGTCCTAGAACCAAAAATTTGAAGACATGTGACATCTACCAACCCGCACTGGGCCCGCGTGGTAGATTACGGCCCGCTCCCTCTCACAGAGAGGAGGCCTGTGTCCCAGCAGTGGGAACATTATAGGCTGATTATGCATGTTATGCATGTATGTTAGCTTCATGGATTGTACCTATTCTTTACCCTGAAAGTCGACATTTTATATTTTTTTGGATGAATAGACAAGTGACAATCGCTTCGAAAGCGTTTCGTATTTCTGCAACGACTTTCAATAGGATTGTCATAAGCTTTTCGATATTGTCTTATTGTCAGTCCTATACATTTTTGCATTTTCCATCATCGTTATCGCTGATAGAATGTCACTTTGTCTAGGGCCTCTGTTGCAGAGGAAGTGGAAAGAATGTTTAATAAAACAGATAGTTTTGCTTTTTTTTTTGAGTGTGGGAAATCATTACCTAAATATGACTTCTCCCGCTCTGGGCGTGTCAGACTTTAACTGACTAAAACCCACCCGTGTTCCTTCATTTGCCTGTTGCCAAGGGCGGGTATTTTTCGGACTTTTCCGCAACCCTGGCGGAAAACAGATAGTTGACGCAGCAGTTTACTGGTGCATTAGGCTCCATTAGGAGCCTTGGTCCAATAGGACTGGGGTTACAATCGACTCATAACAAAACGTTTCGGTTTTAACCTTTCCATTAATTCAGTCTCAAGTTCTGCAACATTAACTTAACTAACAACTCGGCAAGAAGCGTTAGGTGTTCAATTAATCATCCTATTGGATGATGAATTGAAGTAAATTAATACCTACTTCCGATTGCCACAAAAAATTATACTTTAACAAATGTTCTTCTTCCTAATCCATCTAATATTTTAGAAGTAGGTCTTAATATTTAGTCTTATGCACCAGTAAACCCAATAAATATAGTTAATACTTGAAATGGAGCTGTCTTGGCATACAGGAGTAGTGCCTTCGTCTATATAAGCGCGGGGCCGCCTGCCCGTGCGCAGAACGTTGGCACACTCGAATAGTGGCTGAAAGTAATGTGATACAGTGATCTCGGATTTTTATTTTTATTTTATATGCTTACATAAATAATCTTTGATATGATGCTGATCCTTGTTTTGATGGTAAGATGCTCATTTTTTTGGTTTTTAATTAATAATGTTTAGGTGTAACAATCAACAGAAAAAAAACCTAAGGGATTGTCAAAAATGCTTCAGATAGGTATTAATGATGTATTATTAATAAAAAATTAGGTAACGAACAAAATTACGCAACATGTTGATCGTTAAATATTTTTGTTACTTACCAGATTGAATAATATACATTATTTTACATCCAACACTACAATACAATACTAATAATATGTACAAGTATGTAAAAAGGGGGAGGAAAAAATTATTAAAGTGCATCAAAAAATTCGTCCGCATCGCTGTCAGCAGGAAAAGTACCCAAAAGGCTGGCAGCATTGCCACGTTGTATGGCAATGCTGATTCTTTGGCCGAAGAATAGGCCAGCCCTCTGGTCACGTGAAGAGTCGGTAACATGTTGATTAGTTTACACAAATAGGGGCCATACTTTAATCGAATTCGGGAAGCTTTTATCAAAATTGATGGTTGTCATAAACTTAATTTCGTTAAGTAGTCTAGAAGCTAACAATTTACTGATTGATTTTGAAAATTGTTAATTGTTATAATACACATCAATAAACATCTCTTTTTTCTTGACACATAAATACTTTTTTATTGAATTTTATATTTTTGAGGCTTTGCCTCCAAAAGCTCCCTTTATGCTTTTAGATTTTTTTTTCCATAATGCACCCCAAATTCTTATCAAACCATTAATATACAAACTCATTAATCCCCAAGGCTTCGGCATCGTCAACTAAATCAGTTTTGTCAACCCTATACGCGACCTTTATGTCATAAGAGCTTATAAATTGGTTATGTCAGTTTATCAGTAGGTATTTTTAGCTTCAGCACTTAAAAAAAAGATTGAACGTACCGAACTCTTAGATCACCAAGTTATCTACTTATATGGTGCATGCATAAATAGCTATGCATATTAACAAGTGTAAGTTACTTCAGTGGATATAATTATGGGTCCATTACATAACATCCCGTCATAATGAGACGAATCGCCTTTACATACTTAGACATGTGACATTAATTAAAGCAGGCGTATCCGTCAGCTTCTCAAGGGAATTCAAGAGTTAGGTAATGGAATAGTCCTGTCATATCCTGTGGATGTTGCATCAGATTTCGAGGGGAATTGATGATGTTAGCATACCTGTTTGGATTTAGGAGGGATACCTTACCTACATATTATTTTGTAATTTCTACTACAAAGATAGAGATTTCTGATTTTTTTGTAATGTGATACAGATTTAATTGAGGAACTTAGGAAAGGTAGGTTGGTGGTCAGCGATCTTAACCACTACTAATGCTATCCTGTCATACCCAGTGAGTCTTGCATCAGATTTATTGGTGAAATAGATAAGAACATTTCTAGTACCTAGTACCACGGATATCAGACTGCTTTTAAGGGGATGTTTTTTTTTTTAATAACTGGTTCAGTATCTAGAATTTATTTTATTGATACCTTTTTAGGACTCAATTATATTATATACGGTGATTCCGATATTTGCTGTTTGCTGAGTCACACTTCGTGTATGAAGAGAGTTTTAAGATGAATTTAAAACTTGATGTCGGCTTCAGATTTGGGTTTTTGAGATTCGGTCGGTTTTTTGAGAATCATTCTGAAGAATTCTTTATACTTTACACTTTCACGAATACCGATCTTGGCCATATTCCCCAGTGTGTCGTTCTTTGAAGATGCTCAACGCCCTTCTGATTGTCAACCCTGAATGTGATGTGTTTGCGGATGAATGATGTAAAATTATGCCTATTTGTCTGGTGTTCTGTGAGAGAAAGTATGCAAGGAAGTCCACTATTCCATGTTAGATTTAATTAAATTGTACATAACAATGTTTCTATGTTAATTAAATGTAGGTAAGTGTTGTGTCGTTTTAATTCACTATAAATAAATAAACAAATATTCAGTAGCGACTATGGACATTAATTTTGATGATTCTATCCAAATTGAAATGCCATATTTTACAGGAAAAGATAAGGATCTATTAGTACTGACACGGCAACACAAGTTACATACTTTTACTAATTACATCCAATGATTGATGAAGCACTTACATCGCTAATACTCGCTGCACGGTAGATCAGGCGCGTATTCTTACACTTTTTATAAAGAAAAATGGACGTAACGCCTGATTGTGTTACTTACATTGAGTAAGGATTGCTGTTAATCATATTCGTCATATTCTAGTACGTAACTTTAAAGCATTGATTGGTGTAATGTAAATGTACGTGGATATGTTATACATTAATAGTGGTACGGCCTACTGTAATTGGATATTAAACGAACCACCACGACCACGGCTCTCGAAAAGATGAAGGAAAACATCGTGAAGAAACCGGCATGTCCTAGAACCAAAACATCGAAGACGTATCTATTATGTGACATCCACCAACGTTGATTACGGACCACTCCCTCTGACAGAGAGGAGGCTTATATCCGATTAGTGAGAACGTTTATAGGCTGATTATGCTTATTTGATCCACCCGCGGCTCCGCCCGCGTGGTATTTCGATAAAAAGTAAGTAGCCTATGTCCTTTCTCGAGATGCTATCTATCTCCTTGCCAAATTTTATCGAAATCCGTTCAGTGGTTTAGACATAAAAAACAACATACAGACAGAAAAACAGACAGATGGACAGACAGAGTTACTTTTGAATTTATAATATTAGTATATGGATAAAATCGGTTTGATCGAGTTTTATCGATCCTGCTCATGTGGCGGCGTTGTGGTGAAAAGAATAGAAAATGTATTGCTCAAAAATGTGACTTCTAGGTAAAAGTTCTTTAGAAGCAGAAAAATGAGTAACTTTGATAGGTAGCTGTATAGTATCGAAAAACAAGATTCTTCTGATTCTCCAATTTGGTTGTAATATACAGTTCTGGAGCAAGTGTATTTCAAAATGTTATAGCCAGTCGCATGTCTAGTTAAATTAGTGCGACCAATCAGGGCAAGAAAACCATTGCAAAATCTAATCTTATTTCAAAATGATATCTAGAAAATCTAGCAAATAAAGTCCTCCAATCCGGTATTAGGCAACGCCAAATGCAAATAAAGTTGTTTCGTACATGAGCACCGGAAAATGGGTATTAGAACATAATATCAAGTATTAACTGCTTCTAGAGCAGGTATGTCCTGAATGTTCGGCTGTAGATATTTCGACATGGCTTCAAATGAGCTTGTATGGTGTTAGGCGTGTAATTAATACCAACTGTGTTTCAAATACACTGGCCGTCAAAACTAAGTATTACACTTTAAAAAAAATCAAGTAATAAAAACTAAAACCCAACTACGACTTAAAAGGTATAAACAAGACACCACAGACAGACAAATTAAAAATCCGGAGTCACACGTGTTAGGGCTTAAATCGAACAGATTACGTGTGACTCCGGATTTTTAATTTGTCTGTCTGTGGTGTCTTGTTTATACTTTTTAAGTCGTAGCTGGGTTTTAGTTTTTATTACTTGATTTTTTTAAAAATTCTTTTGGGGTTATAATATACTCGTATATATTTTTGAAATGTGCTCATTAAGCCCTTTCATTTGATACCCAATATGGTACGATTAAACCATTTTTTTTTTTAAGTTCCTCACTTTATGTCCTCTGGAGGGCGCCATTTTTAATTTAATGTGACTTCACATACCAGCGGACAATCACGACGCTTCTAACGATACCTCATTTGTCAAATTGTGATAAGTGGTTTGGAAGATAGGAGGGAACAGATGAACATACATACATACATACATACCGGTCAAAATCATAACCCTCCTTTTTCTTCGCCGTAGTCGGGTAAAAATTGCAATAACTTTTAAATTACACAAGATATATTTTCGAAATAAAAAGGATTGGATTTTTTTTTTTTTTTATATAAAAACTTTTGCCGATAACCGTCTTTTAAGGAATAAAAAAACATTATAAACAAAAATGTGTCTTATCCGAAATAAAGTTATTTATTTTTTTTTTTTTTTTAAAACACTCCTTTTCAAATTGTTGCAACTTTTGACTCTTTTTGTTTCTGTTTTTGTATGTAAATAAGGCGTAAAACTGTAGTTATTAATGTGGTTTGAGTTTTTTGCCAGTAAGTTAAAAATGTCAATTGTTTTTTATTTCAGAACTCTAGTTTTCTACAGTTTAGGAGAAATTGCAATTTTAAAAGTGTTGTACTAAGTTTTGAAGGCCAGTATACTAGGTACTTGTTCGGCCACGTGTTGTGTGTTTCAATGGACTTGCAGTAGATTGCAAGATAATTTTGGTGCCACTGTTTTTTTTGAGCTGCTGATGGAGTATGATCGAGAGTTTTTTGTCGACCACACAGGATAATGAGGGAATTATTTTATTACAATATTAAGCTTAGAATGAGTCTTTTTCCAGGAAAAATATTTCCGAATCTTTATTGTTGTTTAGTGAGCAGTGGTGGCCCAGTGGTAACGGCCCCGACTTACGAGTCGTGGGTTTGAACCCAGGTAGCGCTTTACATGCACATAATTTCATCACCAATGCTCTCAAAACGGTGAAGGAAAACATAAAAAAATCGAAGATATGTAACATCTACCAACACGCCCTGGGCCCGCGTGGTAGATTAAATATAGCCCATTCCCTCTCGAAGAGAGGAGGCCTGTGTCTCAGCAGTGAGAACCTTATAGGCTGATTATGGTTATTCTGGTCCAGTATTTGAGTAAACAACTGAGGGATTTTTATTAATTTAGTAATTTTATAAACCTTTTCCTAAAAAGCTTTAAAATTTTAGATATTTTTACCCGACTACGGCGAAAAAAAAGGAGGGTTATGATTTTGACTGGTATGTATGTATGTATGTTCATCTGTTCCCTCCTATCTTCTAATCCACTCATCACAATTTGACAAATGAGGTATCGTTGGAAGCGTCTTGATCGTCCGCTGGTTAAAAAAAATGGCGCCCTCTAGAGGACATAAAGTCAGGAACTAAAAACAAAATGTCGTTTAGTCGTACCATGTTGGGTATCAAATGAAAGGAAGGGCTTAATGAGCACATTTCAAAAATATATATAACCCCAAAATAATCCGGAGTCACACGTAATCTGTTCGATTTATGCCCTAACACGTGTGACTCCGGATTTTTAATTTGTCTGTCTGTGGTGTCTTGTTTATACCTTTTTAGTCGTAGTTGGGTTTTAGTTTTTATTACTTTAATTTTTTCTAAAAGCCATTTAATGATTCGATTATTAAACGATACATAAGCAAAACGTTATATTTTATTATACAGGAAGTTTAGGCAAGGTGTGAAACAGCTGACTCACCCACTCATATTCACTATTATATAAATCCTACCCCATAGTCACCGCTAAGCACGTGGTGTTATCACCGACCTTGTGGCATGTGCGGTCACCTTGACCTCAGCTGGGGGCTAGTCACTAGTCACTGGACACTGATGTATGCCACTGCAGTCTTTGATTTAGATATTAAAGGAAATTAGAGCAGAGAGCTTTTCTTTTTAACACGCTTTTATTAGCTTGACTTGTATGTATATGAAACGGAATATTTCAACGTAATTTTCACCAACATCAAGACGTCCGATTAATTTGATTTGCACACGTGTCATGGACCGATGAGCATACAATATTTTGGTATCTTGGAGCTGATCTGATTATGGAGCCAGGAGGTGGATAGTGGAACTCTTCAGCGGCTTCTAGTAAACCCCTCGGCTTTGGGCTCGAATGATTCGTATATTATTTTTTCTTTCTTTCTGCAGTTGTTTACATAATGATAGTTTTCCCACGCCCGCCGCCCGCTTTTCAGCTTGTACCTATTCTTGATGATTATGCTTTAGTGATGTTATGCTAAAGCGGTACAGTAATTGATTCTTAATTAATATACAAAATAATCAATAAATCGTATAGTTTCGCTTTGTCTTCGGGACTCTGTAGGATTGGGGGACCAACACCCGCAGCTAAACTTTTGATGTGTAACATCTTTCCTCTCGCTTTCCTGCAATCTGTGGGAGTGATTTCGTGAAAAGGGACGGAAGTGTGTAACAGGAAGCCGGGGAAGCGCGCGCTAGAGTTGGCCATCAGATGGTACCAACCCATTTGCCGAGAGGTTGGTACTGTCATCCAAAATGTCAGATGATACACATCATATGTTACTTCTGTAAGGCTCGCTCATTTTTTAACCGACTTCTTCAAAAAGGAGGAGGTTCTCAATTCGAATGTTTAAAAAAAAAAAATATGGGTTTTCTTTTCTTTGATAGTCTTGCTCAGGATTTGATAGCTTTTATGACATTGAATTTCGGTAATATTGTTTATATGAAGCTTTGTCAATTTTTATTTTGACAAAGCTTCAACCATTTCCTTGTTCTAATATTGCAACCAAAGTAAATTATAATATCTTGAATTTAACCAGATACATTTCGATCTATCCAGTAATTACTCACTTTATGTCTGCTACGTTAGATTGTAGAACGGCTAACGCTAAATGAAATGTTTATGTTTAAAATTAAGTTCTCAAACGTTTGCAATTACAAACTAGACTAGGTTTAGTAGCGGCTTTACTTGGGTGACTTTACAGTTATGTTATGTAAAGTTAAGTTAAGGGCTGTTTATATCATTTACCTATATCTAATCACATAAGGTATGTCATATACTACAGATAAGTCATCTTCATAAGCGTAATAGTATATTATTGGGTGCATTTGCCTTCGTTGTATTTCTGGATTATTTCTTCGATAAGTTTCATTTAAAAACTTTACCCAGACCCTTTAGGTACATCATTCAATTTTCCAACATCAATATAAAACAAATAAACAAACGAATCTAGAAACAGCTCCAACACTAGGTTAGGTATCAAAGGGTCAGAGCAATCGACTCCGGCGCAAAGTTCCGTGTGTTGTAGCCGGCTCGCCTCGCCCCCGTTCATGTCGCAAGCGCAACCGAACTGGGACAAAACTGACATATTATTTCTATCTAGAGATATTTTATTTATTTCTCAGATTTTATCGTGAACGAATCTTGCAATCGAAATCGAAATTGTTAGTTTTCCTATTTTGGTATCCATTGGTGGTATATTGGCTTTTTACTTCGACTATGGCAAAGCCAAAAGGAAGGTTTATCATTTTATTAGCATAAATACACCTTTCTTGCCCTCATTCATACTAGAGTATTCTCATAAAACGTTAGGTGTAATTATAGGAATCTCATACAAAATGTGCCTAGTTATTCAATACTATTTCATTACTCTCCATAATTGTAAGGATTTTTCCAACACAATTTATTGATATTTTGGTATTTTATTTATTTATATCAATTGATATTTCTTTTCTTTCAAAGAAAGTCTTTTCTTTCCACTTTTTTCGTATAAAATAATTGATGTCTTGCTAATATTTCATAATTCTCTCTTTAATTCCAGGTGCTGCTTTCAGCAGGCAGTCTATCAACATCAAAAGAAATAGCAGACAAATCTAAAGTATCCAAACTCCTTATCGTTGAGGGGATCAAAAATGAGGCAGTGTCAGATAAAGGAGTGAAGAGACACATCCCAGCGTACGGCTACGGAGGTCACTCTATCGGATTCTCATCACCAGCTATTGGACTGGGCCACTCGATTGGAATAGGCCACTCAGTTGGCCTTGGCCACTCTATTGGATTATCTGGACACGGTATTGGATTATCATCTGGTGGTATCGGAATAGGTGGAGCCGGTTTTGGGATAGGTGGCGGCGGTATTGGAATAGGTGGAGCCGGTTTTGGGATAGGTGGCGGCGGTATTGGAATAGGCGGCGGCGGTATCGGTTCTGGAGGAGGAATCGTAGCTGGACCTGCAGTCGCAGTTGGTGGTCCAGGTATCGCTGTTGGAGGTCCTGTTGCAGTAGCCGCTGCTCCCGTGGCAGTAGCCCCAGCAGTACAAACATCCGTGAGCGTAGCACCCAACCCAGTAATCTTACGTCAGGAAGTACCACGCTACATTACCAGAACTATCACGCGAGATGTGCAAGTACCAGTGCAAGTACCCGTCCCGGTCCCCGTCGACCGTCAAGTACCATACCCAGTAAGGGTCCCAGTACCTGTTCAGGTAGACAGACCTGTTCCTTACCCCGTCGTACAAAAAGTCCCCGTGGAAGTCACAAGGCAAGTGCCTGTGTACTATGAGAGGAAAGTGCCATATCCAGTCAGGGTTCCTGTAAATGTGCCTGTTCCGTACCCCGTTACTGTTGAGAGGCACGTGCCTGTTGACAGGCCCGTGTACGTTGACCGTCAAGTCCCGGTGCCACAACCTGTCTACGTGGACCGCCCCGTCCCCGTTCAGGTACCCGTTCAAGTTGATAGGCCCGTACCTGTGCCTCAACCCGTTGTGGTTGACAGGCCTGTCCCTGTGCCCCAACCTGTTGTGGTTGACAGGCCTGTCCCTGTAGCTGCTGTTTCCGCAGTCCCCGTGGCTATCGGCGGTGGATCTATAGTTTCGGGTGGAATTGGAGGCGGTGGAATTGGAATTGGAGGCGGCGGAATTGGAATTGGAGGCGGTGGAATTGGAGGCGGTGGAATTGGAGGCGGTGGAATTGGTATTGGAGGCGGTATTAGCGGAATCTCGGGAGGGTATGGAGCCATATCGGGCGGTATAGGAAGTATTGGCATTTCGGGCGGGATCCCGATTTCCGTTGGTCATGGCGGCAGCTACGGAGGCGGCTACGGAGGCGGTTACGAAGGTGGCTACGGTGTTTCCTCAGGAGCCTATGGAGGAGGCATCTCCAAGACCATTTCGTACAACTCTATTGGTCACCATTAATATGTTATTACCGTTCGTTGTTGTATCAAGTTGCATTATAAATATCTTTGTAATTAAAGTTATTTTACCAGTGCCATGTTTTTTTTTAGCCCTCTTTATTAATTTCATTTTATGACTTTACTTGGTAGTATTCAACTTTGAATGATAAACATTTAGATAGGTACCAAATGTTTTTCATTCAAAGTTACTTATTAACAACAATAAACACTGTCATTATTTAATACATGAACAGATTAATGTATTTTTCTTTTTAGTAACAGAAAATAATGCTTAAAGACAGACATGAGGAAACAAAGAGAGGTCATTTTTCACATTTTATTGTAAAAATCACAAAACCGCTGTCATGAATGCACTCATTAGGCTTATAATAGGAGAAAATACGGTAACACGAAAATTTTAAAATATAAGGAGTGCTGCAATATGCACTTCAGTCAACATTTAGTGCGATAAAGATAAGTTTCACAAAATTAAAATAACAATTTCACACTTAAGAGCAGGAGGATAAGACGTATAAAAGGACTATTATGTAAGTATATCATTATAATCTATGGCACACACATTTATAAAAGTTTTTCATAATCTAAAGGACGTTTATTGCTAGGAAATACTGCTTTGATTGTATTTACATCATCTTCTCGTTCATTGTTACTATGATGTAAAGTATTCTGTCTGCTTTCCGTAGTTTAATCTGCAAGTAAACACATTATATTGAAACGAAAGTATTAATTCCAAATAACCGTTGCTACTACGTCACTAAGTTCTCAGAATATATTGAAGAGACTCTTCTGAATAATTTCCATAATTTCGTGCTTGTTACTCTCTTCCACATTGTCTTGGAGAGCTTTCGTAAAATATTACTTAAGTATTTAAAATTAGGGCCTATCATCGTTATTATCAATTTCGACAAGTCTCATCCCTAAGACCGCGTCCTAACCGACCACGACAGTCGCACGAATACGCGATCACGCGATCGTTTATACACACGACTTGATTGATAATTCATAAAAATCGCTTGCAGTTAGGACAAGACTAGAACTTTTGAATTTACCTTCAAAATATAACACATCGCTTGTGCGGGTTCATAGCCGACCCCGGCGGACAGAGCCACGCGCGCGCGAACTCCTCGCTGTTCTGCAGCGCGCCGCGAGCGCGGAACATCTGCGGGGAGTGCTCGTCTTCCAGGTCCGACTTCAAGGAGTCCTTCGTTGAAACTCCACACCACAGCTGTGAAGAAGAACTGTTTATAAACAATGATATCAAGGAACAGATGTGCATATCAGGCACGAACTAACATTTATTTGAAAATATGATACAGGATGTTTTGAACGAAACCCATAACACTATTACGCCTGTAATCCCCAAAGGGTCAGGAAGAGGCCAATCCATAAACAAAAAATAAATATAAAAATAACATGCCCACGGGGTACTGTACCCATGACTATGCTGTATCCATCACTATACTGTATACAGTTCCAACTGCGAAATAATTCCCATATTTAAATAAAAATCGATATTCCATCAGTACTTCGTTTCTTGAAATTTACGTTGAATTGTATTCCAACAATTTTGCCAATTACTAAGATACAAGACGACCAGATAAAAAAAAATGTAAGCTAATTACATTCCCATAAGACAAAAAGAACAGTTGTTCAGGCGTCATGTGCTCGAAGCCCGGTAGCTTCGGTTCTGGTCCTCGTCTCTTCTGGTGATGCTTCAGAGCCGCCAGAGCTTCTCTCAAGCCTCCGTTGTCTGCTATATTCTCTCCTAATGTCTTCTTGCCGTCTACCTGTAGATTAAGACATTGTTTTTTTTACATTTTTCGTATAGACTCCTTTGTGAAGAACCAGCTGAACGCACCGTGATAAATTATAAGTTCAGCTTGAAAGTGTAGTATATCTTGATTTAAGAAATTTGTGTTTGGAATGAGTATACATACAATACGAACAATACAGCTTGGAGTTTATTCAAATACTAATCGTTAACATGAACTTCACATGATTCAGAAAGGGCGTAAAATGGTGCCTTGCGGAACCCCCCAACAAACTATTGTCTTTTCATAAAAAATATCAAGCAAAAGGGTGGGACCTAATATGCTGCCTTATGAAACTCCCAAAGGTACCCTTGACATTATTTTAAAATTATGGTATCATAATTTGGTAAAATTATTTTGCAAGAAAAAGCAGCAAACTCACATGTTCATCCAACTCTGGGAGGTAATACCCGGAGTACTGTTCGATGAAGCAGTGTGTCATGTTGACGAACGAGTAGATCGTGTTGTTGGACCACCACGGCAGCATGTTGCCGTTCTTGTCGAACTGACGACCTGTAATGTTGAAATATATTTACTGTTTGCAAGATGGAGTTGAGATTGTTTAAGCACTTGATTGCATTGTTTGAATCTGTTTGTGAGCCAGTGGCTAAGGCTGAATCGCGCTTGTGAAAGCTTTTATGACGATGGTCCACCTAATGCCCCGTAGTCTATTTGTGAATAAAATGATCTTGATTTTCATTTTTTTTCCTTTGTTCTCAAATAATAATAATCAAGTCTATTTCAATCGACAAGCAACAAACAGAGATACAAAAGACTAAAAGAAATAAAAGTTTTTACCAAAGTTATCGAAGCCATGCGTTATTTCATGTCCTAGAACCGTTCCCAAAGAGCCGTAGTTAAGTGAGCTGAACAAAATGAAAAGGTTAAAGAAACTTTAGATAATCTTCCTGAGGCCCTAGACAAAGTGACATTTTATCAGCGATAACGACGATGGAAAAGGCAAAAATGTATGGGACTGACTTAAGCTATCGAAAAGCTTATGTCAATACTGTTGAAAGTCGTTGTAGAAATACGAAACGCTTTCGAAGCGATTGTCACTTGTCTAGGTGCCCTGAATATAATAGAAAATAACATACTTACTCGAGTCCTAAATCAAAGAAGGGATATTGTAACATCACCATAGGGACAGCTATAGGAAACATTCAAGTATTAAATAAAGTTACTCTACTTTCACTGAAGCCAGAAAGGAAAACTCGGAAAATGTCTAATCTAATATTATAGATATAAAAAAACTACATTATTATTAAATTGTTACATTCCAACCTAATTCAATTTACTTATATCTCAATAGTAACTAATACGCCAAACAACGAATAAATGTTAACATTTACTAATACTCTCATATTACTAATCTTCTTCATCTCAATTATAAATACTCACTTATAGTATTCTCTTGGAAAGTATGATACGCGTTGACTTCAGTAGGATCAGTTGCCCAAGTAAAGTTATTTCCTTCTCGAAACCTGTTGAGAACTTTCTTGGTCTTCACTTGATTGATATTTATCATGTTCTCCAAATGTTTCTCAGGATCGACCTCTATGCCTTCATAATATTCTTCTAGTTTCCCTTCCTCTAGTAGCCAGTCTGGAAATCCTATGAGAGTCTTCATTTCGATTATTTTCAGATAAGTTGCTAACTTTGTGTTGTCATCCATCCATCTTGCCTGGCCGACGAGGTGTGCTAGGGAGTTTTTTAGTTCGTCGATCATTGTTATTATCTGAAAATGGTAATATGTTTTATTGGTCTTATTAAAAATATCAAACAAGCAGTCGGACTACCTGATGGTAAGTGCAAACAAGTTTACTACTACAAATATATTGTTCACAATTTTTCTTACCTTAGGCTTCGTAACATTGAAGAAGTGTGGATCCGCGATACCATAAGAGACAGCCATGCCCAGCATGTCATTGACTGCGTTGGCGCACTGTAGGCTGCGCGGCGGGATGGTCTCGTGCTCGTGACTCTGTTCGTACGCGCGTTGAAACAGGTCACGCAGCTCTGTCGTCGTGTGGATTGACATTACTTCCACCACCTGAAGAAAGATAACAAGTTATCTAATATTAGGCATAATACATCATGTACCTATATCGGACAAAAGAAAAAAATATATGATCGGAAATAATTTGTGTTTTAAATGGTTTATAACGGGGCTAATTTCCGCGCTCTGATTTATATAAATTTCCATAACTATGAAATCATAGAAGAGGCAACACACAGGGACGAATAGAAAGGTATGAGGGACGCCTTTGCTCAGCATTAAGACAACGGATTACAATAATGAACTCATAGGAATCGATAAAAAACCTATTTGATTTATTGTACCCACCTTAACCCAAATATAAAGCTCCAGTATCACAGGCGGTGTCTTCGCAACATAAGCTGCCATCAACGACATGTACTTCAAATCAGGATCAGATACCATTATCTTATCCTTTTCAAAGTCCAGCACAGTATTACTGACGTTAAACAACCCTTCTAAGTACTTCTTCCAAATTGGTGAAGCTGTTCCGTTATTGGTTTCGACTACTGCATCTGTGTGACTTTGTATTTCTTCTACTGTATATTCGGGTATATTTAGATAATCATCGTCGTCTATTTCCGTTGAATTGTCTGTTTCTAGCTGAAAATTTATATAAAGTAATTTAGAGCTAAAAATTTAAATTTTATTTATTCATATTGAAAAGTTTATCAAGGACTCTCTGGTGTAGTTAGTACGTACTCAAGTTTGTAGAAAAATAAAAAAAATAGTTTTGTCATGTCAAATCATTTGTATGTGGTGTGTGGAGCTCGTGGCTAAGTAATAACAGCCGCTCGGGTCGATCCATCAGGTTAAGCTACGCTTGCCGGGGTTGGTCCGTGGATGGCTGACCATTTTCACATATCGAGACTCCTCCTTGCCTCGGAAAGCACGTTAAGCCGTTGGTCCCGGCTGTCATTTGTGGATCTTTGACAGTCGTTACGAGTCGTCAGAAGCACGAAAGTCTGACAACCAATCTAACCAAGGGGTATCGTATTACCCAGTTACTGGGTTGTGGAGGTCAGATAGGCAGTCGCTCCATGTAAAATACTGGTATTCAGCTGCATCCGGTTAGACTGGAAGCCGACCCCAACATAGTTGGGATAAGGCTAGGCAGATTGAGCATTTGTATGTGGTGTTGTACGTAAATAAATAATCCTGATTTTAATAAACTATCACATGAAACATTTTTCTTGTCATCGATTGTTCTATACTCGTAGCACGTTTCACATGTCACACGCGAATATTGCATAGCAGAAAAAGGTGATTCTAGTTCCATGATTATACATATACCATGCCATTAGCTGCTCTATTTAATTTATGCCCGATAGATAACGCTATATCGTTGATGCCACTATAGATAAGTCAGAATTTAAAAGACTAGATATTTAATATGTATATAACACATAATGTTTATTGTATGCAACCAAATAACGCTTTACAAAAGTATCTATAATATTGGTATGTATTGAGTCTCATGAACTGGTGGTGGATTTAATTCGTGAACTCAACAGAAAAAAATACACAAGAAATACAAGCCAAATGCCCGATGGAATGTCTTATCGGCAAAAATGTAGAACTTTCATATAAAATTTCAACCCATTTAGGGCTGGATTTTGAAAAATCCTGCTTGAGTGCTCGCCTTTATTGTAATTCAATCCACTCAGCCTGCTGGACATAGGCCTCCCCCAAGCTGTGCCACAACACCCTATCCTCCACCTTCCGCATCCAGTCTGTCCCAGCCACTTTCTTGAGGAACTCTTATTCAATATTTAAAGATGGTTAGTAGCTTAGCCTATGCGATGTCTGTTAGTGAGTGAATTAATATTAATTAATTTAAGATTTAAGATTTTTATTAAGGCGATTATTAAATGTTTTTTTACTTCTTCTAAGATTTGCACTCGAAGGATCATTGTAATACTAAAATTCCTTAGTGAAGTACAAATTTTCGCCAAAATAGCTGTGATTCAAGAAAGGAATAAAATAATCACACTTACCTCGTAGATATCACTGTTCGTCGCATAATATTCATTCGCAGTCAGAATTATATTCTGATCTAGTTCAATTTCAGTTAGTTTGGAACTGTTGACACCATCTTCTTCCAAAACGAACAGTTTTATCAGCTCTGCATAGAATATCTTATGTACTTGTGCTATTTTCTCTTCATCGATATCGCCTTTGTCACTGCGACGTTCGATCTTATACAGGAAATCTGTTGTTTTACTTATGAAGTTTATCAGATTTTTCAAGGTTCTTCTACCGTTATGGCGTTTTCGTTCAGTATGTGTGCTGTAAATTAAGAAATACTATAATTTTTTTTTTTAAATAGTCATATCGTTTGTTAAAGGAACTAGAAACAATATTATACAACTAACTAATGAAAACCTAACTAATATTAATTAAAACTAACTAGACAAATAAACAATTAATAACTAAAATGTGGCGTCGAAAAATTCCTCCGCATCGCTGTCGGCTGGTAATGTACCCAAGAGACTGGCGGCATTGCATTCAATGAGTTAAATAAAACGGTTATTAATATTTTAAGCAATTTATTAATTGCCTTTATGTCCACTCCCATATTTTAAATGTTTCCTGTTTTAGCTTGGTTTGCCCGTATGTAAAGATTCTTCATCTTTTTGATTTTAAAATATTAGCTTATTTATCTACAAATGTATTATTTATTAAAGCTATATTTATTATATCTATTATTTATATTATTTATTATATAGCTTATTTATCTACAAATCCATTCTTATAAGAAATCACAGGAGATTTAAGTCTTCTTACCTTGGAAAAGGATTAGTAGTTTCAGGCGATCCCATTATAAGTCTGTACAGAGAAGAGTTCTTTGGATCCGTGTAGATATCAAAACCAATGAGTACATCCATACCAATCTGCGTCTTTACCTTGATGACTGTGTCCAACCAATCAAAGGTGTAAGCAGAATAGTCGAAATCTTCTGTCGCGTTTATAAAGGTTGGGAATGCAGGGAGACCAAGAGTTTCTAGAATAGCTATCACTGGTTTTAATCCTCGTTTGTCGAGTGTCTCTGAAAGACAATGGTTGCTTCAAAATAATTTATCTACACCCATGCTATAAATCTTCTATAAAAGTATCTGAAACAGTTAGCTTATAGCCAACATTAAAACATCCAGTGTCATAGTAACCATAATATCATCCTAACGGGTGTTATAATGTTGTACTGAATTTCATTATGCAACTCATTTCAAAAAAAGAACATTGTCATTCACGAGCGTTTCACTAACAAAGCACCGTAATTTGAAAACAAAACACATTCGAATTCGAAAAATTCGAATTCACGTCGTACCGCGCCATTTTTGTTCGATATTGGTATTGTAAAGAAACTTTTACAGAAGATTCATATCATGGGTGTAGATAAAATCTTGTATGCAACTTACTTTTAAACTCCTAAATAGTGCATTTTAAATGAAGATTGATCGACGTTCAAGTCGAACTTTTAAACGTTCTATGACGTGTTTCAAACTAGAAAAGGTCAACATTTGACCTAGGTGAGGGCGAGGGCTTCTCAACGAAAACCTATTTTCGGCACTAATTATAATTTTTTTATGTTTCCTTCGATAACTCACATACTTTTTAAAACATTTAGTTTCGATTTTTTTTAAAGATTCGTGACTGTTAAAGTATGAATGGTTTAGCTCGAATAATATGGAGTTTATTGACATTCCATTCGTAATAAAATAATTATACTTTTAGGTACCTTCTATTGATACAGTGAACCGCACATCTGTGGTAACACTTTCACCTTGAACTGGACTAGCTTAGTAAGGAGTTTCAATGAAATATGGGGCCAGCTTATATAGCTATACATTCCAATATTGCGAAAAAAAAAGGCTATAATCCAGGGCAGCTCACCCGTATTCATACACCCATTATACATATCCTTGGCTTGCTGCACTGCCTTGGGCTGGTGCGAGGTGTTCCTGTTGAGGAAGTCCCTCACGATGGAGTACACCTTGGTCTGTTTGTCTCGGAACCAGTCGTATGATCTATAGGCATCAGGTCGCGGGTGGTCCGAGCCCCAGTTGCCGCATACGTACTGGGAGGTAAGAAGAACGTAATTTCAAAGGTACAAAAAAAATATAGACAAAAATAATAGAAAATGAAAAGCATAGCCTCCTTGGAAATGCTAAATCATGAAGGTTCTGCCATTGTAGACAAGAATCACATGAACTAACAGGTTTTAATCACACCTCGAGAGATCTTGTAAAGGGAAGTGACAACAATTATTGGTACCAGGAACTTGCTAGCTCCTCCTCGATGAAAATTTAATTTGAAAGGGGCTAAAAATATTCTTTCACATGAAAAATCTGAATAAATATTATAATTAAACCATGGTTTAAATGCAGAGGCTGTAAAAATCGTTACCTGATAGAAGTTTTCGCAAGGATTTGCGCTCATGTCCATGGAAAGCGCGAGGTTTGCGGCTGAGCGCAGACATTCTGTGCTCCTGCATATCTTTACTGGTTTCCTATTTATTGCTAATGCGTCTAAAACAATGGTTAGTCGTATAAGTTATCAAACCTCCTATAGTTACCCTGTCTATCTTTATTATACCTACTATGACTTCAAATTCCCATCAACTTTTATTGCGAATACATAGTCACGTGAGCGAAGACGCGGCTACAATTAGTATTCTTGTAAAAGCACACTACTACTTTCAAATTGGCACTTTATTCCTATAATGTTTAATATTTTTGGAACATTGCTATTTCTACCTAAACAATTTTCTAACGAATATTAAATAAAACTAACTGTACAAATAAACAAATGTCTAAACTATGGCGTCGAAAAATACTAACACTACTACTTAACTTATTTACAGACTCAGACCAACAAAAAAGGATTTACAGAAGAAAATGTGACTAGGTCTAGATTTATTAAACTACCTACATACAGCGATATTGTTGCTTAAGAGTCCCTATCAATTTCGGCGCGCTACGAGTTTAGGTAACTATCGGAGCGCAGTGTGTCTGTGTGCGGTCGACGTATCGCTGATAGTCGTAGTGTGCGCTGTGCGCACGGTGCAGCGCGAACTAATAATCTTGGTCCGTAACTGCTATTATTAGGAGTTTTTACTTACTAGGTTCCGTAATATAATACTGGATGGATTTTATTTTGTGATTATGACGTGCTATGTTTAGGTACCCTATAAAAATATGGTTACCTAGTATGGCATTCACTGAAGTAAAAGCAAACTATAAAGTGTGACCAGCGTATAAAAGGTAAGTCTGAAACTAATTACACGTGTTATTGTACTCATTTATTATTTAGATTAATTAGTCCTTTATTATTTACATTTATGTTTATTTATTTAATCCTTTATTATTTACATTTATGTAAATATAATTATTACTATGTAAAAAATATACGTAAAATACAATAGACGTACAGTCACGGACTTTAATTAATGAGCCACCTGGTACTGTTCGCATTTTAGCCGTGTAATACAAATCGGGTTTATTCGGTTCCCGAAACGCAAAGTCATATGTCTTCGTATCAGTTTTATCTATCTATCTATCTACTCAAAGTCAACCAATTGCAAGTCTAGCAACAGTAACCTAGCAACGATAAACAATTGTTGCTAGGTTACTGCTGCATAGTAACGTTAGCGTACGGAGAAATTTTCTGACATCGATATTTCAACTGTCACTGTCTTCAGTTAAGTTTTCAGAATTATTGAGTTAATGAGCTATGATTCAAAGGAGGTCAGTATCAAATAGATTGGATAAACTTAATGCAACATTGTATTTATTTTTATCATTAAGAACTTATTAGTCAACCTCTATGGATAAGACTATTTCCGATTAAAAGTAATTTATTTGTCATCTTGATATTTCAACTGTCACTGTCTTCAGTTATGTTTTCATAATTATCGAGTTAATGAGCTATGATTCAAAGGAGGTCGGTATCAAATAGATTGGATAAACTTAACGCAACATTGTATTTATTTTTATCATTGAGAACTTATTAGTCAACCTCTATGGATATTTCCGATTAAAAGTAATTTATTTGTCATCTTGTTTACGAGCTTGCGATTTGAGTTCGTGTTCAATCGTGTAATCTCGTGAATGTATGAAAGTAAATAAGGTGACAAATAAATTAGAAATATCCATAGAGGTTAACTAATAAAGTCAACCTCTATGGATATTTCCGATTAAAAGTAATTTATTTGTCATCTTGTTTACGAGCGTGCGATTTGAGTTCGTGTTTAATCGTGTAATCTCGTGAATGTATGAAACTGCAAAATTGAAAAGTTTGAAGGTGGCTCATCAATTAAAGTCCTTGACTGTACATATATTTAGTTACCTATTCTGCTTGACTATTCTCCAAGAGTCATAAAAACCCCGTAAGAAATCGACACGTGTTTCACTTCTCAACAAGGCATCCTCAGGATGACGATTGACCAATTGCAAACTAGAACGCGACGTGTTACCACACCGAGCGCTGGACGCAAAGTGAAAACTTAAGTTAAAGTCACTTTGGTTCCAGCGCTCGAGTGGTTTAGAAGATAAGAGGGAACAGATGAACATTCATACATACATACATACATAGCGGTCAAAATCATAACCCTCCTTTTTTCTTCGCCGTAGTCGGGTAAAAAAGAATTACCGTGTGTCCAGATCCTTTTCGCTCATCGATGATGTCAGGTAATATTTGATTTTCGGCAGATTTCTGCCTACTTAATTCTCTACTAATATAATTAACACATTATTAGATTGAAGAAATAATAGTAAACTACAACAATTTTCTTAATTAGTAAGATGATGGCAAAAATTATTATTTACCTAAGAACTGCACGTGCCTTCCGTGTTCTTTTAACTTTTTTCTTTTTATTACCTTTCATTCTTCTGTGATAATAAAGTTCAATTATTCGACCCATTATCTAAAAATTAAACATTATAATACAAAACATTAAAATGTATAAATATCATTAGCAAATCACAAAGTGTTACACCATACATTATATAGGTACTCACAGTCTCAAAACTGGTTAGATCTAGTACAAAAGTACGCCCGATTCCGAGAATTACGTCGGGAGCGGCGGCAGCGGCGAACGTCACAGGCGACACAGGTCCGACGTCGAGAAGCCCTCGGGCGCGACTGATTGCCTCGAGCGAGCGCATCGGTTTATAAGGCATTATTTAGATCTTTTATTATAATTAAATTAGTAGTCAAAAATAAAATATAAAAACTGAATTTGGTAGATAAATAACTAAAATTTTAAAATATTTAAGACTTATTGCTAATATGTAACAAATTCTTACGCGTAGACGACGATTTTGCACATGGTATTATTGCGTTTTTTCAGCGTGGATCACATTTTTTTTCAAGTACTAATTCAATAAACTTGGGAAAAATGATCAGTCGCCTAACTAATATACTATATGTCCAGTATTTAGGATTTTTCTCAGATTGATATTTGCTACCAGTAAGCTATGAAAGCAATTTAAAAACCAGGTGTTTCACGCTTACGTAAAAACGTGTGTTAGATTTTTATTTTTCGTAATTTATATTGAGTAGTTAGTTTTAATTTTATTAGTCAACTTACTAGTTAAATAGGTGATGAATAATTATGCATTTAAAAACAAAACAGATATCTTAAGGATATTGAGACATTGGCTCCGAAAAAACTTGAATTTTCTGTTTTTAGACCGCAAAATTGATAGGGGCTCTTAAGCTTCTACATAATTTAACAATCAAAGTGCTTTTAGTTTAAAAGCAACATCTAAGACTAAAAGTAGAAAATAACAAATTAATGTGCATTATATGTAACTTAATATTAAAATGCGAAAGTAAATATGTTTATTTGTTTGTTACGCATCCACGCTTTTAAACAGCTAAATGAATTTAGATGTTTGGCACATGGGTAGACCATGACCTGGAAAAGGATAAAGCATGCCTTTTTCTACAGGACAGACTTATATAATGTTACTCCAAACGATATTTTAAATAATGTCTTTTATTGTTAAATTGTATTTTCATAGATACCTGTGTATTTGTAATTTTGCATGCCTTATTACCATAAGTAGAAATGATATGGATATGGCTAATGAACACTATTGTTTTTGTAAAACCTTTTCTTTTGTACCCATATTAGCAAATTAATAAATGATTATAATTATTAATATCCCGATATTCCGGGATCTAGACTTATGCGGGTGAAAGAAACCACGGGGCGTATTTTAATATTTTAGAAACAATTTCTCTAGCAAGACCGGAATTTTAGCGTTAGTATATCTAGAGTAAAAATTCTAGTACTTAGCCATTTCTAGGCATTATCAGCCGTATGCTTGCACTTTTGCACTTCATTTGCATATAAAGGCAGTTTGAATTATTAATAAATTGCACCAAATACTTCTTTGTTATAATATAAGACTAGATGCTTTTGCCTGCTTTTATAATACCTACTATGAATGACGAGGGAGCATGACATGGCACAGAAAGGTAGCCCTCATACAAAGTTTATATCCCCTGAACAGATTTTCCCTTTCATATTAATAACGCACATATTTCTAAATGTCAATTTGGTACTCTTATGAGGGATTTAAACTAATTAGGTCGATTTTCGCCGTTGCTGGTCGCTTTCCAAATCGCCTCACAAGCCGAATCGCCACCCAATTCACCTGCGTTAAGTCACCTGCGGCCTAGACAAATTGCCACTTAGACGGCATTTAGTGCGGCTTTATAAATTGTGGTTAACTGTTTTCATGTTTTTATTTTGTATATTTTAATATGTGTTATCTATAATTGTCCGTTTTTACCCGACTACGGCGAAGAAAAAGGAGGGTTATGATTTTGACCGGTATGTATGTATGTATGTATGTTCATCTGTTCCCTTGTATCTTCTAAACCACTCATCACAATTTGACAAATAAGGTATCGTTAGAAGCGTCTTGATTGTCCGCTGGTTATAGGCTATGTGACGTCAAATTAAATTAAAAATGGCGCCCTCTTGAGGATACAAAGTCAGGAACTAAAAAAAAAAATATTGTTTAATCGTACTATGTTGAGTATCAAATGAAAGGGCTTAATGTAAAAAAATATATATATTATAACCCCAAAATAATTTAAAAAAAAAGTAATAAAAACTAAAACCCAACTACGACTGAAAAGGTATAAACAAGACACCACAGACAGACAAATTAAAAATCCGGAGTCACAAGTAATCTGTTCGATTTATGCCGCCCTAACACGTGTGACTCCGGATTTTTTAATTTGTCTGCCTGTGGTGTCTTGTTTATACCTTTTCAGTCGTAGTTGGGTTTTAGTTTTTATTTTTTTATTTTTTTTATTCATAATTTTAGTTACTGTAATTGGTAACACCGTTGTAACACCGTTGTAATTAAATAAATGTAGTCACCAGTGTAAAATCCGCATTAGAGATGATATTTGATTGCAAATTGCTGTCATTTGTAGATGTTTGACAGTCGTTACGGTTAGTCAGAAGCCCGAAAGGCAGATGATACTATTTGACTGCAAAACTGTTATGTTATAGTCATTAGAGTTTAAGTTTAAGTTATAGTCATTAGAGTTTAAGTTTAAGTAAGTAGCAGCCCTTCGGGAAACGGAACCGATCCCAACAACACTCAAGCTTCTTTTTGTAAGACCCTTTTATGCTTAGCAGACAGTTTCTTGGCACATAACTTGAAACTTGTATCATTGATAATTAGGTATTATGTAAGTAGCCTTCACTCTAATGCAGTTCTAAGTTCTTTAATTTTCAGTACCTACGCATTTCGTGATTGTAGTACTTTTTAATAACAATCCGAGAGTTTTGAAGGATATTGCTAATCCATTGCTTCATAGGTTTGGAAAATTCGTCTTCTCAACAACTTAAAATAACGCAATGAACGTGGGTGAACTGTCAAAATGAAACCGATTGCGATCAGTTGTCATTTTATGTGTGATACACATTTACCCCACTCGACAGTAGTACTTAATCTTCGCGTCGCGTTTCATCGACTAAATGGATGCATCCGTTTTGAGGTTAATGAATGATGCATGTAGATTGTAGGTACACAATATTAGTTACTTAATCCCCTGCTATCAGTAGCAATGGACAAGGTCAGGGTTACGCAGTTGCAATACTGATTTTGATAGTGTAAATGTAGGTGGGTACTTACATAAAATAGTAATAATTATAAAAGCTATCAGTAACAGGATAAATATTATTATAATGACTAGAAACGGTAGTCTCTTCTTATATTTTCTTCTGAATCTGAAAAAAAAACAATTCGTGCTGTTGTAGTGAGATGTACAAGAATGAACAGACATTGATTTGTCTGAACAGGGGCCTTCAAACAGTCACTTTGGAAGAATCATAATAGCAAAATATTATGAATCATCGTAAAATGTCACAAACTGAAAATTCATAATAATAATATGATTTACGTGCGATTCATAATACGAAATAATTCATCTGTTTGACAGTTTTCTATGGAGATTCGTAAAATGGTCCACACATTATGAATTGTTTTTGTGTCAAATTAGAGGAATTGCTAATGACAGCTGGAAATTCAGGAAATGAACTGCTTTTAGAGGAATTGCTGATGTGGCCGGTCTAGGGCACCAGATTATTATCAGCTATATAGGTAAGATTAGACAGTACCTAAACAATATCAGGAGCATGGCTGACCAGAGAGGCTATCTACTTGTCGTTCAATAATTCAAATCTATTTTTAAAGGCTGCCACAAACAGGCGCGATATCACGGGCGCGACAAGTGTTGCGCGGCCCGTCACGCCCGCGATATCGCGCCAGTTTACACGAGGCTAACTCTAAATGATGAACTAGAAGTGTTAATTACCTGGATGTTCTGGAGCCGACAGCTATGAGATACCCTGACTCTCTCAGGTCATTGCCGTTCTTCAGAGGAGGAGTGTTGGGCTTCGCGCTGGTGGCTTCGCCTGTTGAAGAAACATTAAATGTGTGTAAATAATTAGCCTTTTTATCGGGTTTCTACAAGTCATATGCAATTGTTGATAAATAAAGGCTCAGACAGGCGCGATGCGACGGTGCGACGCGACTCTGGTCATACAATTTCTATGAAAACTTCACGGAAATTGTTCTACCGATGTCGTGTTGCGTCTGTGGGAGCCTTAAAGATAATTTAAATCAAGCGCTTCAGAATTTTTTGTAGGTACGGTAAGTAATATCATCAAAAAACGTTCAAGAAAAAATAATTTTATACTCATTATAGAAAGGTAATATAATCGGAGGAAACAAATTGATGTGTCTGTTTGTAATGTCAAAATAACAGCTTGTTACTGAACGCATACGAAAGTAATAAACAAAACATATTAAAAAAAAAACTACTGTTTGTTTGTTTTAGCTAATCTCCGTAATGGCTGCACCGATTTTGACGGGACTTTCACAGGAAGATAACTGATGTTATAAGGAGTAACTTAGGCTACATTTATTTTAGAAAAATAATTAAGATCCACACGTGCGGAGGCACACTGTGCGCAGGCAGCAGGCAATTTATTTTTAATTATGGAAGTTAAACTTTACATACATACATTATCTGCAGTCCACCCTAATATTCGTTCCGATTCAATGTCTAAAAACACGGTGACTGTCATATTTTTTAAGTGCACAAAGATACGCGAACTATCGTTTCAACTACTTGTATATGTACTTATACTAAGAAAATAATTATTTATCACAACGAGCGATGTCAGCGCGACATAATAACAAACTAGCTAAAACAATATTGTTACAAACCTAGGTCATAATATTATATCTACAGCTACAGGGCAACTAGTCATCAAAGTGTTAAGCGCAGCGCACAATAGCCGCGTCTTATTGCAAAAATTCTCGTATGCATCACTTTCGTATGCTACAGACAGGCCGCAACGCGTTTTTTTGTATTATATTGCGAATTTGCGATGCTCTGTGGCCCGATGCGGCTGTAATGTGCGCCGGCCTTTAAAGCACGTTACGACATATTTATTTGCAGCTTCGAGTTATAGTTCTAAATGCCCGTCTTCTTAAAATAATCTCTTATTTGCTTTTTACGACACTGAAAGAATACTTTGCTGTAAATTAAAGTAGCATTTTTACGAAAAGTAGGTAACTCACCTGTTATGGAATTGTACTAACTCCACTAATTTTAATTAAAATAACATCAATGCTAAGAAAATAAAAAAAAACAAAGGCCACACAAAACGTCTTCTTAGACAATTCTAAATTCAAAAAGTTTTCGTGCTGCATTTTTTTTATGCATTCGCGATCAGGCTCCCTTGTCAATAGGTACGAAAAGAAATTAATTAGGTACGTTACCGAGTGAAAAGCAATGTTAATGAAATCAATATTAAATGAACATAAGTTAACTAAATCGCAAATAAGTGCCTACATTATTTATTTTCGTAGAATTTGTTTGTGAATACAATCGATATAATTATCCTTTAATGTGTATATCTTGATCGCGAAAGTTAACACTGGTTTTAATTGCTCAAAGTAAGAACTAAACGCCGTAAAAGAAAAAGAAAAAAAATCGTTTACTTTTTTATTTACCTACGTAATGGCTTAGGTACAATTTTCTTCGAATTAAGTGGTCAGTGATTTATTATCGGTCCTAATCTGTGATATTTAATTAAATTAACGGTCTGGAGACCGTTAATTAACCGTGTTACGGTTTATTTATATTTAAATTTTATGTTATTGTATTGTTTACATTAGGTACTTTATTTTAAACTCATCACGATCAATCAAAACAGAACACGGACTTTTTATTTAAAAAAATGAAGTGTTGTCTTTGGCACAAAAACACAAAAATCATTAGGCACAAAACGTGGTAAATGTTTATTAAGGTTGATGCGCTAGGGTAGCCCGCGAAATTCAAATTTTCTTAGGTTTTTTGCAAAGTGTATTGAATGACTATTTCATGAAATCATGACATTTGGCACTTTCATGAACTTAGTGAGTTGTATTGCTGATTTTAATGTTTATAATTCAGTAAATCCATATTTGTTACGAGCGCTAATAATATTTAGATCAAAATACAACCTGATACTGACCTGCAAATGGCAAAAAACGTAAGAGAATTTAAATTTCGCGGGCTACCCTAGCGCATCCCCCTTAAACCTCTAAACTTACCTTGAAAACTTGCGATGTTTCAGTATAAAAATATGTTTTAAGTTATTCAGCTGGTCAAGTAGGTACGTTGGGCGTAGGAACTAGATAAAATCTTTCTGGCTAGGCTATTTAAATGATTTACGATAGCTAAAACGAAAGCTATGTAAAGCAAGAATGCTTTTAGCTGCCAGAATTCTACAAACCGTTTACATATTTTGGTGAAAGACTTTTTTAACCGACTTCTTCAAAAAGGAGGAGGTTCTCAATTCGTCTGTATGTTTTTTTTTTTTTTTTTTGTATGTATGTTATGCCGAGATCCGACGATCCGCGATTTTGCGGATGGACACGCACGGCAGACGACCACAGACCGCCACGCACCGCGCACCGAGGAACTTCCGATGTCTTCGATACCCCGCACGTACACCTTCCCACGGTGCGTCGTGCGGGCTCGTCTGTGTCCGTCCGCAATATGGCGCACCGTCGGATCACGGCATTTCGCGATTACTACGCCAATTATGAATCGATTTTGATGATTCTTTTTTTGTTTGGTAGATCATGCTTCAGAGGTGGTCCCATATAAATTTTATTAATTTTGCTTGCGTAGTTTTTGAGTTAGCTTCAATAATTACGTATTTTTCCCACTTTGCTATGTAGACGATATAATTATTTCACTCCGTCACTGTTATTTACATACAGATAACGGTATACGAATTTGTGTGAGGTTGGTACCACAACTAAAAAGTGAAAAATATTTTTTTTTTACAAAAAAAAAATAACCGACTTCAAAAAACAAACACAAAAACGTGAAAAATAACTTTAATTTCGGAAGTCGCTGGCAAAAAACGAAAATTGAAAAGCAGACACCGACTTCTGAAATTAAAGTTATTTTTCACGTTTTTGTGTTTGTTTTTTGAAGTCGGTTGTTTTTTTTTTGTAAAAAGTTTTTATTTAATAACAAATTAAATGCTTAGTTATTTTACAAAGGAGGAGCCCGTCGGTAAGTAATAACAGCCTCACGGGTCGATCCATCAGGTTAAGCTACGCTTGCCGGGGTTGGTCCGTGGATGGGTGACCATCTTTACATATCGAGACTCCTCCGTGCCTCGGAAAGCACGTTAGGCCGTTGGTCCCGGCTGTCATTTGTGGATCTTTGGCAGTCGTTACGGGTCATTAGAAGCCCGAAAGTCTGACAACCAGTCTTGCCAAGGGATATCGTATTACCCAGTTACTGGGTTGTGCAGGTCGGAGTATTCAGCTGCATCCGGTTAGACTGGAAAGGCAGATGATGAGTTATTTTACAAAGCTATGTTTGACTACCTTGTTGATTTAGTGGTCGCAAGCGCTTGTGCTAACCATGGGTCCTGGAATGGATCCCCAGGCCAGGAAGAGTGGATTTTTCTTATAAGAATGTCTTAGCAGTCAGGAATTTCGATTTGTGCCTGCGATAAATAGCTATAGCCCCCTATTCCATGATGACCAGAACTGGGGGAATGTGGGTATTTGTGTAGGTCCCCGCTACGAGGCAATGACAAGTTTTTACGTCATAGTTTTATAATAAAAAATCAATCTGCCTAGCCTTTTCCCAACTATTTTGGGGTCGGCTTCCAGTCCAACCGGATGCAGCTGAATACCAGTATTTTACGCGGAGCGACTGCCTATCTCACCTCCACAACCCAGTAACTGGGTAATACGATACCCCTTGGTAAGACTGATTGTCTGACTTTCGGACTTCTGACGACCCGTAACGACAGTCAAAGATCCACGAATGGCAGCCGGGACCACTAACTACCACCAATTGTTAAGAGCCAGTTGTTGTATGTACCTATCACCTCATGTACCCATATTCTGGCAAATAAATGATTTGACGCACACCGCACTTTGTATGTTTCGTTTTTTTTTTTTTAAATTGTGTCATAGACAATATTCTCATCACTGTCTTTTTTTTTCTTTTAATGATTCAATTTTTTTTTCTTTTTTTTTGTATATTGGCATACAATATACAACATATGTATGTATGTTGTATATTGGCACCCAGCTATTTATTAATGTACATAATTAGTTATAATTTAACCGTGTTTTTGTATGTTGTGCTGTCTTTTGTGTGCACCAAATAAACGTTTTATCTATCTATCTATCTATCATTTGATTTGAGCTGTTCTGCAGGTCTATCGCCTCTTACCAACATGTTTTGTAACAGCAGACGAAGTATTTGACAGTTTTTAATTCTTTAAACCTCAGTATAGTTAGGAAAATGCTAGGCAGATGATGATGTCCTTTCTAATGGATAGAGAACTCATGTAGGTACAAAGGCGAGCTTTACTCAAAGTTTAGTTTTCTCCCAGCAAACCTTTGATCCTGATTCTAGTTCTTTTTTTTTTGAGTGTGGGAAATCATCAAATGACTTCTCCCGCTCTGGGTGGAGCGGGAGGGCATGTCAGACTTTTACTGACTAAAACCCACCCGTGTTCCTTCAGTTGCCTGTTGCCAAGGTCCCGGTATCCCTTTCGGACTTTCCCGCAACCCTGGCAGAACTATTAAGACTTGAGGACTAAATTAATACTAAAGCTTATATTTGTTTCTTCTAGTCGGTACTATGCTACAGTTCCCCAACACACACCCCTATATATCAGACAGCGAAAAGAAGTTCCTGAACAAGAATGTAGATGCTTTGATCCACACTTATTCGGCTGTTCTTAGTTCTAATGTCAATGTTTTTGACACTAAAAGGTTCAATTATTCAATTATTAATATAAAAAATATTCAATTATTAGTCAAAGTGTAGGTACTCACGGGTAACTGAAGGGCCCATCACATCACCCTCTTCTCCTGACCACGCGTTCATTTTTGTTAAATCTTCTACTCCATTGATTCAAAACACAAACGCATAAGTTTCATTGTAAAGTTTTTGAACTTTTTGTTTTAGTAAATACACTTTATAAACTTTTTTGTTCATAAAATTAACAACTTCACAACTATACCTACTTTATAAATATGTATTTTTTTTCGATATACACAGTTATTTTAAAGTCCAAAGTATTTTTTTCAATTTAACCGACACCAAACAAAAACTTTTCTTGAAACTTTTGTTATTAATGCTTTGGTTTTAATTCATTGCTTGTAATACACGATTACAGTTCAAACAACTTGTGATAAACCCGATAATGTACGACAACCTTCGTATACCGATCATTATTAGTTATAAATTCAGCTACATTGCCTTGTGGTGGCGTTGAGCTTACTGAAAGCGCGCTATGCTACTGAAACTTGTCCGTAGTTTCGCTAAGGTGACCATGATTTGAGTTATTTGTAGGCTTTTGAAAATGTATTAGTTTTGTTTGTCTGTATTTGTAGAAGTAAACACATTAAGATTAAAAGGTGAGTATTTTGAGTAAATAAATAATGGAATAGTAAGTACTCAGTTTTTTTAGATTTATCTGTTAATTTTTATAAGGCAATGTTTGGTGCGAGTTTCATCATTCATAGTCATGTCAGAGAGACGGACATTATTTCGGCAGTCGGATGAGGTTCTTTATTTGACCCTAAAAATATGATTGTGACTTCGTTAACCACAATTGTTGATGTAGTATTTTTTTAGTATAATGATTTGACAAAATAGTGAAAAAGCTATTTACGAATAAGGTCGCTTGACAATTGACTTGAAAGACTTTTTAACCAGATTAGTTTATAGATCAGCCGATTACCCTAAACGAGGTCTTAGACTTGGTTTTTTAATAGGTCTTAGACCTAGTTATTGTGTTCTGCCTGAAGAAACCTTAGAAAAGAAACCAGTTCCAGATTTTCCCAACGAACTTTTTCTAAATCCTAACTTTCCCACAAACCATGGCTCCTATTCTACCCGGTTCACAGGACAGTGGTGATGTGCAGGCCAGCACGCGATCGCTAGTGATGTGCCACTCCGGTATCGATTCAACGACAATAAACCGTAACCGTCTCCCATTCAATGCACGAAAGATTGCGTCGTACCTCTGTTTACTCACAGCTACAGCATGCTTCTATTTTATTGTTTATGCTTTCCTGGTATCAAGGTCGAGGGGTACTTTAGTGCGGGGGTTATGGTTTTTAAAGATGGTCGTAAATATGAATGACATTTGTAGGTCAAAGTGGGTATTTTTTTTCTGCTTTATGTGAAACTTTTTCAGTGAATAAAATACCTTTTTGGCCACCTCCTAGAACTATAAGTTGCGACCTTCAGTTTCTCCTTTATTTCCAAAGCTGATTCTGGAACAATGCCTAGCAATCTTCTATTTATTAGGGTTCTGTACCCGAAGGGTGCCAAACGGAACTCTATTATTATAAGCCTCTGCTGTGCGTCCGTCCGTCTGTCAACGGGCCGTACGATATCCCATGAACCGTCATAGGTAGACAGTTGAGATCCATTTTTTCCCATTGAGTCTCAGATTGAGTAATTCTAGTATTACACAATCTGTGGTAGTGGTGTGGTAGTGGTATTGTGTAGGGTGGGCGTTTTGGGAGACTGTCTTATGTAATTTTGATGTTCGAAAAGTGCTGATTCTCAGCTTAGTTTCAATAAATGACTTTTGATTTTTGATTTTGCTATAACATAAAAAAATACAATAAAGTTAATAATTAAAGGGCTCGATCTTAATACGGTACGGAACCCTTCGTATGTGAGTCCGCCTCGCACAATTGGGCAGTTTTTTTAAATCAAATCTATGCTGGTATCAAAATTCAAAATAGGTTAAAACAGGTGTGTTACTGTTATTCTGACATTAAATCAACGTAAACAAAATATTCTCAGCCTCGATTTTCTTTTTCTCTTGTTTTTATAAATATCGATATGGTCCAAATCCTCCTACCCTAGTAAAAAATAATTCTTTATTTAGGTTAATCCATTTACTTAAATTTTTTTATTGGTTTTAGGCGTGGCTGTAAACTTTATCATTAATTAATTTCATTAAAAATTTCTTCATCTTTCTTCGATTCTTCTTCAAAGTAAGGTATACAAGGGTTGGTACCTAGAACATCACTATTTGAAGTCGACAGTCTGTTATGAATATTCCATAGTTATTTAGTGATTAGGGTATTTTAAGTCTACCGCTTAACCAAGTAGGCCACATGAATCAGACGACACAGAAATGGGACCTACTTTGATACTAATTCTTGGAACTTGAAAAACTGAAGCTTTGTTCTGAGACTTAATAATTTGACAACAAGCCGCTTTTCTCATGAGAAATTTTCATACAAACTTTCATCCCCTATCTAACCCCTTTAGGGGATAGCATAAGCATGCACTGACTGGACAGGTCCACTCAAATCTTTGTGGTTCTTTCCTCAAAAGACCATTTCGGACTCTAATCTTCATGGTCCTCATAATATGGCCTGACCAAGATTATGTCTGGACTTTAAAAGAGACTGTGACCTCTGAGTTTGTTTCGGCCTTTCTTCTCAGAGTAGTCAGATAGAAAACGCCGACCTCATCTAGCTTATTTTTACAACTTTTTAACTTAAGTTAAAACTTAACTTTTAACTTTAACTTAACTTTTTAATATGACGTGTAAAAGAGATTCCAATATCCTATTTACAGAATAAACACTTTCATTTCATTTCATTGCATAATCTGCCTATAATGGCTATAATCTACCAGCAGGGCCCAGTGTGGGTTGGTAGATGTCACATGTCTTCGAATTTTTGGTTCTAGGACATGGCGGATTCCTTACGATGTTTTCCTTAACCGTTTTGAGCCCTAAAGAGCGGTGGTCATTAAATTATTATACAAAGTAAAGCGCCTACCTGGTTTCGAACCCACGACCTGTGATTCGAAAGTCGGGGCCGGCCGTTACCACTGGGCCACCGCAGCACATTAGGAGATGATTTTCAAAAATCTTTCCTTTGTCTCACTGTCTACATAATAGATATAACAATTGTGCAAATTTTCATGATTTTAGACCTAGAAGTTTAGGCTGTGTATTGTCTGTCAGTGAAGAGTTAAAAAAAAAAATTGTTTTTTATATAAATAATTTTTTATATTATTACCAAATGACCGGCCCAAAAAACTTTCTAAAGTTTTTTGAAAGATTACATCCATAAATCATGGTCATTACAACAGTTGTAATGAACATAACTTTCAAATGATATCGTCACCTTCAATCAACTTCACCATATAAAATTCATTACATATTTTCGTTATTCAGGTTCGTAAGAACCCTAATGACTTCTCTATGACCTAGGCTTTAGGTGAGCACGCTGTGTTTGTACAGTGTTGCTTGATAAATGACTAGCCATGTGTACCTACCTGTCAATTACTAAAGTGTAACGAGGGAGCATGATGGTCGATAGATATCAAGGAGTTTTCCAAGCAATTCGTCAATTTCGTCATTAGGCTAAACGGGGCAACTAGGACCTACCTGTATTAGTATCAACCTCCCCCGTTTTTACGTGTAAAAGCACTTTAAATGAAGACCAAGATTCTTCTTAATCAATCAAGGTTGTAAGCCCATATGAGTTGACCGATATGCAGAACGTAAAATGCTTTGAGGAAAAAAATCAAAGTCATTACAGACTCAACTCTGGGCAGACCCTCTTTCCCACCAACCAATAAAAGATCACCATTCAGTACTGATGAAAAAAAACTTTATTTTGCACCACAACAACAATACGGACATGATCTCAACGCTTAAAGGAAAATATTTACACAACAAACGACGTTCTTCAGAGATTACCATCCATGGCCATATCCACCACCGTATCCTCCACCGTATGACCCTCCGTATGAGCCTCCGTAAGATCCGACCGACACGTACTTCTGTACCACAGGCTGCGCGTAAGTCTGGACCACAGGCTGCGCCACCACGTGTTGGGCGACAGTTTGTACCACTGGGGCAGCGTGTACCACAGGCTGCGAGATCACTGGGGCGGCGTGTACCACAGGCTGTGAGATCACCGGGGCCGCATGTACCACTTGCTGCGCTACTTGAACAGGGTGCACAATCTGGAAAAATAAGGTTGGGTTAATTTTTTGTTATGGAACCATCGTTGTCTTCTGAATGAGGGTGTTAATGAGGCCATTGACTTGACCACTTTATTTAGTTGAATTCAATAGTCTACAATGTAGTGTCATCAGCTATTTTTTTGCATAAATTATTGCCCGACTGGGTATCACTACAATATTCCCGTATACTGTATTTTTACAAAATAAGGTCGATGGAAAGCACATACACAAATAAATAAAGTACCAAAGTTAGCGGTTCACACGGAAGCTAGCAATTATGTTGATTAGCGGTAAACAAGGCAACCGCAAGAATGATTAAACGGAATGTTTGCGTTTGAAATTCACAATTCATTTTGGTTTCGTAGCAAGTGCTACGAGCGCGTAGCACAAGGAAACTGAAGCTAGTTTTTGCATAATTTTGAGTACGTGAATTGACTTTTAATATTTAGATAGTCTTTTTGATGACTGCTACTGGTTGAATACTTTTCGAATTGAGCTGCTACGTGCAAAACGTGTACCATCTTTGAAAATCACTGCTACGAGACTATATGCAACCGCTACGAGGAGCTTATAATTTGATTATTGTTGAGTGCATGCTGCATGGGTTATATATAGCTGAAGCAGCTGCTATGAGCGTACCATGTAACACTGGTTGAACAACCACGTTGAGATGCATGGCATTGACAGTGAGGCCCTGTTGGTAAACACTTGTGAAATTGTTTCCTAAAATGTACTGAAAAAACAAAATACTTTTGTGTAATGAAAATAACTGGGCCATGTGACTGACTCAGAGGTAAGCTGAGCCATTATTGATACCACCCACCTGCTGGAACGACGCATAACTAGTGGCTGGCTTGGCGACTGCTATGGGGGCCGCATGTACCACGGGTTGAGCCACTGCAACGTGCTGTGCTACTGCCACCGTCGGTTGGTGCACGAAGCTTACTGATGATAGTTGCTGAAATAATAAGAATATTTTATTACGACTGTTTTTCTTAGACTAGCGACCTGCCCTGCTTCGCATGGCAGGAATAAACAGCAGTTTGATAGTGTTAGGTGTAAACCTAGCTCTATCAAACTGCTGTTAATTCAATGTTAAAGTTCGTCATATAAAAAAGAAATTGGGAAAGATAATTCTAAAAAAATCAATGTTAAAGTTCATCATATAAAAAATAAATTGGGAAAGATAATTCTAAAAAAATCTAATGTTAAAGTTCATCATATAAAAAAGAAATTGGGAAAGATAATTCTAAAAAAATCAATGTTAAAGTTCATCATATAAAAAACAAATTGGGAAAGATAATTCTAAAAAAATCTAATGTTAAAGTTCAACATATAAAAAAGAAATTGGGAAAGATAATTCTAAAAAAATCAATGTTAAAGTTCATCATATAAAAAAGAAATTGGGAAAGATAATTCTAAAAAAATCTTCGCAGTTAGTAGAAGATAAAATCTACTTAATAACTATCTTAAATTCATTCATTCGTTTACTAAAAGACAACGCACAGTCTAAACTGCTGGGCCTAAAAGCGTGAAATTTTTCACTAAAGTTCCATAAAATAATGCACCTAAGTATTCCTGATAATTCTTCTCCAAAAGGGAATGAAAGTTTCTTTGTAAGTTCATAATTTTTGACGGTTGGAATTCGGGCACTTGGCTTCGTAACAAAGAAAGCTCTAGAAAATCGGTACTTACAGCTGGTGCGTGCCAGTCGTCAATGATGCCGCCGGGCTTGGGTTTGGCTGCCACAACCGACAGGATCGCGAAGAGGATCTGTAAACAATGGTAGTATTGTCATAAGTAGGTATGCATGAGTGGTACCGTATACTTATGACCTAGTTCTATTCGCCTGGTGAGAGAAGAAAGGTCGACAACTGCTTTGTATGGCTTGCAGGGATTGTGAGAGCCGGTTGACTCTGTCAGTCATGAAAAATTTGTTTGTATTTGTGGTAGCAAGTTAAAGTTCTGACTAAGAGCACTATAAGAATTACCTTTATTTTCGGCAAGAGCAAGAGAAAACAGATCCGGAATGGAACCTACATTACATTATTTTAGAGGAACTAGTTGCTCAAAGGAAAATAAAATACAGGAATATAGTTAACTAGCTGCGCCCCGCGGTTTCACCCGCGTAAGTCTCGATCCCGTGGGAATATCGGGATAAAAAGTATCCTATGTCCTATTACAGGTCATGGTCTACCCATGTGCCATATTTCATTTAATATCCGTTCTGCCGTTTTAGCGTGAAAGCGTCACAAACCAACAAACAAACTCACTTTCGCATTTATGATATTACTTAGGACGGAAAGAACATTTTCATTCCGACATTTTGTGACAAAACTATTGAAGAATATCAATACATGAGGACATTCTTTGCTTCTTACTTTCTAAAGTACACAGCTACGTATGTTCTTTAATAAATGATGTGGCCCTAAAAAGACATCATCATCATCATCATCTGCCTAGCCTTTTCCCAACTATGTTGGGGTCGGCTTCCAGTGTAACAGGATGCAGCTGAATACCAGTATTTTACATGGAGCGACTGCCTATCTGACCTCCACAACCCAGTAACTGGGTAATACGATACTCCCTGGTTAGACTGGTTGGTGGCCCTAAAAAGAAACCGTGACAATATTCATATTACTTATGTTCTTCGTGTAAGACAATCGATTTCTATAAATATCCGAAGTACCCTCTGTGAGCTAGGACCTACTAACATAAATAACTGATGGTTTCATCAAAGTGTTTCTCACATTATTAAAATTTCTTTGTCTATCTATTAATGTCAACTATGTACCTACCCAGTTTTTTTACTTTTATTAGCTACTAGATTCCGCCCGCGGCTTCGCCCGCGTGGTATGTCGATAAAAAGTAACCTATGTCCTTCCTTAGGAGGCCAACTATCTCCTTGCCAAATATTGTCGAAATCCGTTCAGTGGTTTAGGTGTGAAAAGGTAACATACAGACAGACAGAGTTACTTTCGAATTTATAATATTAGTATGGATTCGTTTTTGGCTATTTAAGGGACATACGACACGTTATGTTGTCTCAAAATTAATTATTATAAGTATAACAGACTCCCTGTGTAGATATCAATTTGGATCGCAATATGGAAAACATGAAACATGATAGTAAATATTTGAAGTTAGGGGTTAGGTGAAAACTTACAATGCATCTTTCTATGATTACCAAATTGTGCTTCAACTTAAACTATGTTAATATTTTCAGCTTTCTTCCAAAGATTTGATTTCTTCTAGTAATGACTATAAAAATGTACTCTTTGGTAATGACACTAACTTGACAACTGAGCCAAAAGCCAAGTGAGTTCGATTTTGTATAAAACTTCAGCGCATGAAGATAAGATGGAGTAACTCTGAATTAAGATGTTTTTATAACCGTCTTGGTCTTTCTTGGCAAGCATAGGTTTCATTTTCATGTTTTAGTTTAGTTAACAGTTCATTAGCTGACTTGTTTGTAGGTGGCTATTGCCACGGATACCACCATTCATAACTAGAGTAGGCTTGTGTGACATTATGTGCTTTTATTTCGCAATAGTCATTTCAAAGCTTTTGGAGGCAGAAAGTATGATAGTCGAGCTTTCCAAGACGAACTACTATACCTAATTACCTGCCAGGGTTGCGAGTTAGTCCTGCCAGGGTTGCGGGTTAGTCCGAAAGGGATACCGGGACCTTGGCAACAGGCAACTGAAGGAACACGGGTGGGTTTTAGTCGGTAAAAGTCTGACACGCCCTTCCGCTCCACCCAGAGCGGGAGAAGTCATTGGATGATTTACCACCCTCAAAAAAAAAAAAAACCTAGTTAAGAAATGTATCTTAAAATAAGTCTCGTACATAAAATAAAGATTTAAAATGCTATACTTACAAGGGCCCGCATGGTAGACTGTTACTACTGAACTAAGAATGTAGAGTGTGCAATTATGATCGCCTGCGCACCTTATATATACTCAGACGGCATTTTCAGCCCATTCCGAATAGGGCTGAGATCTTTAGTACCTAGGTGCGTGACTAGACTCGGACTTATAAACTTATTGATTTTTGATAATTAAAATACATAATGATCTAATTTTTACCCGACTACGGCGAAAAAAAAAGGAGGGTTATGATTTTGACCGGTATGTATGTATGTATGTATGTATGAATGTTCATCTGTTCCCTCCTATCTTCTAAGCCACTCATCACAATTTGACAAATGAGATATCGTTGGAAGCGTCTTGATTGTCCGCTGGTTATAGGCTATGTGACGTCACATTAAATTAAAAATGGCGCCCTCTAGAGGAAATAAAGTAAGGAACTAAAAAAAAAAATATCGTTTAATCGTACCATGTTGGGTATCAAATAAAAGGGCTTAATGAGCACATTTCAAACATATATATATTATAACCCCAAAAGAATTTAAAAAAAATTAAAGTAATAAAAACTAAAACCCAACTACGACTAAAAAGGTATAAACAAGACACCACCGAGTCCACAGACAGACAAATTCAAAATCCGGAGTCACACGTGTTTGGGCATAAATCGAACAGATTACGTGTGACTCCGGATTTTTAATTTTGTCTTGTTTATACCTTTTTAGTCGTAGTTGGGTTTTAGTTTTTACCCGACTACGGCGAAGAAAAAGGAGGGTTATGATTTTGACCGGTATGTATGTATGTATGTATGTATGTATGTATGTATGTTCATCTGTTCCCTCCTATCTTCCAAACCACTTATCACAATTTGACAAATGAGGTATCGTTAGATGCGTCGTGATTGTCCGCTGGTTATAGGCTATGTGAAGTCACGTTAAATTAAAAATGGCGCCCTCTAGAGGACAAAAAGTGAGGAACTTAAAAATAAAAATGGTTTAATCGTACCATGTTGGGTATCAAATGAAAGGGCTTAATGAGCACATTTCAAAAATATATATATTATAACCCCAAAAGAATTTAAAAAAAAATCAAGTAATAAAAACTAAAACCCAACTACGACTTAAAAGGTATAAACAAGACACCACAGATAGACAAATTAAAAATCCGGAGTCACACGTAACCTGTTCGATTTATGCCCTAACACGTGTGACTCCGGATTTTAAATTTGTCTGTCTGTGGTGTCTTGTTTATACCTTTTAAGTCGTAGTTGGGTTTTAGTTTTAATTACTTGATTTTTTTTTATTACTTTAATTTTTTTATGTATGGATCGATATTATATTCTCGAGTTGTGGAATACTTTTTTTATTTATGTATGTTCAATTTTCTAGGCATTGTTATAATTTTTTATGAAGTCCTTTGTCTGTGTTCGTGTCGAGTGGAATTAATATTATAATAGGTATTTCATGAGCAAGTAGGTGAACTAACTGAACATTCATTTCTTACCTTTGCTCTTTGTTCTTGAATAAAGGATGCACTTTTTGTCAAACTAAAATAACTAAGTCCTTTTTTTGATGTTGGGAAATCATCAAATGGCTTTTTTTTATTTATTTTTTTTATTTTTTTTTAAAAACGTTGCCCCACACTAAGAATTTCTTTCTGTATCGTGGGTGCGTTTACAAACATAGAAACTCACATACACTAACACCCAGACCCGGAACTACGACTTGCAGATCATACAAATATTTGTTCCGTGCGGGGATCGAACCCGCGACACGTTGCGCAGCAGTCCATCGCTCAGCCACTGCGCCAACCGTGTCGTTTCCCGCTCTGAGCGGAGTGGGAGGGCGTGTCAGACTTTTACTGACTAAAACCCCCCCGTGTTCCTTCAGCTGCCTGTTGCCAAGGGTCCCGGTATCCCTTTTGGACTTTCCCGCAACCCTGGCAGGCATAGATCCTAGCGGACCCTGTCAATTGTGCTGACATCTCTTTGAGAGAAAAAAAAAACTAAGCTCTAATTTATTAAAAATTGTGCTACAAATATAATACCTACTATCAAGTAATAAATTAATAATATGAATAGCGTGTCAAAGGTAACAACATGGTTTGAAATTCTAATGATTTCCTATTGATAAAAAATATTTGTACAAGTTAATATTTAATTTATGAAGTTATCATCGCATATTGATCAAGCCATAACATATTTTCCGGTCCATATAAAGTGATGAATGGTGAATTATTTCGTGATTAATAAATTATCACTAAATGGGAATTGAAATAATTAATAATGTATGATTGAATTAAAACTGATCTAAGGCATTGCCTTAGCCTAGATGGGAAGCTATGCATCATTAGAAAAAGAATTCAGACTAGTTATAGAGCATTTGATAAAAAAAACGGTTTGGCAATTCTTACCGTATCAGTCATTACGCCATTAGGTGACTAGCGTTTTAAACAGAGGTCTCCTTTACACTGCTCCAGTCAAACGTAGGTAAACATAAAATAACACCACGACTTGTTCCTCCTAAGGGTTGAGCAGGGGTGTTCCTCTAGTACATCCACATTAATTGTTTACGTCTACTTTCTACTTTTATTTAACCAAAATTGTTGTTAATATGGAACTCACTTGTGTTACGCTCCTGGGGTGGCGCTAATAACTGCGACACAGTTACTAAACTAACGCAGTATTAACGTACACAAAAATTGTATAAAGTTTTTTGTTCCAATAAAAATGTTGTATTAGTTTTTTTTTGTATTTAAATGTAGGAAATGTATTAACATGAAATCATCAACGCAGCTGGCAAATAAAGTGATAAGTACTCGTACTACCATAATTTGGGGGACTAAAACGGCCAGTAGGATAGGATTAGGATAATATTATGAATCATGTAATCGTATAATGTCACAAACTGACGATTCATAATATTTATCTGCGTGCAATTTATATTACGCAATTCATCTGTTTGACAGTTTTGTGTGGAGATTCGTAAAATGGTCCACAAATTATCAGTTGCTTTATTGAAGTTTAATGTTAAATTAAAATTATTTAATTTAAATTACGGTAATTTTTTTAATGCTTATGTCATTTTCATGCAGCAATATTTACACCAAATATGAATCAAATGATTGAAATTGAATTACCTGAATCATAGGTACTCAACCTATGATTCAGCTAAAATGTGTCACCATTTTACGAAAATTAGAGGAATTGTTTATTGATCTGCTCGGAATTCAGGAAATGAATTGTTTTTAGAGGAATTGCTTTCCTCTTCCACAGTCCGACTTCACCCACTGCTGGGCATAGGCCTCTGTTTTCTTGTGCGGATCCCTACGCTCCTGTGCCAGCCTTATCCAGGTTCCTCCCAAAATCGTAACAATGCCATCCGCTCATCTCGAGGATCAATCAATCACACAATCCTTTACCATTTACCAAACAAATACAACCAACAAATGAGCTTTGTGGCGTGTATACCGTCAAAAATTACAAATATATCGTATGACCATCAATAATTTCTACGTATCTGAAACCTACATAAAGTTTATAAGAAACTGAGCTATAAATCAACCTATTCTGCCTCAGACTAACAACTCCCACAATATGTAGGTAAAGTCTTTGATTATTGATAACAAACGTCACTATGTTTACTAAAGTCGACGGCAACCTGTCTGGGACAAAACTAAAGCGACATTCTCGCAGGTCAGTAACCGCAGAATAAAACACATTATTGTGGACAATACTACGATCAATATTATTATAAATGGGGTCGGCTCTTAATACTAGTACTCAATACAGGGTGTTAGGGTAAACACCGTTATCCTTTGGTTTGGTTTCATTTATAGAACGTAAAATCAATGGAAAATTACAACTTTTTTAAAAAAATTTTTAGATCTAAATTTTACCACAAGAGACGCAAGTTCGTTGCCCTATGCGCTAGGGCAACGAACTTGCGTCTCAACACGGGCGGGGGGTACGGGATGTGACCTGACCGGCAGCGAGCGCGATCCCTCCCTTAGTCAGTCAGCTGTTTCGCTAGCAAGCACGGTGTCAGATAGAAACTGTTTAAAATCTTTTAATGAAAATAACGTTTTTTTTTGTTGTGTTCGGTCATTTATTTTTAAATTTAAGTCAACTACCCATGGTTTGAATGACAAGAGTGTTTACCCTTACATCCTGTATATTTATTGCTTCCATATGTGAACTTAGATGGTCAGATAGGCAGTCGCTCCATGTGAAATACTGCTATTTAGCTGCATCCGGTTAGACTGGCAGCCGACCCCAACATAGTTGGGAAAAGGCTAGGCAGATGATGACTTTGACCCATCCAGAATTCAAACTCCATCATCAGCATTCGTTCGACCACTGTACAAATAAGGCAGTATTGCTATTGAATAAACTTGAATTCGCATCACGATTTCAAGTTTAAGTATTCAATACTGACGTAAACCTTAACTAGACGAAGATCACCCGAGTGACTCATCCTTCATTACATTTTAATAGTAAATTATACCGCTATGTAGGACTATTGATGTAGGACGAGCCTCCGTCGTTGGACCATTCATAGAGACAGGTGATCTCGAAACTAAGGACACAAGTACCGAACTTATGCGGATGTGTGAAATACTAGCGATGCAATGGAAAAGAAGTTGCATGGAGTGGATTTTAGATAGATTTTTTTTACCGTCCGTATGATTGTGTCCGATTCTTTGTTCTTTATATACCACTTGCTTTAGCCCGCGGTTTCGCCTACGTGGATGTCGGATATCGTCCACAGCAAACTACTACCGGGCTACTTAAGAAACACTGGGCGTCCTATACAAACTTTCATCCCCTATAATATCACCCCCTATTGGATTATTTTTTGAGCAAAAAGTAGCTTATGTCCTTCCCCAGGATGCCATCTATCTTGTGGCGTGAAAAGGTAACATACAGATAGACAGAAAGAGTTACTTTCGAATTTATAATATTAATATACACCCCTTTGCAAAAAAAACGGGCGGTTTTGATTTTTGTATATTATTGGTAATCATTTAGTTGTAAAGAGGTTTTAATAGCCAAACTATGTTACTGGCACTTAATAAAGAGTCTGGGTAAGAAAACAAGTTAATTCCAAATTCGAAACTATTGTTTAAAACAATAATAATCCCGTTTTCCGTTTGTAACTTTTACTAACATTTTGCAGGTTTGCGGTTAGAAGGTTATCCTGGCAACTAAAACTAACTTATCGTTATTTTTAGTAGAATAATTTATGTTTGTCGCATAATCCAGCCTTATTGTGACTTAAAAGTGATATCTTTGTGTCGATTGTAATGGCAGAAAAAGCAATAAGAGCTAGTAAAATTGTAGCGCTGCTGGAAGAGGGGTGTAGCCAAAAAACTATATTCTTATTGATTATAACAAATTACTAGTCATTTATGCTAATGACATAGTAAAAATATTAATATTATCCATACAAAAGCCAATGACTGTTAAGGGGCCCGTTTTTTTTGCAAAGGGGTGTATAAGGATATAAGTATGGAGTATGGATAGTATGGATTATTATGGATTACACCAAAGTGTCGTATTTTCATTTAAATCGATTTTTTATAATAAAAGCTCATCCTTTAAAAGCGTCAAATGAAATCTTCGATTCAGAAGTTTAGGATGCTTTTAACGAGATCGTTAAAGTTAATGACTAAATAAAAAACTCTCAGGAAAATAAAAATTACGTATTAAAATGGCCGAGTTTCAATGGGCGCAGCATGTGACTAGACTTAAATGAAACTCCAATTCTGTAAAGCAAAAACGATGGCGAAATTGTGATAGATTAATTTAAGTAATATCGCACTAGATCCTGACGTTTCTATCCCTTGATAAATTACCTAGTATGTGGGACAGGCTTCCGGTCTTATCGAGAGCATTCAACAGCTGATCTCACTGAGCTACTAAAGTTAGGACATCGCAGGCCTATTTATCTTGTGCTAAGCAATGGGTGGAGAAGGGAACATGAAATGCGTGGATACGAATTTGTATTGAAACTCTTTTTTTTTTTGTAGTACACATTTTTTTGAGAGGCAATGTTTTTGCAGTGGCTGTTAATATTTATCTGGCTTTTATTTATGATGGCACTTGGTTATAATTAAATTAATAGCTGTTACTTTCAGTCTTAATATATTTTGTACCAGAAAAACCATTCCCCCAAAGTTCTCCAAATGGTCTAACTAGAGGTTATTAAAATTCTATGCGCCTTGCTATTACTAAGAACTACTCCACACATTTCCCTATCTACAAACTCACAGCGCTGTGTATCAACCTATCAACACTAATTGGTCCAAGTTTTGTAGTCGTCTGTGCAAGAATGGACTGAACGTATTCCAGTCAGGCGTCTTAAAGTCACAGACTCACAAAGTATGTAGTTGCTCTGATTCTTAGAAAATGTATTACTTTTGTGATAATGTGAGAAATATTACAGACGGTTCAGATATTTCGCTACGGTTCAACGAAGTATCTATGTGAGAATTCGCCGCTTTTTCCCCGAGTTTTTGTCACGCAACAGACACTATCGGATTTATTATCAGATTAATGATAACTGTATGTCGTTAATAGAGATTTTGAAATTGTTTTATAAATATTTGTACGTTTGGCTTATAGAAATTGTAGTTGAAACTGTGGAAGCTATTTGTGTCAATCGATAGTTTATTAAATAGTTGAAAGTATTGGAACTGAGTTTATCAGTCGTACGATCTGTTGCTTCATTTGTGGTATGAAATAACGAACGAAGGAAATTCTAACTTATGTTATACATGCGAAAGTGCGTTTTTTGTTTCGCTTACACGCTAATACGGCTGACCGGATTTGGATGAAATTCGTCTCATGGATAGACCATGACTTGGGTTAGGACATCTTTTTATCCCGATATTTCCATGGGATCGAGGCTTATGCGGGTGAAACCGTGTGGCACAGCTAGTAGCTTAATAAAAGCGGGTCTTTTTAACTTATTATGGCTTCAAAACAGGAGGTGTTTTGAAGCCAATAATGTCTCAGGCCTTTGTTTCTTGTACCCTTAACTTGACAAACGCTAGTCTGGTAATCAGTTGATGATCATACAGGGGATATTACCTATATAATTAATGATAATAATATACTTCAATTAAAAAGATAGCCTTATAAAATCAATCTGCCTATTTTCCCAACTATGTTGGGGTCGGCTTACAGTCTAACCGGATGCAGCTGAATACCAGTATTTTATACGGAGCAACTGCCTATCTGACTTCCACAATCCTGTCACATGGGTAATACGATGCCCCTTGGTAAGACTGGTTGTCACACTTTCGGGCTTCTGACGATCCGTAGCGAATGTCAAGGATCCACGACTGACAGCCGGGACCAAAGGCTTAACGTGCTTTCCGAGGCACGAAGGAGTGTCGGATGTCACCCATGCACGGACCAACCCCGGCAAGCGAAGCTTAACCTGATGAATCGACCCGTGCGGCTGTTATTACTTAGCCACGAGCTCCTGGGAATAAGTTAGCCTTATAAAAATACTATAATTAAGACAAAACTTCTGATTAAACGCCTTTGTCCTACAGGTTGGCGGAAATATTACAGTCTCACGACATTCCTTAGAGTAGGTAACAGTAGCGACATCATTTCTCTAATTTTATTATGTAGCCATGTTTGATTGCCACATTAGGCGTTCACACACCATTAATTTTACACGAATTACAACACATTCCAGAATGACGATATTTTGTCGACCGACAGATTCTGTCGGTCGGCTGTCCGAATACGGCCGCCGATCACATTTCCGACCGCGTCTCATACTGGCATACATTTAATTGGATACTCACATATTGCAGGGATATTTGAATTTTAAATGTTTTACCTAAATGCTGGGTATCCTAATTTTTTTTAACTATTTTGCGGTGGGTATGAGTTTGAATTTTATAGGATTGGTGTTCAAGCTTTAGTTGCAGATAAATACTTCTATTTTGTTTACACTTCTTGCATGTTTAATTTAGGTAATTTTGCTTACATATAAGAAACTATTATTATTTTTAAATTGTACTTTTGGGAACACAAAAGAGTTTAGAATATTTATTATACAGAAAATTGACCCTGTATACTTCAAATACCTACAAATTAAGCATAAAATTACCAATTAAGTTCCTATTCTTCGTCTATTTTTAAAACAGTTGTGCTATTCTGTAAAAATCTCACCGTGAAAACTTAGGTGAAGTGAGCTTGGCGTGAGCTGTCACTGCCTTAGCATTATCGATGACAATGACATCTCACTCCACGCTCACTTCACCTAAGTTTTCACGGTGAGATGGTTACAGAATAACAATGCTGTAGGGAATTCTTTAAAGCCTGCCTCGTTGGTCTAGTGGTCGCAAGTGCTGAACATGAGGTCCTGGGTTCGATTCCCGGGTCGGTTAAAGTGTTACCGGGTTTTCTGTTTGGAATTTCTCAGAAGCAGCCTCAGTCTGGATTTGTGCCCCATTGATGTCAATAGGCTCGCCCCCTTTTACATGGGACTTAAACATAACTGGTGAAATGTGGGTGGAAACTATAGGTACACCTTTACCTAACCCTTCGCGGAAATACAGGCGTGATGTTATGTTACGTTATTTTTTTAAAAGCCTAACAGTTACTAGGTCCCTTAAAAATTAAACACGCATGGAATACCTACGACTACCCCACCCAATAAGTTTGGTGTAGAACGCATAATGAATTGCCCTCATTAATACGTCCTACGTGTACTGCTACATATGGTCAAACTTGGCAGGCGGAGTGTACGTATTAGGTAAATTTTGAATAATCGTTAGCCAAACCTTCGATTCTTTATATACAGCGTGTAACAAAAACCCTGTCCGATCCGAAAGGGGCACATAGGTACTGCAATAACATTACCAGAAAAAAAAATACAGTATGCAAGGGTAAACACCGTTGTCACTCAAACCACGGGTAGTTGACTTAAATATAAAAATAAATGACCCAGTAACAACAAATAAAAAATCTTATTTTCATTAAAAGATTTTAAAAAGTAAATATCCGTCACTGTCCCGATACTCATGGATACGCGTTCGAGAGAGCTGCGAAACAGCTGACGGCCGGTCATGTAATGTCCCGCGCGCTCCGCCCGCCCCCGCCAACCGCCGGCCGCCGTGTTGAGACGCAAGTTCGTTGCCCTTGCGTGTAGGGTGAAATATTCTTGTGGAAAAATGTAGATTTTCTTTAAAAAAAAAAAAGTTGTATTTTTCCATTGATTTTACGTTCTATAAATGAAACCAAACCACTGGTTTCAAGGATAACATTGTTTACACTAACACCCTGTATATTGAAAATAAAATAGTTATTGCAATTTGAAATTCCCATTTTTACAGCTACCTAAATCACCTCAATTTCATTATAAATGAGCAAATTTTTCAATGAGGTAATTTGTTATAACTTGTAGACACCCGCTAGACGACGACGGCCGCCATTATAATAAAACAGTAAAATTCAAAAGTGAAAAAAAAAAAAGATTTTCTTTTTCAAAAAAAAAAAAACCAAATGAATAGACTCGCTGTATAAATTGTATTTGGTCTAATGGGTGGCGTGTGTTAAAAGTATGCAGGGGTTTTTTCTTAAATTCCTATAAGCTTTTTAGGTAATGTAGAGTGAAGTGTTGTTGACTTTATTTGTTACCCCTCACACCTTATTCCTCGAAGGGAAATAGAAGCAGGGGAGTTTATAATATTGTCCTTTTTTAGGGTTCCGTACCCGAAGGGTGCCATGTACCTCATTACTAAGTGTCCGTCCGTTCGTCTGCCTGGCAGCGGGCTGTATCTCATGCATCGTAATCAGTAGACAGTTGAAATTTTCACAGCTTGTATACTTCTATTGCCGCTATAACAACAAATAATAACAATTAAACTGAAGTATTTTTTTAAATATGCCGTGTTAAATATTTTATAGTGGAACGGAACCCCTATGTGTGCGAGCCCCACTCGACCTTGGCCGGTTTTGTTAGTTATCTTTGTCCCATGTGATGAAAATTGACCATTCCCCCCCCTTATCTCTGAAATGTTGAAAAAAATACTTGAATTTGTAAAATTTTGAATGATTTATTACTCATAGATTACAAGAACACCTATAAGAAGTCTATGATCTTAAAATAACGTGGCAAATCTTTACGGAACCTTTCATTGTGCGTGGTCCGACAAGCACCTTACCTTTTCATCTTGAAATAAAAGCTGACGCGGTTTAAACGCAAAACGTTTCTCCGCTAAATACAAAATGCATTTGTGGCAAGCTCACGATAAGTCTTCATTTATTATTTATGGCAAGAGCTTGGGAAACCGATATCGTGAGTGATTTTTGCCAATAGTAGGTATCATTAAGTACTATTTGCAAACGGTTTAGTGATCGTGGCATAAGTAAAGATATTGACTGTCTGGCCATTCCTTTTGTTTTTTGTTTAAACAAACCACACCTTTCTCATACACCCTGTATAGTCCCTCCCGGCTGCCCAGTTGGGCTCGTAGTCGCAAGTGCGATTGCTGACTGGTACTGGGTTCGATTCCCGGGTCGGGAGAGGTGTTATTGGGTTGTTTCCATATTTCTTAGTCCACAGCCCGGAGTTTGGAAGTTGGCGGTGTGATACCTGAAAGCACGTTAAGTCGTTGGCCCTGCGCGTGATCTCTCGGTGTCGGATTGCCGTCCCATCGGATTATGAGAGTGAGGTAAGAGAGAGTGCACCTGTGTCTGCGCACACACAAAGCTGGTCTCTGCTGAGATTGGTCGCCATGGCCGATGGAGGACTATTGTTATTATTTATATAGTCATCAAAGTGGTCAGCGCTGCAGACTGCCTGCTTAGAGTCCGATGTACTTGACGTACAAGCTTCTATAGTGCATCCAACATTTAAATTGACGAGCAATTTATTGCCAATATCAAACATAACGATATTGCCCTGCACCGCATTAAAGTATATGGGTCACTGGTGGTCGATACCACATAAATGATGCATGTCATCGATCAGACATAGATGGTGGCATGGTGGGCGATGGTCGGGTGACATGCGATGCCCCCATGCTCGTGTCAACGTGGTTATGGAGTTATTAACATAGAGTTTTTAATGATATTAGTTAGCAGTCATATATTCTCCGATGTATCAAAACTTTTCGTATAAAGGAGAATTACTTTTAGTATTTGGGGAAGAGCGTATTTGTCATCGTCTGCAACCCTGTCAATGGACAAAGTGCCGAGCAAGCTGGCGTATTTTTGATGAGTAACATCTTTCCTTTCGCTTTCCTGCAATCTATTGGAGTGATTTCGTGAAAAAGGACGGAACTGTGTAACAGGTTTGACCAATGAGCGCGCGCGCGGTTTTAGAGTTAGCCATCAGATGGTACCAACACATTTTGATGTCAGATGTTACACATAAGACTGTAAGGCCCGCTCAATTTTCATTTAGAATATGTATTATTATCGCATAACAGTTTCGGAATGCAAAAGGTTTAATTCTGTAGCTCTGTTACTTTTGTATTGTTTCTATTTAGGGTTGGTGACACAATTAAGATGTTGTATTTTTAGTTTGATGGGGACTTTAAAAATATGATATCTGTTTTCAGAATTTTTGAAATTTTGGAGAAGGTGACTGTTTCATTTTATCGCAATATGAGATTTCGTTTGATTAGAACATTAACCTTATGAAGTGAGGTCCAGTTTTTCCAAAAAAGTCAATTGAATGAATCTATTTCGTGTGTCGAGTCGTTGTCGTGATTTCTGTCCCTCGTCAGATGGATAAGTGCGATTCGCGTTATTAGCTGACAGTTTTACCTTTTTTGGAGCTCAACCATTAAAGATTTCAAATGTAACCTAGATGTTATTCTGCGCCAAAATGCTGGGAACCTAGGTAGTTTTGAGTTAATAGGATTTGGGTGTGTTATATGGTATTGCAACTAATTATCGTTCTTAATTATCCAACAATTAAAATACATTATTACAATTTTGAGTTTTAATGAATGTTGATGTTGTTGATGAATGTTGTTGTTGTTGGTGAATTGTTGTTATGTTTGTGGCGGTATCTATATCGCCACATGCGAACTACGCATCGAAGACCTGACGTCACATAAATCCTGCATCGCGCAATTAGAGTTTACCGTGCAGTGAGCATATATACAAAAACCCAATATCAATCATTGGGCAGTTGCCCGCCAGACACAACACCCGTCTGGTCGGAGGATCCTCCCTTTTCTATGGGGGATGAGTGAACTTTACACCCTGTTCCTCATACCCCTAAATGTTGATTGTTGAATGTCTTAATATGCAAATGCACGTGTATAAATTATACTATATTATGCGTCTGTTAAAGATTGGTTTCTAGCATTAATCATTTAAGACTTTGGGAAACCAACGGATTTTAGAAAGAAAGGAAGAAAATACGTATATTTGCGGCAAACATGACGCTAAGAAAAGACAAATACATAGGTATACGAAAATAACAAGTTGCGGGAAAATATGCGTCACATTCACGCAAAACTTTTAGGAATTTCACCTCCTTGTCAGAATTATTCTCATTTTAAATTGATTATATGTTTTTATTTATCCCCAACTTTGGCATAGGGACTACCTAGTTCTAGTATGTAGGACGTTTATGTACGACATACGTATAATTCTACTTTATTAAAGTTTTAAAATTAAAATGACACCTAGCTTGTTTCCAAATCTATAATTAACCTAGATATAGTTCAAAACTAGACAATGGCGCCAACATCATTAGTTATTTACAATTTTGATTAATTGTCCCACATACATGTTTCAGACTGAAAGCTTTTAGTTTTTAAAGGATGACTAATTCTGAAACTTGAATAATGAACCATATTTTAGTTAATTATTTATTTGTACCTATAGTTAGTTTTAATCAGTAATTTAATTAATTAATACTGTAAATAGTTAGTATAGTTTTTCAGCTTATGTAAAATATTCATAGTCATAAATCTTTTTAGTATTTTTCACGAAAACGATCGCGTTTATTTCCTAGATAAGGTACTATTGACATTCGATTCATAGTGATATAACGATGATGGACAATTCAAACCTGTATGGACAAAATTCAATCCTGTTAAAAGTCGTTGTAGAAATATGAAACGCTTTGAAAGCCATTGCAACTTATCTAAGCCCTTTGGATCTTTTCCAAACTACGACACAAAATGCATTTATAAGTTTTCTCCAAAATCAAGCTCTTTATTATATACACCATAAAAAATACAGATAGAAATGTAGAAATTTAACATAGGGTAACACAATGGGCGGTCTTATCGCTAAGAGCGATCTTTTACAGACAACCTTTGGATGGATTAAAGCGCGAAGGAGAGATAATACTGCAGGTAGTCAGTGGTGTACACACGGCTACACATCAAGCTATACATTTCCAGTTTATGCTGATCTCGCATTGTATAGGATTTCCGTACAATGCGAGGTCAGCTTATACTGGAAATGTATAGCTTGATGTGTAGCCGTGTGTACCATTCAAATATACAATAAATACATACATACATAAAGCATATACTTATCTATATATATATATATATATATATATATATCTATCTTTGACCTCGTTACTTTATTTATAACTAGCTGCGCCCCACGGTTTCACCCTTATAAGTCTCGATCCCGTGAGAATGTCCTAATCCAGGTCATGGTCTACATATGTACCAAATTTCATCCAAGTCCGTTTAGCCGTTTTACCGTGAAATGGTAACAAACAAACTTACTTTCGCATTTATAAAATTGAATAGTTAGGAATAATGCTGTAGGTGGTAAACAAATAAAGTTTGTCAACGTTACAAATTAATTAAGATAATGATTAAGCTAACTTTACCTTTGTTTTGTATTGACAATATTTTTGTTTTGTTACTTACGATAAGTTTCTTATACTTTACGGGAAATTGATGAGTGTGACATAGTAATGTGTTATTTGTATTTGAAGAGTTCTTAGAATTATCGGATTTGCTTGTCGTCTGGAGGTCGGACAGGTCATTTTAAAGCTGTGTGTTCATAAATAATTTTAAAGCATAGTTAGTTGGTTTTCTTTTGCTTTAGGACTTCGTTTGTTTATTGTGCTCCATTATATAACAACATATTGCTAAGCATTAAGAGAGTCTCTAATGGCCAATTCCTATAATTTACGGACCGTTATTGGTTAAAATTAAGACTCTTGTATCTTAACCAATAATTAGTCAAATACCTCATAGCTTTGCATAGTAGACCCTCCCATACATATTACCTGTGCTAGCTACTTCCAAGTAGCTAGCACAGGTAATATTAGCTTACGAAACTATTTATGTGCCCAAGTTGCCAATAAAAAAAGTTACCATTGGTAATCAAAATGATTCGTTTTTGTTTATAGGAACTGAGCACTTATGCTAGTAACTCTTAAATTACTAGACTTAGGCAAAGGCAAGTCCTGCATACGTTGTCTGTCAGCCCCACTACCAACTTTTCTTAGAAAAATGTCTAATCTTTTCACTACAACTTGGATAGCTAGCTTAGTTATTCGTATAGATTGCCTTAATTCACACGAGGAGAAAAAATCATGTCCCTAATGCAATACCTTCTACAATATTCTACACAGCTTTAACTGGAAGTACTTAGACTCAGTCTCGATGCTACTAAACGTTACCCAGTTAACAGAAGCCATTAATCCTATCACTGAATCTTTCAGCATGATAGTAGGCCTATTTTTTGGCCAAAGAATCAGTATTGCCAGACAACGCGGCAATGCTGCCAGCCTTTTGGGCACTTTTCCTGTTGACAGCGATGCAGACGAGTTTCTTGATGCCCTTTGGTAATTTTCCCTTGTACATAATATATTATAAGTCAAATAAAAGGAAGAAAAACGGATAGTAGGTATATTATTATTTTTATGATGCCTAATATACTGAATTGCAGCGACATCTATGCTTCGTTCAAAACATCAGCGTAGTAACCGTCAGCTCTAACTTTACTTGTGTAACGTTATATGGATGTATGTAATGCTACTAACTATCTAGGTACTGAAAATTATGTAACGCAGCTAGCCTAAGTATCGAAATAGTACCGAATTCGCAGTATAGATGGACATTCTATGAAAGTGTATCAACGAAACAGTCTGTTTTTGAAATAAATGAGTAATTCGTCAATTCGTCCTACATGCCTACGGCCTATTTAGGACGAACAATGCGGCGGCGCGTCGCGCGACGTGTCGCCCCAGTATGTAAGAGCCTTTTGATGGGCCTTAGGGCATGTAGGACGAGTTGACGAATTACCCAAATAAATGTTATCTATTTTGGTAAAATATTTGAAATTCTGATCATATTTGGACATGGCTTTTTAACCTTCGACGCAACGAGGGAGAATTAAGTTTGATACCTTTTTGAAATTCTGTTCTCAGACATGTGTCTTTGTTGAGAGTCATTTATCTTACTTACAGGGATTATGAAAACATTTGTGTTATGTAATACGCATCTCATGAGATTAGGTATCTACTTTTATGATGTTAGCATGAGCTATAATACCTGCTGGGGTCCGCCAGGACCGATGCCTGCCAGGGTTGCGGGAAAGTCCGAATGAGATACCGAGACCTTGGCAACAGGCAACTGAAGGAACCCGGGTGGGTTTTAGTCAGTAAAAGTCTGAAACGCCCTTCCGCTCCGCCCAGAGCGGGAGAAGTCATGAGGTGATTTCACAAAATTAAAAAAAAAAAATACCTCAACCTGCTAGAACCTACGGTAATAGCCCATGTCAAGATCAAACCATAAGCCAGTCAAAACGGAAAGAAGCTGCTCTGGCGGTCCGAGAAGACATAAAAGAAAGAAAGATAATACACTTATTAAGCACAGACTAAAAGGCACACAACATATAGGTACTGCGAAAAGAAAACAAAAAAAATGGTACGGAGCGAGAGGGCATGGGAAGCAGTCACCTCCTTCTGCGAAGCAGTAATGCTCGCGAAGGAGGAGGCGGAACGCGTGAGGGAGAGGCAAAGTTTGCGCCCTCACGCCCCTAACCGCCGCCGCCGCTGGAGACGCCCTGGGCGTCGGGAATCCCAGGCGGATTCCCGGCCACCATAGGCGCGGGCTTGCGGACGGCGAGCAATGGGTAGCTCGCCGTCCGATCAGGACCAGGCCCGGGTCGATGGCGCGTCGTGTTCCACGCGCGCCTCAAAGAGATGTCAGCACAATTGGCGGGGTCCGCTAGGACCGATGCCTGCCAGGGTTGCGGGTTAGTCCGAAAGGGATACCGGGACCTTGGCAACAGGCAACTGAAGGAACACGGGTGGGTTTTAGTCAGTAAAAGTCTGACACGCCCTTCCGCTCCACCCAGAGCGGGAGAAGTCATTGGATGATTTCCCAACCTCAAAAAAAAAAAAAAAAAAAAGGGGGCTGGAAACAGTCACTTTGGCAGAGTCATAATAGGAAAATATTATGAATCATCGTAAAATGTCACAAACTGACAATTCATAACATGATCTGCGTGCGATTATATATTATAAATTATGAATTGATTTTCTGTCAAATTAGAGGAATTGATGACAGCTGGAAATTCAGGAACTGCATTGCTTTTAAAGGAATTGCTAATGTGGCCGTTTTAGGCCCCCTGGACTGTAAGCTGCGCCAAATATGCCTATTTCAGAAAAACATACTTACTATTTTAATGGTGATACTGACAGACTCTTATTACTTATAATAACGCCTTTTAACTCATGTTTACCAACTCACCTGTACAGTGCTACTTATCTAAACACTATTACGAAATCTGTCACACGGACCACGCTAAACTGCACTAACTATAGTTGTCAAAATCACTATGTTTAGCCTACTGTTCCTGGTGACCCATAGACAACCGACCTCTTTCCCCCATTGCGCAACGGTAAGTACTTAGTTGATAAGTATAGCGGGGTGTTCCGCGTTCGATGCCGGTCACGGCATGTTGTGCAAGGTTGTCCTTTGTTGTTGTTTCGTGGGTGGTTTATGGATTAATTTGTATCGTTGTACGATCAATTTTTTGTTTGTATAGTTTGTGGTCGAAAGCCCGTGATCGATTGAACTATCGTAATGGCGAAAGAGCGATTATTAACGTTTTTTTTTTTGTACTTGGCAATATGTATACAATATCTGTGAACATTTCAACTGTCTACCTATCACGGTTCATGAGATACGCTGACAGACTTAGTAATGGTTCCGTTTAGCACCGTCGGGTACAGATCTCTAATGAAGCAGAAAAGGATATGATCTGTCGCCTGTCGGTTCTAATAAATAAGCTTCTGTTAGTGTATTTTGTTACGTTAGATAACAAATGGGTACCTACGGGACTACCCGTAGGTACCCATTTGTCCATAAGTCACTAGACTTATTAAAATATGTACCCGTAGGTATCTCCATTAGTCTCTCCATTATTGGGAGGAGGAATGCAAAGTGCCGTAATGACTGGGAGTATCTTTGTTGGCAATCGGCGCCTAAACTGATGCAGCACGCTAAATATTCCCCACCTATGAAATTGGCGTTTTTATCTCACTAATAGAGACCCTCGTCACTTCTATGATTTAAAATATTCATCAATTGCTTGGTATTATATCGAATAATGACCATCATAGACAACTACCAATAGTAAAAAAAACTTATTACTTATAGTTTTTTTAACATAAAAAATACCCTAAAAATGACTCCTTATTTTGTTAGCAGAAATGACCACTATTTTTTTTTAACTTAGCCAAAACTTATTTTTGTCGCTGAATCTAAGTGGCATACGTTATCTTAGTTTTTAAACATTAGTGCATAAAAGTTTTAAATAAGAAGTCTTCATGGTTGTTATAAAAATTAAGAAAACGTTAGTATGAAAAATCCAACTTCTTTATAATTCCCCATACAAAACACCAATTTCATAGGTGGGGGGGGGACCTAATACCATGGAGGTTATGTGGTAACTACAGTTGCATTCCTCCTCCCAATAATGGAGCGACTATTACATTAATACCTACTACTATAGTCCTTCTGTACTTTCCTGTGAGGCAACCAACTCCATATTTTCACTGTCCAGGCATGGTTTATTGCATAAGTCGATATAATCCGCTCCATTTCCATCGATGACATCACCTGCCACCCGCCATGGTTCAAGTATTCGAGGCACGTCCTTTTTCCTATAGAAAGTGGTCGCACCACTCATGGCAAGGGACGGTTATATAAGAAAATGTTGTAGTTGTTTATGTTTGTGTTTTTTTAATAAGTATATTTTATTTGTATTTTCGAGGCCTGAGGAACAGGGTGTAAAGTTCACTCATCCTAATTAGAAAAGGGAGGATCCTCCGATCAGTTGGGTGTCCTGTCTGGTGAGCAACTGCCCAACGATTAATTATGGAATCTTGTACACACACGTTGATCGCGCGGTGAACTCTAATTGCGAGATGCAGGATTTTTATGTGACGTCATGATTTTGTGTGAGGTCAGGTCTTTGATGCGTAGTTCGCATGTGGCGATGTACATGCCACAGTAAAAAAATATACAACGATTTAATTATGTGACAGATTTTGAACATCTGTGTTTGACCTAGATATAAAAAATCTGTATTTCAGACATCAGCGCTGTTCCCCTGTTGTAGGCGAAACTTCTATACTTATACTAATATTATAAAGAGGAAAGATTTGATTGTTTCTTTGTTTGCATTGAATAGGCTCCGAAACTACTGAACCGATTTGAAAAATTCTTTCACCATTAGAAAGCTACATTCACCCTGAGTAACATAGGCTATAATTTATAAAGATTACACGCGGGCGTAGCCGCTGGCGGCAGCTAGTAGCAAATAACTTTGTTTGACACATCTTATAAACACAACATTTTTGATCAAAGAGTAAAATAAAAATAAAAAAATGAAGTGACAAAATGTAGGAGAAGAATATCACGTAGTATGAAGAGTCTTGAATGATATGTATAGGTTGATTCGTTGAAGAATATTCAGTCTTTATCTCACAGTCTTCTTCAGGAATATTATGCTTGTGTGTGATTTTATGACGTATGATGGATTTTATGTGGATTACATTTACATTTCTTGGTGTTTCCGACTAGATAAGTAAATAAATATTTGAGCTAAATGTTATGTGATCAAGAGTTCTAACCCATTTTCTAGAGCAAAAGTATTTTTGTAAGTTATTGGTCGTCAGAAGTCCGAAAGTCTTACCAAGGGTTCTTTGTTGTCTCGTGTTACCCAGTAACTGGGTTGTGGAGGTCAGATAGGCAGACACTCCATGTAAACTGGTATTCAGCTGTATCCGGTTAGACTAGAAGCCGGCCTCAAAAACTTGGGAAAAGGCATTTTTTCCCAATAATAAGCCTCTATTTACCACAGTATTGGTTATGGTCCAAAACTTATTCAGGCTATAATGTCCCAATTACTGGGACACTGGCCTCCTTTCTATGAGAGTGAGTGGATCGTTATCCACCACGCACTCACAGTGCTGATAGGCTGATAATGCAATACTTATTTTACAAGTGTATAATAGCATTGATTATTGAATAGGTACAAATGTTCTGCTTTGTTAAAATGTTCAAAAGGGTAACAAAAAAATACATGAAATATTTGATATACATTTTATTACAAAAAGGCCGTACATTAAATAGTTTTTAGTCGACTGCGGTCGAAATAAACTCATGTTCTTCATTATTAAAGCTAGAAAATAGAAAAAAGACGTCTATATACAACAGTGCTCTACCAGGTACTTGCTTCCGAAGCCTTTGTGACCAAAATATTCAAAAGAGATCATGTGAAAACATGAACCAACATTGGTTTACCAAAAGGTGTAATAAACACATTAAAAAAATACATTCAAATACATAAAAAAACCTCCGGTTCTGAAAAAATATTTACTTACACTGTTTACATACATAAATAAGTTGTTTTATTTGGAGAAAACTATGAAAATTGTGGTTTTATCACTACTTGTCATGGTCGTCTCTCTACGTTTCCAGTAAAACATTAATAAATACTAATAATTATGGCAATTTTCAAGTCAATTGTTCAGTTTACATTTGAAATGCTTAAAAGAATATTTAAAGTAGGTTATACTAATTTTAGAGCAACTCCGCCAAAAAGAGTTACAAACTTAAAACTTTTTTTGTTTTAAATATGGCGATATCACGGATAACCTATTTCGAATATTCTTTAATTTAAAATGGCGACAGGCTTCGTTGTGATTGCACTTTATCCCTAACTTCTCTCACAAAACCTGAACTTATATCCGTAAGAATGTTACGTCATTTTTCATGACGAGCCGCTATTGGTTAGTGTAAATTGTCGCGGCTTTTCATTGGCCCATTATTAGCAAGCTTGCAAATCTGAAGCTTGCCTCGATCCTTACAATCCTGGCATCATTTTTAGGCCATCTGTGTGTAATATCTCACAGTTCCTTACAACAGATATAAGTCCTTTTTATCACACACTCACACCTAAATCTATACTTATCTACATCACAAAATATCATTCTGACTACGCTCAAGAATCCTATGAAAATAAACATTTCATTTTGTTGGATTTTGTCACTCGTTTGATGACAGATTAAGAGAACGACCCCATATCTACATTCATCAAGGGCTAAACGGCTCACAATCATTCAAGAACATGGCGTCAACTCCCTTGATTTTTATCCAAAAAGTTTCCTACACATATCCCCGAAAAAAAAAACATAATATTCGAAATTTAAATCTGTCATCGAGCCAGTGACGTCACAATACAGTTTACCATCCGAATTTGGAGTGCAGTGAGTGTCCGTGGGCTAGTCCGTGGCCTAGTCCATGTCCGAAGCCATGACCATGGAAGTCATGAATGAGGGGTCCACTAGCATAGGACTTCAAGACGGGGACGGCGACTGGAGCAGGCACGGGGACAGCTACAGGTTTGGGCACGGCAACTGGGTAGGGTTGGGGCACGGGGACACCGACCTGGAAAGAAGGTGCGTTATTGACGTGTAAGAAAAACATAGTTTGGATGGGAAATTATTGGCTACTTTTTAGCGGCGATAAAAATGATGTCTCTGACAGTGAAAGAAGAAAACTTCAGCGTAAAAAGGTTTTGAGGATCATTAGTCATCTTCATCTGTTCTCGCAAGAAGATTAATTAGTGAGTAAGACTAATTGTTTTTTTGTTGCCAAATAACAGTCGCACTAAGTGACCATTATTTAGGCTTCTATGGTGATGTTAAGAGGCGTATGTCCTTTATTATTTAAATAAATAAAACAGCTACAAATTGAACCATATCCAACTATATGCCAGTTAACACACTGCGCCGTGCACCGCCGCGGACTCTACCGACTCGAACGCGCGGTCGAGCGGTGTACGGGTGTTAGGCATCAACGGATTTATTAGAGGTCAATGCGACAAGAGATCCGCTTCACCGCCAACCGCGGCGGTGCGTGGTGCTGTTTGTTAATTACCTTACACGCCTTAGGGCGAAGTTCACCAATGAACTGAACACGATCAGCAGTTCAAAAGCTGTTAGTGTCACCATTGGTGTGGAATATTGACACTGACAGATCTTGAACTCGGTTCAAATGTGCTGATCGCGTTCAGTTACATGTGTGTGAAATTCGCCCTTACATGACTTAGGGTGAAGTTCACCAATGAATTGAACGCGATCAGCAGTTCAAAAGCTGTTAGTGTCACCATTGGTGTGGAATATTGACACTGACAAATCTTGAACGCGGTTTAGACGTGATTATCGCGTTCAGTTTCATTGATAAAAATCACCCTCAGTTTAATCAAGGCGTTATGACATATGTACCTACTTAGGATTATTGCAGTTTAAGCTTCCTAGGTTTTTACTGCGTCATTTATATTTATATTCACTGCAACCTTCATAGTACCACCATAACAATCTCAAGTAAACTGGTCAACTAGCTAAGTAGGCAGGTATCTTGTCTGTAGACCGGTCTAGTACCTATTACGTTCAATTGAGCGGCGCAGGCGACGCTGGCGTGACGGAAGCGTCGCTAATGTCTACCATTATCTGCTTTACGCTCTGAGAAGCCTTTATTGATTTACTTGGAGCGGTGTGTTTCACGTGGTTTGTATTTGTTTTATTGACGCAATTCCCTTGTTTTTGACAGATTGAGACTAATATGTCTCAACTTGTTACCCTTTACTTTTTGACAAACTTTTGACATTGATTGTCGGTGAGATGAGATTGCGACTGCGACTAGAGGGGCTGTTCCCGTAATTTTTAAGAACGTTCGCATCTCATTCGCAATCTGTCAAATTACAATCAATCTGCCAACATTTTTGTCAAGTTTGACTAATTGCGACTTGAATGTGAACGATTTTTAAGTCCGAGAATTGGCCTTCTTATTTTGAACGTATTTTATATGCCGATTGGCCTTTGCTCTTGTTGTATTTTTTTGTCTTTTCTAACTGAAACGCGTTGGTGTCTTTTACAGGGGCATTTTTCGAAAGAGTTTATTTTTGAGAAATTCATTGTCAATATGGCAATGGGGACGTTTGAAATTATTTGCGCGAATTATGACGCTTTACTTTCACTGAGGCTCCAAGAAATTATAGATTTTAATATATGTACTATTAATTTCTCTGCATCCTAAGAGACTATACGAAGCACGATTCTTCCTAATTTACTTTTGAGAAAATTATGCCAAACTGTGATCTAATGAAAAAAAGCAAGGTACCAAGGCCATATTATGGCATAGGTACTATCAGGGAAGTCAACGTTATACAATCTACATTAACTGACAACGGTCAGTAATCGTAATCGCTTCATTAACCTACTGGCAGTAGCACGTCCGTGATTCTTCTCCATAGGAATGACTTTACGTACACGGTGATAGAATCTTAAGTTATCGTAAGTGGTTCACAGAGAAATGTCAGAAGTGCTTATACCAAGTTTCATCGTGTTATACTCTAGTTTCAGCCTACGACTTTTCACTTCACGTATTATTCTAAAACCAATCCTGGTATTTATTTTTAGGACCATTTACTTTTAGGACCTAGTATGTGCTTCTACGCTCGATCGCATCTTGGAAATCCTGATGGATGTTTTCTTTCGGGTTCGGGAGCTCACCAATTATTTTGATGTAAATACATCAGTCATTCTACCGACTAAAACCTAGCAGTGAATGTCTTCAACATTCAACAATGACTAGGGGGCTTAAAACAGCCACTTTGGCAGAATCATAATAGGAAAATATTATGAATCATCGTAAAATGTCACAAACTCACAATTCATAACATGATCTGCGTGCTATTCATAATTCATTCTATGGAGATTCGTAAAATGGTCCACATATTAGGAATTGCTTTTGTGTCAAATTAGAGGAATTCGAATGAATCGCTTTTAGAGGAATTGCTAATGTGGCCGTTTTAGGCCCACTGAACTCTGCAATTTTCTGTGGAACCATTGTCCCTTCTTTTGCACGTCTCGAGGAAAACAAAGAGCTAACACAACTCTCAGTGCACTTGCATTAACACACACAGGATGGTTGGTAATCATGTCTTAAGTCTGACTTACGACATGATTATCATCCGGTGTGATTAAATTGTACTGTACCTCGAGTAGCTCGTGACTAAGTAATAACAACCGTACGGGTCGATGGAAGGTTCAGCTATGCTGGCCGAGTTCACTCGCAGGATGGGTGACCATTCATTACGTACTGAGACTCCTCCGTGTCTCGAAATGCACAATAAGCCGTTGGTCGCGGCTGTCATTCATAGATCTTAGATAGTCGTTACGGACACTGGGGGTCCACAACACAGTTTTCCAGGCCGAATGCATGGGTATTTCTCTTGCCGCTTCAGCCATCATAGCCAGGGAAGTTAAGGACTACTCGATACGAATACTCTCAGACAGTATGGCTGTTCTGCAAGCGCTAAACAGCCACACTGTTGACTCTGGGCTGATATACGAGTGTCACCAGCGCCTAAACCAGGTGGGTAACCTCAATAATATAACCATTCAATGGATCAAAGGACACAGCGGCTCACTAGGCAATGATGCAGCCGACGAACTTGCCCGTAGGGGGTCGAGCATGGCACCGGTGGGGCCCGAACCCATTGCGCCACTCCCCTTCGGGTACCTACGCTCTCTGGTAAGGAAACGCACTAGGGACCAACACCTCAAACTATGGTTGGACCAAGGTGACTGCAGGCAGGCTAAGGAGGCACTCCCTGCCATCGATTGCCGCCTCACGAAGCGGGTGCTCCGACTAACGAAACAACAGCTGCGAACTGTTACAGCAGCTATAACTGGCCATGGGTCTTTTAATAAACACCTCTTTGTCATAGGAGTCACAGACAGTCCGCTGTGCAGGGCCTGCATGGAGGACGACGAGACAGCAGCTCATGTGCTACTACACTGCCCGGTGGTTTCCACTTACAGGGCAAAGTACTTCGGTAACCCAGGTACCCTAAGAGAGATGGTCAGTAACACCAAGGCGTTGCTGGCCTTCTTGGAGGAGCTGGGGTGGATCGAATAAGTGATTTCCCACCCATACGCAAAATACGCGCTTTGACGTGGAGTTGCGGATACCAGCCCGTATTACCTATTACCTAGTCGTTACGGATAGTCAGAAGCCCGCCAGTCTGACAACCGTCTCACTTAGGGGTATCGTGTTGTGGAGGTCAGATTGGACATCACAGCATGTAAAATACAGCTGCATTCGGTTAGACTGGAAGCCGACACCAACATGGTGGGAAAAGGCAGGCCGATATGACTCTATATCCAGCACACTGCAAAGAACTTCGATATTTTTAACACTTACTTGTTTGATGACGGGGTAGGGCACGGCATGGGGCACGGGCACGGGCACGGGCCGGTCAACGGGGACGGCGACGTGCTTCTCCACGGTCACGGGGTACGGCCTGGGGACCGGCACGGCGTAGGGACGGTCTACCGGCACAGGAACGGCGACCTGGAATACAGAAGATGATGAGGTTTTATAAGATTGTTGTACAAGTTTGGTTGCTGACCGCATTTTTTAAATCATGAGGATCAAGCAATATTCTTCTCATCCCCTTCAGAAAGTATATGTTATTAGCAACCCAGCGTTACTGTCCTGGATTTTTGAAAGGTCTTTAAATTACATATTATAATTTTACAAGAAAACCAATATTGATTAAATGAAAACCCACCTTGACAGGAACAGGATAAGGCCTGTCAACAGGCACAGGGTAAGGAGCAGGCACTGGTACTCCAACATGCTGCGTCACAGTCGTATGAACATCAGCACCAACTATAGTCCCGCCGATAGGTCCTCCGACCAATGAACCACCATAACCCGCGGCAATAGGTCCAGCCGCATAACCTCCCGCGATGTGCCCTCCGCCTAAGTGACCCCCAGCATAACCGTGGCCCAAAGACAGGCCGTGGCCTATCAGAGGAGAGCTCAGGCCATAATGACCTACGAGGCCACTTCGCTTCTGGACAACTTTGCTCGGTTCCGGTTCCGCCAGAACTGAGGCTGTCAAGAAAAGTACTGCGATCTGGAAATTAAAAAAAAGATGGTTTAAGAGGTTGTCAAAAAAAACATGTAATATATTCATGGGAACCGATGATCGTTGGGAGATACGTGTTTTTGAGTGGAGACCGTGGATCGTCGTCAAACGTAAGGTAGGACGCCTTCAGGGTAGGTAGCTGGATGAGAGTTGCCGAGAACCGATTTGAATAGCGTGCAATTGAAGAGGCCTATGTCCAGTAGTGGACTGCTGTAGGCTGATGATTTTCTTAGATGTCATTTAAGATACGAACAGAAACTAAGTTGACCTAATATGACATTCTCACATTGGTCGGCTAGATCTTGTGATTATTAGTTAAATAGTTTAGAAAATACAATGGGTTTATACCTTTTAAATAACTCTTAAGGCAAACTAGTACAACTATGAAGAAAACTCCATTTAACAATCATTTATACCACATTAAAACATAGTCAAAGGTCCCTACCCCCTCAAAAAGTTATGCAAATGAAGAGAAAAGTGTCAACAACGCATCGATCACCAAAATCGATGTCTCGGATGCATTTCCGCATAAATTACGCAGGACAATGCATCCGATAGTACTTTTACTTATTGCGTGATATGACTTCATCAGCTACTTGATATGCCAAGACGTACAGTCAGAAACGAAATTCGTATCGCACTTAGAATTTTAATGAAGGGATTCCTTGCTATCTATGCTTGCTATGGATATTAGAACATGATTTAAGCGTGTCGTCGGTTACGTGTACAATCGATGACAGAATACGGTTGGTTGATTAGTTAACGGTACACCGTAGTGACAGTTCTGGTAAAGGCAATAATATTGTGTCAAATTCAGTATATTTTGAACTACAATTTGCCGTTGTCACGATATATTCGGCGTTATGTAGTGACAGCTTAGCGTTTAGACTACAGACAATGCAGTTAAGGCATTTAGTACTTGGGGTGCGTGGAATACGTGGGGTGCGTGGGGTACGTGGAGTGCGTGGAGTACGTGGGGTGCGTGGAGTACGTGGGGTGCGTGGAGTATGTGGAGTGCGTGGAGTACGTGGGGTGCATGGAGTACGTGGGGTGCGTGGAGTACGTGAGGTGCGTGGAGTACGTGGGGTGCGTGGAGTACGTGGAGTGCGTGGAGTACGTGGGGTGCGTGGAGTACGTGGGGTGCGTGGAGTACGTGGAGTGCGTGGAGTACGTGGGGTGCATGGAGTACGTGGGGTGCGTGGAGTACGTGAGGTGCGTGGAGTACGTGGGGTGCGTGGAGTACGTGAGGTGCGTGGAGTACGTGGGGTGCGTGGAGTACCTACGTGGGGTTTAGTAGTTACTGTTTCTGTAATTGGGTTGGAGTGTTAGTTTGTTTGTTTTTTCGAGACACTAGTTTAATAAACATACCGAATATCAAATATCACGCCTGTATTCTTTGATGGGGTAAGCAGAAGTCTATAGTAACCACATCTCAATATTATTATATCTAAACCCTATGGTACAAGGGGTAAGTCGTTAACCGTACGCAAAGGTATGTAGGAAAATAAACCTGTAGGTAATGCATACAGTTAGATCATAGCTCAAATGAAATATGGATCTATTAAGGAGACCTGATCAACTTATACGGATATAGCTCTAATTAAGTCAGGGAAAGCGACGCACAGAGAAAAAGAACCCGTGTGTTATCTAACTACCCACAAGTTGCTTACTTTGCGTTGTTATGTGCGTAGCAAGTTTATAGTGATGCTGCTATTTATAGTTTAGTAGTTTATTTTTATTTTTATTGCACTTAGGTCAAAATCAGACGAGAGGAGCTCGTGGCTAAGTAATAACAGCCGCTCGGGTCGATCGATCAGGTTAAGCTACGCTTGCCGGGGTTGGTCCGTGGATGGGTGACCATTTTCACATATCGAGACTCCTCCGTGTCCCGGCTGTCATTTGTGGATCTTTGACAGTCATTACGAGTCGTCAGAAGCACGAAAGTCTGACAACCAGTCTAACCAAGGGGTATCGTATTACCCAGTTACTGGGTTGTGGAGGTCAGATAGGCAGTCGCTCCATGTAAAATACTGGTATTCAGCTGCATCCGGTTAGACTGGAAGCCGACCCCAACATAGTTGGGAAAAGGCTAGGCAGATTGACTTAGGTCAAAATCAGAATCCCAATCAGATATAAATCCTGTAATGGTACAGCTGGCTGATAATGCTGTCTTCATGCTTGTATTCTCCCAAAAGGTTATGCAGAAGTGTGCTGGCAGTTCACCCAAATTACGCCAGGTATGCTCTCGTCTCAGGTATTAGGGGGCGAGCCCAAGAAATAGTTTGACTGAATTCGAAAAATAGAAAACGGAACATGATTTCTAAAAGCGATTTCAAATAATTAATTCGGCATAATTTTTTATAGTTTTTTTCTATAACGTCGCTTCAGTAAAATTATGTAATATGATTTTGTTGTTGATTGTTTGTCGAATTTAGTTAGCCGATTACAAACGCTTACCTAAGATTGATTGAGCTTTTTGAAACAGAGTATCACCCTAACGTAATTAGGTGAAACCTATCAATTAACTACGACAAGTTATACGGTCCTGATTGATTACCTATTTAATGAATTAACAAAATAGAACTTTTATTTTGAAAAAGCTGAAAGAGCTGAGCTCTTGTAGCTTTCTTTGCACTGAAGTAAAAGTATTGCCATTGTACTTTCAGGTGTAAAATATAAACTTTTATTTCAGATAACTGAATTTTGTTACTTGACTTAGTATTTAAACGTTAAAAATGAATTTAAATAGAGGCTATATTAATGGATATTTATTATGAATTGAATCAATAGAAAATTGACAGTTCTTGCAGAAAATTACCTACAGACAGTAAAAGGGTTTGTGACAGCTTTAGAAGCTCGAGTGGTTAGCGATTATTTTTTATGACACTCATGAGCCACTAACTTAGCTTCACATGTCGTCGAGAAATATCTCTCAGGCATGATAAAATTAATTATCTTCGCTTGACTTTATTTTATGTTACAATAGTCGTTTTAATTCAAATTTGAACATTGAATAGAGTTGTCAATTAAAGGAAATGAATGGTTGGGTTACCGATAGCAGTTCAGTGCTCTACCGCAAACATTTAGATTGCATTCTGCATTAATTAGCCCGTGGGAAAAGCGTGCGTAAAGCGTATAATTAATTATCTGTTGGGCATACTTGCTAAATGAGTTTTTATATAATGCAACATTGTACAAGACATTTGTTTTTCAATTGGTATTGTATTTGAGCGCCATGTTTGATTTATTTTTATTTCGGCGTAATTAATATATATATTTTTTATTCATTTTTATTTCATTGATAATTATTTTGAACTTAATTTTATTTGTACAAAAAAAAAACAACTGAAAATTTAACAACACACCACACTAACTAAAGATATTAGTAATTGTAACTAGGATTTAGTTGACCTAATTTATTTCACTTACATAAGCCTTCATAATGAAATAGAACACTGCACTTCAACTGTTTAACACTGTAAGGATCGAGCCACACTGTGCATATGTGCTCTAAGGCCTACCAACCACTTATATAAGGCTGGCAGTACACCACCCCACTATCAGACCCATTGGTTTTAACTCCAAACGCCAGTATTTGCGACACTTAGTACTTCTGTTGCAGGTATGCCGACAATTTGGACGTTATTCAAATTAGCTAAGATTACCTAGGTATTGTTTTTGTAATGAGTTCTGCGTATGTAGGTTGATTTGGATTGCTGCCGGTTGTGATTTGATTTGAGGAATTAATTTGGAACGGTATAAGAGATGCAGATTACTGTATTAGATTAATTAGTACAGGTTAATTGCACTTCTTAAAATTCAATTCAATTCGAAATAGAACTGAATATTAAACTCGAAAACAATGGTTTGTAGCTTGAAAGTGCACCTAAATGAAATTGTTTATTCTGTAAATATGATATTGGAATTACTTTTATCACGTCATATAAAAAAAATAGAAATAAATTAGATGAGGTCGGCGTTTCCTATCTGACTACTCTGACAAGAAAGGCTGAAACAAACTCAGAGATCACAATCTCTTTGAAAGGCCAGACAGAAGTAAAAAAAAGTAAAGATAGACTTGTAATAGATCTTTAGTCCGCAGGGAAAGAATATTTCAAGATTAGATTAAGTATTTTAAGTTTTTCTGTCAATTAAAGCTCAAGAAAGCTACATGTTCATAAGGTACTGTATCTATAATTTAGGAAAAAAGGTGCTGTGATCTAGAGTGCAGAGGGAATTGTACCCGGAATTTGGTTTATTCTTTTTCCCTATTTGGAGAACAACAAACAAGATAAAGAAAATTGTAAAGCTGATATTGAATAGTAGCTCAAATATTGAAACAAGTCCTTAAATCAGTCGTCGACCAAAACGCCCTAATTCCAACTTTCACCGCGACACATTTTAACAGCTTCCCTCACCAGCCTACTGAGACCCGTGTCCATAGTTCGTCCACGCAATCTATATTTGAGACCAGCTCCTTTTCCTGTACCCTATATACCACGGCAGGTCACCCTAACTGGTCGTCTCAAAGAAATAGTATCCGATGCATTTTGACCAACTTATTTGTGTAATGGTCGTTTTTGGTACTAACATTTTGAATTGAAGATAAGATCGCTTTTTGTTTAACTTTTGTATTTTGGTGACGAAGAGCGCCACCATTAAATTCATAGATAATTTGGTGGAACAGTATTTGTCTGCTCTTTTAATGACGTAAATTATGGCAAAGGCAATATTTAGTGTATTATTTAGTATTTATAATATAATAATATTTAGTGTTCGTAATGATACCCAACTGATAGATAGTATCCTTATTGATTGGTATCTAATTTGTTTGCAGTAGCTGTTATTTGCTTATGAAACTGAGAGGAGGTTTTGTCATATCCCGCTTTATGACATGTTTTTATGCGATTAGTCGGCAATCATGCTGACTACTAATGATGGAAGTGGAATCCGCCAACTTTACACAAAGTGTAATTGAAATAATTGAAACCCTTAAAAGTTGTCATTACTCATTATTATGAAAAACAACAATATTTTCGCATAATTCGACAAAACATAGGCGGGTCGCAATTTCAGAGTTGTTGTTGCATTATGATGAGTACAATGATAGTTTTTAAACTTTTTAGTTATTTTAATTACACCTTATAGACTAAACGGGTCTAAGGCCCGTATTACAGAACCTCACTCAAGACTCGAGCATTACTTACAATTAGTTTCAACCAATCAAAAGGCTTCAAACGAGTTTAAAGTAATGTTTGAGTTTTGAGTGAGGTTCTGTAAAACGGGCCTAAGAATGAATAATCTGGAAGACAGAGCTTAATTGTCTCCTACTGTAATTCTACCAAAGCCTGGAAGTAGTAATTAAAAAATTGAAGAACTCTTTAACGAGGCCCCCGTAACTACATAATATACCATTTAATTATGTCCTTATGAATATTTTAGTTTCACATTATATTTTAGTAGGTATAATTAACAATTACGTTATTCAAGTTTCGTGTTTAGCTAATGCCAAAACAATAAACAATCAGTTTAGTCGATTTATAGCGCATAGTTTAATTAGAATCACGGTATTTCCCACAGTGCCAAATTAGTCACAGGCCATAGCAAGTGTAGGGCGCAACATAGTTCTTTGTGGTAACGTACATAGGGGGACACTGGACATTGGATGTCTTCCAATTGTCATGACATATGTCAGTAGGTCAGTAGTATATGTGCTGTAATTTAAATATGCTGTTAATTAAGGATTAGCATAATCAGCCTATTAGGTATGCTGTAATCCGCCACGTAGGTCAGTGCGGGTTGGTGGATGTTCTTGTCTTCGAATTTGTGGTTCTAGAACATGCTCGCGATCAAAATAAGCCAAGAACTTTAGAGTATATAATTACAGTACTCTAAACTAACAACTCTCCAATTTTGAAAATTACAGTACTCTAAAAAGACTGGAAGTATAAACCGTATTTACACTTCCAGTCTTTTTGGCTTTTTTGCCAATTGAGAAATATCACCCGAACCAAAAATGCCAACCATAGTCAGTAGACTCTTTAGAAAGTTCTTAGGATTCATTCAACTGTAAGTCTTCGTTTTTTCGATCGATCATACAGTATTAATCAATCATACGAGGTATTTATCCAATTTTAACAAATACCTAAGTCTGTATGATCTGCCGATATATAAAATAACATGTTACACTATTAATATTTCCCTTATAAAATGGTAATATTTCATTGTCTACAACCGTTTAGGATATCTTATATAAAGGCCCTTCGCCTTTGACACGGATGAAATGTCAGGAGGCGACATTCTAGGTTACGATGCTAACTCTACCTAGCCTAGAGCCTACTGACCTTTCACTGCTCAACTAAGTACAACATAGTAGTTTTCAAGGGGTTTGAGGTTAACTTTTTTACTTTTTGTAAGTGATTAAAGTATTTGAGAAGACGTGCTAATTTTTTTAAAGGCATTAGTCAGCAAAGACAATCTGTTTATTTTGCAGTTTTTTAATAATAATGGAGCAAACATAATATAAAATAACACAAACTTTTGACTTTTACATTATATAATGAAAAGCTTTGTATACTAATTACAGCTATTTACTTGTTTAATTTAAGATGATACTCACTTACAAATACAGCGTTAACTAATTTTGCCCGGACTCCACCAAAGCGGAGACGAGAGGAGAGGAGATGTGTTTTAAACAATTAATATAATTTCGTTATTCACACCTCTCGTCTCCATTCCGCTTCCGCTCCAGCCAGCACACATCTCCGCTCCAGTCTAGCCAGTACGCATCTCCACACTAGCTGAAAAACATCTCCTCGTCTCCACTTCCGACATCTCCGCATATCTCCGCTTTAAAAAAATACTGGGTCATTTAAACATGCGAGGATAAGATTGGTGTAGTAGTTCAGTGCTTCACAAGCATCTTGAGAACAATATTTATAAGACCTACAAAAAGACATAAGACTAGAAAAAAGAGAGCAGTGGTAGCAGCCGCGACTTATGAGTAGGTCGTAGGTTCGAACCCTGGCAGGCGCTATACTTTGTGTCAATAATTTCATCACCACTGCTCTCAAAACGGTGAAGGAAAACATCGTGATCATTTAGAAGGAAAAATTCGAAATATCTACCAATTCGCACTGGGCCTACGAGGTGGATTACGTCCGACTCCCTCTCACAGAGAGGAGGCCCGTGTCCCAGCAGTGGGAACATTATAGGCTGAATAGGCTACAGATAAATTGTTATAGGACAGAAATCTGGGATGTTTACTGAATGTAAACGTTCCCATTTAAAATAGGTTCTATACTATTAACATTCCGAAAATAAATCGAAGAAGGCTTCACACTTGAAGGCTGTTGATAATATCAGTTATTATTCCTTTGATCACAAAAAGGTAAAGCATGGTATTACACCTTTTCCAATCAAGTGAATGCTTGTAAGGACAAATACAGGTATGTCCCTGTTTATCATGAACAGCCGACAACCTTTACTTAGTAGAGCAATCGGCGAAGTTAATTACAATTTTGTAACAGAGCTAAATATCGAAACTACAGGATTTATATCAAAAAGGCATTAGTACTGTTGCACAATAGTGCATAAAGTATCCATTGGCACCGAGGAAGGCTGTATCGATTGAAGGATTAGAATAATGATGGAGATACGTTTTGTATTTTTTTTAGAATGCCTTACAATCGATGGAAAGTATGTATTTTCTGTCAAACTACTATTGCTGCTAATATAATAATCCTAACTAATAATAATATTCTTTTTGCGAAAGTGAGTTTGTATGTATGTTTGTTTGTTAGATATTCACGCTAAAACGGCTGAACGGATTTGGATGCAAATGCACATAGAATACTTTGGCGATCTCCACGCGGGCAAAGCGCCGGGCAAAAGCAGGCAGGGTATGCTAATATAATAAAAGTATGGTCCCAATGTAACAGTGACTGCATGTAGTATTCCCGAAATCGTTTTTTTTGTTTCCTATTCAAATGAAATTCAGTTCGAGTGCATTTTGACGTTAACTTATCTAGTCTATATAGTTTTAAATAGGGGGTGAAGCAGTTAACTACAGAGCAAAGATAATTATGTAATAAGCCGGTATCGTCAAAAGTTGGCACAGGAACCGACCCTCCAGGGTTGCGGGAAAGTCCAAAAGGGATACCGAGACCCTTGGCAACAGGCAACTGAAGGAACACGGGTGGGTTTTTAGTCAGTAAAAGTCTGACACGCCGTCCCGCTCCGGCCAGAGCGGGACAAGTCATTTGATGATATCCCACCCTAAAAAAAAAAGGAAACCGAGTCTCATAGTTCAGTCTACTCTATTGTCACATCTCCTTTATTTGTGTAATCCTTGTCGCGCGCTAGGCGCGGGAAGGCATGATGCAACCCCGGACGCGAACGAACTGGTTCCAATTTATCTGCCCATTATTCAGGTGCTATATTAAATTCTGTCCAGTCTATTACCTCTAGGATGTCGTTAAGTAATGGTATTATATCCTATGTATATTATTAGAATTGGGCCAAAGGAAGCGAACACACATGTCGTCGGCGCCTTTACATAAATATGTCTCAGGAAAAGGTTGGTAAATGGAGATGTATTGAAGTGTGTAGATTAACGGTGTAGTGTATTATGGGTACCTACTCATATATTTTAATACCCAGTGGTTTAGACCTACTTAGGTGATAATTCTAGATCTTTGTAGTACAAATTAGTACGACCTTCTTTCAATATATGTAGCTTTCTGCCGAATACTTTTGGGTTGAATTCAGTTTAAGACTCGGAGCAGTTTTTTTTTATTATTCTCAGTAATTGATAATGTCTCAAGACCCCTTCAACTATGTTTCTCGCTTGGTTTGTAAATCGTTGTTGACGTACATTTAGTCAACGCAAAGTATTTGTCACAAGAAGTATACATGTGGAAGCTTGTAATTAGCCATTTTTATTACCTAATGATTTTGAATCGTGTTATTAGTCTGTAAGCTTTCTGTAAAATAAAATAAATAAAATAAATAAAGAAATAAAATAAATAAAATAAATAAAATAAATAAAATAAATAAAATAAATAAAATAAATAAAATAAATAAAATAAATAAAATAAATAAAATAAATAAAATAAATAAAATAAATAAAATAAATAAAATAAATAAAATAAATAAATAAAATAAATCCGCCAAAAAAGGACCACAGCGTCGTGCCTCAGCTACACAAACAACCTGCTTTACTTAACTTTATTACCTCGTACAACAATAGAAGCTGAGGCATATTGTTCTAGTTGCTCAATTGTAGCAGCTCTCCGTAGACGGAGACAGTCCGATAGGTTTGTGCAATCAAACGTGCAGTCTGGCGGAATGGCCCTTTGTAATGGATGTTCGCGGAAACTGTGTGCGCGGTTTTATTAATTAAGTTTATTTTAACAGGTGTTTGGATGTTTTAGCCCTACGTGTAGATGAAGACCTAAAATCCAGCCGTCGAGAAAATGCGTTCCTGACACCCCGAGTACTAATAAGGATCAAATTTGCAAAACATTCCGTTAGTCTGAATTTGATAGGTGTCAACTACACATTCTCTCGATGGCCGGACTGTAACTGCATGTACTATAAAATAATCTTTTTGATCCAGGGTTTTTAATGCATTACACGCACATCAAAGCTGCCTGCCAGTTTACAGAATGCATCTTTCGAGTTTTACAACATGCAAAATAATTCAGTCATTTACCAGCTGAATGAGAAGGCTAGTTCACTGAAAGTGGTGCTTGAATTTAAAATAGGCCTGATATAACTTTAAGGAATCAAGTATTTTTTTAGTTTCTTACATAATAATTTCTAGTAGGTATATCCGCGTTATCAAGGCTGTATCGCACCTCAATGCTTCGTACGTAAATGTAGATTGTTGCATCAACAAACATAGCTTTAGTCACACAAATCTGATAATTCTCATGGCGTCGGTCGTTTCACGTAACTTTACTGCTTATTTTAGCTTTAAAGTGTTACATTACAAGTAAATAGACTGAGTTAAGTAGTTATTTAGTTGACCACGAGATTTCCAGTAAGGAAAAGGCTTCTGTGACTTTCCGGGGACCGTAACGATTATATAATTGAGAATCAGAACATCATAGTTTATAATCGCCGATGTAAAATTATCATCATCATTTCAGCAAAAAGACGTCCACTGCTGGACATAGGCCTCCCCCAAGCACCGCCACTTCGAACGGTTCTGTGCTTCTCGCATCCCGCGGCCTTCACAAAGTTAGCGGTCATGACCTTGATGTAATATAAAGCCATCCTTTTAATACCTATGCCAGTTTAGGTTTGCCCGTTTGATATACCAAAGTGTGATGATCAATATTATCATAGGAGGATGCGAATATATGAAAACTAATTAAAAATATATGTTGTAATGATTGAAACTGAGAAAGGACAAAGTAATCATCTCAGAGCTTTATTAATGACTTTAGATTATCATCGTCATCTGCTTAGCCTTTTCCCAACCATGTTAGGGTCGACTTCCAGTCTAATCGGATGCAGCTGAATACCAGTATTTTACATGGAGCGACTGCCTATCTGACCTCCACAACCCAGTAACTGGGTAATACGATACTCTTTGGTAAGACTGCTTGTCAGACTTTCGAGCTTCTGACGTATTAATGACTTAGATGCCAGACAGATATGTTTTCAACAAAATATTTTTGTCAGTAGCAGCCCGGAGTCTGGATTTGTGCTCGGTTGATGACAAAGGCACGGGGTAATAGGGCTATTAAATGGGATTTAAACATAACTGGCGAAATGTGGGTGTAATATAGGTCATCTCTGCCCAACCCTTCGGAGCAACAAGCGCGTTGTATGTTATGTTTAAATATGAAAGTGTCAACTTAGTACTTGTACAACTCGAGATGTCGTTCGTTACATCAGTAAGCATCGCTCGCGCAGATCTCGCCCAGATAACATCGTGTAGCTACGCGACTACCAATCTAATACGAGTAGATTCCTTCGTTTGTTCGTGTTAATAAGAAAAGATTCATTGAAACGGTGCACTTAATCTCTGAAGCTCTGTGTAGGCGCTGTTTATATGTAACTGAAATAACTTGATAAGAAGGGGATTGTAATCAGACAGATCATAAACTAACGACTTATGAAGCAACAGGAGTGTCGTTGAGAGCTAAAAAGGGGGAGTGGGTTAGGAAGGTGTTTTAGCCTAAATTAGAAGACGAGTTTGTGGTCAAACCAATGGCAAGATTGATTAGGTAAGTCCAGAAACTGTAAAATATTTATAAAATAGGCCATATCGAAGCCTTTACTCGACAGATTATTATTAACGACCTGGAATAGGACATAGGATAATTTTTATCCCGATATTCCCACGGGATCGAGACTTACGCAGGTGAAACCGCGGGGTGCAGCTAGTGGATAACAACAGCGAAACGTACGTAGGTATATCGTCAGTTCAACAAAGCCAATCACACGACAAATCAATTGCTAATTACTAAATTCAACACGACTAATTAGCATTCATTCATATAGTCTAACAATGACAGGTTGGTAGGTCGCCAAGTGTCCCGGTTTTCATAAGTCTTGTAACAGCCCCACAGGACGAGCCTATTGAGGGCAAACCTTTATGTAATGAAGGCGGTAGTCTCTGTTTGTGGGTCACGATAATGCTGAGACTTGAAGTGGTTCTTAGATTTGATAAAATTGTTTTCAACTTCACTGGAACTTTAATTATAAAGTTAGATTTAAAATTCTAACACACTGGGACGCCATGGTGACGTTGCTGGCTATGTAGCCATGGCTAACTCTGCCTACGTACCGTATCCAAATGAGGTTGACAAATAAGTAGCCAGTAACACTCGGGCGTCCGTCCTGGCATCAGCCACTGAGTGAGGGAGGCGTAACTTACTTGTTTACAAAATACTGCCGACTTGGCTACGTAGGGCCCGGTCGGTGGTGGCTACGCTTCCAAATTGGCGACGTCGCCAGACCGTAGTCAAGTGAGTTAACTGTCATACATGTCAATACGAATTAATTGGATACGTATGGTGTTTCAGAAGGTCCATATTCAAATTCAAATTCAAATCTTTATTGCATATCTCATGTGTGCACAAGCTCTTAAAATGATAGTTACAAAGTATAGGTTACATAGTATAGTAGTATTTCAGGGGCTTTCACTATTTCTAACAATTTCCATGGTTACAAATATGTATGGCGGCATGGCGTATGAGCTCTATGAAAAATGGGTGGGGTCGAAAGTTTTAAGGCTCGCCCAACTTAACTGAAACGAAATGTGGGTGCACTGTACCTACTATAGGTACATCTCTGCCTAACCCTTCGGGGTTTCCTTCATGTTTGTATGTTATGTTGCGTGTGTTTGTATAAAATAACTTATTTCCATAAAAAGACTTAAGTTCAATTAGCTATTGAATTAAGTTTAATTATTTATAAACGCTACTTAAAGTTAAGTAATGATTAGCGCCTGTATAACCATACATTTTCGATGTTGAAACGTATCTTTAAGTAACGTTTATGAATAAGAGGGTAAGCCTTTCGTCGTTTAGATCCGCAGCCAGCTTGTTAAATGCATGTCACGTTCAACACGTCGATTAATCATGACAATATCAGGCTCACCGAATCTCTCAACTCACTCCCACATAGTTCAACATTCCAACAATTTCTACATCCTATGGTTTTGCATACTGCCACCAACACTGAACTAATACTATAAATAACACAACATTTGAAAGGGACGCAGGCGCAGTTCCCACAGCTCCTTACAATATAGATCTAGTCCCTACACCTTTATTAGTAAAACGACTTATATGCCTCCAAAATTGCAATGGGTTTTGAACTTTGTAATGATCGCAGTAGGGTTGGTTTCAGGTTTGTTTAGATGCTATCTATTGACACGCTAAGAATGCATCGATGCTCTACTTTCCATAGTGTCTCAAGGATTTTATTGCTTTTAGTTAGTGTTTGTTTACCTTTCCTATGGCTTCTGGGAAACAGACCATAGGAAATCAACTTTTAAGAAAATTACATTTATAAAATAATCATCAGCAACCCGGAGTCTGGATTGGCGCTCTGTTGATGGCAGTAGGCTCGCCTCCTATTACATGGGACTTAAACATTACTGGCGGAATGTGGGTGTACTATAAGTATACATCTGCCTGCCCTTCGAGGATAACAAGCCTGATGTTATGTTATGTTGTAAAAATCATCATTCGGTCGGGACAGACGAGAGCTAAGTAATAACAGCCGCACAGGCTGATCCATCAGTGTAAGCTACGCTTGCCGGGGTTGGTCCGTAGACGGGTGTAACCATCTTTACATATCGAGAAAGCACGTTAAGCCGTTGGTCCCGGCTGTCATTCGAGGATCTTTGACAGTCGTTACGGATCATCAGAAGCCCGAAAGTCTGAAAACGAGTCTTACCAAGGGGTATCGTATCAATGGGCTGTGCAGGTCAGATAGGCAGTCGCTCCATGTAAAATACTGGTATACAGCTGCATCTGGTTAGACTGGAATCCGACCCCAACATAGTTGGGAAAAGGCTAGGCAGATTGATTTGGTCGGGACAGTCGGGATGCGAAACATAAGAAGCTGACCGACAGCAACTAACCGGTCAGTACTGGCTCAACTTTGTTTTCACGGACCCAGTAGCTGCCAGACAGTAACTGACCTTCACTGTCCGCCAGCTACTGGGTCTGTGAAAGCTAGGCTTTAAAATTTCTGATTAGTACTGATTCCCCCTGTTCATGTTTCCCCCAGAAAATGTATCTTTTTTATAATTGCGCTATACCGGGTATTTTAGGAAGATGTAAATACATAATTCATAGAGATGGCGCCGAACACGATTTATTTGAATAACGTATTAGTTTGTAAAGATACGGCTTCAAGTGGTACAATAACGTATTTTCCTTAGTTACGACTTCACAAGTAACTCACAAAGCTGGCTCAGAATGACAAGTTGATGATACGATCAGTAGGTGCTAAACTATCTCATTAGTGACTATTGACATGAGAGAAGAATTATATAGCATTTATTTGTTCTACAGGATTTGTAGCAGAACAGGTAGTTGACACATTTTTTGTGGCACCTTAAATAAAATGGGAGCTTAGTAGCTGAGTATGGTTCCGAAACAGGAGCATTTTCTTGAAGTTAATAGTCCTTTAATTAAAATGACTATTTAATTAAAAATATTTAACGAAAAGAACCCAAGTTACGTCCAGTATCCAGCTTGAACATAACTAAATGAGCAATCTAACTAACTGAGCAATATTGACGTCTCACATAAATACTAACAAATTAATCCAATCTGTAATGTTGCGAAGTTTTCATTAAAATCCTGATGGCGCTCTTATAAATTAGACGAGAAACATACATAATTGGAGAGTTGGGTTTCATTAGCTGAGAGACGTAATTGGATTAGTTAGTGTGTCGCTTAATTTTGTGGCGGTATCTACGTCGCCACATAGGTACGAGCTATGCATCCAACTGACATCATAAAAAATCCTGCATCGCGCTAGCAGAGTTTACCACATGACTAGTATATATACAACGGCCCGACATCAATCGTCGGGTAGTAGCCCAACGTACTGTACACCCTGTTCCTCATACCTCAATAATTTAATTGGAATATACACACAAATCTCTTCCCAGTAATTGTGATTCAAAGGGTGGTTTACAGAATAACGTTACAGAGGTCATAGCACGAACGCACAACATAAACGTAACCTTAATTCGAACGTTCGAAAATACAACTGCCCTGTAGCATTTTGGTTTAATTTCTTGCGAATAGCATAATTGACCCAAAGTTATAAATAAATTCTTCAAACTAAGTTAATATTAAGTGCGAAAGGAGTATTTTCAATTAAACAGGGTAACATCTTTGTTAAATAATTAATTAGTTAATAGGTTGCGCGTGCGCTCCGGCCAGTTGTTTAGAGGCTTTATAATCGTTCGAATTTGCATTACGTTAACATTCGTACGAGGCCCACTGTTCTTATTGGTGTGTGATGTTGTAATGAACAGCCTCGAATTGTAAATAGACCGAACTATAATTATGCTATTATGCAGCAACAGGCTACTATGTAAACTTATCATAATAATTATAACTATTGCTCTAAATAGCGGTGGAGTGTGACTTACCTAAATCACCAGTCTTAGACGTAGCGGCAGCATTACCTACTAATAATTACAAGCTTTCAATAAATGTGATGTCTTATTTTGCTAACTCACTTCGCTTCTTGGTCCATGGTGCAATTCTAAGTTTATCGGGATGAATAACCGACTTCAACTTCGAAAAATGAACAAGAGTCCTGAACTTTGGAAAATGAACTGCGGGGCACACTAGTAGTATTTTGGTTAAATTGATTAGTTAAATTTGCATTTAAATGTGATACGGAACCTTTCTTATTTTCCTCTCTCTCAGCTTGAGCTCTATTACTTTGTATTAAAGTACGCGAAAATTGTATACAAGGTATATAAACCTTTAATATGAGTATTAATTAAGTAGCGGTCGTATTATCATGTTTGTGATACTTTAGGATGTATACAGGTCGCACTCGTAATACTTATTCGACTTATATATAATGGTTACAAATACTACGTGTAAAAAAATATTATCCGTTTAGCAGATGTTTAAAAGGTAATGACAAAATTTACAGTTTTATGACGTTTATACTACGAAAACGTTTACAGGACGAAAAGTTGTATAGGTAAGTTTTATAAATGTCGAAATAACGTCTATATGACATTATTATACGACAAAAATTTTTTATGACTATTCGGACTTATAATACACCAGTACATGACGAAGAGTTAAAAAATGAATGAAAATGACTATAAAATAACTTTAAAATGACTTACGGTCATATAAAAGTTTGATTATATGACAAAAATGTTTGTTGGGTTGTGATTGTGCATCTGTCATTTTGTCTATTTTTCCGTCGACAAACCCGTTTCTATCGTCGTCATGCTACGCGTGCTGCATATTTGAGGTCGACGGCTGCAGTTGCCTCCGCTGTTGCCGCGTTCCGCTCGTGTGTATGAGCACTTAGGAACTATGACTACGGTGGGATAGTCCGAATGGGATACCGAGACCTTGGCAACAGGCAACTGAAGGAACACGGGTGGTCAGTAAAAGTCTGACATGCCCTCCCGCTCCGGCCAGAGCTGGAGAAGTCATTTGATGATTTATAACCCACATTAAAAAAAAGACTCCCGAGACACAGAAAGTGTCCCGAAACCTGTACATGTGGGTACGTAAAGCTATTAGAGCTGGGATCAATGTACCACATACTGGGTCAAAGTAATCTTGTAAACTAGACGAATGTTTCATCATTTATTCGAAAATACAAAGACTTCAGGAATCTCTTCATACTTTCATTGATACCTTTTAATGTTTTTTAACAATACACTTGCCATTTTATCTCTCCACCACCCTTGGTTGACTTGTAGAGAATGCCTCAGGCATTATTTCCGCTTTATAATCGCAAAAGCTGAAAAAAAAATATTACAGAAAATTCAACCCCCTGAAACTTTATTTTTGCTATTCCTTATATTTATGTTCGTCTAATTCGTCAAATTATAGGGAACAGCTGATGTTTTTTTCGCGATTTCCAGTTTGTTCCCATAGTAAAAGTAACTTCTGTTGTTCTTCTTTGGATAGCTCACTAGGATACCTGCACATTCCATTACTTCGTATTAATATATGTTATTCCACCATATCCTTTCCCTCAAATGTCAAAGGAACGCAGGCCCGCGCTAGATCGTATCAATTTTATTGCATTTTCACTCGTCAGTGACATAATCTTCACGCCACTTCGTATAAGGCACCTGCCAGTCAGTCAGCTATAAAAAATGAAATAATTTCTAACTGCATGATGTCATGTTACGGCAGTCCCGGTGATTACGACATGAGACATGTGATTTAATACTCTACTGTTTGTTTACTATATTATACTGTACAGAGCTTTCCTACACACATACAGAAAAAAACGACCCATTTTAGGACACACAATAATAAAATACAGGGTGTTAGGGTAAACACCGTTATCCTTGAAACCAGTCGTTTGGTGTCATTTATAGAACGTAAAATCAATGGAAAATTACAACTTTTTTTAATTTTTTTTAGATCTAAATTTTACCACAAGAGACGCAAGTTCCTTGCCCTATGCGCTAGGGCAACGAACTTGCGTCTCAACACGGGCGGGGGGTACGGGATGTGACCTGACCGGCAGCGAGCGCGATCCCTCCCTTAGTCAGTCAGCTGTTTCGCTAGCAAGCACGGTGTCAGATAGAAACTTAAAAAAAAATCTTTTAATGAAAATAACGTTTTTTTTTTGTTGTGTTCGGTCATTTATTTTTATATTTAAGTCAACTACCCATGGTTTGAATGACAAGAGTGTTTACCCTTACATCCTGTATAATGAACTTTCAAAAAATTTAAAAATAATAATCATCATCACAATATCTTGTACCTCGCGGTTGAATCGTTGAGCAGTACGACTATTTTCCTAATGTCTCTCGGCAAAATTCGTGTTTTGTCAGTCGTCGGATTTCCATCAGTTCCCCTTTGCTCTTGGTGCAGACCGATAGAAATCCACGACTGACGAAACACGAAGTTTGACGAGGGACATTAAGAAAATAGTTGTACTGTACATGTTATTCAAATACAAGACGAAAAGCGTAAACAGTAGTGTGCGCGGGTCATACAATATTTGATACGAGAGGGCATCGCAGGTGATAGGTCTAACACTATGACTAAAAGCCATCTGACGATCATTAGAACCGAAATTTTGGTGCCCGGTTAGGCAGAGGTGTACCTATAGTAAACCCACATTTCGCCAGTTATGTTTTAAGTCCCATGTAATAGGGCAATAAAGACAATTGTATTGTAGCAAAGACAATTGGTATCGGAAACCAGGTTATGCGCACGTAACACACCATACATGGGAGTTTTTCCTTTCATCTATTGTTAATTGTAAGTCATTGTCTACTAGTCTTGTTGAAATTAATTTAAAACAATGCCATTAACAAGTAAATTAGGTACCTTCTAAAGATACGTGTGACAGTTCTTTATTAATCCAGCAACACTATGTAGTATTAAATGATTTCTACAATACAATTGGCAACACTTTGACAGTCGTTACGAGTCGTCAGAAGCACGAAAGTCTGACAACCATTTTAACCAAGGGTTATCGTATTATCCAGTTACTGGGTTGTGGAGTTCAGATAGGCAGTAGCTCCATGTAAAATATTGGTATTCAGCTGCATCCGGTTAGACTGGAAGCCGATCCCAACATAGTTGGGAAAAGGCTAGGCAGATTGAATTGGCAACACTTTAGTGCCATTTCTGTTTAGGTTTTGATAAACGGTGATTCCAATAATAGAATAGAATAGGATACTTTTATTTTCAGACAGAGAAAGATAACAGCCGCTCGGGTCGATCCATCAGGTTAAGCTACGCTTGCCGGGATTGGTCCTTGGATGGGTGACCATCTTTACATACCGAGACTCCTCCGTGCCTTGGAAAGCACGTTAAGCCGTTGGTCCCGGCTGTCATTCGTGGATCTTTGACAGTCGTTACGAGTCGTCAGCAGCCCGAAAGACTGACAACCAGTCTTACCAAGGGGTATCGTACTACCCAGTTTCTGGGTTGTGGAAGTCAGATAGGCAGTCGCTCCTCGTAAAATACTGGTATTAAGCTGCATCCGGTTAGACTGGAAGCCGACCCCAGCATAGTTGGGAAAAGGCTAGGCAGATGATGGAGAGTCCATAGAGTTAGTTACAATTTTCCTTAACGGCTAGTGTTAGTAGGTACAGACAAAGATTAACATGAAATTAAAATTCAGCGTGGAGCTGCATCCACCTGCGCAGCATCGGGGAATCCCACCGATCTGCAAAGACACTGAGAATACTGTTGGTGATGCCGCAAACACGTGACATCAGGGATGCACATCTTTTTCTAATAATGGTGGCAAAACCATCAACGCTATTATCCGTGAATATCCCTGCGTTGGAAGGCCCCCTACAAGGTGGCCCGATGACCTGGTGACGGCCGCGGGAATGCGCTGAATGCGAGAAGCACAGAACCGGTCTAAGTGGCGGTGCTTGGGGGAGGCCTATGTCCAGCAGTGGACGTCTTTCGGCTGAAATGATGATGGTGATCCCTGCCGCCATGGTATCGATATCTATAGCTTACCAGGGGGCCAAGTCTAGTAATTTACAAACGTGTCAGTGGTCTCACAATGATCAGATTTGACAGATTTTGTATGGCATATCTGTCAAAAACTGATCATTGTGAGACCACTGACACGTTTATGGCCCCCTGGTCGCAATCGCGGTCGTGGTCGCCGTCTAGTGCGCGGGATCCCTAAGTGGGCCAACATCGATTCGCGTGGCGCTAATCAAACCTATGACCCTGAAATGCGGATGTTCTACTATTGCAGCATTTGTGTCGTTATGACATTAATAGCTCTAAACAAAGCATCGTTATACCACTAGACTTAAACGAGTTCTATTGCAGAATGTACAGTCGAACAAGCTATTTGGTATACAGGCAGATAACTAGCAACTACTTCAATTAATCTTGTGAGTGTTTTCAGTAGTCAATAATCCTTTTACGTCACTCTCCTAAGCCATAAGCTTATAAATTTATATTACACAAACAATCAAAACGAATTTTGGCAGTGTAGCGGTTAATGAATTTATTTTGCCTGTATACCAAATAGTCTGTTCAACTGTACCTATTGTGCGGTCTGGGATTAAAGTAATGCTGTGCCGCTTTGTATAAGCCTAAGTGTGGTCTAAGCTACCTAAAGGCAAGGTTCGTTTTGCTTTAGGTTCCTGGTATTGTAGGACAATACTTAAGATCTAAACAAACACCTTTCGCATTTCATCATAATTATCATTTTTGCCATAGACAAAGCAGCTGACAAAAATTGAGAACAAATGACGCACTCCCTAGTAGTACCTAAATAATGTATTTACAATCTGATTCACAAATCGCAAGACATCAACTGCATAAACATCGATACGTCAAATATGCGCATACGTTGTGTGCGCGTGTCGGTCGATATGCATCGCACGCGCACGGATTAACGGCGCGGGTGTCAACACCGAGCACCCGGTGTGATTGAGTTAGGAGGAGGCTTCAACATCGGATAGATAAGATTTGTTTTTTTTTTGTTATTTCATTTCTAATTCTCATTTATTATTAACTAGCTAACCCGACAGACGTTGTGACCTGTCCTACTAAATTATCATTGAAAACTTTTAGTTCTTTCGAATTTCCCAATTTTCCCAGCAGCTTTTAAAATTTTTCTTTCCGTGTTAATTTGGCTAATTTAAAAAAAATGCCAAATCAGTCCAGCAGTTCTGAAGTGATGCGCTCACCAACGAACAGCATTACATTTTTATTATAGGTAAGGTGGTAAAAAAATAACTTTACATTACTAAAGCACCTCTTAAAGTTTGTGAAGTTATTTTTTTATACGTAGACATTCTATTGCTTATAAACATTAATTACACAACTAACTATTTCCTCTAGGTCATCTGCCTAGCCTTTTCCCAACAATGTTGGGGTCGGCTTCCAGTCTAACCGGATGCAGCTGAATACCAGTATTTTACATGGAGCGACTGCCTATCTGACCTCCACAACCCAGTTACTGCGTAACACGATACCCCTTGGTAAGACTGGTGGTCAGACTTTCGGGCTTCTGACGACCCGTAACGACTGTCAAAGATCTACAAATGACAGCCGGGACCAACGGCTTAACGTGCTTTCCGAGGCACGGAGGAGTCTCAGTATGTAAAGATGGTCACCCATCCACAGACCAACCCCGGCAGGCGTAGCATAACCTGATGGATTGACCTGTGCGGCTGTTATTACTTAGCCACGAGCTCCTCTAGCTCTTCTAACTCTAGGTACTAAATTAGATTAGATGTGATTTTATGTCACTCAGGCACAATAGCGTTCTGACCTAGGAGCCTGGCATCTGCGCTGGACTGGATGTGGAAGGAGGAGCACTGAAAGAAGTGGAGTAACGTGAGAATCGCATGGTCAGTGTATTTAACAAAAATATGTTCTAATTGCTTCGATAATATAATTTAAACTTGAGAAGATTATTAGCAATGTTTTTTTCTAGACTATACACCCTTATACGCAGGTATGGATGGAGCGCGCATGAAGGTCACGCACAATAGAATTAAAAAATCTCTCACTGACACTTTGCTATGTATGAATAGTAGCTAGGTCACAGAAATAATAAAATTGTTGGTCTAGAATTTGAGTTGACCTTGCCCAACTTTTTGTAATAATTTAATTGTTAAATTACATACGAAATAAAACAATAGGTATGCGAGTTATTTATTATTTTACGGTAACACAAGCATAAATACCTATATCCATAAAGTTTATGGGAAGACCAAAGAATCGATGGATGGACTGTGTGAAAGATGGTATCGGGAGAGATAGAGATACTCAGATGACGACTAATAGAGAAGTATGGAAGAAGAAGACATTTTGCGTCGATTCCTAATAAATTGGGATAAGGTCAAGATAATGATGTTGATGACGAAACAGGTACACTGAAACTGAACAACTTTATTGATTTGTAAATTGAAAAACATTGAACAAAAAAGTTCAAAGCTCTTAAACAAAAGAACTCAAACAAATTAAAGATTAAAAATCAACATCATCATCATTTCAGCCGAAAGACGTCCACTGCTGGACATAGGCCTCCCGCAAGCACAGCCACTTCGACCAGTTCTGTGCTTCTCGCATTCAGCGGATGCCTGCAGCCTTCACCAGGGTCCTCGGTCCTCCTTGTGGGGAGCTATTCAACGCTACGTCTACCGGTACGCGGTTGCCACTCCATAACCTTTTGGCCCCATCGGCCATCTGTTCTGCGAGTAATGTGTCCTGCCCACAGCCACTTAAGTTTGGCAATACTTCGGGCAATGGTTACTCTGGTTCTCTCAGATCTCTTCATTCCTGATTCGATCACGTAGGAAACTCCGAGCATAGCCCTCTTCATTGCCTTTTGGGTGAATTCGAACTTTTTAATGTGAAGATTAAACATGGGATTATACAATGCATTTGCTCATGTGTCCTAAGCCCAGGAAATATGCAATGGTAATGGGACGCGCACCGAGTGCCGTTGTAAATACTCTGTCAATTACTCAATATTTACTGACCCCGTATTCTAATAAAATTAACTATCGATATCTAGAGGAATTCATGAAAGTTGTACCCATATTTCTCTTTTGGAAAGTCGATTGGGAATTGCGCTATCGTAGTTAGATCAAACATAACAGGTTACTACTAGAAGGCTATGGTATGTAAACCAAAGAGTGCACTAAAGTTACGACAGAAAGAATAGAAAAATAGATTCAAAATGTCGCAGCATAATAAGCAGACCGCCTTTTAATTAAGCAATTTATGACAGTTGGTTCGAGAGACGAAAATATTATAGTATGTTTTCCAAACAAACGAATAAATTCAATCAGTTATGAAGACCACGTTTCCTCATTTTTTTTTTAATAGACTATTCAAAAGACAAGATGAATTTGGCTCCGTTCATGAGGAAATCAATAGCCAACTTGTCTGTCAAAATTAACAAAGGCGCCATGCAACCTAGAGTGCCAAAAAGATGCATGTCTCGTCCAACCAAGGTCGAGCTTTCATCCAAAACTCAGGCCCATCATACACAAGTAACACAAGAATGAGTTGTTTACCTCTGTAACCATGGTTACATAAGAAATACGTGTGGCGACAAAACCCAGGGTGCTGAGATCACCAACAGTGTTAGTAGTGCAATGATTACGTTACGATGTCATGCGCACGGAATTTTGTGGATATGTCCCACATTCTGTGGGGTTTTACGAGTCGGTTTTGTATTCGTGATAGTTTGTTAGTACGATGAATTTATTGAAGCGGTTTTGATTGATGTTTTTGTCAGAGAGCCAAGGGTTATTAGGTGATTGTTTCCTTGATGCGGTGGCAGAATAATGCGTAAATGTAGGTTTAACTTTACCTCACAATAATTATAACTGTACATGGTCTTTTGAAATTAGCTTAAAACTAATCGAAATTACCTTAAAATATTGGTATGCAGCTCCATCCGGTTAGATTGGAAGCCAACCCCAACATAGGAAAAGGCTCAGACCAAAATAAAAAACTAAGACAGAGCGCTGCAAACAATGCAGTGAAGCATGCCAAAACTACACCTCCGCGATTTACAATCAAACTATAATCGAGCTACCTCACTAAGTGCACACATGTTTACGAAACTGGCCTCACGTCACTGTTGACAGCGCTCTGTCTTGGTTTATTATTTGGTCTGAGCCGGTAAGTAGTTAATGGTGCCGATTCTGTTGTTCACAAACTAAACTGAGCATCTTTTTCTTTATATTTCATTACGAAAAGGACAGAAGATAAATTTTAGTCAAGTCCTGTCAAATTAATCAGCGCCTGACGTAAATTGACGTAATTTTAGTAAGCAAGTTTTTAATCACGTCTAAACTTATAGGGAATAGTGACAGGCGCTGATTAATTTGACAGGACTAAACAAAAAAAAATCTTCTGTCCTTTTCATAATGAAATAGTGAGAAAAAGTGAACAACAGAATCGGCACCAATCCGTCATTCTACAGGACTGCACAACAAAAACCGATGACTCAAATCTTGGACCAAACAGCAGTAATAAGAAAAGTATCCTAGTTCCTATTTTTAGCAGACCTACTTCACCCTGATCTGAATAACACAATACCTTCAAACAACCTTACCGTCTGCTATGGTAAATAGTTGATTGCCATGCGTGTCCAGTGTTGCGGTGATGAATCAATTGGGACAACTGGGCCAACGTCGGCCAGTGCCGCGGTGCTACGCGGAAGATTCAAAAGCGCCGACGATGTGTTTGATTATTTTAGTCACAAGCTTTTCTTTTAAAATAGTATTTGTTAGTGATGGCGGAGAACCGGATGTTGTGACACAATTTGCCTATGTCCAGCAGTGGGCTGCTATGCCGAGTTGATTGAAACTACTAACAACTGGTTCTGCAATGCATTTGTACACCAATACAATCCATCATCGCGCTGATGCGTGACGATGGATTGTCATGTGAATTGCCCAATGTCTGTGTCGTGTTGTCGTCAACGTATGTGATTAGATGGTTAATTAAATATTTATGGGTTTTGATGCCTCTTGATCCGATCTATTACTCAGACCTTGCTATAGATGGCATACCTAAGAAACCAAAAAAAAACATCTATTTTGGCAAATCCATTTAGGAATGAAGAGATCCGTAGGAGAACCAAGGTGACCGACATAGCTCGAAGTATTGCCAGACTTAAGTGGCAGTAGGCAGGGCACATTGCTCGCAGAACAGATGGCCGATGGGGCCGAAAGGTTCTGGAGTGGCGACCGCGTACCGGAAGACGTAGCGTTGGAAGGCCTCCCACAAGATGGACCGATGACCTGGTCAAGGCCGCGGTAATGCGCTGGATGCGAAAAGCACAGAACCGGTCGAAGTGGCGGTGCTTGGGGGAGGCCTATGTCCAGCAGTGGACGTCTTTCGGCTGATATGATGATGATGATGATTTAGGAAACAGGCAAATAAAATCTTATCAGTTGCGTACGATTTGAGTGCAGAAATATAGCAGTATAGATGAAGTCAAGTTTCCCTGCTATCTTGTAACAAAAATTAATTGTGATAGCATGTAAATGAGTTGATTACAATGCATCTGTGACAACTAGGCTACTGTACCAACGCGGAAGATGTCCAGATGTTGATTAATTTTGGTCACAAACGGTCGCCGACAGTTGTTACATTTTCGCAAGAATTCGAATTGAATTAGGATTGCGCGCGCAGGGGGACGCTCGTGTGCGGTTTGCATACCTTCTAGTAATTTGTGCAGTTAATTAATGCGAGGTAATAAAATATGTAGCAGGCTTGATCACTTGATTACTAAAACATAGTCATGTGATCTGGATTGCTAAATATTTGATTCTTCTTAGGCCTAGCGGTGATTACGTTGTGGAGATTTTAATTGCTTTATTTATAAGTAGCTTTGCCAACGACTATGTAGTTAGTTTAGTGTTATTCTCTGTACAGCTCCTTAGAGTCGTCTTCTGGAAAACTGTAACAAAAAATTCCAAATTTTTACCCAAATTCCGGCGGTTTTAAGTTTGTGCTTGAAATTATGGATATTTAACTGTGTGTAATGTCACTTTATCGTTACAGCATGCGTAGCGAGACCACAATGGAAACGGGTTTTGTCAACGGAAGAATAGACAAAATGATAGATTGTGATTGAGTATCAGTAATTTTGTCTATTCTTTCGTCGACAAAACCCATTTAAATTACTAGCTGATGGACGCGGCTTCGTCCGCGTGGATGTCGATTATTATACCTTCCTCGAGAACCACTCTATCCATTGGTGAAAACAGCAATGGATAGAGCAACAGTAGTTTTTGAGGTTGTCGCGAATAGACAGACAGACAGACGCGGCGGAGGACTTTGTTTTATAATATCATGGTACGCGTGTTGGTGTCTAAAGGTGTTAACCAAGTGAGTCTAATCAAGTCTAATAAAGTTTCAATCAAGTGAGCTATCAGCCTGTTTGCCAACCTATTACATAAAAAACGTTACACTGAAGTGCATACCTCACCGATCCTCAGAACTGGCTGTATCATGGCACCTTACTATGTATTCTTGTTGCCTGCGATCTCGTATCTTGTCGTGTAGCAAAAACTCGTGTGGCTATCCGCCATGTTAATTAAGTGGGAAGTTGTAACCGTTACTAGATCTTATGTTTTAACTAGACATAAGGGTGACTTAATATTGGGATATAGGTATATCGCACGGATATCTATGGTATATCCCACCTATGGTATATCCTAAACTTTTCTTGCAACCGTTTTGATCTGGTATGGGCTTTTGGGGCTGCCTATTGTAATTACGGACACTACAGTAAGTTGTAATGTTGTAATTCTCAGTTTATTTTGCATCAATCAGATTTGTAATAAAGGTTTTTTATGTTAATTAATGCTCATGATCAATTTTATAATCATGTTGGTTGCTTCAGAGTACTACTCCTATTCTTTGATTTCACTTGGTCCCGGCTGTCATTGGTAGATCTTTGACAGTCATTACGGGTCGTCAGCAGCCCGAAAGTCTGACAACAAGTCTTACCAAGGGGTATTACCCAATTACTGGATTGTGGAGGTCAAATAGGCAGTCGCTCAACGTAAAATATTGGTATTCAGCTGCATCCGATTAGACTGGAAGCCGACACCAACATAGTTGAGAAAAGGCTGGGCAGATTGATTGATTTTTTTGTAGTAGTAAGTACAGCTTTCACTGGATCGTGGACACTAATCGGTCAGTCAGTCCGTGAAAAAAACAGAGGAGGGAAATGTGTGAGCCGCATAAATGTAGTGACAGAACCGCATTCTACTGCTTATATGGTGCACACACATTCAGTTGTCGGCTACGTAACTCTTCTTGAGGGTCACGAGATTGTGAGGGAGAGAAGCGGGATTTAACAGGAAAACGCTTAACGCTTATGATTTGAAGAAATCTGAGGGCCTAGATAAGTGACAATTGCTTCGAAAGCGTTTCGAATTTCTACAACGACTTTCAACAGGATTGACATAAGCTTTTCGATAGCATATGTCAATCCTATATACATTATTACCTTTTCCATCATCGTTATCGCTGATAGAATGTCACTTTGTCTAGGGCCTCTGTGTAGATGTTCATGCAATTATAATTTCCAGAAAGTTAAATAATCAAGAGTGATTTGGATTCGTGCCTTATCCTTATCACTCTTTGGGAGGTCATTGTTTTTAAGTATTCACGTCGACGGATACCAAACATATTTTTTTTGTAAAGTCGGTTCCAATAAAAATAAATGATAGAAGAACTTCATGAATAGATGATTATCTTATTCGAATAAAGATTCTATAGATCTATGGTCATAAGTCCATCTTCTAATATGGGTAGATTAACATGTCTTTTTTTTGGTGTAAGCTTTGTTGGTTGTCCTAAAATAAATAAATAAATAAATGTGCAGATCTCCTAGGTATTGAGTGTGAGGTTAGTATTCACAGATTCAGCAAAAACAGTGAATCTTATAAAAACGAATTAGTAAGTAAAATAGCATATTAGAGTTTCGGCGCCCACCCTCGTTATCATTAAAGGAAATGTGTTTGTGCCCAAACTTATGGAATAGTTTAAAAATCTTCAAATCTATTACCACTTGGCAATGTTACGTTAATTTCAGATATTTTCACTTCCAGTATTTATGAAAAGAACGACTCCTCCAGTTTAAATAAGTGAAGCCAAAGAAGAAAGCTTTAAAAGTGATAACGCTCTTCGAGTCACAGCATGTCCTCTACCTAACCTCACCGCCTGATAATATGGAATCCTATGTTTTTACGAGCTATTCGATTTGAATGGACGCTCAGTGTACAAATATCCTGTGCACATAATGTACTGAGCATTACACCGCTTGATTTATGTACATAGTTATGTTAATGCATTACTTTAGTAGGTTGCAGTCTACAACTTACGTCCATGTATTACTGAAAGACATTTTATGTGGAACTTGCTAATTGTTGATTGGGATTTGGTTTGCAGAGAGAGGTACTTTCAAATTGGAAATATCTTACAACTGTCTATTTCATGTTTGGGTTCAGACAACACTATTAATTTGTTTTGATTAATTATCAAAAACCAAGTTTTTAAAAAAAGAACGTCCACCGTCCTTTTTGATGATCTTTTGATGGCTTAGCATAAGCATAATCAGTCTATTCAATTCAATTTCAATTGATTTCAAGTAATTATGACTCATTTGTTAGTAAACTTATCCTATGTTAGTAATTAAGATAATTTTAACTACATAAATTCCTGTACAATATACGTATACACAGCGACAGTACAGTACGGACAGTCCAGCCTGCTCGAGATTAGAGACAGGATACTGTTGTAGCTGCTTTACACCCCACGCACCAGGGCAGCGCTTACGCATGCTGCCTATAATGTGCGCACTGCTGGGTGCGACAATGCCTCCTGTCTGTCAGAGGGAGTAGGCGGGTAATGGCTTAATCTAAAGGCACACACAGTGCCGGCAGCACGGACCGCCGACTTTTTCCGACCGGACTCCTTGTTTGGCGGCTCCTTTGTGCGGTAAGCCGGGCGCACCAGGCCTTAAGGTGGATGCGCTAGGGTAGCCCGCGAAATTCAAATTTTCTTACGTTTTTTGCAATTTGCAGGTCAGTATCAGGTTGTATGTTGATCTAAATATTATTAGCGGTCGTAACAAATATGGATTTACAGAATTATAAACATTAGAATCAGCAATACGACTCTCTAAGTTCATGTAAGTGCATTGAATGACGATTTCATGAAATTTTCATTAAGAGAATAAGAAAATTTGCCACCCTAGCGCATCCCCCTTAAGGAACAAAACCAGGAATGCTTGGGAGAGACTTACTCTTTGTAGGTAAATTAGGATACCATAAGAACAAACGACAATAATAAACAGAGTCAGCTCAAACACTTACCTACTCAAAATATAAGCTTAGCTCTTTTCATACTTCTTGAAGGAAAATAGAAATCAATTCGCAGACCAGTTCAGGTTTTAGTTCATAAACTATTAATGTCTTAATGATACGAGTTCGGAACGTAAACAATTCCCTTATTACATAAGAGATAGCGGTCAGATAGGCTATTACGTGTCCCTTACCGGTGTAGTGGAATAGCCAAACTAGTTTATAGAAGACTAGTTGCTAGTTCACTAGTACTATAATAGGTAGTTTACGCTAACTAGATCTAGAGTGATAGGTGACGCCCGTGTGTCACCCATGTGGAATTGTATAGAGATGTTTGTTTGTGTGTTATTTTTTTGAGCACTGTAAAAGCTTATAGTGTTTTTCATTCATATGACTGAAATATGTTTACGTTAAGTACTCCCTGTCAATTGACCCTAATGCCGTTTGTCCACCGCATCACGAACGGGACGTCAACAAGAACAAGATGACGACGTCGAAGTAGCGACAGTATATTTTCTATGCTAAGTTCGTTTCTCGTTGACGTCCCTTTCACGGTGCGGTGGATAAACAGTGTAAAGGTTGATTAGAAAACCAGCGTCAGACAGCATCAGATTATGTCTGGCATTAATGCTGAAATAAATCTTTTTGGTGCAGGAGTGAGGCACACACTATTGTTGTTAAAACATTATTTTCACTTTTTTACTTTGTATTTTGTGTTTTGTGTTTCACGAACTGTGTCCAAATAAACGTTTTTTTTTTTGAATTACCCTCATTTCTTTGGAGCGCTGTCTAAAACGTCTGTGACTGAAATATTGGAGAATGCAGCAGTGATCTTTTAATGGTTTCACACTTCAGTTTCACTGTAGGATTTATAGATAATTTTCTACGTTTGATAGCCTCTTGCAGTACCTATAGGTATGTACAACTTTTTTTAAATAACTAAGGCCGCTATTTGATGTTGGAAATCCTACGTAAATAAGTACTAAAGTTACACACTATTTTAATTTAATCCATCATAGAATATTAAGTCGGTACAGCACCAAAACTAAGCTACTTATCCCCATCAATACAGTTGCCATTACCATTATGCATGTAAACTTTTTTTTTTTCTCAGTTTATTACAATCTATTCAAAAACTTATTTACAATGTTCAAGATCACATGCCCTTGCCTATTTAACTTACAGAAGATAGATAGATAAAACGTTTATTTGGTGCGCACAAAAGACATAACACAACATACATAAAAACTTTTTACAATAAAAAAAACAACCGACTTGAGTAAAATAATTATATCGTCTACATACGCAAAGTGGGAAAAATACATAATTATTGAAGCTAACTCAAAAACTACGCAAGCAAAATTAATAAAATTTAATGGGACCACCTCTGAAGCATGACCTACCAAACAAAAAAAGAATCATCAAAATCGATTCATAATTGGCGGAGTAATCGCGTAAAATACATAAAAAACAGACGAATTGAGAACCTCTTCCTTTTTGAAGAAGTCGGTTAAAAAGCACGGTAAGTAGAAGACAAGTGCCAAAAGAAAAGACGGCAGAAGATAGGTATCGTCGTGAATTCCTCTAATTATCAGCTCTATATAAATCTTTGGCAGCTTTTCTATACAGGGTGCATAAGCCGTGTTTCCGCTAAACACATGATGTTATAAATACCATTACTTTCCTTCGTTGGATCACTTTCATTCCTCGCCTGGACTAGAGTAGTTGAAGAAAATGTTTCCACTTTATTATGTAAGTTTGTTTTTGTTTTCATATTTTGCTTTTGGGTTCCAAGGTAAATGTGGGGTAACTACCCCATTAGTCTCGTGGTCGCAAGCGCGTCTGCTGAGCGTGGGGTCCCGGGTTCGATTCCCGGGTCGGGAAAATTGTTATTGGGTTTTTCCAATAGGATTTTCTTAGTAACAGCCCGGAGGTTGGAAGTTGGCGGTGTGTGCCCCCGTGCCTGGCAAAGAAAAAGTACGCTAAGCCGTTGGCACTGCGCCTGATCATTCACCGGTCGTGTCAAAAAGAAAAGCGCGCAACTGTCCAATAAAGAGTTACTTTACTTTTAATTTAGTTGTACCAGTTAATTCAAAGTTATTGATGCTTGATTCCTATAAAAATAACGAATCGTTTTGCTACCATTGGTAGCATTTTTGATTGCCAAACTGGGCATCCTAACTAATATTATAATTGTGAAAGTGAGTTTGTTTGTTCGTTACGTTTTCGCGCTAAAACGGCTGAACTGATTTGGATGAAATTTGGCACATGGGTAGACCATGACCTAGAATACGACATAGGATACTTTTTATCCTGATATTCCCAGGGGATTGAGACTTATGCGGGTGAAACCGCGGGGTGCAGCTAGTATTAATATATTCATACGCTAATTTTACCTGTAATAGCTACTTCCTTATGGGAGGGTCTAGTATACAAAGTTATGAGGTCTTTTCTTCATTATTGGAGAAGATTCTAGAGTGATAATTTTATTAACTAATAACGAACCTTTATAATATGAATCGGCCATAAGTTGGGACATACTTTAAGTAGGTACCTATAAATGATCACATTTACAACTAATACCGTCCATAATTAGGTGATAATTAGTAATTAATGTACAACAACCTATGGTTATCTCTCAGTGATAGGTAGTTAATTAACGATGTTTATACGCGTCTGTACACAGTTCAATAGGAACAGTGTAGGTAGGTACCTATGATAAGTCATGGAAGCCGGCTGGTTAATGTTGTCGGAAGTTTGTTGATAATGAGAGCATGGATTGTGTTGTGCATATTGTTATGTTGTGTAGTTTCAAATCAGATGGACAGTAATTCGTCAACTCGTCCTACATGCCTACGGCCCATTTAAGACGCCTTGCAGAAAATCAAAATAACGTCCTAAATGGGCCGTAGGCATGTAGGACGAGTTGACGAATTAATCCAGATGAGAGGTGTAATTTGTCAACTCGTCCTACCCTTTTGCCTCGTCCGGGCATCTAACTTAGCATTACGTATGATGTGTTCTCCGAAGGGTTAGGCTCAGGGGTATACCTATACCTAGGCTAGTACCTACTTCAACAGTCACTTACATATCTTGCAATAATGGGCAAGACTTTTGCTAAAAACCACACGAATCCAGTCACCGACTACTATTGAGAATTTCCCAAACAGGCGCGATATCGCGGGACCGACAAGCCTAGCGCCCGGGCGAATGTCTCGCCCGCGATATCGCGCCAGTTTGCACGAGCCTTTATGGGATAATTGTTGTAGGTATTGTTGCTGGAGGGATTCTTACAATTTGGCAACCTGAGGATTGTACCCATGGCAGCAGCAGTCAAGTTTGTACAAATAACCTGACAAATGCAAGCCTTCCTCTCAATAATATAAATCTTAAGGATACATAGTTCAACCACAATAGGTATGTGAAGAGGATTTATTCCCTTTATGTCGAGTCAGTAAGATGGCTTAACTTCAAAAAAATCTATTATCAGAAAGGTCAGGTGTGGAGTACTCGCAACCGGCCTGCGTGTATGACCAGGGCCTAAAACAGCCACATTAGCAATTCCTCTAAAAGCATTCATTTCCTGAATTTCCAGCTGTCATTAGCAAATCCTCTAATTTGACACAACAGCAATTCATAATGTGTGGACCATTTTACGAATCTCCATAAAAAATTGTTAAATAGATGAATTATTTCGTAATATGAATCGCACGCAGATCATATTATGAATTGTCAGTTTGTGTACATTTTACGATGATTAATATAATAATATTTTCGTATTATGATTCTGGCAAAGTGGCTGTTTTAAGCCTCCAGATGTATGAACGTAAACGAGGCAAAAGGAGTATGTAAGGATCGCAGGTGGCGTTCTGTGGTATCTGCCTACCCACATGGGAAGTCGGCGTGAGTTTATGTGTGTATGTGTGTCTGTAAATCTATTAGAATAGATACCGTCCTTGTGAAAAAATGAGGTCGGTGTGACGTTGTGGGATTAAAGTTTATCTAAGTCTGGAACAGCTTGAGATATAAAGAGTAACAGACCTCGTTATTATTGACCTTTTATGATTATTTTCACAACATACATGTGAACTGTTTTAATTGTTTTTTGTTTTAATAAAATAAATATTTTGTTGGAACTTCGAATGTAGCGTGATTCTCGCACCAATCGTTTAATATTGTGAGCATTACCTAGTTCTCAAAATAGACACGTCTCATAATCGGTTAATATCCTTAGAATGTTATAGGCACGTACTTTAAAAAAAAATTAAGTCTTCAAGAACAATTAAGTCTTTATGACAAAGGGAATTAAGAATGTTCCGACAAACATTGTCCTGTCCAAACTTCAATCCAGAGAAAAAAACATTTTTAGTTTTCCCGAGATTAGCAATCTCCCGGACAACTTTTTTTTTTGTCTAATTTAACAGACGATTACGTTCTCAAGTGATGCGCTTACCAACGAACAGCATTTCATGTTTATTTATTGTAGATGTAGATAGAATAAGAATATATATTATGTATAGGTACATAGAGATATTAAAAAAGACAAAAACATAATTAATTTATTAATAACCAAAATAAATAAATTAGGTTAACAAAACAAAACAAGATGCGTAATTTGCTGAAAGAGTGAACGGCTACGCAAACAGTTTTGATAAAAATTAAAATGTTATTAAAATTGACAACATTTGTTTTTTGACGATAGCCTCGTTAATCTTCTTTATCAATGTTGCACTTTGAAATGTAACGAGCCGGATCACATATGAGTATATGACAGATATTTGTTGGTTCTTAGTTCATACCTACATATTATATCACTACCTACTGATTGACTACGGCTGCGAGAAAGCATTAATCCTAACTAATGTTATAAATTAGAAAGTGAGTTTGCTTGTTTGTAACGCTAAAACCGCTGAACGGATTGGGATGAAATTTGGTATAGGGATACTTTGAATCCTGGAGAAGGACAAAGCTACTTCTCAGCCTGGTCCGCAGACGATGTTGCGAGCAACAGCTAGTAAATAATAAACGCTAATCTCCACTGAAATGGTTTTAAATCGATTCTGATGAATTACTAGAGTTCGTTCTAGAACACAGGACTTAGTGCACCTACACCTAGTAGGTATCTAATCATTATACCTACGTGCGTAATTACAAGTAAGTAGGTACATTCGTTTAACTGATAAGATAACTATATCGATTTTGAATAACGAAACAAAAGAGCGATTTTTATGGCCCACGTTTATGGACAACTAGCTGTTGCTCGCGACTTCGTCTGCTATTTAGGATGAAACGTAGCCTATGTTCTTCTCCAGGTCATGGTCTACCCCTGAGCCAAATTTCTTTCAAATCCGTTCAGCCGTTTTAGCGTAACAAACAAACTCACTTTTGCATTTATAATATTAGTTAGGACAGTAGGAATTAGTGGGATTTACAAACATCAAACTTCTTCTTTTTCAAAAATTGTTTTGATGGAATATTCCTACGGATATTTGTTTATTACTCGGTATTTCGATGAATAACCGCACAACGAGGGTCGAGCGTAGGTAACCCCCAAACCCCGTAAAGCCTACAAAATAAAACCAAATCTTAAAGTACTTTACTTTTTTTCAGATCTTGCTGTTTCTTAGCGTGCACCACGCTCAAAGTGCTGACCAGGCAAAACGATCTTTATCTGATGGCCATTCAATAGGTGGCATAGGTGGTGGCGGTGCTGTCTTCAGTGGTATAAGTGGTGGCCATTCCATAGGTGGCATAGGGGGCGGCGGTGCTATCATAAGTGGCATAAGTGGTGGCGCCGGATTAGGGGGCATAGGAAGTGGTATTGGGATAGGGGGTATTGGGGGTGGCGCTAGCATCGGTGGCGGTGGATCCTTTCCGGTCCGCCACACGTACTCAGAATACCAAAACCGAGTCGCCATTCCCGTCCCCCAACCTGTTCCCTACAATGTACCCCGGGCGGTCCCCTACCCCGTCCATGTAGGGGTACCTGTGGACCAACCACGCCCAGTCCCCGTCCCCGTCCCTCAACCAGTTACCCAAGTTATATCTAGACCTGTAGCTGTCCCTGTGGACCGCCCCGTTCCGTACCCGTATCCACAACCAGTGCCTGTAAGTGTGACGCAGGCAGTCGGGATCCCTGTGCCTCAGCCGTACGCTGTGGGGGTGCCTGCTCCAGTACCTGTGCCAGTTCCCCAACCTGTAGCCGTGCCTGTGTCTGTGGGTGGGGGCGGCGGTGGGCTGGGACTTGGGGGAGTTGGAGGAATTGGCGGAATTGGAGGAATTAGTAGCATTGGAATCGGTGGTATTGGGGGAATTACTGGTATAAGCAGCGGCATCGGCGGTCTAGGTGGTATTGGCCATATTGGTGGTCATTCTTCAGTTATTTCCTCACCAGTGATTGGCCACGGCTTGAGCGGCGGTGGGTCAATCGTGGCCTCTCATGGACATGGTTTCGGTCATCACTAAGTACTGATTCTTATAATTGGTCGAATGGTAACAAACCTATACAATACATATATTTATTGTAATTTACCAAATATTGGACTATGTTAATAGGTTGTACCTACCATAAGTTAGTTTAAGATTATAGCTATAGGTATTTTGCGTTTATTTTGCCATGACAGCAATTAAATGTCTAATAACATTGTTTTTTTTTCGTTTAGCCAATTGCGTCTATATTATATTTTATTGTTTTAATTGTTTTTTTTGTTGTACTGTCATAGTTCAAGTGCCAGCTACCATAATACAGTAGTTACACCAATTTACAGTACCGTGTTAATTATATATCTTCCGTTATGTTGTATCATTAACGGTTTTTTTTTGTATATTTTTCTATTTATTAAGTCGTGTATGTGGATTGCTCAAAAATATATCTTCCTATGTTTGCTAGTGTCCAATAAGAAAGAAAACCACCTATTTAGTTTTAAGCCAGATGTGTATCTATGTATTAATATACTATGTATTAGTATGCCTATTTACTGTACATATACTTATTGCTGTTACCTATGTACATAGCCATATAAAGTAAATAATAAAAGCTTGAATTGTTCTTGTTGTCATTGTTTATTATGATGAATTAAAGAATATTTCATCTGAGTTCTAGTTTGATTTATATCCAAAAAGGTGAATATTATTATTGTATTCATATTTTCGATATGCTTCGAATTATTTATGAAATTTGTAATAAATATCGCAGTGAAAGCAATTATGTCATAATGCATTTTGTTTATTAGATTCTTACAAATTGCTTACTTTTTAGAATGAATGCTGAATCGCAAAATTGAAGTGCACCAGTAACCTATTTATATCTAACTTTAGACGTAGGTAGCACTTTTGTTGCCTTATTTTGTATTTTACTAAAATACATTTTGATATCGTAGTAATTCACACAAGTATTTAAAAAACCTCTACTTAATATTTTTTTTAAGTTTGGTGTTACATATAAACAACACAATAAAGTTTTTAAGATTGTCACAGCCCCATTAATAAACACAAAATACTAAAAAAAAAAAACTAAAAATATCCCATACATCTTGACATTTATCAAAAATAACGATTGTTTCTGTCAAAACATTGTTTTCACTATTCTATTAACGAAAATACTTTTTGCAATGAAATTAAATATTGTTTTTCATCCACATCACGTGCTTAAAGGGATAAATAAAGGGATTATCTATCATTATCGTTAGTGCCGTTTCTACTACCGATATTCTACTGATAAAGCAGCTGTTATCGCGCTCTTATAGCACAATATCAGTCTATACTATTTAGGCGGACGGATTGGACTTCTCTTGTGATAAAATTAATTATTTAAAATATTAACATTATTTTAAATTGGTGTGATAAGTGTTTATGTTATTGTGTCTGCGATAAAGATATGAAAATGTATGCCAGTAAGTTGTGTTTTATTAATTTTGTTTTGTTTTGTTGTTTGACAAAAGTGATTGATTATGTTGTTGTAGCCTTCGAAAACTTAACAATTATCATCAGTGTTATAGAAAAAAAAAACAATTTTAACCATAAAGTTCATTTGTTTAGTCTACTTATTAGCGCCAGCAAACTATCGAAGCTAACCTTCCAATCAAATCAATCTACCTAGCCTTTTCCCAAGCATGTTGGGGTCGGCTTCCAGTCTAACCGGATGCAGCTGAATACCAGTATTTTACATGGAGCGACTGCCTATCTGACCTCCACAACCCAGTAACTGGGTAATCCGATACTAACTGAAGCTAACCTTCCATCAAGGTTAATGCACTAAGATAAAATAATTCAATGATTCCAATGAATGAAAAGCATTTGAATCCCAATGAATTAAATGAACCTACACGTTTATAAAGTCAGAAAGTACCTACACCAGATAAGAATATAGTGTCGCTCAAAATAAATGTAATAGCCAACGATATACTTGGATAAACAAGTAAAATTATCGTTGGTTATTTATTAGCGCCTAGAAGAACAATTATTTTAATTTTCGCTTGAGTAACTTACTGCTTGAATTAGACACCTAAATACACGCGAGACACCTCTAGTCTAGTCTTTTCTAGTGATGGTCTAGGGCCTAACGGCCACTTTGGCAGAATCATAATAGGAAAATATTATGAATCATCGTAAAATGTTACAAACTGACAATTCATAATATGATCTGAGTGCAATTCATATGATAAAATAATTCATCTGTTTGACACTTTTCTATGGAGGTTCGGAAAATGGTCCAGAAATTATGAATTGCTTTTGTGTCCAATTGGAGGAATTGCTAAAGAGAGCTGGGAATTCAGGAAATGAATTGGTTTGAGTGGAATTGCTAATGTGGCCGTTTTAGGCCCCCAGAAAGCTAAGTTTCTAAGACTACCACAAGTTTTTACATGGTCCTCATATGGCCTGACCAAGCTTTACGTCTGAAATTCTATCTGGAATTTAAAAGAGCCTGCGACCTCTTAGTTTGTTTCGGCCTTTCTTCTCTGAGTAGTCAGATAGGAAACGCCGACCTCATCTAGCTTATCCTAACTATCCTAACTTCCTAACTATCCTTACATCCTTACATTATTATAGAACAAAAGTCCTCCGCCGCGTCTGTCTGTCGTCCTGTTCGCGATAAACTCAAAAACTACTGCACCGATTTTCATGCTGTTTTCACCAAAGTGGTTCTCGAGGAAGGTTTTGGTAGATAATAACCGACATCCACGCGGGCGAAGCCGTGTGCATCAGCTAGTAATATAATATTATAAGCCGTGTGCATCAGCTAGTAATATAATATTATAAGCCGTGTGCATCAGCTAGTAATATAATATTATAAGCCGTGTGCATCAGCTAGTAATACAATATTATAAGCCGTGTGCATCAGCTAGTAATACAATATTATAAGCCGTGTGCATCAGCTAGTAATACAATATTATAAGCCGTGTGCATCAGCTAGTAATACAATATTATAAGCCGTGTGCATCAGCTAGTAATATAATATTATAAGCCGTGTGCATCAGCTAGTAATATAATATTATAAGCCGTGTGCATCAGCTAGTAATATAATATTATAAGCCGTGTGCATCAGCTAGTAATATAATATTATAAGCCGTGTGCATCAGCTAGTAATATAATATTATAAGCCGTGTGCATCAGCTAGTAATATAATATTATAAGCCGTGTGCATCAGCTAGTAATATAATATTATAAGCCGTGTGCATCAGCTAGTAATATAATATTATAAGCCGTGTGCATCAGCTAGTAATATAATATTATAAGCCGTGTGCATCAGCTAGTAATATAATATTATAAGCCGTGTGCATCAGCTAGTAAAATAATATTATAAGCCGTGTGCATCAGCTAGTAATACAATATTATAAGCCGTGTGCATCAGCTAGTAATACAATATTATAAGCCGTGTGCATCAGCTAGTAATATAATATTATAAGCCGTGTGCATCAGCTAGTAATATAATATTATAAGCCGTGTGCATCAGCTAGTAATATAATATTATAAGCCGTGTGCATCAGCTAGTAATATAATATTATAAGCCGTGTGCATCAGCTAGTAAAATAATATTATAAGCCGTGTGCATCAGCGAGTAATATAATATTATAAGCCGTGTGCATCAGCTAGTAATATAATATTATAAGCCGTGTGCATCAGCTAGTAATATAATATTATAAGCCGTGTGCATCAGCTAGTAATATAATATTATAAGCCGTGTGCATCAGCTAGTAATATAATATTATAAGCCGTGTGCATCAGCTAGTAATATAATATTATAAGCCGTGTGCATCAGCTAGTAATATAATATTATAAGCCGTGTGCATCAGCTAGTAATATAATATTATAAGCCGTGTGCATCAGCTAGTAATATAATATTATAAGCCGTGTGCATCAGCTAGTAATATAATATTATAAGCCGTGTGCATCAGCTAGTAATATAATATTATAAGCCGTGTGCATCAGCTAGTAATATAATATTATAAGCCGTGTGCATCAGCTAGTAATATAATATTATAAGCCGTGTGCATCAGCTAGTAATATAATATTATAAGCCGTGTGCATCAGCTAGTAATATAATATTATAAGCCGTGTGCATCAGCTAGTAATATAATATTATAAAATGTGAAAGTGAGTTTGTTTGTTTGTTACGCTTTCACGCTAAAGCTGAATGGATTTGGATGAAATTAGGCACAGGGCTTGACCTGGAATAGGACATAGGATAAATAAATATGATATCGGAATCACTTTTAATGTCATAATAAAAATATTAAAAACTAGCTGAAAACCGCGGATTCAACCGCAGAAGTCTCGATCCCGTGGGAATATTGGGATAAAAAGTCATCCAAATCCGTTCAGCCGTTTTAGTGTGAAAGCATAACAAACAACATAATATAAAATCAAATCTTTTCTCACCTGCTTCGCACGATTTTTACGGCAAAACAGAGATTTCTTAGATAAAATGTAACTACACATAAACCTTCCGGAATAAATTCTCTAAGCGATGGTGAAAACCTCATCAAAATCTTTGCGTGGTTTAGAAGAACAACACGGACATACAGACAAACACGAAAAGCGACTTTAATCCATACTAATCCATCCATACTAATATTATAAATTCGAAAGTAACTCTGTCTGTCTGTCGGTCTGTCTGTCTGTATGTTGCCTTTTTACACCTAAACCACTGAACGGATTTCGATAAAATTTGGCAAGGAGATAGATGGCATCCCGGGACATATGCTACTTTTTATAGACATACAACGCAGGCGAAGCCGCGGGCGGAAGCTAGTTTATAATATGTATAGATATAATAATATAATTTAGATGGCAAATATGGACGATAAATAGGTACCTACGTATAGATATTGATAGTACTATCTATTATTAGATATAGATACATCAGTGCTGTCTAACCATGACATAGATTTTCTGATCCCATATGACCTCATCAATTAATATTGTTCCCACCATGTTCCCACACTATTTTTTCCTGTAACGAAGAAGTGTTGACAGATGAGCCACATGCATAAACACTCAAACCAAGTAACTGTAGACTATCTAGGGAAAAAATTGATCCTCACTTAAACATAGGGAGCCCCTCTTCCATAACAAAAACATACTTACAATCTGCCTAGCCTTTTCCCATATAAGTTGGGTCAGCTTCCAGTCTAACCGGATGCAGCTGAATACCAGTATTTTACTTGGAACGACTACCTATCTGACCTGACCCAGAAACTGGATAATACGATACCCCTTGGTAGGACTGATTGTCAGACTTTCGGGCTTCTGATGACCCGTAACGACTGACAAAGATCCATAAATGACAACCGGGACCAACGGCTTAACGTGCTTTCCGAGACACGGGGAAGTCTCGGTATTTAGAGATGTTCACCTATCCAGGGACCAACCCCACCAAGCATGGCTTAACCTCATGGATCGACCTATGCTAATGTTATGCCCTAGTTCAAACATGCCCGCTTTTTTTTTAAATTGTACCCTTAAGGCTCCAAAAAAGCGGGCGAGTTCGAACTAGGGATGAGAAATGGACGAAGCCCAAAAAAAGAGCCTTTATGACTTTATTTTCTAGTACTTTATTATATTCTATTCTATAGTATGTTCGAGATTCAGCCTTTCTGTTTAATCTTATTTGGATCGATAATAAAAGCATGTTATTTATGGCATAACACAACAGTGGTGTAGGTAATAGCCTCCAATCCGTTTGGAGAGAATCACTATAGGTATTCAGGTGCTGATACCGTATTATTTATGAAGTATTAATGCCTCTATTATTCCACTGTGAGAGAGAGACGGAGCTAGACAAGGCCAATAGCTCCATCCCGTTTTCACAGTGGAATAATAATGGCATAAATACTTCACAACAACAGACATTAGCCCTTTCAAATTTTACAGCTTCATACCTTATAGCTGAGGAGCTCGTGGCTAAGTAATAACAGCCGCTCGGGTCGATCCATCGGGTTAAGCTACGGTTGCCGGGGTTGGTCCGTGGATGGGTGACCATTTTCACATATCGAGACTCCTCCGTGCCTCGGAAAGCACGTTAAGCCGTTGGTCCCGGCTGTCATCTTTGACAGTCGTTACGAGTCGTCAGAAGCACGAAAGTCTGACAACCAGTCAGTCTAACCAAGGGGTATCGTATTACCCAGTTACTGGGTTGTGGAGGTCAGATAGGCAGTCGCTCCATGTAAAATACTGGTATTCAGCTGCATCCGGTTAGACTGGAAGCCGACCCCAACATAGTTGGGAAAAGGCTAGGCTATTCCTTTCAGCTCTTTCAATGCTAACACTTTTTTTTCCAAAATTCCTGGTAATATCATTATGCAGAATGATATCCTGAGGATCTTACATCAAAACATGTTATTCAGAGATAACAATTTAATTTTGATATTGTTGCTTGGATACATGATTTTCGCAAAATTAATCAAATCTATATCCGCTGATAGTGTTGAAGCCGCCTCTTGTGCGATATGGCAGACTATCTGCGTAGTTTCCCACAATTTATGCAAAAATAATAATATTACTCGATCCTTGGGTTTCAAAGTGAAAGGATATTACAGGGATAATCCAAACTGCATTTAAACTAAATAGGCAAGACTAAGGCATTTGGTATTTTCAGAAGTAGAATAATATGTAGGTAGATTATTTTCCCCTTTAACTTGAATGGTACGGCGTAGAGTCAACCGCACATCTGTAGTAACCCTTGTATGAAAGTCGCCCTTACGTCTACGACATAAAGGTACTCACAATCACAAAATTGTGGGTTCCCTATTGATGGGGATTTGTGGACAAAAAGTTCACAAATCCCCATTGATAGGGATTGTCAGTGGAATAGTGGAACAACCCAGAATTTCAGTGGTAACAATTTTCTGTTGACTTTAAAAATACAGGGTCGGTATCAGAATGACTGGATCGCAAATTGACCACGTTGCTCTTAGTCCAAATCTCAAAATGTCTGAATCTCAAAATACCTAATTCGCAAAATGACTACATCGCAAAAAGTCCGAATAGTTTTGTAGAACCTATACCCACATTGGCGGTTGACAATTCAAATCGTCCTAAAAACTGCAGCACAACACATTATTCTTCTTCGCATCGCTCTTGACAGAGCGTTCGTGGTCGATGAACTATGTCCGTTCGCACTTGTATTCGTTGCCCGCCTCACGATCTCTCTCCATTTGATTCTGTTAGATGACACAGCACATTATAGGCACATAATTATTTTTCTTAGTCCCCAAGTGCATCAATAAGGTGCTGCTACCTAGCTTTCCAGATTTTTCTTTATAACTCGTAAAAAATCAATCTGCCTAGCCTTTTCCCAACTATGATGGGGTCGGCTTCCAGTCTAACCGGATGCAGCTGAATACCAGTATTTTATATGGAGCGACTGCCTATCTGACCTCCACAACCCAGTAACTGGGTAATACGATACCCCTTGGTAAGACTGGTTGTCAGACTTTCAGACTTCTGACGCCCCATAACGACTGTCAGAGATCCACAAATAACAACCGGGACAAAACGGCTTAATGTGCTATCCGAGGCACGGAGGAGTCTCGGTATGTAAAGATGGTCACCCATCCACCGACCAACCCCGGCAAGCGTAGCTTAACCTTACGGATCGACCCAATGCGGCTGTTATTACTTAGCCACGAGTTCCTCTCCTCCTTAGTTTGTTAATGGTAAAAAAATATCCATTTTTATTTAAATTCCTCACAAAGGTTTTATATTTTTCCAGGGATCCCGTTAATCTTGGAAAACATCCCGAGGCAGAAGAGTTTCGGCTGTCTCTCACTCCGATTTGGATGTTTATTCTCTGGTTTAGTTATTATAGTAAGTATCTTAAAACTAATACCACGAAAGAAATGGTTTAAAATCTAGAATTTAATAGATTTTCAGATCTTTAGAAGATTCGCATGTTTGCAGAGCCCGTGATCAAAATCCATCTCTGCTTCTCAAATATATTTTCATCTATAAATTACTAGCTATTGGGCTATTTTACGCTACGCCTGCATTTATTGGATCTTTTATACCAGTACCATTGTACCAAATCTCGATATACCTTCGGTAGCCAAGTAATCCTATCCCATGTCTCAACTCCCTTTAAAGTTCTTAATATTTTTACTACTCATTTTTCAATTTCAGTTATACACAGTCTTAGCCCTCGCACAATGCCTGGCGACCCTGGACAAACAGATCCCTGGTCCTGTGGACACGGACCACTGGGGGAACGTCTTCGTGTCCTGCTTTGAGGTGGCTGTCATCATCTGCCACTGTATCACTCTGATTCTTACTACTATCATGCTGGTTGGAGTATTGAGGGTACGTATGTTTTTTCTTAAAATAAATTATTATACAGGGTTATTTTAAATTGGCTAGCTAAACTCCGTAGACACGATGAGTATCAATACCTAAACACAATAAAATAAAAAATAAAATGTTTTACTTAATGTTTTTTGGGAGGTCAACGACCCCTGTTTGTTACTTGAAGTGTGAGTTGAGAAAAATAGTTTTCTAATGTTTTATCGTGTTTAGATATTAAAACCGACCACGTCTGCGAAGTTTACACATTAAAAAAATATTTTTGTAACTGATATTTCAAGTGACAATAATTACTGAAGTAGACGATCCCACAAAAAAAAAAAATACATAAAATTAACTAGGTAATTTTTTTGTTTTAACATGTTTAGAAGCCTAAATAAAATAACCCTGTATTGGTGACAGTTGCATGATGTCAAGACGTCAGCTCTTGTAAACTGGAATGGTGCGTAGGTGGAAACTGGTTCTCCGGATTGCCTTGATGATTGATCATGATAAAATGATTTATTAATCGTCCTCTGAATGGGATAAGGTTATCGTCTTACGGTGGGCAGGGGTTATACCAGTGGCCAATTCCCGTTATTTTTAAGAACTTTCAAATTCACATCTCATTCGCAATCTGTCAAAAATACTATCAATTTAACTACATTTTTGACAAGTTTGAGAGATTGCGACTTGAACGTTATGTACGAGAATTGCCCAACAGATCCATCTCTAATGCGATCTTCAGAGAGATGAAATACGTTCCTAACTAAATATTTATTCTACTTATACTCACTTCCAGGAAAGGGCGTACCTGATGAAACCGTGGATAATCTGGACATCTTGCATAGTGCTGGGCAATTTGCTGCTCATCGTCTTCTGCACCGTACTCATGATGGTGTTCAGCCGCTTGAACTTTGAACCCTCATTGATGTTGTATTATATGCTAGCTTTTCTAGCATTAAGTGAGTATTAATCTATGCTGTAATGATTTTGATTTAAATATTTATAGCCACAGTGTGAAACTGTGGCTTTCTTAAAAGTTATTGATAATATGGTAGTGACTCCAATTTTTGGGTTCTGTCTGACATCTTAAACGTCTCCCAGATAGTGGGCCTTTACTTTAACTTTTATAGCATTCCGCTCACAGAGCACTATATAATACTGATTCCGCTTATAAAGAGGTACCTTTAATAGTTTTTGAACAATTTTATTTAAAAATCTATAATAAATACCTAATATTCATATTGAACTATTTGGTTCGAAAGCATGGAATTAGTAAGTACTTTGTAGTTCGAAAGTGACAAGTTTGTATGGAATGATTTAATGGTACCTACATCTCTAAAAGTACGGTATGCCTGTTGTACTGACAAACGCCATATTTCATGCCTTTAATTGATTTTGTTTTTTTCCCACAGTTTTCCGAATCTACATGCTGACTCTGGTGTCGAGTCACTACCTAGAGCTCGTAGAAGAGAGAGTGGAACGCCTGCGGACATTGCTAAGCACCGACACGTGGCACAGTACAGCGTAACATTGCTTTCAACTAATGGTTAGGCGCTTCGAAGTCGAGTAGTTGATTTTTTTGAATGAGAATAGAAAAGTTGCAGATGAATGACTTGTTCCTTTTTAAGTTAAGAAAAAGTGGCACCACCATTTCTATTCGTAATTAGGTAGTAACCTCTTTTTACATGCTGGGCGACCTAATCTCTTTATTGGCCGAAAAAAGTACCTTTTGGTCACTCAACGTGTATAATAACATTATTTTAAAATTGTGATGACTTTAATACGTATTATATTTGCAATTAATTAGGTATCTACTTGTATTTTTTGTAAATAAAGCTTTATATTTAGGATACTGTTGTGTCTATAAACATTCGGAATTCCTGTTTTCATTTTCACTTTGTAAATATTTTTCATCATCATACAACTAGGTATTAGAATTTTTATGAATAAAAACATTTTATAATTTTTATTATTCATTTTTATTTGGCATAAAATTTCTTAGAAACTTAATTATATAAAAAATCTACATTAAACTTAATATTTACAATTCCTTTTAAATGTAACGTGGTTTTACAAAAATAACTTTATTTGAAATTGTTTACTTATCCTACATAGATACAATCATGGTTTTTTTTTCTCACATACATTTAAAAATCGAGAAAAATTGATAATAGTGAAATGATCAAGAATCAAGGTTTTTGTTTATGGTTGTGGGTCATGAACATAACCCACATCACCAACATCTTTGACGTTTTATAAAACAAGGTAGAATAATACCTACCTTGTTTTATAAAACGTCAAAGATGTTGGTGACTCATTCATTACTTACAATGTTTTATTGTAATTTCTATGGATTATCCATAAAATAACAATAACTTGGCAGAAATTGTTGATGATGAGGTAAAGATCTCATCATCAATATTTGCCATGTTATTGTTATTTTATGGATAATATCTATAGAAAACTTGGTCTTACTTTAAATAAACAATTTATATAAAAAAAATGAACCAGTAGGTATTAATGAAATAATTACTTATACTAGATATTCGAGGAAACAAAATATTTATGAAATTATTTAAAAATAATCTAGCGCTTGATTAGGTACTTTAATCTAATACTTATTAATTTTATTTAGTATCACTTTGTAATTTCAGATTCGGTTCGATTTTAGTTCTAACTTCACGAAAAGAACAATTTTTTGCTCGACTAGGTGGGAGCACTGCCGTGCCCGTAAATAATATGTTTTTTTTAAAGTAGGTTTTTAGTTCTTTCATGAAAATTAAAAGTATTGTCTGTATCTTTAATATCGTCGATAATATTAATAGTATTATACGAAATCGCTGTTCGTGTCCGTCTGTGTGACCGTGTTCTTCTAACTGCGCATCATTTAGAGAATTTATTCCGAAAGGAATATGTGTATATAACGTTAACATAACCGTGCATTTGCACTGGCGAAACATTCACGACAAAACATGTTGAAATCTCTATTTTCTGTCAATGTTCCATACAATTTTTGACAGGAACTAGAGATTTAAACATGTTTTGTCTTGAATATTTCGGCAGTGCAAACGCACGGTTAAACTAACATACCTCGAATAGAAATCTCGATGTTCTGTCATGTTTATAATAAAGTAATCAAAAAGTAGAAACGACAGTTCTTGTAACGGAAGAAAACTTAACTCTGAATTTCGATTTACGATTAACTACAGACGCCATTTTAATTGGTCGAGCCGCACAAACGTTGTCGCATTCAAAAATATCACTACTATTTACAAATCTCTAAACAAAACTTATAGTGCCTTTATGAACGCTCCCCAATTTTGCCCTAAATTAACTAAACATAATCTAATCAACACTATTTTACACGGCGCCCGTTTCTCTTGAATACTTCACTGAACCATCTCGCTCCATCTTCACTATTGAACTCCAGATGAGGATCACCAGGTACATTTGAAGCACTGGAATTAAAACAAATAAAATGTTAATATACAAGATATTAAAACTCGAGGAGCTCGTGGCTAAGTAATAACAGCCGCACGGGTCGATCCATTAGGTTAAGCTACGATTGCCAGGGTTGGTACGGACCAACCCTAGCAATCGTAGCTCGGTATGTCGGTATCTCGGTATGTCAATATGGTCACCCATCCCCGTGGAGACTCCTCCGTGTCTAGGAAAGCACGTTAAGCCGTTGATCCCCGCTGTCATTCGTAGATCTTTGACGGTCGTCAGAAGTCCGGAAGTTTGACAACCAGACTTACCAAGGGGTATCGTATTACCCGGTACTGGGTTATGGAGGTCAGATAGGCAGTCGCTCCATGTAAAATACTGGTATTCAGCTGCATCCAGTTAGACTGGAAGCCGACCCCAACATAGTTGGGAAAAGGCTAGGCAGATGATGAGTAAAGATGCTTTCAACCAAAATACATTGATTATCAACAAAAGCACACCGTCACCTTCTCTTCAAAATTTATAACAGGTGTAAAAAGACATTTATTTAAGGTTGATGCGCTACGGTAACCCGCGAAATTCAAATGTTCTTACGTTTTTTGCAATTTGCAGGTCAGTATCAGGTTGTATGTTGATCTAAATATTATTAGCGCTCTCGTAACAAATATGAATTCACAGAATCAGCAATACAACTCTCTAAGTTCATGAAAGTGCCAAATGTCATGATTTCATGAAATAGTCATTCAATACACTTTCATGAGCTTAGAGAGTGCGCTAGCGCATCCCCCTTAACGAAGCCGAAAGCCACTTGTTATTCCCGTCATTGTGATAATTTTTTTGTTCTGGTCCGTACCTGGGAACCTTCTGGTTAAGGAGATATTGAAGGTCAAAGTTCCAACTTTTTCAGACTTTTTAAAGATAGGAAGTTTTAAATTAATTTTAAACACCCCCCCGAACCCTGAACTGTTGCATGCCCCATAAACACAATGTCTTGCGTGCGTTACGTTGCGCACTACCGTGTAAAAAAATCGTGTATAAAAGTCGTTTCCCAGCAAGTATTTTTGTACTATGTAACTCAATTTGATGTATGTAGCCGTCAACTACGCATCCTTAGTTGACGGCTATGTGATGGGTCTTTATTACACTCTGTATAGTTCTTCATCATTATCCACAGGTCGACTTTACCCACTGCTGGGAGGCCTCTCGTTTCTTGTGCCAATCCCCAAGCTCCTGTGGCAGCCTCATCCAGGTTCTACCCGAGATGGGTATATATAGTACTAGGTTGAACACTTACTGAGTTGGAACAGCACCAGGAACAGCTCGCTGGCAGTCTCCTTGGTGAGGAAGGCGAGGCTGTACACGAAGCCGAACACCGAGTACACGATCTCGAAGTACAGGTACACCTTCATTAGCAGCACGTGTTTCTGGAATATTGAGAATTAGATGGGTTAGTGTCAAAATAAAGAGATGTCGAAAAACTCTGGTCGGGATTTGACATTGACCTTGACTTCGACGTTGATTTCGTTATTCCAAGAAACTATTTGAAACTAATGTGTTTATGATTAGTAAAATTACCACACAAGGGTTTTAACTATGTTTTATATCACGTTAAGCATTGACTTTATAAGTCTTTGGAGCTAGATGATCATTTGAAGTGGTATAAGTTTCGTCTATGCACAGATTGATGTTAGCAGATTGATTGCTATAACTCAAGTGCTTTTCTGATGCCCGACTAGTACTGTTGGTAAGCGTATCATCAGTTTATGACTAGGCTTTATGGACCCCTTAAAACTAGATAAGCAATCCCTTGAAATACCTTTATCCAATTTGGACTTTGAAACACGAATGTTACCCACGAAAGTTATAAACATAAATAAAAAATATTAACTCACCCTATGCAACGCCACAATGAATATGACAGTCATGATGACCTCAACCAGCAAGGCGATGACATCGGTGATCAGCCTCGCGAACTCCGAAGCCAAAGCGGCCTGGTCCGGCTCCGAGGAGTTCCGGATGTAGGATATATAGAGTGACAGGAAGCATGTCACTATTACTGTTAGCATCTGGAAGTGAGAAGACGGATTGGATGGATAAATTGTGGTATTACATTTTAAAGAATGTTGTGAGCGGGCTCCACCTATACTACGACGTATTAATGCCACCATTTTTCCAGTGTTAGTAAGAGACGGAGCTGTACAAGGCCGCTAGCACCATCCTTTTTTCGCAGTGGAATAATGATGGCATTATTACTTCATAGTCAGGCCCGTTCTTTTACATTACCCTCTTAAGAATGCACACAGTAAAACGAAAATTGGTGTAATCAATTGGAGAGACGAATATTTCTTTTATCACAGCTTGTTCGACTATAACTAGGAACATAAGACTGAGAACAGTATTCATGTAATGAAGTCTGTCGACTGATGTGGATTAATATTGTCCGAGTTTAATTAATATTGTCCGAGTTAATTGATTGATGGTGCTACGATCATAGTTGGGAACACTATTTTACGATCATAGTTGGGAATTTTAGGCAGATCAAGCCTAAAATGGATTTTTAACACCATCCATGTGGTTTCTGGCAAAGTACAGATTTATGTAATTTGTGAATTTCTAACTTTGCAAAGGCTTTTTACAGGATAAACTGTGGATTATTTTCTATTATTTTACAAGATAAAAGCAAATCGTCCTTCTGTCTGCTCATAGCAACAAACTGCAATTAAAAACCCGTCTGTCAGGCCGCAAAGATTATGCTACTTTATCGCACGAGAGCTTGCTCTCGGGATAAAAGTTCCTAACTCAAGTCATGGTCTATCCGTGGTCTATTTTTTTTAATTTTAGCCTATACTGTCCCACTGCTAAGCAAAGCCCTCCTTCGTGTTCCATAATTCATTCGAATCCGTTCAGCCGTTCAGGCGTGAAAGGTAACAGACAGAAGGACAGAGTTACTTTCGCATTTATAAATTATTAGTATGGTTGCCATTCTTTGAAAAATATTCAAACAACAAAGGTATTGCCGACGTCCGGCAGTGTCACAATTTGTCGTCATAGGAAGTACATTTCCTTAGACAAGTTTCAATAGGAATGCACTGTTCAATAGTTTTAAATTGTATTATTTAATTACCAAGTTTATATACGCGAAGGCTATGAGGCCCTTCCGCAGTGGGAAGCAGAAGCAGCATCTTGTTAGCAGGGGGATCTCCACAGCATCCTTTATCTTGTTTCTGGAAAATTATAAAAATATTTGATGTTAAAACATGAGCATTATTGATCATTATTACTTAGGATCAAACTTCTTTTGGCCGCAAATGGGCCGGCCATATTAGCCGTAGAACCGATGACCGTTGGGGTAGACGTGTTCTTGAGTGGAGACCGCGAATCGGAAAATGTAAGGTAAGACGCCCTCAGTCAGGCTAGGTGGAGCGACGATCTTCGCAGGGTGGCTGGTAGCAACTGGATGAGAGTTGCCGAGAATCGAGCTGAATGGCGTGCAATTGGAGAGGCCTATGCCCAGCAGTGGACTTTTATAGGATGATGATGATGATGATGAAACTTCTTTTTCTATCAAGGAGCAAAGATATTGAAAAAGTTTCATGGTACGCTCGATCAGGTCATCCTAGACAGTGTTTACCACGACATGAGGCTTGCCACAAGTCGTGTCGACACGACAATATAAAACGAACAGTAATATGCAGGGCAGAAAATAATACGGTGGTAGAAATTCCGTGGACAAAAACTTTTATAACAAACCTTAGCCTTAAAAGCTTTCTATGTACTGGAGTGGCTGATATATGGTGCATTTAAGTACAAAGGTTGACCGCGTAGGAGGTCTGATAGTGTTATCAGTCTCTTATCACCGGACGTCCATGTTACTCACACTCTATTGTATATCGGAGGCATATAGTAAGGGACTTTTGTTTATCAACAATTTGTTTTATATTAAACGTTTACTGTAATGATTCCTTTTTTTTTTTGGGTGGGAAATTATCATGTCAGGCTCTTACTGACTCCTGCCAGGGTTGCGGGTTATTCCGAAAGGGATACCGGGACCTTGGCAACAGGCAACTGAATGAACACGGGTGGGTTTTAGTCAGTAATAGTCTGACGCCCTTCCGCTCCGCCCAGAGCGGGAGAAGTCATTGGATGATTTCCCACCCTCAAAAAAAAAAAGGCTCTTTCTGACTAAAACCCGTGTGTGTTCCTTCAGTTGCCTGTGTGTTGCCTGAGGCCACGGTAACCCTTTCGAACTTTTGTATGGGGTCAATGACTGCTGGAAATGTTTTTCTTGAAGTAGTTGAGAAAATCTGTTCTTTTTTGTGTTATTTGTGTTTACATATGAATACCCACAAATTCTGTGAAGTATACACGGAAAAAAAAAACTGGTTTGGAAACTGACATTTCTGTTACTGTCGTTGACCCCAAAAAAAAACAATGAATTTCTTTTTTTACACATCACACCACGTCTACGAAGTTTCGCTAGATACTTTAATTTGACCTTAAACTACACATATCACAGAGTTCATACTTACAGTAATTGATAGAAGCTGAAATAAAGAGGTTAATTTAAAAAAAAATTGAAACTAGCAAAGTTAGTTACCATCAGCCTGTTGTGGTTTGGTGACGATCTTGTTTTTGAATAATTTATAATTTCGCATAATAATATCTTTCTAAGGTCGATAGAACAAGGCCCGCATAATATGACGGTCAATCATACATGTTATCCTCAAAGACTTCTGCGACCTACATCGGCTTCCGAGTTAATTTTATAAACTTGTTTGATGTTTAAAGATATAACCGTTTTCCTAAGATGATAGTGTTTCTAGAGTTCATTGGTCTTATTGTTCAAGTTCCAGTCTTTAACGTAAATTACTGGCAATAGCACCACTGTGACAAGACAATATGTCATGGGTTTTTTAGTTTCGTTGGCAATCACCACAGGGCACAGCGAAAAATACAACCCGTGTGTATTAACATGGCACCTGGCTCGGATTTCAATACTCCTCCCGCTACCCGCGCCGCGCCCCGCCATCGCCGTGCGGGGAAGCGGGGGGAGTTACAAACGTCATTGAGCCAGGTGCCATGTTAATGCGCACGGGTTGTAAGTGGCAGTGTTGGGATCTGAGGCAAATAACCAACGATTTTCCCGAGGGTAGGTACGTTATCGCTGCCTATAGACAATTCATCAGCACTACCAGAGGCATTGAAGGCAGCTTAGATGTCTCGAGTGCCTATAAGTACACTGGCACCTTCAACCCTGAACACAGAAAACACTGCTTGTCGGCAGAAATAGGGCACATCCCAAGCGAAAGCGACTGTAGCGCGAGTATGCAATTCGTGCAATGACGTGCGCGTTTATATGAATATGACATATTCGCGCAATCAATTAAGTTCCGCATGTAGGTAAACGACCGCGTATTCGCGCGACTATCGCCTTCGGTTAGGACACGGCTTTGTCGACATTCTACATCATTCTGTGTCACATGTCACTGCAGTATGAACTAGTATTATTGCAGTCTGTCATTTAAACAGTACCTACGAACTACAGGCGACTGCTGATATACCTACTGCGGGTCTAGCATGAAATGGCACTTAGTTGCTGTCCCATATTCCGGACAATTAGCTGACAATACCAGATAATGATCGCAGGCGACTGCCGGCTGTTATTTTACATAGGGACTGCTCTACTGGGAGCGAAGCTATACAGTTGGTTCATTGCTCCAGAGATACTATCTTCATAGTACTTTTTTTAAGAAACAAAAGAAATCAAAATTTTGAAACCACCAACGTAGCAGATAACCGTTACTAATCACGGTATCCTGTTGTACGCGAATTCTCCAAAAAAAATGTGTCACTTCAATGGAAATCTTAGTACAACCTCGCTTCATGCTAGCTTCGCTTACACTGGAATTCTGAAGCAGGTGACAGCCACTACGTAATCGCAGTGACAATTAACACGTAAGGCATAAAACAATTTGTATTCAGCCATTATTCAAACGTAAGAGACCGGCGAGTATTAATCAGTTAAAGCACTGACAAAAAAACAGAATTTAAGCGAAATGTTCAATTGTCAGAGCAGTGGTGGCCCAGTGGTAACGGCCGCGACTTACGAGTTGTAGGTCGTAGGTTCGAACCCCGACAGGCGCTTTACTTTGTGTAAATAATTTCATCACCATTGCTCTCAAAAACGGTGAAGGAAAACATCGTGAGGAAACCGGCATGTCTTAGAACCAAAAATTCGAAGACATATGACATCTACCAACCCGCACTGGGCCCGCGTGGTGGATTACGGCCCACTCCCTCTCATAGAGAGGAGGCCTGTGTCCCAGCAGTGGGAACATTATAGGCTGATTATGTTCAATTGTTCAAGTGTTCCATAGCCTGTAGGATATTTGAACAATGAAGCCTTTAACACATTGGCATTTACGTTTTTGAAATAAGTAGCATCTCAAGATAGCTTAATTACGTATCGGTTGGAATTATCAAGGATCATAACAATACCGAGAACTGTGGTGGCCCAGTTGTATCGGCCGCGACTTACGAATTGCAGGTTGTATTTTCGAACCCTGACAGGCGCTTTACTTTGTGTAAATTATTTAATCATCACTGCTCTCAAAACGGTGAAGGAAAACATCGTGAGGAAACCAGCATGTCCTAGAACCAAAAATTCGAAGACGTGTGATATCTACCAACCCGTACTGGGCCCGCATGGTGCATTACGGCCCAATCCATCTCAGACCTGAGTCCCAACAGTCGAACACAGGCTATAGATAGGCTGATTATGCTGATAATAATACCACCTAATGGATCAGATAACAAAGAAGGGGAAAATGAAAGAGATGAAGCATTTAAATTAATGATGATGAAGCCTAAGTTATCCTGGGAGATACTTCACTAAATTCTATGAGATCCCGTACATCAACATCCCGTTCTACAGCTTAAGCCAACGAGATAGAGAGAGATAAGAGAAGCAATTTCTATAGCCTGAATATAATTTAATTGCCACTTTAAAATAAAAAAATCAGGTTCAGCGGTTGAAAGACCTTTATGATTTGTTCGAAAACTGCATTCGGGGAATCCCCAAAGATATATTTGATACTGTGCCAAGTTTTTTTTTAATAAGTCTGGGTAATTCCGTCAGTATTACAATAAAATCTGAGCCATCGTAAACTCGGTTGATATTTTCGAAGGAAAAAAGAAGTGTTGCTGAGGACAAGACATAATAATGTTACCATAAGGTTTTTTCATAAAAAATATGCGGGGCAGTATTTGGGGACTGCCGATAGAAGTGAAAACTAAGTAACATTCAATCATTTTTTCAAGCGTTCGGTGATGATGACGCGAGTTCCATGATTTTTGTTCACCCAAAAAGTGCTCAACGCGCCTAAAGAAGTTTTTACTTCAAAGATTCATCTTAAACTCGCTAAGTAAAGAGTTACGAGCAGCATTAGCATCAATGCGGTAGTAACACAGAACATAAGAGTCCCAAATAAAATATTGCAGATCACAGAACATTGATAACATCCAGGCAGGGCTCTGAAACCGGTAAATTTTCTCGCGGAATGGCGAAAAATTTTCTGAGCGAAATTAACCGGTTAATTCGACTTTTGACGGTATATACGAGTTCTACCTACTGCGTTATCTGTCTCTTACACCTACAAAAACAAAGCTCTCACTCTCCAGGTATGGCCCATGATCTGAGACTAAACCAGAAAACGAAGAATACAATGACCTAGATCCCCAAAGGGCAACAAGCAATAAAAACTGTCTAAATCAGACGGATTCGTTCTACCATTGGGTTTTACTGAACTCGTTGCGAACATTAACCAATGATCAAAAGTAGATAAACATCAAATGAATTTATTCATCCGGCGTACAATAAAGCAATTGTGGAGTTATAAACATAAATGTTGTTTCACAGTGTATTGGATAACCAAACAAAAAAAAAACAATTATTTACTAGCTAAACCATCTCACAAAAATATATGAAAAAGTATCATACGAAATAGTGCTTATCGAAGAAGGTACACAAGATAAAATACATAGTTATATGTATATAATGACAAGATAATCAAATACAGTAGGTAACTTGACTACATTATCGTTATCACTGATATCATCAGTTAAGAAACAAAAAATAACCTAAGAATCCACACAGTGAAAGCGAGCATAATAGACCCGAATAAAAACATCAGTGGCACTATCAAATCTGCTGGTGATCACTCCGAATTTTGAATCACGAGCACATGACTTGTACCACAACATTGCAACATAATTTTTCTCGACAGAGGTTATCCCACCATCATTAGATGTCGCTTACATAATGACTAAGTCACATTTCATGGTACCTGGTTACGTTCTATGTGCCCCGTAAACTATTACTATTAACATTTCTATTTTGAACGCAATAATGTTCATAATTAAAGGAAATGTGGTCGGCTTAGCGAATAATTTTAGTTATTATTTTCGTACTGGATATTGTAAGTGTCTTTTACGAGTGATTGATACTACTGGTCTAATTTCCGGAGTATTAAATGTTCTTTGTGCTTTCCCAAACGTTCATTATATGGTTTTTTGATTAACCGGTCGGTTTGTGCTTTCAAAATTCATTTTTGGGAAGAAACTTGTTTTCGCTGAGATCTGAGTAAGATGTCATGTCATTGCTATGGACTTTTTACCGAAACATTTTTCGGATGCAGTATATAACTTACCATATTTACCTAATCTTTTGAATCCTAAAGAAATCAAATATCTAATTTATCAACAATAACATGACGAAGTAACACGTGAGATTGAATAATAGCTTATAATTTTTTTAATGTCGATCCCAAATTATACTTTTTACTGTCTCATCTTTAGTGCTCATAACCATGACGATGCAATGTGTGTATGTTTGTATAGGACGCATAACTGCAGAAACGTGACCGGCCGAGAACTGAATGATGACAGCTCATTAATGAGCGAAGGCCGGGCGATTAGCTGTAATTCAACCAACGATAATTTCCGACAGTTTGCGATCTCGGAGCGGAGGCTTTGTTATCAAATTGTCATTATTTACATAGTACACAGGATGCACGTGGATAAAGTCTAAGTCATTGTCTAGGAAAATGTGGACCCAAATGTCTATGCCAGACGAAAACAAGCCGCACTAACGTTGGTAGATAATCCGCCGGGTCAATGGCTAAAATGGTAGTTGGGCACAATTTTAAGATTATGGAAAAGCGAATTAGTGTTGAAATAGACTGCATGATGCTCAGTGACCGAAAAATGAAGCGAAATCGGAAAACAGAGAGCCCGTTGATTTATATTTAACTAGCTGATGACGGCTTAGCCCGCGTGAATGTCGGTTATTATATACTAAAACCTTCCTCGAGAATCACTCTATCCATAGGTGAAACCAGCATGAAAATCGGTGCAGCAGTTTTTGAGTTAATCTCGAACAGACAGACAGACAGACGCGGCGGAGGACTTGTTTTTATAATATGTAAGGATCAAGCGTATGTAGTGATGAATATGGTAATATAGCATTCTACTGATGATAGGATTTTTCAAATCGATTATTGAGTTTATGAATTACAAAAAATTATACAAATCTTTTCTCATGAGAAGATAACATTAGAAAGGGAAAACAAAGGTACATCACACTACACACTCTTTCTATTTCTGAAACATTGAACGTTGAAACTAGACAACTGTGTCTGACCTAGTTCAATGTTAACGAAGAATGTGTACCTACCTAAATAACTTTTACTCGTAGGTTCTTAAACGGTCGGATAATATCAAAAAAATCAGTTTACCTTTACTGCCTTTTTGTACACACGGCTACACATCAAGCAGTTTGCAATTTGCAGTTTGTTCTGATCTCACACTGTATAGGATTTCCGTACAATGCGAAGTCAGCTACTGGAAATATATAGCTTGATGTGTAGCCGTGTGTACAATAATATTGTTATAAGGTTTATGAATACTAAAATAATTTATTTTTATGTAGAATATTTCGTTTCTTTTTCGTTTATTTGTCACTAAAAAGTACAACTCAATACAATGTGCATATTATAAGGCCAAACATTCTAGTTGGTGATGGTTACACACTTACACAGTCAGACTTATAAGGAACTAGCTTCTGTCCACGGCTTCGTTCACGTGGAAGTCGAATGAGACCACAATATGTAAAATAACAGACTGTTTTTTGTTAAACTTCCCTGTATAAAGTTTGTAGTTTAGTCTCAGCAGCCAAAATATACAGAGAGTCAGGACTGGTGACGCGGAAGCAAATATACATATTGTCCGTGTGAGAAGCAGGTTTTGACTTCGCTACGATTTAATTATACATTTGTATAGAAGTTAAGGTACAATTATGAGTAATCCTGGTTTAACATTAATTTCATTGAAAAAATATACCTAATAAAGAGTGCCAATAAGTTGTGTCAAACTATAGGTATATACAATATAAGGAAGGAAATAAAATTTATTACTAATAGGTTTTTGGACTCAGTTCTTTAAACTAAAGTGTAGTTTGTGGTTAGTTAGAAGTAGGTAAATGGTGAATAATTTTATTTATTAATAATAAATAAAATTATTCACCCTCGTTGGGCAGCTGGATTAAGGGCTTGATTCAGAAAGCTGTACTCCTGGACACGGCTCGCATTGTTAGGAGGTTCCTCTCTCTGGAGCCCTGACCGCCGGCGCCGGTAGCTTGGACCCTGTTCCCGATACCGGTGGGCTACTATTTTTTATATTTTTAAATGTTTTATATATTTTTTATTCTAATATTTAAAAATATAATTTATATGTATGAAAAATGAAATAAAGGAAATAAAATTATTCATCATCAATTTTATTTATTAATAATAAATAAAATTATTCATCATAATAATTTAGAGATATCGAAAATGGTTGCCTAAACTTTATTTGACGATGCAAAACCAATGTGACGGTTCAACTACGTTCAAGATTAGTCAATCATGTATGTTGTCCTCAACACATTTATTTAATTTTTATTCATTTTTGGTTCCACGGTCATTCTGTTAGCGCACTTTTTCATTTACAATTTGCGCAACTATGAATAATGATGATGAGGTACGCTCGCCATGGTTTACGTATTTTACAAAAGAATTCAATTCCCACAATTAAATGTTACAACATGCGATGACAGACAGCTTACACGCCATAGTTCCCAATGGAAAGAATATTAAATAGATGTTTTACACCCTTATGATTCCATACTCATACTAGAATTTCCTGACAACTTGACAACAACGGGATTATAATGAATGCAAATGAAATGCATGCAAAAATAACTAAACACTGACTAAATATCGGTAGGTCATATAAAAACCTGCTTTAATTTAATGCAAAACTTGATATAGATTTAATTTTATAGCTAAAATAAGAAAGGTACACTAGAAACATGAGATAACTATGAGATACCCGGGGACGGTGCACACTTGAGATTGGAGGTTTAATTTATAAATCAAAACTCAAGCTCAAACTCAAAGCATGTATTTAAAATAAACCAGTTACAGGTACTTTTGAATTGTCAAGGAGTCGGTCAGTCAGACCGATGAAGCTAGTTGCCCATGATTCCCTTCCTATGGAGAAGAACGGGCAAGAAACTCCACGGACACTCTTTTAAATAATAAGAATATTGTTACCGTATATTCGTTACATCATTCATGTTGAAATTATACATGTGAGTACAATGTAGAAAAACTTGCACGTTAAAAGCGTCGAAAAAAAAAAATAATTCAAAATAAAATAATGCAGCTAAGAGATGACCACCAAAATAGGCTTTAATCTATCAGTAGATACTGTACCTACATAGTATTAACAATGAAGATGATGAAGAAGAGGAGCCAGACGATCTAGTAGCAATATTTAACGGTAAACCAGCGATCGGAAATTAAAATATTCACGGCGTTTATCGTCGGCTTTCTACTGACCCTTATTTCACTTTGTGATTAAGTGGGCCACTGTCTACCATTGTTGGAATCAGAGAAAATATTCTTCAACCAAATTCGTTTGTATGCAAGGTGCAGGTTATGGATTCGCCAATGGATTAAAACGTGTGCATAATGTTCTGACTTTTCTGCAAATGCTGTATGTTATTTACTTGGTCAGCAGATTGTTAACTTTTAGTTACTTTATTATGTAAATGTTGCTCGATATTAAAGCATTTATGTAGTCAGTGCACTTTTTCACTATTCTATATTTTGCAGACTGCTTGAGTTCCGTAGCTACGGTAGGGACTACCTGTATCAGCTCATTACAAAATCATAAAACGCTGCTACTTTTGAAATTATCATTGAAGATTAAGTTCAAGCAACTGATCAATTCTTAGATTTCTCAGGGAAACCATTTAAGGTGCCAATATCATGTATAATTCGATTCGTGATGCATGCAAATTGTTTAGATTTCACATTCAAACAGTTATGTAAATACTTTTATATCGTATATGAATCAAACATCTTTAGTCGTGTTGTTAGCAAGTTCGTGGTGAAACCATGAGACAAGATGGCATGGATCTGAAAGTCAATAAGTCAAGGGAAAGTCCTTGTCTTGAATTTGATCGTATTGTCGATCAGACGTGTGGTCGTCTGAGACTAGTGAGACGTGGGTCTCACTAGGCTTTTTCATGATATACCTTTGTCTCGTATATGTGATTGTCTATCTGTCTGGTGCTATTCCATTGATAAAAGGCCAAAACTGAAATATTGCTAAATGACCACCCAAAATCAATTGCTGTTTCCATTTGCACCAGAATTTTATTATTTTCAAAATCGGCCTCGATGAACAAGTTAGAGAAGGTAATAAGAAGTAGGTAATGGGTTAACCTGTTTTTAACGTCTTCGATTCCTATAATAAAACCCAGACGACTGATGGATCTACAAACGCGGAAAGGTCTGAGACTTTTTTAGATAAATTAAATCGCAAAATTTGTTCCAAGCTGACCTTGATTTTGAATTAGGCTTGCAGAAAAAATATCGATATATCGAAATATCGATATTTTTTGTTCGATATATCGATATTTCCAGGCGATATTTATTATTTCGATATATCGATGTATCGATATAAAATATCAAGTATCGAAAATATATCAAAATCGATATATTTTCAATAGCAACACCGTTGTCGCCGCTGACACCGCTGTATTTTTTTTCCTAGTTTGGTATTTAAATGATTATAAAACTAATAATAAAAGTAATTTTTTTTTTTTTAATTCCACCGATATATCGATATATTTTTTTCGATATATCGAAATCGATATCGATATTTTTTTTAATATCGATACGATATATCGATACTTTTTTACACTTCTTGCATCCCTATTTTGAATCGTTTACAATCAAAAAAATTATAAATTCCGTTACTTCTATTCTAACTAACAAAGTACCTGTCCCAGTTGAATACCTGAGTGTTTTTATTAAAACGGGTTCCCGTGTCATTGTCCTCATTGATGATTTTGATACTAAAGGCGACATATCTATTCATATGTCAACAAAAATTAAAGGTAATATAATATAAGGTGTATTTTTTCATACACGAAATCTCATTGTACTCGTCATTATAAACAACTTTCACTACGGGACCAAACCACTGACCACGGGACCAGCTGTTCCCTACATTTATGTTGGCATAGCTCGTCCAAATGTATTGAACAGCTGATTTTCCGCAATTTAAGTGCTAGTTGTATTTCTATCAAAACGACGACGTGTCGCTCACTCGTTTCATAGAAATTCATAGAAAATAGTCGTGTCGCGACGACACGTCGCATCGCCTGCAGTTGCCGCATTCGTTCGGCTACGGAATGGTACGGAATGAATATTTAGTGAAGGTGTGAGAATTCGCGTTGATAAATATTATAGCTGCAATACAATATATTGTGCTGCGTACACAGTAACCTTCTGGCACGCATTATAATTAGAACAATACGTACTAAATTAAAACATTTGGAACACATTGTGTTCGCAGGAAACCCGAGGCTTAAGTTATCAAGTATTTTTAATCTAGTCGCCAGAAAACAGTCAATTGTTTTCCAAATGGTGTCTTATAATTGTATTTTTTTTTCCAGTTCTATTATTAATTTGAAACGAGGCTACGTCACATGTAATAAACTACTTATAATGTCAAATGATTACATCAATTCGCGACGTTGGATAAAAACTGATCATGTTCATCTCAGCTTACCTCAACTGTTTTTTTGCCCATACATCAAAGTTTTTGATTCTAATAGGTTTTTTACAAGAGATATGAAACGTCAATCAAGAACGGTTCTAAATTATTGGTTAGGTCAGTAGCAAAGAAAATTACAGCTCAGAGATTTACCACTCAACTGTCGATTGGCCTTTAGAAGGCGATATTAATTAAAATTCTATTGTGTCAAGTTAGTGACAGTTGGAGGTTTATGGGGCCTACAGATTTGGTCTATTATAATATTACTTTGTTTTTTCGTTTTCATTTGCCGGCCAAATCAGGCTGTTTTCCTTTTCTATCGAAAAAAACCGTTTTCGGTTGGAGTCTACAAACTAAACGGTAGTATAGTACCTACGTGTAGCAGTATTTTTTGTTTTAATCGTAATTAATCAATTAAGAATTACCCATCACGTCTGTGAAGTTTCTCCAATTAATTTAATTTGACCTTGCACGTTTTCTAGCCCTCATTAGTTGTATCCATAAATTAATCAAGTCGATTTGTTTTCATATCGCAATACTCGGTTTTCTTGTGGTATTAATAAACACGACCTCATATTTTATTAATACCGTCTTATAACCAAAAGGTTTGGTGGATTCTAGTTTCCGCAACCATCAAGGTTGATGGACAGACGAGATGCTAAACCAGAAATTCAACACAACTGACCAGTTTTAAAACAATGCATCTTAGTGAAGTTGTGACTGAGAAATCTCTGGGAGGAAGAAACTAAGGTCATTTACTCTTTTGTTTTTGCTAATAAACTTCAAATTCATCATTAGATTCTTAGTTTCCTTTACGTGGTAATGAACGTCGAGTCGTTTAACATTAATTAAGTCTTAAAACGTTTAAGTGAAAATTAGTTACCGCTGTCAAGAGATTACAGAAATTTGGTAAAATAGAAATATGTCTGTAATAGTAAAAATATTAACAGAGTAATACTGCTTGACAGCTATAGTCATAATACCACTTATCTAGATGATCCCATTCACAAATAGTCTTACTTCCAACTAACTATTGTAAAACTTGAAAAGTCTGTAATACTAAACAATTTTTAACCCCCGACGGAAAAAGAGGGGTGTTATAAGTCTAAGGATAAAGTCGTTTCTCTCTATAGGAGAGCCTGTTATTTCGAATGCAGTTGTGCTCTTTAACCCGACACAAATGTAAGTATATTGCATGATGCAGTCAAGAATGCCGATGCACCTAAGGCTTGCAACACCGATTTGCTCATGCTCCAATCCATTTAATACGGATTCTCACATAAATGTCAGTTCAGAACCTACTATTTACATGGAAAAAGTCGAATGTGTCAATTGATAAGTTACATCGAACACCTATTTGTTGAAAAATTCAATGCGTGGAAAGATAGCCGATAATATAATCACTCAAATTCGAAGACATGTGATGTCACGTTCGCTAACCCAGACTGGGCCTGCGTGGTAGATTATGGCCCAGTCCCTCTCATAGAGAAAAGGCTTAACCCCTAGCAGTGAAAAAAATTATTATGATAAGGTTGATTATGTAGTTAGGACAAGTAGTTTCGTAATACTTACTCATGACATTAGTGAAATAATGTCATGAGTAAGTATTATAAAATATACCGTCTTATTTTGTAAAACAAAGTTACTTAGTTTATATAAACGGTACTTTATAAAGTTTGTAGTAAGAGAAACTAAGGAATTCATAATAATTTATACATTCCTCAGTCTCAAATAAAATAGCAGTCACCACAGTCACCCAGACAAACCAGCTGCATCTGCACATCAGTTTGTTTGCAAAGCATGGCTCACTCTAATATTAACACAGATAACATACCATTCTAATGCTCCATACGATATAAATGTTCTCGATGACGTAAAACTACTGAGCTATAGAACATGAGTATTTATCAGAGAGAGAACAGCTTCAAAAAATTTTAGATTCCGTTCGAAAGGGCTACAGATCGTCAGGTCTCATACTACCGTATGCCACGATGGTGTTGGAGGTAACAACTTCGTTTCACCTGAGACGAGCCATCGGTGTCACCTATGTGCGTTCAATCTACGGTAGCTGCCGTTACCCCCACAATAGGGAATATGCATGTGATTCAAATATGGGTCAAATATTTTTTTCTATAAACTATGTTACTTCAGAATTATGCCTCCATCAATATTTTTGAATAAAATTTCTTTTTGAGCGAGAAATTAATTTTTAAAAAGTCCCAAAAAACTGTGGGTAATTCAAATACTTGAAAAGGCTAAGAGCGGATGTGACGTAACAATCCGGGATAACAATCAAAATTTCAATGTCAAGTCAATCAACAAGTGTCAAGTCAATGTCAAACGCTCATAGAAAAAGGAGTGTTTGACGTTGACTTGACAGTTGCTTGTCTGTTTTCACGGTCTGTGACGTCACCACACCAAGCGCGCCAAATGGAGGGCGTTTAAATAGCCCGGATCGGTTGGATATTTTTAAACATTTTTTGAACTACTTTAAATTGCTTTTTTGCCGTCGAATTTTTTTTCACTATTATTTGACGATGTAAACTATCGAATAAAAATATTAAAAAAATACATGCATATTCCCTATTGCTGAGGACGGCTAATTCATTGTTTTAGTAGATAGAAATAGAAATACGACACATAGCATGAATATTTTTAGCTTTCCTTGTCTTTCAAAGATGGATCGTGTAAAGAATAAGGCTAGAAAGGGAGTAACTTCAGGTATGACGGCGAATATAGGAGAAATGGAGGTGTACGGAAGACGAAGAGAGGATGCGCGGGCCTCAAGTAAATTGGGGTATGGGCAGGAAGATAATGATGTCATTAAATACGAGGATCTACAGGATGTAAACAAGGATCCACATGTAATAAACGTCGGTGTGGTAGTGCTGAATGGCACGACATGTTGGCCTTGAATTAAGTTAAGTCTCTGTTTGCTATCTACTCTCGTACTGGTATATCGGTAAAGTATTTATTACAATCTTAAGTACAGATACTTGTATGACATTGAATATATTTATAGATGTTTAAAGCCTTCGATCTGGTGTCACACGATATACTGCTTCAAAAGTTGGAAACAATTGGGATTAGGCGACCTGTACTCCAATGGATATCATCCTACTTAAGTAATAGGCAACAATGTGTTATTATCAGTAAAATCAACGAAACCAAAGATATCACATCATACTCGTCGGAATATAGACAAAATAAATATGGTGTCCCCCAAGGTAGCGTACTAGGCCCAATATTATTCCTTTTATATATAAATGACATTATAAAAATAACTAATCATAAATGCATCTTATTCGCTGACGACATATCCATAATTGTGACATCTGATAAAAAACAAAATACCGTTATAGACCACGAGACTGACATTAATAATACTATTGACATACTACTACACTGGCTTGACATGCACCATTTGAAAATAAATTTAGACAAATCCGTATACATACAATTCAATCAATCTAATAATAAGAAAAATGATATCAAACTTAACATAAATAAAATTAAACAAGTACCATATACAAAACTTTTAGGAGTAATAATTGATCAAGATATAAACTGGAAGGAACACGTAAATAACATCAGTGGCAGAATCAATAAATTCGTATACGCCTTGAAGCAAGTCAAAAACGTAACAAACATAAAAACTGCTATTATATCTTACCATGCTTATGTTGAATCGTTACTACGCTATGGTCTTATAATGTGGGGTAATAGCACTGATCTAAATAGAGCGTTCATCGCTCAAAAGAAGTGCCTTAGATCAATTTATGGACCACAGCCCGATGATACATGTCGGCCAATATTTAAAAAACTGGGTTTGCTACCGCTTCCGTCTCTCTATATTTACGAAATGTGTGTGTTTGTGACCAAGAATAAACAATTATTCAAGACACCAAGCGATGTATGTCCTCGGAGCAGACGTGATCCTTATGGACTAGTATTAAATAATTTACCAAAGCTAGCCAAATATAATAAAAGCTGCCTAGCAATGTGTGTGCGTACTTATAATAAAATACCAAACAATTTCAAACTATTAAATGTAAGATTATATAAAAACAAACTATACAAATGGCTAAATGAATGTAGCTTTTACAGTTTGAAAGAATTTATGGATAAAAAATATTGACATTCTACTCTGACGTTATTGTACCTAATTATGATTACCCTGTAACATGAAATTTTTGCATGCTATGTTTTTATCTTAGCTAAACATGTTTGTGCCAATCTGACCTATGCTTAACACCATTGTATACCATGTTTTACGCAAATAAATTATTTATATTTTATTTTTTTTATTTTATCGACTGTTAAGTAAGAAGTGATATTATGAGAGCTTGTTTCAATAAGTGTGTCATCTTCTACTTGTGTGGTATTTGTCTATAAATATTTGACACAGTTTCTTTCTATGGGAGATCGTTCTTTTTATAGGAACTGTCCTTAATCGTGTAGTAATTAATAAACTTTGTGGTGGTCAAAAGGTATTTATAGCTATGCATTCCAAGCAATAAATGAAATGATTCTCGCTCCCAAATCAATGCCAAATGGCGATAAATAATGCTATAATGCCATGGCTATGCCCATTTGCCCATCACAAATCGTTTTGATAGCCATGGTAAATTGTTTATTGCCAAACTGAGTTTTCACATACAGGCAAAAAGTAACCCGTGAAGGTATGGGAAATGTCTTCCATATCAAACTATAGAGTCCTTATTTTATTTGATTCACGCCGAAGATTCTCGAGTCAAATCAGGGGGGTGACTACGACGTATTAATGCCACCATTTTGCCAGTGTTAGTGAGAGACGGACCTATACAAGGCCGCTAGCACCATCCTTTTTTCGCAGTGGAATAATGATGGCATTAATACTTCATAGAACCCCAGATAAATAACTACAGACAAGTCTCAGGCTTAAACTGGAAACCCGATATTTTGTATCAACCCCAAAATAATCTTTCTATTATTGAGATACACTTTCTATTCTCGAGATAAGATTAACATGGTCTTTTGCACTGGAGAAGGCAACAGTTTTAACAGTAATATTGTGGAGTACCGAAGAAGAATAGGTTATCTCAACACTAACATTGGAAATTCAAGCAGCAGTGACTCACCGGTGATAAAACTTTCACTGATGAATGCACGAAAGACTCGATAACCTTGACCTCGAAGATCTACGTCATCGGTTCCAAACAACGCGCTTCTTTTGTTTGATTTCTATACACTGTTCAGTGCATAAATATGATATTCTATTAACAAAACTTTTTGCTGTTGTTCTAACGTGTAAAACTGGCCATTAAGAATTAGATGCAAAAAGTTATGCTTATGACGCAGTGAAGATTTGAATTTATAGTTTAATTGAAGCTGTGTTTTCCTTCTTGTTGTTGCTTTCGGGGATTTTCTTAGTCCACATATATTTTATGGATTTTACAAGGGGAAACGGATTTGCAAAAAGTATATTGTGGTCTTGAGATTTGGGGTCAGATACATTTAAGTGTGTTAAAGATGATTGAATTCTTATGCTAAGCTCTTTTGTTTTTAAAAATAAATGGCATTCTATACGCTGTATTCAATCAAAAAGTTTCAAATTTTTTTTTTTATGTGCTTCAAATCTCCGATGGCTTTGATTGCATAGACTGGCACGTTCTCTCACTGGGTCCGATACCGATGGTCAATTACGGTCTCGTCCTTTTCATAGAGACGAGGCCCGAGCCCCAGAAAGACATAAAAATGATGCCTTTTCATACTTTTGATGTGCAATAAACGTTCCTCAATGCCCGAGCCACCATCTTCATATTATGAAGATTTTTTTTTCGCTGACTATATAAGTTTTTATTTCAACATTTAAATTACATAACATTTATTATACTAAATTAACTAAAAAACAATTACATATACAGGCTGTAAGGGTAAACAGTCTTGTCATTCAAACCATGTGTAGTTGACTTAAATATAAAAATAAATGACCGAACACAACAAAAAAAAAACGTCATTTTCATTAAAAGATTTTAAAAAGTTTCTATCCGACACCGTGCTCTCTAGTGAAACAGCTGACTGACTGAGGGAGAGGTCGCGCTCGCGGCCGGTCAGTTCACATCCCGTACCTCCCGCCCGTGTTGAGACGCAAGTTCGTTGCCCTAGCGCATAGGACAACGAACTTGCGTCTCTTGTGGTAAAATGTAGAATTAAAAAAAAAGAAAAAAATAATTGTAATTTTCCATTGATTTTACGTTCTATAAATGAAACCAAACCACTGGTTGCAAGGATAACGGTGTTTACCCTAACACCCTGTATAACAAATTAAAAAGAAAAAATGAAGGGGAGGGGCTCATTGAGCATCAAAAAATTCGTCCGCATCGCTGTCAATGGGAAAGGTGCCCAAAAGGCTGGCAGCATTGCCACGTTGAATGGCAATGCTGATTCTTTGGGCTAAAAATAGGCCAGCCCTCTGGTCACGTGAAGAGTCGACCAATCGCTTAGCGATGTCCCGAAATACTCGATGAGCACTCGGACCCCACGGCCCTAGTGTTTCAACCCCAAACGGCTCAAACATATAGCTCCCAATAAGGTTGTTATATTTGCGCCGTTTGAGGTTTTCTGCTCCTGAAGCAGCTGTCCCAGCACAGCCCGCCGTGCTAGGAAGATGGGATGGCGCGAGGGTGTCGACACAGGTTGCGTCCCACACCAAAGGTCTACCCAACTTCCAGGGCATTATGGTCATTCCGTCTGGCCTCTTCCCATCGTCGCGTGCCAAGCCGTTGGGTTCTAACACAGCTGGCACCCGGCATTATGAAGATAGTATTAAAACATCATTTCCATGTCGCGGTGCGTAAGCACAACCGTAGCCTCTAAGGTTTTGTTCTCTTTGCTCAGTGAATCCAATACAACGGGGTTTTTGTTAAATCACTTGTGATTATCATGTTTTACAATAACGGAATATTATGAGGTTGATAATGAAGTTATGAGAATACGAATGATAAAGAGTTTTAGGGAAAATCTTTAAGCTTTAGGGAAAAATTAACTTGGCTAAGCTAATAAACTTGGCTTGTCCCCTCTGACATTTTGCTTTCCCTAAAATGACGTGAGAATTCTTACTTTCGAGTTTTGAATTAGTCAAATGGCCGGTCCAGACGTTTTGGTCCCTAAGCTGTCAATATTTTCTCTTTAGTTAAGATTTTGCTTTTAGACGATTAGTGGACTTTGAAATTATGCCACGGTAACGTAAGTACCAACTATCGGGATAAAAACATATCCTATATCGTAACCCAGGTTCATACAAATCCGTTCAGCCATGTTAACGTGAAAGCGTAATAAATAAACTCACTACATATACTTAATAAAGTCAAAGTCAAAGTCAAATAATTTACTTCAACTAGGCACATTAAAGGCTCTTTTGAACGTCAAATACATAGAAATAGAACTGATTCTAGTTGCCCCTTCCAAAAGGTAGTTTTCGTATGGAGAAGAATGGGCAAGAAACTCCAACGCTACTCTTTAAAAAAAAAATGTTTTACAATATTTGATATACATCAATTATATAATTACATGTGAAGACGATGCACCGAGAATACAATTACTGTACCACAATAGGTAAAAAAAAAAAAAAAAAAGTTAAGCAATGACAAATAAATTAATTAAGTATGTGATAGATACATGGTGCTCACATATTTACAAACATTGTAAAAGTATACGATATCACAATATTCCTACAAACTTACAAGTAATACTAATAGGACAGTGTGTGAGTGTAATAATCATAAAATGAAAAAAAATCTATGATATACAAATATTAATATTAGTTAGGATTGTTTCTGGATATAAAATTATAAAGGTTACGTTCCATACAAAGCTCATTCAAAAATAGCCTTCATTCTCTAAATATTATAAAAACTTGGAAAAAAAAAGTAGAGTGAATCATAGGTAAGTTCAATTTTTTTCCAACTGGTTCTAGTACGTGCCAGTCTCCGTTTTCCTGTACATAATAATTAATAACTTCTTTCTTAAGAATCTACACGATATTATTATTATGCATACAGTGTAATTACGTCTATATGAATACGATCTAGTAGATATATATGATGACGATTCAGGTAATCAAAGACGAGGTTATTACAAGCTTTTTTTAAAGATTAAGACGCGCAAGGTTTTTCCGTTTTTGTGATGGAAATACATTTATTTGTAAAATATCTAAAAAGCATCGTTTATCATCGTTCTTGAGTAATCAGTGTTTTTGCATAGTCTCCCGCTTTCCTGCAATCTGTGGGAGAGATTTCGTGAAAAGGGACGGAAGTGTGTAACGGAAAGTCGGAGAAGCGCGCGCTATTTGATTTGACCAATGAGCGCGCGCGGATCTAGAGTTGGCCGTAAGATAGTACCAACCCATTTGCCGAGAGGTTGGTACTGTTGAGATGTCGGATGTTACACAATGACATCTTATGCGACTGCTGGAAGCCTCGCTTGTTTTTTTTTATTGATAAACGGGACATTTTGTTTTGATTAATAGATATTAACTGAATAAAATGGTGCCTACAACCTAAGCCATTTTTTTTGGCCGCTCCCTGTTTGTAGGTTTCCAAGGCATATAAAGATCGAGAAATATTACAATTTAAATGTCCGCCTTTGTACCCTTTGTTTAGAGTACGAAAAATTTAAATAAATAAATGAAATATTATAAATTTTAATGTGCAGTCGTGTACAAATTAGCTGATACATTATAAATATATCACAGTTGAATGTTGTACAATTCTATAAGTAAGTAGGTATTTGTATCTCAGTGGTAATATAATATGTAATAAATGTTATGTACCAAAATCCGACGAATGGGTAACTAAAAACAACTGTATATACAAGATTTGTATAAGTCAGTAAGTACCTAAAAGTCATTGAAATTGTACCGGAATACAGAAAGGCTTATATCCAGCAGAACAATGAACAGTTGACCAAACATTACCGTCAGCACAAACAATTTCGGAAGAAGTTGAAAAATATGAATGTTACATTAACCTATCGTCGTGGCCTTGACAGCAGTCAGTTCAGTAAGATTATAGTAAATTTTGCGGAATAGTGCTACATAAACCCACGCTTTCTGCCACCGGAGGTAGGCATAAACTACAGAACGATACATACAGTATGTTAACTAACAAAGGGCGTTCCCGTTAATCTGCAATAGTATAGCGTGTATACAAGCAAAAAAAAAATTACCATTAAAAAAAAAAAGTTTATTTTTATTTTTGCACAGTAAAATATTCACAAAAAATATTAAATTCTTACGGAAAATAAACTCTCTGTACACGCCCACTTGTCACACTTGTTTTTCTACGTTGAAATACAAGTGTGCGTGTACAGTGTTTCTTTTTCGTTTTAATTTAATCGTTTTGTGAACATTTCAAGACATAAAATATATATATATATTTTTTTTTAATGGTAATATTTTTTTTAGCATGTATACACGCTATACTATTGCAGATTAACGGGAAAGCCCTTTGTTAGTTAACATACTGTATATGCTACGATCCTTAATTACATACTCCTTTTGCTTCGTTTATAGGTACATCTGGTAGTAGTTGGTACTATTCTGAGAACTGAAAAAAAAAAATGAAACGATCCTCAGTCGTGTCTGCAGGTTGTCAGACGAGTGCGGCAGATCGCATCAGAGGCCGTCAGATTGTCGTAAAGCGCCTTTTTTTTTTCTTATACTGTCTGAAACCCACCCGTGCTCCTTCAGTTGCCTGTTGTCCCGGTATCCCTTTCAGACTTTCCCGCAACTCTGGCAGGGTCGTCATGCGCCTGGGGTCACGTCTGTGACTCAGGCGAATTTCACCAATCAAAATTAAACGCGATGAGCTCATTTAAATCGCGTTCAAGAGTCGCCAGTGTCATCGTTGTTGTAGAATATTGACTTTTTTGACGAAGTCCTTCTCTTCATACTCATCCGATCATTTATTTTCAATTCAAATTCAGAACGCCACAAACTTCCGTGCACTCCTTTTTCCAGTCTGGTCGTCACTTCACCTTTAGACCTTGCCGAGGCTTGTTGCTGTCTGTAATTATAGCCATAATCTTTGCTATGTGTAAATATATAATAATATTGCTTTATTCATGTTAAGTGTTGTATTGTTCTACTAACGTGCAATAAACAATTATCTTCTCCCGTCTACCTTCATTGTTTTATCACCAACTTACTAACGTTGTTAATACCTGAGTTACGGTTCACAGTGTACAGACGTGCTCATTAGCAATATTTAATAATTACCTACTCTAATAATAGTGACCTCCTTTAGTGCATTACGAACGTAATGCAACTGAAATTTTTGCTTAGTGTGTAGTTTCAGTGAATTATGGACACGAAATAGTAAACTGATAAAAATATTAAATGGATAACAGCCCCTTTAATCTAAGGGGGCCTGTGCACCCATCCGCCTCGCCGTCTAATATGACGACGCAAATCCCAGCCCTTGAGTCGGTAACGGCTGATGTAATTTCAACTCCCGAGATTCAAAAATGGATGACAGCCATCGAACAGCACTTAAATGAAGTTTGCTCTATTGCCGCGGATGGAAAACTCAACTCGGAGCAAAAAATGAAGATATCTAACCTATGCCGTAAAGTAGGATCTGGAACCTCACAAATGGCAGTCTTATATCAGTCGCTTAAGCAAAAAGCCATTCACGCGTATAACGCAGTTAATGCTCTTCAAGAAAAGCGAGACCTGACGGAACATATTTCGGAGCTCAAGCAGACGATTAAGGATTCTGGTTCTGCGGGAATTGTTTCATTTGCCGATATGGTGAAGAAGGGGGCAAATGATTTCATTCGACCGAACAATTTCAGCTCAATTGCTATTTATCCGAACGATAAATTAAAGTCTAGTGACGAAACTAAAGACCTCGTGCAAAAAATAATTCGCCCTGATCAAATGAAGCTGCATGTGTGTGGTGTCCGCAAGACCAAAAATGGAGGCGTTATTGTTAGTACAGAGACGAAACACGACGCTGATAAACTCAAGCACGCAGTCCAGCTCTCTACATCCGGACTTACCGCCGACGAACCCAACAAGCGCAAACCTCGGATCGTGGTTGTAGGTGTGCCGACTACTTTGGCTGAAGCTGAAGTCTTCAGGTGCATTTACGAACAGAACGTAGCCGACAAGTTACCAGCAATGCCTATGGAGTCCTTTTTGAGCTTGGTTAAATTAAGCCACAAATCTGGGAAGAAAGATGCGTCGACCTGTAACTATGTCATTGAAGTTACAGCGATTATACGTAAAGCCCTGTTATCCCAATCAAGGCTTTTTATAAATTGGACGTCCTGCCCTATCAGGGACTTCACCCTGGTTACGAGATGCTACAAATGCCAACAATATGGTCATGCAGCAAAAACATGCAGAGAGCTGAAATGTACGTGTGGTTACTGCGGAGAAGAAGGACACTCGATGTCAGAGTGCCCCAAGAAAGCTGACACACCGAAATGTGCTACTTGCTCACGCTTTAAAAAGCCCAATAACCATAAAACGGGAGACGCTGATTGCCCTGCTAGAAAAATAGCAGAGTACAGGTACATCAACTCTATCGACTACGAGGGCGCCTAGAGCGTCATTATCAAGGCCAGAATTCCGTGCTGACTCAACAAAACACTGCACTGCCCTACATATCCTCGATTTTGTTGATGTCTAAGCATATTAGTCGTCCGCAGTAAAAATCGAACAAAATCTTAGTCTCGAACGTGATTTAATTTTTGTGCAACATTTACTTTAGCCCACTTACAAATTCTGCTGACGGAAAATAATAATTATGTGTTTAACTAGGTTATAAAGTGCAAGAAACTATTTTACGCAAACTAAATAAGAAATTACGTATTTAAGACTTTTTATTGTTCTTTTTATTTTTAAGGTAAATAGTATATAAGTAAACTAGGTATATAAGAATAAATCAGATAATTAAATTTTGTCATTATTTCAAGACTTCTAATGTTAAATATTGTTAAGAATGTTATTGTCCTTATAATTACCATAAGTTTGAACTCATGCCGCCTGTGATACAGGTTTATCCTAGTACAGGCATCTAACTTTATGATACCTTTGTAAATTATTTCTAAGATTTTATGTTAATACTTTACCAATTTTATACTTAATAAAAATATATTCTAAATATATTCTATTCTATTGTTGTCCGGTGAGACCTCCTCATTGAGCTGGCTAGTAGAGGGCTGAGAGGGCACCGGGACACACTGACAGCTTACTGATAACTTGGATGTGTTAGATTAGGTTTAATGTTACTGGCCAGATAGATCATCGGTTTAACACGAGCAGGTACTCACCGAAGCACGAATTGATCTTCGTGACAGTTATCCATTTATGACACTAATCGCAGCTCAATCAGTTCAACAATCGTGTATCGTATCTAAGTCAGTGTACTGGTTTAATATGACATCAATACTCGTAAGTATAATCGGTGTCATGTCCACATAACTGGCTTACATATTTCTGTTGGCTTATAATAACTTCAGTTTACATTACGTCAGATGTCATATATGACGTTATCTAACGAGTATTTCAACCTATTGACCATTGACTTTGGTTACAATGTACTGAATACATGAACTCTTTGTTGTGTTTACATTGTACAACCAATGGAGGCATGTTGTTGTCAGTCTAGACAGTTTTCAGTGTTGGAATATGAATACAGGAATATGGGTACATGAGGTGCCCGCAAGATGTCTTTTAAAATTAATGAAGAATGCATGCAATGCAATGCATGCATGACGAGAATATTTCGAAAATCTAAGGCAATCGGACAACATTAGGTTAGCAACAATAAAAAAACAGCTGTTCCCTACAATACAATACATTCTGGCGAGTTTGCTAACATCAATGTATGGCGTATGGAGCAGCAGAATTTTTCTACGCGATTTCAGGATTGATCCCGTAGTAAAACTTGTTCATAATGATGAGTACAATTAATATAAATACACTAAACAGGTTTTCAGTTATTTCAATAACATCTATAAAACTATCTTAATACGTATAAAATACTGTTTTATTATTGTTTAAAATAGAAAACATAAAATTCAGATATTCTTGCAGTTAGGCTAGGAATAAGAACTTTTTGTGGGTTACAAAAAACCCCCAAAACAGTGGGCGTTTCGCAATCACTTCACTACTTCCCAGATTTCGGAAATACTTATGAATTTCGGATATACTACATTATGAATCAACAGTTTCAGAGAATAATCTAGCAAACTGTGTTTATTTATTTAACATGTTAAATAAATCACGACAGATAGTGTTATCTGTCAATGTTAATTCAAAATATCCTGTTACTGTCATGTTTTTATGTCAAATTATCAATGTAAAATGTAGGTAAAATGAATACATAGCTACCTATTGAATTGTTACGGTCGACATGATTAATTGGTACTTAATCATTTTTAATTACTGGCTCGGCTATGCACTAAGTAGGTACTCTTAGGAGCTCATGTATTTATGATCATGAATTTTGTATTGAACAGGGCCTATATTTCAGGGTAGGGCAGAGGATACCCACAGTAGCCCAACCAAAGTAGTAGCCTAACCAAAGTAACACCTCAAACGAACGAAGAACCCAAATTCAATATATTTAACAAAAGATTGAAGGAATATCTTACACAAAAATGCTTTTACTCGGTTGCAGAATACTTAGAATGAAATATTTGGTGAATATAATATATGGATAATTACTTATGGTCATTGAAAAAATGCTTATACAAAAAGCACACATACATACACTTACACATAACATAACATAACAAAACAAATGACTATAATATAATAATTAATTTAATATAATAACTAAAACAAATTAATAAAATATATAATAATTAATACACGTAAATAAAATAATTTAACACTAGTAATATTATCGATAATAATTATATTTGTTTAACAAACTTGCAATCCAGTGTACCTACTCACTGGATGCTTGTTTTGTCCAATTTTTTATGTTGCCGTGCCCTAACCGGGTTTCATGTTGGATCTTACTTTAATAGTAATAGCTGTTGTACACATGAATGCAATAAAGAATTTGAGTTTGAGTTTGAACCGCCGTATGTCATTCACAGTATTTTAAAGGTTGTGTTGTGTGTATGAGAGGAAGAGTAATGGCTAACCTTAGGAAGTTAGCAGCCTTGTTCCACCCACTATTGAGTAGATAAATAGGCCTCCTCCCATTCGTTCCATGCTTCCGCAAGCACGACCATGTGACATGCCTCGAAGTCACAAATTTTATCACAGTTGTGATAAAATGTGTGACTCGAGCCATGTCACAGTAGGCCATGCTCGCCTCTCTCATGTTAATTTTAAGAAAATCTCAAAACCAATTTGGAAATTCGTTTTTTGTAAACGTTTTAAAAAAAAAAAAAAAAAAACAAATACCTAAACAATTTGAACAAAGAATTCATGAAGGTAAAGAACTGTAGGAAACACTATAATTATTTGAGTAAAGTCCTCTTCGTAATTGATTTTATCTCTTTTGATAACAATTTCCACAATTCGGTTGAAATTATCTAACTGATGAACAAATAGACTTGAGGTACTTAGGTACAGCTATAATATCGATGTCGGCTATACCTACACTTATGAACAAAGGGTACGTTCAAGTAAAACTACTAATGCGAAGGGACTTTCACTGTTGCCGTGTTGCGTTATAAACCAGCAAATGCCAGATTTACCCAACCTGAGCATCGAACAGGTGACCCCTGGGTCACCGCGGCAGCAAGCAAGAAACGCAATATTTAGATTGAAAACAAACTTTGTTTACAAAACCGCATTCGCCGAAACGAAACGAAACAACAAAAGATTTTAAAACAAAAGAAAGAATAATAAAAAGTGACGATACGCAGAAAACATTTTATAATTCGTTTTTCCCGTGACTTTCTGGGAATTTCCCCAAATGCTTATAAATTACCTATAATTGCAAATTCATCAATCAAAAAATTACTGTAAAACAATTTAACATCTACTGTACCTTCTGTGGCTTTTAAAAATCCAATATTTGCAGTCAATTTAATCATATATGACGTAGTTGGATGGTATTCCTCATCGTAACGGTAATTTAAAAAAATGCTCGGTAAGTACCTATTTTAAGAATGTCTGTGTCTGTCGGGTGTGTGTGTGATCGGACGAAACAGTAAACTAGGTTAGGTTGGTAATAGTAGCTAGGTTTGTTGAAAATATTATAATGTTGAAGCAACAATAATCTAGCTAGAATATTAATTTATGTTGAGCTAAGTGTTATTAATAATTTAGCTTATTAAGGGCGAATTTCACCAATGAAACTGAACGCGATCAGCACAATTCTAAACCGCCTTCGAGAGCTGTCAGTGTCACCATTATTTCGATTATTGACACTGACAGCTCTTGAACGCGGTTTACCTAGATGTGCTGATCTGGTGAAATTCGCACCTTCGCACCACATTGTCTATGAAGACTGTCAGAAATGCAAACGATTTCTGTTGTTTTACAATAAAAAGAGTTAACCATCCTTAAGGGTGATTCAAAAATGTAAATATTTTCAATTTAAAATATGTAATAGTTCGATAAAGAGTATATTAGAAAACGAGAAAATTCTAGGAAAATCAGTATTATGTACCCTATAAAATCCGAATATAGACCATATTTAGGTACTTTTTGTGGGTGGCATTTCATAAGTGTAGCACCTATGCATGTTTTTGGATTTTGGAAAACAAGATCTTTAAAAACAGACATTCTCCCTATAGATACTAAATAGGTATCAAAAATCTCCTCCTTCAACTTCTGTCAACAATTACATCTTAGTACATCCTCATTCGGAATTCCCTTAAATTGGTAGGTTCACATTTAGAGATGTTTAGCAATAATCAATGCTATCGGCCAATGACCTCAAAGCAACAATCAAAGAGAAGAAGCTATTGACTAATGTATCTTTCAATATTCATAAAATTTAACACAGTTTATCAGAACAAAGTCTCCTAGATAAGCTATGCATTTAATCAACATCATAAATGATCCTGATCTTTATACATAACGTTGTATGTTACACAGGATAAAAAAAAAGAATTTTAAGTCTTGTGCCCGTGTTTTTAAGGTTGGATATAACAATGGCATTATGTACCTAAGTAATTAGCGGAAACTATTGCCTGACGTATTGTTTAATTTGTTCTATATTTAAATTATAATTCTTGGAAGATGGAAATCTTGCCAAGGCGAGATACAGAATTCGCACGATTCAATTGCGCTGCTCATTCCGTTTAGTAATTGCAATGTGTAAACTAATAATGTGGCATATTTTTAAAGAATTATATGTAGGAATATTAAAATAATCTTTAATTCTTTAAGTCAAAGATTCTCTAAGAACTGCCGATATTCTGTAATAGTCTCATCGTGAAAACATAAGTGAAATGAGCAATAATTGTCAATCCCTAGCATCGTGGAATGACAGCTCATTTCACCAAATTTTTCACGGTGAGATTTATACAGAAAAGGCCAGCTGATCGTTGAAAAAACAATTGCAGGTGTCAAACTCCTTTACCAAAAATAAAAAACTTTTCCCAAAAAAAAAAACAACCGACTTCCAAAAAAAACACAAAAAAAGAAGTTTTTTGAAGTCGGTTGTTTTTTCTTGTAAAAAGTTTTTATTTTTCACTTTTTAGTTGTGGTACCTACCCCACACAAACCTCTGAAGCATGACCAATCAAAAAAAAAATCTTCAAAATAGATTTATAATTAGCGGAGTAATCGCGTAAAATACATAACAAAAAAAAAAATACAGACGAATTGAGAACGTCCTCCTTTTTGAAGAAGTCGGTTAAAAAGAGGCATGTCCAGACAATATTGTAAACAATCCGATGCCAGCAATGGTGCTTGAAAAATGGATGACAATGCGACTAATTGGAAACACATACGAACTAAGCAAGCTATTCAAAATATTGTAAAAATAAAGAACAAGACAAAAACAGAGAACAAAAAAAAAAACAAAGTGACTTAAAATAAAGAGATGTCTGTATCCTTTAAATAATTAACTAAGTAATTACAGCATGTACCTACTTATCATTAAGAGCGAGTCATAAAAGTCAAAGAAATAATTGTTATTTGTTGTTCTAATGATAAGTCATTGGGCTGCCAGCAATAACTACATCGTTATAAGAAGAACTCCGAACGAAGTACCTTCCCTAATTACATGATAGGTATGTACTTATATATTGCGCCTTAGTGAAAATGAACCTACTACGCTTCAGAATGGGTCGTTACGAGTCATCTGAAGCTCGAAAGTCTGACAACCAGTCTTACCGAGGGGTATCGTATTGCCCAGTTACTGGGTTGTGAAGGTCAGATAGGCAGTCGCTCCATGTAAAATTCTGGTATTCAGTTGCATCCGGTTAGACTGGAAGCCGACCCCAACATAGTTGGGAAAAGGCTAGGCAGATTGATTATTGCTTCAGAATGGGCAACTAGCTTCATCTTACTGACTGACCGACCCTATGACAATACAAAAGTGCCTGTAATTGGTTTAATTGAAATAAATGAATTGAGTTTTAGTTGAGTAGCACTTCTCTATTATTTTTTGATACTTTTAGTTTGGGATGAGCATAAGCAAGCATGTTCGCTTGTCGGAGGTCTGTTGGTATATTTATTGCTGTTAATTTCATCTTCCAATCATCATCACTCTCCCAATACTTTTCCCATTTCAACAGGTTGACGGACACTGAACGAGTGTTTTGTTCAGTGTCCATATAACTTAAGTTATAAAAATATAAGTTTTATTGTTATAACTTAAGTAATAGCGCCTATGGGTGTTAAGTGTCCCTCAAAGTATTAAGAGTCAGTTCTAACTGAACAGACAGCTGTGCTGCTTGACAGTTTGTTGCGCCACTTCTTCTTCCCAGCTAAAGCACTAGGAAGTGGTGACTTGTGGCGTTTTGGGGGACTGTCTTATGTAATTTTGACGTCCGAAAAGTGCTGATTCTCAGCCTAGTTTGAATTAATGACTTTTGTTTTTTTTTTGTATTACATCTTCCATGTAATCCCGTTGTCGTTTGTATTCACCATCTTATTCCAAAAAATATCACGTTTCACGTTATTGGATAAAAACTTTGAGCAAACCTGATAGCTGGGTAGGTATTGGGCCGAAACGACGCGCTTCGAAATCTCAGTGTATACAATAGTATCGAATGCGCGGTAGTTACGCACGCACGCGGATGGTTTAGGTAATTATTTTAAAGTTACTGCCGATTCGTATATATATATTTTTTTTTTTATTTTTTTTTTTTAATTTTGGAATGTATGGAATTCATAAGATTCATTTTTCAGTAGTCTCAGAAAATGCTCTGCTCTGCTCTTGGTGTGCGCTGAGCCCTAACGGCTATACAATTACGGGAGGGCTAGCGAAAATTTTCGAAAACTTGCTGGGGATGGTCCCAGAATGGAAAATAGAAATCGATGTAGGAAAATTCATCTACATTAATCCAGAAGAAAAATTTATTTCAGGGATTTCCATCGAAATAATGAAAACAGGTTTTCAACTGAGCCTGCGTTTGCGCGAAGTGGTTAGCGTGCTTATCGCATGTAATCATCATAATGACGTTGATACATCCAACAGAACAGATACGAATTATGTAAACCTTATTACAGAAAACACGCAAAGACAATGGATGTACTGGATTAAAATTTAGCAGTCAAAGTCGCTGTTGAGGGCAAAGGTCCTATAGTGGAACAGTAAAATCCTGCTGCCCCATCTATTATTTAGAAACTGGGACCCCTACTCCATGTTAAAGCCATTAAAGTTTAGATCACGAAAAATCTGATGCTCTTTAATCATTTGTAACTGGATATTGGAAGAACGGAACCAAAATGAACCCGTTAGTTCATTATCTACATAAATAATATAAATAAGTTCATGTTTTATCGGTTTTATGTTAATACCAGAGAACTAATATTGGTTTCCTCAATACGTGATGATTGCTGCACCTGTTAATCATTTTTAAGGTTCCGTAATCAACAAGGAACCCTTATAGTTACTGCATACTCACAGCTTATACGCAAATACCCTCACAGGATCCAAACCATTACAGTAAACATACAATTTCTAAACGTGCAAAATCGCAAGAAAACCGGAATAATTTCTAAACATTTCCGGCGCAAAAAATACGATACTTTACGTTTACTGCAGCTCTAAAACTGCAGCAAAAAACAAGGTTGACGATGTCACCAAAACACACACGGCCCAAATTGCGTAGATTCGTAGAACTTTCGCTCACAACACTTACTTCAAACTAGTTTCGATAGAGGTGGACATGACGCGACGGCGCGTGCGCGAACTACAACGGCTGGTGCAACACTGGGACTGCGCAAGAGTTGACGCTCCGCGATGCTCGGGTTGGTATTTTTATGGAGTGTTAAAACCCGTATTTATTTTTTGATAAAAGAAAATGTTGAAAATGTCTGATATCTGCTGAAGGCAGAAACCTAGACCATTGTTCATGTTTTCGAAAAACTTTTCAACTTTGTATACTATTTATTTTATTCCCCGGAAGATGCATGAAAGACAAGTCTTAAAAATACTATACAAATATGACTATCATCTAAACGATCTACACTAAGGTACACTTACAAAATGAAATAAAATTGTCAGACCTTAACATACACAGACACAAGAAACTGTCAACTCCATAATATTATATTACCTTCACCTGCAGCTAGGCTTCTTTAGGCGTTACAAACGCGTGAGATACTCGCACTGTTATGTATTATTGTACGTTTTTTTCCACATTTATCTTGTTTTACTCTTCACTGACTTTCTGAGATCATAAATATTATGGTTCAATTTTCTTACTGTTGAAGAATTGCTTTGTCTAGTTTAAATAATCGAGGCGCGCCTTTAGTCCTACACTATTTAAGAATCTGGTTGGTTTGCGGTAGTCGTAGAACTGAATTGTTGCAATCATACTAACTGGGTATTATATCTTCACTAAACAATCAAACCATACATTTAGGACATGGTTTGATGAGGGAAACACTTCCTATACGTAGTATTATTCATATATTATTTGTTTTACTATTAATTCTATATTATCTTCAATAGCTGAAGGTTCTGCCAGATCAGATACACGTGTAAGAAATGTCGGTTAGAAGTTGTTGAGTTTTATAACTAGAAACAATGAGTTTCGTCTAACTGTACGACGTCACGCACCTTAATCAGTATAATACATTGTTGTCGTTCTAGCAATCACTGCAACGCTATGAATGTCACTATAGAATTCTTAGCTACAACTAGATGCATGCTATGATTTACTTCATTAGAAATTTTCTTTTAAGTTAAGCCTACTTAGGCATAGTATGAAACATATACCATATCCAAGTGTTAATTTTATGGTGGGAAATTCTCTTTTGGGCGCTGACTCCTGACATACAGGTACACCTAGTTCAGGAGTCAGAGGCTTCAAATAAGTTTCTGTAAAAATTATGTCAATAAAGAATTTTTTTTTTTTTTTTTTTTTTTTTGTTTTATTTATATGTTATAAACTATGTAAATCATAATTTGTATCCCATCACATCATGAATTATCAAATACCTACCGAATTATCTTCCTAGTTCCTAGTTTCTCATAACATTTAGGTGTGTCCTTGTAATCTTTTTCGTCTCACTTCTCATCAACTAAAACATGCTAAAGTATTGTATTTTTTTATTTAAAATGGTTATCTTATTTACAACGCTCACATCCTCACGTTTAAGTGCTTGGCTGATGATGGCAGAAGTTCATTTATACGTTGGTCCGATGCTGTTCATAAGCTATGTACTGGATCTCTCTGCTCTCCTCTCTCACGTAGACAACGTTATGTACCAGGAATAGGAGGTAGATGTTCAGGGCTGTGGATAGAATGAAATTCAGTTTAATGTTTGGTTTGTGGTAAAGAATATTTTTCTCTCTGTCTATCTTCCTCCAAGATGTCAATCTCAAAATAAGGCGTCTTCTCGCATTTCATTTAAATGTTGAGGCTGACTCAAGTGAAAAAGGATATTGAAAAGATAGACCTTAGTCAAACTTACCTTAGTAAAACGAGAAAGTTTGACTACGGCTAAACGGAGCGCTACCTAGGTACTCAAAGATGTTTTCATTTGATTGATTGATTTCAAAATCTTTATTTAAACATAATTCGTTATAATGCTGTTTAAAATAAATGATCTTATTGTATACAAATCGTGAATTATTTGCATAGGCATTTGTCGCATTTATACAAACATTTAAGTCCAGTTTAAGACTTGCACATACCTATTGTAAAACATAATAAAAATATGTTTAAAATATTTTTATTATGGGACAATCTGTATAGACTGTACGTGCGAGCGTAACACATTGTTCTTAGTCTATTTTTGCTACTTGCAAAATTAATAAAATTATACATTAGACTGAGAAGAGAGAATTTTATTTGCATGAAAACCCATCATCTGCCTAGCCTTTTCCCAACTATGTTGGGGTCGGCTTCCAGTCTAACCGGATGCAGCTGAGTACCAGTATTTTACATGGAGCGACTGCCTATCTGACCTCCACAACCCAGTAACTGGGTAATACGATACCCCTTGGTTAGACTGGTTGTCAGACATTCGTGCTTCTGACGACTCGTAACGACTGTCAAAGATCCACAAATGACAGCCGGGACCAACGGCTTAACGTGCTTTCCGAGGCACGGAGGAGTCTCGATATGTGAAAATGGTCACCCATCCACGGACCAACCCCGGCAAGCGTAGCTTAACCTGATGTATCGACCCGAGCGGCTGTTATTACTTAGCCACGAGCTCCCACCCCATCACACCGGAATAGTATGATAGGTTTTCATGCCAATATTATTGAACATACAGTTTTAGAAATGGATTACTTTATTCAGTTGTGTAATATTTTCAGATTTGTGCGAAATGGGGTGCTTTTCGATAATTTTAAGAGATTTGTAGTTGATAGTTTGGAGTTTAATAAACTTAGTTTTTGCCAGACAGGACCAGACAAGTGCTGCGTAAGTTAAGCAAGGTCTGACCAAAGTAGAATAAATTAGCAATTTAGTTGAAGGACTAAGAATGGATTTGCGATTTAAAATAGGTTTCAATGAATTAAGGGCTTTTGCACCTTTCGTTATAGTTAATTCAGTGTTTTTGTTCCAGTTAAGTGTCTTGTCTAATATTATGCCTAAATATTTTACCGATTCACTCCACGGAATCTGGAAATCGACAATTTTAACAAGTTTAGTGGGTGGGTAGTGTCTGTACTGAATGTTGCTGTGTGATCAGCATAGATGGCATGTTGTGTATAAGCCTGTTTAGGTATATCATTCAGGTAAAGTAAAAGGTATGGACCCACGAGTGAACCCTGAGGCACACCAGCTGGGATAGTTCTACGAACTCAAAGATGTTATTTTTATGAATCTATGAAAGTAAGTAAAATTTAATTACCTGTTTTACATTACACAAATTGTATCGAATTATGTTTTGAAATCCAAATATTGTGTGTGCTATCAATGTGTTGAAATGCGTCCATGAAAGTGCACAATCGACATTGATGCAACTCGACCACCGACTTTATTGCATAAAAGTATTGAAAACACGTAAACGTAACGTACGTTATGTATTTAATAGGCTTCTTAGCCTTCAAGAATTTTAAAATTTCTGACCTGTTAGCTACAGAAAATTTGTACCATGGGACTAACACCTAGAATTTGTTAGCTAATAAGGATACCTCCCAATCAAAATTAATTGGGGTGATGATTTATCAAGCCCATAACATTTTAAAAGGTCCAAAAAAAACAGAATTTTTGTCAAACCGAAATTCATATGGCGGCCATACAAGCTATGGTCTACTGGTCTACGTATGCAGTATTGTAGTGCCTGCGCAGGAAGGCTGGATAAGACCATGTGCAGTTCTTAGATCATAATGGCTTGTGTTTGATCTGCGCAGGCACACCTGCACATGTAGAATTCTCCAGTGAACTATGTAATGTATTACGGCATAATGAGTACCTATTCTAATAAATAATTTAAAATACTAACCCACAAAGAAGATATAAATGGCATTTTTCTTATACTCCGTGTAGTCGAAGAAGGGCAGGTCAGCGAGTAGCGTCATCAGCTGCGAGACTGTCGCAAAGTAGAAGTAGATCTTCAGCATTAATTTGTTTTTCTGCAATTAAATTAAGTACATCATTTAGTTAATCAAGCTGTTTATCAGTTGAAACATTATTATTATACAACTAGCTGCCTCCAGCGGCTTCGCCCGCGTGTAATCTTTATAAATTATAGCCTATGTTACTCCGGGTGAATGTAGCTATCTAATGGTGAAAGAATTTTTAAAATTGGCGCAGTAGTTATTGAATTTATTCATTACAAACATACACTCAAAAATACAAATCTTTCCTCTTTATAATATTAGTGTAGATAGTGTAGATGACATAGTCAAGATACCTACCAAGATTTTATTTCTCTCGCCTGATATAAAAGTAGTAGCAAAAGTTTAGTTAGTGTGAACTAGGTAATAAAGTTTTTACCCTCCAGAGTAAACTGTTTCTGGAGGTAAGCAGATGAAAGTAGCAGGATGAAAATATAAAACTGTAATCTATTTACTCCAAAGTCGCTCTATATTACCCCAAAATCCAGGTGACTTCAACAGCCACTGATCCTGAACTGCAATCGAAAGTTTGTCAGGCGTAACGTGATACTTTTAAAAATATGCACTTGCTGCTACCTAAAGTGTTGGGGATGTTTAATTACAAATAACAAAATATGTACAAAACAAAATTTTATTTTAACCAACAGGTGTCCCGCAGGATGGCTCCTTGGTAACAGGCAACTGTAGGAACACGGGTGGGTTTTAGTCAGTAAAAGTCTGACACGCCCACCCGCTCCGCCTAGAGCGGGAGAAGACATTTGATGATTTCCCACCCTAAAAAAAAAGGTGTCCTGCAGGGTCCAGGATCCATTACGATTCAACAAAGGCGTTTGACTTACCCTATGAGCACCGATTAGTAGAACTACAGTCAACACAATGTCTGCTAATGCTGCAGTCACTATGACCGGGAGGTGTACCGCAGGGTCACTGTAGTCCATCTCTCCGTGAGGTTTATCACTCGTCAGCTCGTCCACCATCTCGTACATTAGCATCGGGAACGCGACTAGGGCCAACGTCTGAAATTCAGATTGGAGACATTTTATCTTTGTCTAATATATGGAAAGAAGTAATAGTCAGTAAAGTATTAGTGAAGTAGTAATTTGAGTATCGTTTTACCATGTACCCATAGCATCACCGGATGATGGGCCTCACGATAACGTCCATGAAAGAGCGAATATTGTTTAGAATCGAGTATGAAACGCTCGAGACATTTTATTTGCTCGCCCACATCATCTTACTTTACCGTGTTTTTTATTTAGCACTACCTGCCGCCAGTGGCTTCGTTCGCGTATAATCTTTATAAATTATAGCCTATGTTAATCTGGATGAATGTAGCTTTCTAATGGTGAAAGAATTTTTGAAATCGGCGCAGTAGTTTTTGAGTTTATTCATTACAAACATACACACAAAAATACAAATCTTTCCTCTTTATAATATAGTGTAGATTGGTCTGTCCAAGTATGATTGTGCTAAGTAGGTAAGTTTTCTTTGGATATGTTTAACGACAACAGTTTACCGAAAATTATTGGGTTTATCAATTCCATATCAATGGAAACCACTATGATTATCCTATTATTGACTTTATATAATAATATAAGTAATTTATAATAATGTAGCTATAATACCTTGAAACGAATCTTTCAAATTAAACTATAGCATTTCAGAATCACTTTGTTTTGTATCATCTCTCATAATCAAATATTGTAAATAATATAATCATATCTGAGAAATATAATAGCAGAATTAATGAGGATGGGAAGTTCCTAATAAGTATTTCTCAGAATACGTTATCTCCTGTTTACATTAATTTATTTCATAACACGTTACAGTCTATCTAACTTTCAAGTGACGTTCAATGAGACTATGTTTTCCTAGCTAATATCATCAAACAATATGTCAATGATATAAAATGCTGTTCTTTTAGATCTGTTATTTATGTATACTTCTGGAGAATATCATGAAAAATCCACGTCACACGATACACTTCACAACCTGCCTAAGAACGAACCACCTAGGTAATTATTGAACTTACTAGATCAGCGTATCCAAAAACAGCGATCCCAACATAAGTAGGTATACAAAAACAGCACTTCCTAACTACAGGTATCGTAGGACATTTTAATTTACACGGATTCTTCATATTTCTAACACTACATACATTTCACATCAAATCTCATCACTGACTGGGTCTGAGCGACTCTTATCCAAAATTGCATCCTCTTAGACCGTCTTTTACAAGATACTTCCGCTACTTAAAGACACATTCATACTAATATGTGTTGTATTTTATTGCTCATACATTGCTGTATCTATAAGGAACGATAATATACCGTTCCTTGCAGTAATGAGCAATGGATGATGCGTTAATGAGCTACGTCGGTAATGTTCTTGGTTGTGTTAGTCGGTTGGTACAATGATTTGAATGAATTCCTCGGTTTCTATTAATTTATAAATTAACATTGCATTGCATGCATTGCTAAGGCCAAGTGTTTTATGAATAGTAAAACTGAGTTGTGTTTTACAGGATGGACAATAATATCATTTATTGGACATACCTACCTAGTTATTAACTTTGTAAATATTTAAAATGAGTATTTTGCTAATTATATTTTTCTGTACAATTTTTATGGTGTACATAATAAAGTGTATTCTATTCTATTCTACAATAAGAATCAGTTCGTTATCCTGTATATACAATAACGCATCATAATAAAAAAGAAAAGTGAAGATTATTCTAGTTTTTCTGACAAGAAGCAACAAGTGGCGCCATCTGATTTGTTGATTACGAACTAACCCATTTCTATGATATATTTTTTGTGACTGTCCACAATAATAAGTAGTTCCCTTGTCCAGCAGTGGACTCTTTCCAGCTGATATGATTATGATGAAGATTTAAATTTATTGACCACTTGACTTATTTAATTTTATGACCCGCCTTTGAAGGTTGGTCATAAACGAAATGCGTTCCGCCCTCAGCAGGTCGTCTTAAAATGAGTACAATATGTAAATAGAGGTGAAGCTTCACAAGATGTCGGGCGAATCAGAAAACCAAATTTTTAGAGAGTAGCCACCTTTGGTCTTTGGTAAGATCTATGGTGGCGACAGGCATTCGTCACCGTAACGACGGAGAAAAACGCGTAACAAAACCTAATAATGGTGTGTTTATAATGGTATCTTGGGAGGTTTATCTAAAAAAGGGTTTAAAAATTTCCACCTTTAAATCACAGCGTAACGTAAGGAAAATTTCCGTAGAAGAATATCAAGAGTTCCTTTTGAGGAAGACATCATCAATACCAGAGCAGTGTATCACGGCTCACGTCCTCCAACGCAAAGATTCAATAACATAATGATACCTTAGGGCTGCCAACTAACAGATATGGGACAAGTCCTGTCTCTTTTCTGCTCAACAACATCAGAAGAGTGGAACAGACCATGATAAAGTATATTTTTTACGATAAATTACATTACTACGATTAATTTCATTGTGAATATCGTATACTTTAAAATTTCCATTGATTTGTAACGTCATAAGTAAGTTTACAAAGTCACGTGGGAGAAGCCACGAGTACAGCTAGTTATTTCATAAAACGAATCGCAATGCCTCGAATCTTAAAACCTTTCTATTATTGCTGCATAATCTGCTGTCTTGCTTGAGAATCCTGTTCATCATTTATTGCTTCTAAACTCTCATCAAAGGATATATTTTTACGGGGAATATTAAAATAAGCCCGTAAAGCTTGAGTTCGTTAGATAATCGTATAAGTCGTGCCAAAACAATAGCAGAAGCATCCCTTTCCGACAAAAAGCGATAACATACGAATTCCTTCGGGACTCACCGACCGACACAATTTTGTATCCCGCGAGTCGCCAACCCTATCAATTCTCCAACTAACTCAGTCGCTATTCCCCGTGCTATAGTCCAAACGTTGCATTTAGAAGCACCTACCAATGTCGCACCAAAAATAAAAGTACCATGTTTATTTCTTTGAGTTTGTGAACAACAGCTAATACAATGTTGATTGAAATACCGGAGTTGAAGCGGTGTTGCTTCTGCTTGCCGCTGCGACGGGGGATCCTTGTGTTCGCGTACCTGAGCTTGGTAAGTGTTATCTTCTATACCTCTATTAGCTTCTATTATTAGTAGATAAGGTATAGGAAGATGTGTGATGATGCTTATGCAATATGCATGAGCGGGAGCCAATAACAGTTAAAATTCTATTGTGCCTCTAATGACAGTTAGAGGAGGTATAATGTGTTATTGGTTGCTTTAGTTTTGTTACTGTAAGCGATGACACGTCACCAAACAGCTTAAATTATATAGTGTTTTTATATTAACTTAGATTTGTATAGTTAATTTTAATCAAGTACCTAATGTAAATAATACTAACTAAGTATTCTTTATTAAAATAAACATGCACCTCTGAGTTAAACTTAGATCTAAAGATTAATAATAGATTATTAATAAAATTAGTTAGCATCAAAATTGTGCTCAAATAGTGATTTTACGTAAGAATCGTAAGTACAACCATTTATAATCTCAATTAAGTAGGCTATATAGCCAATTGTAATTGTAATTTACAGTTTTTTTTTGCGTCCAGGTAGCCTAGACCGAGACCTAGCCCTGGACATAACTTTCAGATGTCTATTCCTTCATAAACCCCTATTTAATTCAGTTAATGTGTTGTAAAACTTTCATTCGTTATTCTTGCATTCAAATGCACGTCCCGTGCTGAAAAATCTAGGTGTGGTGCCATTTAAAATACTGGATTTCTCTAGGTTCACAGACTGGCCTGAGGATTTTATGTGTAACTTGGGAGTCAGTTCAAAACTTTTTCAGTAATTTAACATGTAGGTAAAAGCATTTTTTATTAAAAAAAAAAACCATTTACACTGAAATGATTATCTATTCAGCGGGAATAACAATAATAATAGATACAGTAAAGTAGCCTCAGTAGATAGGTCATTTTTTTGAGTCTTGTGGTATGTGTAAAATGTGATGTAAACATCCTTACTACGTTACTATCCAAATCCTAATCATAATAAATATTATAAATGCGAAAGTGAGTTCGTTTGTTTGTTACGCCTCCACGTTAAAACAGCTGAAAAGATTTGGATGAAATTTGGCACAGGGGTAGACCATGACCTGGAATAGGACATAGGATACTTTTTATCCCGATATTCCCACGGGATCGAGACTGACACGGGTGAAACCGCAGGGTGCCGCTAGTAGTGGATATTAGCACAAACAAAACTTTAACCGCCTTACTAATAAACGTTGCATAGTGCCTGCATAGTTACACAACGCTTTGTCTTCTTCTTTCAAAAGTAATTTGACTTTTGAAAGAAGAAGACAAAGCATTGTGTAACTATACAGGAGCTATACAACGTTTATTAGTAAAGGCTCTTACATACTGGGGCGATTCGTCACGCGACGCGACGCCGCCGCCGCCGCATTGTTCACTGTGTAGTTTTCTCAGAAATTGTTTTGTTAAAATTCGCGTCGCGCGGCGAATCGCCCCAGTATGTAAGAGCCTTAAGGCGGTAAGACAGTAAGCGATGCGCGGATTTCTCTGTAAGTTAAAGGTAGTCTGTAGATAATTAAGCGCGCATGCAATTAGTAGTCGTCGGCAAGGAACTTTATAACTTCTAATACTTCAACAAGTACTCCTGAAGAGTCCCGCAAACCGGTTCCTGAACACCTATGAAGTGTTCTACGTCAAGAAATCCGAGTATGGACCCATCCAGTCAAGACTTCAAGACATAGCTGCTGGCTGAATTCACGAAGATACCCAGAACCTATCGGTGTTGGACGTCAGCCGACTAGACCGGAGAGACCTTCTCTCATACCGGGATAAACCTGGTTATGCATACTTGAAATTCACGTCCACCGATCACGCTCGTCCGGCACAGTTATTATGTCCCCGAATTGCTTTGATTACTCTGTCAGTATCAATTGTTTTTTACTTGTGTGGTTGTTCAATAGTGGACCAGTGGTAACGGCCGCGACTTACAAGTTGAGATCATTACGTTGGTTCGAACCCTGACAGGCGCTTTACTTTGTGTAAATTATTTCATCACCACTGCTCTCAAAAACGATGAAGGAATACATCGTGAGGAAACCGGCATGTCCTAGAACCAAATATTCGAAGACATGTGACATCTACCAACTCGCACTGGGCCCGAGTGGTGGATTACGGCCCACTCCTTCTCACAGAGAGGAGGCCTGTGTCCCAGCAGTGGGATTATTATTGATCGTTGTTCTATTTACATCTGATTTTAGTACTTATTGATGTTATTATTGTCAGTCAGGAAGGCAAGTAAAGACGATTAGATAAATCACAAAGTTCAGGTCATAGCTTATCGATCAATCATTAGGTACCTAAGTATTTGTAGAATCTACTTTTGGTAATTATGCTTTACCTACTTTCATTAATTTACTGATTTACGAATGAAGATATATAATAATGTTCTTAGTATTGTCAAAAACTGAGGATTGGACTTATTAAATCCTTGGTATACACGCAAAAATATCTGTCCTAGGCACTGCCAACATTAATCTTTTTATCTCGTAATATCTTGTTAAGCTAATGGCATTTTTATGAGCGTGCTGTAAAAGAATTGACTGCAGATGCAGAGCACACAGCATTTGAAAGAAGTTGCAAGTACACTAAATAGCTTGTTTGACTGTACTTAGCTCTATTTAGTGTTCTTAGAGTCTAGACAGGACACTTCGCTTACAAGATTAATATGCACACAATCATAACGACACTACTTGACCTTACACTTCATTTGCCTTGTAATTTTGCCAATTATGTTAGTAAACTAGGATGCATTATAGCTGGCTGACTTTACTGAGATCCGAGTTGACTCTTATAATAATGTGGCGGTATCTTCATCGCCACATACGAACTACGCATCTAAGACCTGACGTTTCACAAAAATCCTGACTTCACATTATATCCTGCATCGCGAAATTAGAGTTTACCGCGCGATGGACATATATACAAGAATCCAACATCAATCGTTGGGCAGTTACCCGCCAGACACAACACCCGTCTGGTCGGAGGATCCTCTCTTTTCTATGGAGGATGAGAGAACTTTACACCCTGCTCCTCATACTCCTAAAATAATGTGTCATTTGAATTTTTTTACATTTAACGTGACTCAATATTTCTATGCCAGTCCATGGCGAAACCTGTAAGATCATAATTCTAATAATAAGACCTTAATGTATGTACATATCAGCAAATAAATATAATGGTGGTAAAGAATTAACTTTAGAAACTTTAAGTGGTACTTTAGACCATCGACCTGAATAACTCTTACTATGGGACAAACTTTGAAATCGCGAAAAAAAAGTTTTAAACTGTTCCATACAGATTAAAACAGTAGGTATTAAACTTTATTATGGAACAGCAGATTTTTATTTCGTGATTTTCGCCAAAAGTTCCTTCTACAGCTGCAGCTTGATCGATAAGAATGAAAGTCCATTAATTTGACAGACAGACAGATTATTTATGAGTGTGACTTTCAGAAATATTTATGGAATAGAATCTAAAATAGTTGATGAGATTTCCAATTGAAACTTTCATTTACTTTTTAAGGTTTGAAAATCTGGGAAAGGAAACGTGGTAAATCGTTTCTTATCGACTGAAGCCATACATAATCAACCTATAATGTTGGAACTCAGGACTCAGGTCTCCTCCAGGCCATAATCCACCACGCGGGCCCAGTGCGGGTTGGTGATGTCACATGTCTTAATTTTTTGGTTCTAGGACAAGCCGGTTCCCTCACGATATTTTCCTTCACCATTTTTTAGAAAAGCTCTGACTGTAGCCATCCATCCTTTAAATAAAAGGAAGAAGGGCTCCGGGGTCTTCGGTGGAACCCCCCGGGGCGGCAAGTGGGGGTGAGTCATGTATCGAGATTAAATCTCATGGCAAGACAATCTCGATACATTGGCTTCTTGAGAAGTATCCCATGTTTATGCTAAGTGATAAGATGTATTTACTACATCATTTGTTTGTTTACTAACTGTCCAAAGCTACTTCTCTGAATTTAAAGTGATAACTGTTATCAATATTGTCCAATTCCACATAATAAGAATTACTCGTTGGTTATCAACTTAGCTTACGAAAACAATATCTTACATTTAAATGAGATGTAAACAGTAGGTCTCTATATTTACGTAATGATAATGAGTAAGTGGAAATCCTACGAATAAAAGAAATAATTACTTACTAATAAGTAAAGAAAATAATAAGTATGTAGATAGTGTCAATATTTTATGGGCGCTTCGGCTACACTGGAGAACTGAAAAAAAATGTAATAGCAGGTAAGCTTATTGCCATCAATTGGGCACAAATCCAGACACGAAAAAAAAAAGACTCCAGTCTGCTACACTTGGCCCGGACTGGGAATCGGACTCAGGAGTTGTAGTGCTTGCGACCATTAGACCAACGAGGCAGTTAGCTTTTACTGTCTAAATTATAGAATACAAGCCGTAAGCCCGCCCGATGGGTTTTCCCATCGGCGAAAATAATAAAATTTCATACAACATTTCATCCCCTATTTAACCCCTTATGGGGGTGAATCAAAAATCCCATCACTGCTCACTTTCGTTAATAAGAAACTCTTGGGCAATTGTGCAAAGTCATCCTTCTCGACCCAACGCGTTGTCTGTCAGGATTTCATTAGGATTAGATTTTATTATGAATTTATAGGTCACAATGTCTAACTGAACAGACAGCTGTGCTGCTGGGAAGTTTGTTGCGCCACTTCTTCGTCCCAGCTTAAGCACTAGGAAGTGGTGAAGGGTGGGCGTTTTGGGGGACTGTCTTATGTAATTTTGAGGTTCGAAAAGTGCTGATTCTCAGCCTAGTTTGAATAAATGATAACTATTGATTTGATTGATTTCTTCGGTTCCAGTTGCTGACATGCCTGTTCACGATCCTGCAGGCAGTACTATGGCTTTTCTACAGGGACATCGAAAGCACCTTCACGACGACGGCCGCACTGTACAGAGGCGTGATCATGGAAGCTCAGCTGTGCGTCATATTTGTACTATATGCGCTGGATATCGTGTTCCATTTTGTTTTGATCGTTGGAGCTCATTTGGTAAGTGTGTTTGCAAAACGCTGGTAGTTTTAGAAAGGATAGGCAAATATGTAATAAAGATATAATATTCCTAATGGAATACGGCCAGAAGATCGAAAGGCAGTAGCTTGACTTCCATTATTTTCCCTCCAACCCCGTAACGTGAAGAGAAAACTATTACAGATACTTAAAAAATTGTCAGGTTGTCGCCTGTCTCCGGTCACCTATCGGTTAAGGATATGTTTGAGGAGTATGTTGTATGAGGAGCTCGTGGCTAAGTAATAACAGCAGCACGGGTCGATCCATCAGGATAAGCTAAGCTTGTCGGGGTTGGTCCGTGGATGAATGAAAATCTTCACATATCGAAACTCCTCCGTGCCTCGGAAAGCACGTTAAGCCGTTGGTCCCGGCTGCCATTGTGTATCTTTGACAGTTGTTACGGGTCGTCAGAAGCCCGAAAGTCTGACAACCAGTCTTACCAAGGGGTAGGGGGCCCAATTGTGGAGGTCAGATAAGCAGTCGCTCCATGTAAAATATTGGTATTCAGCTGCATCCGGTTAGACTGGAAGCCGACCCCAACATAGTTGGGAAAAGGCCAGGCAGATGGTAACTAAGGATATATTTAAATCTTTCAGAAAAGGCGACGTCTCCTGCGTGTGTACTATTACTACGAGCTGACGACGATGGTGGCCACCTTTGTAGTGGTGCTGATCACCTACTTAGACCTGGACAGGTTCCCTCGGTGGAACTTCGTTGTCACTGAGTTCTCTCTCGCATTCACAGGATTTGGTAATGTATCAGTTTAGTAGTAGTTTCTGCTGGGGAGTTTGTTGCGCCACTTCTTCTTTCCAGCTAAAGCACTAGGAAGTGGTGAAGGGTGGGCGTTTTTGGGGGACTTTCTTATGTAATTTTGACGTTCGAAAAGTGCTGATTCTCAGCCTAGTTTGAATAAATGACTTTTGATTTTGATTTTAGTATACTTATTAAGACTTAAGCGTGCTCATTGGCACAACCGGGTGGCAAAATCGAATATAAGTAGCAGTTGTTTCGGATCGGCTTTGATCGAATGTTGACCTGAAAAAGTGTAACACACCTTACGAAATATAAACTGGACGTTTATACCCCGAAGGGTGTAGAGTGCAACCACTCTTCGCCAGTACCACGCCACTTTCTGGTGTAAGATTAACTCTAACAATCTAAACCTAGTCTCCCACAATCAACGACAGCAATTAGGCTATTTGACAGTAAAAAACATACCTATATTATACAGGGTAAAATTTAAGTCGTTTAAATCCTCTTAAGGGGTCATTGTACAACATTGAACAACCTTCACTATGCATCCAACACTGAAATCGCGAAAAAAAATCAGCTGTTCGAACATAAACTAATGTAAAAGGGAACAGCTGTTTTTTTTTCCTATAAATATATTTTAATTTAATTAATGTTCTGAAGAATTAATTGCTTAGAAATAAAGATTGACGTGACATTGAACGCGAATCAGCGCGACTACGTCACTCCTTGTAATTGACTGTGTTTAAAAATTAATATTAAACTTTAAGCGTCAGACATAAAAATTCAAACATTTGTTATGTTAATTTTATTATTTCGCTGAAATATTTATATCTTGAGGAAAATATACCACAAAGAACATTATTAATTCGTTTCTCAAAAATGTCAATTAGTCTATTGGGATGTATTTATATAACTTCCACTAAGGCCGCTAGTACGCGCTAAGGAATCTCACCGTGTCTGCTGCAGATAGGACCAAATCATCATATACACGACAAGAATTTTGTCGTATGTAGACACGAAAACCCTGCGCCCCCTACCCCACCCCCTTCCGCACCGCAGCAACTTTTTTCAGACAAGATTTTTTCTTGTTCAGCGCGGAATCAGTGTTCGTGTGTAGAAACGACACGAATTCTTGCATAGGCCCGGCGACTTTTCTTAGCGTGTACAAGCGGCTTTACAGTGATGCTTATCACTGTAAGGCCGCTTGTACACGCTACTGCCCAGGGTTCGCTGGACACATAATTATTAAGTTAATTATAATAATATGTCCAGCGAACCCTGGGCAGTCAGTCTCGCTACAAGTCCCCTCTCTGACATAAGATTTGTGTACAGTGTTACAGATATATCTGCTCCTCCTAGTCCGCAGTGAGTTACGCAAGGAGCGGTACCAGGAGGGCAGGTCCAGTTACACCAACCACATAGCTGAGGTGTTCGTAGAACCACCGCTGAGGCGGCAATGGAGGACCTTTATTCTGTAGATTTAATAAAAACATAGTTATTGTTGGTAATTCTTTTATTGATTAATTACAAATGATATTACAGACTAACCGCTTTACTAATAAACGTTGTTTATCGCCTGTATAGTTACACAATGCTTTGTCTTCTTCTTTCAAAAGTCAAATTACTTTTGAAAGAAGAAGACAAAGCGTTGTGTAACTATACAGGCGTTATACAACGTTTATTAGTAACGCGGTTAGAATCAAGATATTTATAAAGCTACAGTCTATTTATGTATATTACCAAAAAATAAAAGTGTATGGTTAAAGAAATTTCACTTTTACACAAGATTTCACTTTTACACAAGTGTATTACTAAAAAATTCACACAAAAAAAATCCTTCTAAAATGATATACACTTTTTTAACTAGGTTATGTTATGTATGACCACAGCCATTTGATTAACATTAATAATAAACATTTCAGTTTCATGGTATCTGGCGACATTTATTGTAAATGCTCTGTGGCTTTTAACTCTTATTAAATTACACTATCGAAGTAAAATTAGCTTAAATTAAAATTATTTATTATATATGAAATTACCACAAAATATGTTTTCATGCGGCTTTGGCGATTTCTATTTATCTACCTATTATTAAAATATAATGACTAGACTTTTTCGCAATTTGTGATATCCTCATTACTGTATTTGTTAATCAACCTCTTTATTAAGTGTATCAGCAATATTTCCAGACCTGTAAAAAAATAAAAAATTCAAAAATGTATTCCGACCAAACACAGGTTTAAAACGGCCTTTTCTGAAGAGTTTTAGTAAGTACTAGATCCTCCCTTGCTTCGCATAGTAGTAACAATGTACTGACGGGGCAACATGTCAAATTAACAAGATTTCTGTGCCAACACTGTTAAAAAGTAATGTTTTATACATATAAAATGTAAAATTATCTAAATGATGTTGGAAATCGCATCAAAATCCGTTGCCCAATTTATAAGAACAACGCGGTCACACGAACGGCGACTTTATTATGTATTAAGTTTATGAGAGGAACAAAGTGTCTGTAAATTAAAACAAACTATGTTCATCTAACCCCTATTAACAATCACCACATGAAAAATGATATTGAGTACGATGTAATCTTTGACTCTAAAAGATTTTCTCGATCTTGCGCAAGTATTTTCAGAGAAACCTTGCAAGTTTCAAGTGATGTGACATATGAAAACTACCTTTTTTGCAATCGGGTAAAAATAGGGTAGGTATAATATACTTACAAATATCCAAAAGGGCAGCACTGACAAATACAAGACCGTCATTTTCAATAATCGGAAAATCATTGATATGATAAGTTAAATAGATCTCTCCAAAGTAATGACCATTTTGATAGTCCAGTCCGATGCACAGTGCCACCGCTATGATGTAGATAATAAGGGTCAGTATACAATAGCGGTAGTAAGCTCGGTAGAGACTGGCACTTCTCTGAAAAAATAGAGTTTATTGGTTAATAATTTAAAAAAAAATGGGTGATCTATGGGTAACACCTCTGCGTGAGCAGCATCTTTGACACCTGTCTCACCGGGAAAACGTAGGTGAAGTCAGCTGTCATTCCACCTGATGCTAGTGATTGACATTATTGACAGCTCAGTTGAAGATCACTTCACCTAAGTTTTCACGATGAGACTTTTACAGGATAGAGCGGCTGTACTGGATTGTTTTACTACCACTTCATTGCCTATACCGCTACTAAATACGAACTGTAATCAACAATCGATAAGCCAGGCATTTTCACAACAATCAATCAATATTACGGCGGGCTGTCAGTTCCCCATGTCAAGGTGAATAAATAGGGACTATTTACATGCACACATTTACGTGTTAACTCTTTACAGGAAGTTCGGAATAAAGGCGTTAATTAATGTGATGTCTAATTATCTCATATTACTCAAACAGAACAAAAACGCGGTTAATTCAATACGTTGTGTACTTCGATCGAGGTTATATCAAGTTTTGAATTGTAAAGACTAGGTTGGAAACTGTCAAAGTGGCGCTAGCATAGCTTTAACCAAAATATAGGATTTTTGGAACAGTTGTTTTGACATTGATTTGACATTTAATTTGATTTGACAAGGTCTGCAGTCCTCCCTGGTAAAGATGCACCTCGTTTATTCAATTCAGCTTTTAACTCACTTATCCGACATGTCGAATACGAGGCTTTTTCATAACAGTTCTTTCAATATTATAAAACGCAGTCAACTAGGGAAGTCAAAACACAACACAAAATTGACAGGTGAAAGCTATGCTAGCGCCATCTATCTAAAGTTTTCACCGGCTAACCCCAATTAGGTGCCTCCAACACTTGTCTAGTGTTTTGTTTGATAGATTAACAAAATATCCGTATAGTCTCCAAAGGTGAGGAATATTCTTCGGCTGAGGTGTATATCACACGCACAGCTTTGTTTAAGTCCCATGTAATACGGGTAAGCTAAGATTCCAGCCTGGTACTGAAAACATTTATAACGGAAAAACACAAAAACATTTGGCTCAACCCGGGGATCGAACCCAGAGCAAGACCTACAAAGTAGTTTCTATGATAATTTACCTTGACTCCTGCGCAGATGAACGTGACAATCATTCCAAATTCCACTAGTTGTAAAACTATGGCAACTACTGCAAATGTCAAAACAGTAGGAGCTTCTTCGAAGTACGTTGATTGTCGCTGGTACCAGTAGTGGGCATTGATTTGCCAAGTCATTATAACCAATACTCCGGTCCATAGTACTGACACTGCCTGTAAATTAAAATTAATCTTAATACTTAATCTCTAGCTCCTGAAGGATATATTATGGCGAAAAACACAGAAAAATGGGAAGTTTGAAGAAAGAAAAAAGAGGACCATTGTCCCGCAATGGGACACAACAGGCTTATCATAATAGTTATAATTTACTTCGTTTTGGCTTATTGGATGGATATCACTAGAAATACCTACAATACCCTTTTAATGCACTGTCAGTAGCAAACCAACGCCTGGCTATTATGGCACACAGGAGTTCGGAATAAATTCGATTTGATTTCGGCAGAAAGATACAAAATGTGGTACAATTAACACAAAAATTTGTACCTTCTAAGTTTAACTTTTTCGGTTTTTTTTCTCAGAGTTCTCAGGCAGGAAACACCGACCTCATTTACTTTAAAAAATATTTTTTTTTTTACTTGTGATTGTATAAATCTACTTACAGAAATATAATATATTTATCATTTAACTTACCAATCGCAGAGATGCCCAAATTAATAACCAGCGCCTTACAGATTCATCTCGGAGGATGCCCTTATCACTGGACTGTCCTGGATTGGTTTTTTCACAAGTAGCCATCAGAGGCCCCAATTTTGGAGTATACATTGTCCAAGTCAAATATTTCAAAAACACTGTACTGAAACCACCAATACTTTATAGGTAACGCCTGAAAAAAAAACATTACTTGCTGGTAAAAATTGCCTGAACTATTATTTTACAACTTTTAAACACCTTGGAGCAACGGACTATATTTTTTAAAATACCTACACTAGTAACGTGCCCCTGCTTCACACGAGTTTTACTAGAAATCTAGTTCTAAGGTAAGTTTAATATTAATGTATTGTAGACATAAACCTTCCGGAATAAATTCACTACTTAAATAATAGCAAAAAAGCATCAAATTCCTAAATTACAATACATATTGTATAGTTTCAATTATTTTTAACACCTGGTAAACTGGCTTTTAACTGAGCAAATGTTGTGAATATGGGATTAGTGAAGTTATATTCATTACTAATTATCATCGACACCAATCATTGTAAAGTCAAAGTTGTCTAGAAGAGATCATCTTTTGAGATAAAACCACAGTTATAAACAATATTTTTTCTATATATAGGAAAAATTATAATAGTCATAATAAATTATTTAGTGTACAATGAAGTTAATAAATACATACATATTATTAACACAAAGTTATGGAAAAATAAATAATATTTAAGATGTATAAAAAAGCGAGTTAAATACCTGAAGCTATTCTGAAAGTTTGGCTTCTCACTCAAAAGCACTAGTCACTATAATTATATTCTGTATTTTTTCACGTCTGCTCCTCTTACAGTACTCATCAACACTGTTTAATTAATCTGTTTAGTAGTCTCCATTTATATACTTGTGAACTACATAATAATAACTGATAGTTTTAATGTGTGTGTGTGTGGATAATTTTGTTTGTAAACAACAAAAACCCATTTATTGGATCACATTAGTGGGTTTTTTAACGCCTTTTTGACCCCATTGAGGTTGTTTGTTTGTTATTTCCTACTGGAAAGGCCACTGCTTACGGAGGCGAGATGTGGACACTTATGAGATAGCTGGTCAATGCTTGGTGTCTCTTTGAAGAATTGAATCCAGAATAAAATGATCCGATAGATAAGACATGCTCGATCGATGTAAGATCATTAGTTCTATCTCTTATCTCGGTAAGGTATAAATTACAATGACTGCCCATAGTTTCATCAAACTCACGGCAATCATTCTAATTTATACTTTACTAGCTTCCACCCGTGGCTTCGCCGGCGTGGTATTTCTATAAAAAGTAGCCTATGTCCTTCCTCGGGATGCCATCTATCTCCTTGCTAATTTTATCGAAATCCGTTCAGTGGTTTAGGCGTGAAAAGGTAACATACAGAGTTACTTTCGAATTAATAATGTAAGTATGGATTACAATACGATGAGTTACATTGCAATGACTTACTAATGGTGATCCTGAATGCACTGCTTTATAGAATCATAGATAGCTCGAAATACCCTCAAAGAATAAGCAAGCTAAAGTGGTAATGAGCAAGCCCATATAGCACGGAGACTTCTGGGCCGCTGCTACGCTGCTGCGCGGCTCGCAGCCGTAGGCGCAGTGACTCCGTGGTTTGTGGGTAGGTCGTATTAAGTTGACATTCCCTACATCGGAGAAGATATTACCGGAGATTATTTGAGTGTTAATGTCCCCAGGCAAGCTGAAGCGGCTATGAAACATTTCTCGACTTTACGCATCGACCGCGTTCGGCATTCCGATTGGCCCTTCACTGGCCTTAACTGGTAAGGATGTGATGGATGTCACATGTCTCACGATTTTTCCTTCACCGTTTTTGTTAGCATAATCAGTCTATAATGTTCCCACTACTAGGACATATAGGCCTCCTTTCTGTGAGAGGAGTTTCCTTCACCGTTTTTGATAGCAGTGGGGATGAAATAAACAACACAAAGTGTCTATCTATCTGAGTTCGAACCCATGACCTACGACACGTACCTAGATAAATCAGAGGGCCAGATAAAGTGACATTCTATCGGCGATAACGATGATGGAAAAGGCAAAAATGTATAGAACTGACATAAGCTATCGAAAAGCTTATGTCAATCCTGTTGAAAGTCGTTGTAGAAATACGAAACGCTTTGGAAGCGATTGTCACTTGTCTGCCGTCAGGGCCACCACTTGTTACAGGACGAACGATGCAAAGGGAAAATTCTGAAATAAATCTAGTTGATAGAGGTGTATGTATGTAAATATTGCGGGAAAAATCAAACGATCGAAATATAAAACGAAACTGTAACTAGAACACTTTTGAAGATATCAGCAAAAACCTTTTACAAACAAACTTACTGACGCGAGTTTGACTAACCCTTTGCCAGTTTTTTTTTAATACTTCGGATATATGGATATTGAAGTACGCAATTAATTTAAAAGGTCGTGTCGAGTGTCATTATACCTACTGAAGAACTGTAACTTTTTCAAATTCATGGGGTTTTCCTATGGTTTTCCAGAGCCTGGATTTACAAGCTAAGTTTTTGTTTACCCTAAATCTGAAAACAGGCCATTGTACCCATAATTATGAACAACTTTTACCATGGCCTGAAATCACAAAAAAATAATTGCCGCTCCATAATTACCTTGCATTTGAGTTCACATTATATTGGCAAAAAATATGGAGTAGCTGATTTCACATGCTTAGGTATATCAACTTGGTGAGCAGTCTAACAAACTACTAAGTCTCTGAGGAGCTCGTGTCTGTGTAGCAGCCAGCAGAGATAGCTCTGCGGGTTAAACTTTGTTAGCAGTCAGTCCATCGATGGATAACCATTTCTAAACAATTCGAGACCCCTTGAAGGCCTCGGAGAATGTTATAGGCCGTCGGGTCTGCTCCTTTATCCTCCCAGCCGTGTCAGATTGACGTGTAAAAGGACCAGAGAGTGCACTGGCGTTTGCGCACATACGAAGGGTACAGGGGCAAAACAAGGAATGTCACTAAAACAAGTTTTTGTGTAATTAACATTTTAATGTTTGAAAGTTTATAACTTTGTCTTACATATTAATTGTTTAGAAACTACTAATAGGAACTTTAGTTTACCTTACAGAGATCAGTTGTAGATACAAATAAACTTTTGGCAAATATTAACAAATATTAACATGAAATGTCCTTTAAAACCTTCTTTAAACTCTTCCTCTCTTTTTTCGCTTCTTCGTTTTTTTTACTAAATTCTGATTAATATCTTCATCGCTTTCACTCATTTTTTTTCACAAATTGACTGAAAAATTTAAATCTAAATTCGCAGTCACAACAACATAATCATAACCTCTCTTTAACTGACATTGATAGTTGGACATTCCATGTTATGTTCCGTTTCACTAGGGACATTCCCACTTTTGCACCTGTACAGGGTTTTGAAATATTAAAGATTCGAAGGACTATGATTGTTTTTATGCTTTTTACACAATCCTACATAAAAATACGCGCGAAAACTAAAGTGTTGCCATACTTAATTTATATTTGAATTTTATGTGACATTCCTTGTTTTGCCCCTGTACCCTTCTATAATATCTCCTGAGTAGTTGGCTTATTAACTGTTTAGATTGATCGGCGTGACCGATTTTTTTCTGGAGAATATTATAGACAAGAGAATCATTTTCTTCATGTGGGATGGTAGGGCAAATAAAATTCAGTATTCAATTTAAAACTGTATATTTTATTATTTTAAAATTATAAAACAGTAAAAAAACAAAATCGACTTAGCACATCATCGTTCTGATAAAAAAATAATTTCAGAGAGGATAATTTTCTTCAGAACGAATTTCTTAAAGTGGGTGTATTACAGATATATCTCATCTGCTACTCTTAGGCCTTAGCTATTCAAGGATTGGATGATTGGAGGATTGGATTGTAGTTACCAACTACATAGCTAAGGTTTTCATATACCCACCGCTGAGGCGGCAATGGAGGACTTTTATTCTGTGTAGTGTGTGGTGATGTGAGGTGTTCTGTCCTCTGCCTAACCCCGCAATTCGAAAGCGATCGTCGCGTTCATAAAAACCGGAGGGCGCCCTCTGTCGGAGTGACCACGCGTTCCGGTTCACCGAAAAAAAAGTGTCATAATAATCGCGACGATCGGTTTTGGTTAGGACGCGGCCTGATCCTTCGGTGAAAATAGGCGTAATATTATGTTTGTTTTTATATTCTGTAGAATTATTAAAACAAAGTAGGTAATTATTGTTTTTTTTTATTAATAAATCTACGACATTATTAAAGACTTACTCGTACAATATTTATACAGCGGCACGGCAACGTCCAATTTTGCTAAAAAAATACATATGTACACGCGTTTCGTTTCATATTGAGGTGGTTGACTAAATATTCTGAAAGCTCTTTAGCTATTGTTTCTTCTCTTCTCTTCTGTCTTCTTTTTATTTCTAGCCTTTCTTTATGTACAATATCATCAATATACCTACAATTACATAGGTAATTAAAAATAAGTAAGTGTAATCTTATTAATAAAAAAAATGTGCATTTCATAACCATAATGTCCTACCTATACCAGCTTCTATTTCAATAATTAAATAAATAACAGTGACTAGACATCTTCACCAGCTGCATAATTTTGATCATAACTGTATTTGCGTATCAAACTCTTTATTGAAAATAATAGAATCATTTCCAAACCTGTAAAGGAAGCAAAACATTTATTTTTATTTTTGAGACAAATAAAAAACAAACGTAATCTATGTAAAACTTTACCAAGGTGTTTTGTTGTGTGAGAGATACATGACATTTAAAACAAACAGTAATCCAAAAGAATTAACAATAAAGGCTCTTACGTACTGGCGCGATTCGCCGCGCGACGCGACGCCGCCGCATTGTTCGCCGTGAAGTTTTCTCAGAAATTGTTTTGTTAAAATTCGCGTCGCGCGGCGAATCGCGCCAGTATGTAAGAGCATTAACACTACAAAAACTTTTTGAATCCATACTAATATTATAAAATTCGAAAGTAACTCTGTCAGTCTGTCTGTCTCTCTGTATGTTACCTTTTCACGCCTAAACCACTCAACGGATTTCGACAAAATTTGGCAAGTAGATAGACAGGCACCCCGGGGAAGGACATAGGCTACTTTTTATCGACATACCGCGCGGGCGAAGCCGCGGGCAAAAGCTAGTCAAAAATATATTTAAAAAGACCACACAAAAATACTTTTACTATGAAAAACGTGATTGCCAAAATGTTTCTTCAAGTAACCGTTGATGTTGTCATAATTTCTAGGTACTTACAAATATCCAAAATGGCAGCACCAGCAAATAAAAGAGCGTCATTTTCAATAATCGGAAATTCATCGACATGATACGTTATATAGATATCTCCGAAGTAGTGCCCGTTGTCGTAGTCCAGTGCAAAACACAGTGCCACCGCTATGATGTAGATAATAAGAGTCAGTATGCAGTAGTGATAGTAAGCTCGGTAGAGATTGGCACTTTTCTGAAAAAAGAAATCGGAGAATCAATACACTTTATTTCATTTGTGAACACAGACGTACCGAAAGCTGTTAGGTAAAGAATAAAATTGTCAGAGGTATCCCAGAGATTATTTCAGATACTACTTCTAAACCCCGGGCCTTAGTATAAAATTGACAACATGTTGTTAATGAGCAAGCCTAAAGTTATTTGTGATGCAGTGGGACATAACAGGCACAATACAAGTCTTGTGAGAGAGAAAATGACACTAAGTATAAAAAGCATATTGCGTTTGACACTTAGTGTCATTGTCTCTTTGACAAGTACTTTAATATTAGATTATTATACTTGACTCGTAATCTATAATTTGACCGAGACCACTATTCCGCGCGTTAGGTATGTGCGTGACGAGATGGGGCGAGACGCTCACGTGCTCATTCGTCAACGCTGCCCTTCTCCTCGCCGCGGCGCGGAACTGCAGTCTCAGTCAAACTATACCAAACGTTATTTAAATTCTGAAGATTACTGTAAATGAGTATGCCCATGTTAGTATAATATAGACATCGGCCTTAAAGGTCTATTATTAGAATAGTTTATGCGCACATTGGGTAGCACACATTAACGCTTGACAGGAAGCTTAGAATAATACGCGTTAATGAACGTGATGTGTAGTCCCCGTATATTTATGAACTTCGCTAGTTTCTATAATCTATCGGTATTATTTTCATTACATTATAAACTAGCGAAAAATTGTTAACTGCAACGAATCGTTTACAATTTTTTTTTTTTTTTTGACGGGCTATGCGAACTTATATGTAGAGAGAATAACAGCTGATATTTTTTTCGCGATTTCAGGGTTGGTCCCACAGTGAAAGTTGTTCTTAATGATGAATACAATGACCCCTTAAAATATTTCGTGTATAAAAAGATACACCTTATATAGTAAAACGCCAAAAGCGTCTAAACTCGCCAGTTTTGTTTAAGGCTTTTGTAATAGGAGGCAAGCCTATTTCTATTAACCACCTATCCAGACTCTGGGGTGCTACAAATTTAAAAAATCCCAATAACACTTTGTCCCTAAATTTTTTGTCATCTAAACCAGGAGCCAACGATCTGTAGTCTTAATTAGGACCATCGGACAAACGAAACAGCTTTTTTAATAGTTTACCTTGACCCCAGCTGTGATGAACGTGACAATCATTCCAAATTCCACTAGTTGTAGAACTGTAGCAACTGCTCCAAAAATCAATCGACTGAACGGTTCTCTGTGTTCAGATGATAATAATGGCGCTACAGTTGCTATTATTATTACACCGGTCCATAGTACTGACACTACCTGTAAATTGAAAAAAAAAAACGTTTTTCATTATACCAATAATAATAATTATAGGCCAACGAAATAGTTTAACGACAGCCATCAATTCAAAATAGTGCTCACATACAGGCTGTCAAATTCATGTCAAATGATTTGGTTGATTTCATCATAATTTTTTCAGCTACTAAAGCATTTTATAAAGATGGATGATGGATTTTTGAAAATTCATCCCCAAAGGGAGTAAAATAATCGATAAAAGTTTTACACAACTTGTTATTAATAATTTTGATGTATTTTTGTGCTTACCAATCGTATAAATGCCCATAATAATAACAAGCCTCTCAGAGTGCAGCAACAAGATGTTTGCCGAACACGAGGTGCTCCTGTATCATATTGTTTGGTCACTTCACAGGTAGTCATAGGACGTCCTGACTTAGGAGAGTACATTATGAAAGTTGAATCTTTCAGAAATAATTTAGCTTTGTGCCTAAAACCTCCAACACTGCCTGAAAAAAAAGAAAAACAATGTTATTTGCACCTTAATTAAAACGGCATTACTACAACAGGCAACTTTTAGGTTAGTACCGAAATAAAATACAAGAAAATACTTTCTGGCTATGTAATAAATATGAGATAAGGTTACCAATTAATAAATATTTGGGGTATTAATGTAGAACCCATAACACCAAAGGTTAGGTAGATAAATTCAAATTATAATCATTTTGATTTAGCAACACTCGTTTTATAATGTTCTAGAAGAAAATCATTATCGTATATCCTACGCTATAGATATATCATAGTGATTTTCTTGTCCTATTATTAGAAAGGTTATGAACTGCATTATATTAAAGCATGTTACCGTACCTGAAAGTTGTTTTCACTATTAAGTTAGGTACTAGCTCTGTTCGTCTCACTGTATTAATCAACACTGTCAAATTATTCAGTGTAGCACTCCTAATTTATATAATTATTGCGAACTACATAATGATAATAGTTTCAATGTGTGCGTGTGGATAAGTTTGTTTGTAAACAACAAAAACCCATTTATATAAAATGGATCAAATTGTGGCGGGTTTTTCGAATGCTTGCCCATTCATTTTGTTCATTTGTTTTTTCCTACAATTAAAAACAACATAATTTAACATCACGTCTGTAATCCCCGAAGGGTTGGGCAGCGGTGTACCTATAGTACACTCTCATTTCGCGAGTTATGTTAAAGTCCCATGTATTAGGGGGCAAGTCTATTGCTATCAACCGGGCACAAATCGAAACTGCGGGCTGCTGCTGAGAAATTCCTGATGAAAAACCCAATAACACTTTGCCCGACCGGTAAGCAAACCCAGCATCTCATGTTCAGTAGCTCATGTGAAAGAAAGAAGGAAAGAAAAATGCGTTTATTGGCATTGTCACAGAAAAATACACCTTAAAACTAAAAAAAACAGAAAACAGACATAACAATGCCAAAAGGGCCTCAGCTCAGCATTTTGTCAGATGGCAACACGTAGTGTACCATTGACGCTGATTTTCAGCTTTTGTGACCATTAGACCAACGAGACAGTTATTAGAAAAACATTCTATTTCATGGTAAAGCCACCGGTTACGGAGCCCAACTCCATGACCCTAACTTGGACAATCACGGTGCAGCTGACCATAGGCCAAGGCTACGCTGGGAATCACTCGAAGGAATCGAATTCGAAATAATCACATTATTCTGACAAAGAACCAAAATAAACAAGCTGATCCAAGAGCCGTTGTCGAGTACGTGCTCTCACCGACAGTTGGCGGAGTGTAAAATGTTCTCAGGATAGATGGAGCAGCTACAGAGGTATGAGGACCAGGGAATCAAGTTCCTTATCACACATTGAAAAGGGAAGACCTTCCGAACAGACGGGTGTTTTGTCTGGGCCACCGATGACGGTTGATATCAAGATGTTGAATATATGCTAAACTAGCTTCCGCCCGCGGCTTCGCCCGCGTGGTATGTCGATAAAAAGGAGCCTATATCCTATCTCAGGCTCTAGACTATCTGTGTATCTGTGTTTCATTTAAGTCGGTTCAGTAGTTTTGGCGTGAAAGCGCGACAGACAGACAGTCATACAGAGTTACTTTCGCATTTATAATATTATATTAGTAAGGATTGCGCGGAAAACTCTGTTTGCGCGATTCAGGATTTTGCGTGAAGTCAGTGTGATGCGTAGTTCACAAGTGGCGTTGTGTCTTCGCAAGGTGGTTGGTATTATATATATACCTGGGTAATAGTATCCAAGGATTGAGATAACGGTGTGCTATTATTGGTCGGATTTGTGTCCAGCAGTGTACTTCTATTAGGCTGATGATGATGAAAGCCACCAAACTAGCTATTTCAGTACCGTTTTTTTAATTAGGTACTAGCTCTAACCTACGTATTAATGCTCGTAATTAATTAAAAAGGTCGTGTTAAATGCGATTACTGAAACACTGACTTTTTGAAGGCCAAACTCATGGGGCTTACCAGAGCCTAATTATGTAGTTAGATATGTATGGGAAAAATACCAATTTGAAATAGAAAACCATTTAATGGTTCGCACGTGTACATAATGTTTTTCTTCTGTGTCATTGATATTTTTTCTTTACCTTTCACTAATATTAGATGAAACCTAAATGTAATGCGTTACAGCACTTTTTTAATCTCGGCGCTGAACCGGTTGTTGAAAATCCAACTGCGCGCTTTTTTTAGGCATTACATTTAGTAGTTACCTATTGTTAGTGCAAACGGCATAAATTACTCTACCTATTAAGTAGGCAGTACTGAGCAATGTCAGTTTTATTCACAGTACCAACACTATATACCTAAGTACTCGTTTCTATCCGAACCTTTAAATAGATGCTTCCTTTACAATCCTACACACTACATACCAGCGGCTATTCATAGCCATGTCATGTCCTGTTAACAAATAGGATTGCTTACTGCTTAACATTCATTCCTATAGCCGTTATAATTGGACGAGATTAGGTAATAGTGTTCAGTGAGAAATAAAAACTTTACTGATAATAATAGGTATGACGTCGAAATTGTGAAATTATAATATTTTAGGTACTCTTAGACTAAATTATGTAGGCCTACTCACTTAAGGCTCTAACATACTGGCGCGATTCGCCGCGCGACGCGAATTTTAACAAAACAATTTCTGAGAAAACTTCACGGCGAACAATGCGGCGGCGTCGCGTCGCGCGACGAATCGCCCCAGTATTTAAGAGCCTTTATAAAACGTGTTCTGCTAGAAGCCGTTATCGAATTTTACCACAATCACCTGGCTTTTTTTTTTATTTTGAGATATCATCAAATGACTTCTCCCGCTCTGGGCGGAGCGGAAGGGCGTGTCCGACTTTTACTGACTAAAACCCACCCGTGTTCCTACAGTTGCCTGTTGCCCGGTATCCCTTTCGGACTTTCTCGCACAATCACTACGCTTGCCGAACCAGTCTGTAAACAGTCCAATTTATGGAGGATATTACTGCCCAATAGCCCGTGGTTGCGTTGACGCATCACACGCCCCCGCGATGTTAGCTCGCTTCTCAAAACCACGGATATGACCATCATCCATTAACTGAGTTAATAGACGCAACGCATCTTACAGTTTCGCTGTCCATATGTACTGACTGTTTTAGTTAGAAACAAAGTGGATGCACGCGCTTCAGGATGTGACCAACCTTTCCAGGAAGACCATTATAAGGTAAATGAAGGAATTGAGGATGAAATAAAAAATCCACGACTTTGGAATCACTTCTAACTTGTGATGCAATTTTCTAGATTTGGAAAACCTGATGGCGTGTCTGCCAAACTTTTTTTTTCTACTTTGTCTGACCCGCATCCGCTGGGCTTCTAGGTTATGACAGGACGAGCTTGTATATCCCTATAATAGCCACTTCAAAATGCGCGGGCGCGTGATTACACGGACCCACCACTTAGCCAACGTCTTGTGCCGCTGCGCGAGCGCGCTAACAAGTCTTTCGCTACTATTTTAAATAATATACCATTACCCAGTTACTTAACGAAATATAGATACCGATTAAAAGCTTGTTTTGTTTTTGGTTTAAAAAATAGTGATTGTGTTTGCTGATTTTTTTTATGGGCTAAGTGTCATCTGAGGTGCTGCGTAACCTATATTTCAAAACTTTAGTTATATAGTTTGACGGATATAAGAAAAGTGAGTACTCCAGCAAGATGCGGTTAGAGCTACCGGTGTGCACGAGATGTTGTTTATGTCTACCGTTACGATATGGTTTGATCGCGTGGGGATATCTCCGATTGGTGAGTACATACCTACAAATCTAATAAGACGACCCATGAGTAGGAACATAATCATTGATCATTCTGTCCCTTTTCCAAAAATGAGTACCTATATCTGTTTCTCTAATGGGACCATCTTAGACAGAAGTCTATGTAACTGATAATTTTTTTACTGAATTTGAGCAGAAATATTAACTTGGCAGATACCGGCAAAGTTTCAAGGGGTAGGTAACTTTTTATCCCAAAAAAGCGAAGGTTTATGTGACAATCAAACAATACGTTTCAATGTTCTCAGGTGATTTCCGCCCTAGTGATGGTTGGCGCCGAAAAATCTTTTTCAACGATGTTGGGATTGATCAAAACTGAAGCAGAAATTAGATATAAAATCTATGCAGCACTGCTGGCATTTTTAATGCTCTTTACATTGGGAGATATTGTAATGAACATTGTGTTTGTTATTGGTGGACATAGGGTGAGTATATGAAAGGAATATAAAGTGAAAATGGTTTCTGTTATTATATCGTTCTTTTATAAAGGTAACCTCCTTCGGGGACGTCAGCAGTCGGTTCGCGTTGATGAGAGCTCTTCGAGTTGGCGCAACCTAGATGCTGGTGTTCCACAAGGCGGTATTCTTTCTCCATTGTTATTTTCCATCTTTATTAATTTTATAACTCACTGTCTTTGGTGTTCGTATCATCTTTATGCTGATGATCTTCAATTATATACAGCTGAGCGGGTTGAAGGTTTGTCAGACGCTATAGCAGATGTAAACCGAGATTTAGTTGCCATCAAAAAGTGGTCTGATAGTTTTGGGGTGTCAGTAAACCCCTCAAAGTGTCAGGCCATTGTAATTGGGAGCTCACGCATGATGAGTAGGGTGACGCTCAGCTCTCTTCCTCCTCTAATCTTCAATGGCACCGTCATCCCCATTACCTCTACTGTGAAGGATCTCGGTTTGCATCTGGACTCAACGCTTAGCTGGAACGCCAGGTCTCTAGTGTTAGTCAAAGAATCAGCGGAACTCTGCGATCCCTGTATCGTCTGAGGAAATGCAGTTTTGCTGGACAAGCTTGACATACTACTCAATAACTGTATCCGGTTCATATTCAACCTTAGGAAATATGACCATGTGTCGAGCTATAGGTCTGAGCTCAAATGGATGTCCATTCGCCAAAGAAGAAGTTTGCGTGCTTTAACCACGCTTTACTCCGTTCTCAACTCTCCCACTCCTCTTTCTTATCTTGTGTCTCACTTCCAATATCTGTGTTCTTCACACACTAAGACTCTGCGTTCTTCTAGCAATCTTCTCCTAATCTGTCCTTCTCATACTTCTGACTTTGTTCATTATTCTTTTCATAGTCAGTCCATTCTTCTTTGGAATGCGCTTCCTCTTGATATCAGGACGGCCACCAGTCGTTATGCATTTAAGCGGAAACTGCGGAGTTTTTTTTCAAAATAAATAGAGTAAAGTCATGTCATCACCTCTCTCCCTTGAATTTGTGTGTTTTATATATTTAAATAGTATTTATTATAGTCAATATGTATGTAAGTATATGTATCATAAGTTTATAGCTTATTTATGTACTGTAAACCTGTTTTATCTATAATGCAATACGATATATTATATATTTTTTCTCTTTGTTCCTCTCAATTAGAGCACCTGCCATCTAATCTCTTCACCACCCTTGGTTGACTGGTAGAGAATGCCTCAGGCATTAAGTCCTCCTTTGTACCATTTTTTTGTGCGAAAAGTTTAAATAAATAAAATAAATAAATAACCTTAAGGTCTAGGAAAAAAATATTATTATATTCACTGACGAGGAATTATGACATTGATAAGAAAAAGAACTTTATGATGTCCATCATAAAGTTCTTTTCTGATCTTCACGTCACTAAATATTATTAAAATGGCTTGTTGCAAAGATTGATCAAATTCAAAACTTGAACATCAGCTGAATGAATTAAAATGTGCCATCGGCTCGAAAAGAAGAAGAAAATCAGATGAAATAATTGGGAAAGGCATAACTCATACATAAAAAAGTTAAATATAAAGTTAAAACAAAAACTATCTTGTTATGGAAGAATGGAAGAGCGGAGTCTCCTAATACAGGCATTTTTTGCTTAAAAGGAGGCTCCAATAATCAACTTGCTGTATTTTTTGCTAACGAAATAAACAAATTTTCATTTAATTAAAATTTTAAATACATTTTCGAGTGATCAAAATGAGTTTTATCCTTCAACACTCTGTTCTCTCTCACGGTACTTATTTCCTAACAATGTTTTTATCTTTTTCAGAAAATCCTGAAGCTGTTGAGAGCATTCTGTTCTCTCTCACGGTACTTATTTCCTAACAATGTTTTTATCTTTTTCAGAAAATCCTGAAGCTGTTGAGAGCATACTACTTGTACAGCTTCGTCCTCTGGATAACTACGGCAGTGATTGGCTTCGGCTTGTCTTCCTACACTGTTTACTGGTTCAACCTTCAAGCGATCGATGAATTCCGCACTTGGGTGCTTCTAGTTGACTTGGCCACTTATCTAGCTCAAATTAGTAAGTTGTCTTTATCCTTAACTAGCTGATGCCCGCAGCTTCGCCCGCGTGGATCTCGGTTATACTAATACCTTCCTCGAGAACCACTCTATCCATTGGTGAAAACAGCATGAAAATCGGTGCAGTAGTTTTTGAGTTTGTCGCGGCGGAGGATTTTGTTTTATAATATGTAAGGATGTAAGGATATCAACTAAAGGCTTATACAGATATGATGAAATGATAACAGGGGCAAAATACTTTAAATAACTAATTTATTTAGAAGATTTGCATTAGAAAAAATGTTAGCAAACTTGACAGTTGGAACAACCGAGAGACTGTACCATATTCAACAATATGTCTGATAGCAGTAGTGCGGCCCATACTTTCATCATCCTCTCCAGGACGCAAACGCTTCAAAGTTAAGCCCATTGATGTGGTGAACCCTTCATCCTTGTCGCTGTTGCGCTTAGAAGCGATACTGGTCCAAAGTAACAACCAGAAGGCGGTCCTGAGGCAAACAAGTGGCAATCACTTCGAAATTTTTGCCTTTTCCATCATCGTTATCGCTGATAGAATGTTACTTTGTCTAGCGCCTCTGAAGGCCTAGACAAGTGAAAATCGCTTCGAAGGCGTTTCGTATTTCTACAACGACTTTCAACAGAATTGACATAAGCTTTTCTATAGCGTATGTTAGTTCTATACATTTTTCCTTTTCCATCATCGTCATCGCTGATAGAATATCACTTTATCCTCAGTATCGTTACCGAGCGCGACAGCGCGACAGCGTCATCGCTTATATCTGAATAGGGGTTTACTCGAATCCTAGGCTCCAGTCACTGGCCTGTTGTACTATAAATAGCTATCGACTTATATAATTATCTAATTTTATGTAAAGCATGTCTTATCGAAATTTCGGGAATGGAACAAACCTACACTGTAATCAAGACACACTATAATTATCCCGAAACGAACTACTTAAATCAGCCTGAAATTATTTATTACTTTTAAAGTTGCATAATGAAGATACAAAAGTTTGTGCTGATGAAAAAAATGAGTGTCCTAACGATTAATGTAGTATTTCTGTAGTATGTATAAGTATTTCTGTTTCAGTGATTCAAGCATGCATTCTACTACTAATAAGAAGTCAAATGATTAAAATTCAGAAAAACTACGAGTTCAGGTTTATAAACAATGCAGCTGAATGTGAATGTACGATGCATTCGGAAGAAGAAATGGCTGATGAAGTGAAGCATGGAAGTTGTGAGGAAGGAGTTAGTAAGACTCACGGAACGGCGCCGATCACAGAATGATACTAATGTCGGCATGAAGAACATTATTTGTAAATTAATATTAAAAACTGCGATAGTAGATATAGTTTCCTTTGTGGGTTTAACGGTAGGTAAAGTCGACTGCACGCCGATGGTAACACTTTGACTTTAAGCTGGTCTTAGCGTAGAACGCAGATTATAGTCAATAGAATAAGAGGTCAGCTTGTTTTGTTACCGCGGACATGCGGCCTACTGTTATGTACATATTATGAAATTTCCACCCTTATCTACAATATAACCTGAAATTAATCTAAGCCAGGAAAACTTAGAGCAACCACTTATAAACCTGAAATAGCTAGTGGAAGCAAACGTAGTGTTTAGTACTGCATCTTCTTGTTACATAAAGGGTACAGGTAGGGTCCTTTTTCTTAAAATATACGTTTTAGACTGTAAAAAAATCTATAAGTCATCCGAACTAATATATAAATAATGTGAAAGTGAGTTTGTTTATTTATTTGTTACGCTTTCAGGCAAAAACGTCTGAACGGACTTGGAGTAAATTTGACACATCGGTAGACCATGACCTGGGTTCCCACGGGATTGAGACTTATGAGACGGATGAAGCTGCGGGGCAAAGCTATTAATTATATATAACCATGGGCAACAAAACAGAAATGTTAATAAAATACCTTCTACCAAGAATAAAAAATGCAAAGATCCAAGACGTAAATCAATTCAAAGAGTTTCCTGAAGTGGTTCAGAATATAGACAAGATAAATAAGCAGCAATATGCGCGGGTTGGGGCCACTTAACCACTGGCTTGTGTCGAGATCGAGATACGTAATGCGTGGCACACGACGCAACTGTGTCCACTTCCGACTTTGAGTACTTTAGTTAGTTGAAGGAGGATGAATACCTTTGTCGTCTGCTAATTGACTGTCTGTTTCTGGACAGTATTTTATTGTATTTTAGTGTCTTTGTGATTTAAAGATAACAATCATGCTTACAGCTTGTTAGGTTCAAAATATTATTTATTTACTGTGATATCTGCTACTTTAGTATCGCTTGTTTTTGTTTTTAAATATAAATGGGGGAAGATAATTTGGTATTCAAAGAACTTGTTAATTTTGTTTTTGTGTGTTTGTAATTTTCCAAAACTGATCATCATCTGCCTAGCCTTTTCCCAACTATGTTGGGGTCGGCTTCCAGTCTAACCGGATGCAGCTGAATACCAGTATTTTACATGGAGCGACTGCCTATCTGACCTCCACAACCCAGTAACTGGGTAATACGATACCCCTTGGTTAGACTGGTTGTCAGACTTTCGTGCTGATAGTGTTATAATTTGTGAAAATTGACGGACAAAATGATCAGAATTCGTGGCGAGATACCACAGTTTAAAAGATGCTGTATGTGTCTGCCGCTAAGGCATGGACTGATCGTTTTGGGTTATATCAGATTGGTGAGTATTGGATAGTTATCCTGACTAATATTATAAATGCGAAAGTGAGTTTGTTTGTTTGTTTGTAACGCTTTCACACTTAAACAGCTGAACGGATTTGGATTAAATTTGGCACAGGGGTAGACCATGACCTAAAATAGGACATAGGAGACTTTATATCCCGATATCCCCATGGGATCGAGACTTACGCGGGGGAAACCGCGGGGCGTAGCTAGTACTTAATAAAATATTATAGCAAAAGATAAATAAATAGATATAATAATTATAATGGATACAATAGTTACCTATTGCAAAACTAGGCAGTACTAAAACTCGATTTTTTTTTCTCTCTTTTGTCGCAGATCTCATAAGTTTCAATAGGTAAATAACGTTAATTTTCTTTTACTATCTTCTTTGCTCGTATAACACCATTGAGGTGATTTGAGGATAGTATATAAAGAAAACAAAAAAAAAAAGAAGTGTTATTCGCAGCGTGTGTTTACACAATAAAACACGACACTGCAAACTTTCAAAATATATAGTTACTATTACATATCTTCTAACGCCAACCCGTATTTTATACATTTTCCAGGTTATAGGTGTCATACTGTTAGTTGATGTCACAAAAAGTTTCTTTCAAATGATAGCAGTATCCAAGAATGAAGCCGGTTACGAAGTATATGTAGTCATGTTTGGATGCTTTGTGATAGTAGGAGGAGCAGATATTGTACTACATGTAGTGTTTGTATATGCAGGACATACGGTGAGTTACAAATTATAATTATATTTCTTTTGAAAATTGGTTAAAAACAACACTTTTACACGCTAATATATGTATAAATTAAACATTATTTATTGAGAACTCGTCGAAATCATTTTCATTGCTGTGATTTGCATAGACAACAATAGTATTCTATCAAATGTTAATCCGAAGTATTCTATCAAATGTTAATCCTTGTTAATGCTTGTTAATCCGAAAGCCGATCCATTCCACATTTTTTTTTCCAGAAAAATCTGAAGATGTTGAAAGCGTACTATATCTACGGCTTTATCCTCTGGATCCTGATTATTATCATGGGCATCTCTTTAACCGCGTACGCTGCGTATTTTATGAACCGGTATCGTATGGACTTCGGCCGCGTCTTTATGATTCTGTTTCATTTAGCCACTTTTCTGGCTCCAATCGGTAAATATTTTTTATTTTAGTGATTAGTCTCAGATAGGCTTATATCATCGTCATTATCATCATCAGCCTATAGCAGTCCACTGCTGGACATAGGCCTCTCCAACTGTACGCCATTCAGCTCAATTCATGGCAGCTCTCATCCAGCTGCTACCAGTTACCCTGCGAAGATCGTCACTCCATCTAGCCTGAGGGCGTCCTACCTTACGTTAGCCGATTCAACGTCTCCACTCAAAAACACGTCTACCCCAACTGCCGGATTACCTCATTACTGACTTTAATCTTTAGGCTCGACGGAATACGCGACGAGAAGACTCGACGGAGCTTCCCAAAAGCTGCCCAGCCCAGCTGAATTCTTCTATTAGCCAGGCCCTTCTAAAAGTTGTTCTTACAAAACTGCAGAGTTTGCCCGAGGTAAACGTAATCACGAACAACTTCGAGAGCAGCGCCATTGACAGCAAGAAGGCTTAGATACCTGTACACAAATACAATGTCATACATAAAAATCGACCCACCCCGTGGTTCGATTTTAAACAAGATAACTCAAAAAGTTCTGAAAAGAAGGTATTAAGCCCTATTATTATTATTTTCAGTGATTCAAGCATATATTCTTTTACTAGTAAGAAGTGAGTTTATAAAACTAACAAGGGACTGCGAGTTCAGGTTCGTAAACAATGCAGCCGAATCAGCTTGTGAGATGAAATGTGAGGAAGATATTATAGCCGCTGGAAATATTAAAGCCAAAAAAGATATTATAGCCAATACAGATACTAAAGCCGATGGCGAAATTATATCCAATAGAAATATTATAGCCAATGGTGATAAAGGAGTTTATAAACATGGAACAACTGAATATATAGACACAATGACATTTTGAAGAACCCAAGACATGAATCAGGAAGAATGGCCATAACATAATGACTGTAATCATAGTGCCGCAATTGCGTATAACTTAAAAGGTTGCTGGATATTGTTATTTAGTCAAAGATAAAATATATTTCAATCACTTTTAGGATTTTTTTCATGTTTAAAGAAAGCAAAGGCAACCAGTCACATAAAACTGTTCTCTTGGAGCAGTAGTTTACCTAATCGTCCTGACAGTCATTATATGTTGTAAAACGCATCGTCTCAGTCTTACCGTTAGTGCGCTTATGGGTTATGATGACGCAAGAACCACTTATTCAATTTATGTAAGTTTTTTTAAATTCCTAGGTATGACCTCTTACTTCGTTTTAGTATGTCTACGTGAGTGGCTTTGGGCACAACAATTCTAGTGTATTTAGCTCTATAGCAATTTTACTTTTAACTTTATTATGATATGTTTACCAATTCTTTATTATTGTTTTCAACTCTAAGGCCTGTTTTTCTTATTTATTACATAGTTGACGTCTGGAAATTGTAAATTAAATTGGAAAGACACTTTTTTTTGTTACTGTGAACGTATGAAGATACTTCTTTATAAACTCCGGGCACGTAGTTTCATAAGTGGTAGTGGGATAATTTGGAGTAAGTATTTATGAAAGGGAAGGACAATAAGTTTGAATACAAAGGAATCAAAATGCGTACGGAGCTGCCAGTGTGTAAAAGATGTTGTTTCTGTTTGCCGCTAAGACATGGTTTGATAACATGGGGATATATCAGATTGGTAAGTACCAGTTAATCCTGCATTTAGTGAATTCGATTATTAAAACAAAAGTTCCTGGTCATGGTGTTTCTTTTAAGTAAATAAAGTCACGCTTATACAACTTTGACATTTGATCTCGTTACCCAATTACTGATACCAATACGACAGCATTTGGGATTCTCGCACAGAACGACAAACATTCTAATGAAAATGTAGCCAAAAACATAGGATGTTTTCCGAGATACGGTAAAAATTATATCAGCACACTAAATGGTAACGCTTCCTAGACGAGAGTTGCTCAGGCCTTGTCGTATTAATCATAAACTGGACACCTAAAATATTAACTCTAGGGAAATCAATAGACAGAGCGTGTCTTTATCGATAAGTGGCATTATTATGTAGTCCTCCAGACCATATTTCGGGCACGGCGGCCAATCTCAACGGAGACTAGCCTTCGGCGCGGGAGCTAATATAGTGCCAACTTTATGCGCAGACACACGTACAATAACAACGCAACATAACGCTTGTAATCCCTGAAGGGTTATGTAGTGTCAGTAAATCAAATTCAGTTTTAAAGAATTTATTCTCAAGAACACAAATAGTTCTCTTATTATATGATATTTATATAGATATACATATCAATCATGCAGTAATAAGGAAAAATTATGACTCCATGAGTTGATATAAAGAAAAGAGAATATTAAAAAATAACAAAGAGTTTTTTTCTAGCTAGTGGTTACAATGTTTCTGAATATAAAAAAAAACACTAAAAATTAAATAACTTAGTACCTAGATACGTAAGATCCTACTACGTCCAGACCTCTTCTAAAATATTGCGTTTTGGCTTTTCAGGCATCATCCATGTTATTCTTGACCGGACTGGTCATCACTTTCTACGGGATATTAGAAATAGGTGCAGCAGAAGGGAAACATCCAATAAATATAGTATATACAGTAATAAAAGGCTTCCTGATTGTATTGACAATAACAGATCTTGTATTAAATACTATTTTCATCGTAGGTGGTCATAAGGTGAGTTTTGTTCAAGAGATTGAGCAATCTATTATTAATCAAACAATTAGTGAAGAAAAAGAAGCAAAATTTATCAGTCGAGAGAATCGCGACGATAGTCCCGCCATGCTATCAAATTCAATAGAATCTCTCAATAGAAACTCTAATATCATCGCGGCATAAACTTGATGGCACGGCGTGTATATCGCCGTGATTCTCTCGATCGTGGAGATGTCACCTTAAAAACAGTAGATATACAAGCATATTGACGTCCGGCAGATGAAAACTTCATTTTATAAAGTCGTCATTAAAAGTCTCAAATATTTATTTAGTTTATCCAATAACTTATACAAATAACTACTTACCATTGTCATATTTAGCCTCTACAATAGGTTGCTGGGTGCGTGTTGGCATTTTTCCACAAATTATAATTCGGTTTTCTTATAATTTCTTACTGCGTCCTTATGTCTACGATTAACTTATATATTAATAATTTTATATATTTTTAGGACTAAACCAGCAATTTTGGAATCATCCCGACATTATTAAAAGTCAATACTCATTTATTCAAACTAGGCTAAGAATCAGCACTTTTTGGGCGTCAAAATTACATGAGCATTCTCCCGAAACTCCCGCCCTGCACCACTTCCTAGCGCTTTAGCGGGGAAGAAGAAGTGGCGCGACCATTTCCCTAACGGAATAATTACATTTATTTAACTTATACAATTTTCAGAAAAACCTTAAGTTGTTGCGAGCGTACTACATCTACAGCTTCATCCTCTGCATTCTGACAGCGCTGATGGCCATTGACACGGCCATATACACCTTGTACCTGTTCAAAATTGGAGAGATCGACCTCAAATTCCACATCTGGATCATTCTTGTCGATATAGCTACTTTGTTGGCTCAAATCTGTAAGTTAACGTAGGATTTTTACCGGGTAGAAGTGTCGGCAGAGGGCAATAACGTCCTCTTCCAGCAGCCCTAAATGGCTCGGGGGTATATATAGCATATATATATTTTATAACGGTTTCACATATTTTCTATACAATAGCTATGAAACCGCATTTTTTATGCCTCAGATAAAAGTTATCTGAAGATAGAAAAATCGGCCCTAAGCAAAATAAGGCTGCTCCTAACTTTTTATTTTTTTTATTTTCAGTGGTTCAAATCTACGTTTTGCTGCTCGTGAGGAGCGAGATCATCAAGCTAAGGAGTCACTGCGAGTTCAGATACGTGAACAACGCGGCTGAAGCGGAATGTACCTTGAAATGTGAAGAAATTAACGGAGAGGAAGAAACAGAATCTACATATGAAAGATATGTGCCGGAAATGTATAAATGATTAGAGTTGATCAATATAGCTCAGTGACAGTTCATAATTGTGATGTTAATTAGAGATGCTTTAATTATTTTTGTAGATGGATGTTTAATAAACTGCTTATAATAGTTTTATTGTAAATTAATTGTATTGGTAGTATATAGAATTATAAAAAGTTAAGTATATAGGTAATAAAGACTATGATGTATATTTAACATACATACCTACATATGAAGGCTACCTACTTCCTGTTGCTAGTGAGGAGTGAGATTATCAAACTTAGCAACACTTGTCAGTTCAGATTCGTGACAACGCAGCAGAATCTGAGGGCCTTGACAAGTGACAATCGCTTCAAAAGTGTTTCGTTTTTCTACAACGACTTTCAACGGAATTGACATAATTATGGTTTTCGATAGCATAAGTCAGTTCTATAAATTTTGCCTTTTCCATCATCGTTAACGCTGCTAAAATGTCACTTTGTCTAGGGCCTCAGAGCGTACGATGAAATGTAAGATAGCAGGTGAAGGAGAGCTAGGTTTAGAAAACAGCAATGAAGAAACATTTGAATCTAAAGACAATAAAAAATTAAAATCTTTTAAATTACATTATAATTCGATTACCTACTAGTGAGATCATATTATTTCAAATTTTGCTTATAATTTAAGAACTCATTTATTGTATAGAATCCTATTGGATTCTATACAATAAATGAGTTCTGTCCGAACAATTGTTATAATATGTCAGTCAAAATCTACAACCTAATACCCAAACAGATCAGAGAGCTGCACTAAATTACTTTAAATTTAAACTTAAGAAATGGCTGTATTCTATTGAATACAGTCATTTCTTAAGTTTAAATTTATTCTATTGAATACAGCCATTTCTTAAGTTTAAATTTATTCTATTGAATACAGCCATTTCTTAAGTTTAAATTTAAAGTAATTTAGTGCAGCTCTCTGATCTGTTTGGGTATTAGGTTGTAGATTTTGACAGACATATTATAACAATTGTTCGGACAGAGTATGCTTCTACATCTTGTGACAGCCAGTCGGGTTGGATCTCCTGAAAGGATTTTTTTTATTTTCTATGGCTTTAGTACAGCGCTCAGAGTGTTTTTTGACAAATAAACCTACTTCTAATATATAAAGACTAGGTAGAGTTAGTAATCCTAATTTCTTAAATAAAGGTTTACAAGCGATTCTTTATAATAAACTAGGAGGAGCGGATGTTGTACTAAATGTAGTGTTCGTTTATGCAGGACATAAGGTGAGTTACAAATTGGATAAAAACAATACTTTTACACGCCAATGACAATTGTGATACGATTCGAATGACTAAAATTTATATTAAAAATATATTTAACTTTTTACTTTACATGATATTGTTACTTTTTCATATTTAAAGAAAATGAAGGCAACCAAATTCCATGAAACTGTCCTCTTGCAGCAGCAGTTTAAACTAATCGTTCTGACAGTCATTATGTATTGTAAAAGCGCATCGCCTCCGTCTTTACGTTAAATGCACGTATCTATGATGACTCAGGTCCCATTTATTCAAAATGTGTTTTTTTTTAAATTCCTAGGTTATCTGTTACTTCGTTTTAGTATGTCCAAGTGAGTGGCTTAGTGCACAGCTATTCTAGTGTATTTAGCTCTATAGCAATTTTACTTTAAACTTTTATGCTAGGTATACAAAATTTTTACCAATTCTTTAATATTGTTTTCAACTTAGGCCGGTTTTTCTTATTATACTCTCAAAACAAGTGAAGATAGTGGCGTTTTTGTTTTGTGTCGGATTTTGATAATGGTTCTGTCTTCTAGAAACATGTGAATGTCGTTATACAGCGCATAAAAGCGGAAGAGAGATCCAGCCTTGCACCAGACCTTTGGGATTATATTGACAAACGATTTATTTCAGTTTCGTTGTAATATAAACATAGTAATTATGTTTACAGCTACAAAGTCCAAATTATTGTATGTACTGTGATTTCTGCTAATTTATTATCGCTTGTTTTTGTTATTAACGATAAATGGGGGAAGATACTTAGGTATATAAAACTTAGTAGCCTATCCTCTGAGTTTAATCAAAGTTACTTATTGACCTAAGTGATTGTCGGAACTTGTTAATTTTGTAAAGATTTCGCGATTTCCATAGTGACATTGTTATATTTTGTGTAAATTGACGGACAAAATGAACAGAATTCGTGGCGAGATACCACAGTTTAAAAGATGCTGTATGTGTCTGCCGCTAAGGCATGGACTGATCGTGTGGGGTTATATTAGATTGGTGAGTTATAGCTTATTATAGGATAATTCAAAATACAATATTATTGAAATAGACTCGCCCCCGTTGCTTAGGACTTATAACTAAAACAAAAGTTATTTTTCTCCCGTTTTTCGCAGACTTTATAATTTTATAAACATGTTTAATTTTCTTTTACTATCTTATTTGCTTGACATTAGATAGATTTTAAGTAATGTTATGTATGATTTACTAATGTGATTTGACGTTTTTTTATCATCATTCTGATATAATCCAAAATCCTACCTAACCTCCACTACTTAAAGTCGACTTTAAGTGGTGGGGTTGATTAAAACGCATGCGAGGCAGTCTTTGGGGACTGCTGATAGAAGTGAAAACTAAGCAACAATGCGTAACCTCAACGTAATTCAAACGGTAGACGATAGATGGCGCTAAAAACATTTCTTCAAGCGTGACGGTGATGCTGACGCGAGTTCACCCAAAAAGTGCTCAACACGACTAAAGAAGTTTTCTCTTAATATAGATTTCACTGCGTGTTTGTTAACCAAATACGAAACCAAACATGAAAGAAAATATACAGTGTCTTTAACTACACTTCTTATCAGAACAATCGAAACACATGTTTTTTTTTACATATATTCCTATTTATACACATTTTTCTGATACTTAATCCTTACAAAACATAAACTTGCAAGGTGTTTTGATTTTTCTGATGACAAGTATATAATAAACCGAACTCGTTTTTTTTCCAACGTCAACCCGTATTTTATTTATTTAATTTTTCAGGTTGTAGGTGTCTTATTATTAGTTGGTGTCACAATTACTTTCTTCGAACTGCTGAATGAAGGAGCTTACGTATATGTAGTCATGTTTGGATTCTTTGTAATACTCGTAGGGGCGGATATTGTGTTAAATGTAGTGTTCGTTTATGCAGGACATACGGTGAGATATACAAATTAAATATAATAACTTAGACTAATACCGTCTGTTTAAGAAAGGCCAAGGAATCATATGACAGTTTAGCAAAATCATCACAACAGCTATCAATCATATCGTTTTGAAGGAAATTGCTAATTCGTTGCTTCATATGTTTGAAAAGTTCAATTCTCATGTTGTTCTTGTTGTTTGTTGTTGTTGTTTGTCTGCTCAAAAATAATGTTCCGCAATGAATGTTGTTGAACTGTCAAAATGAAATAGATTGTGATTGATCATGTGTTAGGCAATTAGGGTGCAGAATATGATGATAATAATAACGGGTGTAAAAATACGCTTACCGAAGCCGAGAGGCACTTTTTCTTCCCGTCAATGTGATTATTAGGCTTCCGTACATCCGAATGAAAAAACGGAAACTCGTGTGTCTGTCTGACTGGTTGGCTATCTGTCTGTCCGTCTGTCACAGCCAATTTTCTCCGAATCTACTGGACCGATTTAGTTGATATTGTAACGCTATGTATGTAAATAATATTCCTTTGTGTCAATTATGTACTTTCCTGTATAAGTGTGTCGGAGGGCAGTGTCATAGACCTTGTAGCTGTAATTTTGTGAACTAAGGTATCAATGACAACAGCTCACTCCACGCTCACATCACCTAAGCTTTCACGGTGAGATGGTTACAGAATAGCAACGCAGGTGCTATTCCGAAAGCTGATCCTTTCCGTATATTTTGTAAGTTCTCCTTTTTTTTTTCAGAAAAACCTGATGATGTTTAAAGCGTACTATATCTACAGCTTCATCCTCTGGATCCTGATGATAATCATGGGCATCTCTCTCTCCGCGTACGCTGTGCATGTGATGAAATTGTACCATATGAACTTCTACCACGTCTGCACCGTTCTGATTGAATTAGCCACTTTTCTGTCTCAAATCCGTAAGTAATCTTTATTTTAGTCATTAGTCTCGGATAGGTTTACTTAGACGCATATACAGGTGTCTGGTACCAAAGGAGATCATTCATTTTGGGCTAAATTACGAAAGTGCCGGCCAAACAAAAAAAGATAGGTATATTCCGTTAGAACATGTTATTTTCCTCACTTTTCACTATCGGCCCAAATCTGTAGTGTTATACGATTTTGAAAAATACTGTTTGTATGTTTTAGTTAAAATAATTAATAGTTATCTAATTAAAGTAATAATAAAATGTAGTAATCAAAAATGAAAAGAAAAACGTACTCTTTCGGAATATAGCTTTTTTTTGTTTGGCCGTGCTTTGACAGTGAATAATCTCCTTTTAAATCGCGAAAAAAAATTCAGCTGTTCCTTACATTTATGTTTTTTTCGCGATTTAAGGTTTAGTCCTCGAGTAAAACTTGTTCATAATGATGAGTATAGTCACGTGTTTAAGTATCGGTCACTAATTACCAGTCACCATATACAGCTCGTGTTGCTTCGACTGCAGCCGATACTGCAGTTGGAATGACAGACAATCACCAATCACAATAGTCTTCCAAACAGTGAGTAGCTAGATGGTGGGTATAGGTCATCATCATTAGAATCTGTCTCGACAGATGTAGCTGAATACCAGCAAACTTGCTATGGGTATGACGACAAATTCATTCTTAAATTCTCTTTATACAATAGTTCTTCTAGCTAGTGTCACAACATATAAAAAGTTGTTTCCGTGATATAACCCAAATATAGGAGCATATAGACTAAATAATATTTAAGCATAGCTATAGCCCGCGAAAAGTCTATGTGCTTTTCCGGGCCATGGTCTACCCATGTTCCAAATTTCATCCAAATCAGTTCAGCGATTTTAGCGTGAAACCGTATCAAAGAAACTCACTTTCGCATTTATAATAGTTAGGATTATTTTATAAAGCGTTCACTAACCGATGAAGGCAAAAATACCCATACGATTCTGAAAAGAAGAAATTAAGCCCTATTATTATTATTTTCAGTGATTCAAGCGTATATTCTTCTACTAGTAAGAAGTGAGTTTATAAAACTTACAACGGACTGCGAGTTCAGATTCGTAAACAACGCAGCCGAATCAGCTTGTGAGATGAAATGTGAAGAAGATAACATAGCTAATGGAAATATTATAGTCAATACACATGCTATAGCTGATGGAGATGCTAATATAATTATTATTAGCAATGGAGACAAAAAAGAGTTAACACAACTGGAACAAGCGAATCTATAGACACAATGGTTTGAAAGAACATAAAACACTGTTCCACAGTTAACGGCTAGAAAAGAACTGTGGAAGAAATAGTCATAATGTCAATAATGTGATACGATTTCGAGAGACTAAAATTGATATTAAAGATACATTTAAAATATATTTAAATCATGTTTCATGATAACGTTATTTGTTTTTCATACACATGGTGTAGGTATTTTTATTTTCATATTTAAAGGAAATTATGGCAATTCTCATGAAATTGTTTTCTTGCAGCAGTAGTTTACCTAATTTTCATAACAGTCAAGCTCATTTCAGACTACGCTATATTATTAAGCATAATTATAGTACATAGCACAACAATATCGCTCGCCATACATTTCCAATACTATGTATATAGTATAGCAAAGTGTGAACGTGTTCTAAATAAATATATGGCGAGCGATATTGTTGTGCTATGAACTATATGCTATATGCTATTATATTATAACGTATCTGGAGCTTCATTCTGTATTGTAAAGTAAAACGCATCTCTCTGTATATTTTCCGAAAAAAAAGAAAGAAAATACATTTATTTGCGGTAAACATGACGCAAAGAAAGAACACAAACACAAAAAAGGACAAGTTGGGGGAAAAATGCGTTAGTGCGCTTATGAGTTATGACGTCCCAAGAACCACTTATTCGATTTACTTAGTTTCTTTAAGCTCCTGGGTATAGTTAATTGATTCAGGCGTGACTTTGCGGAAATCTATATGTATAAAAGGAGAAACTGACTGACTGACTGACTGTTGATATATCAACACACAGCCCAAACCGCTGGTCCTAGAGACATGAAACTTGGAGGGTGTGTTCTTTGTGAAGAGTAAGTATCCACTAAGAAAGGATTTTTGGGAATTCCACCCCTAAAGGGGAAAAATAGGGGATGGAAGTTTGTATGAAAGTCCGTCAGTTTTGAAGTTAGGATCTTCAAATTTTGATTTTAGACTGACGATTGAAAATTAATCAATACGTATCTCAACGTTTTTGATAATTCTACCCCCGAAGGGTTAAAACGGGGGATAAAGTTGAAAATCCTTAATTTTCGAAGAAAAATCACTACTATCTAACGCAACGGTGTTGTTAGAATTTCAACCCTTAAGGGGTCACCCCCTTAAGGGTTGAAATTCTAACAAAAGGGGGATGAAATTTTGTTTTTAATTAAAGTTCTTTATTTTTTAATTTAAAATCACTAATATTTCGGCATATGGTTGGAAACTAACACAACTTATGCAATGTACCAAAGCAAAGCAATCTTTCCGAAGTGCTTAAAAATACTAAACTAATAGTATGGGATGAAATAACGATGGCGCACAAAAGAGGAGTTGAAGCCTTGAATAGGAGTTTGCAGGACATACGAAATAATAAAAAGATAATGGGTGGTATGACGGTGTTGCTGGAAGGAGATTTTCGACAGACTTTACCGGTAGTGCCTAAAGGTACGCGCGCAGATGAGATCAAAGCATGCATCAAAAGATCTTTCTTATGGCCTTCAATTAAAGTTCTGAAACTTACTCGAAACATGAGAGTACATCTCAGAGGTGAAGTTTCTGCCGGCAGATTTGCAGATCTTCTTCTTTAAATCGGAAACGGTTTCCACAAATAGATGGGTTGATACAAATACCATACGAATTATGTACTGTGGTATCAACAGTTGAAGGACTTGTAGATAAAATTTATCCTGATATTAAAAATATTAAAGGCAAACCGATGGAGTGGTTATGCGAGAGAGCCATTTTGACTCCCAAAAACGACCAAGCCGCTGCGATCAACGAAATGTTGATAAATACATTCGAAGGCGAAGAAATGATTTACAATTCCGTTGACACCATGGTCGATATGGACGAGTCGGTTAATTATCCTGTAGAATTTTTAAACTCTCTTAATCCGCCGGGTCTTCCGTGTCACAGACTTATGTTGCGTGTAGGTGCTCCTGTCATGTTACTTCGAAATTTACATCCTCCAAAATTGTGCAATGGAACTAGACTCCAAGTAACAGCTCTCCACCGCAATGTTATTGAGGCGAAAATACTATCTGGATCTGCCAGAGGAGAAACAGTATTCGTGCCGCGTATACCATTGATACCAAATGACCTTCCGTTTGAATTTAAAAGATTGCAGTTCCCAATCAAGGTTTGTTTCGCGATGACTATTAATAAGTCACAGGGACAAACTCTAAAATTTGCTGGAGTTGATTTGCGGCAAGACTGTTTCTCCCACGGCCAATTTTATGTGGCTTGCTCACGTGTTAGCTCTCCAACTAGCCTGGTTGTTTTAGTACCCGCTTCCGAATTAGTGAAAAACATCGTATATAGAGAAATACTGTGAAGGATTTAGGTAGATACCGGTCCTTTACAGCAGGTATTTCTTTACAGTATTCCTCAAATATCACACGTAGTAGAGGACAATTAGCCATGAAGAAAGATCTATTGTTATTGTTATAATACCTAATTCATAATTATCTAGAAAAAAAGAATTTATACTCTACGCAGACGACGTAAAATAAAATAGTAACGAAGTCAAATATTACATTGAATATTCGAGTCTGATGTTGAATATATAGTTTTTAGAATTTTTGGTCTGTTTGTTTGTATGTATGTTCCGGCTTGCACAAACACGGATGAGCGGATTTAGATGAAATTTAAACACACAGATAGTTTATAACCTGGATTAACCTATAGGTTATTTTTTAATCCCGATTGTACGTTCCCGTCGGATATTTTTCGACATCCACGCGGGCGAAGCCGCGGGCAATCCATTATAAAATACAATAGACGCTGATATATTTAGTAACCTATTCCGCTTGACTATTCTTCAAGAGTCATAAAAACCCTGTAAGAAATCGACACGTGTTTCACCTCTTAACGAATAACTTCCATACTGGAGGAACTCAACATCACCAAGCGGCTATCTACTATATGCCAGGAGCGTGCCCTCAGCTTTTTCGGGCATATTATGCGTTCACCTAAGTATGGTCTGGAAAGGCTTTTGATACTGAGCAGAGCACCGGCGAGATGGTCAGAAGCGATCAAGAAGGTTGTTCACACTGCAGAAGACCGAATAGCTTGAAGACACGTCACATGTGGTCGCGATCCTCAGCATTGAAGGAACGACGAAGAAGAAGAATTTTACTTTAAACTTATGCTACATCTACATCGTAATAATGTTTACCAATTCTTTAATATTGTTTTCAACTCTTTGGCCTGTTATTCTCATATTAAATGGGGATTTTGTAACAAGGTCTACTTGGAATTCCGCTTGTTTTTATTATTCTAAGCGAATGAAGATACTCATTTATAAATCCCGGGTGCGTAATACGCGTATACACGTAATTATCTATATAATGTATACATTAATAATATAACAATATCAGTCCAAAGTCAACGCTTGACCTCAGTAGCTGTGTTTTTAACCCCCGGCGGAAAAAGAGGCGTGATATAAGTTTAACGTGTGTAGCTGTGTGTCTGTCTGTGCCATCGTAGCTCCCAAACGGCTGAACCGATTTTGATATTTTTGGTTTTGTTTGAAAGGTGACTTGACCGAGGGTGTTCTTAGCTATAAAAAAAATCGTTTATTAGATGTTTTGTTTTTGTCGGGAGTTTTATAATTTTTTTATTTAATTAGCTTGCTAAATAAATGAATACATGCCAATAGATACCCTAATTTATTAATTCCAAACGTGGTAGTGAAATAATTTGTAGTAAGCGAAGGAACAATAGTTTGAATACAAAGGAAACAAAATGCGTACGGAGCTGCCAGTGTGTAAAAGATGTTGTTTCTGTTTGCCGCTACGATATGGATTGATAACATGGGGGTATATCAGATTGGTAAGTACCAGTTAATCCTGAATATACTGATTTCTGTATAGGCGTGTCTGTTTATGGTCAAAAACGAACATACAATGAGCACGCACAGAACAAACAAAATCACGCTAATACAAATTTGCCATTTGACCTCGTTACCCAAATACTGATACCAATACGACTGCACGTAAGATTCTCAGACAGAACGACAGACTAATAAATTATAGCCAAAAATGTAGAATGTTTTCCGAAACACGGAAGGGAAGTGCAAAAATGCAAGCCCAAACGCGTCACCTAGACAAGGGTTGTTCAGGCCCTGTCGTAATAATTACAAACTGGACACAATAAACCATAAACTCTAGAAAAACTCAACTCAGATATTGTGTTCTTATCGATATGTGGCGTCATTAGACTGTCAGTTAATACCTGTGTAGATACCTACGTCGCATGATGCCAATGTTACAGTTTAAGAAAAAAACCAACGGTTGTATGCTCTTGCTGAAGGTGCAATACCTTAGAAAAGGTTTACTTGTCCATATCATTGTAAAGTGCATTATTAGTAATATTATAACGCTACAAGGTTCTTTTCGTGCGTGGTTGAAATTGGAAGAATCTTCTTTTTTTTTTTTTCAAAACAATTTATCAACACAATGTTTACCAACAGTGCCAGGGGGCATTGTTGGTAGACATTTGTGTTCAACGTCATTCGACCGCCAAACACTTCATAGTAGGTAGTGTATCTTATTTTGATCTTCTAAAATATTGTATTTTGTCTTTTCAGGCAATATCCATGTTATTCTTCACTGGTATGGTCATAGCCTTCTACGGGATATTAGAAATGGGTGCAGCAGAAGGAAATCAGCCTATAAATATAGTATATACAGTAATATTAGGTTTCCTGATTCTGTTGACAGTGACAGATCTTGTATTAAATAGTATTTTCATCGTTGGTGGTCATATGGTGAGTTTTTGTTCAAAAGATAGAGGAATCTATAATATTAATCAAACAATTGGTGAAGTATTACAAGAATATAAATGAAGCGACATCTAGCGACGTCTCGCTGTGCCATCAGATTCAATAGAAACTATGAATCAATCTCCACACGGCGATATCATAACCGCAGCGATAATTTGTTAGCCCGGCGTTAATATCGCCGCAATTGTCTCATTCGTGGAGATAGTGCCTAAAATTATAGTAGATACAGTGCCGCAGTGCCCGGACGTCAATATGGCACTTAGTATTTATAGTTGTACAATGATCTTTTGGTGCGTGACCAAAATCGGAACTGACGCCGCCATCTTGTTTTTTCAATACATTATACAAAACAATTGCACAAATGTTTACTAACGTCGCGCCCCTGTCAACGTCATTCTAGTACCAACAGATCCTTGTAGCAGTGCTAGAAAGAGACTGTCACTCAGGCTTAAGTGACAGAGACAACGCTCTACAAAGCCGAAACTCGGTGTACCATATTAGCATCCGGTGTACTATAAATCAGAAGTGCATGCGAACTTTATGCTATAACAGTTAAAAAAACAACGGATATTTTTTACAATTAATGAGAAAACATAATAATTATCAGTAAAAGGTCAGTAGGAATAATGACTGTGATAACACCTCAATAATATTATTATTATGCAGAGACAAGCGATGGTTATATTTATAAAAGCGAAGATCTTATAAATATAAAGTGACTTTCAAACGTCTAATTTGTGTATTTTTGTGTCCTTATGTTTTTAATTCCAATAAAGATGTCATTACAGTCTCAAATGTTTATTCAATTGCTCCAATTAGATAGGTTTCTACTTGCCTTTATCATATTAGCCTCTACGATATTACGACATTCTCCGATAAATTATAACACGGTTTCCTCACGTTTTCTTACTGTATCAGTCAGTAATGTCCACAAATTTTACTCAGTTAATACACAGACCCATTAAGAAATTTATATATCTTATATAATTTTCAGAAAAACCTGAAGTTATTGCGAGCGTACTACATCTACAGCTTTATCCTGTTTATCCTGACAGCGCTGATGGCCATTGCTTCTGCCATATACACCTTGTTACTGTTCAGAATCGGGGAGATTGACCTCACGTACCACATCTGGGTCATTCTCGTGGACACAGCTACTTTGCTGGGTCAAGTTTGTAAGTAAAAATATATGTTAATTAGTAATTATACCTATTTATGTAGGATTTCTGACCGGGTGCGGGTCAGTCCCAACAATATACTGCAGTATGTCGCGAGCAGACTGGACTGTTTGTGTGTGAACCGCTGCTGCAAGCTTTTACCTCGATGCTAAGCTTGTAGCAGGGATTCACAACACTCCAATTGAATGAAATAAAATTTAAATCTTGTATAAAACGCACTCTATGCCGCCAAGCATATTATAAATTGGGAGATGGATATATTACTGACAAAAATGCTTGCTCCACAGGGCGCATAAACTAATTGATTAGCATTCGAAAATATTGTTGGAGCTGCTGAAGATTGTAAAAACTATCTTTACATTGTATTAATTCAATCTCCTAGTATTGTATAACTGCATAGCACATGTGTGTGAGCACTATGTACTTACTTAAGTACTTTAAAGCTACCATTTACTAGGTACGTCTTTCATTGACTTGAATGTGCCCTGGCGGCTGAGAGTATGTCATGCTCACTTTAATGTCTCGCTGGTGGTAGCGTGTGTGTTGGATCATTAAGTTCCCTTCAAAATGGTTGAGCTGAATGGTGCTGATCCATGCGTCATGTTCGTGAACGGGCGCCATCAGTAGGGACTGGTCATCTCTTAGCTGCCACGGCTTATTATAATTCATTTTAATTTTTGAATTGTTTTGTATCTTTTTTATCTTTTATTTACGGACGCTTTTAACCTGCAGGTTTTTCTACATTGTACTCACATGTATAATTCCAACATGAATGATGTAAACAATATATTGTAACAATATTCTGATTTAAAAGAGTGTCCATGGAGTTTCTTGCCCGTTCTTCTCCATAGGAACCTACTACGCTTTGGAATGGGCAACTAGCTTCATCTTTCTGACTGACCGACCCCTTGACAATTCAAAAGTGCCTGTAATTGGTTTATTTGAAATAAATGCTTTGAGTTTGAGTTGATGTTTGAGTTTGAGTTGAGTTTGAGTTTGAGTTCACACATGATTTCAGTGCTAGCTTTAGTGTGTAGAATAGGACTACCACACCATTGTTATTAAGAAATATTAAGTTTTTCATCAGTAGGGTTGTCCCCGATTAGGCAACCCTACTGATGAAAAACCCCTCTTCGGGGACTGCAGGCCCTGTCATGGAGACAGACCCAGTTGTAATAACATTATTAAGCAAAGAAAGGCAACTCCTAACAATTTCTTGTTTTTATTTTTAGTGGTTCAAATCTACGTTTTGCTGCTCGTGAGGAGTGAGATAGTAAAGCTAACTAGTCACTGCGAGTTCAGATTCGTGAACAATGCGGCTGAAGCGGAATGTACCTTGAAATGTGAAGAAATTAACGGAGAGGAAGGAACAGAATATACGTATGAAAGATATGTGCCGGAATTGTCTAGATGATAAGAGTTGGTCAATATAGCTAAGGGACAAATTCATCATTGTGATATTAAACTGAGATGGTATGATTATTTTTGTAGATAGATAATTCAGTACTATTAATAGTTGTATGGTTAAATATATAGGTAAAATAAATAAAAATTAAGACTATGATAAATTTTTTAATGTTTACAAATATTTACTATTATTATAAAGAGGTAAAAAGACATGGATTTTTTCTGGCCCAGCATGGATCTCTGTCCACGCAGGGACAAAGAGATAATTATATTTAAAAAATAACTGATTATATTTGAAATTGCACTACAGCTTGCGTTACTTGGCAAAATATGGGATAAAATATTTCAATAAGTGTGCGTATGAGTTTGTATATTAGGGGGTAGATAATCATCGGAACTACAACTACCCAATTCTGAAAATTCTTTCACTGATAGAAAGCTACGCTGTAATTGCCGGATATGTTTTATGGTAGGTTACAGTTGACTTCCACGCGGATGAAGTTGCGGGCAGACGGTTGTACCCAATATAGCCCAACTCATGGTAAATGGGCACCGCCACATATATGCGCTGCCACTGTAGAGTCAACGCTGAAATGTCCCATGTGCCTCTCACTACACCAGCACGCATACCTTTCAAATTAGAAAAAACGCTCGTTGGCGGCAAAAACTGGCAAAGAAGAGGTAATTCCCGGACGTGCTGCTTCTTTTTACGAAGGAGCTTGTTCAGGGAGGTACCTTTATGGAGTGTTAAGGGTAAAAACAAAGATGAAAACTCGGGAAGCCCAAATCTTCATCTTATAATTCATCTTACTTACTGAACTTTTCACCTAACGGATTACTTACTATGATTGTGGAAGTAGTTTACTCACATTCAAAAAAGTTCATCATCTCTTATGAAATATTCTTTGGTTTTTGACCGTTAAATCGTTTCTTAATTTATGAAACTGAGTGTAATCTCATTTATAATTAGTACCTAGTGTTTTTGGAACCAGTGTTACCTATAAAGTGAAATTTTCTAAATAATGTGTTTTATATGATTCCAAGTTTAAGGTATACCTCTAAATATCGTAAGTAATAAGTACCATAATGTTAAAAAAAAAGCATCGGATGAAGAAAAGGGAGTAGAAGATACGATTGATAATGAAGTAAACAGAGGAGACAATAAAGTGGTAAATAGTGGGAGAAGAAAAGTTGAAGCAGGTTCGAAAGTTATGTGCAAAAAATAAAAGTTCGATGGAATGTGAAGGAAGAATAAAGGCAGAAGAGAGGGTAACGAAAGATTTGAAAGAAGATAAATTGCGAAATGAAGATATTAGATGTAAATATATTTAAACGTGGAAACAAAATTAAGATAACGTTGGAAAGTAATATATTCATGTAAAAAAACCTAGAAGAACTTGAATTAGTAATATTTTCAATACTTGTAAGTACTATACAAGGCACTTTTTGATTATAATTAATTAGTCTGCAACATCCCATTGTAAAAGACGTAGATATATTTAGTAACCTATTCCGCTTGACTATTCTACAAGAGTCATAAAAACCCTGTAAGAAATCGAATTTGCGTCCAGCGGTCGGTGTGGTAACACGTCGCGTTCTGGTTTGCAATTGGTCGATCGTCATCCTGAGGATACCTCGTTGAGAGGTGAAACACGTGTCGATTTCTTACAGGGTTTTTATGACTCTTGAAGAACATCCCACTGTGTCAATATAACAACATTGAATAAAATAAATATATTTCTAATTTTTTTATTAAACGCACATTATAGCTAAATTATTGCTAGGCCAACCATATTACTTAACGACTTTAGAATTTTCCTAATAAATAATACCGGATTATGATACAACCTTTTGAACATCAAAACCTGTACCACCACCTGTTTCTTTTTAATTTTCTTTATTATACGTAACATCACATGACTCGGAATATTTCCTTGACAGGCTCCTTTAAATTAACCCGTCTTGTTTCCTCCAATGTTCTCCACAGATTCTCGTGTTCCTCTTTTCAAATGTCTTCCGTTTCAGTCTCCTCTCCCTTATCTTCGCATGTCATGGTACATTCTGCTTCAGCCGCATTGTTCACAAATCTGAACTCGCAGTTGTTACTCAGTTTGATGATCTCACTTCTCAGTAGTAGGAGGAAGTACGTTTGTAAAGCTGGGAAAAACAGCGGTGGATTAAAAATAATATTCAAGAATGCTCTTCACATCTATTATACAGCGTGTAAAAAACCCTGTCTGATCCGTGAGGGTGCAGTGGTTTTAAAAAAATAAATAAAAAAAACATGGCCGCTTTTGTTTCAATGGGGAATTTTACCGATTGGGAATTTTACATGGGGCACAGGCGGCCGTCATTTAGTGGGTGTCTAGAAGTCATAACTTTTGACCTCTGTAGATGAAATTGGAGTAATTTTGGTACTTATTAACATTTTAACATTTACTTTTCGACAATAGGTTCTAAATTGGCGAATGATATCCCTGCTAAATACCATAATAATTTAACAAACACACTTCCACAGAATCAGAGTCATAGTCAATTAGTGGAACTTACACCAACTACCGCGAGTGAAGTAGCAAAAATTGTAGATGATCTTAAAGTCAACACCAGTGCTGGCTTAGACGGACTTAATGCAAAGACGATAAAATGTGTTAAAAACCTTATTAAGAATAATTTAAGTAAGTGCATAAATTCTTGTTTACTGGATGGAACTTTCCCTAATAGTCTAAAAATTGCAAAGGTTACACCAATACATAAAGGTGGCAGTAAATCAAATGTTGAAAACTATCGTCCCATTTCTGTACTCCCTATTATCTCGAAAGTCTTTGAAAAAATGTTATATATACGATTACATAAATACTTAGTCTCTATAAATTTCCTTACCGATAAGCAGTATGGTTTTCGGCCAAAATCGAACACCTTATCAGCTACAGTCGATCTCGTCACCAAAATTAGAACTAGCATGGATCGGAAACAACTGGCCTTGGGTCTGTTTATAGATCTAAAGAAAGCCACAGTAAGTCATGAACTGCTTCTAAAAAAACTGAAGGCGATTGGTATTACTGGAGCAGCATACAAAATTTTTAAATCGTACCTGATGGATAGATTTCAAGTGGTAAAAATTGACGACTGTCAAAGTGGCCCCCAACTGATTACATGTGGAGTTCCCCAAGGCTCTATTCTGGGCCCATTGCTGTTCTTAATATATATAAATAATATTACAGATATAGGACTACAGGGTGATGTATCACTCTATGCTGATGATACAAGTCTATTCTATTTTGGTAATAAGATTGATACTCTTATGGAGCAAGCACAAGATGACTTGAATAGTTTGTTTGATTGGTTCCAGTGCAATCTGCTGACAGTTAATACTAATAAAACAAAGTACACAATATTTGCTGCTAACAATAAAAAACTACAAACACAACACACTCGTAACATAAATGGTAAAATACTAGAAAAATCTAAAGCAGAAAAATACCTTGGACTTATACTGGACAGCGACTTGTCGTGGAAAGCACATATCGAAAAAATAAAAAATAAGCTCTCTGCCTTAACAGGCGCAGTGCGCAGCATTGTTCGTTGTCTCCCGCAACAAGTTTGTTATATGATTTATAACTCAATGGTGAAACCTCATTTGGACTACCTAATTGAAGTGTATGGCTGTACCTATAAATCCAACTTACAAATCTTGTAAACAGCTCAAAATAAAATTATTAAAGTTCTTTTTAAATAGAACTATCGAACACCTACACTAAACCTTTACAATTACACAAAGCTCATGAATATTTCACAGATATATAGGTATAATACTTGTATACTCGTACATAAAATTTTAAACAAAAACATACACACACAAATAACTCTTACAAAACAATCACAAATAAAAAACAGATACAGAACTAGACAAGCAAATGACATAGCGTTGCGGGCGCCTAGAACAAACTATGGCAGGAGTACTATTCTGTATGAAGGAGCACAGCTTTACAATAAATTGCCTCGGAATGTAGAAGATCAAAAATCCATGTACAGTTTCAAAAAATCTCTGAAGAACCACATTTTAGCGGATTTAAAATTTTAAAATGTCTGCGAGTACTGTACTTAACTAACCTAACTAACTTATAAATATACTTGCTTGTGTAACTTATTTTTGTTGTGTAACCGTCGCGGTCGCGTCGCCTATTATATACTAATTAGAAATACGTTTTTTTCTCATATAAGTGAATGTAATTCTTTTTGAGAAATAAAGTTCTTAAACCATATTAAAACGCGAATTTCAAATTGCAGTAACTTTTTAATAATTTATTATTTTACTATTTTCTGTTAGTGTTATTGCAGTACCAGATGTGCCCCTTTCGGATTGGACAGGGTTTTTTTTGTGTTTTTTTGCTCTGCCTCTGTCTCTCCTACAAATGATTGTTCCGTGTTCCATATACAAACAAAAATATCGATTTATGCTCACCTAAAATCACGAAATACACTGAGCCGGTCACCAATAGAATATCCCATGAGCAATATCCCAGCAGTGCCATCTCGCGGCCACCAGCAGTGCAATTTACTGTTGCTAAACAAACTGACGAAGTAGTTAATATTGCTGTCAATATCAACATCGCTATGCTGTAAAAATAGTATCCTCTTAGCAGCTTGGTATTTTTCTGCAACATTAAAAGTTTTATATCAATGAGAGTTATTAGATAGACTAATATATCCAGGAAACCTTTATACCTAGTTGAATAGTAGGACGTCTTAACAGTTATAGTACACACGGCTACACATCAAGCTATACATTTCCAGTATAAGCTGACCTCAATTGTAAGGAAATCCTATACAATACGAGATCAGCATATACTGGAAATGTATAGCTTGATATGTAGCCGTGTGTGTACATGCCCATCGCTTTACATCGGCAATACAATAACGGAAATCATCAGCATTCCATAGAATGAACAAATAAGAAAACATAATTAAAATTCAAATAATTTATTTCTAGTAACATAGACCCATAATAGAATAGGCATACATTAACAAATATTTAATGAACATTAAAATTAAAATAAAACAAAAATAAAATAAAATAATATTATAGGTTTCAAGACTCACCGTATGACCTCCGACGATTAACACAAAAGTCACCACGAAATCCGTCATGAAGGTAGTAAGTGAAAAGATTGATATAGCAAAATGCAATAAAGCCGTATTCAAATGTTTTGTGGGTCCAAAAATACTGATAATCAGTATAGTATATATCAAATAATATACCATTAACGGAATGGAAAAAATGTCTGCAATCTGAAAAAGGAAAAAACACGAGCTATACAGGGTGAAATTGAATTCATGGGTAATCTCTTATGGGGTTATTGTACTCATCATTGTGAACAACTTTCACTATGGGACCCACGAAAAAATAATCAGAGGTTCCCTACATTTTGACGAGTTATGCGAACATAAATGTAGGAAACAGCTGATTTTTTGAAGCAACAATAAAAGCTGCACCAGCTAAACAGTGTTTCGACAATGCAAGTCATTAATTGTTTCAGTTGTATTTGCCACAGGCGACCAACTTGCATCGTGTAAATGGGGTTTAAGTAACATTAATCGTAGAAGCCACACTAAACAATGACGATAAACAAATCTCCATATTCTACATGGCTCATAATCACGGCACAGGGTATTACTCAGTAGCAGTCCGGAATCTGGATTTGTGCCCGGCAGATGGCATTAGGGGTGCCGACATAAACATGATGGGCGAAATGCGAGTGTAGTATCTACTAATAGCTACACCTCTGCCTGACCCTTCCGTGAGGTACAGGGTTATATTTATACTAATACTAATATTATGAAGCTGAAGAGTTTGTTTGTTTGTTTGAACGCGCTAATCTCAGGAACTAGTGGTTGGAATTGATAGTTCATTTATCGAGGAACTCACGCTACGACCAATAGGAGCGGAGCATAAATGAAATATGTTGCAAAACGGGAAAATTTATTTCTTTTTGGGAGCTTCCGTTGCGTGCGCTGTGTAAACGGTGTAAGTTACAAATATCATGTATGGTGGAATGTTCCTCTTTAAAAGTTCTAAAAACAAGTCCGCGACAGCATATGTCTATGTTTTAAGATTGACTCACTATAACCTTTTTTTATTAATGCATTATTTGCGAAGGAGTTTTATCAACATAATATTAATTCTTATTCAAATAAATAGTTTTAACATCAAGGGTATTTAGGTAGCAGTAAAATGCTTTTCAATTCATTCGAATCGGACATTTAATTTCGAAGTTATCACGAGTATAAAAATTCAATACGCGGACCGTTCGACGCCGGCGCCTCGCCGCCGCGACGTTCCCTACTCTAGAGAGGAGACGATGGGCACACGGGTAGATCATGACCTGGAATAGGACATAGGATATGTTTTATCCCTATATTCCCACGAGATCGAGACCTACGCGGGTGAAACCACGGGGCACAGCTAGTATTATATATAAGGTTATATATCATACTAAATACTCACAATCTTAAAATAACCCCACGCGAGTAAACCGTATCGTAGTGGCAAGCAGCAACAACATCTTTTACATACTGGAATTTCTACTTTCATTTTGATTTGTGATACTTCCAGATTACAGTTAGATCTCCAATTTATTCATACTTTAGTTAAATACTTGAATTTACAAGAAAACACTTGACGAATTCCTGGCTGTGCAAAGGATTCGCCAAAATTGTTTGTTTATTAAAAAAACGGGGCGTATTTTTTACACGGAATTTAAATGACGGCAAAAATTAATGATTGACCTCCGGGCACAACTAGTGTAAGTTAATGATTGCGTTGGTACTGTAAATAAGGTAAATAAGACAATTATTGTTGATAATTCTCACAATGTTTATACTAACTTAACCTTTATATCTATAAAATTCCGAGATACTAACGTACAGAATGCAAGACTTGCACAGACGATAAAGGTCTGGTCGAATTTTGCCAAATATATTTTTAAATTCTATGTAACGGTTACCGATACTCATTTATTTTCTAAAACAGCTGTTCATCGGCAATTTAAATCGCTAAAGAGGTCTTTTACCGCTTAGCATTGATTGATTGATTGATTGAGTGTATTTTTGAACAAGAATCTCTGAGGCACCTAGCTATGAGAAAAAGATTTAGTGTTAGACACCTAGCAGTGTTTTTTTCAAAGTTGCATTGAAGGTTCTACAAACGGGATTCTACAGATTAAGAGGACATAGGGTCGGTCTATTCTCCATACAAAAAGTTGGATGGAGGTTCGGCTCTCGCCTATTTCCTCCTCCAATATTGGACCAATTGAAAGATATTTTATAAATTGAATAAGAAGGATGTTCACTGTGCCCCTATGTTTTTCTTTTTTCATTAATAGTTGTCCAATTTGTACAATAGGCTTCTGATGACAGCGGTCTAAACAGGCAATTTTGAACATTTTCTGAGGGTTCTAGTGCTTTTACAGATAATGTATCATCAAAACGGAAAACATAGGGGCATAGAACTATTTGATATTTATTGTAATGTAAAAAAGAATTGCTCTAAGGTCATAAACCAGACAGAAAACAGGCGAGAGCGTTTGTATGGAGAGGGGACCAACCCTATTTCCTCTTAATGTACTTCGGAGAGTTTGCGCAGGAGCTCCACGACCAGATCATTTCCCTTTCACTACCGTTCTACCAGACGTACTGCAGTATACCTACCATCCGCACTTATTTATTTACTATTATCACTTATTTACATTTGTTTTTACAGGGAACCCAATGTAACGATGTAGTCAATGCTTCCACACTCAGAGACGTCACCCAAAACAAATCAAACACGTCTGAGGCGGCATCTACATCGCCACATGCAAACTACGCATCAAAGACCTGACGACGCACAAAAATCCTGACGTCGCGCAATGAGAGTTTACCGTGCGATCGACATATATTCAAGATCCCGACATCAATCGGTATGCCTTTTCTATAGAGGATGAGTGAACTTTACACCTTGTTCTTCTTACCTTTAAACGACCACCCACAAAACTGAATATTTTTCATTGACAGGGTCAAATTTATACCTGTCGAGTGATTAATATATCCCAAGTAACGACTCCTGAGCCTGTCGGATACGCGCCGCTCATTGAAGCCGCGGCGACCATTTGGCCTATAACATATTCCTTAAGACTGGAAGCCGACCCCAACATAGTTGGGAAAAGGCTAGGCAGATGATGATATGAAATTACGAAAAAAAAAAAATTCGAGCGTCCAAAAGTACAAGTAATATTAGCTGTTAGGCATATGCATTGTGATTTAATTTTCAATCAAACAAATACATCCAGATTAAAAATTGTTTATTGACACGTAAAAATACGCGAGTCCAAAAATATGTAGGTATTATTTCCATTCAATTCTTTATTAAGTTTATCTCATGGATACGTAACGTTATCAACGTTACGTATCCATGAGACTTATTTCAAGTTCAAACATTTGGGTATTTTACGTTGTGTGTTGTAAGTTCTTGCTCTTTAGTTCCATGTTCTATTGGGATGAAAATACACATGCCTGTAAAATGACAGTTGCTTGCATGCTAGTTAACGGCATGTGCAAGTAAATGGCACACTGTGGATACATTTGCAAGTAAACTTACATGCCATTTGCTTACTTGCAAGCCTGTTACTTGCAAGAAGTATAATCAAGTTCACCAGCCAGTCCCACGCTAAACATACTTGTGTAAGTAGGTAGGTACAATAAAATATTAGATATCTTAAATGTGCACGTCATTTTATTTAAATGACTTTAGATACCTACACACACATCGTTTAGTTAGATTGTTTACAGGAATAGCGCTACAGACAGCTACTGGCTCCCCTTGCTCTTATTGCATGCCAGTAAATCAAATGGTATGCTATCTACTTGCTTACATATAGAAATGAAAGTAGCTGGCACGTGCAAGGAGCTGGTATGCAAATGTGCAGGCATGTGTATTTTCGCCTTTACTCTAGTTCTTCTTTTCAAACTTTTTCTATTTCCGCTTCATTTTGTTTACTTGTCATCATACATTGTGCTTCAGCTGAATTGTTCACGAATCTGAACTCACCGCTGCTCTTCAGTTTGATGACCGCACTTCTCAGTAGCAGAGTGAAGTAAGCTTGCACAACTGAAAACAAATGCATTTGACTTTAGAAATTTGAAAGCTTCCATTACTTGTTGCCATACCTAACTGTTTCTATATCTTCGGGTTCGTGGACAAGTACGAAGTTTTCTCATACATTTCACATACAATTTGATTTAACAGGAAAGAAAGGCAGGTTTTACAGTCTAAATGTTAGAGAGAGACGATCATAGTGTAATTTTAAAGCTTAAGGTAGAAATTAATGAACATCCTTTCCGTAAGAAATGGGTTACGGAGCCATTTCTTACTTATCTTTCAAAAACAATGCTCACTTAAAGTCACGAGATAAGCTGCGCAGATTACCAAATTCCGGTTCGTGTCGCTTGGAACCCAATGTACTATTGATATACCGACTGCGACCAGAATCAATAGCATCGTCACTATCAACTCAACGATGCAGAAGATATAGAATCCTCTTATCAGGTTCACGTTTTTCTGTTAAAGAGAAATATTCATCAGATCTTTCAAGGTTTTTAAATATTGTCATTAACAGGTATGCTTGACCTTGGCTTTACTTGCAAGAGGAACTTCATCTAAATCCGTTCAGCCGTTCATGCGTAACTAGATTGTCGTCGTGCCTTCCACCGCTGGACATGGAAATCGCAAAAACGACAAAGAAACGAGGAACACATACGTCATCGCATAGACTCAGTAAGAGAGAGGGAGATAAGTGAACATTCGTTTGGACATCTCCAAGCTATTTTGCATCACAACACATGCATCAGCTACTAGTGTGTCTTACCAAATAATAATATTTTATGCGTTTATTTTTTACAAAACATTGGTCAGGCTGGGGCCATAGTCTTTCCATAGTTCTAGATAACCACTAGTTCCACAGTTCACTAAGCCACCAAAACACATAATCCAATATCTTTATTTCTATATCCGATAGTCCTTACCAACCGGGGGTTGTCCTTCCTTGGCTGCACTTGCATAGTGCGAACAGGGATAATCGTCTGTTGGTGCCTCATTCCATTTAAAATTGGCTAATGGGCCTCTGCGAGTTGGCTTCGGCCTCTCGAATGCCTTCCAAAACTGCGGGACCCCATGGTCCCGAGACATTTTTTAAAATAATAATAATCTCACCTTATGACCTCCGACTATAAACACAATAGTCGCTACGAAATCCGTTATGAACAGAATAAGAGTGGTGAGTGCTATAGCAGCATATAACAAGATCCAGAACACATATCTGCTGTTTCCACTCATGAAACTAATCACTATCGTGGTCAGTATAAAATACGCCAGTGTTGGTATGATCAATGCATCTGCTATCTGTAACAGAAAAATACGAGATACATAGTTAAACACGAGATACATAGTTAAACACGAGATACATAGTTAAACACGAGATACATAGTTAATCACTAGATACGTAGTTAAACACGAGATACATAGTTAAAAGTTCAGTTTACATAGGATAGTACTGATCCGTTGAATCTCATTGATGCCGTTGGATACATGGTTCACTTTAGGTTTGTTTCTAGAAAGGGTCAGATCAGGTTAAACGTTCTTTATTTACACTTCAATACAGGGTGTAAAGGAAAGCCCTCCGCAAATTAACATTCAGCTCCTTATTTTGAATCATATTAAATTTTCATTTTTTTTTATCGTTTTTTCAGTTACTATTCCTTTATTTCAATAATTAAAATCTCTGTACATAGCACTCCATTTATGTAAATAAAATAGCTAAAATAAAAAACCAGCAATGGATGTTAAAATATTCGAGAGCGCCCGCCGCGACACGGGGAGTGCAGCTACGCGAGTTTTGCCACGGTAACGATACATTGCGCGTGAGGTAATAATACAAATCAGGTTTATTGGATTCCTTAACGTTCCTGAAATAATTTCATGTACCGATCGTCTTAGTATGATATGCTGAATTCACCCCATCAGTCTGTGGAGGGCTGTCCATTACACCCTGTATACTAATGCAGCCTTTTGTTGGCATCGTAAGTTCTTTTTGTTTTGCTTGTTATTTTCTGTAATCTCATGCATGATACTTTTTCTTCTTTTCATTGTTTTAAAAGTACTATTATAAAAAAAAAACAAATTATTTAAAAAACAAAAAACCTGCCTGCAAAAACGCATAACTTAAAAGAGAAAAACAAGCATTATAATCTGTAGAATTTTGGTATTACAGGCGGGGAACAAACCAATAACTTGAAATATGGTGTAACTTTTGTTTGGTCCCCATACCAATTTTTTTTGTTTTTTAAATAATTTGTTTTGTTTCAAGCTTTTTAGTTTTATTAATTTATATATTTGGAATTAACTCATTACTAGCTTTTATTTGATACCAATATGGTAATTTATTTAAAAAAAAAAACCTTTCCCTCCCTTTTTTTTTTGTTTGCAGATGGAATATATAAAAAAATATAGCCTATGTCACTCCCACAATTAAGACGAACCTAACGATACCTTGTATGTTAAAATCCATCAAGCCGTTTAGGCTACAGAGCGTGCCAAAGAAATAGACATACATACATACAAACATACATACATACATACTCTCGAAAAACATTACCCTCCTTCTGGGGCAGTCGGGTAATAAGGAGTCAAAAATATAGCAGCAATGCTGAACATATTCGGCCATAGTGAAAATATTGCTATTGTAAAAATATTTGGTCGTACTGAGAGGAATATGAATACCAGAGGAAATCTGAAAGCGGCGCCGGGGACTGAAAAGATGGAAATCGCAAGACGGCTTTAAGAGTAGAAGACTAAACTAACGATGGATGGATTGTGTGAGAGATAATATTATGGTTAGAAAGGGAGTGAATTCTGAGATGACTGCTAATAGATTTATAGAATACCAAATTAATTGGAATGTGGGCACCGGCCGTGAAAGTGTTGGTATCCCATCAAATCGTATGCAGCTGGCAACAAAAGTTCTACTTAAAAAAATGGTGGAAGTTGCAGTAATAATATATATAGGTTCACAAAGCCAGATATAGATACGCCCTGTATCAGCCGTGAGGACTCATTTATAGCCACCATAATAACAAGGTCAATTACAACATGTTGTGATGTTTTCTCATTTAGGTGATTTATTTTTAGAGTTTTTAGAGTATTTTGAAGTTTTATTGTATGAATGAATATATAATGTGTTAGGTAGAATTAAAATATCGTAAGAATCATACAAGATATTTGAAATTAATTTTAAATGGCACCGAAATCATAAAGCGATCTACCAAAATTATAATTATATTGCCACCGAAGTTAGATTTAGGTCAAAGAAATGAAAATGTCACAATGTTAAAAGTCTGTTAACTACAATGGATGATGAACACCGGCCCTGAAAGTGATGGTATGACAATCACATTATATAAACAATATTCTTTTAATGATCATCAGTTCCGAGGTACGCCCTCTATCAGCCGCTAGCCCTCTTTTTTATAGCCACCATAATAATCAATACTCACAATTTTGAAATAGCCCCACGCTAGCAAGCCGGCACGTAGCGGCAAACAGAAACAACATCTCTTAAACTCTGGTATTTCCACTGTCATTTTTGCACTGTCTTATTTGGCTAACAGTTAAGTTTTCCTAGATAGCACTGCAATCACTTGTTGAAAGCTCTTTAATTAGAGCTTCTATTTCCAAAAATGCAAACACGCACGAATAAAGTCTATAGTAATTCAGGAACTAAATTAATCAACCTCAGAACATGATAGCTTATGTTAATGATTGCGTTGTTTCTATGAAAATGACAATTGATAATAATTACAACAATATTTATACCGTAACCTAACCTTTACATCCCTAAGCTACTGACAACCCACGACTTTAATACTTTGACCAAAGTTTTCTTACAATTTGATGAAATAACAACAATATTTACATTAACATTAACCTTACCTAACCTAAAACCTAATCTTACATATGCCGAGATACAGGTGCGGACTCGTGGTCACACCAGATTGTAACACCAGTGTGACTAACAGCAATGATTTTCCTAAAGTCCGGACTCGTGGTCACACCGCTAATATTCTACACCATGTACCACTCATTAATAGTGCGGTGAAAAAATATAGATTAGGAAACAAACAATTATCTCACCGCACTAGTTGAAAATGACAAGTGGTACATGGTGAAGAATATTAGCGGTGTGACCACGAGTCCGAACTCCAGGAAAATCATTGCTGTTAGTCACACTGATGTTACAACCTGGTGTGACCACGAGTCCGCCACCCGAGATACTACCTACTGACTACGCACATAGCCAAGACTAGTATAAATAAATGTGAAGCGTGTTTGAAATAAATTAACGAACGCTTACAATATAGAAAATTTATTCATATCTAAGAGCCTATCATAAAATTAACAGATAAGATAAAGATGTTCCGAGGAGTAGAAAGATGATCAATAGAGGAGTAAAGTAAAGCGAATCACTGTTACCAACACTAGATACGCGAATACTTAATAACTATAATAGAACGAAACAAAGTGTAAAATCGTCACGACCGCGAGAGACGTGCGCTCTGTGTCAAGGCTAGTTTTCTACTGGCGGTGGCGCCCGGCGTCCAGGCGCCCAGCTGGCGGTATGAGGGCCAGTAGGGCAACCCATATTTACAGATGTTTTATTGCAGGCGCTCCAATAAGCACTTTTCTATGAAGAACGAAATAACTTCTTCTTCGATTGTCCACTGGTATATTTACTTCGTGGTCCACCATTCGGTGTAAAGACGAACGAAAGGCAAGCAGTTACACTCTAGGAGTCTAGGACGTCAGGAAGTGAAGTTATATTTTCTCTCCAAATTCTTACTTGTTGTTGAAAACGTCCTTGTCTCGACGCATTCGCCATTGATCCTTATTCAAACATGATGGAACCATTTGGTTCAAATGAGGTTGGTCAAGGTCGCCCTCCGAGACAACTAAGAATATAGCTTGTGCTGTTTAATGAATGGGCGTACCTCGTACCTCAAGTTTGTAAAGTGCTTTCAACGAAGAACTCCCGCAGATGAAGCCCTATAGTTGTATACTCTGTTCTCATTGTAATACTGACTACATATTCTTCATACCTCTTCATACCTCTGCCTGTATAAAACCCTAGTCCGTTCCCAGGTCGAATATGCCGTATCCATTTGGAACCCATACTATGGCAAATACACAGACATGATAGAAAACGTCCAACGTAGATTTCTTCGTGCAATGCACTACAGATGTCATAATTAAAACCTATCTACAGTATGACCAGTTGCTCTGTAAATACAAGCTTTTGGCGCTCAGCTCTAGACGTAAACAATTAGAAGCAATGACATTGTATGATATTGTTAATGGCAATTTTGACTGCATAGAATTAAACAATGTATTATGCTATGCGGTCCCCAGAACTATCCATAAACGGCAGGTGCGTCCAGGCAAACTCTTTGCAATAGGTACCTGCCGATCTAACACTGGTCTACGTTCACCAGTTCGGCGAATGGCAGCAACCTACAATGGCGCATTCGAACATATAGACATATTTACATGCTCTTTGAAAAGGTTTCGTAGCCTTTTGTATGAGACGCTTGAAGTCTCAGACTAAATTTAGTTTGGTGTTGTTTTTAAAATACTTTTTTTTGTTTTTTGTTTACATGTTTTTCTAATATTAATGTAACTGTCATGCACGAACGGTTCACCTAGTGACTTTAAGGTTTTATTTATTGGTGGTAATCTGCGAACAGCGTTGTGGGCTACATTATTACTTAAGTTATTGATGTTTTTTTTTTTTAATATTGTATAGTGTAGCTGTTTGTTGTTCCTATGTAATAAAAATAAAATAAAATACATTACAATTTAATTATTGTATAATCTATACTTCTATACTAATCTATATACTATAATATTATAAAGAGGAAAGATTTGATTGTTGGTTTGTTTGCATTGAATAGGCTCCGAAACTACTGAACCGATTTGAAAAATTCTTTCACCATTAGAAAGATACATTCACCCTGAGTAACATAAGCTATAATTTATAAAGATTACACGCGGGTGAAGCCGCTGGCGGCAGCTAGTGATTAATAAGAAGCACCACAGTTATATAATTGTTTGGTTGTTAAGAAACGAAAAGGAATAGATGAATGAAAACATTTTTTTCTCCGATGAGTCAACATCAAGGTCTAATGATATACATGTTAGTTACAACTTTTATTATGACATAAACATTTACTTTGTGAAATATAATATTAATAAATGACTGACTGAAACCAATGAATAATCTACTTCCGACTTTCTCTCCATCAAATATGACCGAAAAGAGGGTGTGACCGAACTTAATTCATGGGACCATGGGATTCATTCTTATGACCAAACCTGAAATCATGAAAAAAAAATCGACTCTTGCCTACATTTTGACGAGCTATGCGAACATAAATTTAGGGAACAACATGTTTCTTTTCTTGTGATTTCACGGAAAGGGCAAGAAACTCCATGGACACTTTTTTAAATACAAAAAAATAACGTTAAAACTTAAATGTAGTGGGTTTTACAACAAAATTCCCGCCCCTTATCATGTTTTCAAATAATTTGCAGTCAGTAGTATCTCGGGATATAAAGGTTAAATCAATTTAAATATTTATGTTATTTTCAACAGTTGTCAGTTTATCTGAGCCAACGCAACCATTAATAGGTTCACTATCCGCGACTGACCATAATATATGTGGTTCATGGGTCTGAGGGTTAATATTTTATATTTTATTATTGTTTAAATTTAGTGCAATATTCAGCTGTACACTTGCATCAAAAGCGTATGCTTTGTCGTAAATTGAAAGAGTAAAGTTTATAAAAAAGTGACATAAGTGTAATCTAGAAATATCCGACCGTCTAAATATCGAAGAACAAAATGAAAGGAGAAATTCCAGAGTTCAAAAGATGTTGTTTCTGTCTGCCTCTACGTTATGGCTTGCTCGCGTGGGGATATTTCAAAATGGTCAGTATATTAGCTGCTAATCAATGAAGGTCTAAAGAGACCAGCTTTATGGCGTGCTTAGGTACTAACTATCATTCGTACGTTTCAGACAGCAGATGCGATTCTCGTCTCAATAATGACAATTGTATTGATAAATACATTAGTAATGATCAGGATATATGGAAAGTCAGACTATATCAGCCAGATATATACAGAACTAATTGTAACAATTATTGCAATTATTATTTTCTTTACGGATTTCGTAGTGACCATAGTGTTCATCGTAGGAGGACATAAGGTGAGATTTGAATTCTAATATTAACTTATCTAAGTATACAAAATTGAGGGGTTGAGGAAATGAGAAATCACTGAGTGGACGACCCGAATCAGCTTACAACCGACGACCTAAAAAAGGTCCCTGCGGTAAACTGAATATGGAAAGTGGAGAACGGGCTATTGAGGTGCACTTGAAAGAGGCCTTTGTCCTGTCCAGTTAAACGTAAACTGTATGAATCGATCACTCCTATTTCATTATTGGGAGGCTGGTGTCCAGCAATTATTGTATTATTCCAATATAAGAACTACTCATCGCAATAATAACTCATCCTCGGAACAAAAGCTAATCAATGTTACTGTTTTGCAGAAAAACGTAAAGCTGATAAGAGTATTCTATATCCTCAGCATAGTGATGTGGGTATTAACTTGCCTATTGATTGCTATACAAGTCGTTACAACAATTGAGAATTTAATAGCATATAACTTGCGTGATTGGGAAAGATATGTGCTGCCATCCTCATTTTTGTTCGTCGTATTAGGTGAGCATATTATTGACTTGCAACTATTAGTAGAAGCTTGGACTATAGAACGACAAGTGTCGTGTGACACCCGGTTGGAACGAAGTTCCTTTCGCTTTGACCATCACAGCACTTTTGTTTCGTAACAAGTGTCATGACGGTCTAAATATTACACTTTTTTCGGTCTAGCTCACATTTGGAACTTAGTTCCAAGTAAACCAACCTCTTTGTTTTCCCAGCTGTACAGAGCTACTTCCTTATGCTACTGAGGAGTGAGATCATCAAACTGAGGAACAACGGCGAGTTCAGATTTGTGAACAATGCGGCTGAAGCAGAATGTACCATGACATGCGAAGAAAAGGCAGTGGGAGAGGAGACGGTGAATGAAGTCGTGATAGACTAAGGAGGAACAAGAAACACGACAAGCGATAGTGAAAACTTGAAAAAAGAATAAGTAGTGAATGTCTCATTAATGAGTAGAAGCTTAGAGTATATATAACATAAGTGATATATACTAGAGTGGAAGTGAATTCAGATAATTTTAAACCCCTAATTTTATTGTAAGTTGACCAGAATACCCGCGAAAATTCGCAAATTTTCATATTTATTATTTAAATATTCTTTATGGCACCTCTTTAGGTCATGAGATATCCGAATATCAAAAAATATGTAGCCTTGGTATTTCCTGTTACAATTTACAATAGATGTAGATCTATAGATATTTGTAAACAATAAACAATTTTGTAAAATAATCTAGATGTACTTATTTATTATTTAGATATTTTCTTGAAAGCGGTTAAATACCCAAATAGATAACACACACAGCATTACATCTCGCCTGCATTGCAATAATATTAGATTATTAAATACCGACAACCTAAAGACCGCATTCACGCCAAACGTAGGTATAGTCAACTGCCAATTGTGAGCCGGCTCACTGTGAGGCTCTGAGTGAACACTGTGAACGTGACGCCATAGTAGCAGGTCGGTTCGGTGTAAACGGAAATGTATGGAAAAGCAGTAAACTGCGTAACGTCCGCTCACGTTCGCTGGCTGACGATTCATTTGGTGTGTTCATGGGGTCTATACCTGTCTGTCTTAGTTCAGCTAACAATACCTAGTACTTACCTACTGTGGTTTTAGCAAAATATTGTTGAAAGTAGCGGACTTTACAACAGAATTCCCGCTCCTCATTATCTTTGCAATTAATGCGTATAAACTAGATAAAAAGGTTACGGTAACATAAATATTTGTGCTTTTATCTGTAATTGTCAGTTTAAATGTACCAGCGCTGTATTTGACATCACAAATTGTGTCTGGTGGTTGATTATCAATTTTGTTGTTGTTATTTGAATTTAGTGTGAGCTTAGACTTTCTTCAAAGTGATAGGTTTTCATAGTCCCTATTATTTTGATAGTGATTTATTTGTTATAATTTGACTAATAATACAATATCTAAAAAAAATGAAAGGAGAAATTCCAGTGTTTACAAGATGTTGTTTCTGTGTGCCACTACGGTATGGTTTGCTTGTCTGGGGTTATTTCAAAATGGTGAGAATTAAATTTGCTTTTATCCTGTTTACCAATGATGGCCAATCAATAGACGGCACTACCGGTCCCCAACACATGCGCTGTTGTTCTTACCAACATCTTTATTTTTAAAGCAAAAGAGTGTTTTCTTAGGCCATCCTTTAATGTATACTTCCTACATTAGCGACTTACCAGTTTAGTATAAAATTTTGGCCTCTAATTGACGATGAGCCAGGATTACATCCCAATCGCCAATTTTCTGTAAATCTCAATACTTTTCGAAAGGTGACCCTCTGAACTAGGCACATTGGACTAAAATATGGTAAACAATCTTCGGAGGGTGACTAGCAAACAGCTGGATGAGAGCCATATGTATATAGCCAAGGACGCGAGCGGAGAAGCTTATGATCATAATCTTCAACAACTTCACATTGGGAACAGTTTGGTAAAGTGGACTTGTCAATCATAAAAACTATGTTGTTTAAAGGTATGTGCCTGAACCAGAGTCAGGGCAGATACTACACAATATCTGTTCGAGATAATGTCACACTCAAAGGACCATGGTGAATTAAAAAGGCATACGGTCACAAATAAAATGCTTTTATTTGGTGACCTCTCGTCACCAACAACTTTACCTATGTCCCAATATGTACATAGCTAAGCAGCACGTGTTTTTATGTTCCAGACAGCAGATGCGTTTCTCATAACGTTGATGACGTATTCGATGATGCAAACGATAATGATGATCAGGCTATATAGTACGGCTGATGACTACCAGAACCGGATCTATCAAGAAATGATTTTACCAGTCATTGCTCTTGCGGTGTTTTTTGCAGATTTCGTGGTGACCATATTGTTCATCGTTGGAGTACATAAGGTAAGATTTGAAATCGAATGCTGTTGAAAATATTTGCACATATACCTATGTATTGTATATGTGCAAATATTATAGCCAGCTGAAATCATCATATGCCTAGCCTTTTCCCAACTACGTTGGGGTCGGCTTCCAGTCTGACCGGATGCAGCTGAACACCTGTATTTTACATGGAGCGACTGCTTATCTGACCTGAACCCAGTAACTGCCTAATACGATACCCCTTGGTATGACTGGTTGTGAGACTTTTGGGCTTCCGGCGACCATATAGCCAGCTGAAATACTGGATATTTCCTAATTTAATTTGGGAGAGAACTTTGCCCAGCAGTGGACTGTGAATTTGATTGTTATGTTAATGGCATGACGTTTAAAGAATGACTCCATAATTTCTACCGTTATTTGGCGGCCGATGTCCAGTGGTATAGAACGACGGCTGACGGCCACTGACTACTGCTGATCAACCATCACAACTTTTAATTGGTTATAGTGGGTCAACTATACTAATTAAAAATTGTGCTGGTTAATCATATTTTTGCAGTTATTAATGAAAACACAGGAAAAAAAATTGTCTAATCTTCTCCTTTTGCAGAAAAACGTGAAGCTTATAAGAGTATTCTATTTCATCAGCATCGCGATGTGGATATTTACTTTACTGTTGACTGCTACGTCCGTCGTTTTAACAACACAGAATTTGATGTTGCGCGAAATTTATTTTTGGGAGAGAGTTATGCTGACATTCTCATTTTATTTCCTGGTTTTAGGTAAACACATTGCATTTTTTGTTCTTCTATATCCATAATTATCTTCGCACAACTTATAAATCTGTAGGATTGGCTTTTCCGGATCAATTACATTTATTTTTTGTTTTATTGTAAAATTCACTGTTGTGTGGGCAAGGAGAACCTAATATGTATTTACTGTATTACGTTATAACGAAAAATTATGGATATTTAATCTACAAATTGATATCATATCTGATTCTTCGGACGATTCAGAAAGCTACAAACGAATTGAAATAGTTTCCTTTATAATTATGAGGATATAAGGACTAGATAGCTGGCGCTATACGAAACGCAATTTTTTCCAGTTGTACAAAGCTACTTCCTAATTCTGCTGAGGAGTGAAATCATCAAACTGAGGGACAACGGCGAGTTCAGATTTGTGAACAATGCGGCTGAAGCAGAATGTACCATGAAATGTGATGAAATAATAGCAGGAGAGGAGACTGAAAGGGAAGATGTTTGAAGATATATAAAACAAACCTAACAACAAGGAATATGAGTGATGCCTATTAAGAAAAACGAATACAAATAAAATATCTACTTAAATTTAAATTATAAAGTATTTTGAGATAATACGCTGGATTATTTTATTGAAAGAATTTTATATGTCTAATATAAAACATATTCTCAATTATAATATGCAATAATATATTTTATTATAATTTAAATTAATTTTTATATTTTTGGGTAAGCACCCAAAATTGCTTTTTTGTTTTACTATAATATAATAATATATAAAGCCACAATAGTCCGGCAGGGTAATTGCGTGACACACTGACAATAGCAATGCCTTTCATTTTGACAGTTCAACAACGTTTATTACGTTATTAATGTGGTTGAGCAAGAGTACATTGTTTGTAATTTGCTTCAATATCCTTCGGATGAATTTTGCCCAATTTTCTTTAACTTATGTAATAATTAGCGGATTGCCGTAATAAATAAATTAGTGGAAAGCGAAGAAGATAACTTACAGATTTCAATACATGTTGCTGCTGCTACTCCCACAAGGATCAAGATGATACGGTTGATGCCCGCAATGTCTGACAATAGTCGGTACAAGAAGAAGCTCAAGAAGCTTAACAATTGCGAATAGTATGAAACTATTAATGTACAGTGTGTACACTGTCACTGAGGTAAGATTGCCGATCAAGCATATCTTCAACAACTTTACGTTTTTCTGAAATATACAAGTTAATAACTATAAGAAAATGTAAAACACTGTTTTTGGCAAATATTTTATCATTATTATTTTCACAAAAGTAATTTAAAATGGTACAATAGAAAAGGATCTGAAACTTATTAGGAGGTATCTACTCATCACAGAGCACGTAATTGTCGTGCCGGCAGTGTCTAGAGACGGCAGTAGGAAAGTTCGTGGCGCCGAAAGTATAGTTGAGCAGAAAACTTCTACAGTCTGTATTAGTGTACTGCATCCCTATTTGGGGAGGGGCAGCTAAATCCAAATTTATTGAGGTGGAACGAGTGCAACGAGCCCTCATAAAAATAATGTATTTTAAAAGGACTAGATATCCCACCGAGAAACTTTATCAGGTAAGTGATTTGCTTTCGGTGAGAAAACTTTACATAATTCATACTGTTTTGAAAAAACACAAGGAGCTGCCTTATGATGACGCTATCTTATCAAAAAGGAGGAAATATATTATTGCACTGATTCCACAAACAAAAACCAGGTTTTGTAGTAGGCAATACGAGAAACGCTCATCTCAACTTTACAACAAAATTAATAAAGAGATATATGTATACGCCAAACAATATTATGAATGTAAAAAACTTATAATTAAATGGATAAAACCACTCGCATATGAGGACACCGAGGCCCTCTTGCAGCACACATCATAGCTCACTCATTCACGCGTACTGTTACTCACATATACAACATGTACATGTACACACCACACATACACACATCCCACACACACACACACACACAACTCAACTCAATACCCAACTCATATTTACAACATGCACAAAACGCGCACTTGTGTAAACAAGCTTGAAGTAAATTCTGTAATGTTTCTTCCTGTTCCTGTACCTAATTATCTGTTAAACTGATGTAATTTGTCGAAAGTATATAAATTGCAAATAGGAAATGCTGGAATAATTCTTGTATGTATTACATTACGTAAATTTAAGATTTGGAAGAGTGGAGTGTCCTAATACAGGCATTTATTTGCTTAAAAGGACACTTCTATCACTAGTTATGTAGCACAAAGCTTGTTAATGAAAATAAACTATTTATTTATTATTTATTATTTATTTGTTTTGTCAAGGTCTTATGCGGGGAGTCTATAGGTCAGTTACACCAAAAGATCGCTAGAAGACCTACGCATCCAATACAATAATGTTTTTAGGATGCTGTTGAAACTGCCCCGTTTCTGTAGCTCATCGGAGATGTTTGCTCAGTACCGAACCTACGACTTCCATGCAGTGATTCGCAAAAAAATCGCATCACTGATGCGTAGAACGCGGGTCAGTGACAATAGCATCCTGAAAACAGTGGTGGAGAGCCCTTACTCCCCTTTTCTGAGGCACTATGTGGGGAGAATGGTCAGGTAGCATATTCCTTGCTTTATCGTTCTCTGCACATCTTGCCGCAGTCACCAGCCTGTTTTTGTCCATGTTTTTGTGTACTACTAACACTAGTGATAAGGTATTTTACTAACAAATTGGACCATATTGATGTCCGAACTTAATAAATAAATAAAAAAATATATATATATATATCTGCTATTATCACCATTAACTCGCTACTTTTATACGAGTACCTCCAACTGTTACTAACCAGACACTAGAATTTTAATTGTTATCGCCTAGACGCAACCGTATTAAAGTAATCGAATCGCAACCTGTGATATACTTATTACTGAGTAGTTCCAGTGGCCAACTGGCCATCTGTAGTCTTCATCATCAGTTCCACTTCACCAAATGGTGCTTTACGGGACCAACTGCACGAGTTACCATAAATATCTAAATCGCTATAAGTGTGCCTATAATATTTGAAGAGTTCCCTCGATTTCCCCAGGGTCCAATCACCAAATCCTGACCTACTGGGAAAATTTCGGAAGTACCTGATTGCGACGATAGGTTTTAGTGGAGCAAAATAAAAGTGAGTGGACTGTTTAACGTGTATAATGAAATTAAAATTACAACGAGTCGGTTACATATGAGAATAAAAAAATAACTTAAAAATCTGAATTGATAACCTTTTAGAAGTCTGTTAAAAAGTAGTAGGTTTTACAACATAATTCCCGCCCCTTATCATGTTTTCAAGAAATGTGCAGACGTGCAGTCAGAAGTATCTCGAGGTATGTATTCAATCACTATAAATGTTTTTATTATTTTCAACAGTTGTCAGTTTATCTGAGCCAACGCAACCATTATCAGGTTCACTATTCGCGAACAAGACACAATTGTTAAAAAATCAGCACAGACTATATAATTAAGGTTCCTGGGTCTGAGGGTTCATACTTTATAATTTGTTATTATTTAAATTGATTGCAAAAGTCAGCTGTACACTTGCATCAAACGCGTTTGCCTTTTCGTCAATTGAAAGGTGTAAAGAGTTTATAAAAAGTTATATAAGTGTGATCTAAAAATATCCGACCGTCTAACTATCGAAGATCAAAATGAAAGGAGAAATTCCAGTGTTTAAAAGATGTTGTTTCTGTCTGCCTCTACGATATGGCTTACTCGCGTGGGGATATTTCAAAATGGTGAGTTTATTGCTGCTAATCAAAAATACCAGCTTTATGGCGTGTATAGGTACTATGGTAACGATCGTTCTTACGTTTCAGATAGCAGATGTGATCCTCGTCTCACTAATGACATTTCTATTAACAGATACTTTATTTATGATTAGTTTATATGGAAGGGAAGACAATATCAGCCGGATGTATACAGAACTGATGGTAGTAATTATTGCAACTACTATTTTCTTTACGGATTTCGTAGTGACCTTATTGTTCATCATTGGTGGACATAAGGTGAGTTTTAACTTATCTAAGTATACAAAATTGAGGGTTTTAGGGCTTTAGAAATCATTGAGTGGAGGACCCGAATCAGCAAATTCACTTAGAATGAGACGCCAGCTACATGGACCGACGAGCAAAGAAAGGTGGCTGAGATAAACTGAATGTGGAAAGTGGAGAACGGGCTATTGAGGTGCACTTGAAAGAGGCCTTTGTCCTGTCCAGTTTACCGTAAACTGGATGAGTCGATCGCTCCTATTTAATTATTGGGACGCAGATGTCCAGCGATGATTGTATTATTCCAATATAAAAACTAGTCATGGCAATAATGACTTACCACGGAACAAAAGTAATAAATATTTTTTCAACACACTTGCTCGTAAAGTGGCTCTTATTGAACCGCTTTTAGGTTCATAATGCAGTGTATTATGGAAGCGTGCTTTTTACTTTACATTACCGCACTAGTGCGGTAATGTGCGCCACAGATAACTATTAACTAGTTGGAGTAATGACATGGCAGTATGGAATTAGTAAGTACTATCATGGCAGCATGGAATTTGTATCCAATAGAAATTGGTTTTGGTGAAGCTTTTTACCAAAGACAAGCGCTCAAAAGCAAGTTTTTATTAAAAAAAAAAATAACCATAACTAAACTTCAGTGGGATACTTACTATACATTAATTAGTATGAACTATCCTACTAGTAAATGAGCATTCTCTATTTACACCCGAGCAGAGACTTGCGCTTTTTTCTGGTAAGACCGCGGGTGGAACGCGCGCAGGCCACTCGCGCGGAATAAAACTCTATCTGTACTATTAAATAAGGGTTTATATCGTCTGTGGCAATTTCAGTCTATATTGTTCACTACCCTAACCCCATTTGCGTATTATGTATTATTAACATTATTATATTTTTATATAGGCTGTTCAGCGGTATTACCAGTGCCTTTATTTAAACCCGCGCGCGCATCGCTAGCGGAAAAAACAAAAATCTAGTAGCCAAATATTAATAAATTATAATCAATATTTGTTAACATTTTTGTAATCATTATTAAAAATGTCGATTTCACGTAGGGGAGAAGAGCGTAAATAATAATAAATAGATTTGACTCCGTCATGGTACGTTTAGTGATAATACATTTTTTTTTTCTTAATCAAATCTTTTTTTGTATAGGCTGTCTAACGGTTTTGCCAGTGCCTTTATTTACACCTATGGAAAAACAAAACTAGCCCGTGGCCAGCGCGCCATTTTCCATAAATATTTACTATCGTTTTCGTTGTGTGGTTTATTTTACCTATCAAAAATACAAAATCTAAAGTATTGCCACCAACTGACATAGAAGTTTTTAAAAGAAACTCCGGATAGTCAGTACCTGGCAACAAAGGTCAGTTAAAATTTATAAATCTATCATCTCTATAGTTAGGTACGTTATTGTAGCATCAGTTCTTACAACAAGTCTGTTTTTTTCCTCGCAAGTGTGTTGAAAAACGTCGTATGAAACGCGTGTGCATTGATTATTACACTCTCGGCTACCTTATCGCGTTTGCCTATGGCTCACGCGAAAATACCGCCTCGACTGTAATATCCAAAAGAGCACACTCGTATCACAATGTACTATTGTTTTGCAGAAAAACGTGAAGCTGATAAGAGTATTCTATTTCCTCAGCATAGTGATGTGGGTTATAACTTGTCTATTGATTGCTATACAAGTCGTTACAACAATTGAGAATTTAATAGCATACAACTTGCGTGATTGGGAGAGATATGTGTTGCCATCCTCATTTTTGTTCGTCGTATTAGGTGAGCATATTTTAGAAATAATTGTTAACCACTGAATAGAGAGTTATTATTGACTTGCAACTATTAGTAGAAGCTTGGACTATAAAACGACAAGTTTCGTGCGACACCCGGTTGGAACGAAGTTCCTTTCGCTTTGACCATCACAGCACTTACGTAACAAAAGTGTCATATCGGTCAAAATATTTCACTTTTTTCGGTGTAGCTCGCATTTGGAACTTAGTTCCAAGTAAACCAACCTCTCTGTTTTCCCAGCTGTACAGAGTTACTTCCTTATGCTACTGAGGAGTGAAATCATCAAACTGAGGAACAACGGCAAGTTCAGATTTGAGAACAATGCGGCTGAAGCAGAATGTACCATGACTTGCGAAGAAGAGGCAGTGGGAGAGGAGACGGTGAATGAAGTCGTGATAGACTGAGGAGGAACAAGAAACACGACGCGCGTAAATGAAAACTTGAAAAAGGAATAAATAGTGAATGTCTCAATGAGTGAAAGTGAATTCAGATAATTTTAAACCTATTTTAATTGTTAGTTAACCTTGATGTACTTAGGTATTTGTAAATATTAAACAATTTTATAAAATAATCTGGATGCACTTATTTATTATTGAACAATGACATGGGCAGCATGGAATTATTTTGTCCTATCGTGGCAGCATGGAATTAGTATGTACAGCTTGGCAAAAAAGAGTATTATGGGGTGACAGATGAAACTAAATATTTTACTTAGGTTATGCAGACCTATGATGTTGGCACTACTTTGCCGACAAGTGCTAGTAGGTTTTTGAGTCAGTACAAGCAGCGTTTATAACTATTTGTTTGAATTCTTTTACTCATTTCCCATTTGAAGTGACCTATATGCGGTAGTGGCGCCCTCATTTTTTCCAAACTCTTTTTTGCCAAGCTGTACATACATGGAATTAGTATAAAATATCCAATAATATTAAATTAGCATTTTCGCTGTTTTCACCAGAGCGGAGCTCGGTCGCCCAGGTACTACAGTTTGGTCTGCTTTCAAACTAAAGGCCGCGTTGGTCACCAAATGTAAAAGACATCCGCCGATTGTGAGCCGGCTCACTGTGAGCCTATGTGTGAACACTGTGAACGTGAATTCATTATAGCTTACTGTCGTTTCGGTGTGAACGAAAATGTATGGAAGAACAGTAAACTGCGTAACGTTCGCTGACAGTCGTTAGCTGACAAACAATACGTTTGGTGTGTTCATACCGCCCAATATGTGGTATCTTTGTTCAGTTATGGGCTCATATACACGACTGCCACGCCAACGGTAGAGGCAACTGCAGACGTAGACACGTCTACGGCGAAGTGCGATGATGAACGGCAGTATGTCGTTGAGAGTCGAGACCTTGAAGAAGGATAACTGTGACAGCTGCAAAATTCAGGTAGGTAAGCTAAATATTTTCTGGCCGCTTTCAAAAAATTGGTGAAATCTTGGGATAATGGTAGCCGGTACTAGACGTATTCACATTCACACATATGAAAAAAGCGAATTCTCATTCAAAATGATTAAATCTTTACAATTCGTTCGCATGTACGGGATAGGTATTTATCACGGAATATGCTCGATATAAAGGTTAGGTTACTATAAACATTGTAGTGATATCAGCCATTGTAATTTTAACAGTACAAACTCAACAATCATAGTCATAAGTTGTGTCCAGACTTCTAGAGCTTCCTAACTAATTTGATTTGATTGCGTATTGAATGCTATAATTCATAAATGAGTTTTTATCTTCTCTGAAAATTTAAGTAGCTAGCTGAGCAATTCTGAAACAGTAATATTGAAGTGTTATAAGTATAGAAGTTGTTGAGAGCAACAGTAAGAGAAAATGAATGAAGAAAATAAAACTGAGACAGAAATTTCAGAGGGTAAACGATGTTGTTTATGTTTTCCTCTACGATATGGTTTGATATCATGGGGTTATTTTAAAATGGTGAGTATTTTATTGCTAATTTACTGCCCGAAGTGGGCCTAATTTTGTCATTAACATTAATTGCCAGTCAAGTTTATGGAGAGCAGTGCAGTGGCCTGGCCCAGTGGTAACGGCCCCGAATTACGACGAATAGGTGATGGGATCGAACCGAGGCAGGGGGTTTACTTTGTGTAAATAATTTCATCACAACTGCCCTCAAAATGGTGAAGGAAAACATCGTGAGGAGACCGGCAGGTCCTAGAAATTCGAAGACATGTGACATCTACCAACCCGCACTGGGCCCGCGTAGTTTACAACTAAGGATCAGTGACGCCTGTGTCCCAGCAGTGGGAACATTAAAGGCTGATTATGCTGCAAGTTTATGAAGAGTAGAAATAATAGATCTGTATTTTTATTACCCTACGGCAGAAGAAAGATTGTATTCCCTTAGGCAAGGTAGAGTGATGATCTTCGTTGATAGCTGGTTGTTGGCAGTTGAGTGATGGTAGCCGGAGACCGAGTCAAATGGCGTGCGATTGCAGAGATCTAAATTGATCTCTTTATGAGATGACGATGATTTTTTTTATTCTGTTACAGATAGTGTCAGCATTTTTTATACTAGTGATATCATATGCGCTGTTACATACTTGTATGATGTTTGGGTATAATGGAAGCGAAAACGCTTGGACCCGGATCTATGCAGATATTGCTATAACAAGCATCGCACTGACTTTCTTCGTAACGGATTTCCTACTGACCATGCTGTTCATCGTTGGAGCACATCAGGTACAGCTTTGAACCTCTGTTTCATCATCTGCCTAGCCTTTTCCCAACTATGTTGGGGTCGGCTTCCAGTCTAGCCGGATGCAGCTGAATATCAGTATTTTACATGGAGCGACTGCCTATCTGACCTCCACAACCCAGTAACTGGGTAATACGATACCTCTTGGTAAGACTGGTTGTCAGACTTTCGAGCTTATGACGACCCGTAACGACTGTCAAAGATCCACAAATGACAGCCGGGACCAACGGCTTAACGTGCTTTCCGAGGCACGGAGGAGTCTTGGCATGTAAAGATGGTAACCCATCCACGGACCAACCCCGGCAAGCGTAGCTTAACCTGATGGATCGATCCTGTTATTACTTAGCCACGAGCTCCTCCTCCTCCTCTTTAAACCTCTGTTTATAATTGAAAAATATCCTTGAAGTGAGTACAGTCAAGTTAGTTTTGAAAACAGTTGTACAAGACGAAAACTCATTTTTTCTACTATTTTGAACCACACTTAGAAGTTGCGAGCATCCGCTGGATTCGGGCAGCTCAGGACCGGTCGTTGTGGCAATCCTTGGGGGAGGTATATGTCCACTATGCTCAGCAGTGTCCTTTTATCGGCTGATATAGCCGATAAAACTGTTGATGAAGATTTTGAGCCCGAACGACTACTCTGTGCTATCTGGTCTCTAGTAATACCTAATCTATATTACAGGCACCTCTGACTTTTCGGATTCATGTGCGTATTGTATAATTATCACTTGCTTTAAAAACCGGGAGGAAACCGGCATGCCTGACAAATATTTCTCGATGGAATTTGAAGCCTAGTCAGAGGCCCATGGCCGGCTTTAAAAAACTCTGACACCAGGTTAGTTGCTAACCACACGAAAAGAAAGAGAAGATCTTTAAACAATAAACCTTAATATTTCCAGAAAAACGTGAAGCTACTAAAAACATTCCATATCTTCAGCATAGCAATTTGGGCGATGACGATTCTGTTGTCTGCTATGGCCGTCGGTTTATCAATAGAGAGCTGGTTGTCTCGATACATGTCACTGCGCTCGTCGATCATCAATTTACTAAACTTCTCAGCTTATTACGGGATTATAAGTGAGTAGACTTTAGCTTTTAACTATAGAATTTATTTCATTAAAAGGAATATATCCAAAAAATGATCAATCTAACCGCCTGGCCACAGGACATTCCGCTGCAGCGAATTTTCGCAAAGTGCGAACGGCGCGGCGAAGCGTCTTGCGACTAAAACAAACGAATAAAAATATACTGCCCGCCGCACCGCCGTTCGCACCACCCGTCCCGTGGCCAGGCGGTAAGAGATAGATAGTTGTTGCTATGAGGAGTAGGAACTCCTTCAACATTGATCTATCTCTCGTATTTAACCCTCTCCATTTTTCTCTTTTTCTGATTGTTAGTCCCACATCATGATGGTATAAGCCTTCTTTATCTTTCTCTCCCACTTCGATCTATCTGTGACGAAGTTATGTATATGTAGATGTATTATAAAACGTATAATATATCTACTCGTATGCATGTCACCATCTCTATGCACTACATCTGTTAATTTATTGCTAGGTTCCCCTCTGGATCAGCATTGCTATTCTGTAACCATATCTCACCGTGAAAACTTAGGTGAAGTAAGCTTGAGGTGAACTGTCACTGCCTAGTAGGTATCACATGGATGACAATGACAGCTCACTCCACGCTCACTTCACCTAAAGTTTTCACGGTGAGATGGTCACAGAAAAGCAAATCTGTTACGGGGATCGATATAATATATTTTTTTTACTTTTCCAGTTGTTCAAACCTATTTCCTAATTCTACTGAGGATTGAGATCGTCACACCAAGGAACAATGGTGAGTTCAAATTTGTGAACAATGCGGCCGAAGCAGAATGTTCTATGAAATATGAACCAAAGGTAGAGGGAGATGAAACGGACACTGATGATGAGTGAAAAAGAAAGATGTTCACGATGGGCGAATTAGAACCTTAGTAGTGTAGAATTGGGGTTCCTGGATCATACAAGATCCAGGAACCCGCAATTCCACACTTGAAAATGGGCTATCTATCAATCAATCAATTCATATTTGGGGTTTCTGGATGATATCCTGAAGCACTCAATTTCAACCATCGGAACCCGCAATTCCACACTGAAAATGGGCTATCTATCAATCAATTCATATTTGGGGTTTTCTGCAGATGACTAACTACGGGAAACAAATCCGATAAGAATCAGAAAAAATTGGATCGAACTTTTGACCTCATGCTCATCAGTCATCATTCCACTATTCAAGTGTGTATATTTAGGGTAACAGTAATACGCAGTGCCTACTCTATACGATACGGCGCGGCAGGGCATTGAATATGGAATGCTCTCATGTTGCCCGCCGCTGCCTTATATAGTGTGAGTATTTACGATAAACTGTCCTATTAAGTACTTCATATTTTATAAGGTAGAAATAAAATGAATAATATTTTTCTGTATTAATTTATTTTAAATATAACAATTTAATTCTCACATTTTACATAGTTGCTTGTCGATCTATTTATTACCTCATTTATTTAAATACTTATATTCTACAGAACAGTAGGTACTTAATTTTATTTAATCTATGCTTTTGGATCCATGTCATCCTGAATTCTTGCTATTAATTCTCTCGTACTGGAATAAATATCATCAAATAATATATTTTTTACAACATGCTGAACACACACATCTGCTTCACAATTACACATCGGTTGTTCGGATTTTGTAAAACTGTCCGTATCGTAAATTTCAATCTTGATTATTTTTGTCCCGCGAGTGATAGGTTTCTTTATATATTGAAAGAACGTTTGATCTGCTTTTGGTCTCTTACGAGCAAGACCTAGCGTTTTCTGTCCAGCTGTTTGTTGAACTGCTGGTTGATTCATAGGTACAAAATTGAAAAGATCTTCCGTGTCCTGAAAAATAACGTATATTGTAGTGGTGTACCAGACACCTATACTAAATAATGATTACCTAAAACAAAAGCATTTACTTTTGTTTTTATTAATACACTATTTACTAAAAATACTATTAACACTTACCGACATTACCACTTGTACAATCTTCTTTACTATATAATTTATGTATTCTCCGTGTACAATAAAAATATTATATATTTATTTTATTTTATTAATTCACTATAATAACGTTTTATCCGTTTGGGAGACTCACATGCAGAAATTGAATGATCGATTTTTAGGTTTTTTTTTCATTTATATTATAATTTAAGGTTAATCAATAGAGTTCAAAGTCGTACGTTTTTGTTAGAAGTTGATATCCTAGACAAAAATGGTATGGTGAAATTGAACCCTCAACCCATCACGGCACCAAACATGTTATTGTTTATAGATAAAATAAGTACTACTGTACGTTTGTTCGCTGTAATATTTTTCATACATTTTATTGAGAAGATACGGCAGGCGAAATCATCGTATGTAAGTAGTATGTCATTGCTAGTGTCTTTGCGAAGTTGCAATTCTTTATATGGAGACGGATCGAAACAAAATAGCAAATCCACACACTATTGTTTCGCCTGGTTTTACCTGCTATTATTCTTAAAACCTATTTTAAAAATAAAATAAAATATCATGTATACTAATTTTTAGTTTATTTATAAAGTAACGTAAGAAGGTATATCTGTATGATGAAATTGAATGCAAGATTTACCGAATCATCGAGATGATGTAGTTTACACCCTCAGGAAGTAGGTATTAAAATTAATTATGGGTATCTAAGTATCCCGTTTGTATGGTAGTTACTCAATCACACAAAACTGACTGAACAGATTTAGATGAAATTTAGCACACAGATAGTTTATAATCTGGGTATGTGTCTATCTTTCCAATAGCCGTTTAAAAGGAGGAGACAAATCCAGGAGTAATAATAGTATGTGGTTGAGGAACAATTCTATATAGATTTGCAATTCACTATCATCGATTTATATTTTATATCCTATACGATGTACATAAAGTTGAAATTACGCGTTCTCAATATGTTGCCAAGTAATTTTTCTGCAACTTAAATTACTTATCTATCATATTTGGGTGGTACATCTGACAAAGCATTTTTGTTACACGCGCCCTAATCCTTAAATGGAATACCATCACGCGGATTTACTACTATTTAAGAGCTAACCTGACGAAGCTGGATCATAAGAGTTCTTCTGCTAAGGGCAGTTACATCTTTACTTCAACCTACCTAAGAAAAAATCAATCTGCTAAAATGTAAGTACTCATCCGTTACTTTTTTAAAGTTAAATGTTTTTACCAACAAATGACTAGTTTTTTTTGTTAGAATTTCTAATTGATGCATTTCTTACTTCAGTTCATATTTCACTTTTCAATTGTTTTAGTATTCTTTCAATCAAGTTAACCTAAATGAAGTGAATGAAGTTAATAAATTCATATTTTATTTTATTTATTTTCTTTCTTAGCATTCAATCATTCAATTATTACACATATCAAATTGTTTGATTAGATAATTCACAATTGTTGACTTATTCTTTGATTTCGTATTTTTACAGGTCTAAGAACACAGCCGACCATCTATTCCCATCGGAAGATGAATCGCTGAGTAATACACCAGTGAAAGCCAAACTGAAGGTGGATAAGAAGCGTAAGCCAGCGTCAACGAGCAGCTCGCAACCATCCACCAGTAAGAAACAGAGGATTAACCCCATCGCTCCTGTAACCAAGGCTACTGCTCGTGAGCTATTTGGGAGTGACAGCGATGACGACGCGCTTGAAGTTAGTGGGGAGAAGACGCCTCCTCCTATTTATTCCTACATTACAAGGAGATTGGCAAACGGCTTTTCCCGTCAAATGGATGAACAGAAGAAAGGTGCGTTCTACATTGAAGTTAAAATTTATAGGTCCGATGAGATAGAGCGTGTACACCCTGTAAATAGATGGCGTCATTCAATCATCACCATTAAAAATAAAGCCAATGAAGATTCAGAGTCCTGGAAATGTATGAATGAGTTTATCAAAAGCACTAGAAAAGAGTTTAAAAAGTGTCCTCCAACATTTATAAGCTCCTATCAATAAAATTACCTTTCTGGACCGTCGTGTTATAATCAAATTGTATTACCATATAAGTATATATTCACGGCTAAATAATGTAATCCATACAAATATTTTATTGTAACATTTATCATGTTAAACTATCCATATTCATTTTATAACCTTATGTAATCGATTAATTCTATTAATTAAACTATGTAATGTGTATAACATTCGTTGTTTCTTTCCAGTTCATCCTGTCGATCACATCTCGCAAAGTTCTAATGTTATTATTAATAATGATACAAGCCAAATTGATATCTCAGAACAAGAACATGATACAAATATGTATGAACCTAATTGTTTATCAAAGAGTATTCATTGCGACAAATGTAAACTTGAGATTCCAGAACATAAATACAGATACCATAAGAGAACGAATATCCATAAATCGAATTGTTTAATGAAATCAAGGTTTGATAATGTTGAAATTATAGCAACAGCTTTTAAAAATAGAATTATGACTTATCGCTTAAACCCATCCATAGAAGACGAGAACCTCATACCAGAGGCGTTCTTAGATGATAAGCGACAATATATCTTAGAAATCATAAAGGTTTTAGTATCGAAAAATACCTGTATCAAAGTTAACTTTGAACTGTTTGCTTATTTTATATTACCTAAATCAAATGAGCAGCAGTTAAAGTCATTTAATACGAAATATGAAATTATATACAATAATACTGATTTTAATAAGATATACTCAAATGTAATAGAAGTATTTAAAAGAAAACTTACCGAATTCGAGCATTGTGAATCTGGATGGTCATTTGTTTCCATAAGTCACTTGGAAATAAATATAAATAAATATTGCCCTTTGCGGGGTGGTACATATTTAGACCTACCTGATGTTATTAAAAATACAAAAAGTTGTTTGAATATGCAGAATAATGATGAGTATTGTTTTTTGTGGAGTATAACCGCAGCGTTATATCCAGCCAAAAATAATGTCTGCAGGACGAACTCCTATCCACATTTTAGTACAATATTTAATCTAGAAGGGGTTTCATTTCCACCTTCATTTCGCGATATCAAGATATTTGAAAAGAATAACTGTGAGTTAAGTATTAATGTTTACGGATTAAATGAGTACTATACTGTAACCGGCCCTCTTTATGTTACGAGTTGTAAGAAAGCTAAACATATCAACTTACTGTATTTTGAAAAAAACAACAAAGGTCATTATTGTTTAATTAAAAACCTTTTACGTTTAGTACGACGACAAGTTTCATACCATAGAGGTAAAATGTATTTATGTGAGACTTGCTTGCAGTTTTTTACCTCCGAAAAAAAGTATAAATCTCATAGTTGCTCCAAAATTTTAACCATACTACCTAACAAAAACAGTGCAATACAATTCAAAAATTATGAACGAAAGCAAAAAATAAATTTTGTTATATACGCTGATTTTGAAAGTATATTAATGGACTATGAAATAGAGCAGAGTGATAAAAATACCATAAAGAAGAAACTACATCAACCGTCTTGTTTTGCATTTTATGTATGTTGTGCACACGACAGCAGTTTAAATAAATATGTTACATATAGAGGGCCTAACTGTGTGGAAGTATTTATTAAAAAATTGATAGGAGAAGTGAAATTGATTCATAAAATTTTGATGACAAAGAAACCAATGCGCTCTATGACAAGAGAGCAAATTAATAATTATCGTAAAGCAACTACATGCCATATCTGTAATCATTTGTTATTTGATGATAAAGTTTGTGATCATGATCACATTACATCTGAGTATAGAGGCGCAGCACATTCGCATTGTAATTTAATTTATAGAGTGTGTCCCTTTATACCTATTATATTTCACAACTTAGCTGGCTATGATTCTCATATATTTATAACGGAATTATCAAAATATGATGGTGAGATAAAAGTTATAGCAGAAACTAAAGAAAAATATTTAACTATAACAAAAATAATAAATACGGGTAAAGGAAGTAAACCAATACAGATAAAATTCATAGACTCGTTTCAATTTCTTAGTTCAAGTCTTGAGAATCTATGTAAAAGTTTAACTGAGAATGATTTTATTCATTTATCCTCACATTTCCCCGACAAAAATCAATTCAATTTACTGCAAAGGAAAGGCATATTTCCGTATGAATACATCTGTTCATGGCAAAAATACAATGAAACACAACTGCCTGCTAAGGATAATTTTTATAATACTTTACAAATGAAACATATAACTGACGCTGAATATGAACATGCTCAGTCTGTGTGGAAATATTTTAATATAAGTTCTCTCGGTGAATATACAGACTTGTATTTAAAGTGTGATGTGCTATTATTATGTGATATATTTGAAAATTTCAGAAACATTTGTCTACAGCATTATAAACTCGATCCTGCATATTATGTAACTTCACCTGGACTGAGTTGGGATGCTATGCTACTTTATACAGGCGTGCAGTTAGAATTGATTCATGATTTGGAAATTTATGAAATGTTGGAGAAAGGAATACGTGGAGGGTTAGCTCAATGTTCTCACCGATATGCTAAAGCTAATAATATTTATTTACCTCAATATGATCATTCAAAACAATCAACATATTTAATATATTTGGACTGTAATAACCTTTACGGATATGCTATGACGAAAAAATTACCAATATCAGGATTTAAATTCATGACAAATAATGACATGCAAAAGTTTAATGTACTTAATGTTCCTGATGATGGGGAGTACGGATACATTTTAGAAGTAGATTTAGCGTATCCAGATCATTTACATGATTTACATAGTGATCTACCTTTCGCTCCTGAGAAATTCATACCCATTGGAGGGAAAACTCAAAAACTAATTGCAAATTTATATGATAAATATAAGTACATCATTCACTTCATTCATTTAAAAGAATGTATTAAAAATGGTCTTGTGTTGAAAAACATTCATAGGATTCTTTGTTTTAAACAAGAACATTTTTTGAAAAAGTACATAGACTTGAATACTAGATTACGTCAAGCAGCTTCAACATCATTTGAAAGAGATTTTTTCAAACTTTTAAATAACTCTATATTTGGTAAAACAATAGAAAATAAACGTAAGCATGTTGACGTAAAATTAGTTACCAAATGGACTGACACTTCGAATAAAACGAATAAGTTCATTGGTGCTGAGAAATTAATCACAAAACCTAATTTAAAAAGTGTTTCTATATTTAATGAAAATTTTATTGCTATACAGCTGAGTCCTGAAAAACTTGTTTTAGATAGACCAATATATATTGGATTTACAGTACTAGAATACTCTAAGCAACATTTATATAACTTTCATTATAATTTCATTAAGAAAAAATATGGTGGTAAAGCTAAATTGTGTTACACTGATACAGATAGCTTGTTATATTTAATACATACTGAAGACTTTTATAAAGATATGTGTGATAATTTGTCTGAATTTGACACAAGTAATTTTGAAAATAACAATCATTACAGTATTCCTAAGGTGAATAAAAGAATTCCTGGTTTGTTTAAGGATGAATTAGGAGGAGACCCAATCACTGAATTTATAGGATTAAGAGCAAAACTGTACTGTATTAAATCATTGAATACGCAAATTAATAAAGCTAAAGGCGTGTCTAAACCTATTACAAGATGTTTAAAGCCACATAACTATAAGGAGGTTTTATTTAAAAACTTAACACTTAAGCGTAAAATGAATATAATTAAATCAATGAAACATGTGCTGTACTCGCAGGAAGTAAATAAAGTAGTCTTGAACAGAATAGATGATAAAAGGCAAATTGTATCAAATCAAATTGAAACTGTTCCTTGGGGGCATAGTAACTACGTATGTTAACTGGTTTTTATGTAATGTTCTTCGATAATTTAATTATAGGTATGTTGTTTATTTTTTAATAATTTCTAACAAAATAAAAGTTTATTCACAACACACTTGACTTTTTTATTTGTTTCCATAAGTACCTAATATCAGTGTACCTTTAACATTTTTTTTTTTTGTTATTAATAAAACACAGTTTATAAGTATTTTTTTATTATATTGAACTTAAAAATACACATTTGGTTCTAATAAACTCTAAATAGAGACAAACTTACACAGACCTATTATATAACATTTTAAATCCATATTATGAATTCGAACTTAACTTTTTAACTATTTTACTCACTAAAAGCTCAGTTTCACACATGATATCATCATATTCACTTCTCACTAAATACTGTACGTTCACGCTTGCACTACCAGGTTCAATGTCTATTTCATCCATGTGGTGACCGTCCAAATCATGTATAATTATTTTTATTAGTTGGCGAACACGCCCTGGTTCTTGACGCATGATAAATGATGTGTTTTTAAAAGATTTTGATTTCGTTTTTTGAATCTTCTTCTTCTTCTTCTTCTGTTTTTGTTGTTCTTCTATTTTTTGGTGTTGTCTCTCTTCACACACACTTGCCGCTACTTCAGCATACCGAGTTTCTCTATCTTGAGCATAGTAGAAAGGATTTATAATTGAATCGGGGACAAAATTCTTGAAAAAAAAAAAAAAAAAAAAAAAAAATATGTTAATTATTATATTAATATTTTATTTTAGGTATAATTATTTAATAGCAAAACGAGCTTAGATACTTACATTACACTGAGGGTTAATATCTAAAACAGGACTGTAGGACGGTGAGTGTGACATGATGCTGTAAAAAAAAAAAAGTACTGCATTATTTATTTTATAATAGATCGAATAATAAAATAATTAAACAATAAACTTAAAAAATATTTACCTTGGTAATGTCCTCATAAACGAAAGCGATACGAAACGACTTACTTATGGAAAAGAGGGCAGCAAAGTGAAGTGATTGCTTATTTTATAATAAGTAGGTACACGCCTTACCTTAGATTACTTATTATGTGTAAATTTGAAAGATGAGAATAGCATCTTTCTTGTACTCAACACAAGTTTCGACTTGTTAGTTAAACAAGTATATATGTGCATGTTATGTAGTTTTTTAATTAATACGTAAGATGAAGTTGATTAAGCAACCCATATCCCTCAATGTTAATAATATAAAATTAAGTGACTCCGTTCACCACATAAGACATAGCGCTTTATTACCTAATACAATTCGATGTATAATATGTGGTCCATCAAACTGTGGTAAAACGAATGTTATGATTAGTTTACTGATGCATCAAAATGGGCTCAAATTTAAAAATCTTTATCTTTACTCTAAAACTACTTTTCAACCAAAATACCGTTTCTTGACTGAAGTTTTGAAAAGAGTACCACAGATTAACTTCTACGAGTTCAGTGACGATAAAGATGTAATTTCTCCGAGTGAAGCTTTAACGAATTCTGTATTCATTTTCGATGATGTTGCGTGTGAAAATCAAGTAAATATCCGTAATTATTTTTGTATGGGTAGGCATAAACAAATCGATTGTTTTTATTTATCTCAAACCTATTCAAAAATTCCAAAACAATTGTTACGTGACAATGTTAATTTTCTTATTATATTCAAGCAAGATGATGTGAATTTAAAACATATTTATGAAGAGCATGTTAGTTCTGATTTACATTGGACAGAGTTCAAGAACATTTGTCGAACTGTTTGGAGTACACCTTATAATTTTCTACTTATAAATAAAGAATCTTCATTCAATAATGGAAGGTACCGACAGAATTTTGATATTTTTTTTAAATTTGACTGACTGTCTTAAATGTACTTAAGTAATTAATATGCAAAAACAAATTCAGTATAGTTTGTTCTTTAGCTGAACGTAGTTGTTATAATATAACATGGAGAAAAATATTAAAATAGAATTAATGAAGTCTGTAGACTCCATAAAGAATAAAATAAAACAATTGAAGGATCAGGAACACTCAATGAACTTGTCACTCGATAAAATGCTAAAACCTGTCACAGATCCCCTTAAAACTCTAGTTGATTCGAATATAAATATGGAAAAAATAAAACATTTAGAAAATACAACACGCTCTAATTCTGGAGACATTGAAATGGATGACATTAATACTAGCTCATCTACAAAGTTTGAGGACTGTTACGAACCAAAACTTAATTCTACACAATTGGTTAAAAAGTCTCCCAAAATGAAATTGACAGATGATTTAGAAATTTCATTAGAGGGTCCTGATGTCTATGATATTTATGATGGTATAAATGTACCGTTTGGAATAAGAAGCGAAAACAAAATTTTATTAATGAGAAATTCAGTAGTATCATTTTCTAAAATTGATAGTTTGAATTACGATACCGACATTTTGATTAAAATCGATGATAAATCCTACAATTTAACTCCTGGTCTAAAAGAACTTTTACTCCGAAAGAAACCTGATTTAAAATTAATATCCAGCAAAGATAAACTTGTCTACAAGGATATATTGCATTATACAAATGCTCATAAAAGAGACTTCAATGCTAAAGGACAAATAAAAGGTGATAAAGGAATAAAATATCGTGAAATAATCAGACCTTTGTTTTCTGAAACGTCAAACGATGATAATCACACTAAACTTGGAGGACACTTGCCAAAGTTAAAGAAATACAAAAACAATACTGATCTGGTATATTGGGACGACCCCAACGAATTGGTTGAGAGACTGAAACTATTAGTTGCTTCAAGAGATGCTGGCAATACAAATCATGATAATGAAATTTTATCGATAATAGAAGAATTAAAAGAAGCTGACATAATTAAAGAATAAATAGTAGCACTAATATAGTTTTCTTTCAGTATCATTGCTGAATTCAAGACAAATGTTTATTTACTGAATTCTGAACATGAGTAAAGCCGATGTAGTAAATGAAATTCATAAAAATGCAAGGGTAAACTTTCCACGAAGACATGTTATAATGAAAGATATAGATGACCTTTGGCAAGCAGACTTAATTGATATGCAATCAATTTCTAAAGAAAACAAAAAGTACAGATTTATTCTTACGGTTATCGATACATTTTCGAAATATGCTTGGGCTTTTCCTTTGAAAAATAAAACCAAAGATGTTGTATGTAACTCTTTCAAGATTTTGTTGGATAAAGGGCGTGTCCCCAAAAATCTGCAAACGGATAATGGAACAGAATTTTATAACAATAAATTTCAAAAACTTATGAAATCTTATAATATAAACCATTATTCAACTTTTTCGACAAAAAAGGCATCAATAGTTGAGCGATTTATCAGAACATTGAAATCTAAACTGTATAAGGAATTCAGTTTAAAAGGTGACTATAACTGGATAGATAATACCCTTAATAATGCTATTTACAAATACAATCACACCCATCATCGGACTATTGATGAAATCCCTGCAAACGTGGATAAAACTAATAAAGAACACATACTAGGGAGATATATCAGTTTGGTGAAAAACAATAGTATAAAAAGCAAATTTAAAGTGGGTGATTATGTACGTATCAGTAAGTACAAAGGAACATTTGAAAAAGGATATACCCCCAACTGGTCGACAGAAATATTTAAAATTCGAAAAATACAATACACAACTCCTATCACCTACCTAATTGAAGATGCGATCAGCCGACCCATTTTAGGTGCATTTTATGTACAAGAGCTGCAAAAGACTAAACATCCTAATTTATATCTAGTCGAAAAAGTTCTTAGAAGTAAAGGAAATAGGGTTTTAGTAAAATGGTTAGGTTTGTCTTCTTCTGAAAACAGTTGGATTGACAAATCGAATATTTATTAAGTGTTCAACCCATGATGCGTCAGTCTTATGATGGGTATTGGAGAGAGCAGTCTTCTCAATTGGCTTATAAATAATTTACCATTTGAATTACATTTACCAGGATACAATTATTGCGGACCTGGCACAAAATTAATTAAAAGGCTAACACGTGGAGATAAAGGCATTAATAAATTAGATGAATATTGCAAAGAACACGACATTGCCTATCACAAATCTTCAAACTTAAAGGATCGCCACAAGGCAGATTTCGTTTTGTTAAATATGGCTAAAAAGCGAGCACTTGCCTCAGATGCGAGTGTAGGAGAAAAACTGGCAGCACGTATGATAAGCAGCGCTATGTCGAAAAAAATAAAAACTGGTTCTGGCCTAAAAAAAGGTAGCAAAAAGTGTTCTCCAAAAATGACATCTGGAAAAGGGTTGAAAAATAAATTTAAAAATATTATTAACAAAACGAAAAGACATATAAAAAAATTAAAACCAAAATGCAAAAAAGTGGCGATAGAATTAGCTATAGCTGCTACTAGAGAATTAGCTAATGATTCATCCATTAAACTTCCTCGCATTATTCCTATACCAAAATCTGGCGGAGTATTACCTTTGATTCCTATTTTTGCTGGTTTATCGGCGGCAGGCGCCCTAGCAGGTGGTGCAGCTGGTATTGCTAAAACCATAAATGAATTCAAGATGGCAAAAAAGTTGTATGCTGAATCGAAGAGGCACAATGAAAAGATGGAGGCTCTCTGCATCGGAAAAGGCCTTCACCTTAAACCACATAAAGATGGGCTCGGAATTTTCGTATCGAAAGAAAAAAACTAATATATCGGCTACCTAAACGACCCTTGAGTAATTTAGACATTTTGAAGTATGGAAATAATATTCCCTATTTTAGAGGTGTCTTTATGAGAGATGAGCTCCCTAAATACCCTTTTAAAAAAGAATGTGGAGTTATTAATTTAGATAGCTCTCAAAATCCTGGTTCTCATTGGGTAGCCTATGTAAAATACAATGATTATATTGAGTATTTTGACAGTTATGGAAATCTTAAACCTCCAAAGGAATTTATAAAATATGTGGGTTCCGAAGTTCACTATAATTATGATAATATTCAACGTGATCATCCTTTCAATTGTGGACATCTTTGTTTAAAGTATTTGAAGAATTTTTGGTCTATTGCAAGAATAAAATAAACAGAATCTTGTAAAAGAGTTCAGTATAGAAGCATGTCTACTACGATTACCATCTCTGGAAATAAATCGGAACTGGTTACATACTTTCAACCACCACTAGATTTATCTACCGAATACGAGTGCGGTTTGCTGTTCTTTTCAGTATTAAATTCAAGACCAAATATTCCGATTAATAACAGCAGTCTGTCTGTGATCAGAATCGAATGTGATCTTGTTCACGGTTCATACCACAACGGATTACCAACTCATTTCATTCATGAATTTGTATCTGATACTGCTCCAGGTCATCAGTGCATGGAAATACCACAAAACGTTATTTACTATCCAGTAAAGAAAAATATAATTTCATCTATATCTGTTCGGATTATTGATCAATTTGGTCACTGTATTAACTTTGGAGAAGAATATATTCAACTACGTCTTCATTTAAGAAAAACAAAATGATAATATACTATAAAAACACCCCCTTTAAAACAAAACGGTTTAGTTCTTCTTCGATTACTGAAGTGCTGAGACGTAATAAAAAAATTAAGAAATTGACTGAAGCAAATAAACATTTTCTTAAAGCCCTAGGATTTAAAGTATGAATATACTACAGATAACTGAATCACCACACTTCGACACTTCCATTGAAAGTTATGAAGTCCATTCATACAATCCCTACAATAACAGCTTTAGAGAAAACGATGAAATCCGGATTCCCATACACCAACAAGACATATACGTGCTACCATCAGCCAGTTCAATTTACATCGAAGGTCAAGCAAAACTCTTCGGTAAAGATGGGAATCCAATCAAGAAAACTGTTACGCTCACTAATAACCCTGTTATGTCTTTGTTTCAAGACATCAGGTACGAAATAAATGGTATTGAAATAGACCGTATAAAAAATTCTGGAATTACGTCAACAATAAAATCATACATCTCATTAAATGAAGCAGAAAATAAAGTTGCTGCCCTGTGGGGTTGGAGTTTAGAGGGATTTCAAAGTGATGGATATTTTAGTGCTGTGATACCATTAAATAAGGTTTTAGGGTTTGCAGAGGATTACAATAAAATAGTGATAAATTGCAAACATGAACTTATATTGAACAGAAGTAACACTAACTTAAACAGTGTTATTCTTACTGATGATATTGCTCATTTTCAAATAGAAATACAAAGAGTTCAGTGGAGGGTGCCACACATAAAAGTATCAGACCGAGAACGACTGACACTTTTAAAGCATTTAGAAAGAGATAAACCTATTCAGATGGCGTTTAGAAATTGGGATTTATATGAGTATCCATTATTACCTAAAACCACAAAGCATTCTTGGTCAGTTAAAACTGCTTCACAATTGGAAAAACCTAGATATGTAGTTTTTTGCTTACAAACTAATCGAAAAAATAATAAAACTAAAGACAGTTCAGTATTCGATCATTGTGAAGTAACAAACGTTACACTCTTTTTAAATTCACAATATTATCCGTATGAACATTTAGGCTTAAAGTTTTCTGAGAACAAATATAGTATATTATACGAAATGTTTGTGAAATTTCGTCAGTCGTACTACAACTATCCAGTAGACCCGTTACTTAGCTTAAAGGAGTTCAAAGAAAAAGCCCCTCTCTTTATCTTAGACTGCTCAAGACAAAACGATACCCTGAAAACAGGTCCAGTGGACGTGAGGTTGGAAATTGAATGTTCTACTGCAATACCAGATAAGACGACTGCATATTGTTTGATTATAAACGATCGACTTGTGGAATACAAACCTCTCAGCAACATTGTGCGCAGGTTATCATGACTGCCATTGTAGATGTTCAAGGATTTAAAACAGAAAGAAATGAATTTATCATTAAGGAAATTGCTGTACTTTGTAATAAAAAAATTCTGGTGTTTTTAATTAAGCCCCCGTTTCCATTTTACGATTTGACGAAACCAGAAAAACGACAAGTCAGTTGGATTGAACGTAATAGAAAGATATACTGGAGTGAAGGATTTGTGTCTTACTCAAATCATCAGAAATTGATTGTAGATATTTTAAGAGATAAACGTGTTTACACCAAAGGTTTAGAAAAAGTGTTATGGTTAAAAAATATTTCTAATAATAATAATATATATAATTTAGAAGATGAAGGTTGCCCTAATTTATTAAGCTTGAATAATAAATATGAACATTCTCATGATGTGTATAGTTGTATTTATCATGATACAATATGTGCTTTAAAAAATGTAATTTGTTTAAATAAATGGTGTATGGATAATAAATATTTGAAATAAATATTTAGTTGTTTAATTTTTGAAAATTGGGTAATATGTATCAGTTTCCTATCCCTACCAATCCCCTCCAATGTTAATCGTTATAAGCTGCTGGTAACAGATGTGAAATGTCATACTTATAAAGTTATTTGTATCAAGAACTAGGAAGTGAGTAAAGAGAATATGTCTCAAAATAAATACAATCCTCGATATGAAACGTATAATACATATAAAATGCGTGAATTTTCATTTAGATATTATTGGGCAACGGCTGATTCAAGGAGAAGATTGGTGATGGAAATGGCTGACGCTGGATTTTTTTATTTTGGAAATAGTGTAAATGATAAAGCAGCATGTTTCTCTTGTGGAGGTGTTATAGAAGATTGGGAGATTTACGACGATCCATGGATGCAACATGCTTTGCAGTTTCCTCAATGTTTTTATTTGAATGCTGTGAAAGGAAGATATTATATTATTATGTGTCTGAAACAGTTACTCTATTGAATTCAGAATGAATCTACTTATAAGCCTACATATTATTGAAGTGTTATGTACCACAGCAGGGGAGTTAAACATAACTGAGACGAAATGTAGACCACACTATTATTTCATTTCTTCGAATATAATGTTTGATGGTTGAAATTGAGTGCTTCAGGATATCATCCAGAAACCCCCAAATATTAATTGATTGATTGATAGATAACCCATTTTCAAGTGTGGAATTGCGGGTTCCTGGATCTTGTATGATCCAGGAACCCCAATTCTACACTACTAACCTTTATTATCAGACCACAGCGATCCATAGAGTGTTAGTAAAGAAAATCTAAAACTAATGTTACTGTCCTAATGTTTGGATGTTATGTGTGGAAATAAATTGAAACTTCAAGAGATAGTGAAGAATGAGCAATGTGGTCGATGTTTTCAGGAAATGAATAAAGCTTATTAATTAAGAAGTAAACTTTTTTATAAATACCTAACCTGGTTGTTTTTTTTTATATTTCATTGTTAATAGTCCTCCAGACCGTATTTCGGACATGACGGCCAATCTAAGCCTACATAATTATAGCCTTCTATGCGAAATATAATATGTATAATGCGCAGACACAGGTGCTCTCTCGAGCGCAAGAACGAACATATTGGCGCGTGAAAAATTATGGTTGTCATTGTAAGGAAACATCGAACTCATGTAGTCTTAACTGACCCGACAAACGTTGTCCTGTCTTAAATTTTCTAATTTACCGCGCAATTTTCTTATTTTATTCTTTCATAAGAACCTTCTCCTGACAATAATAAGCACAACAGAAAAATAATTAGCAAAATCGGTCTAGCCGTTCACGCGTGATGGTGTGACCAACGGAAATAGGGATTCATTTTTATATAATATATAGATTTTCACGTTTAAAAGTCGTTTTTTTAACTAATTTACACAAATAAATATCATTTAATTTAACTCTTAGCATCAGTAAAACTGTTTGGAACATAACTAGGTATGATGTCGATTACAGGTATGGGGCCTCAGATTATAAATTATTGATACCTGTTTGTGTTAACTTTTTATATTTGATGCCTGCGCGCGGCGTGCCCATTTTAAAAACAAACTTTGGTAGACCCGTGACTCAGATATTGATTTCTATATAGAGCATAAAAAATACATCTCCATCCCGAAGTTAAAATAAAACTGTAATTGCAAACAACAATAAACAAAACAGAAATCAAACAATCAGAAATCAAATCGAAACAATGAGAATTAAAATGTAAACAAACAATTATTTCTAGAATTACTTAGTTACTTATTTAGTAAAATGGGAAAACCATGTTTTCAGGTTTCGTTATTGTCGGCAATTTAGATCACCGCTTATCTTTTTGGCAATTCGTCAACGACAATATAGTAGATAAAGAAACTTTTCATTGCTGTAAATATTTTGTGTGCGTTACGATTGCTCGGCCAAGTTACCAAAAAAAAAAACTTCGGCCAAAAAATTGTCGAAATTTGTCAAAATCGAAGGGAACAAACCAAAAATTTGTCAAAGTAGAAATAAAAAAATTATAAGGGTTTTAAGTTGGCCGCGCGAACGTAACGTGGAGGATTGCGCGGCCATGGAGATCTCAGCAACTACTTGGGTTATAGATGTAATTCTTGTTGTCAATTGAAGACCGAATTTGTCAAAAATTGTCGAAAAAAGAATTATAAGCTCATGATCAATATTTTACAAAATATTCACTTTGGAAGTTATGGCCGCGCAATCGTGCACTTGTTGTTTCTATAATGTTGATTATTTCTTTAAAACTAGGACTTCACTCAGTAAAACTGTTACAAAAAGAAAGGTCTTAATTTGTCAAAGCTAACGAAAGCAATAAATACTACTAAAGTTTAGTTAAACAGACGAAATCAGTCCAAAACAAAAAGTACGTGGCCGCGCGGTCGAAACGTTACTTTGTACGCTGATATCTCATTATCTATAATTGCTAGGATTTCTGTGTGAACATCCATTTATTCGACAGATTAACCTCATTAGAATGGCATATCGTTTTACCCTCAGAACAGTCGTCAACGCGTGTAATCTCAAAAATAATGTTAGCTCATACAATGTTCGAGTAGGGTTACCATAATTTCGATTTGGGAATACCTCTGACAGGAGACTGTCAATTATATTGGACAACATCTAACTCAATCTGAAAAAGGAGAATGGGCGTTTCTGTGCTGGAACCCAATTGCGTTAAGATATATTATACCAATGGAAAGATCTCATCAAGGAAAATATTATTTTCTTATTATGACGACTTCTCTTGATCGTAAGTACGAAAGGAGCTACAGAGCTTTAAATGTGGGTGATTGAATATTATTGGAATCCTGGTATTTTCTCAATTAATAAACTTTTAATGATTCGGTGCCTTGCAAACATCATCTTTCAAGCCTATAAGCGAACATTTTAAAACATTGGCCTCCAATAGATGCCGTTTTAGGAACAATATTTTTAAGCTTCTCTTGATTGTTAGTACGAAGGGAGCTACAGAGTTCTTAATGTGAATAATGAAGCATAAGTGAAATTCAAGTATTTCGTTAAGTTATTAATTTTTCAACACACTTGCTCGTAAATTGGCTCTTTTTGAACCGCTTTTAGGTTCATAATGCAGTGTATTATGGAAACGTGCTTTTTACTTTAATGTGCGCCACAGATAACTATTTACTAGTTGAAGTAATGACATGGCAGTATGGAATTAGTAAGTACTATCATGGCAGCATGGAATTTGTATCCAATAGAAATTGGTTTTGGTGAAGCTTTTCAAAGACAAGCGCTCAAAAGCAAGTTTTTATTTAAAAAAAAAGAACCATAAGCAAACCAGTGGCGTTAAGTTATGGTCGAAAAAATCCCATGCATACCCAGGGGATTTTTTTTACCATAACTAAACGTTAGTCACTTACTATACATTAACTAGTATGAACTATCCTACTTATAAATGAGCATTCTCTATTTACACCCGAGCAGAGACTTGCGTTTCCGGTAAGACCGCGGGTGGCACGCGCGCAGGCCACTTGACCCACCTAGATGAATCGCGTTGGGCTGCCCGTGTGCCACCGCGTTCGCGCGGAATAAAACTCTATCTTTACTATTAAATAAGGGTTTATATCGCCTGTGGCAATTTCAGTCTTTATTTTTCACTACCCTAACCCCATTTGCGTATGTATTATTAACATTATTATATTTTAATATGGGCTGTTCAGCGGTATTACCAGTGCCTTTAATTACACACGCGCGCGCATTGCTAGCGGAAAAAACAAAACCAGCCGCCAAATATTAATAAATTATAATAAATATTTGTTAACATTTTTTTGTAATCATTATTAAAAATGTCGATTTCACGTAGGGGAGAAGAGCGTAAATAACATATATATAATTTGACTCCGCCATGGTACGTTTAGTGAAAATATTTTTTTTTCTAGACCTGACTTGACTGGTTAATACAAATGGATAAATACCGTTTAAAATGACCTGACTTGATCTGACTTGACCTGACTGGTTAATACAAATGGATAAATACCGTATTAAATGACCTGACTTGACCTGACTGGTTAAAACAAATGGATAAATACCGATTAAAATGACCTGACTTGACTTGACTGGTTAATACAAATGGATAAATACCGTTTAAAATGACCTGACTTGACCGGATTTGACCTGAATTGACCTGACTCGACCTGATTTGACCTGACTCGACCTGGTTTGACCTGACTGGTTAATACAAATGGATAAATACCGTTTAAAATTACCTGACTTGACCTGACTTGAGTTGAGTACATTGGTAGTTGAAAGAAAAGAAGATTATGCACCTTGCTTAAGTGAGTAATTGATGCTCTCGTACTA